>OU974025.1:5447503-6804379 GCA_918843925.1 Eulithis prunata | reverse complement strand
GCTGTCATTGTTGAAGTGATGTGAGAGTTGAGTTATTATAACTCGAATAACTTAGGTAAGTTGGGTTGTACCTAAATGAGACAACTCCAGTTGAATATTTCGTGTCTAGAGTTGACTCTAAACCACATGATTTCTTGATGTTTTTTCAAAGAGAAATAAAGTAACTTGTGCTACAGGCACTGGTTGCTCTAAATTTTTAAAGGAAATATGATAAGAAGAAATAATACCTTAGCTCATTGAAAACTGACCTCCTTTACCTAAGGAATAATCTTCTTTTTCTAAATAATATACCTAAAACTCTTTTGCGAATAAATACATATCATTTCATTTTTTTCATTTCTTTTCATTTGAAGCTGACTGACAATCAACTACAGCCAAAAGTATAAGTCCTAGAGGTATGAAATTTGGAGGGTAGTATCCTTATATAGTTTAGGGGTGCACTAAGAAAGGAATTTTGAAAAGTCGCACCCTAAAGAATCTAAAGTTATGATGAAAGATTTTAACCATGTATGCGTAATGCGTATGCTGCTACCACGCGAGCAAAACCGCGGGCGACAGCTAGTCTAACATAACTTGTCAATGTATTTTCTCTTTGACCATAAAACTATCGTGAATACTCCTCTTCGCGTCATATTCCTCACTGCTAATGGCTATGACTTCCTCCATGACCTTTTCCGTGACCATGTTTTGCTTGAAGAAGTAAAAACTTAAGGGTCTTACTTAATATGACGCCCTCTTAAGCGTTTAAGAGACGTTTAAACAAATGATTAAGAAAATTCTCACCTATGAACCCTTCTCAACGTTAAGATGCGACTAAGTAAATGTCAAAACTAAACACCGCGGCGACCTGGGTTATAGCGTAAGATGACTGATGTGTAATAACATGTCGTGGGAAACGAAGAGATATACATGAAAACAATGGTTTTATAT
This sequence comes from Eulithis prunata, assembly GCA_918843925.1. Classification (NCBI taxonomy): domain Eukaryota; kingdom Metazoa; phylum Arthropoda; class Insecta; order Lepidoptera; family Geometridae; genus Eulithis; species Eulithis prunata. Next base: position 6,803,449 of record OU974025.1, on the reverse strand, counting down.
AATTTGTTTTAATTTGATTACTTTTACATATAAATAATTCAGAAATTATTTAAATGAAAATAAACAGTAGATTATTAAAATTATTCGCAAACCATCAGCCAAAATGATATTAAATAATATTTTCTCTTAGGTTCGAAAAAAGCTTTATTTATTCAGTTCATTCCTGTTTATTTAAATAATTTGGAATAATTATTAATGTGTTGTTTTTAAAAAAAGGATTAAATAGTACATAATAGTATAGCTGAGAAATGCGAGCGGTTACACACTGCGACTTTTTGTAGCATATAAAACGCGCGTTTGTAATACGCGACTGCATCTTGACAGCTGCAGTGGATTTTTTTATCTACAATTAGCGTCAAACTACATCAGAAGACAAGACGTCGCGTCGTGTAGTTAGGGAGAGAAAATAAATATTTTTATGAAAAGTTTTTTTAAGAGCTTTTTCGTTACAATATGCTTTTTCTTAAAAGCTATTTCAGTTATAACTAAAGCAAAACGGTATAAAAGTTACAAACGAAAACAGCATAAAAAGAAAAAAATATCGATAACCCTCTTTTGACAGCATGCTTTATAAGAATTGTCGACAAAGCCGTCTTTGTCGACATTTCGGCTATAATTCACATGTAAATTATAGCCGTTTGTCGTTTCAGTTTATGAGAAAGAGACAACAACATTAGTGCTGTCAAACTAGGTTAGTTTAGAAATATTCATGCGTTTGCATCTCTACAAAAAGTCGCGTTGTGTATTTCAAACTAATTCTACTTATTCTACTTAGATCTATAATAATATCGAATAATACCATTCTCAAAATAGGCATTATTGAGACGCTTAGACAACCAGGTGTTCCTTGTCGAGCTTGGTGGGGTAAATGTAGGCGATATCGTTGACTGCCCGCTGAATTTGTGGTACTTCCAGAGCCTCCTTCTCCAACCTCATGGCGTAGATGTAGTATACCAGGATGAAGTACGCAGTCAATCCTGGAATAAATATACTCTATTGAAAAACATTGAATATAACTAGCTATAATTATACATATTATGTATAATTGGTACTGATTAATTAAAAACACATATTTTATGCATTTATTTTTATGTACGCCTTGTTCTTATGCCTCGTTATTTAAGACTTCGATTAGGCTTCTGTCCACCCAAAGGTTATAACGATGAGACGGAAGAGATCGCTTATAGCGATAAGACCGCCCATTGTACCTCGTGATATAAACGTATTTTTCTCTTGTATTATTTTGCTTTAGTGCGTATATATCTATCTAAGTAGCAGATACTTGGAAATCATAAGATCGGATCTAAAAGAACAGTACAAGTATCCGATTACAGAATATCAGCGCCAGCGACGTAATGTTAATCTGAGTGGACGTTCGTCTCAAGATGTAAGGAAACGAAGCGTAGGTGGCAATTAGCACCCGATAGTAAACTGACTACTTTTGATCTCAAACATATTCTTAGGTATCGTATTATGCTTGCGAACTTGTCGCAAGATACGCTATTTATTTATTTATTTGTTTAATAACAAGCACGGGATTAACCAATTACACTAATTAATTAAAGACAGTCAAATTGGGTGCACATAACTCAAAAATACATTAAATTAATTAATAAAAATAAAATTTATAACTTAGTCAATAAAATGTCATACAAAAATAATTATAATATTATTGCCTCGCAGTACTTTAGGCATTCCGCCATAATTTGCGGCCAGTTGTCGGCGAACACATCACAGTTTGGGTTGGCCTTGAGGAGGTATACGTAAGGGCTTCTCCTTCAAATGATTGACGAAGATTCTGTAATGACGTTTGAGTTACACTACGCGACCGCCTCGTGTGTAAAGTGTGGACGCGTGCTCTTGTGAAAATGTTACATCATTATTTATTAGATCACCTCAGGCCAATGACCGCGTTTTTGGCCTTCGTACGCGTGTTTGTTTAACCCAGATTATAGTATCTTTTGTTATTTGTAGCAATTACGTTACAAACAAGCTTTGTTATAAAAAAATAAATATTCATGGACACACAACGTCCCAAAGTAGGTAAGCAAAGCTTCAACTATGGGAATTAGGTTCCTTATAGAATACTTAGGTAAACTTTTTTTTTAATACATAGCAACACTCAGATATAGAAGAAACATCCATGTTTTGTCATCACACTTTTATTCCTTCGAGACACTACCTACTAAGCTGTGACGCCTGTCCATTGCTGGTGATATCTATCTGCCTCCTACCCCTGCTCCCCCTTATTTTAATCCCCATTGCTCAATTTAGTTTAAACAATGCCTCATCCAATCTTGCTTCGTCGATGTTCCGCGAATAAATTGATCCAATGACAGACTGACAATAGCTGGTGACCAGTGAAGGTCATATTACAATAGCCTGTAGCAAATTACTGCCATGCGATCTAAAATGAACGATAACAGCATACATACATAGTTTAGCATGCTATGTGTTATGTATACATAGTTTTGTAAACATATGCTTTTACGTAAGACCGTCGTCTGTATTTACAAAAGTATGTTTAGAATCACCTCTCAACTCAACCTAAAAGAAGAATAAGGAATCACGTAAACGATAATATTGTATGGAGAATCATCAGTGTTGTAAATTTCCCGCTAGAGGCGCTGCTCAATCTCTATACAAAAATAAAGTTTACGTGAATTTTGTAGTATACAAAACGAAAACACTAAGCATACCGATACAACACCGTATCGACATCGACGCCAATAATTATATTTTGTTCGAGGCTTAATAGCGCTATCCTTGAACGCGGAGACGTCTTAGATCTATTTGACTGCATAAATCATCCATCTACTTTCCCTCTACTTTTGCCGAGCGCTATTAAACCGAGACGGGACTTGAAAGGTATTATCATAGCGTACTTAGTACTTACCAAGGTCAATGCAGTGCACGATGATGTGAGGATTTCCACCATCAACAGCGCTCAGCTGGTACATGTAGGCAGCCATGGTGAGGATCAGGCGGAAGGTCGCGAAGCCAACGTACACTCTGATGGGGCCAGGACGTTTCTGGAATTTAAAAATATTTTAAACTAAAGCCCGTGAGCTGTTTCACTGCTCAAGCACTGATCCGGACTCAAACATAGATTTATTTATGAAAATTTCTACTGAAATCTATGCTTTAGTCACGCTTTATTTATCAGCGTAGGTACGAGCATAAAGCTCGTATTCAGATAAAGAAATCAGGTAATAGTTAGCCCAAAAATGTTTTCAAGACTGTTAGAATAAGTAAAAAGAAAACAATGTAAAATCAAAGTAGACTTTGTTGACAGAACAAATTACATTTATCCGCCATGTTGATTACAATCGATTATGACTTAACTTTGTCTGTCGAAATGATGAACAGAGTCATTTCGACATAGAGGAGAAGAAGAAGAAGAAAACGAATCGTTTTTGACTGGCATCCAAGAACTACCATTCACAATTCTCCTTTATTCACATTCATTCACCTCTCTATTTTAATCCTCTCCTATGCCTCAAAGGTTTGCTGGAAAAAAACTCTCATTAGGGTTAAGCTCGCCTTTGTACATATATTTAGTTTTAACTTGCTTGTTTATATGTTTCTGTGTGCAATAAAGAATTTAAGAATTCTATTCCACAGTAAGTTGACTTGACTGACGTCCAAGAACTTACCATTCCATTTAGTAAGTTACTACCCAAGTGACATCAATAAAACCAGCCAGAGTCTGATCTGAAACATGCTATAAATTCAGCGGATGTGACTCGTAAAGATCATTGCAATTGTTCATTTGTTTGTGCATTGCAGGTCTTTGAACCGCATGTCTGGACATGCCAATTGCCATCTAAATAAAGCGTCATCTAAACTAGTAGATCGCCCGGAACTGAGATCTTGTGATGTTCTATAGAGATGACATATTATGATCTAATGATGTGGGGCTTTTCAAAATGGGCGTTTTAAAATTATTCAAGGGTCGGCTACGCGCCTCCTCGGGTCCTCCTCGGAACACCCCTGGTGTTGCAGGCGCCCATGGACTACGGCAACCGCTTACCATTACCTGTGCCATTACCTAGGTACGCTAGTTTAGACACACAATTTGGAAAAAAAAAAAAAAAAAATTTTTTAAATTTTTCTATCCATATTATATTTTTTAACCAGATAAAAAGTTTGAAAAAGTAATGCAAGACCTATTTCGAATTAGACCAAAGTACCTACAATTTTACAAACAAAATTATATTAGTAAATACTCACACATTCTCATAAGTTATGTTATGAGTGTGAGTGAGCAAGTTGCGTCACGTAGGCTAGGCAAACATTTATAGTTATGCTATGAGTCATCATAGCAACTTGCCTAGCAAATGTGTCGCAACCTGCATTTAAAATAGTTCTGATATAGTGTAAATAATATATACAGAAGAATTTACACTTACAGCCAAACAGATGTTACTACTCGGCAGAACGAGTTTTTAATGACAACCGTGACACAGTGACACTACACCGAGACAAATTGGTAGTACGCCTTTTCTAACCTTGTTTATTGATTCTGTGTCTTCAACGACTATTGTATTCAACTTAAAATCATTAGAAGGATGATATCATCAAGTTATGTAGGTAGGTACATCGACTTTCTTAAAGTCAGTTTCCTTAATTATTATTTTATCGAGGTTTTCGTTCGATTTCAAGAATTTGATTGTGCTTGTATTTTGTCTTACTAGTTTCTGTTTCTTGGGCCAGTGAAAAGGGTCAAATATCACTAAAAGGTCAAGAACTACTTAAATAATTTATAGTGCCAAAGATTACAAACCACAAAAATCTAGGTACTTTTCAACAATTTTCAACAAAAACCAGAATAGACAACCACAAAAAAAGAAAAAGGTGATGAAAAATTATTGCGCAAAAATACGTAGGTCTGTCAACGCAACAAAAGAAAAACCGACAAAAACAAGGAAAATCTTCCAGAACTCCTCTTTTAAAATCAGCATTAAAATTCCCAAAAGTCGACAAAGGGAGATAAATAACAATGACACGAAGGCTATTATTTTTTATGCATGAGCTCTTCGCCTGTAACTCGCCATAATAAATGTCGTGCATTTTGACTCTTTAAGCTGGCCGAAGTCCAGTGCACTGGAGCTTTTATTAAGAAAACAGGCTACCAGTATTGACTATAAAGTTTCATAAATAAAAATCTTATGGTTCCGAACAATTACTTCCAATTATAAAGCTAAAAATATCACAATACATAAGTAAACAAATCTTCTTTTTAATAAGAAACAAAACATCCAGCAGTCGCATTATGTATTTATGTGGGTTTTTCCCACAGTCATATGATGAAATCAAACAAATAGACTCTTCTCATCTTGCCACACTTGCAATTGTAAGCAAGATTTATGGGATTTTCTAGACATCGACACAGTATTTATAATGCGTAGGTATTTGCGTACCGAAAAACCTGCTTTTAACATAAATACACAATCCTGACAATAAAGCCTTGCGCTTTAGTACCGACCACAGGCCATTAATTTTTAAATGTCCCAAAAATTTCGGACCAATACAACAGGCTTAAATGATGGCACCAATTTCAAGCATGGATTTTATATATTCTTAATATCTAGATAAGATATGTGAGCTTCGGCTTTACTTCGTGCTTATTGATGACAGCCCTAATTACGCCAAATAGATGTTACTAATTTTCAACCATCGCATTTGGTTTCAAAAACACAACCCTCAAAAGACAAGTTATAACAAAGTATTGCGAACAATGCTCCCATACACAGGGTGACCCATTCGCGACCATATTTTGTTTATTGCGACCCAGACTAGACAACCGTTATTTTTATAGCCTTGTAAACAAGTGCAGGAAGTATTTTTGGGAAAATTATTTGGTGCTGAAATAAGGAAGTGGAGTACCCTGTACGTTTTATGGCGCAGAGTACTTTTAACCGCTGTTTGTCGTTGGTTTTTATATAACTGAACGTGTCGGTAAATGAACCAGTAAGTTGTTATTTTTGTTTGTAATAAAACCTGGAATTTGTGTTTTTTTTTATCTATTTTGTTTGGTTTCGTAGTCATTGGTATAATGACTACTGTAACTGGCGTTAGTTTCCTCAAGCACTCATGGCACAAATTAAAAAAGCTGCATCGTCATTACAAGGTGGTCAACATCTAGTGTAGGTAAAGAACATCTAGATAATCATCATCATCAGTCTGTGTAGAAAGAAATACACTGCTGGACACATAAGAACCCATAGATTTCCAGACAAAAGATATTGGGTCTCAGTTAATCGCTGTCTCACGAGATCTTTTTACACTATCAAAGAAATAAATGAAACACTAACCTTATGAATTCCAACCAAGCAAGCGATATTGACTGCGAGCCAGATCAGATCGCAAATGGTCGCGATGATCAGCACCCATCCAACAATATGAATGGTTTCGCTGTCCAAAGTCCGAAGTTTGTTATCCAGAGCCATAGTGCGTGGCTCATCATCATCAATAGGAGTGGCAGGGTCGATGTGGTCGAAGCCATGCGTCATCAGGCCACAGTACAGTGTGATTCCCACAAACAGAAGAGATCGGACGGAGTTGATCAACTAGACAAAAATAGATTTATTAGTTACTTTCTTTTAGAAACTCCTGCTGTGAAATCTGTCTAAGACAGCACGTTATGTAAATTATTAAGGAAAATGAAATCAAAGAAGCTTCGATTATGATTAAGTAGATACAAATAGAATTTATATCAAAGTTTTCCTGTTCGACGCGTTAAGCAACTACAATATCGTTAAGTTTATATTATGACTAAATATTAAAATGTACGTACATCTAGAAAAAGATAAGGACTAAAAGAACAAAAATCTAATAACTATCTCTTCGAGGTAGTAAGGGAAATAGAGGTTCTGAAGGCATAGCAGAATCTAGACATATTCGTCTCTGTAAGAGTAATTAGAATATAAAAAGATGAAGTATTATTATTGAATTTTGTTATCCCTTGCGTAGAAAGAACATTAGTTCCAACGGTCATGGTAATCATACCTACTGAAATAGAAGTTACTCACCAAGCTAATGTATCCTAGGATGAAGCATCCGACCCTGAGGGGAATGCAGCAGCAGCATCGGCTGAACATGGTCTCTCGGTTGACCGAATTCACCGACATACTGAGAAAAAAAAAGCTATAAATAAAGAGTAACTGCCAAGAGTAGGTACGGTTACAAATAACATTGCACTGCGTCATGGCTCAGTCGGTAGTAGCTCTGCCTTCCGTGCTGTAGGTCGTGGGTTCAATCCCCACCGAGAACAAACATTTGTGTGTTGTAAAACATAGATGTTTGTTCTGTGTCTGAGTGTTTCTATGTATTATAAGTATGTATTTACAAAAAAAAATGTATGTATATGTATGTATTCTATCAGCCATCTAGTTTCCATCGTACAAGCTTTGCTTAGTTTGGGACTAGAAGGCGTTGTGTTAAGTGTCCGTGAATATTTATTACTGCAGAGTATTAAACTAAAAAAGATACAGAAGAGCTTGAGTCTTAGTTATATCCACTAATATCCAGCCTAATAACTAGTTCCTGGAAGGTAAAGTAAAACACTGAACATTAGATTGTAGCAGGCAAACACTGGATGAGAAGAGCCGAAGACCGCGCTCAGTGGCGCGTCTTGGTAGAGACCTACGACGCAGTGGACTGATATAGGTTGATGATGATGACGAACATTAGATTTGGTAAAACTCAGCATCATATAAAACACCTGAGCCCCAAGTCTGTGCATTTGTTTTACTTTCGACTCGATTATAGCACACGCAAACGCATTCGCAAAGCGAGAAATTTTGTATGAAACCTGGATAAGCGCCTCTAGCGGAAGATTTTGGAATTGTGCAATTCTCAACAAAAACTCTCGCTTTGCGAATGCGTTTGCGTGTGCTATAATCGAGTCGAAAGTAAAACAAATGCACAGACTTGGGGCTCTGGACATTCTCAGATGCTAAAAACCAGACTACAATGTTACAAACCATACAATAATGAAAATATCATTAATGTAATCAAGGCATGGTATTTCTGACCTCTGTCTTGATGATTTTTAGATGTCAGACACATCAAAATATATTTAATTTAGCGAGAGGTATAAAACAAACTTCAAACCACAAAATGTATTCGAGATAGTAGGTACCGATGAAACTGTTGTAGGTATTTCATGTAATAGCATAGGTTGTACAAGAGCTTGCTTATCAAATGCCACAGATTACTATATAAAATTTTTCTTCTCAATTCTCGGAGCGGTTTCGTTTTTGCTTGGCCATTGGTTTGTTTACTATTATATACAACTTCAAACCGGTTTCCAACAACCGTGCCTGCTAATATGTCTAAATAGTATATAAAACTCTTTTGAAGACTGACAATCAATGCACAGCCTAAACTATATGTCACAGAGGTATGAAATTTGGAAGGTTCCTTTCGTTTTCCTCATAAAATATAGTGTAAAAGTGCCATAAAGAAAGAAATTTTGAAAAGTCACACCCTAAAGGTCTAAAATTAGGATCAAAGATTTTATCCAAATAATGCGTATGCTGCTATCACGCGAGCAAAGCCGCGAGCGACAGCTAGTATTTTTTATATAGTTTCTTGCATACTCATGTTATAATAAGGTATAAGTAGTAATTGTTGTACAAAATTAACGGATAATTTGGTTACATTTCAAACGTGACGATAAAATGTTTTAACTTGATAAAAGTTTTCCGTGACTCAACTGCTGTTATCAAACCGACAGCACGTTTTGAAATAACTCGTAATTTTGCTGGGAATACCCGGATCAAAACTTTATTTTATTTTCAATCTATCTATTACTATTATAAATATGTAGTTACTATTATAAAACTGTAAAAAAAGCCAAAAACTAAGATTAAAGATATGGATAAACTAAAAATGCAGATCTACTAAATAAACGATTCTGATTCCGAAAATAGAGTTTGTCTGTTTCTTTGTTTGCGGATCACGCCTTAACTACTGGACCAATTTCAATGAAACTTATACCTAACATTCGGAAACCCTTATTCCGAATTGAAACATAGGCTATATTTTATTGAAATCAAAGACGTGGATTTTTGATACAGCTTGACCTCTCTAAACCAAAAGCTGCCATTTGTTACGAGGTTCATCGTATGCTGGTTGACAGATATTTTGGTGGAAAGTTTCACACGCGTACGAAGTCGCGGGTATCAGCTAGTGAAGAATACATCTATAAATGTATCTATCTATAGTAACAATCGTACAATACCAATAATTTAAGCACATCGTAACAAACATGTCGTATTTAACATAGATGTTTGTTCTGTGTCTGGGTGTTACTATGTATTATAAGTATGTATTAACAAAAAAAACATGTGTGTAATTCATACGTGGTAGAAGTTAAACCTTCAAAAAGTTTTCACTTCAAAAAAGTTGCAAAAAGTGAACGAGTTTGCTCGAGACTTGAACCCACTAGTCTTGATTTAATCCAATGCGTTAAACCGCTCGTCCAGCAGTCTCCTTAGAATGTGAACGAAAATTAGGGATCTGTCATCTCGTTTCCTTGGTTTTTGGTTTCATCGACTTTCAAATCACAACGGTGCTAAAGAAGTTTTCACTTCAAAAGTATATAATGTATTCTATCAGCCATCTAGTTACCATAGTACAAGCTCTGCTTAGTTTGGGACTAGAAGGCGTTGTGTTAAGTGTCCGTGAATATTTATTTATTTTTATTTTATTCGTCCAATCAGATAGCTTAATACGCAAAACAAAGATTTGTTTATAAAACTAACGAACCGGCGGCCTCGGAGTATATGGGGAAACCCAAGTGCATACTGGTACTCCCCATTATACAGGTTTGATAACTGGTTTTGACTCTAGACGGCCCCCAGTAGACGGTAGAACTTAAAGGTCGCCCTTTTGGTTGTGGACAAGTTAAAATGATCAATGTTAAAGTAACTACAAAGTTAGTAGTAAGTAAAAATGTTTGGCTGTCATACATTCTGCCAAGATGTCATCCTTCCTTAGACCATGGTCTAGCCTAGCTCATCCATAATTGGGTTATTCAGAAGAATTTCCTTATGGCATAGTTTGCATAATTATCATTCTTGGGGTTTACCTAGACCAACCACGGTACCTAGCAAAACTGCTACTTTAAAGGTTGGGTTTTCTTAGACTGCGTACCTAACAAAAAGTTTGGGTTTTAGACCAAGGTTTTACCAAATAAAACCATGGAACCTAACAAAAGTGTTATATTTTTGGATTTTGTTAGACCTAACAAAAGAGTAATTTTTTATTCCAGAGGTTGTGATGGAATTTACAAGCGCAAATCTACTTTGCTTAAAAAAATTTACTATCTCACTTAACTATTTATTCCGGTTTTGAACCATAACAAACGTGACTCATTTCGACTTAATGTCGATGAGTTATTTGCTGATAAAACAATCAATGTTTTGTAAATATTTCACGGAAAAAACACACCTTAAAAAACAATCGTTTGAGCAAAGGAATACTTAGACCGTAAGTAAAGCAGAATGCCTTCTGAGAAAGAGCGTTTGGATACAGTACGACAACGACACGACACCGTCATGACAATTGTTCGAACAAAAATATCTTTATCGTCAACGACACCGAGCGACGACATTGTGTAGGTAGTAACCTAATCGTAGTGTCAATTGTCAGTGGTAAATATAAATACATACATCCATATTGAGTTGACCTGAAAACTATTGCGTAATCACTGGATGAATAGACCCGGCTCAGTATCGCGTCTAGAAATACCCACTTGGACCAATAATTATAACTAACAAATATTTCATATTTAAAAAGAGATTCTCATCAATAAGATTTTTATAATATAACTTCGAGAACCGATTCTTATTAATAAGATTTTTAATAAATAATAATTAAATATTCACGGACCATTAACACAACGCCTTCTAGTCCCAAACTAAGCAAAACTTGTACTATGGGAACTAAATGGCTGATAAAATACATAATAATATACATACACATTTTTTTTGTAAAAACATATACCCATTAATACAATAGTAACACCTAGCCACAGAACAAACATCTATGTTTGCTACACACAAATGTTTGTTCTCGGTGGGGATCGAACCCACGACCTACAGATCCCGCATGGCTAAGTATCCGTAAGAGTTATTCGTCGAGTAGAATTATGAGTCAACGCATCCTCGTATCAAGGGAAAGGTTACGAGTTTAAATCCCGCTCGATTCATTACTTCTGTTATGTTATATAAATATCCGTAATTTATTTAATTCAATTTAATAATTTTTATTTTTTTGTAATTTTAGATGTAGACTAATATCATACTTAAAAACGAAAAACTAAAACATACACCCTGCTGCTTTATTTAGCCTAGAAATAGTTTGAAATTCCTATCATTGTCAATGTTATCTTTTGGAGTCAACAAAAACATTTCTATTGAATATGAACAAAAAAAACATTGTAACAAGATGACTCATTTGCACCCGAGGTCTGGGTACACAATGGTACCCGTATGAAAAGAAATCTATTCAAATTTAAATTTGCCATTTTCTAATCCTGTTCATATTCATCGTCAGTGAACTGAACTTGTCTGTTTTTGTCAGTTAGAAGTCTTGTATTTTGGAATGAAGTAGATTTATTATTAGTTTAGTTTAGCAGTGGAAGACTGGAAGACTCGCGCAGGATCGGAGAGACTGGCGTACTAAAGAGGAGGCCCATACCTATACCCAGCAGTGGATGCATACAGGCTAATTAGATACATAAATTAGTTATATCAGTTTCTATTATATAGTAGTTATATCAGCCGAATGCATGAGGACAGGTGGGCAACAGTCGTCACACAACACGTGCCTGCATATGGGCGACGAAGCTAGGGCAGACCGAAGAAGCGTCGACGTGACGACCTCGACACATTCCACAGAGCCTGGTGGGAGGCAGCCGGTGATCGTAAAAACTGGAGGGATATGGGGGAGACCTTTGCCCAGCAGTGGGACAGTATAATTTAACAAAAAAAGTATACTATCAGAGAAAATTTTTGTGACATCGCCTCACAGTGGTGGAAGCAATGCATTTGTCGCAGCGCACGTCCCCAATAGACTTGCACTGTGTGTGGTGGATGGAGCACTGTTATAAGCAGAGAATATCCACTTGACATCAAGTGTGCTATCTGCAGACTTTTTGTAATAAAAACTTTTTTGAGAATTTAGTTTCTTTTCTAGTGATAAATACTATATTTTATTATCTGTTAATGATGCTGATAACCCGGAACTTAAAAGGGTCATCTTACATGGTACCTACTTGCAATAATATAATCATTGTTATTCATCTCGGGGAATAACGTATAGGTATATTCCAAGAAATGGCGTAGGTCAAATGAGGTTTTATGAATGTTCTATAGATAAGTTACAAAAAATACGTGCCTGGTACTTAATTTAAATAAAATATCTTAACTAATAGTAGGTACGTAGATTACACAAAAAAATTTCCACATGAACGTTTTTACATACCTACATAAATTCTTCAAAATGCAAGTAATTAAAAAATATTGGGCAACAAACTTTGCTGCATATTTTTTTTGGCTCATTCCAGTCAACCCCTGCGTGTTCCCCTGCAAAGCAGATTTCTGGAGTTTTTGTCTAAAAATACCCTTAACGTACCCAGCGGCTAAGTTCAAAGTCGTTAAACATTTTATTCCCGTGGGTGTGGAGAATCGCGTCCCTTCGAGTAACATCTACCTACTAGTTGTAGGCCACGTGTGGCCTATTGTCTACCACCTAGTATAGTACTAATTATATGATTTCTTTGAATCAAAACACGTGCTTAAATAAATAACTTCAAGAGCCATAATGAAAAAACTAATGTGGCGAAAAGAAAACTCTGTTTACCTTACCTACCCATTTTATACCACGCATACTGTGTTATTTGGACCTATAACCACACGTAGTTAGTACCTACTGTACCTATTTAGGCTTAGGTAACATTCATATGAATAAAACACGCCATCAGCTATTTCCAAATCTAAAAATAACCACAAACTGCAGCATAAAGGACTTACCGACATTTTATAACGAACACAAAACGACGCCACTTATAAAAAAACTTCAAAACGTTATTTTACTAACATGCCAGTGTTATTTATATAGAAAAAAAAAACAAAAACTTACGTGTCATACGGCACACTCGTCTTTTCCATCATATTGCTGGCAGAAAACAAGAAAAATTAAAAAATACAAAATTCAAATTAAGAACGCTGTGAGACGACGCGACGCACGCGCAACGGTGTCACGAGTGAACTGAAGCAGGACCGATGGAAGCGAATGAATGAATACGATTTTGATGGTCCGATTTGGACTTAAATTACGTAATGCAATGTGAACCGTCGGGAGCATCAGGCAACAATAATATTAGCGGGTCATTCGACCATGTTTGTATAGCAGCTAAGATTACGAGTTATATATTCTGAGAATAGTAGGTAGTAAATAAAATGTTGCTAGATAATTAGCTCATTTTGTTTTTGAGTACAAACTGTTGTTACAATTTTTATCGTACATTTTATAAGAAAAATATACGCAAGATTTTTTGCCGTAATTTTTTTTGAAGAAAAAAAAAATGGTTGTATTATTGACTATAGGTAGGTACAATGTATGCGTGACATTTTGCGAGCCTATCACCACTTCTGTAGTAGGTAATAATGAGAGCACCGGAGGTCTAGCGGTAGCAACCACGGCTTCCGATCGTAAGGTCATAGGTTCACAGTGAATACTTCTAAATAAGCAGATCATCTTACTAATAAATAGCAATGTTTTTCGCGTGATTTTTCAACGTTCGTAAACCTCAACGTGTACACTGTAGATAAATAGGTAATACTTCCTCAAAGAGTATTTATTTTCTTATAATAAAATTAAATTTTCAGGAAGCCTTCAAAAATACCTACCTACAAGTATCTTACGATAAGGAAAAGGCCACAGATTGTCCATTCGTCGGGAAACAAGAATGAGGAAAAAACAGTACAAAAGCATCTTGATAAAATAAATTATGAGACGACTGGCTTATGCCGACATTCCCCTTTATCGAGCAGATGATGCCGCTAAATGCGAAGGGTGAACTGCCAAGACTTCCAATGTTATATGATAATTTGTAACTTCCTGTAACTTTGGGAGATCTCCTACGAGCTGGTGACTACATGATGTTCTATTAGTGAAAATCAGCGCTGCTCCATGTCATGGTTCAAATGAAACAAATAAGTAGGAAAGTAGGTAACTTTCCTACTTATTTGTTTTGCTCCTTTCTGTCTGACTAACTTTTTTTCTCTCTGTTGTATCTATGTACCCAATGGGTTGAATAAATGTATTTCATTTTCATTTTACTAATATTCTGTGGTTTTTGGCCTGAAGCATTCCACTTTTGTGCATCAATCGATTTAAAGCTTGATGCGCAAAAGTGAAATAGTTTTAAATAATTAAAAAAGCATTGATGCGAACTCAAGCATTAGATTTGTTGTATGCAAATTTCTACTCAAATCTACGCTTGAGTAATTTCTGTATCGGCATACGGGCCCTATAGTGTAAAAGCTTTGCGATAGTTTTCATGTCTGATCGGTTTATTAATGTTGTTTATAGAATTAGGGTTGACAATTCTTATTGAAAAATAAAAAGGTATAATCAAAGTCAAATATATTTTATTCAGTAAAATCACAAGTATAATTTAGAATCGTCTTATAAACTAGGCTATTCTATGTGCTTGTCCCTCGCGACTAGAGCCTAGAATTGTTTCAAGCATATTTTCATGGTAAATGTCTAAAACACCCTGTTCCGGGACATCCTATGTAGGCTTATAAGTTCGCCTTACAACACGAAAACGTGACAGTCACAGCATTGAACTTATCTCGGTGATAACAATAACACTTCAACCTGCTACCGAAACTCCCGCCATTTTCGCAAACTATTTAATTTAACCCACAAATAACGAAACAATATCAAAGACCCATTATCAACTGCGACATTGTAAAAATAAAACCAGTTGGTAAGTTTTATTCTAAAGTATTTATTTATTATTTAATTCAAATAATAAACTTACAGCCCGTGATAAAACATTTTATGAGATAAGTAATAAATAAAAAAACTAATTCCTAAATGCAGCGTCTGTCCATTAATGTAAGTACCTAATTCATAACTAGATGGCGCTGCTAAAAACGGCAGACCTACCTACCTATGGCTATTAGTTCCTTTAGCGTCTTTTAGAAACCTAAGGTTGAGCGCAAAAGGCCACAAACTACAGCCACCTGTGGCCTGCGACCGCCACTTTTTATAGTTTTAGTTAATGTAGCGAGTGGCCACTACCAGCCACACGTGTGCAGCGCCACGAGTGTCTACAAAATGCATGATAAAGTAAACAAAGTGTCTGTCTCAGACCAACGATGGCTGTCAGTAGCCCGTTTGCGCTCAGCCTAAGTACGAGAATACTCGAGCCGAATGTCAGAGGGCAAGTCGTGGTGGCGGTGGCAATGGTGCGTCAAAATGCAAAATAGTTGAAATGGCATAAAGCAAGCCGACTTGAACTTGAACTCGCGACTGAGGGATGCAAACAGATTGGTTTGATCTAAACCGCATAGCTTTTGTTTATTTGATATATTAAGAAATCCCTACCAGTGGGGATTTTTTTATTGTTGCGCTACTAGACTGTCTACTATGTCTAAGGTCCTCCCGATGACCAATACAGGTGATCACAAACGAGCAAAGTTGAAACGACCGAGCAGCGTCACCTGTATGGACCGAACTTTAGATTGAGAGAACTTAAGAATTTAAACTTTGCGAGATTATGTGGGAGGGCCATTAGAACAAGTTTGAGTTGAAGTTAAGACGGGCTATTGTGTAAAAGGGCTATTATAGCTCACAGTTTCCAATTTACGGTGTTACTCATTCATTTATTTATCTTCTCTTCATTGTTCGAAAGAATTAGAAGTAGTGGGACTATTACCTACCTACATTACGTACGAATATGACTTACTGTCTTAAAACTAACTTGTCACGCAAGTAAATCATTCATTCATTCATTCAAAGATACGAAACGCTGTGCGCTCGATGGCTCCTATGTACTTCTTTCACTCGTATGAATCCGCAACGCATTAGGTCAACGATATACCCTCGGTTCGGGTCATTGACTTATAAGTTGTCTTTCTTTCAGGCTAATGATGATTTTAAGACCCTTTTTCGAGTTCATTTTGTCATAAAGGAGGAAGTCACAAAAAAGGTTCATTAATTAAAATATAAAAAAGGTTTTTGATTCATTTTGCGAAGAAAATATTATTGTTGGCGTTGATGGGTCAATAATTGTTTGTAACTGAATTTGTCTCCTATATTATTGTTATTAATTGAAGATTAACCTTTGTCACAGAACGTCCGACTTCTCTAAAGCTTCGACCTGCCTGAGATCTGTCTTCCGTGCTGTGGGACGTGGGTTTGATCAGGCTGGTGAAACTCTCGAACTAGACTCGTGCTTTCGAAAAACGAACAATGTATGAAACAGGCGTCAAAAATTGAATCACGTTTCATACAAAGCGAGATTTTCAGTGTGTAATTTTGGTAGAATGGGAGTCCCGCTTCTTCTTACGTAGGAACTACGTATTACATATTCTTTGGGTTTGATCCCCACTACGAACAAACATTTTGTGTGTGGCAAACATAGATGTTTGTTCTATGCCTGGGTGTTACTTAGTAGGGATCGAACCCACGATCTACAGCACGGAAGATTGTTATACCAACTGAGTTGTGAAGTCTGTCTATAATATTCTAGGGTCTATCAATAAATCTTGTCGGGAAAAGTTAAATCGACGCTAACTAAGCGCCAGTGCAAAGTTTCGCTCTAAGTGACATTTCATTTCGAGCTGTGACAGTTGCCAAGTGTCTACGTAATTAGCAGGGCTTAGGCCCTTTTCCAGGACTTCTTTGTCCCATATATCTTACAACATTTGTCTTTTTCCAATTTATTTTATAGTTCAGACGAAAATGTTTCAAACATTTACCTACAGATATTATTATTTTCAAAGTGATAGGTAAAGCATTGCTTGCCTGATGTCAGTGGCTACCTCTGTCTATAACAATGCATAACGTTACATAGCAAATCTACTAAGGAAGTGCCCTGTGAGGTAATTTACTGCGTTCAGCGTTTTGAGAACTATGTAGCTTTTTTATCTTTCTAACATTAAAATGAAATGTGAGGAAAATATTTAGCAGAAAAAAATATAATTATTCAGTTATGTAGCTTCATGGACTACCTTTTTAGATATTTTTACAAGATTCTATTAATACCACACAGATTTTGCAATTTTCTTATCTAAACATTACCTTATTTTGTGTGTGCCGTAAAATTTAACGATGTTTTCCTTCGTGATAAAAATTAAGTCGTCATATTTATAAACGGCTTCATTCTCTGTGGACTGGTTCTTTTTTAGTCTACAAATCTTCAGCTAGCAGTCGCAGGGCCGTTAAGAAGATTTTTGGACAGAAATTTCTTTCGTAAGTGCAAGCCCTGTCGCAAACCTGTCGGAAATAAGATACAAGATACGTTTATTTGCTTTATAAGTGTTACAGTAGAAGGCATTTTGAAACTTATTCACCTTTTTCAGGTGTCGCAAAATAAAAAGTTAATAAGTAGTAGTAGATATAGTAACATAAAAATAAACATAAATAAGTGATTAATTGATCCAATTTTGTTGATTAAAAGAAATAATTACCTTAGGGATAACAGCGTAATTTTTTTTTTTAGTTCATATAAAAAAAAAGTTTTCTCGCCGTAGGAATCGAACTCCGCACGTCACACATTATCCACCACGTCACAAAGGTGGATAGTAACATTGTGCACGTCCCAATAGTCACGATTTTACGGTCGTCCTATAAAGTGAGGTTAGTGTCCATTACTTGGCTCGCTGAGCCAATACTGATTGAAATTGCTGCGATTGTAAAAGCAACAATGCTGTCACTGATGGAAAAACGCTAAAAGTTGTTGTAGGCTACATGCGCACTAGGCGCTGTGCTGGACAAGCGGTCGATCGCCAGGCCTCCATATCGCAAGCTCGGAACTGCTTTCGCTGCCCAGCTTAATGTCAATCGACGTGGCTACAGATGTACGAAAACAAGAAGCTTTTGACGGCAAACGTCACTATTCAGTCACAGAATACCTATGATTTAGTATGAAAACAGTTCAGAAAACCTACTAGGCTTAAACCTGGCATGTTTGTATATGACAACGATTGCCCCCAGGGTTCAAGTTTTATTGTGATAAGATTTTTCGTTTGACAGTTAAAAATAAATTGTATGTCGTGTGTTTTGTGACAGTTACAAATAAATAAAAGAGCCTGTTATTTGTTGCTCATGCTAGGTAATCATCATCATACACAACTTTTCCCACTGCTGGGCATAAGCCTTCCCAAATTTGTAACATCCACTGCGGTCTTGAGCTAGTCTCTCCTTCCCAACGAAGATCATGAACGTGGATGGATATAAAGGAATAGGTAGATTAGGTAGGCTTTAGAAAATATGGATGGATTGTGTGAAGGACGATATTATTATGCATAAGAAAAAGTCACCTCAGTGAGTACTGAGGTGGCGGTTAATGGAGAAGATTTAGAACGGAAGAAAGAGACATGTTGTGGATTAAAGCCAGAAAATAGCAGAAAAAAATAATTTCAAAGTGACAGTAATAATGAATGAAATGTCACACATTGTTATCGCAACAAAACTGATCACATTCAATAGTCTCAATAACGTCCAGTCCGTATAATACACCACAAATCATGGTCACTCCATAATAAGAGGCCTATTTATCTGGAAAAACTCGGTAGCTCAAATAAAAGTGGTCATAATATAAATTTATAGGCAATTTGCGGAAAGATATACAGCCTACTTTCGTCTTTTGTGTTTTGCTAATGAAAGTTATTTTTGTACCTTCCCTTTTTACCCGATTGCTAGGGATGGTAATGTTTTTCGGGTGTTGATATGTTGACGAGTTTTAGGACTACAGAACTTTATTACAGCATACGCATGGCAACTTTTTATTATAAGTAAGTGAAAAAAAAAAGGGAAGTCGATAGATAGAAAGGGTCAAAAATCAAATTTTTTGAAGGAATCTTAAATTCATTTTGACATTATTGGGAGGCCTGTGTCCAGCAGTGGATTTTTTAGGTTGATATGATGATGAAATGTGAAAACCAAAACTTCAAAATAAAAAATGCATTGATTCAATAAATCCTAAACATGCCTGTCATTTCTTTTAAATAAATAAATAAATATTCAAGGACACTTAACACAACGCCTTCTAGTCCCAAACTAAGCAAAGCTTGTACGATGGAAACTAGATGGCTGATAGAATACATACTACATACATTTTAGCTAGGTAAGTTCCTCCTAAACCTAGACATTTAGGTCTAGAGA
This sequence comes from Eulithis prunata, assembly GCA_918843925.1. Taxonomy (NCBI): domain Eukaryota; kingdom Metazoa; phylum Arthropoda; class Insecta; order Lepidoptera; family Geometridae; genus Eulithis; species Eulithis prunata. The sequence continues at coordinate 6,784,030 of OU974025.1, read as the reverse complement.
ACAAAGCAAAACACATAAAATCTACCGGTTTGGAAGTCTGGAGTAATAAGAAAAAACAAACGCATTTTCAATTAAATGATTTTTCCATTTTATATCATCCAATTTTGGACACAAAGCAACGTCATGTTCGACAAACGTCATGGCTCAGTCGGTAGTAGCTCTGCCTTCCGTGCTGTGGGTCATTGGTTCGATCCCCACCGAGAACAACATGTATATTTGCCACACACGAATGTTTCGTGTGTGGCAAATATACATGTTTGTTTTTGTGTCTGGGTGTTACTATAAGTATTATGTATATTTCCAAAAAAAATGTATATTAGTATTTTATCAGCAATCTAGTTCCCATAGTACAAGCTTTGCTTAGTTTGGGACTAGGGGCGTTGTTGTCCAATAGGTATATACAAAATGTCATACAATATTGTTGTACAAAATATGTCCAAAAATATTTATTTCTTTCTTTATTTATTTATCATGTCCATTGTACAAGCTACAAACAATAGTTTTTGTAGACCTTCATCAGATCAGGGTTCAGGGTCATCAGACGCAAACAGGTTAAAAAAAGAAATAGTAATTATGGTCTTTATTCTCTCATGTCAAAAGTATCATTTTGCATTGTCTTCAATATGATACAGCGTCAGCAAGCCCCCTACGGCTTGATTTATTCTTGTTTTTAGCGTACCGAAGTCAGTTCAGTAAAACGGTAACAAAAAAAAAATGCTGCTTCATACATTTTTGCCAAGAGATATTATCATTTTGTTTTTGTATGGAACAGCGCTTTTGCTTATGCGCGATAGTTCCATAAAAAAGCCTTATATTTCTTGCTAATAAAAAAAAACATAGGAAAAACTAAAAAGTAAGTATTTTGTACAAGTATTTAGTTAAGTAGGTAGGTTTACCTTATCAAAGATAGTTACATACACTGGCTGGTTTACCTGAAACAGTACCTACATATAAATAAATAAATATTGTTGGACATATCACACTACGCTCTCTAGTCCCGAACTAAGCAAAGCTTGTACTATATAAACTAGATTGCTGATATAATACTTTTATACATTTTTATTTGTAAATACATACTTATGATACATAGTAACACCTTACTTACATGAGTATTACCCGTATCTTGGCTTATATATTGATATATTGATGAACCCATACCATTCTTATATCTTGAAAAGACAACAGAGGTCAGACGATTCATCTTGCAACCAAAAATAAAAAAAAGGGTATTTTTAAACTTTTGCAGACAGGGTGTCCTGGGGGCAATCGTTATCTCATAAAAACCAGGTATAAGCCTGGCAAGTTTTGGTTAACTGTTTTCATACTAAATCATAGGTATTCTGTGACTAAATAGTGACATTAGCGCGTTTCAGCGCGTTTTTTGCCGTCAAAAGCTTCTTGTTTTCGTATATTTGTAGCCACGTCGCTTGACATTATGCTGGGCAGCGAAAGCAGTTCAGAGCTTGCGATATGGTGGCCGTCCAATACACACAACGATAAACGAATGTTCGTAACGTGAAAGTAACACAAAGCAGTGGAACCTGGTCAATGTACCTACACAACATTGTTGTTTGCTTTTTCATAAATAATTTCAGTAATTTGAAAGCTTCAGAAAAATACTTATACCTATACAATACATGTATCGAATAAGTAAATAGGTATAAATTACTCTTACGTGCACCTGGCCGATCATCTGTTATTTAATTTCTTTTCCATCTAAAGGTTGTCTGGAAGAAATCGCGTTAAGGCCGCCCATTGTACATGTATCTTTATGGAACTATATTTCTTTTGTATTTTTTTTATTCTTGTTTATTAGTTGTAAGGTGTACAGTAAAATGTTTTCATTCATTCATTCATTCATAATTTATAACTTTAAAAAACTTCTTGAAAAAAACTAATTGAGAACCTCCTGTTTTTTGAAGTTGGTTAAATATAATGATAAGTTTTCAATGTGTCACTATCGTATAAGAAAAATCCAGTTAACAGATACTTATAATGCCCTGGAGACGCTCAGTGACTCAGCATTTCCCCATCCGTGACTCGAGGCTCAGGACTCAAGGGTTTGTAGTGAGAGAGCTCACGTATTTGTATATACCTCAAAACTTGCTATAACCAACCCTTCGTAATGAGCTAGAAGCCAAGAGTATTGATGAAGTTTTTTCAATGTTTTAAAATCCTACTTAATATTATAAACGCGAAACACCGTTTGTAAGGATGTATTTATGTTTGTTACTGGGCAAAATCTCGGTGGTATCGTATTATACGGTATTATGTACCATTCGAATAATATTAATATTTATTTATTTAAGCCACAGGGAAATTTTTAAGTAGTAGTAGAGCTCTTTGTGAGAGCTCGTCCGGGGAAGTACTACCACCGTACCTATTTCTGCCGCCAAGCAGCGATGCTCGCATTGCTGTGTTCCGGTTTGAAGGGTAAGGGCGCCGGTGTAATTACAGGCACATGGGACTTCAAGATCTTTACGTCTCAGAGTGATGGACGCAGTGCATTGCCTTACAGGGCACGTCCTCATTGGACTTGCTCTGTGAGGTAATGCATTGTTATAGGCAGAAGTTACCGCTTAACATCAGGTGAGCTATCGGCCTGGGTCCGTTACTATTATCATAAAAAAAAACACTTAATTACGTCAAAAGTTTACAAGGTAAAACTTTTTTTTTTTAATTTAGGTATATGTATAATATTCTTTAAAATTGCAGCTGTATAGGGGTTTTAGTATCAGGAAACTTGCTAATGCCATCTAAATAAATCAAAATTATAATTAAATATACGTTTGCAACGGTTTGTAAATAGCTCAACTGACTGTTTCATGTGTATTTTGTAAATATTGTAAATACTGTATTAGTTGTAATTTTCTTTGTGAATTAAATATTTTACTAGACAAATATTTAACAAAGCAGCTGTAAAGAGGCCTTGTCGACACCTAAACTATACCAGGTACCCAACTCCTCACCCCATCTCCCAGTCTATGTTAGTTGGCTCGCCAGCGCGTCTGCAAAACGTGCTTTTACAGCAGTTTTCAATAGCACTATGCTCCGCTTAACTTGGAAATGGGGCTAATGTGCTTAGTGTGGACACGGCTTTATATTACGACACTGGTTGTAGCTACTTATGTTAAACAGGGTTGTATGTACAATGCTTTAGAAATACACGGTGTGAAAAAAGTGCTTCTTAAAACTTTCAAATTCATTTGAAACTAAAAATTTCAAATTCGTTTCAAACTAAAAATTTCAAATTCATTTTAAACTAAAAATTTCAATTTTCAAAAATCTAAAAAAAAATATCATTTTTTTAAGTTTGTACTAACATTCAAATTAAATGTTGTGCTTCTTTATGGTTACCAAAATTATTGATAACTCTGACAGCATATGGCCTAGTACGAGTTTTGGTGTGTAAATCTGGTGTAAAACGTCTGACGCCCAGCACACCAGTGGGCTCTGATTTGTATGGAGACACTGAGCGGGTTCTTTGAGAAGCTTGATCTACACCAAGTCCGTACTCGCATGTCGAGCTTCTCAAAGCATCCGCTCAGTGTCTCCATACAAATCAGCGCCCACTGGTGTGCTGGGCGTCAGACGTTTCACACCCGCACTATATACACTGAAAACTCGTACTAGGCAATCTGGATCCACCTTGAAACTTTTATAAAACTGTACTTTCCAGACAGTGTAAAATTGGCCAGTGTTTTTTTGCACCCTGTACTTATGTTAAGTAGAACTAGGGTTTATACAATGTGTTAGAACACAGAAGAGATAGTAATTAGAGTTATGTACTGTAAGCAGCAGAAGAGAATTCGTATGCACACGAATTATCATTGTTGTTAGATTTTTGTTCAAACTGCCACACTCATAGAAATACGTTAAAAAACATTAACGCTACTGTCATCTTTTACTAAGAAGTGACGAATAAAAACATCGCTAGTTTTAAGCTATCCTTATTTTAACACGTTCCCTGTCACAGGGTGCCACAGGGGCACCACAGTGGTGCCCCTGTGGCACCCAGGTGCCCCTAATGAGGGGCCATGAAACTTTTTTTCAGGAGTCCGTGCTTCCAGTATGGGTTCACAACTGCAATGGCCCCACAATGTGTGGAACCACACTTGAAGGTATGAATTTGTCAAATCATTTTGTATGGGGACTGGAAACGTGTTACATGACGTCTCCAAGTGTGGTGGAGATCTTACAAAAAGCACAAAGTTCCTCTCTAGCGAAGGAGGTCATAAAAAAAATGATATTCAATTATCACATGCCCTTATAAGTATACAGTTCAATTAATCCAAACATGACAAGTTTCAAGCCCAAGTTACTCGAAAACGATTGAAAATTGCAGTAAATCCATACAAAATCCTACCTATAGAAATAAATAAAGCTTGAACACACAAGGCAACGAGAAACGAAAACTCTGGAAAACTCGCTACTATTGTTCTCACAATTGTTTAAGCAAGCAGGGGTAGTCAACTTTCTTTTTTTACGGCCCGCAATAAGTAGCTCGCAGAAAACAATCTCTTTTTAATACGAGTACGAAGTGAGAAAACATTTGCTCAATAGGTTTATAGGTATTTTAGGACATAATTGAAATAGAATATTGCAAAAGGACTGGTAAACTTTTTTCAGATAAGTACAAAAACTAACGAAAAGTGTAGACGAAAACACTTTTAGTAAGAACAAATAAAACAAAGAAGTTTTGGTAACTGCAGTCGATTTTAAGACCTGCGCACACTCTACATAAAATACTAACTCAAATGGCCTAACCTGAGGGCTAGTATAGTTTTGGTGTGTAAAACGTCTGACGCCTAGCACACCAGTGGGCGCTGATTTGTATACAGACACTGAGCGGATTTTTTGAGATGCTTGGTCTACACCAGCCCGTATTTGCATGTCGAGCTTCTCAAAGAATCCGCTCATGTCTCCATACAAATCAGCGCCCACGGGTGTGCTGGGCATCAGACGTTTCACACCCACACTATACCTACACTAAAAACTCGTACTAGGGCCTCTGGTTACCTGGTTAGGTACTTCTGCGTAAAACAATGCATTAGATACCTCGAGCATAAAACACTTATCAAATTGCAATCAATCTCTATAAATAACTTTATATCCGAACATCTACGGAGAGGCCGATAGCAGTCGAAATACAGGCCAAGATGATGATGATGATTGACACAAATCAGTCAGCGGGCCGCAGGTTTCACGCAGCTGCAGTATAAGCTATGAGAAAGCTCATTTTCGGCTCCCATTGTCCGCGAGTTCGCACAGATTGTTGTGTCCATTGTGCGAATACTTTGCGATAAATGAGTCGCGTTCCAGCCTACTAACCGACTTCAAAAAGAAGAAATTCTCAATTTTGCGTGTGCAACTGTGTATATGGTTGGACTAATAGGTAGGTCTCGAGAGGGGGAGTGTATATTAAGATACTGTTATGTAATGTAGTAAAATATTACTAGCATAGCGGCCCGTTGCACAAAACGCAACGCTAGCGCGTTCTACAATGCGTACAAATTTAGCAGCACCATCTAGTTCTGCATCGAGTACTAATAAAGTAAAACAACCTTTAACAACTGTGTATGTCATTTCATTTCAAAGTTATGATCCGGTATCTTACAGGGCACTGAACACGTAAAAAATAGACTTTGTTATTTACGTTACATAAAACATTTGTAACTATTGTAAATTTTTTCCTTTGAAAATTATTGTATCTGTATCTGAGATCTTGCAAAATCTTTTTCTCATAAAAAACTTGGTCCGTTAGTATTGTAGCGCTATAGCACTCTTCATGAGAGCTCTCCAAGATCGCGCAAACAAAATTTTATCAAAATCGATAGTTTGGGAGTTAAATAGGAATAACTGGAAAATACACGTCATCAACGTAGACGACACTGCGTATTTTGCTTTCTTGTGACCTTTCGATGGTGTTTATTATCAATAGAACAAACCCATTATGAAGTAACTATTCCACAACGTCATACATTTTTCGTGGTGTCTTCCTACACCCGCATTTTGTTACATATTATGTCAGTCCTAATACCGCGTTCACACTATGCCATTGCCGCTGCCGGCATTCATGCCGCGGACTTATTGCCACAGCAACATCGCCTTTATTCTCACCAAGGAGCTAGGGCATGAACTTGGCGATGTTGCTGTTGCAATAATTCCGGCAGCGGCATGGGCATGTGTGAACGCGGTATAAGAATAAAGGCGATGTTGCTGTGGCAATAATTCCGGAATTAATCGCGGCATTCATGCCGGCAGTGGCATGGGCATAGTGTGCACGCGCTATAAGACAAAAAGCCATTGGAAAAAACCTCGCACATTTCTATCACACTCTTTATATTATACCCTTTGGTAAATCAATGCTTTTCCATAAAAAACACCATTTCAATGACGTTTCTCTTAAGCACCCTGAAAGGTCCATGTGTTAATGGCTGACCCGTTAGAAATAAACTAGTCACTTGCCAAATGGTCGGACCATAGTACCGGCGGTTTAAGAAGTATACCTTTTTACCCGACTTCGGCAAAGGAAAAGGGTGGGTTATGATTTTAACCAGTATGTTCATCTGTTCCCTCATAACTCCTAAACTACTTATCATAATTTAACAATAAATGAGGTATCGTTAGTAGCAACTTCACCGTCTGCTCTTTTGACCACGGCTATCCTCTTAACATATATACATAACAATTTCAGATGAAAATATTTACTTTTTTCATACGTTTGTAATTTTTAGATTCTAAACTTTCTTTTTATAATAGATGCACTTAAAGTTACTTCGCTTCGAAATGTCAAAAGTCGTAGAACAATCATTGTTCGTCATTACCTGTAGAATACCCCCCTTTCGGACTTATGGGGTAATTATGTTACACCTTGTATATTCCAGATATCACTACTGATATATCCCCACTAATAGGAATAAAGTTGAAGACCACCTCTAACATTTCATTTTCTTTTCATCAAGTACGTTAGTGACGTTAGTCTGTCGCGGATTTTCTAAGTGAAAGCTTTTTAGGTGTGTTTATCATGGACAGTGAGCGAGTGAACCATCACGCTCGGGTCGGTGACGCTGAATCGGGTTTACTCGACTTCTCTCGAGTTTTCACTTATAGATTAAGCATAATCCATATTTTTTCATCATCATCATCATCCACAGCCCGACCTTACCCACTTAGCCAAGATGCGGCTACAGAAACGTAGGACGTCCGGCAGCGAGATGGGCAGACGACATCGTCAAAATAGCAGGCCATATTTTTTAATTTATTAAAATGTACCTGTCAAAAGTATCTTCTAAACACGCCATAGCAGAGAAACTTTAGTACAAAGGGTCTATTATTCTGTGACTGGTCAGGATTCGAACCCCAATTGATTGTTCACGCAACATTAGGCGCGGGTATTGAAACATTGTCTATACAATGACTTCTTTAAAAATGTGGTAAAAGATTAGATTGCGGGTTCTCTTGAGGGCTTAATCGACTTTTGGTGGAAATTGTGGCTTATTCCACTAATGCCCGTTGACAATCCGCGTCAACGGGGATTAGTGAACTTTTTGTTCACAAATCCCCGTTACGAGTACGCATCGGCGTCAACGGGGATTTGTGAACTAAAAAGTTCACTAATCCCCGTTTAGGTTTTTAAGACATTTTTTGAGTTTCTTTCCTCTTCTTTAACGATACTTTCCCCAAAAATCCGAAATCAAAGCAGCACGTCTATTACGTAAAAACAAGCATTAGCAAAATTAGTAACACAGCAAACGTAGTAATAAATTAATTCATATGACAGAAGATTTTTTTTTTTAACCGCGCACCAGCAGAATGTTGTTACCTAATTGTTTACCTTTTGTTTCTGTCTGGTTTGACATTTCGCGCTAGTCGCAAGCTAATATAATGGGTGGGTTTGATCCCCACCGAGACCAAACATCTACCTATGTGTGGCAAACATAGAAGTTTGTTCGGTCTGGGTGTTACTATGTAGCTATGTATTTACAAAAAAAATCGTTTTAAAGTATTCTATCAGCAATCTAGTTCCCATAGTACAAGCTTTGCTTAGTTTGGGACTAGAGGGCGTTGTCCAAAAATATTTAATTTAATTTATTTATTATCGTTTGCAACGGTTTGTAGATGGCTCAACTGTTTCATGTGTATTTTGTAAATATTGTAAATATTGTATTAGTTGTAATTTTCTTTGTGAATAAATATTATTTATTTACTTTATTTATAATAGTTCTATTGCACGTCATTTACTGCACCACAACGATAAAAAACACATGTTTTAACCTTTATGTTACCTTAATATCTCTATACGGCTCTAAAACAACATTATAACCACTTTAACCCTTCAACAACATCGTCAAACCATTAAAATAGATGCATCGTGTAATATTCACAATTTAATTTAATTTTATCGCGACGCTAGGTTCATAAAAACTATATTTTCTAAGCATCGCACTCCGTGGGTCACGGACCTTATAATAAAATTTGCATTTTGCTGTGTACTTACATAAAAGAAAATAGTTTTGTCTGTTGAGTTTTTATTCAGATTTTAATAGGTACCTACCAGAAGATGAATACAACTTCAAACCAACTTAACAGCGTATCAGTATTGCTATTCACCAGCGCAGCAAGGCAGCCAGTGTCTTGGGCACGCTTCCGATTGCGGTACTCATTGGACCAGTTGAGCTATCTATAAATCGTTTGCAACGATTTATAGATAGCTCAACTGGTCCAAATGGTACAACTGTTTCATATAACATGTATCTTTTAAATATTGTAAATACTGTATTAGTGGTAATTTACTTTACAAGCTTTTATTTAACTTGCAATATTTGTGTGTTTTCTCAATGCCGTCAGTCTATTGGATAATAGGTCATTCTACTATTTGAGAAATAAATTAGAAGTGAAGCAAGGATACACAACTAGTTTAGATAAAAACACTAGAAACTTTATACTGCATCGTTGCAGATAGCTTGAGTGTGGACTGTAGATACTCAAATTGCAAATTAGGTTGTGCTGTGCTAAGGAATTCGTTCTATGTTTCTATTTAACTGCTTACTGTGTTTTTAGTACTAGTGCTTTGTAAAAAAACTCAAAGATTTGAGACCTTCATTTCTCTGAGTAGTGTAGTATATGTACAACTAGCCGTCGCCCGCGGCGTTGCTCGCGTTCTAGACCCTTTAGAGTGCGACTTTTCAAAATTCCTTCCTTAGTGCGCCCCTACACTATACAGGGTGTTACCAGACCACTTCCGAAAACTTGGAGGTTCCAATCAGACCATGATACTGAAAACATTAAGCGAAAAAAATCGCGAAAAAAAAAAATTGACTTGACTATCTCTTTTTAATTTTTTTTCTAGTTACATACACACAGTACAACATAATAAGACATATCTACCTAATTATCTCATTTAAAAAAGCAAAAAACAAATAAAATAAATAAAGCAGCAATGTACACGCAGCACGCAGATTACGTCTACTACAGCATGAACAGCTGAGAGTTCATCGCGGGTCATTCAAGTACGCGACGTGCGAGCGACCTACGTCAGTACCTACCTACGTTAGTAGGCACTTACGACACAGAATAAATAATAGTACTACGCCTCGACCTTACCTACGTGAATGCGTATATTGCGGGCTGGCGAAATAAATACAAATCTTTAAACATTGTTTTCTCCGGCTATAATTATTTTTCAGGATAACTGATTTTTTTTTGGATGGGTTTTGGTGTGCTGTAGCTCCCCCTTTCGTTTTCGGAAGTGGTCTGGTAACACCCTGTATAAGGATACTACCCTCTAAATTTCATACCTCTAGAACTTATAGTTTAGGCTGTGCGTTGATTCTAAGTCAGCTTCAAAAGAGTTTTATATATATTGATGATATCAGTGTTGGTGATGGGGGCAATGGTTGTCTCATAAAAACCTGCCAGTACTTCTATCACGAAAACATCTGACAGTCGCCGCGGTGTTCGAGTTATATTGCGCGTCAATGCCAGCTCGACTGACAACCGTTGTAGTGCCACCGCGCAGTGTATCTCGGATACGATACGTTTGCGATTGTCACATTTATTCGTGATCAAGACACTGGTTTAAGCCTGGCAGCTCTAGCCACGTCACTTGACATTATGATGTGCAGTGAAAGCAGTTCACAGCTAACGATATGGGGGCAGAAGGGTAATTATTGAGAATAAGGCCAACTAGATCGGTTAAAAAGTATACCTACACAAAGTAAAAGCATTTACAAAAAAAGATGACGAAATGAGAAGTGCACTCAAAAAGTTATATTCAAATATTCGTATTTGTTAAAAATCAAACTACATTTTCTGGGTTTCAAAGTGATAACTCTGACTTTAGACAAAAAAAAGTGCGATCCCGTATATCCATAGCCCGGAAGGCTTTTTAACATCAGAGGGATGATAACATACAGAGCCTTATTTGGCTGATGTTATCTATCTTACTATGAACATGAATCATGGACAATGAACATGGGTACTATGTTTGCTGCACAACACCTATCAGATGGACGAAAGAGTTTACATCAGATAATGATGCGAGAGGGTGTTAAGAGTCTAGAGTCGAGTCAAGACACTGGCACATTATGCCATTTTACTTCTTTTTTTCTTCTAATCTATCGATTCGGTTAAACTCTGTACTCTTTATTAGGCTTTGTATTGTTTTTTAAGCATTTAAATGCTCCTATAGCTTATAAGCCGTTTTGGTTTTAGACTGTAAGTGTTATTTCAGCAGTTTTGATAAATAAATCTTTGATTTTTAGCATAAGTATAACTTTCTGTCTATCTGGGCCCACTCAATAATCCGTTATTCAAGTGCTTTCTAAAAAGGCAAAGACCTAAACGTGCTCTGCTTAGTTTTTCACCTCTATTGTTAGAACTTTTATATTTTTTCTGGCGTGTTGAGGCATTTTTTATATGGGTATTTTTCCTTCTTTTTACTGCGCGTAAAATAAAACTCGTAGCGTAAAAAGCGACTAGGTTTTGCCTACCTATTTGTATACGTCACAATCTACCGATTAGTTTGTTTGGTAAAAAATAGGCAGGTCAAAAATCTGCTCAATTACCAGAGATATTAAATGCTAATGAAATGGTTACCTGTCAAGGGGTTACCTACCTGTCAAGGGGTTACCTGTCAAGGGGTAACCTATTAAGGGAACACGAAGACGTACATTATGGACACGAGTTTTGACATTTTTTGAAACGACACATAGCACTTTTATTTTAATAGTTTTTCTTGTGTTATTGTGAGTATTGTTGTTTAATTTTGGTGGAATTTTAACCAATAATACTTAGGTCGTAACATAAAGTGTGAGCCATTGGAATAAATGTGTATAAAGTGGTTTTTCTGAATGTGAAAATTCGTGTTAGGTTTTGAAGAGAAAATCCACCATTTTCTTTTCAAAACAAACGACAGCCGACTTGACAAATGACTTGACTTGACTTATTTATTACAATTATATCACTTGACATTGGCAAAATTGTCTGTCGAAATGACGGACACAGGCCATTATTGAAGAGAAGAAGAAGACGTACATTATTCTTCCAAGTAGGCGTAGCAATTTTTGACTACGTCCACATAGACAAGGTCTCAAAAAAGAACGGTAGGTACCTACGATCAATCGGCCATACGTCACTACGGGAAGCACATCATCACACAAAATATTCTTCCTTAAGAATCGGTAGGAAACAATAATCCACATACACAAAAAGACTACCAAGAATAGTTGTTATTACTTACTATGTGAGGTAAATATAAGCTGTGGATTTTCATTTGTGAATTTTTATTAAGAAGAATTTTTATAAGAATTTTTATTTTTTCTTACAATATAAATGTATCACAATTCATCCTAAGTACCTACTTACGATACTCAAATGTGTTTTCTATTCAAACCATTATCGTATAATTCAAATCTCATTTTATATTCTACTGAAATCTTTGAAATATCTCGCCTTTATTATATTATTCAAACAAACAGTCGATGGATTCTCAGAACCGAAAAAAAAGCGTTAAAATAATCTCGTACGATCGCCGCAGAATAAATCAAGTTAGGACTAGCCCGCACTTTACAGCATTTATACGCTTTTAGTAGAAGATAAAATGTATAAAACGCAAAAACTATCTTTGCACACCCTGACCATTGCAAAAACAGTCGGTTTTACTCGTAGCAGTATCAAGGAACCATTTACATTCCGGTGCTCTCCAATAAATTAATTATTAGATCAATAGTTTCCAATTAAAATCTAGCACGATTTATAATGGAGCAGTTAGAGTCAATAAAGTTTCCACTATCACGTTGATTCGCTATTCGTTCATATCATACAAACTTAGGTCGTATTTTTTAACGTCGTACTTTAGAATTTTTTTTAAAATTTATTTATCGTTTGTATAACAAAATAAGTTATGTTTATAGGAAAAAATAAGTTATATATGTTTTATTAACACATAACTTATTTTGTCCTATAAACAAAACTTATTTTTTTTATAGGACAAAATCAATATGACGGCTGAAAGGTTATTTTTCATCACCAACATCAGATATGGTTAGACTAGACTACTTTTCTCAGTGGACGTAATGCGGGTAGGAGTCGGTGCAAATGAAAACGCATGATTACAAATCAAATTAAAATGGCTACGAGCTAAACAAACAGGAATAGCACTTCTAATATTCGACGACTGTATAACTAGGTACACTTAGTAACGAAACGTGAGGACAGTTCCGAGACGTCTTCACTTAGTGGCGATCGGGCTGAGACTGAGCAGTCCGTTTGTTGAGCGATGACACCTCGACTCTGTCAAAGCGCACGGCAGAGGGCGCTTGCGTTTCGTTTTGAGCGACTATTCATGACCGGATGCGACACGGCCATTCTGCGATGACACACGTCCTCGTGTGTTTGTTAAGCATCTGAAACAAACAAAACCACAGAGCAGATTTTGTTCGGCCCATCCTGTCTTAGGTTTGGTTCTAACCAATCCTACTTGTCATGTCATGGCATACTATACTTGAGAAGCTAAGAAAACATTATTTTTGTGAGTTCGTTTATTTAGCGATACCTACCCTACTACTATCTAGATACTAAGTACTACTACAACGAGACTACTTAAAATAGCTAAAGAACACAAGATTTCCGAGATCAAGCACCATTGATTGAAATTATTTAGAAAGAATCAAACGTCAAGTTCATCATCAAGGCAAAACCCCAGGTGTTTCGTTTAATGTTCAACTATTAAGCTCAGGCAACACATCTGCCAGCCAATTTGCTTTTCCCTCGGAAAGGCCGAGTCATCCCCAGACTCAATGATCTTCGCTACAAGGCAAGACCCGACTGTACTACCCAGAATTACTGCATTCCGCTTACCCACGGACTACTCACAAGGAGTCGACACCGATTTCTACGAGCTACGGCTACAAATAATCCTGGTACAGTCTCCAATCAAACAAACCAATCACCTGTGCATTAAACAGATTCAATTTCATTACTAATCTCATCATCATTTACAACTTCAATCGGTATTTGACCCTCGGGCATCTTTCTAACACGGTCATGAGCGTACTTGTAGGTACGCTTATTAACTAGAGACTTCATCACGACTCTACATCATGACTCTACACCGTGACTCTACATCAGGACTCTAACGTCAGGACTTTATATAGTGACTCTAAGAAATCAATTAAAAAAAACGGCTCTATCTATTCTGTGACAACAGTTGAGATCAGCTAGCAGGTTTTCAACTTAACTGATAGATTTCACCGGTTTGTTGACCGAGAGAGCAGTATTCATTTTCGCGACAGAACCTAGCTTTAAAAATTGTCATCCTATCATGACGTCATCTTTGAAAGCATCCATGGTAAGACATGCAGTAGGAGCTCAAGAGGGTGATTGTTACACCACACAAGATTCGTTTTGTACTGACCACTCGCATTTGGTCAATGTAACCATTGAAACAACGCTACGAAATAGCTTGCCACTCTCTCAACTTTGGCAACTTTTTCATGTACTAGCGAGTATTCAGCACCAGAATCAAAATAAAAAAACAATACACATGACCTTTATGTTCCATCGTCCATCGACCCCGAAGAAAATTGCACAAGACTGACGAGCACGCGTCGCTGCTCGCTGAGTGCCGCACTCGTAGTGCCGATACTACGATGCTGCCGTGAAGTTGGACCACGACTCTCCGACGCAGCTTTCTTGACTCACAAGTCTTCGTTTGACTTCAGACGACACAAACGTACTCGTGCGCAGTTTCTGTAAAAAAGACAAAGAACGACACAGTATTTTGTTCCGACTTTTTCGATAATCTCGAGGGCTCTCAGATAATACGTCGTCGGCTCTGTTCCGAAAAATTATTAACAAAGATTCGGTAGTGACAGTCGTGCTACACTATGTGGCCGCCTTGAGCGTTGACGCAGGCTCTTGCAAAATGACAGCGTCGTCGTGACTGCGCAGTGTAACGCAACACGAAACAACGAACCTTCGAATATCAATCCAAACAAATCAAGAACTACTCACGGAGCTATCAGCTGCCTTAGCTATCATAGATCATTGAACACAATCCCATTGGCTGCCATTGCCGCTACTGTGGCTCTCCTCTCACCACCACCAGCACCCGACTGTCGTTCTTCTTTCCTCATAGCGCTTTTCATGCCATGATGCAATAACACGTAAGACACCTTGAAATGACGTTGCATTCGTTCCATGTTATCCGTTGCCGATTCTATGCTTCTTCTTCACAGCTTATTCTTCTCACACCATCATTTTCTTACTTGCTTCTTACATGCGATGCCAACCACACACACGGTGACCTGAGGTTGACCACTCAGATGGTTTTTCCGCAAAACTCAGATCAGCTGTCGCACACCATGATCTCGCGTCCACGTCCGTCTCCTCAGGGTTGAGTTCCAGTACACTCACTCGTTTACTCCTGTTGGTGATTGAAGGGCTTCAATCCTGGCTTACATGCTGGAGTTTCAAATTTTGAGCACATGACGTCACTTCGTGTTTTATCCGACTCGTATCCGTCGTATCCCACTTCTGATGACGGCTGAAAGGTTATTTTTCATCACCAACATCAGATATGGTTAGACTAGACTACTTTTCTCAGTGGACGTAATGCGGGTAGGAGTCGGTGCAAATGAAAACGCATGATTACAAATCAAATTAAAATGGCTACGAGCTAAACAAACAGGAATAGCACTTCTAATATTCGACGACTGTATAACTAGGTACACTTAGTAACGAAACGTGAGGACAGTTCCGAGACGTCTTCACTTAGTGGCGATCGGGCTGAGACTGAGCAGTCCGTTTGTTGAGCGATGACACCTCGACTCTGTCAAAGCGCACGGCAGAGGGCGCTTGCGTTTCGTTTTGAGCGACTATTCATGACCGGATGCGACAAATATATATAAAACTCTTTTGAAGCTGACAGCGAATCAACGCACAGCCTAAACTATAAGTCCTAGAGGTATGAAATTTGGAAGGTAGGTTCTTTATATAGTGTAGGGGCGCACTAAGAAAAGAATTTTGAAAAGTCACACTCTAACGCGAGCAACGCCGCGGGAGACGGCTAGTAAGTTATATATGTGTTTTCAACACATAACTTATTTTGTCCTATACCACTAAGGAAACTACAAGGTTTACGGGAATAATGCTACATGAGTTTTAGCGTCGATAGCCTTACATTTTTTAGCTACCTGCCTTCTAGATTAGATAAGTAGGATCTAACAAAGTGCATTCCGTGGTCAACTTATAAGGTGACGACTGACGGTTGGAAGCGACCGCGCGCGATTGCTTGTGATTTGAAAGATAAAGGTACGTCATGTTATGACAGTTACAATTGGCGACTGCGTGCGGGTACATGGGGTTTGTAATATAGGCATTGTGAAGTCGCTGAAATATTTATATAACTTAGAAAAACGCTTTTCACATTTCTAAACTTTATAAAATTAAAATTGTCTTTTTATTTACTTATCTAACAAATCCATTCCTTCACTACTGTATAATAATCTTAGACAAAGTTGTATGTTAACTTGAAAATCGTAAAGTTCAACTTTGAACCTAAGTTTAACTTGCACAGCGTTTAATCTAACGAAATAATATAATTACCCCAATTGTTTTAAGTAGGGGCACTTTGAAATTAACTCTAAGTGGGCCATTTTTTACTTTAGCAAATGGGTAGCTTGGAGACAATTCCAAGTCTACTTAACAGAGGAATAACTACCTAAAATGCAAGAGCAGCAGGTTCGGTTCTCGAGGAAGACCAGCATTTGGTTTTTACCATTAAACTATTATAAAATGACGTTGATTTTTACAAAATTTCCGTTCAATTACATCACCGGAACAGGATCTTTTCAACATCCTTGATGGACGTGTTCTTCAAGGTAATGCAATTGCTTTAGGCAAGGAGATTATTATTTCAAATCAGCTGAACCTATAAGTTTGCTTTTTCGCAACAGTGCCATTGATACTCATACATACTATTTCGTAATCTACATCGGGGCCAGGCCAGAATGGGGCCAAGTAATTCCAGGCTTGCACTGCGACTATTTTCCCAAAACCAGTGCCTATTTTTGCGCACTCGTTTTGTCAATTCATGGCTGGGATTAGAACCTACTACACAGACTATACGTCTTTATTACCCAGGCACTAAGCCAATAGATTGGTTCGGTCTGCCTCGCAGTATCAATCATTCTATTTGCTGTGTAAACTCTAACTCGTATCGAACGTGATCGCTAAGACGTGGCCCAGATTACCCCTTCTTGGCTCTTTGATTAATAACTTGTTATTTGTTTTAGAAAACTGATGGATAGATACGGTTGATTTTTCGAGATAGAAATACATTTATTTTACACTAGCTGATACCCGCGACTTCGTACACGTGCGAAACTTTCGACCAAAATATCTGTCAACCAACATACGATAAACCTCGTAGCAAATGGCTGCTATTGGTTTAGAGAGGTCAAGCTGTATCTAAAAATCCACGTCTTTGATTTCAATAAAATGTAGCCTATGTTTCAATTCAAGGGTTTCCAAATGGTATAAGTTTCGTTGAAATTGGTCCAGTAGTATAGGCGTGATCCGCGAACAAACAAACAGATAAACAGACAAACTCGATTTTCGGTATTTCCTCGTGGTGGGACGAACTTCATAAAAACACTGACACGGGTTTCCCCACGATGTTTTCCTTCACCGTTTGAGAGCACTGATATTGCGCAGATTTTTCCGATTAGAAAAACCCATTGGTGCATGACCGGAATCCACAACCGGATAGGAAGGCGGAGTCGCTACCACTAGACTATAGGTGCTCTCAATGCATCCCACTAGTGCCCCCGTAATCAAGAATGCGTTAAAAGTAAAACACATTAACAGGCAATCCTCGAGAGTAAGATCCAACGGGTTAAGCTTTAATTTAAGTTGGTGTTCGTTGCGAAAACAGATTCCAATGCTGGGAGTTCAGCGTGTCGAAGGCCCGCCTGTGAGTTACAAGATGAAGCGATTTAACATCTCACAATATTATAACGCTTTTTTGTATCAGACTGCCCCACAACTGGACTTTTCAGTTTCAAATGGAAATTATCGATCGATATTTTTGATTACGATCGATTCACATTGCCATAAGACCTAGAAAAAATTATCGTGTTTGGAAATTGTAAAAAAAAATGGTTCGTCTTACTTTTAATAAAGCTCAAACTAACTATCTAACTAGTTGCACAACCACGGTTTGGCGTTGATATCTCTTTTTTAGCAAAATTTACTTAAATCTCTAGCAAATAGAAGACATCAATATAGTATAGGAATGGTCCGAAAAACTATAAAAACGCTTGTGTTTCTAAACGCTATTCGCTTATAAATAAGCCCATCACATGAGACTGCGCGTTCCTGCCAACTTAAAACTCACTTATTTAAACTTAACTTCGACTTTGGGCTCCAGAATCCTTGACTTCTGAGCAAGTTCTAATCAAGAACTGAGCTTTTAAAGGATAGTTAGCACAAGAGTGATTATCCTAGATAAGCGGAAATTAAAAATACATTTAGGTTTCATGGTCACCAGGCCATGGGGATAAAGAATAGAGCTCGTGCGTAAGCAAGCTCGTATGAGTTAGTGATGACGGAGTTTTTAGGAAAAGAAAACAAGTCTACAGTTTCCGTTTGTCTGGTTGTAGAGATTTCCGGCTCCTCGAAGTCGTCGCCATTTTATTACTCCAGGTTGCAATAAAGTCTAAAATATATGTTCCTATAAAAATACTCGTAAACTCGAAAATTTCATAATACAAATAGGCGCAACCTGACTATGGCTGCTTTTACACTGCCTCTGGTACGACATCTATACGATATGCGGCGTGTTCACACTGGATGCGACACGATATCGGCGGTAAACTGATGTATACGATGTCATACATTAGATGTTTTAACATTGTGTCGATGCCAACAGCCATATTTTTATTCGTAATGTAAGTAATAAGTAGACAGAAAGTAGACTTTTCATTTCCTTTTTACAAAGAAAATTACAACTAATACAGTATTTACAATATTTACAAAATACACGTGAAACAGTTGAGCTATCTACAAACCATTGCAATTAGACTGGTTTAGCTCTAGATTTTTTTTGTCCTAAGTCGTATTATACATACACCTACTCTTACATTGACTGAATAAATATTTCCTTATTCATATTCGAGCCACAAATAAATGTCGTTATCGTGTAGGTGTCGGTATCGTTCAGTGTGAAAATGCTTAATACTGAATTATGTGAGAGTTTATTGCCAATTCTTTTGCTGCCTTTTCCGCAATTAAAACTATTATTTTAGTTGCTATTTTTTTTATTGTTCGAAAAGCTAACAATATATAAATGGTTAAGCTCTTACGTTTAAAAAAGTTTTACTATACGTAGCATGACAAATACCTCTGAAACCTATTAACAATGTATGGCCTCTCAGAGCAAGTCCATTGAGGTCGTGCCCTGTGAGGCATCGCACTGCGTGCATCACTCTGACACGTCAAATTGCACCGACCAACACCCTTCAAACCGGAACACATTACACAACACTACTTATCTACTACTAGGCCTACAAAATTCATCTCATCTCGAATCACAGTCAGCTTCATTTTCATTCAAATTTTCATACAAATATGCCAGGAAAACTTATGAAACGGCTACAGTAAAGATAACACGAACAGAATGAGTCATTAATATTCTTTTCACGTTCAGCCCGACCTAAATATTTACAAATTAACATACGCCCCACGTCGAATTAATAAGTAGGGATGTACCTTTGAAATTGCGATATTGTGTACCGTTTGTGGTAAGGGTTGTGATGCACTGAGGGATGCGCACTTTATTATTCAACAGTTTTTATACTCTTTAGTTAAATAATAGTAGGTAATCGTTTAATTGCATGATTTAAGATCGATCATCCCTTATTTAAGTTCTTCTCCATCCAAAGATTAGAATAAATATCTTTTTAGGCGATAAGACTGCCTAATTATACATGTGTGTGTTTTTATTTATTTTGTAATTATATAAATAAATATTCACGGACACTTAACACAACACCTTCTAGTCCCAAACTAAGCAAAGCTTGTACGATGGAAACTAGATGGCTGATAGAATACATACATACATATTTTTTTGTAAATACATACTTATAATACATAGAAACACCCAGACACAGAACAAACATCTATGTTTTACAACACACAAATGTTTGTTCTCGGTGGGGATCGAACCCACGACCCACAGCACGGAAGGCAGAGCTACTACCGACTGAGCCATGACGCCTGTCATACATAACTCGGTATCAGTTCTAACCCCAATACAAATAGTTTCGGACGCGTGCTGTGGTTTTTTTCAATTATTTTTGTATTGCAGCAATAGTTTTACGTAAAACCTTGGCTGTTTGAAAAGCGGAGACCGTTATATGGCGGCATTATCAGAATATGGACTCGGTAGCCGCAATTCGCAGCGTCATTTGTGATCCTGCTAGTTTAAAAAGTCTCCTAGATTTTTATTTTTATTTTTGATCATTACAGCTACCGAAGACATCGTATTATTTTTTAGAATTAAAGGTACGATATTAGACAGCAACGGTGGTGGTCTAGTGGTAGCGAGCGACCCTG
Source organism: Eulithis prunata (assembly GCA_918843925.1). Taxonomy (NCBI): domain Eukaryota; kingdom Metazoa; phylum Arthropoda; class Insecta; order Lepidoptera; family Geometridae; genus Eulithis; species Eulithis prunata. Next base: position 6,763,909 of record OU974025.1, on the reverse strand, counting down.
CCTTCCGATCGTCGTCGTGTGTTCAAACCCGCACGTGCACCAATGGGTAACAAAGTTCTCTCCGACGCTGTACAAAATCATATAGGTTAGATGCAAAGGCCTACTTATAGATGCTTGAAATAATAGATAGATAGAATATTCTTTATTGTACACCACAAGTAAAGAAAATAACAACAAAATACCATAATTGGTATAATCTCGTTTGTATAAAGTTACTTTTTCATACAGAATATAAAAACACACGCCTTAGTCCGCACGTATTGTCCTCGTCTTTCCTGTGGATATGGCGGACTAGGCTGAGAGGATGGTATATGTGCTGGGCAAGCCTATTCCATCTAAAACATTGTTCCAGGCACTACAGTGTGTCGTTAGGGTGTAGGCATAGGTTGCCTCCTGAGTCCTGACGCTGTATAAATCATCTTCAATAGATGTAAAGGCCTGTTATCTTCAATAAACACGCCTTTTTGCATACCGTCATGCCACTCGACGATTTTTAGAAAACATGCTAGTGAAGTGCGGATTCGATTCAGGTTGAACGTATAAATTTTGCATGGGATTGAAAACGAGAATGCATTGCTCGATTTTGCCTCTCGCCGATTCCAGATCCAATATCTCAGGCCCAGCAGATTTCGACGATAGATTTGTTCTATAAAACACTTTGTCTATCCTGCAAGCAATAACGGAGACCTTGGAGTCTATTGCGCTTTCAACATAAGTAACTAGTGCCTAGAAAACGACAACCACAATACACACACCCTTAAGTGCAACGTCGTACAGGATATCGTTGTATTTAAGGGTGCATGTCTTGTGAAAATTGCAGCCTATTTTTAGCGAGTTATCCATAAATTTATGTAATAAACCAAAAATAAAAATAAATAGGTACAGAATTATATTTCCGAGATTTGCTCTAATTGGAAATATAAGGAACACGACAGAGAAACATTTTCTCTATAAAAAAACATCCCAAAGTTACCTATTTTCTAGGATTACGACGTTAGTTTTTTTTTTATAGTCCGTAGACCTACGATGTATTTTTTTACAAACTCTACCCTCTACACAGAGAGAAAATCTCTATGCCCATTTCATAAACCCCTGAAGTCTCATAATCTTCTTAATGAGGGAACAGGTTAGCGGTCACAACAGCTTCATCAATCTGCTGTCACCACCAGCAGGTAGTGAACTCTTCTTCGGATGGAAACTTTTCGTCATTTCTCAAATCACAGTTTTCTTTTAGTAAGCGACGGTGTTTAAAAGTTTATCTCACTATGGCCGGAATACTGAAACGTGACTCAAATTTAAGCACCACTTAAAATTCCTCTGCCTTTGTTTGACATTGCTCATTGTAAGAGATGGCAGTAATTTAAGCGTGAACTTAATTTAAGTGGCGTTTGAGTATTCCGCCGTATGTGTACCTTTATAGATAAACGAAAACAAATAGCAATATTCTTTAGTAGCAAGAATAATATAAACCGTCCAACTAGGTAGACAGCGTGGTTCGTCGGTTGGTAATAGACGAAAATATCGTGTTTTTTATTAAATTCATGCCTCACCGTCGCGTCGCGTCGTCGGGTTTCCTCAAAATCTGGTTTGAACTCGTAAATGACATAAACTGCCTGAGGATTACTGAGAGAATGTTGTGTGATCGAGTTCCGAGATCCATTTTCAAACAAAAATACTGTCAATTAGAACACCCACCTTTTTTGTTGTATCTCAACAAACATCTTCAGAATCACGTCCACTAAGAACTCCTGAAAACCAGCGCTTAAGGAGCCACCGTGTGCACCTTTAGCATTTGCTGAGATTTTATTGTGTCTAACAAAAAACTGTATAACAAAAACACATACAAAATATGTGTTTTTGCGTAAAATAAATAATGTCTATTTCTCTAACTTACCCTTCGCTGAACAAATACTAGAAGAGGTTCGGCTCTATCAATTGTGTAATAAGCAAACTCGACGAAGTTTTTAGACCCACCGAAAGACCATGGCCTATTTCCAATGCGGTAACAAACACCACGCAGGTGCCCCATCTACTTCCCCACATAAATCCATGTCGCAAGCAGCACAAATCTCTGATTTATATTTTGCCTGAGGTTTTTTCCTATTAATATTTCGCGTGATATGAATAACGTTATTGATGGCTTAGTTCACTCAGTTATTTGACGCGAATGATTTATAGCTAGTTCTGTTTTGGATGCACGTTATTGGTACACGCTGAATACTTCCGTGGTAGGAATATTATCTTCCTAATGCGCTATTTCATCAACGCATTTTACTCCAGTGTAAAACTAGCTAAGTTTTCATGAGAGTGAGGAGAACATTGTAGAATATCTCTACGAAAAGGGAAGATATTCCACGCCGAGCGACCTCGGGGTCCGAGGACCAATGGATAGTATTCGGTAGTATTACTTATGTTCAAACTCCGTGATAACTTCGTTTGCGCGATCTAGGATAGTTCTCATGTAGCGAGATAGATGGCGATACAAGAGTGTATTTGCAAACTATTCTTATATAAATATTCATGGTCATTTCACACAACGCTTTCTAGTCCCAAACTAAGCAAAGCTTTCATAGACATAGACATAGAAATTCATTTATTTACTACATGGCACACAACATACAATACATATAGACAAGTACAAATGAAATAATAATAATAAAAATAACGAAAGCACTGAATTTAAAAGGAAAAAATAAATATATACTAAATAACACAAATTGGTGCCTATATGCTTTCACTATGGGAAACTATAGGTTGCTGATAGAATACACTATTACTTTTTTTTAAATACTTCTTTATAATACATAGTAACACCCAGATAAACATGTATGTAGTATTTTACAATGATAATAATTAAAATTGTTCCGGAAATACCTACATAGTATCTACTGACATGACATAATAATATTTTATCTTTTATTATTATAATATCTTATTTTAATCATCATCATCATCATCATCATCAATATATATAAAACTCTTTTGAAGCTGACTTAGAATCAACGCACAGCCTTAACTATAAGTCCTAGAGGTATGAAATTTGGAGGGTAGTATCCTTATATAGTGTAGGGGTGCACTAAGAAAGGAATTTTGAAACGTCACACTCCAAAGGGTGGAACGCGAGCAACGCCGCGGGCGACGGCTAGTAAAATATAAGCCTTGTCATGTCGTAGCGTAACCAGTATTGAAAATATTTATATTAAAAAATAACTTTGCAGCATTTATTTGAGCTACGTATTTCATTGATAACATGCACGCCCGAAGCTAAGTTGAATTTACAAAACCATTTATTTCAACGTTCACTTTACACTCCACATCCATTATTTTAATACTAACAGATAAAATTTCGATCTGTTTGCATAGAAGTTTGAACTGTTCAAATAACTTTTAAACTAAATCGGTTGAGAAACTGTTTTTAAATCGCGCCATTTGTCTCGACACTGCGTGCTGAAATATCTAACTTCAGAAGAAACTTACACCTTATTTTTTGGCTTGGAATATTTACAGCGTGTTTTGTCTTTTTCGACCGAATTTGAATCTGCTTGTCCGTACACGCCAAAAACAAAAGACGGTGTAACTATTACAAATTAACATCGAATTTATTGAAGACCGGGACAAGGTGCAATAAAAAGAGTTAACTAAAAGTTAACCATAAACTTTGGGGGTTAAAGTATCTATCAGTATTACAATTTTTTCTGTGAATATTTAGCTCGTTAAAAAATATGCGCGATTCCATCGTATTCGTTACAAAATTTAACACTAGATGGCGTTAAAATCAATAATTGAAAAATTCTGGTGATACGAGATTTACCTGATCACGATCGAAAGCAAAACACTCGATTGGGCTTAGCTTGATTTTCACCACAAGCAGAACCGTATCTTATTTCCGTAAGCCGATACAAGCCCAAAACTTGTACTATTACCCAAGGAGCTGTTAAGCCGAAAGTAATAATGGGCTGATGAAACCATAAAGTGGGCCATTTGCAACCGCAGCCTTTTAATTAGTAAGCCGCGAATCTAGACGCGGACGAGGGGTTAAATAGATGTGATAAGATCATGGGTTAAAAGGAATGTTTGCAGTTAGCTCTTAGGTAAAGTCATAACTAAAAGCTAACTATTAGTATATTTTAGGCGTGCTCAAATGCTTAGCTATAGCACATTCAAAAAAGTCGGTTTTTACCATAATATATTATAATGTATGCTTGGAATAATAATTACCTACTTCATGTTTTGTTTTTTTATCTTTTGCATTGACAAGAAAACTAAAATTAGACACAGACCAAGCACGGTGTAACTATTCCAAATGAATAAATGAATCATTTAATTTTGGAGTGGTACATGGCTTAAGTACATCGAGTTTATTATTAATGGGGTTAGGGTTTAACTGAATTACTTTGTAAACAATCATTAAATAAAAATTTTTACAGTTTGAATTGAGTAACCATATTAAAACAAAATAGTAAATAAAAAAATAAAAACTCTTCAGTGATTTTCTGATGTAATCCAGAAATCCATACAAGTAGGAATTTTACTTTTTTTTTCTTGAAATCCCCACTGCTATGACGTAGCATATCTACGACGTAGAAGTATTTTTAAAGGATTGTTGTAACTCTATTTTATTTCTTTTTTCATTGACAATTCCGTACAATTAAACAATAGATGCGGTCCTATGCGGTCGTTTTAAAGTTTAACGTCCACTGTGAAGTCTTTATGACGTCCAAGTGTTTTAATTGAAGTTTGCAATGTTGTTTTATTGGTGTTTTTATTGGATGAAATAAAAACACTCAGTAGCATCGCACACTGTAACTAGCTGGACGTGATTTATCTGAAAAGAAATACCTATTATTATACAAATACTTTTACAAATACAAATATGAAATCTAACTGTTGACTCGGAATATTTGAATATTTGTTATTCCACATTTTGTAGAATAGAGATACCATTTCGTTTTTTTTATACCCTGTATAAATAAAGGTTCATGACCAAAACCATTAAGATTTTGGTCCCAAATAAAAAATACTTTTTCTTATTTAAAATTTTGTAGAATAGGGATATGATTGAGTTTTTTTATACCCTGTATAAATAAAGGTTTATGACCAAAATCATTAAGATTATGGTCCCAAATAAAAAATACTTTTTCTTATTTAAAAATAAATAAATACAGTAAAAAGCTTATAAAACGATTTATTACAAACTCAGTTCATAGTTCAATAACTGGAGTGCAAACCGATCAATGATCATACATCACACAGATGCGGCGCTCAAACAATATTCCTTTTAGTTTTATCTCTAAGAGTTTTAAAGAGTAATATTAAAGAACAGCCCCCATATCGCAAGCTCTGAACTGCTTTTGCTGTTCAGCATAATGTCAAGTGACGTGGCTACAGATATACGAAAACAAAAAGCTTTTGACGGCAAAATACGCAATGAAACGCGCTAATGTCACTATTTAGTCACAGAATACCTATAATTTAGTATAAAAAAAGTTCAAAAAACCTGCCAGGTTTAAGCCTGGTTTATATGAGACAGCGTTTGCCCACCAGCGCTCTGGAAATTTGAACATAGTTACGAGACCGTACTATAATTAAATACAATTTTAATTTAGAGTTTACACTGTGCGGCAACGTGGTAACGCTCTGTCGAGACCTGTTTGCTGCGAAATGTAACTACTAAGTATCCCAAATGTCATTCTTGAAATGGATTCAGAAAACGGGCTCATAATACGAACAATACTAATACAAGAGTGAATAAGTGTCTTCTAGACAGTCTTGCTCCATCGTCGGCTTCATCGTCGCTTTCCATCAGGTGGCATTGAAGTCAAAGGATAGTCTATTCTATATAAAAAAGAGCCCAATAACATCGCGTATTCTATGTTTTTTTTTTATTCAAGTTCAGAAAAAAAACTCATATTTTAGTAACGCTCGTGCGGGCTATTCTTCCACATCTTTTATAATTTTATCATACAAAAATACTGTTTGGACTGTCCGAAATCTCAGTTCATACAAAACAGGTCTAACTTGGTCATAGAACTTTATAGCTTGCTTGCTCCCCTCCGCTGTGATACATTCCTTTCAGTTTGATATCCATTTTAAAGATATTTATTGGATGTCAGTAAGATATTGGATCAGTCTGAATGATGGCTCTCGTAATGGATAGGTGCATTATGGTCTCCGCATCGTTATCCCTTGGATAAAGGGCGTAGTACGAGTATATTTGACAGTGGAAGGTAACATATTGATATTTCAGCTACATAATTTTCTTGTGAAAGGGCTCGTTCGGAGAAGTAGATAGATATAGATAGATAGATATATTCTTTATTGCACACCAAGAAAAGAAGAAAAAACAATAAAAGCCTATATTGTATTAAAAAAAAAAAAAAAAAAAGAGAAATAAGTTTTAAGTATGAGGTACAATGGGCGGTCTTATCGCTATAAGCGATCTCTTCCAGACATAGAAATAGAAAATAGAATAGAATTTATGTATTACAAAATTAAATCTTAAAACTATGATTGACAATAACAAAAATGGCCATCACTCAGCATGGTGCCAGGGATTCTATTACCCTGCCCAGGCGCTGGTTTTCAGTGGCGCCAGTTGCGTGCGTACTGCGATCACATATCAATATTTTTAGGAACCAGAAGCGGTTCCAAATAAAAAAAATACATAAGAAGTAGTATACGACTTAAAAACACATAACTTTTACATTTAACCAACTAAACAGCGTTGACTAGTTAAACAATCTAACTAACAACGTAACTGATCATCGTTACCGACCAATCAGTTAACCTCGCACAATAATTAACAACACTAGAGCGTTATAAAGACGTGTGCATCGGACGAAGGTCCGACCAAGACTGCCCGGTCGCTCCGCGCGCCTCGCCTTATAAAGGAGTGCGTAAACAAGTGACGTCACATAATCCAGGCTTCTTCGAGGGGCTTCCAACATTTTAGGAACCAGAAGCGGTTCCAAATAAAAAAAATACATAAGAAGTAGTATACGACTTAAAAACACATAACTTTTACATTTAACCAACTAAACAGCGTTGACTAGTTAAACAATCTAACTAACAACGTAACTGATCATCGTTACCGACCAATCAGTTAACCTCGCACAATCATTAACAACCCTAGAGCTTTATAAAGACGTGTGCATCGGACGAAGGTCCGACCAAGACTGCCCGGTCGCTCCGCGCGCCTCGCCTTATAAAGGAGTGCGTAAACAAGTGACGTCACATAATCCAGGCTTCTTCGAGGGGCTTCCAACACGGCTTCTCCTGACACTCTGGCGTCCCGACAGATTTGCAGGTTCCAGACTGGTCCACTCACAAAAGAGAAGAAGGCTGGTCCACTTCATCGCTTGCTTCTAATAAACAGACACATGGTGTAATGAGAAAACAAAGTCAATACCTTCAGGGGTACCACCTTTGAAAGCATTCAGTAAAGGTTAGTTAGTAAACAACTCCAACACCACAAAACTATAACTAACAACTCCAGCACCATAAAAACTGTAACCGAATATTCAAAAATATTCAGCTACAACATCATGTAAAGTCAAAACATTACATGCCAAAAAATAATGAACACTGTGTACGCACTTACACAGCGACTGGTCGGTTTGCAAAGCCGACCAGCTTCCATGGCCATATCTACACCATTCCAATGGACTTGGTGCCAGTGCCTCAAGGGCCAAACCAATACCTCAAGGGCCACACGGGTATAACAACCCTCAAAGAAAGCGGAGTACGACTCATCAGTCCACTCGGCCTTCCACCAAAAGCGCGCGACGCATCAGGACACGCAGCACACGCACGTCAGGGTGCAGCAAAGGCGCCAAACAGGAGCGCACAACAGCAACGCACGGCCGTAGCCACGCTACAGCAGCGCACAGCCAGAGCTGCGCTGCACAGGCGCTCAGCAGGAGCGCGCGACATCAGGAGCACGGCGGAGCCGCGCGACAGCAGCGCACAGCCAGAGCTGCGCTGCACAGGCGCTCAGCAGGAGCGCGCGACATCAGGAGCACGGCGGAGCCGCGCGACAGCAGCGCACAGCCAGAGCTGCGCTGCACAGGCGCTCAGCAGGAGCGCGCGACATCAGGAGCACGGCGGAGCCGCGCAACAGCAGCGCACAGCCAGAGCTGCGCTGCACAGGCACCCCAGCAGGAGCGCGCGACATCAGGAGCACGGCGGAGCCGCGCTTCGGCAGCGCACAGCCAGAGCTGAGCTGCACAGGCGCACACCAGGAGCGCGCGACATCAGGAGCACGGCGGAGCCGCGCTTCAGCAGCGCACAGCCAGAGCTGCGCTGCACAGGCGCCCAGCAGGAGCGCGCGACATCAGGAGCACGGCGGAGCCGCGCAACAGCAGTGCACAGCCAGAGCTGCGCTGCACAGGCGCCCAGCAGGAGCGCGCGACATCAGGAGCACGGTGGAGCCGCGCAACAGCAGCGCTGCACAGGCGCTCAGCAGGAGCGCGCGACAAAGGCCCTCGGCAGGAGCCGCGTTGCACCAGCGCCAGGACACGGAGAGAGAAGCGCGCGACACAGGCGCCAGGGCACAGCACAAGTACCCAGCAGCAACGTGTAGGCCAGACACCACTAAGAGCGCGTAACCCAGAAGTGCTGCAGAACCACGCTACCAACCCAAGCGCGTACGCTTGTAGCATGAACTTGTATCCTGTCAACAACAAAAGCACGTATAAAAACCATCAGTGCCTCATCTAAGAATTTGGACACGTTCGGCTTACCTGACCAATGCTGATCATACCCACTCATAAGCATGTTTAACCATAAACATGTGACCTCCTTCAATTTTTCAAACGAGATATATAATCTGATGGCCTATACGCAGCCAATCCCGTTACTGTTTGCAGAAGGAAGACGTAGAGTACACTAAAAAACAAATCGATACACTTGAAAAACACAAAACCAAATAAGCACTTCGAAGAAGTTCTCAATGTCAAGGTAACTCAGGCATACACACAATCCTTGATAAGAAATAAAACTTGTTTTGTAGATCGTTATTTCGCAGAAAAGACAGTAACGTCATGACCTGGTCTTTTTGCAGAACAAACATAGGTAGGTACCTCTCGATGTTTTTCTATGTACCTGCACGCGTAGTACTACATAGGTATAGCACTAGAAAAACTTTCATCTATCTATTGCATAAGCGCCGGAGATAACCAACGCCACCACATAATAAACATTCGGAAAAATAAGTCTTGACCTTTCAATAGTAATCGATCGTTTTCGATCAGTAAATCTTCGCAAAGATCTTTTGGCAATGACAAGGCACAGAATAAGAGCCTGGTATTATCCACACACGTGGCATAACCGTCGCCACACATAGCCTTTTAAAACTGTTGCGATATCGATTCTGAGTGAACACAATGATTTCAACTCTTTTAAAATGTTAAATCCACTGTAAGCCCTTCAGACAATTAAGTAATCGGAATAAGCACTCGCTGTACTTCCAGCGTTCAATTCTACAAGCTTGTTTAACCTCTTTTCACTATGAATCGATATCACGCAACCTAATCAAAGATCAGAACATAATAATGGTTGGATCTAACCTTGGTTAACGCTCAACGTTCCAATGAGGCGTTCAGTGACGTCCAACGACGACACAGCACTCTCAAAAGAGGCTCACACGTTGTGCTAGCATCGCAAGCTGGCACCGAAACTCTGGGATCGCGAACTCTGCAACCGGCACTTGCACTGCTAGGGACAGTGCACGCAGGCGTGACTGCAGCATGTAGACATGATGATCGAGCTGGCAGCCACAATGGCACGCACATCTGTTGCCATCACCTCCGATAGTGTAACATAGATGACACTTCACGCGACCTGTTTTCACTCACTGGGGAATGGATCGAATAATCCATTTCTAAACAACATTAGTGAACAGCGAAAGCGTTTTACATCCATAAAACGCTATGAAAACCATAAAATTGATGATTTCTCTTAACATTCTTACTGCGGGTACATAAAAATAAAATTCATTTGACCATATGGGCTTGAGAGCAATCCCACTTCTGATTTTAGGAACCAGAAGCGGTTCCAAATAAAAAAAATACATAAGAAGTAGTATACGACTTAAAAACACATAACTTTTACATTTAACCAACTAAACAGCGTTGACTAGTTAAACAATCTAACTAACAACGTAACTGATCATCGTTACCGACCAATCAGTTAACCTCGCACAATAATTAACAACCCTAGAGCGTTATAAAGACGTGTGCATCGGACGAAGGTCCGACCAAGACTGCCCGGTCGCTCCGCGCGCCTCGCCTTATAAAGGAGTGCGTAAACAAGTGACGTCACATAATCCAGGCTTCTTCGAGGGGCTTCCAACATTTTAGGAACCAGAAGCGGTTCCAAATAAAAAAAATACATAAGAAGTAGTATACGACTTAAAAACACATAACTTTTACATTTAACCAACTAAACAGCGTTGACTAGTTAAACAATCTAACTAACAACGTAACTGATCATCGTTACCGACCAATCAGTTAACCTCGCACAATCATTAACAACCCTAGAGCTTTATAAAGACGTGTGCATCGGACGAAGGTCCGACCAAGACTGCCCGGTCGCTCCGCGCGCCTCGCCTTATAAAGGAGTGCGTAAACAAGTGACGTCACATAATCCAGGCTTCTTCGAGGGGCTTCCAACAATATATATAAAACTCTTTTGAAGCTTACTTAGAATCAACGCACACTATAAATCCTAGAGGTATGAAATTTGGAGGGTAGTATCCTTATATAGTGTAGGGGTGCGCTAAGAAAGGAATTTTGAAACGTCATACTCTAAAGCATGCTTGATTTTCTCTACCGATAGCAAAATGCCGACATAGCTGAAAGGGTCAAATCAAAGCCTACAGAGTGCGGACCTTAGAATGGCACAGCTCAAAGGCCACGATGCAACGCTTTGATACATGCCGATGCATATTCATGGCGAGGGACAATCACGAGGGTGGTTCTCTTTTTGTTTCCGCCTGTTCGATCGACGATATCTACTCACGGACTTTGGGTATGACGAACGGGGACTCTTTTTTATTTTTCTAGGTTATGATACAGTTTTGGTAAACAGGCTTACGGCCTATCGGATAGAACGGAGCTTCTATGTTATAGACGTCTGCAATACCTCGCCTAAGGCATTATTGTTAAATGATCTAGCCTGAAAACTATTTTATATTTTTGGAGGGTATTATGAACCTTACTGGGACAGTTTTTATACCAATGAGCCTATCTTTAAATTGACTAGATAAAGCATAATAGTTACATGAAGTTGATCTAGTGGTTGTTGGGACCTATTGGGTCGCAGAAGATCAGCCACTCCGTAAATGAAAGTTTATGCTCAGTAGTGGACGGACATCTCATTAGGATATTATTACTACTACCATGCGGTTTGGTTGTGAAAATATGTACCGATAACGATGATTTCATTACGTTGGACAAACTCTACATCCGTGTGTCCGCATAGCACAAAAAACAAGACAAATTGTGCTATTTGTTTGCGATTGTCCGCCCGATACTGTTGCCCGGTTTACCCAAATGAACAATGTACAGGAATTGTTTGGGAATATAAAAAAACTGTGTGTAGCGAACACTTAGCTTACTTTGTGGTAAGAGAGAGCAACAATGTCTACTAATATAATACTCAGTAAATACGTAATTAGTAGGGATTTCTGGAATATATCCATTCATTCATGCTAATTTTAGTGACAAAACTAGGCCGGACTAGTTTTTCGATAAAGTTTAGAGTTTGATATAGAAACGCTCAAAAACAAGCTACTTATAACTCTTATTTGATTGGTCTGACACCTATCACAACCTGAGGAAGCTGAAGCTTCTCACTTTGAGGCAGCCTCGTATATAAGGTGATTGTTTACAGTTCACTGATTCACAAAAAGACTAAGCTAACAGATCGTTCAAAAAATTTGAAAAACTGAACACTCGACACAATGCGATATTTACCTCATGACACCTGAGGCTTAAGGTCTCATAAGCTTTAGAATAACCAAGTGAATAAACAGCTTAAGATAAAATAACTGAGTGGATAAAACGAAGAAGAAAATAAGATTTGAAGGCATGAAGCTGGGCTACATTACTTATAAGGCGGCGAGTTTGAGATGAACTTTCCTATTTGATCAAGCCCATAGTGAGTGATTGGCTGTTCTGTCGGTTATATAGTACACCCTGTATACCATAGATATACCTATCAATTATTCGTGCCCTTGTGTAACATTTGGCTGGTTGCTTGGTAAAAGTAATGAGGATGAAGCGTCTTGAAAATTTTAACAAAATCAAGATATTTTGAGATATTGGGCATTTTACAACATGGTTTTTCATACTATTATGCTTCTATCAGCCATCTAGTTCCCATCGTACAGGTTTTTCTAAGTTTGGGACTAGAAGACGTTATGTTAAATGTCCGTGAATATTTATTTATTTATAATAAGTTGCCCAGCAGTGGGGCGAAATAAATTAACAAAAATATGTTGATTGTGATACCAAAAGATACTATAATAGTTATGTTTTTAGTCAATATTTCACGTTGACAACACTTGAAAGCCACTATTGCTTTTACTTCGCCTTGTGCTATGTTTAATGTCCACTATTCGGTACCTATTAAAATATATTTAAATAGGAAAACAGCATAATTCTGTGTTAGTATTATTTTTGCTTATAACTTAACTTTGTATCCTAATAGTAATTTCGATTTACGATAATGGCCAACCATAACGGACATCGTCACTCAAGGTTTGACGGCCGCTCGTTGCCATAGATAATAAATAAATACGGACAAATCAAGCTCATGTTATTGGCCCAGATTCGGAGGTTGTTTTGTATGAAAAAAAATTATGAGGACAAAAGAAAAAAATTTAGAAAACTTTTTTTGTTTTTTTCCACTCAAAATTTATACTTTAAGATAGTGGTTTTGAAATCTTTTGTAAGAACTGAATATCTATATTCCCTGCCGCCTTTTTTGCAAAAATTTCAACAAAAGAATATCTTGTTTCAAAGAAAATACTTTAGCTAACTTACTAATACAGTATACTAAAGAATATTCGATACCTAGGACCCTTATTCAAAAAGCTTTCTTAACCTATCTGTAACCGTTCGCCCTCTCTTGTACACACAAACCCTTTATAAATCGGTCGGGGTCCTTAACGACCCTAGGACAGACGTCGATAGGACCCTTAATGGCCTGTTACTTTTTATACCCATCCTGAGGTGCCCGACACTTAAACGCATGGGTAAATTTTTATTCATAAAGATTTTTGGTAGATTTTATGAGAGAAAGTTATGGTGTTGGACCTAAAATGTGTTGTTCGGATTTAGAAAATATTTGTTACGGATTTTTCACGACAAATTTTAGAAATAGGCGGGTAAATTAGAAAATAGCGTCTTAGTTTGTGTGTTTTTGTCGTGTAACATTGTGGAACAAAGAATTTGTATTTGCTTTTGTTTTGTACACAGAATAAACTTGTTTGTACCAATGTTTGTAAATGGGTCCAAAAATCATACTAAAGTGACCATTGTCCTTTATTTTTGATACGTAGAATCAAACTGGGGAAAAAATGCGACGAGCGGCTCTTTCGTGTAACTCTATAAAATGTAAGTTCAATCACAAAGTGTTATTTTCAAGAAAGTTTATTTATCATTATTTTTATAGTTGACATAATTTTTTTTCTGCTGTTCTAGTTTCACAGCTTTCACCTCTATCAGTTCATAATCGTATTATTCTAAGCCTCCAGGCAATTATAAACTCTAGCGAAACCTCAATACGGGTGTACTTTGAGTGTACCGGGTCCAGTTACCACAAATCACGTCCAATGCGATACTCGCAATGAATGTATGCCATTATTGAAGCGAAACCTCGTGGACCGATATCACACCTAAACAAACATTGTATCGATTGAAACTAATTTGAATTATAAAGTTCTAAAATCTTTTCAATTGTACCTATTCTACTTCAGTTATACGCGAGTAACATTCAGACACAGAACAAAACTCATCTATGGTTGACACACACAAATGATTGTTCTCGGTGGGGATCGAACCCACAACTCACAGCACGGAAGGCAGCGCTACTTTATCGTCCTCATTGGACTTGCTCTGTGAGGTAATGCATTGTTATAGGCAGAAGTTACCACTTAACATCAGGTGAGCTATCAGCTTGTTCCATTACTTTTACCATAAAAAAAAAATATATATACTACTGACTTAGCCATGATGCCTGTCAAAACTTGGTATACTAGTCTAGCAGCTTGAACGAACCTAGCAGTTTCCCCTCCAGGTTTGAAATCGTATCTTCTACCTTACATAGCATTATTTCACACGGCACATCCATTGAGGACGTGTCTTGCCAGGCATTGAACTGTCACAAAACATTTCCGTAGAGCCTACTTAGCTACGAATCGCTACGAACCGCTACGCCGTAGCACATTGCTACAACACAGTGTAACTTTAGTGCGTATATCACTATTTGGGCGTAGTGTAGTATTTAGGGCAGAGTTAACGCGCACACCTGCTTACAATTTAACTTGCTGAAATACATCCAAATGGGACGACATGACGAATGTGCGGCTTTGTACATGCACACGGTCGCTTGAGCAACAGCAAAGCAATTCGTCATTTGACATGTAATCGCATCAATTTGAATTTGAGCTCTGTGACATTATAGTTAGTAATTAGTACCTACCTTATAATATTGCATGCTATTTTAGTAGAATATGGTAGAAACCAATGTAAACACCCCGACATCCCTTATCCGCCCACATTCGCAATAAATTAATTATGAATCATTTAAGACTGTACCCCTATCAATTTATATGAGGATTAACCATAGCGAAGAATCGCGCTATGGTTAATCCGGCTGGCTATGGTTAATTTATTTATTAACTTATTTATTGAATTGACGTCTCGTTGCTTGTAGTTTCATTTGAAAGTGAGTTTTGGTGAATCCCTAAATTTACTACAATTATAAAAACACGCCACACTATCTTTTTGAACGCCAAGGAAGACTGGTACACAATGCTCTTAGCATTATAGCACAACTTAATTGTGTGAAATTTTAAATTAAAAAATTATAGTAACCCGTGAACATACGATTGGATTCAAGTTGTCTTTTCTCGGAGCAACATTAGCAATTTTATTTTAATTCGTTTTTTTTTGTTTTTTTGTGCGTGTTATTGCTTAAGTTGTATTCAGGTACATGTGACAAGGCGCCGTCGTGTTTATTCGCGCACGGAACACTGAGCCTGACGTTATGAGAAGGCTGAGTTTGAATTAAAACGGTTCGCAAATGGGATTAGATTTTCTGTTTGTCTGTTTTAAACTTAGTTATAGAAAATTAGTAAATGTAACAAAAAGTATATTATTTCAAGATATTTTATTCTTATTTATTACAAGCTCTATTTTCTCTCTATTTATAGGACGTCAAAGTTTATTGCATCTGGCAGAAACGATATATCTAACAGTATTATTCATGGTTCCTAAATCTTTACTATCAAAAACTTTAAAAAAATAAAGCATTTTCTCATGGGCTCAGAGTGATGGGCACTATGCAATACATCACATGGCACGTACTTAGTGGACGTGCTCAGTGAGGCAATGCATCATTATAATATGCAGTGGTTACTACTTGAAATCTTGTCTCGAACAGTGGACTTCTACCAAGCTATTATTGATTATGATGATATTATATCACTAACTAGCCGTAACTAGCCCGCGGCGTTGCTCGCGTTCTACCCTTAAGAGTGTGACGTTTCAAAATTCCTTCCTTAGTGCACCGCTACATTATATAAGGATACTACCCTCCAAATTTCCTACCTCTACGACTTATAGTTTAGGCTGTGCATTGATTCTAAGTCAAAAAGAGTTTTATTATATTGACTAGTGGTTGCGTGCCGCGCGAGCTGCAAGCAGCTCGCGTCTTTTGTTTTAGGCCGTATTTTTATCAAAAACCTCCAAAAACCCCTACAAACTATACATATTGATGGTATAAACTTAACTAATAACACAAGCACAAACGCTTCGCAACATGTTTAGACATGTTGTCAACACAAGGCATCATAATTAACGCTAAGCCATTTATCATGAAACTCAATATTTTGATGCGTTAATATAGATAATCAACGAGAACGTTGAATAATGTGATAACTGCCGACTGTAATTCAACCACAGCTTTGATTTAATTCGCAGAAGCTGATGAATATAGAATGGTGTATGATGTACACTACACAAGTAAACGCGTCTCAATTTATTTCCTACTTACGTTATGCAGAGCCCCGAGTCTGTGCATTTGTTTTGACTTTCAACTCGAGTAAAGCACACACAAACGCATTCGCAAAGCGAATATTTAGTATAGATAGATAGATAGATAATACTTTATTGTACACAAGGATTAGGTACGTAACAATCTTAAAATTAACTTTGTATAGTACAATGGGCGGCCTTATCGCTGAAAGCGATTTCTTCCAGGCAACCGTAGCATGGAAAGTAAGTAGGTAAGAGTAGGTTGCAGCTATAGTAGATAGATAGATAGTTTATTTGACATACACATAGAAAAATACAGAACGGACGTAGAAAACATAGCAAAGTTATGGGTGTTTCTATGTATTATAAGTATGTATTTACAAAAAAAAAAATGTATGTATGTATTCTATCAGCCATCTAGTTTCCATAGTACAAGCTTTGCTTAGTTTGGGACTAGAAGGCGTAGTGTTAAGTGTCAGTGAATATTTATTTATTTATTTATTTTATTTATAAATACCTACAAGAAACAAACAAACAAATAGTACGTAGCTTATAGTACATAGCTTCGTAATATACCGAGTGCGTTCTGCCTTGGCTTGTCCACGGTTCTGCCGCGTCGTGCCTCAAATGGTAATGCCGCTGGTGCAATGTATTGTCACAAATGATAATAGTGTTCCCGACATGTTGGAATTGTAATTGGTGCATTATGACGAAGCTTGCCGCATTGTAAAGCTTTTATTTACATATGTATTAAGCTCCAATTCGCTAGCTTTTGGTGAAATGGCTTTCTGAGGGGTAATTCTTTTAATATTGAGTTTCGCTGCCAGCACACCTGATGGTAAGTGTAGCTGAAGCCTAAGGTGGAGCATGTTTAGCAATAATCCATCTATTCACTGTTTTCTTGAAAATTCCTAGGTTATATCGATCAGGGGGGCAATCGTTATCTTATAAAAATCGGTTAGTCGGTTTTCTGAACTGTTTTCATACTAAATCATAGGTAGGTATTCTATGACTAAAAAGTGACATTAGCGCGTTTCAGCGCGTTTTTTGACGTCAAAAGTTTCTTCTTTTCGTACATCTGTGGCCACGTCACTTGACATTATGCTAGGCAGCGAAAGCAGTTCAAAACTTGCGATACGGAGTAGGAAATACTGACGGTGGCAGATTACAACAATAAGATCACAATGATATTTTCACTAGTTTATAGAATTAACCCTTAGCTGGTTTCCTTTTTCTCTTCGTTGATCGAATGACTACGTAATACCATTTTCATCATTTTTACGAATATAACAGTCAACATGACTTCTCGGAAACATTAGTAGTATGTATAGTATAGGTACTGTGTTTTGTTTCTGTATACAGGGTGGAAATGCATAGAAAGATGACATTAAATTAAAACACGTTCGTTAGTACCCAAATCTATCTAAATATATATAACTCTTTTGAAGCTGACTGACAATCAACGCACAGCCTAAACTGTAAGTCTAATGGACGAATACTCAAACGCCATTCAAACGCCACTCAATTTAAATGACGCTCAAATTATTGCCATCTAGTATTATTACTTATTATCATCGTAGTAGTAGAGCTCTTTGTGCGAGCTCGTCCGGGGAAGTACTACCACCGTACCTATTTCTGCCGCCAAGCAGCGATGCTCGCATTGCTGTGTTCCGGTTTGAAGGGTAAGGGCGCCGGTGTAATTACAGGCACATGAGACTTCAACATCTTTACGTCTCAGAGTGATGGACGCAGTGCATTGCCGTACAGGGCACGTCCTCATTGGACTTGCTCTGCGAGGTAATGCATTGTTATAGGCAGAAATTACTACTTAACATCAGGTGAGCTATCAGCTTGTTCCATTACTTTTATCATAAAAAAAAAATACTCTACTAGTGAACAAAGATCCAGTTGAACGCACAGTGACGTTTCAGTTAATCCGAACATCGATAAAACCATAGTTGGAACGGAATAGAACGTTAACTGTTGCTAATTAGTAGAATTAGGCCCGTGACCCAGTTAAGTTTGGAACACGTTTTTTGTAGGTACTTTCATTTCAAGTAAATCTTAACTTTTTTAAGTTTCTTTTGAGGAAATTACTCAACATTTTGTAAGCCCATGTCGCTGTCACTGCAGCTGACTTGAAACATTTCATACAATCTTTTTTTAAATGAACTTTCGTTCAATGCGTATAAAGACGAGTTTCGCTTGTAGAGCTTAAGAGAAAATAAGTATTTGAAACATGTGAGCGGAAATGTTAACAACTTACTGAAAGCCTTAAATTCCTGAAAAACTGACAACTTCTTTTAATTTTAAATGTATAAAAAGGATGAAAGTTTAAAAAATATCTTAGCAATTTATGTTAGAATAGAAAATGTTTATTCACAAAGAAAATTACAACTAATACAGTATTTCCGCTGACAACGTTATTTCCGCTGACGATAATAACAAAAGTTTTGGTGACCAATCATTGTGAATAAGTATTTACGTCTGCTACATAACGTTGGCCGTTTCTGAGAAACCTACAATTTAAATTATTCAATCTCATGTTTTGGTTGAACCCCGAGTGAATTAATATGAGGATGTTAAACTGAGTAATTCTCTAAGAAAACAGGGATTGTACCTGCCAGCTATGTGCAAAACACCTTTGATGAATCTGATGAGGGTTTGTACTAGTAGTAACACAAAGAGCTGTCCTGATACCCGCAGATTTTGCATCTCATTCTGGCAGTCAGACGCTGAAGAAACAATAATCTTTTTTTTTTTAATGAAAAAAAGTGATAAGTAAAACAAATGAAATCCAAAGAAATGAAATGAAATGTATTTATTCGCAAGAAGTATGGTCGGATTACAAGTTCTTAATAATTTTTCAAGTTAGTGTCACATACTTCATCGGAGACCGACATGCAAAAGAGCCTGACCAAATCTGGTTAACTCAAAGGACTTGAACACGATTGGTCATGCATGTGATGAAATTGCAACATCCTATCTAACAATTCCATTTTCCAAACTGAGTTTGAGCGCAGCTAGCATCAAATTCGGAATTTAAGCACCATTTACACGGTGCTAGATCAATGCCTCTTTCACTGCAGTATCAATACAATAATTTCACACACCGTCCGCATCCTATTTGATCTTCGTCTTCTATATACTGATTTTTCGGGATAGTGCGCCTGTGTTAAACCAGGTTACGAAATACATATATTCTAAGTTTCATTCAAATCGGACTTATGACGGAGTTCAGAGTTAACAAACAAAAAAACCGATTGAGAACCTTCTCCTTTTTTAAAGTCGGTTAAAAATAGCAATAATGGCAATTATTACCAAATAACTAACACCGTTTTTATTGAAGAAATGTTTTACGTAAATGGTGCTTTAGACTGGTTGAGAGGCCATGTTTGAATTCAGAACGCCTGGGCCTCTGGCCTCTCGACCAAGTTTCGATTCATGGTCGGGAACACAGTGAAGGAACTTGGAAAACTAAGTCTATTCTACAGGGAAGGAACTAGGAAGGTTTCTGTTGTGTCGTAAAGCCATTTGTATGTATTCAAGATGATACGGCCTAGGGACTACTTTTTTATAGAATTATTTATTATGAGTTCATTAATTTAGACATTATGTACATAGACTATATCTTTTTTTGCGGTTTACTGTGGTCTATACAAGTTAATATTATGACTCCAATCTAATCTCAAATATACGGGCTTTTCAATCCTATCCTATACTATTTAACTTCCTATTTATCCTACTAATATAATAAATATTAAAGTTTAGATTTTTGTGTTCTGATCACACTGCAACTACTGGTCTGACTTGTATGAAACTTGGAATATATATAGTTCATAACCTGGATTAACATATAGTCTATTTTTTGTTCCGGAAAACCTACTGGATCATACGGGACGCGGACTAAGTCGCGGGTGAAAGCTATTTTAAAACATTTTCACAATGCCCCTATAAAAAAAAATTAAGCGATAGATGTCAACGCTGTAGTGTCTAAGACATGGTTACCTAAATGGATTAAGTAATACCCCCTCATACCCTGATATAGCGCCAAACCCTCCCTGGATACAACCATAAGCGGTGAAGTTTTTGGTTGAAAACACGTCCATAACTTAGCCTACACAGACGGGATTAAAAGGTACCTACTAAGTAATTAACTTGCAACTTGAGTGTTGTTCTACAGTTTCGGAATCTAGATGCTGAATGCTGCGAGGCAATCGTTGTCTCATAAAAACCTGCCATGTTTAAGCCTGGCAGGTTTTCTGAACTGTTTTCATACTAAACTAGCCGTCGCCCGGGGCGTTGCTTGAGTTCTACCCTTTAGGATGCAACTTTTCAAAATTCTTTTCTTAGTGCACCCTTACACTAGGGTCGAGACTCTAGGTCCGTGGGGTACCGAGGCCCTCCGAGTTTTCAAAATTCTTTCAGGGCGTCTAGTCGAAGCGACGCGTGACCCGAGGGCTGGTGATTATCTAGGCCAGCGTATCAGCATTGCTATTCAGCGCGGCAATGCAGCCAGTGTCTTGGGCACGCTTCCGATTGGTACTAATTTGGACCAGTTAAGCTATCTATAAATCGTTTGCAACGGTTTGTAGATGGCTCAACTGTTCCATGTGTATTTTGTAAATATTGTAAATATTGTAAATAATGTATTAGTTGTAATTTTCTTTGTTTTATATATATTGATGATGATTAAATAAAATCCCCTTACACTATATAAAGATACCCTCCAAATTTCATACCTCTAGGACTTATGGTTTAGGCTGTGCGTTGATTCTAAGTCAGCTTCAAAAGAGTTTTATATATATTGATCATAGGTATTCTGTGACTAAATAGTGACATTTCAGCGCGTTTTTTGCCATCAAAAGCTTCTGGTTTTCGTATGTCTGTAGCCACGCCGCTTGACATCATGCTGGGCAGCGAAAGCAGTTCAGAGCTTGCGATACGGGGGCAGGGCTTGTAATCACAAATAGGTACCTACAGTCAATGATAAATATTTGGTGAACTAAAACAGTATCTAAGTACTATCACCTCAAGCGCTCGTGGCGCAGCTAGCTTAGTAAATTTTCACCGATTATCTAAGTTAAGTACATTAATTTTCTTCACTGAAAAACAACACTTTATATATACTATGCACTAGAGTTGAAATTTCAATGCAAAAAGTTTGAATAAAGCCATAAATGGTGCACGTTAATACTTTCAATGTTTATAATAGAGTTTAAAGTTTTGCTTTTACAGTTGGTTCTGAGGCTGAGTACAGACTGGGGTACATAACTGCTACTACTACTAACTGCCACTGCTACTAATACTACTAACTGCCACTGCTACTAATACTACTAACTGCCACTGCTACTAGAACTTACTGCCACTACTACTACTACAAACTGTCACTACTACTACTAACTGCCACTGCTACTAGAACTAACTGCCACTGCTACTACTACAAACTGCCTGCTCTCTAACTCCTCTCACATTCATATCCTCTTTCACACAATCTAACCACTTCTACTTGCCTACCCAATCACACTCCTAATCATAACTCGTTTCGTAATAATATGACTTTCATCGCTCCTCATTACGTAACCATGCTAATCTACCACTCCTCACCTTTTCAATACAGATATTAATTTTTCAGCTATTTTCATTTAGTGTGCACATGCCTTTACAACGTTCACATAACCTTCCTTCAGCAGTTTAAAAGCTGAAACGATACCATCGAGCTCCGTTACAGGTTAGTTGTCGATTTTCAGGATTATAGAGAAAAGTTGAACAATACCTGCAAATAATATCTCAACTTTTTTTTAATAAGAAGTATTTTCTTTCTTTTTGCCACTAAGTAAAGCTTATATACTATGGGAATTAGATTGCTAATAGAATACTTATATAAAAACACATTTTTTTATACATACTTATAATACATAGTAACACCCAGACATAGAAAAAACATCCATGTTTGGTATCACGCAAATGTTTGTTCTCAGTAGGGATCGATATGAACAAAGCCAAGTGTCCAATATTTTGTTCCAAATGGTGAATAAATATGACTATGACTATGAACCCATGACCCACAGCACGAAAGGCAAAGCTATTACCGACTGAGCTTAGACTAGTTTATAATATTATAATATTTATAAAAAGTGCAATATTAAATTATTAGATATATAAGTAAGTTGTAGCTAAGACCAAATTGTAACACTTATTTAAGCAAATTAACATCTTGTATCTTAAATACTTAAATATGCCACCTAGTGCATATGTACACCTCAACAAATTGCTGTGCCCTAACAGGGTTTATGTTTGCTACACTACCTTTTGTACAACATCTTTAAAACAACATAAGTGCAATAAATGATTTGAATTTGAATTTGAATTTGAGCTGTGACGTCTGTCTAAAAATTTAATTGCCCAAATACTGTATTCCTTCAACGAATTTTTTATTTTATTTTCATAAACCTAACTTTCTAGAACTCGAATAAAAAGGTCCGCATAGTTTCAATTGATAACTCCGACATCTAACTCACAAAGCTATCCGAACCAAAAAGTTCCTCGGCTATAACATTCCATAATACTTTCTAACAATAACCGTTGCGAAGTGAACTCAATAAATTTACTGCTCAGCTGGAAAATAGCGTAAGAGGCAGTTTTTGAAAAATTTCGTTTTTCAGCTGATTTGCCGTTTTTAAATTTATTTATACCTTAAAATTGAGAACGTGCCTTGTGTCTTTGTAATTGCAAAAGCAGTTTCAGTTTTTTTAGATTCGACTACTTAGCTGTTTGTCTTTTTTGGGTGTTTTGCATCGATCTTTACGTCTCTGAGTGATGGACGCAGTGCATTGCCTTAACGGGCACGTCCTCATTGGACTTGCTCTGCGAGGTAATGCATTGTTATAGGCAGAAGTTACTGCTTAACATCAGGTGAGCTATCAGCTTGTTCAGTTACTTTTATAATAAAAAATAAAAAAAATTTAAAATCCAGGGCTTCTCCTGTACGGCAACGATATCATCCACCCATGTGACTGTTGGTCTGCCAAAGCCTCTCTTGTGTCCCCTAGGCCACCATTCTGTCAGGTGAGAAAATCCTTACTAAACTTTTAATTGGTCATCAGTGTACGTACATGAATCTTCATAGATTCCTGTATGTTCATCAGTTATTGTGTAACTACCTAGCTGTTACTTTTCTTAAAAATTATTAAAATAAAACGAGTAATTAAAAATAAAAAAAAATTACAACTAATACAGTATTTACCATATTCACAATATTTACAAAATACACATGAAACAGTTGAGCCATCTACAAACCGTTGCAAACGATTTATAGATAGCTCAACTGGTCCAAATCAGTAGCAATCGTAAGCGTGCCCAAGACACTGGCTGCCTTGCCGCGCTGAATAGCAATGCTGATACACTGGCCTAGATAATCACCAGCCCTCGGGTCACGCGTCGATTCGACTAGACAAAATAAAATAAATTTATTTATTTAACCTACATAAAGTGGGAAAAGAGCAAGGAAATGATGATGATTATTTATTTAACCAACAAAAATAAAAACGCGTTTCTGTAAACACACTTCAGTGACTTACTACATCGACCCTCCAAAATCTGGGGTATTTGTAATGTTCCAGCTTCCCGTGAAAAATGCCCTCAGGGGCTCGGAGGTGCCGCCCTAATAGGGACATCTCGTTTTCAGGCTTTTATTAGGTAAAACTCGTAGTAACTTTTGGGATGTTTCAATCAGAACTTTGACCCAAATACTTTTATCTTTCGGATATTTTTTCCGGTACCTACGATTCTTTGTCCCGTGCAGACATTGTTTTAAAAAAGTTTTTTGAGCTGTCTTTAAATCGCTTGCAACGGTTTGTAGGTAGCTCAACTGTTTTGTGTGTATTTTGTAAATATTGTAAATACTATAATCGTAATTTTCTTTGTAAAATAGAAATTTAAAAAAAAATTAAGTTCCATTTTCGAAATAACCATGATTAGGTACTTACTTCTGTGTGAGAAAATCCTTAATATTTTGATGATAATGCTTTTGTACTAAGCATAAGCATTAAGCATGCATTATTAGCCAAAAACCACAAGATTGACAAAGTCATTGACTCTTCCATTAAAACCCATAAATCTTCCCAAACCAATTCAAACCGCAAACCCCAATCTTAACTAACGATCCAAAAACACGATACAAAATTTGTCTTTCTTTGCAGCAATTCCATTCATCACTATCACGTCGCATAGTCGAGCACACATTTTGCTAGTTGCACCCTTTTCTATCACAAAAATCAACCTTATCTGCTCACAATACGGTTGTATTTTCTTTGCTAGTTGTATGCAGAAAAAGTTGATCTTTAAAGTGGGACGCGGTTCCTTGGGTGCGTGAAGGGGCGAGGGGAATAAGGTAGTAATATCGTGGGCGGTCGGAAAACATTTTGTTATGAAATTCTCGCGAGGCGTGATGGTCTAACGCGTGTCTTTTGCCAATAAGTTAGATATTTTACGTGGTTTGAGATGAAGGGTTAAATTCGGGTTATATCAACGTGCTATGACTACTTACAGTCATATTCGGGTTTTACTAAGGTTGAAAGTTGAAATGAAAGTCATATAACGAAGAGAGTTATGAATATGAGTGTGGCTGGGTATGCAAGTAGAGGAAGACCGAAGAAGAAGTGGTTTGATTGTGTGAAAGAGGATATGAATGTGAGAGGAGTAGATTCAGAGTTGACGAATGATAGGAGTGAGTGGAGGAAGAAAACATGTTGTGCCGACCCCACCTAGCGTGGGATAAGGGCAGGGAAACGATGATGACTAAGGTTGAAAGTTGGTAGTACCTACAACCCTTCATTAAAAACATTTTCAAGGGATGTTTCTGATATTTTTAGTTAACCCTCACAGAAAAATATCAAAAAAATCCCTTGACATCAAACCCGAGTAATTTATTTTGATGCAACAAATAAAAAAAACATCATCCAATGCTTCACATTTGACAATAAAATAAATGTTATGAAAATTTTAAAAATAATTAAAACTAAACTAATATAAAATTAGGTCAAACTAGCTAGTTTCATTAATATTTTAATGACGTAAGCTATTTGACTAAACTATTAAGTTTTAGCACCACCTATAACTTCAACGAATAAAAGCTAGTCCTAATACTGGTTTACACTTCTGTAAGTACAGTAGTAGTTTAGTTACAGCACAGCAATGACAACTCGACTGCGGAGTTTAAATACGACAAATTAAACAGACTGCCTTTCAGAAGTAAAATTTCAGGTCTTTTCTAGCTTCTGCCTTTTCATCTCAACATTGTCGTGAGTCCTAGAATGCTCCACAAGATAGTGATTCCATTTTTCACAAACCGGAAGGACTTACAAAAGCAAGGTTTCTCATCGGTTCTAAGTCCTTCGAGCTTATTGGCCTGCCCATTGCTCTGCAATGTGCTAATTAGAGCTAAGTCGGAGATTTTAACCTCAATTTTTCTACAGATTTCCTCTCTTCTTATTGAAACAAGAAAAACATCCTTTATTATAACTAGCAACATTCCACAAACCATTCGTCAACAAATTGACATCCATTTTCTACATTTTTCCTCCCAAAGCAATAAAATAAAGTAGGTATGCGGCGTCTATCGAGGCCGTACCTTATCTAAATTTTGTGAGGATAGTAAACACAGCCAAACACGACAGCAGCTAGGTAAATGCAAAAAAAAAAAAAAGGAAATCTATTTTGCTGGTTAATTTTTTACACTAAACTAATTTGACAGCAGTAAATTGATAGCTGTCTTTGTCGTTTCAGTTCATGAGAAAGAGATGCCTGTTGTCAAGAAAACGCCCGTTTGAATCTTCAACTTTTGACATTTCTGCATGACTATTATCTCGTCCTCTGAGAGGTACGACGAGTAAAACCTTGGTCTCGCGATCGTAACGCACAACGCAGCGGTATGCAGCATGCAGCGCCGGACACATAATTATGGAAAACGTATAGTATGGTATTTTGTTACGTCGCAGTCTGCGTCAGCGGCGTGGAGCAAACGCGGTACTCTGCGTTGTGCTGCACACCGCAGCGTTGCTCGCTACAATCGCGAGACCAAGGCTTAAGAAGTGTCAAAAGTTGACAAAAAGAAGGCGGGTTTTATCCTCGTTTCATTGACAAGACTACAGTTCAAATACCGGTGCAAAATGCTTGGAAGAGGGAAAATGCTTACATTTTGACAGAACGATATGACAAATATCTCGCGTCCGCATCCTAGCCCCGTTGGAATGATCCAGCTGCTATAAGCGTCCGATATGAGTAAGGCACTCACACAAAGGACCGGAAAGGGAACCTATCTATCAAGATGTAGTTGCTACCTGTGGATCTTTGGAGCTTTTGCTCGGCGAACCGATTTTTGTAGGTGTTAGAGAATTTGCTTCTCCTTTGTTGAATTAAATTCTGTTTTTTGTGAATAAATTGAAAGGTTTGAACAGCTATAAAAAGATATTTACTCCTACTTATGTGCTTACCAATGTTATGTACCTATAATTGTTAACATAGCAAATACCTACTGTAAACAGCCGAAGCAGAGATCCCTCGCGTCTACATACAAGTTTTTACTTACGTAGTTAGAGCGAGGAGTCAATTTATAGACTCCACAAAGGTTTAGCTATAAAGCAACAAATACATAAACAAGTACCTACTTAATTTAAGTGCTTTCTTTTAGTTTGCTTTATAAACCATTTTATTGAAAATAAATATTTTTTTTATATAGATTTTTAATTCTAACTAATATCATAAATTGCGAAAGTAGCTCTGTCTGTCTGTCGCACTCTCACGCCAAAACTACTGAACCGATTTAAATGAATTTTTGTACACAGATAGTCTACAGCCTGAGAAAAGACATAGGTTACTTTTTAATGCGAAAAAAGAGTTTTAAAGGGTTGAAAAGGGGGATGAATAGTCATATGGAAGTATCGTCATTTTGAGAGCTAGAAGCTTGAAACTTTATTAGGCTGCTGATTCGGCAAATGTCCTTGGAGTCCTTCAAGGTAGGCAATTAGGGCTTCTAGTGTTGTTGGTGTTTCTAGGTGACGGTGACCGCTTACCATCAGATGGGTCGTACACTTGTTTGTCTAGTGTAAAAAAACTATAAAAACATACAAATGAAAACTTTTAAACAGCTACATAAACTTATTAATGGAATTAAGTACATTTTTCATTAGATTTATGTTCACGAACTCGCATATTTTTCAAATTGAATAAAACGAAAGGACCGTAACTCATTGCGACTCAAAAAAATACATTAAAGTTTTCTTTTGTTAAAGAAATCTTCACCTATTATGTTAATAAGTAACCTTTGTCATGGTTCTATATTAATAATAGCGTAATGACCATTGCCGTTTTCATAAAAAAAGACTAAAATGCAAAAAAAAAATGGATTACACGACATCGTCAAAATAGCAGGCCGTAAATGGGAGAGACTAGCGCAGGATCGCAGTAGATGGCACAAACTTGGGGAGGCCTATGCCCAGCAGTGGGTAAAGTCGGGCTGTGGATGATGATGATGATGATGATATGGCTTTTACGATTCTGATATTAAACTTGGTTTAGATTATATTTCAAGACTCGCAAGGGACCGAAAAGAGTGGCGTAATAAAGAGGAGGCCTATACTTAGCAGTGGGTGCAAACGGGCTGAAATGATGATGATGATGAGATTATATTTCGTGACCAAATAGCAGTTAGCAAGACCAACAAGTTTTTTTTACAGCCAAAAAACTATTTAAATATTTAACAAAGTAAACATGTAAATATTAAAAGAGGGAAATAATTGGTTCAACCCAAAACATTTAAACCAGAACCCGCCACGAATAATTTTAAAAATAAACTCTGTAAATCATAAGGCAACATTGCAAGCCCCCAGCCGCAAAAGTCCGCAAACCACTCCGCGGCTACAAAAGAGAAGTCGATTGTAATCTGCCAACTGGCAAATAAATGAACTGACAGCTACCGGTTTGATTACCGCTAGGGATGGGCTGCATTCCAACTTTTGATCAAACTTTTTAGACAAGCGGGAATTTTTATATATTTTAAAATTACACAAACAAATAGTGCTAGGAGGACTTAATGCTAAGGGCATTGTCTACCAGTCTTCAATCGTGTAATGCTTGATCAATGTTTTTTTTATAATATAGTAGAAGTAGATGTTATCTAGAATGCAAAAATAATGTTTTTGTTATTTTTGTGCTACGTTTTCTATTATTTTTATCTGGAGATATATTTTTACAGGTTAGTTGATATGCAATTTATATTTTTTTTGTATTATTTTAGTAACTCTAAAAAACGATATTTAAAAAAAAAAAGATACCAAACAATATTTTTTTACGTATACATTTTACGTGTTTATGTGTAGGTACAACGACTTGGTATCATAATATCTGAAACAAAGAATGAAAACGCATTTATTTTGGGCAACTACATGTATACATTGATACATATCAGTATAAACGCCACATGATTTAAACATAGAAATAGGTACACACACACACACATATCATCTGTGAAAAGAACTACCTTCAAAAATATCAGTGCCCTTCACTACATAGACACAACGACTACATAAGCTGGGAAGCATAGACTGTATCAACAACCCGGTATTGTATCGTAGGCGACATAACGCCGGCAACAATGCCAATTTAGTGCCTCGGAGAATGGAGCCGATGGAATGAGGACCCATTCAGAATATCAAGCGGAACACCAATATGGGGCCATGGGACCCACGAGTAGCGGTGAAATGTTGACAAACCCTGACAGATTTTCCAAAAGCCCTAGTTTCACTTCTGAAAATTCATCATCGACTAACTGAAAAAGGTTGACGACCCCTGATACATTTCCCAGCTCTGGTTTCATCTTAACAAAGCCGCGGTCAGAGCGAATTATGGTAAATGGTTGACTATTTCTGATGCATTAGGTACTTGGAAACCTTAGGGATTTTCGCTGCCAGTGACTCACTGTAAAATACTGACAAAATCTGACGCCTTCTACTCTAAACTGACGAAACAAGTCAAAATGACTGTTTCGTGGCCACAATTCGAGAGGTTGCCTTCTTGACGATTCAATCCTCTAAAAGCTTCTTCTACTGCTTTTTAAAAGCATGTAAATAATAACCCAAAAGGTTTTGTTCGAGCATTGAGTTTTACGGCTTCGGGATCTGAGGAATTTCGATGTTTTCCGTACAATAAATCTATTGAACATTCTTCATTACGGTTATGTTTTGTGAAATTAGGGTATTCAATGATGCTCGCATTGCTGTGTTCCGGTTTGAAGCGGTGCTATAACAGGGACATAAGAATTTACAAGAAGATCTACTACTGGACTCTAAAGACCCATCAAGATGATGATGATTAATCTACCACCTTTCTCATATTTATTTACATTATTTTGTATGCCCTTTTCGTATGACACGATACTTATAAAAATCACCCAATTTTGTAAACAGAAATCGGAAGGTACAAAAGAGGTTGATGTAGTCGTGATTTTGATGGGTTTTCATCAATTTGATGTTTGCTTTTGCTCAAGGCCCATCAAACCATAGGCAAACATTTTTCTTATTTCGCAAGCTTATTAAAAATCTTTGAAATTGTTTGCGCTGCGATGGGTGCCATCATTCATCAAACCAGATGATTAATTGCCGGATTATCGGCAGCCAAGAGTTTGGTGCAGTATAGCATAAGTCAAACGCCTAGTTTGAGTTTTACACTCGAAATACTAAACCAAATTGAGTCCGATAGCTTTTGTTTGCCAATAAGCTGTTCTAGCAGGTGAGTTGAGATTCCTGATTTTCTTACAAAACCCTAAACTTAATTATTTTTGCCCCATGTTGGGGCGCCAAACTGTTACAGTTTGGCGCCCCAACGTGGGGCAAACTTTAACGTTACAATATGTATTTTCAAGAGTGAAAACAAAACACACAGAGTTATATTTTTGAAATCATGGTTTAGACGTTTCAACTGAACGTATTATTCGTTTACTTTACGCGTTTCCATGGTAATGGAAGTGTGCATAACGTAACCCGTTCGGCTGTGAATTTTTTTGCATTACCGTAAAAAATACCTCAGTCGAACTCCAAGGTACAAGCTGTGCTCCCTGGTTCTACTGAAAGTGTTGTTTTCAGAAGTTAAGGAAGTCAGCTGATGGAACCTTTGAGTTGTGTCGAACTGTACAAAACTCCATTAGACTTTAAGAAGGCGCTGAAAGATGCCTTATTGTTTAACGGTTTTAATGAATATTTAGAAATCTCCAAGTTTTATACGGTATGAATAGAAATAATATTTTATGAATGAATTTCCTGTAAAATCCAATACTGCTTAGTTTGTTAAGGCTACTTAATGCATTAGTAAAAGTTTCTTTGTGAAAGAGCTCATCGAGCAATGCTCGCGTTGGTGCGTTGGTGTGTTCTGGTTTGAAGGGTGCTGGTACAGGCACATGAGATGGAACACCATTGTACCTCACGGTAGATGTAGACCATAATTTTGATTGTGATAGGCAGAAATATCGCTTAACATTAACTTAACATTGTACTAGTAGAGCTCTTTGTGAGAGCTCGTCCGGGGAAGTACTACCACCGTACCTATTTCTGCCGCCAAGCAGCGATGCTCGCATTGCTGTTTGAAGGGTAAGGGCGCCGCTGTAATTACAGGCACATGAGACTTCAAGATCTTTACGTCTCAGAGTGATGGACGCAGGGCATTGCCTTACAGGGCACGTCCTCATTGGACTCTGTGAGGTAATGCATTGTTATAGGCAGAAGTTACTACTTAACATCAGGTGAGCTATCAGCTTGTTCCATTACTTTTATCAGAAAAAAAAAAACAAAAAAAAAACAAGTCTATAAGTGCTCATTTAGCCTTATTGCTGTCATAACACAAAAATACGACTTTGCTCATTCCAACGTTCTCTTTTTCTATATTTTATTTACTGTCTGTGTGTTCGTTTAGCAAATAAATGCCTAATAAGCCTTTGTAGATGAGGTTTACACTGGCCGATACTGATGCGACATCTACACGATGCCAATGTCAGTTATTATAACAAAAATAACGGCGCCGACACTGTATGCGTCTTGTTCAAAATGTATGACATCGCGTCAACACACTAATAACGACATGACGATATCTACACGATATCGTGGGCATGGTCGGCAATAATCACATTTTTGCTCGAGCAACTGACAACATTATCCGTATCGTATGTCGTACTAATGTACAAACACCCATTAGTTCTCCATTGGTATCGGTCAGATGTATCACTGCTACTATAGGCGGAGTAATCTTTAGTGATAAATTAACCAAGACGAAAAAAAACACAGCCGAATGAATATATTATAACGAATTAAAGAATCTTCTAAATATTTATATAATATGACTCTTTTGAAGCTTACAATGAACGCACAGCCTAAACTATAAGTCTTTGAGGTATGAAATTTAGAGGATAGTATCCTTATATAGTGTAGGGGTGCACTAAGAAAGGAATTTTGAAATGTCGCACCCTAAAGGGTCTAAAATTAGGATCAAAGATTTTAACCAAATAATGCGTATGCTGACACGCGTACAAAGCCGCGGGCAACACCTAGTATCGTATAGATGTCGTACCGGTGTAGTGTGGAAACACTCGTATTACAAAAGACTGATCACACCACTTAACCTTCTCTCAGTGGCAAGAAATGTGCGCCCTCTAATAAAAATGAAATAATACTCATATTCCCTTAAGTTATGAGACCTATTGACTGGCCGGTCGTACACTCGACACCATATAAATGGGTATGAAGATCGAATGGGACTCAAGTATTGGATCCCTTGACCGAGGGCAGTTTGTATAAAGATATTGTAGATAGATAGATAGATATATTCTTTACTAGCCGTCGCCCGCGGCGTTGCTCGCGTTCTAATGTGACTTTTCAAAATTTCTTTCTTAGTGCACCCCTACACTATAAGGATACTACCCTCCAAATTTCATACCTCTAGGACTTATAGTTTAGGATGTGCGTTGATTCTCTGTCAGCTTCAAAAGAGTTTTATGTTGTACTAGCCGTCGCCCGTGGCGTGGCTCGCGTTCTACCCTTTAGAGTGTGCCGTTTCAAAATTCCTTTCTTAGTGCACCTCTACACTATATAAGATAACTACCCTCCAAATTTCATACCTCTAGGATTTATGGTTTAGGCTGTGCGTTGATTTTTGTCAGCTTCAAAAGAGTTTTATATTATTGATGATGATTGCACACCAAGAAATGAAGGAAAACAATAAAAGAGATATCAGTTTTAAGTATGAGGCACAATGGGTGGTCTTATCGCTAATAGCATATTACATATTACAGGTAATTATGCTTATATATAGTATGTACTAGCTTTCGCCCGCGATTTTGTTCGCGTCCCATTGGATCCCGTTAATTTTTCGGGATAAAAAGTATCCTATGTTACTTCTAATACCTCCAAGAATATTGTGTAAAAAGTTTCATGATGATCGGTTGAGTAGTTTTCACGTGAAAGCGTAACACACAACCATACATTCACATTTATAATATTAGTATTATTATATTGCAGGTATATTACATTGACTGATCTTTTTATGAAAGGAGTAATGGAATTATCTGATGGCCCACCTGATAAAAAGTAAAACTGGATAGAATAACGCTTTACTTGACAGAGCACGTTCAATAAAGATATGCTTATGCACTGAGATGGAACTGAACCGGCACCTTTGCAATGCGAGTGAGAATCAGGAGGGTGGAAATCAAACCCATACCAGCACATTTGCATTGGTAAAATCAATAAAAATACTAAAAGATAATTACTGAAAATAATTGTATTTACATAGTAATTGCGTTTGACTTTTTTTTTATTTATTGCGTTTGACATGGCAATAAATACATATACAAAACGTTTATTTGCAGCACAAACTTAAGAATAAAACACACAATTTAACTAAACACGTTTTAGGACACGAATTGTGCCTAAATATACAATGTTCCAAAAAGGCCCCATCTCAGCATGTGCAGGTTTTACAACCTGCACTGGTCTTCGGCTGGGGCCGCGAGACCAACTTTATCACTATCAAAAATGTTGAGTACAGATGTAATAATAGTACATAAATATCTGAGGAAATCATTACCGTGCCTGATATAGAACCATTACCAATTTTTTTTATCAAATTCAAGATAAAATAATAAAACAAGATCAAACATCAGGTAGACCATCTGCTTGTTTCTTAGTAGTCATCATCATCATCATTTCAGCCCGTTTGCACCCACTGCTGAGTATAGGCCTCCTCTTTATTACGCCATTCTTTTCGGTCCCTTGCGAGTCTTGTCCAGTGATTCCCAGCCAGTTCTACTATGTCATTTGACCATCGGGCATCTTAGTAGTATAAAAAAGAATTAAAAAAAGAAGAAGAAACAATCGCGTTTCCAAAGACAATTTAATTAAAAACCGTTTTTAATAAACGCTCAATCCCTTGAGTCAACAACTCATCATTTCCTTAAAACAAACATTTTTTTGTTTTGTTTTCGAACGTTTGTTTGCTTTTAATTTTGAAGTCGCAATACCATTCCGGTCAATGACTTTATCGAGGAAAAATGGCGACTCAAATTATACTGATATTATATTTACGTGCTAACATAAATCGAATGTACTGATTGGATTTATTTTAATTTAGTTATTTTATTAGTTGTGCTAATGCGGCTTTTTTGAAAAAAATTACTAGTAGGTAGGTAAGTTTTTTATAAAAGAGTTATATCGGGATATACCATTGTATCTATTTCTGCTCCCAAAAGTGATATTACTGTGATGTCATCAGTAAGGAGAAGAGGCTATCACTAAATATAAAAGCCACCTGCTTATTTCATTGTTCCAAGAAATTATCCAAGCAGTTACATAATTATAAGAAAAATCCGTTTTTTTAGGTAATATTTTATTATAAATGTCGGATTCCTGCTGATCCAGATTCATTGCACTCAAGTGTATTTTCCTAAATAATGAAAAACAAAACTTGGTAATGTAAGCTACGCCTAGCTTCGTAGAGGGTCTACGGAGCTACGGGCTACGGCGTAGAGGCGTGAAACTTGAAGCTCGTCGGAATAAGTTTTTCTTTAGATGTGCTTCATAAGCGGAAGCGATTAAACCTCTGTATTTCATTATGTACAGTCAGCTTCATTAGTAACTGATGATAAGACACAGTTTCAAAAATGTTTAATTGACTAAAACTTCAATTTTCTTTTTCCAACTAAAAATAAAAATTCTATTGTAAGATAAAAAACCACAAGCTTGGCTTTCAATTTTTGATAAAAAATCCAGGAAGGACAGAAATGGTTCTTAACTCACCCCCTAGGGGCGCTTATTCTGATTTAATACCAAAACGTCCTTGATTTTAGAGAACCAAACCAAATGAAACTCGCGGTCGATACCCTTTGGTATTGCCCGCTAATCGCTTCGCTTATGCTTGGTTGTGGCCTTAATACAGTCGACGCCTAAACTCAAAGTTTAGTTATTTGAATTGTAAAGGAAGTCTTTGATAGAAGTAGATGTTATCTAGAATGCAAAAATAATGTTTTTGTTATTTTTGTGCTACGTTTTCTATTATTTTTATCTGGAGATATATTTTTACAGGTTAGTTGATATGCAATTTATATTTTTTTTGTATTATTTTAGTAACTCTAAAAAACGATATTTAAAAAAAAAAAGATGCCAAACAATATTTTTTTACGTATACATTTTACGTGTTTATGTGTAGGTACAACGACTTGGTATCATAATATCTGAAACAAAGAATGAAAACGCATTTATTTTGGGCAACTACATGTATACATTGATACATATCAGTATAAACGCCACATGATTTAAACATAGAAATAGGTACACACACACACACACATATCATCTGTGAAAAGAACTACCTTCAAAAATATCAGTGCCCTTCACTACATAGACACAACGACTACATAAGCTGGGAAGCATAGACTGTATCAACAACCCGGTATTGTATCGTAGGCGACATAACGCCGGCAACAATGCCAATTTAGTGCCTCGGAGAATGGAGCCGATGGAATGAGGACCCATTCAGAATATCAAGCGGAACACCAATATGGGGCCGTGGGAGCAACGAGTAGCGGTGAAATGTTGACAAACCCTGACAGATTTCCCGAAAGCCCTAGTTTCACTTCTGAAAATACATCATTGACCAACTGAAAAAGGTTGAGGACCCCTGATACATTTCCCAGCTCTGGTTTCATCTTAACAAAGCCGCGGTCAGAGCGAATTATGGTAAATGGTTGAAAACTAGGTACTTAGAAACCTTAGGGATTTTCTCTGCCAGTGACTCACTGTAAAATGCTGACAAAATCTGACGCCTTCTACTCTAAAGTGACGAAACAAGTCAAAATGACTGTTTCGTGGCCACAATTCGAGAGGTTGCCTTCTTGACGATTCAATCCTCTAAAAGCTTCTTCTACTGCTTTTTAAAAGCATGTAAATAATAACCCAAAAGGTTTTGTTCGAGCATTGAGTTTTACGGCTCCGGGATCTGAGGAATTTCGATGTTTTCCGTACAATAAATCTATTGAACATTCTTCATTACGGTTATGTTTTGTGAAATTAGGGTATTCAATGATGCTCGCATTGCTGTGTTCCGGTTTGAAGCGGTGCTATAACAGGGACATAAGAATTTACAAGAAGATCTACTACTGGACTCTAAAGACCCATCAAGATGATGATGATTAATCTACCACCTTTCTCATATTTATTTACATTATTTTGTATGCCCTTTACGTATGACACGATACTTATAAAAATCACCCAATTTTGTAAACAGAAATCGGAAGGTACAAAAGAGGTTGATGTAGTCGTGATTTTGATGGGTTTTCATCAATTTGATGTTTGCTTTTGCTCAAGGCCCATCAAACCATAGGCAAACATTTTTCTTATTTCGCAAGCTTATTAAAAATCTTTGAAATTGTTTGCGCTGCGATGGGTGCCATCATTCATCAAACCAGATGATTAATTGCCGGATTATCGGCAGCCAAGAGTTTGGTGCAGTATAGCATAAGTCAAACGCCTAGTTTGAGTTTTACACTCGAAACACTAAACCAAATTGAGTCCGATAGCTTTTGTTTGCCAATAAGCTGTTCTAGCAGGTGAGTTGAGATTCCTGATTTTCTTACAAAACCCTAAACTTAATTATTTTTGCCCCATGTTGGGGCGCCAAACTGTAACGTTACAGTTTGGCGCCCCAACATGGGGCAAAAATAATTAAGTTTGCCCCACGTTGGGGCGCCAAACTGTAACGTTACAGTTTGGCGCCCCAACGTGGGGCAAACTTTAACGTTACAATATGTATTTTCAAGAGTGAAAACAAAACACACAGAGTTATATTTTTGAAATCATAGTTTAGACGTTTCAACTGAACGTATTAATCGTTTACTTTACGCGTTTCCATGG
The DNA here is from genome assembly GCA_918843925.1 of Eulithis prunata. NCBI lineage: Eukaryota > Metazoa > Arthropoda > Insecta > Lepidoptera > Geometridae > Eulithis > Eulithis prunata. The sequence continues at coordinate 6,727,200 of OU974025.1, read as the reverse complement.
TAATGGAAGTGTGCATAACGTAACCCGTTCGGCTGTGAATTTTTTTGCATTACCGTAAAAAATACCTCAGTCGAACTCCAAGGTACAAGCTGTGCTCCCTGGTTCTACTGAAAGTGTTGTTTTCAGAAGTTAAGGAAGTCAGCTGATGGAACCTTTGAGTTGTGTCGAACTGTACAAAACTCCATTACATTTTAAGAAGGCGCTGAAAGATGCCTTATTGTTTAACGGTTTTAATGAATATTTAGAAATCTCCAAGTTTTATGCGGTATGAATAGAAATAATATTTTATGAATGAATTTCCTGTAAAATCCAATACTGCTTAGTTTGTTAAGGCTACTTAATGCATTAGTAAAAGTTTCTTTGTGAAAGAGCTCATCGAGCAATGCTCGCGTTGGTGCGTTGGTGTGTTCTGGTTTGAAGGGTGCTGGTACAGGCACATGAGATGGAACACCATTGTACCTCACGGTAGATGTAGACCATAACTTTGATTGTGATAGGCAGAGATATCGTTTAACATTAACTTAACATTGTAGTAGTAGAGCTCTTTGTGAGAGCTCGTTCGGGGAAGTACTACCACCGTACCTATTTCTGCCGCCAAGCAGCGATGCTCGCATTGCTGTGTTCCGGTTTGAAGGGTAAGGGCGCCGGTGTAATTACAGGCACATGAGACTTCAAGATCTTTACGACTCAGAGTGATGGGCGCAGTGCATTGCCTTACAGGGCACGTCCTCATTGGACTCGCTCTGTGAGGTAATGCATTGTTGTAGGCAGAAGTTACTACTTAACATCAGGTGAGCTATCAGCTTGTTCCATTACTTTTATCAGAAAAAAAAAACAAGTCTATAAGTGCTCATTTAGCCTTATTGCTGTTTTAACACAAAAATACGACTTTGCTCATTCCAACGTTCTCTTTTTCTATATTTTATTTACTGTCTGTGTGTTCGTTTAGCAAATAAATGCCTAATAAGCCTTTGTAGATGAGGTTTACACTGGCCGATACTGATGCGACATCTACACGATGTCAATGTCAATTATTTAAACAAAAATATCGGCGCTGACACAGTGTCAAAGCGTCTGGTTCAAAATGTATGACATCGCGTCAACACACTAATAACGACATGACGATATCTACACGATATCGTGGGCATGGTCGGCAATAATCACATTTTTGCTCGAGCAACTGACAACATTATCCGTATCGTATGTCGTACTAATGTACAAACACCCATTAGTTCTCCATTGGTATCGGTCAGATGTATCACTGCTACTATAGGCGGAGTAATCTTTAGTGATAAATTAACCAAGACGAAAAAAAACACAGCCGAATGAATATATTATAACGAATTAAAGAATCTTCTAAATATTTATATAATATGACTCTTTTGAAGCTTACAATCAACGCACAGCCTAAACTATAAGTCCTAGAGGTATGAAATTTGGAGGATAGTATCCTTATATAGTGTAGGGGTGCACTAAGAAAGGAATTTTGAAATGTCGCACCCTAAAGGGTCTAAAATTAGGATCAAAGATTTTAACCAAATAATGCGTATGCTGACACGCGTACAAAGCCGCGGGCAACACCTAGTATCGTATAGATGTCGTACCGGTGTAGTGTGGAAACACTCGTATTACAAAAGACTGATCACACCACTTAACCTTCTCTCAGTGGCAAGAAATGTGCGCCCTCTAATAAAAATGAAATAATACTCATATTCCTTTAAGTTATGAGACCTATTGACTGGCCGGTCGTACACTCGACACCGTATAAATGGATATGAAGATCGAATGGGACTCAAGTATTGGATCCCTTGACCGAGGGGCAGTTTGTATAAAGATATTGTAGATAGATATATTCTTTACTAGTCGTTGCCTGCGACTTTTCAAAATTTCTTTCTTAGATAGATAGATAGATAGATAGATATATTCTTTATTGCACACCAAGAAAAAAAAAGAAAAACAATAAAAGATAAATAAGTTATAAGTATGAGGTACAATGGGCGGTCTTATCGCTATAAGCGATCTCTTCCAGACAACCTTTGGATGGACAGAAGCATGTCGATTTGGTAAGAACGGGGCGCACATAAAAGTAAATACTTACGTAAAAAATATTAATAATTTATCAGTAATATATACCATATATACATAATACATAGATATTATATATAAATACATACAAAAACTAATATAAATAAGTACATATACCTACACATTTACACACATATTAATTCATATATAAATATAATTATTATATACCTACAATATTATAAATGGAAAAGTTTATGATAAAATGAGATTTACGATGACGTTGAATGTAAGGAAGAAAGATAATGCTGGAGAACCATACTTTTAAAAATAGGAAGGGATTTAGCATTTCGGATGGAAACGGGTAAAGCATTCCAAAGTTTAGTAGCTTCAAGAGTAAATGAGCTACCGTAGAATTTCGTAGAGTGAACAGGAGTCTTTAACATTCGGGTTTCAGAGGAGCGAAGGGATCGGGAATTGGAGAGGCAGAGGAACTCAAAGCGTTCTTTGAGGTAAACAGGAGTAGAAGGAAGGAAAAGAATGTTGTATAGCAGGGATAGGATATGAGCATTCCGGCGAAGGCGGATAGGAAGCCATTTGAGCCTATTGCGGAACTCAGAAATATGGTCGTACTTGCGCAGGCCATAAATGAATCTAATAGCTAGATTCTGAAGACGCTCAAGTTTATTGAGTTGGTCTTCAGTTAAATCAAGGTAGGTGGCGTCCGCATAATCGAGAATAGGATGCAACAAGGATTGTGCAAGCGCAATTTTGGTGGGCGTTGGAAGGAAGTTTCGCAACCGTTTGAGAGAAGCGACAGCAGCAAATGTCTTACGGCTTACCGCAGCTAATTGTGGTTCCCACGAAAGATGCTTGTCCACAAGCACACCCAGATTCTTGACAACCTCGTTAATTGGTAAGCATATGTTATCAAATTTTACTTGTGGAAGATCGGGCCAGTCTATTTGTGACAGCATTCTGGAACTACCAATGACAATAACTTGAGTTTTTGATGGGTTGACTTTAAGGCCATAACGATTGCTCCACTCAAGGATGTTGCCTAAAACACCATTTATACTAGTGATAGCTTCACCCAACCATTCAATAGGAGCCTGAGTATAAATTTGTAAATCATCTGCATAGAGGTGGTAGGAAGAAGAGATGTGTTTGGAGATAGAATTTATAAAGATAGCAAAAAGAAGAGGAGAAAGCACGCCGCCCTGAGGTACACCGGCACTCAACGGGCACCATGAAGAATACGTATCATCGATACGAATGCGCTGCCGGCGTCCATACAGGTAACTATGAAACCAGGCAATTACTGTTGGAGATATGTTAAGAGAGCGGAGGAGAGCTAACAGGACATCAAAATCAACACAGCTAAACGCATTGCTGAAATCTAGAAGGGATAAAACAGTTACTAGCCCCTTCTCCATGCCAAGCCGGATATCATCAGTAATTTTAATGAGAGCAGTGGCGGTGCTGTGGCTCGGCCGGAAACCAGACTGATAGGGATTAAGGAGGTTGTTGGTGTTAAGGAATTGATTGAGTTGTTGGTGAACGAGACGCTCAAGGACTTTTGATAGGAACGAGAGAATGGAAATGGGACGGTACTCGGAGTAAGAGGATGGATTAGGTTTTTTGGGCAAAGGTATTACTTGGGCCTCCTTCCATAGGCTAGGAAAAGTTCCTGAGTCTATGGAGAAGTTAAGTAGGTAGGTAATAACGTGGACAATGTCTTCAAGGATGGGAAGGATCATTTTTTTACTAATGCAGTCACTACCAACTGCATTCGATGATATGGATGAAATGCTCTTCTTAACATCACAATCAGTAAATTGACGAAACACGAAGGGAGATGAGTCAGGAGTTGGCAATAGAGAAAGAGAGTTCAAAGTTTGTGCTTTGATAGAAGCGTTAAAGTCGGATGAAGTAGAGAAGTGAAGGTTTAATGAATTTACGTCTAAGTTATGAGGAACACTATCTTCGCGTGATTTGCCATTGCTTTCTTAGTGCACCCCTACACTATAAGGATACTACCCTCCAAATTTCATACCTCTAGGACTTATAGTTTAGGCTGTGCGTTGATTCTCTGTCAGCTTCAAAAGAGTTTTATATTATTGATGATGATTGCACACCAAGAAAAGAAGGAAAACCATAAAAGAGATATGAGTTTTAAGTATGAGGTACAATGGGCGGTCTTATCGCTAATAGTATATTACATATTACAGGTAATTATGCTTATATATAGTATGTACTAGCGTTCGCCCGCGACTTTGTTAGCTTCCCATTGGATCCCGTTAATTTTTCGGGATAAAAAGTATCCTATGTTACTTCTAATACCTCCAAGAATATTGTGTAAAAAGTTTCATGATGATCGGTTGAGTAGTTTTCACGTGAAAGCGTAACACACAACCATACATTCACATTTATAATATTAGTATTATTATTTTGCAGGTATATTACATTGACTGATCTTTTTATGAAAAGAGTAATGGAATTATCTGATGGCCCACCTGATAAAAAGTAAAACTGGATAGAATAACGCTTTACTTGACAGAGCACGTTCAATAAGGTCGTGCTTATGCACTGAGATGGAACTGAACCGGCACCTTTGCAATGCGAGTGAGAATCAGGAGGGTGGAAATCAAACCCATACCAGCACATTTGCATTGGTAAAATCAATAAAGATACTAAAAGATAATTACTGATAATAATTGTATTTACATAGAAATTGCGTTAGACTTTTTTTTTTATTTATTGCGTTTGACATGGCAATAAATACATATACAAAACGTTTATTTGCAACACAAACTTAAGAATAAAACACACAATTTAACTAAACACGTTTTAGGACACGAATTGTGCCTAAATATACAATGTTGCAAAAAGGCCCCATCTCAGCATGTGCAGGTTTTACAACCTGCGCTGGTCTTCGGCTGGGGCCGCGAGACCAACTTTATCACTCTCAAAAATGTTGAGTACAGATGTAATAATAGTACATTATGGTACTAGTGTGGTACATTGGTGATTACCGCCGAGGTGCCATTGAGACCCGAGCCGTAGGCGAGGGTCTTAAGAGAGCCGAGGACGGTAATCATCAATACACACGTGTATCATACGACGTTTTTCAACACACTTGTGAATAAAATAACTATAATTTCAACAGTGAAAACGAGTTGTGAAAAATGTTTCGCTATGGCGGGAAAAATTAATCAGTTTTCCTATGCGCGCGCATTGCGATCGGCCACAGACTAAAGGGATGAGGTTTTTTTTTTATTTTCCGCGCATAGGGTTTGCGTATATTCTGCCACGTACAAAATGGGGAATTTAAAGTTTTCTTTTATTACAGAGAAAACAAAAGTTATATTTGAGTGAAAGTTTTATTTATTAAACACGTACGAGTTAAAATTATTTATTTAAATAAGAAGTTGCATGAAATGAGCAATCAATAGGAACATTAATTTATTTGTTCTATTGAACACGATCTTTTTTTTGAATAAAAACTTTTTTAAGAACAAAGCAGCTCAACCAAAAAAATTCAAAAAAAAATCTATAACTCACTAGTGAGTTATAGCAATGAAAAAGTCACAGTTTGATTATGGGTGTCATTATGTGCCTAATTGCAGTGACCATAGAGCCACTTTATGAGCAAGTGTGTTGAAATAGTACATAAATATCTGAGGAAATGATTACCGTGCCTGAAATAGAACCATTACCAATTTTCTTGTATCAAATTCAAGATAAAATAAGATACAAGACACAAGATACGTTTATTTGCATAATAAGTGTTTACAAAATTGGTCTTAACTTAGGGTATTAGGCACTTTGAAACTTATTTACCCATTTCGGGTATCGCAAAAATGTATAAAAAATAATAAAACAAGATCAAACATCAGGTGGCCATCTGCTTGTTTCTAAGTAGTATAAAAAAAAAAAAAAAAAAAAACAAGAAACAATCGCGTTTCCAAAGACAATTTAATTAAAAACCGTTTTTAATAAACGCTCAATCCCTTGAGTCAACAACTCATAATTTCCTTAAAACAAACATTTTTTGTTTTGTTTTCGAACGTTTGTTTGCTTTTAATTTTGAAGTCGCGATACCATTCCGGTCAATGACTTTATCGAGGAAAAATGGCGACTCAAATTATACTAATGTTATATTTACGTGCTACCATAAATCGGATGTACGATTGATGATTGGATTTATTTTAATTTAGTTATTTTATTTGGTATGATAATGCGGCTTTTTAGAAACAAAATTAATAATAGGTAGCTAAGTTTTTTATAAAAGAAGTATTTCGGGGATAAACCATTGTATCTATTTCTGCTCCCAAAAGTGATATTACTGTGATGTCATCAGTAAGGAGAAGAGGCTATCACTAAATATAAAAGCCACCTGCTTATTTCATTGTTCCAAGAAATTATCCAACCAGTTACATATAAGAAAAATCTGTTTTTTTAGGTATATTTTATTATAAATGTCGGATTCCTGCTGATCTAGATTCATTGCACTCAAGTGTATTTTCCTAAATAATGAAAAACAAAACTTGGTAATGTAAGCTACGCCTAGCTTCGTAGAGGGTCTACGGAGCTACGGGCTACGGCGTAGAGGCGTGAAACTTGAAGCTCGTCGGAATAAGTTTTTCTTTAGATGTGCTTCATAAGCGGAAGCGATTAAACCTCTGTATTTAATTATGTACAGTCAGCTTCATTAGTAACTGATGATAAGACACAGTTTCAAAAATGTTTAATTGACTAAAACTTCAATTTTCTTTTTCCAACTAAAAATAAAAATTCTATTGTAAGATAAAAAACCACAAGCTTGGCTTTCAATTTTTGATAAAAAATCCAGGAAGGACAGAAATGGTTCTTAACTCACCCCCTAGGGGCGCTTATTCTGATTTAATACCAAAACGTCCTTGATTTTAGAGAACCAAACCAAATGAAAATCGTGGTCGATACCCTTTGGTATTGCCCACTAATCGCTTCGCTTATGCTTGGTTGTGGCCTTAATACAGTCGACGCCTAAACTCAAAGTTAAGTTATTTGAATTGTAAAGGAAGTCTTTGAGGTCATTTAGGATCTTTTTATTCAGTTTCAAATATAAGCATTTTTTTTCCATAACATTGGATTGAAAATAGTTTTATATTCAGGGGTGAAATAAAATGTTTACGAAACATACAAATACATTTTTTTTATCAATATATATAAAACTCTTTTGAAGCTGACAGAGAATCAACGCACAGCCTAAACTATAAGTCCTAGAGGTATGAAATTTGGAGGGTAGTATCCTTATATAGTGTAGGGGTACACTAAGAAAGGAATTTTTAAACGTCACACTCTAAAGGGTAGAACACGAGCAACGCCGCGGGCGACGGCTAGTTACCTAATAAACATGTTCCGAATCAAAGTAGAACCCTGTCTTCTGTGTTAGTTTAAAAAAAACTGTGTTACAGAAGAAAGTGTGCTTCTCAAAAATGTTCATACTTGTTTACAAAAATGAGAAGAAAAAAAGGTATGAATAACCAAAAAAATCACTGTTTGCTTCTGTTTGGATGAGTGACCGTTATTATTTACGTCTGAGCGCTTCCGTACTTCGGAAGGCACGTTAAACTGTCGGTCCCTGCGCCTTGACGGAGATCTTAAGGCGGCCTAAAAACTCCGTCACTAGAGTTGGCCACTAACGTATACGAGCTTGCTTGCTGTAAAGATTCTCAATAGATTTGTTTTTACATCCGAGCGTGTAGGTAGTTACTAAATCGGAACGCCTCGGAATAATCGTTCGCATTGGAATCGATTACCCCCATCGCAGTAACTGCGAGCATTTATCGTTTGGATTCACCGATTTTTACGCCGTGTCGATTTCATGTGAAGTGTTGCCGTCTGTTTAAGCGGAATGATTTCTTTTTTTTATATATCGTCCCTGTAGTTGGAAAACTAAATAACTAACACATTTTGCCAAATCGACTTTATTGCACTTTCATAAAGTCCAATTCAAGCTGCATCTTTCTGTGTCTCTAAAGTTCTGATATCATATTTCAATAAAAATATATTCAAAAATGAACCTATCAAGACGTCAAAGATGGAAAAATGAATATTGAAGTAATGAGAAAAAAGTAGCGAAGGAAAAATAGTTAACTCGGCAATAAAATACCTAACTGTAAATAAGAGCTACTCTGCGGCGAATAAAATGCATAAAGTTACTTATTCAGTTTTCCTTCGACACATTTCTATGCTCTACAGGAACAATGCAGTTAGGAATAATTAAACAAGAGTATTTATATAAGTAAATGATAGAAAAGTCATTTTAATACTTGTTAGTGTTCTAAAGAGTTTGGTAATTTCTGTCATGTAATTAATAAATATTCATGGACATTTCACACAGCGCCATCTAGTCCCAAACTAAGCAAAGCCTTGTACTATGGAAACTGTTAAAATACTTATATTTTTTTTAAGTAACGCCTATATACATATCGCCATATACATAGTAACCGTCGCCCGCAGCGTTTCTCGCGTTCCAGACCCTTTAGAGATGTGACTTTTCAAAATTCCTTTCTCAGTGCACCCCTTCACTATATTAAGGATACTACCCTCCAAATTTCATAACTCTAGGACTTATAGTTTAGGCTGTGCGTTGATTCTCTGTCAGCTTCAAAAGAGTTTTATATGTATTGATGATGATGATATCATCATCAACCTAATTATATCAGTCCACTGCTGGACGTAGGTCTCTCCCAAGACGCGCCACTGAGCCCAGTCTTCGGCTCTTCTCATCCAGTGTTTGCCAGCCACAGATCTCAGATATACGAGTACATATAATGACTATAAACAGGTAAAACATCATATACCCAGGCCATCTGTTCCAAAAAAAAAAAATAGTTTATATAATTAAATAATAAATTAATATTAATTCCTACGTTACACCACTTCACAGATCTCCCAGCATCCTTGAAGTTAAATAAATTCAACCTAAAAAACTAATTGGTACATTCACTCTCTACATAACCTACCCTTTGAAATGAATAAGCTTGGTGAATTCTTTTAATAAAATCTAGTAAAAATATTAGCGATTTTATTGGGATGTCACTTTGGCTGAGTATATTTTTTACATTTATAGACAAACCGGCATACGGCCCATCTGATGGTAAACGGTCACCATCGCCTAGAAACACCGACAATATTACGAGCATTGTCGGCGTTGCCTACCTTGAAGACCTCATAAGAGCATTTATTTTGAAGCAATTCGCTGTATGTAGGCATTCTGTGACTTTTTTGTACTGATATTTCCATTCTTATCTAATCTAACGTTCATGTTTATGCAAAGGTTGTCTGGAAGAGATCACTTATAGCGATAAGACCACGCATTGTGCTTCATATTTGTTTTTCATTATTTCTTTGTATCTTTTTTTCTGTTATTTTGGTGTACAATAAAGAAAATAATTAATCTATCTAATCAATCTATTTATCTATATTTCAAAAAAATCCAAATGATGTTTTTTTTACATTTAATTAAGAGAATGACCCCTGGGCTTCAAAGTCAGTATTTCCAAAGGAATAAGCGAATTTGAGACTCGTTAAAACTTTCACGTTTTATATGTACATGGCTATTTTACGTGAAGGTTTACTTTGTACTAGTTTTTTGGGTAAAATACTGCAATACATAGGTATTTGCTATGTAGTTTAAAATTCTCTCAGATTTTTAGAGTTTCTTAAGGGTTTTTAGTACAAACAAAATATAGGAAATATTGTATAGTTACGGGGGACTACTGGTACATAATCTAAACCACGTTAAGTCTGCAGCACTAAAACGTGGCACATATTTAAAACCAGGTGGTCATACGTATCTAGTAATTTTACAACAGTACCTATACAACAGTACCTATCTATTTTAATTTAATTTTAAGTTTCACTTATATAAAACATTGTCAATTTTAAAAATAACAAAATAAATATTTTTCTTTCTTTCTTTCTTTCTTTCTTATACAATTACTGATACAATTACATTTTTATCAAGTGAGGAACCATCCTCTGCGCCTTCCGGTTCTTGGTAAGTTCTAAACTAAAGTTATCAGGATATGAAAATAGCTTTACCTAAAGATGTTGTACCTTATTTACTCTACTATTTTGGCAAGTGGAACAATTATTTGTTACAGTTACAAGTTTCGAAGTTATTGTTCGGCTTAGTTTGTACCGTGTATCGCTTAGTTTAAGGTATAGTATAATTATTTGATTGTTATACTAACATACTAAGTATTTAAGTTTAAGTGGGTAGTTCTTTGTTTAACAGGTAAATCATCATCATCATCAACCTATATTAAATAAATAAATATTCACGGACACTTAACACGACGCCTTCTAGTCCCAAACTAAGCAAAGCTTGTACGATGGAAACTAGATGGCTGATATTGGTCCACTGCTGGACGTGGGTCTCACCCAAGACGCGCCACAGATCCCGGTCTTCGGCTCTTTTCATCCAGTGTTTGCCAGCTACATTTCGGGTAAGTATTTATTGTAATTTTTATATTAAGAATGATCAACTAGATTAAAGTTATTTTGAAGGAAAACATCTTAAGACATACTATAAGAAACTGGGTAAAACTACATAATAAAGCAGGATTAAGCATAGTAAAGTATTACAGTCGTACAGTAAAGAAATCTCGAACAAGCTGTTCACTGTGCTATAAAATTATCAAAGCTTTTTAGTTCATATACTAATTTCGTTTTACACTTAACACTAATTGTCTATTACGGAGAATACTGGGTTTTTAAGAAACGATAACCGTAATAATACCATCTCACACTCTAAAAGAGAAGAGAAATTTGAATTTTATTTTTAACCCACTTCAAAAAAGGAGGAGGTTCTCAATTCGGTTGTTGAACCTTATGTTGTACAAGACTGCAGCGTCGGTCATCATTGCCAACCAATCAGATGTGGATCAGTATTAATCAATATATATAAAACTCTTTCGAAGCTGCCTTAAAATCAACGCACAGCCTAAACTATAAGTCCTAGAGGTATGAAATTTTGAGGGTAGTATCCTTATATAGTGTAGGGGTGCACTAAGAAAGTAATTTTGAAACGTCAAATTCTAAGGGGTAGAACGCGAGCAACGCCGCGGGCGACGGCTAGTACTCTATACTACTATTATAAAGAGGCAAAGTTTGATTGTTTGTATGTTTGTATTGAATAGGCTCCGAATTACTGGACCGATTTGAAAAATTCTTTCACCGTTTGGAAGCTACACTATCCCCGGGTGACATAGGCTATCAAAACTCATGTAGACTCATGTAGCATTATTCATATAAACCTTGTGGTTTCCTTAGTGCTATAGTACAAAATAAGTTATTATGTATTTTTTAAACAATAAATAAAAAAAAATTAAAAAATTAGGGATCCTTACTAACACAAAAAAAAAGTGAAATACCCGTGCGAAGCCGGGACTGGCCTTTAGTTATAAATAAAAATTACAGAAAAACAACCGTTTTTCGACGGTCGTATATTATTAACAAATCGTGCAATTTAAAACACAAAAGTTAGTTGTACGATCGCAAATTCCACACAAGTGAAGAAAATGTAAATTGAGTCTTAAAAGTTTTTAAATAGCACTCATTTTAGAAGTTTAAATCTAGACTCACGTGAAAAACTAGCCTGAAGGCCGACGTGCTGAGCATAGTCCTTGGAGAGAGGTTTGTTAGAAGTCAAAAGAGTTTTTCATCTAGGAAACAAGGGTTTCTTCAAAGGTCGGCAACGCGCGTGTAGTTGCGTTGCACCTTTGGTGTTGCAGGCGTCCAAAAGCTACTGGTATATTATGCTCTGTATTATATGCTCTGTGGCTACGGTAAACGCTTCCCATCAGGCGGGCCGTACGCTTATTTGTCTACATTGTTGTAAAAAGAAAAAAAAAAATGTTATTATCTCCACTCGTCTAGGATAATCAAACTCACAAATCATAGTAAGTTAGCTAATCTTAGCAGGTAGAGAATGCTATTTTAACATCAAGTTAGTATATTTACCACTTTTAAGTTATACAATAAAGATTTATCTATTTATAGTAAATATCCCGTTTTCAGTAAACTTTATGAAGCGCTCGTGGCTAGGCTTGCTTAGTCAATCTTTACCGATTATCTAAGTAAAGCGACGTTTTGCGCGGTCACTATTTGGATAGGTGACCGCACATACATCTTAGCGCTTTCGTGCTTCGGAAGGCACGTTAAACTGTCTGTTCCGGCTCTAGCAGTTGTTAAGCCATGAGGCCTTAAGGCGGCCTAAAAACTCTGTCAACAGGATTGGCTACTAACTCATACGAGCAGCCATGACGGAGGCCTTAAGGCGGCCTAAAAACTCTGTCAACAGGATTGGCTACTAACTCATACGAGCTTGCTTTGCTAGTAAACTTTATAACGTAGTTATTTCCGAATTTAACAAAAGCTTATAACTTAAACCGTACTAAAACCAGGGAATCCCACAGGAGCGAGTTCCGAGTCCGGAACAACCGGTACTGTGACGTGTGCCGAATACGGCGCGCTACTACTGCGCTTTCATTGTGCTGACACGGGGTTTTAGTGGAGGAACAACTTTGCTTAGTTCTGTTTTCGATTCAATTGCTATCAAACAACTGTGTAGGTGCGATATGATACTTGCTTCCTCTTCTTACTAAATGCCTGTTTGATTCAATAAAGTCAAATCGTTTGCAATGGTTTGTGGATAGCTCAACTGCTAACTGTCATGTGTATTTTGCTTTTGTAATTTTCTTTGTGAAGAAAGTCATTGAAGGGATTTTAAAATTTTCCAGAAAAATTAATAAATAAGATCTTATAATAATGATCGTAAATCGTCTCTTACATTTTACCAAATATTGGTGTGCAAATTTTAGATTTAAAATTTCAATAATAAAATGTCACACAATATTGATTGGGTGACTCCACCGAATGCGATGCCAATACAAATGTAAAAAAAATAATTATACATTAATTGAGAAGCAGATTTAAATTCGATCAAGATAAAACACGAACACGAGTTTTGTCATTTTTTGAAACGACACATAGCACTTTTACTTTAATAGTTTTTCTTGTGTTATTGTGAGTATTGTTGTTTAATTTTGGTGGAATTTTAACCAATAATACTTAGGTCGTAACATAAAGTGTGAGCCATTGGAATAAATGTGTGTAAAGTGGTTTTTCTGAATGTGAAAATTCGTGTTAGGTTTTGAAGAGAAAATCCACTATTTTCTTTTCAAAACAAACGACAGCCGACTTGACAAATGACTTGACTTGACTTATATTATTACAATTTTTTGGCAAAATTGTCTATCGAAATGACGGACAGAGGCCATTAATGAAGAGAAGAAGAAGAGATAAAACACGTTGTAACTATTCCAAGTTTACATCGAGTTTATTAACAGGATAGTATTACTTTTTACCGTTTACGACTTTAACAAACTGCATTTTAAAATCAAGTACACTCAAACTTTCCTCAGATCACGTCAAAGAATACCAATGTAAGCTTGTACTGTTCCGTATTTTATCATTTCCTCAGCGTCCGAGAAACAATCAGAGGGACTGTCATAAACATCGACAATGGCCGGCGAAGTCAGCCGTTAAAACGTTTGTTGTGGAAAACTACTCGCCGCAAATTGAACTAGCATTACGGACTGTGGCGTACTGCAAGCGATTATAATGCATATTTAATGATTCTGAGTTTAATTTTGATATTATGTGAAAAATTATATCAACAGCAGTTTTCATATTATTAAGCAAAAAAAATTCAATACCAAACAAATCATTAATTTTGTCGGACATTCCACTAAACGTTTTCTAGCCACAAACTAAGCAAAGCTTATGCTATGTTAACTAGATTGCTGATACGAGTAGTATACTTATAATAGATAGTAACTTCCAGACACAGTACTAAAATTTATATGTGTCACATACATACAAGTATTTGTTGTCGGTGAAGATCAAACCCACAACCCACAGCACGGAAGGTAGAGGCTATTACCGACAGCTAAATTAAACCAAAATAATCGAACTACTAGTAGAACTGGATGAAATAAACGCATAAAATTCTGACTACGCCCTCGCACGCTTGCATGGCTTGGTCTACGGTTCCTGGCTTTAAGATATTTTAATAAGGCTAGCTATAAAAGCAATCCAATACTACACCACAGCCCTTAGACTAGACTTCTGTTTACCGTCATCCGAGACCATGTACCTTCCGATCTCAACAATAACTGTAGAATTTAATGTAGCAACACTTAACTTGGAAACGCAGTTTTATCTTTGTTATTTTGCACTTAGGTCCTGGAGCTTTTAAAATTACATTGCAAATGTTATAAGAGTTGCAACAGTATAATGTTTTAAAAATAACTAGAAAAGTGGTCGTTGGAAACAGAAACATTATTATCGTAACTCAAACTAAAAGCGAGTATTCTAGTAGTTCTAATTTCTTTCAGAAAAAACCTGCACATAACTTTTTGTTCAATGCGTTTTTGACCTACAAATACTATAGGCAGGTTTAAAAAAGAAACCTTAAATAATGTTTGAGGTTTAACCCCAAGTATAAGTGTTGGTGATCTGAGTATACCCTGCTATTAATAAACTCGATGCAAGCTTGAAATTGAATATGAATGGAATTTGAACACTGAATTTGAATCAGCTTGTGTACAAAACCCCTATGTAATCTACTATTCTTCTATTTTTAAATAAGCTCATAGTGACTTCGTAACAATCTTCAATTAAATTGAAAAGAAGCTCTCTAGGCGCTCGTCTAAGCGTAATAAAAATACAATGCAATTCCTTTAGCAAACTAAAAGCAATGTACTCGCTACATCATTTATTTGCTTAAAGACCTCCAAGACAGTTACAGAGCATAAAAACCGAGCACAGCTTAACTTAAGTACTGGCCGAGCGTTCACACGAAATAACAGTTTTAACTCGGTGCAGCGAACGGCGCTTGCACACTACCCGACACCTATACGATACCGATAATGGTTGACAGCTCTAAAATTATAGCCGTCCTTATCGTTTCAGTTTATGAGAAAGGGATGGCAACATTTTTAGTGCTGTCAAATTAGGTTAGTTTAGACAAACGCACCAAGCGAATCGATACAAATGTCAGTCAGTAACGCGAACCAAAATATCATTGTTAGCACCGACACGGGTGAATTGGACCCGGATACAAAGTGTCTAGTACTAAATGCATGATATCTCTCTGCCGATATCGTGTAGGTGTCGTGTCGGAGGTAGTCTGAAAACAGCCACCCAAGGAGCTTTTCCTAACTTTGACTAAAAACGTCAGTGAACTGACTACTAAGATCAAGTCAGTAAGGATACTGGGAGTTGGAATAGAGAAGAGAAGGTTCAAAATCTTTCTGGTCTATAGAAGTCTATGGTTCTTTTCAGGCTGTATTGTGGTCATGATGAAACCCGCGGCTTAACCAGCTCCACACAATATTGACCTTGTCTTTCCTGTGGGTATACTGGGCTGAGAGGATGGTATAGGTGCTACAAGCCTACTCTATCTAAATCATGTCCCAGGCACTAACCAGTGTCCCGTTCACCGGTGCATGGTGAGAAAAGTGACGCTGTATAAGTCATCTAGATTAGATGCAAAGGCTTACTTATTGCTGACATGGTTTCCCACGATGGCTCATTCCAAAAATCCCCTTGGCAGGAGTAACTCGCAAGGAGTTTTTATCCAAAAATCCCCTTAGCGTCCCCTGCGGTTACCGGCACGGGATTTTTGGATAAAAACTTCAGAAATCCTCTGAGTCTGTTCACAATTGTTAGGTGCGATTGTTACAAACCTCTGTAATTGGCAATATAACAATTGCTTTGTGCTATTCACGAAGGAATATTGTTTGCTAGGAAACTGCTAGATGTATTGGTTCCCCTAGAGCTGGCAGACGGCCGCTGAAACAAAAACATTGTACAATGTACAGCTTTGTTTTTGTAACAAACGGTGACCGTCACCGTTATTATACGGCGTCTACAATTTATTACTAACCACTGTACTGTCGGTCTCGGCTTTACCAGACATTAAACTCCGACGGAGGCCTTAAGGCGGCCTAAAAACTCCGTCACTAGGGTTGGCACTACGAAATTACTTTTACCAGTAACCAAGATTTATAGTCTAGTATATAGATTTTACATTTTAGTACCTATTTTAGACAAATATTTTTCTATGACGGACGCTATATTACAGTGACCGTTTCTCATAGACTCAGGAGCCGACTAATGACTCGTTTGTTCAGAGGCGTCTCTCGCCTGTTTCGGAAATGGATCCGAAGGGGATTGTCCATTTTTCTACGGAAATCGCTTTGACCGATAGAATTCGTCTGTTTTACTCACACTTCTAACCGATTTCATATGGAATGATGGTGAAATAGGATACAATAGTCGATTTTAGCTCTTAAAGATTCAAAGATACGACACAAAGTTCAATGGTAAAGCTTTTTGTGAAAGAGTTTGTCCGGGAAATTACTAGCACCGTGTTTATACATATAGCAAGTGATCTTCTATGTAAAAAAAATGCCTGTCGCCCAGTAGTGCTGTGAAAAGTATAGTTGTAAAATGTAAAATGTATATAACTAGCAGTCGCCCGCAGCATTGCTCGCGTTCCAGACCCTTTAGAGTATGACGTTTCTAAATTCCTTTCTTAGTGCGCCTCTACACTATATAAGGAACCTACCCTCCAAATTTCATACCTCTAGGACTTATAGTTTAGACGTTTTGGCTTTTATAACCTAAGCCCCGGCTTATATAGGGTATAAGAAACTCGCTTCATCTTCCTCCTTGGTCTGCTCTCAGCCCGGAGCAGTTATGAACTTAAAAACTCAATAACTGTTGTTGATATGATTTAGTGCCTTTAACACCGCGTGAATAGAGTTTCCAAGTTTGGCTGCAGTTTAAAAAGTTTGCTCCATAAGTTTAATGCTCGAGAATGGTTCTAGAGCAAACGACTTTCATGATTTTAATATTAGTAATATTTAAAACTTATGCAGTTTGTCGTAGCACACGAGTAATGAGTATACTTTTGGAGTTCTTACTTACGATATATTCCAGAAATCCCTACCAGTGGGGATTTACTTTTTGCAACACTGTATATTTAGGCACAATTCCTAAAACGTGTTTAGTTAAATTGTGCAATGTGTTTTATTAAGTTTGTGTTGCAAATAAACGTTTTGTATTTGTATATTTGTATTTGTATTTACTTACAAACAATTTTCTTTTAATTTCAGCCATCATCACGTCACGACGTAGATGTATTTTTTGTAAAAACACTTGTAATACATAGTATCGCCCTGACATAAATAAAATATCCTTAGACATTTTACGCAACGCCATCTAGTCCCAAACTAAGCAAAGCTTGTACTTTTTTAACTAGATTGCTGATAAAATACTGAAGTACATTGTTTTGTAATACATAGTAACACCCAGATATAAAAAAAACACATGTTTATCACACACAAATATTTGTTCTTGGAGTGGAACGAAACCACGACCCACAGCACGGAAGGCTGCCGAAGGCCTACCAACTGAGCTGTGTGTCAAATTATTTCCTATAAAAACATGGCTTTGTTCCTATTGTTCGTAAAAGTTCTCATTATCGAACTTTACAAAAGTCTTTCCTACTCAGAATCGTTCCCGTAAAATAAATAACCAACTTCCAAATGATATAAAGTTTTTTGAAATTAATATCAGCCATCGATGGAAAACTTCGGTAGCCTTTGCTGGTGGCAATACTTAGTGTGGTGTAAGGCATAGCGGTTAAGGCAGCTGTTAGAAATCAGGATCAGTTGGTGGTCTAAATCCTTTAGTTTTTTTATACAACTAAACGCTGAAGGAACACCTCAATCATCAATCATCAATCATCATCATCAATCATCAATAGGTATATATAAAACTCTTTTGAAGCTGACAGAGAATCAACGCACAGCCTAAACTATAAGTCCTATACTAAGAAAGGAATTTTGAAAAACACTCTAAAGGGAACGCGAGCAACGCCGCGGGCAACGGCTAGTTAGAAATATAGATACCCAGAGACCACGCGCAATAGAAGACCACTGATCGGCGGCTAGCCTAAACCTCTACTAGCATCTTATAATGCGACAGTACCTACCTACTAGACCAAAATATATATTGTCAAAAATTGCCAAATGACACTACAAATGTTGCCGAAACCAAAAAAAGGTATGTTTTCACATAGGTAAGTAACTACAAATGTTGCCAAAACCAAAAAAAAAGGTTTTTTTAACATAGGTAAGTAACTACAAAATTATATGTTGCCAAAACCAAAAAAAAGGTTTTTTTCACATAGGTAAGTACACTCGCTCTCATCTTGTTCCAATCTAAATTTGTGAAGTTCCAGCACCAGCAATGCTCCTGTAGGCTGTAGTGCTTCGGCATTCATTATTGGAAGCTCCGGGACTCCGCTGTGTTTTTATGTTTCTTATTCCTCTTTCAATTAGTAGCTTTTTTTATTTTAACAATAGTTTTCGACAATTTATACATACAGAGGTTTAACATCATTTAAAAACCACTAACGTTCATACAGAGCCCGTAGTTTGAGTTCTGTTTTGTTCATCAAAACGCATATCGAGAAGCGACTTGCAAGATATTTTGTATGAAAACCCGATAAGCGGGAGATTTGCAAACTATTTTGCTCCATACAAAAACTGCGAGTTTCTCGGTTCTCGGTTGTCGCAAATCGTGTAGTTGTCGTGTCAGTGACAGTGGAAAACAACCGATAAGTTGAGCTTACACATCGGGCTAATAAGGCGATACACGACGCGAGGGAATCCGTCTACTACGGACTTACTAATGCTAGGACTATATGCTAAACCTAGTGAAAAATCAGGAAGAATTGGCTGTGAGACATACAGGACAGAAGAGGCTGGCATGTTATGAAGAAGGCCTATATCCAGCAGCCATAGGCAATATTAGCACGCGCTATTCGTTGCATTTTGGATTTTTATGCAGCCCAGCGCAGTTGCATTGAACAAAGTAAGTATTTCTGAATAATAGAGCGTTTACTACCTATATAAGGACGAATACTGAAGCGTCACTTAAAAATTAAACACCACTTAAATTAAAATTACTCTGCCTCTGTTTGAAATTACTCATTTGTATAATAATATGGCAATAATTTAAGCATGCGAACTTAATATATGTAGCGTTTGAGTATTCGGCCGATAGAGCGACATTTCAAAATTAGGTCCAGTGAAAATAGCTCTCTGATAGAAGCGTATTAATTCTGATACGCTCATCGCCGCGGGACGCTCAGTGTCGGATTATTGCCTAAGATTAGGGAATGTTTATTATGACGCTATAATGCGATGTCGGTAAATATTGCAGAACTTACTGCGAAATGAATATTCAAATTTTGAAAGCTTCAATACGAGAGCCTATAGTTTTCAACGTAATAATGTAGTTATGTAAGTAGATACGCCTCAATCTCTGAGAACTAACAATGTTGGGAGATAGAGTTGTGTTGTGGTAAGCTCACAGAACTGACAAATACTGGATGCTGTATAATGAACCTTAAGCGGTGTACGAGTTTTAGTTTAAGAATGGAAGGAGTATCTCCCTTAGTGCATCTAGAAACATCTAACTTATACACTTTTAGAAGTAATGAAAAAAAATCTATAAAAATAATAATGCAAGAGCCAGTTAACCCCAGACCTTCGTTATTTTATAAAGGCTGAAAGTTTGTCAGTGCATGCTCCCAACACTGGTAAGAACCGATGGACCATCATGAAGTTGGGCTCATGGTGGTTTTGGCAGGCAAGCGGTACTAAAGGTGTGGAAAATAACAAACTTTCAACCTTTATAAAATAACGAAGGTCTAGGGTTCACTGGCTCTTAGACTATAAGCATATAAAGGTGGGTCCACATATGATCTTTTGTCCGTGCGTCCAGCGTTCTTTGATCGCGACGCTGATAAGATACGGAGCTACGGTACCGACAAAAAATCAAATGTGGATCCACCTTAAGTCATTTTTTGGCCACTCAAGACATGTCTTTAGTATTCCCAAATTAATCAGTACCTACAAACTAAATTCAATTTGACAATGTAACGCACCGACCATGCAGCGTAACACCGCTCTGATTGGATGTACCCTCAAGGGAAATCACCCAGCAAATGTGGTGTGAGGTGATCTGTGTAACGGGAATTATTTACATGGTAATCATACTGCAACCATACGTCTTAGAGCCAAACAGCAGATAAAGTAAGGCTGCTGGTGCATTTGCAGTCGCGACGACCGGCAAATTAACTGAAACTCTTAGGCTGCTAGTAGTAGTAGAGCTCTTTGTGAGAGCTCGTCCGGGGAAGTACTACCACCGTACCTATTTCTGCCGCCAAGCAGCGATGCTCGCATTGCTGTGTTCCGGTTTGAAGGGTAAGGGCGCCGGTGTAATTATAGGCACATGAGACTTCAACATCTTTACGGCCTTATCAAAGATACATAAAAACTGATGATAGGTTCTTATAAAATTATGAATCAAAATAAATCTAAAACTGCATAAAAGTCAAATAAATACCATGAGAGTTTCTTATCGACCCTACTAAGCCAAATAAACGTATTTATTTCTTTGGTCACTAGTCACTGGTCGCATATTTGGTCGCCAAGTGCGCGTCTATCCTAAAAAGAAGACAGACTGTTTAATCAGAAGAAGAGAACATGGTTGCATATTTCTGGTTCGTCTTATATTTTTTGTCAAAGAACGGAAAAATTTCAAGGAATTTCCTCCTGCAAACGGGATGATATCCCGGCTGTGTTTTTCTCTTGAGACTAGAAAGCAACTCTCCAAAACCAGCATATTATAATTCTGCAAAAGAAAGTTTATTCACAAAGAAAATTACAACTAATACAGTATTTACAATATTTACAAAATACACATGAATCAGTTGAGCCATCTACAAACCGTTGCAAACGATTTATAGACAGCTCAACTGGTCCGAATCAGTACCAATCGGAAGCGTGCCCAAGACACTGGCTGCATTGCCGCGTTGGATAGCAATGCTGATACGCTGGCCTAGATAATCACCAGCCCTCGGGTCACGCGTCGCTTCGACTAGACGCCCTGAAAGAATTTTGAAAACCCGGAGGGCCTCTGTACCCCACGGACCAAGAGGCACAAATGTGTAGGCCCTATCGAGACCTGCATACTTGCGCCTCTTGTTATCTTTACTTTATAATTCTTAATATTCTTAGCATACAAAACTGTGTATAAAATCATGCAATTTTTTTTACTCGTATAGTTAAAAGTTTTAATGGCCACCACAAACAGAAAAGCGCAGCCAACAACCCAACCCCCGATGGACTGACAGTATTGGAAACCAATGGATGGAGAGAAGGCTAAGACTGTCTGTCTAGACACGTTGATAATGATGATGATGAGAGCTTTCATACCAGCAGAGCTGTTTAAGTTGATTGTTTACAAATCAGGGCGGCATCATCGCATGTGCGATAAAGCCCTTTTATTTGAATTAAAAAAAAAAAAAAAAAAAAAACAGCAGAGCTGTTACTATATTTTTAACCGATTTTAAAAGCGTTGAGGTTTACGATGTAAAAATGTTTTTACTCCACTATAAAAATAGCACTACAACACAAAGCACGTCCTTGCTTATATCTGCTTTAAAATTGATCGTGTAAAAACGCTTTTATTTATTTAAGTCTGCAGTTAACCTTACACCTGCCACAACTAATTTCGCCTATCTAAATTACTCCAAAAAAAATTCTCCCAAACCTACTTAAAAAATGTTATCTTATAAACAGGGTGTACTTTTTGTAAAATATGGGTAGTCGCGTGTACTGAAGCACTGAGGGCCTTTCTTACACACCACCCGACACCGACACGACACCGACGTTATGTTAATTACCCGAACAAAATACGGCTTTTTCCCATCGATCCCATTCCTAATTCTGGCTCAATCTAGAAATCCCCTTCGAACTGAATCGCGCTGACGAAACGCACAGCGCTGATTGTAATGTTATTTTTATTATGAATAAATTGAATTTGAATTTGACCTGCGATTTGAAATGAACAAAATCGTAGCTACCAAAAAAAATAATTAAAACTTGATAATCATCATCATCAATATATATAAAACTCTTTTGAAGCTGACAGAGAATCAAAGCACAGCCTAAACTATAAGTCCTAGAGATATGAAATTTGGAGGGTAGGTGCCTTATATAGTGTAGGGGCGCACTAAGAAAGGAATTTTGAAAAGTCACACTAGAACGCGAGCAACGGCGCGGGCGACGGCTAGTATACTTATATAATACCGAAAAAAGTTGATACGCGGACGAATTAGCCGGTAACAGTTAGTATAAAACATATTGTACCTACCTTATGTTTTGCAATGAAAAGTTTGTTAATCATCTTTTCTTGCTAACTTGTACCTACAACAATAGCTCCAATATTTCTAACCTGTTACATCTAAAAAATGCTACAGCAATCCCTCAGGGCACATTTGTCTCAAGTGCTGTCAAAATATCATGGCACTAGAGGCGGGTCGCAACTTCAGAGATTTATATTTCTCTGGGTCACTTTTACGGATCAGGGTCCAAATATTTATTGCTAGGAAGAAATGTTATTCAATTTAAGAGTCTTACACACAAGGCAATTGTAACTACTTGTTTTTTATGGAAAATATGGTCATGGCCCACGTGATGTGAAGCTCTGCGTATAACAATCTATCTAAATCTAGTAAATCAATATATATAAAACTCTTTTGAAGCTAACTGACAATCAACGCACAGCCTAAACTATAAGTCTTAGAGGTGTGAAATTTGGAGGGTAGTATCCTTATATAGTGTAGGGGTGCACTAAGAAAGGAATTCTGAATTGTAAAATTGAAAGCCCTTTCAATTTCTTCACATTGAGAAGATTCAAAATAACTCTTGTAGATATAAAAATAAGGACCATTTCAGTGTGAATGACTAAAGCATCTTAAGCATCTACATAGTGTGTGTGTATGCTACGCTCCGTTTGACAACACCGCAACTATTGAGTACGTAGCACTATTGCTACGCCGCGCCGCAGCGCTCGTAGCGCATTGCTACTAAACACGACTGCCGACTGCAATGGAGTAAAATAAAATACACACAACACAATTCATAGGTCAAATATCGTTGTTTTGACACTTTTTAGTGAAAAACTGCCAAAACTTGAGTAGGTATTCTTTTCAGGCTTGAGCAAACTTTCAGCATACGAGCCAATAGTCTCATTATCATCATCAGAGAGCCTAGTACGAGTTTTGCTATGTAAATCTGGTGTAAATTGTTCAGCACACCAGTAATAAATAATAAATAATAAATATTCTCGGACACTTAACACAACGCCTTCTAGTCCCAAACTAAGCAAAGCTTGTACGATGGAAACTAGATGGCTGATAGAATACATACATACATTTCTTTTTTTTGTAAATACATACTTATAATACATAGAAACACCCAGACACAGAATAAACATCTATTGTTTACAACACACAAATGTTTGTTCTCGGTGGGGATCGAACCCACGACCCACAGCACGGAAGGCAGAGCTACTACCGACTGAGCCATGACGACCAGTGTGTGCTTTACACCATATTTACACACCAAAACTCGAACTAGGCCCTCACTGGGCCCTCAGCCTGATGGTGGTCGGTGATCGTCGTGCTCGATTAACCGCTTAGCATCACGTGAGTCAATTGCTTTTTCTATCACTTATTTTCATTCTTTTTTTTAATTCTTGACCAGTTAAAATGGTTTTAACAATGAGGCTTACTTACAAAACCTTGTCAACTTCTGTCAAGAGTTATTTACTGTTCAAGATAGTGCCAATCTCGTTTTGTTTAGATAGTGACAAATAGAATAATAATATGTTTGAAAAAACGGGTTAGTTCCGCTATGCACGAGTCCCGCTTTGCTCGAATTCTAAAATACCTAAATAAAAGTGCCGCTATGCTACGAATTTCTCAGTTCTACCTTAATCAATGGAAGGTGCAGTTCGTTAGAAAAGTGTTTCTAAAGCATTAAACAGTGTTTAAGTTGAGTAGTGATTGTAAGTAAAAGTACAATTGTTTTATAATAATAAAGTTAACTAGTAAACAATGAATTTCATAAACGGTATTCAGTTCCGCAGAAGTTATAAACAGGATTACAAAGTCCAATATATCATAACCACGCTCAGGCGAGCAGGTTCAGGGAAATAGAATAATCGACTTAGCAACTACAATAACACAGGTACTGACTGAGAGTAGCGACAGCGATGTAAGACGAGTTAGACAGGCGTCATGGCTCAGTCGGTAGTAGCTCTGCCTTCCGTGCTGTGGGTCGTGGGTTCGATCCCCACCGAGAACAAACATTTTTGTGTTGTAAAACATAGATGTTTGTTCTGTGTCTGGGTGTTTCTATGTATTATAAGTATGTATTTACAAAAAAAAAATTGTATGTATGTATTCTATCAGCCATCTAGTTTCCATCGTACTTAGATGCTTTACTTAGTTTGGGACTAGAAGGCGTTGTGTTAAGTGTCCGTGAATATTTATTTATTTATTAGTTAACTCAGTCAATTTCAATGGATAAAGAAAGGCTTTTAATAGGGACCACATACTTAGTGGGGATATCTGGAAAAAAATCCAGAAATCCCCACTGCTTCGTCGTAGACATGCTACATCGAAGCAGTGGGGATTTCTAGGAAAAAACTGAAATCCTCACTAGTAGGGATTTCTTAGTGGGGATTTCTGGATTATGTGATATAAGACGAGGCTTGGACATTTCACACAAAGCCCTCTAGTCCCAAACTAAGCAAGGCTTGTACTATTTTTTTTTTAAATAATTTTCGGAAAACTAACAGCTCGGTATTTATACAGTAGGAAAATAAACATAATACAGTACACTGAAGGCCAATTAAAAGTTTCCACAGATAAATAGACTACAAGAAATTACAAATTAGAATTTTGAAGAGAAATTTAAATTAAAAAAAAATGGGAACTAGATTGCTGATAGCGTACTCAGATATATTTTTTTTGTAAATACATTCTTATGACACATAGTAAAGCCCAGACGCAGAACAAACATCTATGTTTGCCACACACAAATGTTTGTCCTCGGTGGGGATCGAGCCCACGACCACGGCACGGAAGGCAGAGGTATCTATCTATTTTTCATGTATCTATAGCACAGTATAATGCTTGTTGCAAATGTTTCGCAAGATACGTAATGGTGAATCTGAACAAGAAAAACAAAAATACAACAGTTGTGCAGACACAAAGTGAATTTCCAACTACCGATAAAATCTTTTTCCGAAATCCACTACAATTAACTTTAAATTCTTTGGTAATCCTATCACGTTTGGATTATACCATTGACAAATTTTCTCTCATTCCCACCCCCCACTTTCACCATCTAGCCATCCCTCTTACCCAATAACTGAAGACAAAGCATTGGTTTTTGCACGGCTGAGTAGAAATCGAGCGGGGTATAGATTAAGAGATATTTGGGAGTTGGAAAAGTTTCACTTTACCTACCACATAGAGAATATACTTAATTATGTATAAGTACTATGTTTTTATATGGTCTAATATTTATATTTACTGCTCAAGCACTTTATGGATTTCAAGATACATTTTAGGCCATTTTGTATGAGAATCTCTACTCAAATCTATTCTTGTGTGCTAATGAGAAAATAACCTCTTATCGGCCTAAAAATAAGTACTTATATGAAAAAAAGAATCACTAGTAATCAGTATTAGTAAAAAATGGTTCAATAGATCTCAAAGAATGTTTTTTTGTGTTTTTACCTATTTTCCACTTTTCATTTATTTGTAAAACTTGTTTGAATCAAAATGATATTTATTTTGAACCTTGTGCAATGTTATTGCATACAACATGGTTGTTTCTGATTTTTCTTATTCAATTTC
This sequence comes from Eulithis prunata, assembly GCA_918843925.1. Lineage (NCBI taxonomy): Eukaryota > Metazoa > Arthropoda > Insecta > Lepidoptera > Geometridae > Eulithis > Eulithis prunata. Next base: position 6,701,261 of record OU974025.1, on the reverse strand, counting down.
AGTGATTTTATATCTTCAGAAATGTTGAAATGTGTGAACGAGAAGTTGTAAGACAAAAGATTTGTCAATACAAACAAAACATAGACATAGACAGACAGACACAGAAACACATGCCAGTACACTATTCTCAGCACAACTATTGCATTTTTTGGAGGCTATTGTAGATCTTAAGTCACTGCAACAAAGTTCATTTCAAAGTACCAATTACTTCACAGAGCTAGAGACACCACGGGCAGTCAACCGAGGAATCCGCTAAGCTTAAGCAAGTTAAATCGTCTAGAGCGATTCACTTCACACAAAATAATGGGTTCCATTGTTAAAGTACCATGACCTTGTCGGGGTGAGAGTTGATCGTCAGTTACCTCTATTAGAACGTCCATTTAGGAAATACAAAAAAGAAAATTTGAATTGAAAATCTCACTGCAATGAATCTAAATTCTACTATCCTACTAATATTAAAAACGCGAAAGTTTGTAAGGATGTATGTATGGATGTATGTTTGTTCCTCTTTCACGCAGAAACTACTAATCCGATTTGGATGAAACTTGGAAGATATATTGTTCGTGACCTAGATTAACACATAGGCTACTTTTTATCTCGGAAAATCAACGGGATTCAACGGAACGGAGTTTAAAAACATAAAAAACTAACTTAAACTTGATACGCCTTCATCATTATGATGATGATGGAAGTTCATTGGGAATGTTTTATTGACCGTAATCACTACAGAAAAGTCACAGAAAAGCAAAACACGCATCAATGTCGTGTTCGTGTGAACCGATTTCTATAAAATTATGAGTCAATTTAATTTCACCGCGGTAACCGTACTTGTACTCACATTATCGCATCCGACAGGTCACCCGCTATGCCGCTGCGACGCCGTACTTAATAATACCATGATACCAAGTATGTATTTTAATAAGGCTTCAGGCTTCGTTCTAATAACGGGCAGTACAAGGCGTAAAAAGATAGTTCTTGATTAAAATGTAACTTAATACATTATTGGCACTTGAGATATTTTTTTTATATACAACTAGCTGATACCCGCTACCTCGTACGCGTGAGAAACTTTCCACCAAAATATCTGTCAACCAGCTTACGATGAACCTCGTAGCAAATGGCTGCTTTTGGCTTAGAGAGTTCAAGCTATATCTAAGAATCCACATCTTTGATTTCAATAAAATAAAACCTATGTTTCAATCCGGAAAAATGGCTTCTGAATGGTTTAAGTTTCATTGAAATCGGTTCAGTAGTTTAGGCATGATCCACGAAACCAACAAAGTATCTTTAATTTTAGTTTTTGACTTTTTTACAATTTTATAATAGTATAGATTAAACCATGAAAAATGTCGAAGACCCATCTGATAATAAGTGATAACCACTGCTTATAACAATGCGTTGCTTCACTGAGCACGTCCACTGAGATAGAGATAGTTTTAATGCCTCATTTTATTGTGAGGCGTGGTTTTTCTACACCCTGTAGAACGGACGAGCATCTTGTTTATATGCAAATAAGTACATGCTGCTTGCTACTGGTTTAAAGCTAGTTTGCATCACCCTGTTGATGTAGGGTTATATAGAAATGTTTTGATAATCGTTACCTTCTATAAGCAAGCTCGTATGAGCTAGTGGCCAACTCTGGTGACGGAGTTTTTAGGCCGCCTCAAGGCCTAACGACTGCTAGAGCCGGGACCGACAGTTTAACGTGCCCTCCGTAGCACGGAAGCGCTCATAATAATTTGTAAATGCCACTAACGGTCACCCATCAAAATAGTGTCCGTACAGAACGTTGCTTAACTTAGATAATCGGTTAAGATTGGCTAAGCAAACCTAGCTATGAGGTAATGGTATCGATTATTTTGTTATTTTTTTCTAAACTAACCTAATTTGACAGCACTAAAAATTTTGCCACCCCTTTTCCATAAACTGAAACGACAAGGACAGCTATAATTTTAGAGCTGATAAATTAGGTTAGTTTAGAAAAATGCAACAATCGAATCGATACCAATACGTGTCAGGCAAATTATCTCTTGAGCAAGCAGACTGCGTGTGGGTCGCTAAGAAAAAATAATAATAATAATAATAATATTCACGGACACTTAACACAACGCCTTCTAGTCCCAAACTAAGCAAAGCTTGTACTATGGGAACTAGATGGCTGATAGAATACACACATACATTTTTTTTTTGTAAACACATACTTATAATACATAGAAACACCCAGACACAAAAAAAAGAAAAGATGTTAGTTTTGAATTAAAAACACAAGAGAATCGATACCAATGCATGTTATAGGCAGATGTCGCTTAACATCAGATGGGCTGTCCAGTTGTTCCAATTATCCTCGTAAAAGTACTTTCGCTGATTTATTATCTTAGGGACTTGTTAAACAAAACTTTTAAGTTAATTTGTTTAAAACGTCTATTAGTAAGTTGGTAATTTGGACAAAAGGTTGACATTAATTTATTACTTCTAATCCCTGAGTGGATTTTTAGTTTCGCTGTCTGCATTTAAGTTAAATAAAAGTTATTCTAATTAAAAAAGTGGTTTAGAGTTTTTTTTTAATAAAAAAATTGCAGATCGCCTTTTTTTTAATTGTATTGTATTGTACAGTTACTAAATACAAAAGAAAATCGAATAATGCATGTAATTATGTTTAACGAATTTAGTGGCGTGTTGTGTTGATGCGAGAGAAGGTGTAAGGGTGTAAGGGTGCGTGTGAGGGTGTGTGTATATGTGGGTACTCCCGATAGTGCCAGTTTCTAAAGAGCCTGGAGATCTAGGGAGTACCCACGTGTGTGTATTTGAGGGTGCGTGTTTACAGAATATTGTAATTAAAAAAAGTTCTAATAATTTCGTACGAATTTTCGACACAATAATGTACTTACCCTGTAAGAACACCAAATTGATATAGATTTCAACGAAATTTTCATCGTAAATAAGCTTTTATTTCTATTACGATAAGAGTGCATTTCGTGAACAATTATTTCATCCAGGGACAATAAACCTAATAAGTTATAGCTTAGAAATGTATTTCTATTGTCATACAACGCAATCAAAACATTTCAATAGCAAGACACAATGGTCGGATATGCCGCCATTTTGTCGGAAACGCGGTCAGGCGGGTCACTTCCGGTCCCCTTTGTCGCTGAGAACTAAGATGCTAAGTTTTGATAGACTTGGTTTTTGGGTATTACGAGCTTTGGTATTGTTTAAGAGCTTTTATGAATAAGACTGTTTGTTAAATTTATTAAAAATTCAAACTGGTTTAAGTATGAATTCTGAGCAACCCACTGGTGGGCCGGATGGGAAAAAAATCCCATCGAGCCCACTCATTTGCATAGTTCCCATTGACCCCACCAACGTGCCAGCCGGTGGGCTCGATGGGAATAACCCAAGATAAGTGCTATTTTGGCAAGAAGATTATTGTATTTTGGTAACAAAAATGCTAGCGCATTTTATAGTGTACATAGGTACCCTTATTTTTTAAATTTATCAATCGCTTTAAGGGTGGTGTGACAATCCCTTATTGGGTTTGATTCTACATCGCCGCCGGCAAGGGTATAAGTATAAGAAAGCCACAGCTTATGTCATAACCTAACAGTAGATTTTTTTAATGTCATGGTTATCTGTCATAATAACCATTATTATATCCTACACTTATATAAATACCTATACTTCAGCATTGGGTAAAGCTTGTAATATAATAGCCTGCGTTGTATTTTTTAATTATATTATTGTTTCTTTTACTATGTATTTTCTTGTGTTTTGTGCCTACTATGAATGTACATGTAATAAGGATCTCGTTGTCTGAAAATTAAGTTATTATTGTTATTATTATTATCACTCAGATTCAAAACAAATTACACAAAATATTACTGAGTTAAATATTGTTATGGTGTGAAATAGACATCGTTTTTTTTTTTCTGTTTCATTATGTTAGTTTTTAAATTTTAGTTGTTGATCAGAGGTTGTAAAAATTTCCAATTCTTTATCATGATCTTTTTGTAAGGCAAATCCAAAAATATACGTACGCAATCTGCTTTGTAGGCAGACTCTGAGTTCTATGTTTTACTCCACCTGACAAAGAGACGTGTACCACTTACATAAATCATTGCATGAACAAGCATGCGGCCTCGGACAAGGCTTGTTCAGTATTCATTGCCGGCTGGCAAGCGCGCGCTTTGTGCTCGCTAGGCACCGGGCATCAATGGACGGCAGATTTGATTTAGCGCTGTGCCAATATGCGATTGTCATGTGTCACAATAGGTGGAACGTAGAATTCATAATGCATTCTAATATTATAGTTTTAGGGTTTTGTCAAATTTGGACCAAATTTGACATTTAGTTGAGTTAACTAGGGATCAAAAAACCGACCCTTAGGAGAATATTGGTTTTACTTACCCACGTTAGCCTTGAGGTAGGGAATCCATTTCAACGCTCAAAATGCCATTATTTCTGTTTTTTTTTTTCAAAACTATATTGTCTCACGAAACAGCTGCAGCAATTTCCACAAGTTTACGTGTAGCTGGCTGGAGACCATTCTAAAGCAATTTAGTTTTCAAACACAAAAATACCTTGGAAATTGGAAATATTGGAATCGAAGTATTTATTTTGAAGCTCTGAGAACAAAGATACTACAAAGATTTTTATAGGCCTCAGTATTACTTGAACTAAAAATAGCTTATTTTTTTTTTATAAAAGTAATGGAACAAGCTGATAGCTCACCTGATGTTAAGTAGTAACTTCTGCCTATACCAATGCATTACCTCACAGAGCAAGTCTAATGAGGAGATATGTCATAAACTTATTTTTTTTGTATTTTGTTGACTAAAAACGTACATGAAACTCTAATCACATCGCAGCCTACTTGAACCACAGCGCCTATAGATCCTGTCCTGCCCCCGTATCGCAAGCTCTGAACTGCTTTCGCTGCCCAGCATAATGTCAAGCGACGTGGCTACAGATATACGAAAACAAGAAGCTTTTGACGGCAAAAAACGCGCGGAAACGCACTAATGTCACTATTTAGTCACAGAACACCTATGATTTAGTATGAAAACAGTTCAGAGAACCTGCCAGGCATAAACCTTTATGAGACAACGATACCCCCACTGTGTCGTCCGGAAGGGCGTTGCGTAGTAAAATCTTAACCCCAAGATAACAGACTACAATACACACTGTGAAGCCTTGACTATGTTTATTACGGATATCCTTTATTGGTAAGGGTTAGGTGTGTTGGCGGCTTGTCTAGGGAAATCTTCAATTACATACAAGAAAGCGTTGAGTATAATAGGCGTTTGGGGCAAAAAGATTTTAATATCACGCACTGGAATCTCAAAAGCGAAGGTTAGGGTAAATTGATTTTTGAGTGAAGATATCACACTAAAAGTCAGGCCTTTGCAGGGTAACAGTAGACTTTGTCAGCTTAATAATAACCCCCATGTTCATAAGCAGAGGTTAAATAGTTCTTCTTATATAAACAGACACTTAAACAATCCGCCAAACCGTCAGATACAAAAAGACAAACTTTTTCAATCAGCATTTAATTTTGTCTAGCGTAGATCCTGAATCAGCCTTTAGAGAAGCATCTACCTAAATCGTTTATGAGTTCAAATGTAACAAGATAACATCCTCAAGAAGTGCATTAAAAGTTTTTTGGGGATTATTCCCACATTTAGGGATTATCAGAATCACAATCATTTTTATTAATTAAAATCACAACAATCATTTAGAATCCTCTTACCTACTTTAGACCTACTAGATAAATCTAGGTCTCAGTTCCTCGCGACCGGGATTTAGGAGAACGGGCAAAAAACACCTTTGTTCCTACCGTTTTGGTATGATTCTTTTTACAAAAAAATATCGTGAGCTATTCAGCTTAGTTTCTACTATGGAAATCTACAAATCCCGCATTCAACGGACTCGTTGTCATAAGTGTAATCACTCACACAAATTGCCGTCGGCTCTTTCCCCACCGCGACCCGCATACTTATGGGGAAAAATTGGGACGTACATAGATCTAAAGAGGTTTTTATTCACTTGACGTAACTTATTTGGTCGTTACTGATAAATCTGGACGATCCAAACCTGATGGAGCGTGTCAGGGTGCGTTTAGTAATGTAAGGTATGTCTTTGGGGAGACCATTGCAATGTAGATATAAAAAATAACTAGAAAAAGTAAGTATGACATTTTTACACTAACCACACGGCAGGATATCATCGAGAGTTAATCTTATACACATTATCTGAATGCTTTTACACTATGTTGGCAACGATATTTGTGTTCGAGCGACCCGTAAGACATTGTTGGTATCGAGCGTCGTGCTAGTGTGCAAAAGCCCAAAGAAAAACAGCACATAACGAAGAAACTTCACAGATCATATAAACCACATTCCGTATAGAGTACCAAGTAGGTCACATCTAGTAATATTAAGTAGTCTAAAATCAGTATCCACGTGTGAACGAGTTGCTAAAAGAAATCTATTTATCAAGCATCGGCATCGACTGCATCTCCCATTTCTCACACAAGATTAATTACGAGGCGGTAAAATGAAGGCGACATTTACGGCGGCCATTTTGGGGAAAAATTGGGTTACGAGAACGTTTTAACGGGGAAAATGGCATAGGTAGCCAATTTAACCTTTTAATTCTCAAGAGTTTCAAAGGTATTAAAATAAGTAGCTGGCTTTTTGAAATAATGAGCCAAAAAGTATTCAGTCAGACAGTACCTACCTAACGTATATTTCTCATTGTACTTTTTGTTAAGTACTTGTATTGCATGAACCTATTTGCTCAGTGCAACCTCATTTAACATCATACAAAACAGCGTAAACACGCTGTCTACATCATACTTACATGCTACAGTTCTGTAGCATTAAATAATAAGTTTATTTACAAAGAATATTACAACTAATACAGCATTAAATGTTTCAAGAAGATTACTTACTTTTATTTTTTTGGTTCGCTAATACCAAGATGGATCACAAAAACACCCGTTTTTAAATATAAGTAAAAGTAAGTTTTTAAGCAAAGTTACTTATTTTTCACTAATGATTTCCAAGATATTGAAGAGTTTTAGATGACCCGGATTTTTCCTCTCGATTGTACTTAGTATAGGCACGCATAGGTTTATAAAATTTCATTGATCATGCGCCCTTTCATGTTCTCTGAATAATAAAACCCCTACAAGATACAATCGAAGAAATACCAGGGAACGACAAACAAAGGTGTTTGATAAGAAGCTTAAGTTCTTTTGAAAGCGGTGACCGTCATTGAACGACTTTCGAAAGTTTTTCATTCAGTAAAACCACAAGTAGGTACGTTAATAACTAGAATATTGCCCAATTAATGTATTAGACGCTGTTGACTAATTTATTTCTGAAAAAGTTCAGATAAATTATTTACACACTCGACTCGAGGGCAAAAATTTTAAGTCAACTTTACTTTTTTTTTATGGAAACCTTGAATACTTTCTTGTTTGGTAAAAAATATTATGTTTGATAGACAGATTATTAATCTATTATTAAAAATAAAATTACGCTTTTGCTATCGTCCGCTAATTTCTAGAAACTGCAAACAAACGATTGTTCTTTCTAGTACAATAATGTGGCACATAGGCTGTGTCAGAGGTAGGATTTCTAAGTAATATTTGACAAACAGAGCTTAGGACGCTTTTAGGTCGGCGTTTTCTTAGGAGCAAGGTAAATAAATATTTGTGGACATTTGTAATGTCGTAGTCTCAAACTATCAATATATATAGGTAAAGCTCTTTTGAAGCTGACAGAGAATCAACGCACAGCCTAAACTATAAGTCCTAGAGGTATGAAATTTGGAGGGTAGTATCCTTATATAGTGTAGGGGTGCACTAAGAAAGGAATTTTGAAAAGTCGCACTCTAAAGGGTCTAGAACGCGAGCAACGCCGCGGGCGAAGGCTAGTACAGTATAGTAAGAACCAGGTGGTTGATAGAATATATGAATAATTTCACTGTGTCCACTAAGAATACTAAGAAATACTAGTTGTACTAGTTGTAATTTTTTATTTTAATAAAGAACATTTGAGCATTATGTATGTTCGCTCAAGAAGTACTAGAATGTCTTGAGCTACGCACTTGTTGCTGAGCGAACTCCACTTAGTTTCAATTAACTACTGCCGCGTGGCTTGAATTCGTTAGGCAAGTGCATTATTCTGAAAGCATTCGATATTCTTTTCTCATTGTTTTCAAGGAATAACGCCCCCAAGCGTGAGAGACGTGAGAGTGGTATGTCAAATCCAACATTATATTCTGTTCCGATATTTTTTTTGTTATTGGCCTCGCACTGGTTGTGCATTTGCCATTATGCGTAAAAAAAATTGGGAAATATATAATTATAAAAAGCGCTGGATCTGACATGCGGGTTAGGAAGAAGGATCAAATATTTTTACGTCTCTCACGTTTATGACATCTAAGTTATGAGTCTGAAACGGTGGTAAAAGACAGGACGTGATACAATACAAATGTGAAGGTTCCATTAAAAGATTTGACTGCACAGTGGCGCCCTCTTTAAACAAATATTCTATTTTTAAACAAATACTTTAGCTAAGAAACTAAAATGGTGTCTTTTTAGAGCTCTACTCTAGTATGTGATCGTGTACTCATGTTTGTGGGATTATGTAAATGGAAAAAATTGCCATATTCAGCGGTTTGGCACACCGGGTGCAATTCATACTGGACACTACTGGACGGGACTCCTATCATCAGAATGCCCTTCTTCTTCTTCTCTTCTTTATGTCTTCTTCTTCTTCCCTTCGTTAATGGCCTCTGTCCGTCATTTCGACGGACAATTTTGCCAATGTCAAGTGTTAAAATTGTAATAAATAAGTCAAGTCAAGTCAGTTGTCAAGTCGGCTGTCGTTTGTTTTGAAAAGAAAATGGTGGATTTTCTCTTCAAAACCTAACACGAATTTTCGCATTTAGAAAAACCACTTTACACACATTTATTCCAATGGCTCACACTTTATGTTACGACCTAAGTATTATTGGTTAAAATTCCACCAAAATTAAACAACAATACTCACAATAACACAAGAAAAACTATTAAAATAAAAGTGCTATGTGTCGTTTCAAAAAATGCCAAAACTCGTGTACTTCTTTATGTCCTTTGTCCATCATTTCGACAGACAATTTTGCCAGAGTCAAGTGAAATATTTGAAATATTATCAGTCAAGTCTTCTTCTTATGTGACGTCTGTCCTTCCTCTGTCCGTCATTTCAAGAGAAATTTTGCCAGTGTCAAATGTTTTATTTGAAATAGTAAAATCACAGACCATAATCCTATAATAGGTAAAATCAAGTCGAGGCATTCGACAAGTCGGCTGGAACCAAGCGAGTTTTATCCCATCTTTCATAATACCCCCTACAATTACTTACAAGTATTGAGCTAAGGGAAGTTAAATGGTGCGCTGCACTATGAGATTAAACTCTTTCTCCTGGACAGACCATAAATCCGGGTCCACTTTACAATTAAAAATTCCTTAGTTTCTTTTTGCTATGTTCAAATTGATTCATGGGTTCGAATAACAAGAAGCAGATACTTGCAGTTACTACTTAACATCAGGTGAGCGATAGCTTTTTTTTTAATGATAAAAATAATGGAACAGGCGGATAAGCTTGTTCCGTTATTTTTATCATAAAAAAAAAAAAAACTTGCCTCGTGTGAACTGGTTTTTTTTAACAGGCTAAGTGCTTTTATGACAGACGCTAGTTAGATAGAGGAGTGACCAAATTCGTAGTTTTTTCGTATAAAAAACTGTATAGCAAAGAATATAATATAACTAGGTATGAAAAATTAATTAAAACTTATTTGAATTGGTCGGTTGCTCAAGCCTAAGCTTGTTCCATGAGGATCATGGATCGTACGTTTAACATGCCACATTTTTTCTAAAAACATGCTTTATATAGACCTTAGTGAATGCGTCCACATATTTTTAAGCACTGCCTCCGTATCGCAAGCTCTCATCGCTGCCCAGCATAATGTCACGCGACGTGGCTATAGATATACGAAAACAAGAAGCTATTGTTTGTTTCTTTTTTTTTGTTTGTTCTGTGTCTGGGTGTTTTTATGTATTATAAGTATGTATTTACAAAAAAAAAAGTATGTATGTATTCTATCAGCCATGTAGTTTCCATCGTACAAGCTTTGCTTAGTTTGGGACTAGAAGGCGTTGTGTTAAGTGTCCGTGAATATTTATTTATATATTTTTTGACGCAAAAAACGAGCTGAAACGCGCTAATGTCACTATTTAGTCAAATAATACCCATGATTTAGTATGAAAACCTGGCAGGTTTTTATGAGACAACGATTGCCTCTACAGCTCGCGGCTCCTAGCACTTAGCTCACAACATAAAACACTTAAAATTCCTATAAGTAAAGTAGGTATTCTTCTAGATATTTTATCCACGTCGTTCAAACAGGTCTGCCTCAAAACACCAGGAGCGCATAATGTTGAAGGGCCGTGAAATCCGGGACGTCGTTAATTCAGCGTTAAAAGTATACTGACTTCTTTGGTTTTCCATAAAACGACCAACGTCAGATTACGGCCGTTAAGTGGTGACGAGATAAGTCATTGTTGAACACAGCACCATCTGTGCTTCAACGGCTGAACTAAATAAGTAAGTTGATACCTAATAATCATTCACTTCGAGTGCTACAATAACATTAGACTACCTAACTACATAGTTAGTTAGTATAGTAAGCATTTATTAGTAGCTTTTAGTTACAGGTCACAATGCAGATATCCCTGCCCGTCGTCTAGACTAGAATATTAAAAGCCAAAGTTTCAGGCTGAGACGGGTTTATTTTTGCCAGATTGGTAATATTTTCCAAATTATTGAAAATAAACGGAGAATCGTTCTAATGTAACTTAAGGCCCTAAGAAGACGTAAAGAATACAGTGATAATAACTAAGAATACTATGGCTAGAGACAGACAAGCTGTAGGTAGGGTCATGAAAAATCTGGAAATAAGTAAAACTTAAATAAAACGAGAGTAGGCCAACCCTAGAAATAAATGTCACCCATCTAGATAAGAAACATTTCTCGCTTCATAACGCCCAGAATTATGACGGTAGTGTTCTTTTAAGAATCAAGGTATTACAGGACCTCTTGACTGAACATTTCTCATAAAATTCTGCATAAACAAAATTAATTTTAGCGTAAGGGCGCGGGCACATTGGAATAACTGCAAGATGGCTGAAAAATCTGTCTTCCATCATTTAGTTTTTTTTAAATATACTAGATCAGATTTTCTTGCAAAGTAAAAAATAAAATTTACAGACGATAAGCCTTACTAAATAAGCCTTTGCCAAGTCTTTGTTCAAAAAATAACAAAATAACCCGAATACCCAAAGAATTGGTGGATTTTTGACAATTTGGAAAAAATTCTGCATTTTCATGGCCTCGTTCTATATTGATACTTTTTCTCGTCGTTCAACTACTTCTTCTTCTTCTTTTATTTATGGCATCTGTCCGTCATTTCGACAGATAATTTTGCCAGTGTCAAGTGACATTATTTAAAATAATATAAGTCAAGTCATCGTCAAGTCGGCTGTCGTTTGTTTTGAAGGCAAAATGGTGGATATTTTTCTTCAAAATGACTTGACTTGACTTATATTATTACAATTATATCACTTGACATTGGCAAAATTGTCTGTCGAAATGACGGACAGAGGTCATTAATGAAGAGAAGAGAGAGAGAGAGAGAACTTGGAGCACATTTTTTCAACTACTTCGTATGTCGTCCTTATTGGATGACATAAGATTCACTAAAGAACAACAAGTAACGTAGGTATAAATTCGATCTTTTTTAAAGGCACCCTTATGAGCGGGCCCTTACCCCAGACACACAACGTCAAGACGCCTTGACGAGGGTTCAAGCTACACAAACAATATACGTATTTCACTAAATTTTAATTTATAATCGGAATGTTATGGACGATTTTTTTTTCACACTTTTGTCTGACTTGATATTTAGGAACTGTAAACAGAATAAGTAAAACAACAGTCATCACAACTCAGTCGATATAACTCTGCCTTCCGTCCTGTGGGTCGTGGGTTCAATTCCTAATGAGAACAAACAGTGTTGCGAACATAGATGTTTGTTCTATGTCTGGGTCTACACCCAGACATAACATACTATGTACTATGTTTATGTATATTTTACAAAAAATAATGTACACAAGTATTCTATCAGCAATCTATGTAGTTCCTATAGAACACGCTATGCTTAGATTGGGATTAGAGGGCGCTGGGTGAAATGTCCATGAATATTTATATTTCGTATGAAATATATTTCGTCATGAAATTTAATGTGCACGCTTGTACATACACAAAATCATAATATTTTTACTGAAAAAGAATCTCTTTTGTCCCATTCCCTCAAAGCTAAGAACAGAAACCCTGAAACGGTAAAGGCTTTAGCTATTTAGAAAACAAGGTCACCCCGAAGACTTTAGAACCTCCAATAGGGACATTCTCTTTAAGAGAGTCTCGGACATCCTCATTTACAGCGAATTTAATATTTTATTTACGAGAGTTGCCAACAACAACATTCAAGAACGATTTATTATAAACTTTTGTTTTTGGTTTGGTCCGGTCCGCTGTGAACGGGCGAAGTTTCACGCTAAATTCCATTCACATTTTGTTCATTTTGCTGTGATCTGGATGCAACATTTAACAAAGCTGGCAATGATTTTAGACAATACTCTAATATAATAATCTTCCCTTCTACCAGTGATCTAAAGCTAGCAACTCTGACTTCCGATCCTAAAGCCTTTATGCCGACAAAGAAATCATAGATTTGAGTAGAGATTTTTATACGAAAAACTATGCTTGAGTCCGTATCAGTGCTTGAACAGTGAATTTTACGGGCTTAAAATTGTAGGTTCAAATCCGTTTGTGCTAATGTTTTTTTCGATTCAGAAAAAAGCTATTCACAAGCGTCCCGTTCATAGATCTATAACTTAAAAGTACCCCTTGACACTATAATAAATGAATCTTAATTGGATGAAAAAAATATAAGTTCGTATATTTATTTTTAAAAATCGAAGCCTTATTTTATATCTTCTGCTATTTTGCAATAAACACGTAAAGAAGTCTTACAATAAGTATCAAAGACTCAGAAACGAGTGGAAAGCTGCTTTTCGCTCAAACTAATTGATCGTTATTCATACTTGGAATAAAGATTATGAAGCGACGCCGAGTTCCCTGAACTCATCAATATCTGGCAACCGGTATTTTGGTATTATAAATACATACATGATACCTACTCTTAGCTGCCTGACTGAAAAACTGGCAAATAATTAAGTAGGTGTAAAATTAATCTTGTAAGAAATGAATAATAATGCTTTTTCTAGGTGTTACTATCATCATCAATATATATAAAACTCTTTTGAAGCTGACAGAGAATCAACGCACAGCCTAAACTATAATGCCTAGAGGTATGAAATTTGGAGGGTAACATCCTTATATAGTGGAGGGGTGCACTAAGAAAGGAATTTTGAAACGTCACACTCTAAAGGGTAGAACGCGAGCAACGCCGCGGGCGACGGCTAGTGTATTATAAGTTTATTTACAAAAAAAAGCTGCATCAAGAGCTCTGCTTAGTTTGGGACTAGAGAGCGTTGAAATGTGTTAAAAACCAACGATTTTCATAACGCGTCAGCTGAGGATGTTACCCGTAAATCATTGCATAAGCCACGACGGAGGCCTTAAGTGGCCTAAAAACTCCGACACCCAGAAACGACTAACTCGTACGAACCTACCTACCTAGAAGCAAAGTCACGGTATTACATAGTGCCCAATAAAACCTTTCGCGGCACCCTTATACAAAATTTATTGAAAGGTACACACAGGGACGCTCAGGGTCGTACTATAAATAAAAAAATCGACAGCATAACACATTTTGCATGCATAAACTGTGTTATCGGGTTTATTTTGTCCCAGTAGTAATACATTTTAAGGGTTATAAAATGAGACTGGTGCTTGGGGAAGCCACGGGTTGAAGTCAATTTCAATGTCAAATGGGTTAGGAAAACGATTTATTTACAGGGAAAAGTGAAAGGGAACTTTTGGAAAAGTTTTAGAAGGAATTACAGCTCATGGGGCTGCTCACTTCAGTAGAGATTTTTTTTTTTCAAATCGGTTCACAAATGACGGAGTCTTGAGGTAACAAACGTTAAAAAAAATACAATCGACTTGAGAACCTCCTTCTTTTTTTATTCTTTTTTTTTAATTTAGCGTACATGTACTAACAGATAATACTTATACCCTAATTATATTACGATCTAGCCAAAAGGTAGGCTAATTAGTAATTTTACATTGACATCAATTTTTAAACATTATTCTAGGAATGTGTCTATGGCACTTTTCTTATTGTCTCTAATTACTTAAGGCGAAAAAACTTTGTTGTTGTGTTCTTTATTAAGTATCTCGCTTTGCTAAAGCATTTACATGAAATAATTCTTGTAAATCGCGAACAAAAGCTCAAACCAAAGAGTGATATATCGAAATTCTTCATTGACACGTCAATTGTCGGCGCCGTTATTCAGGGGTACTCAACCGTTTCTCACAATGCGAGTAATAAATATACATCAGCGGCACTCGTCGATGCGACGCGTAAAAGTCTTTTTGCGCTTATTGTAAGGCGGGACATTCATGAACAGACATATGACCCCCACCTGAAACGGAAAGGGTGTTATAAGTTTGACGGCTTTGTCTGTTTACCTGTGGCCTCGTAGCTCCAAAAGTAGGGCTCCAATTTAGATTAGATTTTTTAGAAGAAAGCTGGTTGATCTGGGATGGTTTTTAGTCACGTTTGGTGTAAATTGGTGCAGCCGTTTCCAAGTTATGAGGATTATCATCAGCTCTGCAAACCAGTTTTGAGGAATCTCATAAGCATTATAGGTATCTATTGTAGTTTGAAACATTTGGTTCATCTCAAAGTGTTCCGATTTGACGAACCGGAGTCCATACTCCAAGGTCTTATGATGACCAGCAACGATGAAGAGGATCTAGGGAGATGTTCAGATTTGGGAGTTTATAGTTTTTTGTAAAATTAACTTTTTTCATTTAACTGCCACAAAAGTACTAGCTACATTCATAATAGCGTCATCTAGCACGCTACAGTGCGAACTACTCTCTAAATGCGCCCAAACCCCGATAGATGGCACTGTCGCTAATCGACAAATCCTAGATCGCGCTAGACAATGTATTCCACCAAACATCAAACAAAGTACAATCTACCACAGAGGACAAAGCAATAGTAATAACCGTGTTCATGTTTCATGAGTACAATAGGTAATTTTCAGTTGCACTATGACATGACATTTGTGACGTCACAGGGCAACGTACGAAGTTCGTCACCCGCACAGGGGGATAATTCCACTAACGAACTTGCTACTAAAAGTTATTCTATCGGTTACAGAGCAAAACCGTAACCAAAGTGAAGCTGCACCCGAAACCAAGTTGATACGTAGCTGAGGAAAGTAAGCACGTGTCAAATAAACTAACAAACGTTTGTCGTTCGATTGAATTGGTAGAATAGCTTTGTGGAACTTCAGCTTAGCTGAAACGTTCGCAGCTGGATCGTTGCTCAATACCAGAATACGACATAACCTATCAGATGAAAAGCTACGGTTCAGCTACGTTTTAGCTGACAAGTTCATTTGTAGAATTGGTCTTCTGACCTTTGTAATCTTTGACCTTGCGTTGTGCCACGTGCATTGTCTGTACCTTAGCGCGTGCACACTATGCTCATGCCGCTGCCGGCATGAATGCCGCGATTAATTCCGGAACTATTGCCACAGCAACATCGCCTTTATTCTTATACCACGTACACACATGCCCATGCCGCTGCCGGAATTATTGCAACAGCAACATCGCCAAGTTGATGCCCTAGCTCCTTGGTGAGAATAAAGGCGATGTGGCAATAAGTCCGCGGCATGAATGCCGGCAGCGGCAATGGCATAGTGTGAACGCGCTATTAGGTGTACACACGGTGTTGTGAAATGTAATTACAAGTAGCTTGTAGTTTAAAGTCTCTAGAGGAAAATGTAGACGCGTGCCTCAAGGGCTTAAAAAGCTTGGAATACACAAGCATACCTACTTACTACTTAGTCTTGTTTGTTAGGTAGAGTGCTCATTTACACCATGCTGTTAGTGTATACATCACACCTACTCATTTTATGCACATGTTAAATTGAGTGCTACTAAGACTGGGTTCGACCAACTAAGAGCTCGTCCGGGGAAGTACTACCACCGTACCTATTTCTGCTGCCAAGCAATGATGCTCGCGTTGCTGTGTTTCCGTTTGAAGAGTATGAGTGCCGATCCTATTACAGGCACATGAGACTTAACACCTTTATGTCTCAGTGGTGGACGCAGTGCAGTGCACCACAGGGCACGTCCTCAGTGGATGCTCAGTGAAGTAATGCATCGTTATAGGCAGTGGTTACCACTAAACATCAGCTGGGTCATCGACTTGTTTCATCATTCAGTTGTTAAAAAAAAAAAAAAAAAAAAACGTTAATAAAAGTCTGTAGGTAAATGCAAAATTAGCTCGTGTAAATATGCAGATATCGTGTCTGTGTCGTGTCGGGTGGCAATGTGAACACAGTCATTCAAAAAGAGTTGAGAGGAGTAGGTATATACCTATATCACATTTATTTACCTAAGTCGCCCTGTGAATGTGAAGCTTTAGAAGTGTATATAGGTACCTAAGTCGCTCAGCGTGTGAAGTGAGCGAAGCGAGAAGAAGACGGATTGCTCTTCAATGTAAAGTTCTATAACTTTAGAAAGTGAAATCTTCAGAATGTGAGATGTGAATACTTCAACATGCATTTTCCATATACTGGTAACTTGATAGACACAAAACTAAAAGGTTAAAGGTCAATGTGACCTCGCGTGGTTGAAATGTTGCAACGTTGTGACCACGAGGTCACTTTGACCAATCGAGATCATCTCTACAACGCGTCGTACATGATCTCGATTGAGTGCAAATTGTGGAAGATTAAAAAAAAAAACCTTAGAACCCTTGGCCGAAAAGAGGGCGCCGTCGACTTCATTCACCAGAGTCATGATTTAAATTAAATATGAAACTGTTAGAAATGTTACAGAAATAACCTGAATGTTGCTGTCAGCAGTGTGAACATTTTTTTTTGCCATTGCAAGCATCATCCCACAGTCTATCTGAGGTTGTGCTAGGTGGGGTAAGATAACTCTTCTGTCGCTCACCACGGCAGAAGAGTATCCATGAGGATTTCCCAAAGTTAAAAAAAAAAAAAAAAGATTAGCAGACTAATAAATAGTATTGTATGATTTGTGGCAGAGGGAAGGGACAATGGACATCCTAACGCGGGACGTCAGCATATCTTATTTTCCTACCATGAATAAGAGTTAGATGATGATGATGATGACAGTACCAATGTCTTCATCATCGTGTCAGAGAAAACAGCCAAACGAATAAATCGTTTATTCCCTGTAGATCTAGTGATCAAGATCCAATTGGTTCTATTGAGATTTTTTTTTCCCAATTAATCTATTTTGATAAACTGCGTCACAAATTGGATCTATTGCATCTATTTAGAAAATGACTAGATCCATATTGGTTCCATTAAGAATCTTTTTTCTCATTAAATCTATTAGCACTACAATTCTAATGTACATTTTAGCTGTTACCTCGAACAATCCTCGCATCGACTCGACATCGAAGTCGTGCTTTGGTGTTGAGCATAACGGTGAAAGAAAACATCGTGAGGAAACCCTTGGCTTAGTCAGCTCTGCACGTATTGACCTTGTCTTTCCTGTGGATATGGCTGACTAGGCTGAGAGGATGGTATAGGTGCTGGGCAAGCCTACACCATCTAAACATTGTCCCAGGCACTACAGTGTCCCGCTAACTGTAGGCATAGGTTGCCTCCTGACGCTGTATAAATCATCTTCAATAGATGTAAAAGGCCTATTATTATTATTATATGTAGTAATAAGCACGAGTTTGAGGTTGAGTCTAGGCGAGGTTTATTCGTTGTAACGACTAAGAATAGTTTTAGAGCAAGTAATGTTATAAACGCTCCATTATTCCCATGTAGTCCTCAGGCAAATAGCTACCCTCTTTTTCCTTAACATCCTCGAATTTCGGCTTAAACTAGGTACTTCCTCCCTCTTACAGTATCCTACTTGTAAGTACATGAACGAATAAGGTTTCACAGAGTTATAAGAAGCTACCTAGAAATGTATTTTGTTAAAAACCCAATTCTATACAAATACTGTCTAATATGTTCATACTAATTGGTAAGTAGAGTAACACAAAAACACTTTTTTCTTTTCTTTGTACCTATACTGTTACTGTGTACTGTACGTACACCCAGACATAGAACAAACATCTATGTTTACCACACACAAAAGTTTGTTCTCAGTTGAGATCGAACCTACGACCCACAGCACGGAAGGCAGAGGTATACCGACTGAGATGTGATGCCTATTTCATCGTAATAATACCAAGTAAATATTTTTTTCTGATTTCAAAATATCATCGCCACTGCATGTTTAGCTGTCAATAAAGATCACAATCCGCTAAAACATTTTTACTCGATAAATTCCGGTTTTTATACTCCAAAGATACTCCGGTTTTTTTTTTCATTCGGCCAGTTTTTTTACACCAATCCTATTCCGTTCTACACCGTTTTTACCCCTCCAAGGTCCATAAGTGCTTTCCCTTGTATCGCCTGACAAAAAACACGATTCACAAACTTCCAGAAGTTCCAAAAGACTATTGAATACCGATGACGGAGCTAAATTAAACCAAAAGATTTATTATTCAATTATTTATGAGTTTCACATGGAGTTTCGATTTACGATGAGTTCTTTGAGAAGCACGACATGCGAGTATGGGCTTGGTGTAGACCAACACAGCCGAAAAACAGCAGTGCGTGCATCACTGTTAGATGATCAAACAGAGGGCCTAGTACGAGTTTCGGTGTGTAAATCTGGTGTGAAACGTCTGACGCCTGGCACACCAGTGGGCGCTGATTTGTATGGAGACACTGAGCGGATTTTTTTAGAAGCTTGGTCTACACCAAGCCAGTACTCGCATGTCGGACTTCTTAAAGAATCCGCTCAGTGTCTCCATACAAATCAGCGCCCACTGGTGTGCTGGGCGTCAGACGTTTCACACCCACACTATACACTGAAAACTCGTACCTACTAGGCCCTCAGTAATGTATAACAAAAAAATGCACAAGCACAATCGAACCGTTCCCTTTACAGAACACAAATGCAAAGTCCAGTGTATAAAATGTTGTTGAGTGAAAAGAAAAAGATCTGCACTAGAGATAAAACTCCATCCATGTACCAAGCACACAGTAATATAGAAAAAGGCTGAAATCCATCGGCGGGTCGCATCCGCGTAATGTCGGCCATTACTGCGGGACGTGCTCGATATATCACGTGAACTATGCCATGCGACTTCTATATCTGTCAAATGTGGTATTCCATAGCCCGGGGAGTTATCCGGGAACGCCGCGGGAAGACTTCTTTCTCTAGTCCTCGTAACGTTCAACGGCACGGAAAGAATCACGTGGCTTTTTGATATCTGAAGGCGTCTATGTCTACTGTAAAATTAGTGCGCTGGTTTTGTTATTAACCACTTTTTTTTGTCGTTAGTTAGGCGGAAGGTGGCTTTAAGAGGCCGTCGATGTGAGTTCTGACTGCCAAAAAACTTGACATTACGAGTTCGAAATGACGGGAACAATTCGACGCGCTGGCGAAAGTTTTCACATAATCTAAAAATCTGATTGTCGAGTTAAACCAGCACTGGTATTGAAACCAAGAGGATTTTAAGACAAAATGTCTCAAAATCTCCTTAAAGGGGACAACTCAAAGGGAGTTTTTAGACTAAACCAATTAAAATTCCCTTCCAGCGAAACCTGTTGGTCTGATTATTACGCGTGGTGCGCAATGCGACTGACGTCTTCACGAGAAACAACAAGAGAGTTTCCGAATACTGTTACTGACGGCTTTATCCAAAAGCTCTTTCGCAGGCTCCATCCGCAGTTACTGTGTTATTGTTTTATTGCGGTGAGAGAGGTATTGCTTTCAAATCAACATTGTAGCGTCGCTGCCTAAAAGGTATTCTATCTCAGGTATTGACAACTACTGTTGTGCAGATGGTTCTTCTTCTTCTTTTATTTATGGCCTCTGTCCGTCATTTTGACAGACAATTTTGCCAAGTGTCAAGTGAATAATTTGAAAGTATTTTGTCTAGTATAGATGACTTGACTTATATTATTTCAAATATATAATACCGAAATAGAGAATTAGCGGACTTGACAAATGATTTGACTTGGCTGATATAATATTTAACAACACTTGACACTGGCAAAATTGTCTGTTAAAATGACGAACAGAGGCCATAAATAAAAGAAGAAGAAGAAGAAGATTAATTCGTTAAGTCTTCTTCTTTTATTGTCATTTCGACAGACAATCCTGCCAGAGTCAAGTGAAATATTATGTGGCGACTCGCCACAAGTAAGTAAATCGGGCTGACGCGATAGTTTTGTGTCCCGCGTCGCCAGTCGTCTCTCCCCGCTCGCACAGTGTAAACATGTAACTTCGTTGGTGAAATAAATAAGTAATTATGTGGAACACTGAACTTTATCATTACCTCCCGAAGAATTAGTATGAAGATCAGAAGACACCTCTACAACATATACAATTACCCTAAAATTATATCAGTCAAGTCAAGTCATTCGTCAAGTGGGCTAATCCACGGTACTACTCTGCTTGGTGTCTTGACGTAGGCACGGTGGTTATACCTCCCAAGGCGCACTTACATATAGATCCAAACCACTAAAGTTTTTAATTCCAGAATAACAAAGGTTTCGCAGACAAAATAATGATACATTAAAATAATTCGCAAAGCTTTCAGGCGCCATTTTCAAACTGAAAATGTATTCAAATGTTTCTTCAGCTTCATATGCAGAGGTTAAGCCATATAGTCACTGTATTCTGAAATGATTATTTTTGTCGGTGTTGCCATTGGACAGTACAAACACTGGACACAATTTTTTTATAGCTAAGCGGCTACGCCTATATGACCGAGTAGACTCGCTTCTTGCGATTCAATTTCGTGTGTATGAAGTTGAACTGGTACAAGATATTCGCGACGTAAGTATAGAACATAAGATCAAATTATTTTTTTACCCAAATGAACTACGGAATCTTACTTTAAGACACATCCGATAGATTTTACATTATTCGTGAATCAAAAATAAGCAACTATGTAGTTAACTTTTATTCAGCAGATTTTTAAGTTTGCTGATATTTTTGTAGAGATAAGTATTTATTATATTACATAATTTGACTTTATAACAGTCCCATTTACCAGGAGCCCAAAACTAGCCAATAGGCTTTAAAATCTTCCACCTATTTATATGTTGGTGTCCAGAACTGTAATAGCCTTTTCTGTAATCGCACCGGGCGGCGTCGCATCTTCACGTCTTCCAAAAGGAACAAACCATAAAATGCACTGGAGTGTAATGTGCCCGTGGATTTTGTTTAGATTTTTATGTGCATTAAAATGTGATATTTTTATCTAGAAGGTGTTATTTTTTATGTTCGCAAAAGCTTGATACAACGTAAGACAATTTGAGCTTTATTGCACCTAAACGGTATATAAAAATAATGGACAAAAAGGTAAATATTGTAGAAAAAAATAAAGGAGGAAGTAACCATTGTTTATCTTTTTAATCGACTGCCGAGGGAGGGTATCTATTAACATGCACAATTTATAACTTAAAAAGCACTGACTCCTTTAGATAAAAAAAAACAATAAACACGTGAAACATACCCTTCTTTTTGCAGTCAAAGCGGGTGAATCCCTTAAAAAATCTAGTGTAAAGATATTATTTGGACGTACCTCTGACTACCCTCTTAAACATTTACAAGACAGCTTTAGGTAAAATCTGTAAAATAATTGTTGGGACGACATACAAAAAAGTCACTTTGCCATTTAAAAACCTCAATCATATTTTAACTGAGTATGTTTACATATATATTCACAAAAAAATTTATTATATATGTATTGTATCAGCAAGCTAGTTCCATAGTACAAACTTTGCATATATTAGTTTGGGACTAGAGAGCGTTGTGTAATATTTCCAAGAATATTTATTTATTATTTACTAGATTTCATTTAAAAAACCACTATAACCACCAGATTTGTTTTTTTTTTATGATAAAAGTAATGGAACAAGCTGATAGCTCACCTGATGTTAAGTAGTAACTTCTGCCTATAACAATGCATTACCTCACAGAGCAAGTCCAATGAGGACGAGCCCTGTAAGGTAATGCACTGCGTCCATCACTCTGAGACGTAAAGATCTTGAAGTCTCATGTGCCTGTAATTACACCGGCGCCCTTACCCTTCAAACCGGAACACAGCAATGCGAGCATCGCTGCTTGGCGGCAGAAATAGTTACGGTGGTAGTACTTCCCCGGACGAGCTCTCACAAAGAGCTCTACTAGTACAATTAAGATTAAGAGAATAATCCTTTTATGCTGTTAATTGTATACCTTCAGAAATATGGAACCCAAATAATAATATAACGCGTATATTCGGTAAATGCCGCAAGTTTCCTGCATTGCCAAATAAATGCATCCTACGGGCACATACGTCCTTATCACAAACGAATAAAACACGGAATGTGCCGTTTAATGTGAGCGGCTTCCTTCGTCCCTTCGACTATAATGCCGGCTAGTGATGGGACGTGTATCGATAAATAATATCGATTATTGTACTTTTTATCGATACGGCGACGCGGGTGTCAATCGAAAAAATTGGCTTTTTTAAGAGACTAAAGCATAGATTTTTTCTGCTTCTCATGGGCTTACTGATTGAACAAAAATAGATGAAAGTTTGCTAGAGGCTTCGTCGATGAGACACGGTACACAATAAACACAATGGTGAAGTCCTATCCCATCCCATCCCATCTCCCATCGATAAAGCCTCTTGCTTAGCTTTCACTGGCTTTGACTATGTTCGGTCAATCTGAACCCGCCGTTAGTATTTCACTGATGACAGAGCCAAAAAAACTAAGCTTGTGAACGTGTTTTTTTTTTAATAAAAATAAAATAAATAAATATTCACGGACACTTAACACAACGCCTTCTAGTCCCAAACTAAGCAAAGCTTGTACGATGGAAACTGATAGAATACATACATATATATATTTTTTTTGTAAATACATAGGCTTAAAATCATTGAACTATTCAAAACCTACTTATAATACATAGAATAATAAAAAAACATATTTGTTGCATCCAAATATTTCGTTACACTAGATAGTTATAATCCGAAACAAGAGTTTGCAGAGCATACTACATTTTCTTACTATGGAAATTGATCTTGCAGAGCTATCTCATTGCTCTACCATCGTGTATTCATCGATATTCTCATTCACACACCCGTTACTCAACTCTATTGACAAACATGTATATGCAATTTATGTTTACAAAGATATGGTTTAATAATAGCAAGTCAATTGGGTGTACATATTTCAGACTTACCTATGTCGTGATCAGAATTTTTTCAGCATTCAGTGGTTTTGGGGCGCTTCGGGCGAAACGTCTGAAGTTTGTCCTTTTTTAGGAAATCAACCTTTTTGGATGTTAACAAACTTTGCTTTTGTGGGGTAAGTGGGGTCTTTTGTGACTTTATGTTGGTTTATGTAGCAATTCTAACAAACTTTCTATGACATTCTTGTAAGGTAGAAAATAACCTCTAAATAATGGCGGTTACAGACTGAAAGCTAAGCTAACTAAGGTGAAAACGTGCCACTGACCACAGCCACTGGTGGCCACCGACAGCCACTCTAGCTTGTCACCAGACTTGTCAATAACTTTGAAGATATGTGACCGCCATCAATTGGAGCTAGAGAGAGTTCTGTGCAAATGTCCATAACTGTTTATCTTCTATACTATTATTTTATTTATTTTATTTTTCAGCCGTGGTTTTCCCACTGCAGGGCAAAGGCCTCCCCTCCCTCCTTCCACTCTTCGCGATTTAACGCCGTTACAGGCCAAGATCTTAAATGTGCATCGGGTTCATCGCTATACTATTATAAAACTGTAAAAAAGCCAAAAACTAAAATTAAAGATATGGGAAAACTAAATATGCAGTTCTACTAAATAAACAATTCTGATTTCAAAAATCGAGTTTGTCTGTTGGTCTGTTCGTTTGTCTGTTTGTTTGTCTGTTTATTTGTTCGCGGATCACGCCTAAACTACTGGACCAATTTCAATGAAACTTATACCATTCGGAAGCCCTTTTTCCGGATTTAAACATAGGCTATATTTTATTGAAATGTAAGACGTGGATTCATAGATACAGCTTGACCTCTCTAAACTAAATGCCGCCTTTGGCACGAGGTTCATTGTATGCTGGTTGACAGATATTTTGGTGGAAAGTTTCGCACGCGTACGAAGTCACGGGTATCAGCTAGTTTTATTTTTAAAATCATTGAACTATTCAAAAACTACTTATAACCTGTTATCGTATTCACAAACAAGTTAAAACAAGTTGTATAAAATTCACGTAGCTATTCAAGGCTTAGCGCGGATAAACGAATTTCACGAGGATTTGCCTACTTTATTCTCCTTGGAAGCCTCTAATTTTATCAGTGAATAACTGTTATTTTTATTTATTAGCCGCTTTGTTTCAAGTTGGAAAGTTTATTTTTTGGATAAACTTTGGAAGTGATTTTTTGTTTGGATTTGAAAGAAGATGAAAAGTTTAAGGTTTACTTTTCCGTTCGCATTCAAAATATACGGTGTATTAAGACGATTGCTAAAAATTTCAAAGTCGAAATATATAGAGACACTTTTAAATTGCTTTCAAATTAAAAATCATTATAGTACAGATTGTCCAGCAATAGACTTCTACAAGCTGATAATAATGTCGAAACATAATTATGCTTTTCATCAAGAAACTCAATTCCTCAGATACTGCATTTTGAAAATCTTGTAACATCCAAGCAAGCAAGCAAGCTCGTATGAGTTAGTAGCCAACTCTGGTGACGAAGTTTTTAGGCCGCCTCAAGGCCTCCGTCGTGGCTTAACAACTGCTAGAGCCGGGACTGACAGTTTAACGTGCCCTCCGAAGCACGAAAGCGCTCAGATGTAAATGCCACTAACGGTCACCTATCCAAATAGTGACCGCACAGAACGTTACTTAATTTAGATAATCGATGAAGATTTTCTAAGCAAGCTATGCGACGAGCGCTCCAATTGTTACAGCCAACCACGGTAGACATCCCATTACCTCTTGGTACTCAAAACAAAACAGTATCCATTTATAATCCATCTGTTTCCCCAACAAACATAAACTCAGTCTTTAACAACCAAAATTCTAAACTTCCTAAAATATAAAACGACTTACAAAAATTCTCATCTTGAAAACAGTATCTGCCTTTTAGCCCCGCCATTTAAGGTGGAAACACGGGGTAAAAAGGGGTAGGGGGAAGGGGGAAAGATAATTTTCGCGGTAATTAGTACCGCCCGCTGTCACCTGGTGAACGTTTTTACTCAATTTTAAAGTTAAATTGTTATTTTGCGCTGAAAATAGACAGTTTTTAATTGGAGGCTGTTGCAAGCTTCGGTAGATGGATTAGTTTTATAATTTACATAGTAAACACATTTCAGTGCTATCAGGAGCTCATTGTGGAAGTTAGTCCGGTGGTCCACCACCGTACCTATTTTTGCAGCCAAGTAGTGATGCTCGCATTGCTGTGTTCCGATTTGAAGAGGGGAGCCGGTGCAATTACAAAGAGTGGACGCAGTGCGATGCACAAGGCACATTTTTACAGGCACATGAGACATTAAAACGTGTCACCAACCTCAGCCACCGGTGGCCATTTTTACGACAGTTATTTATGCAATTTGTAGACTCGCTGCACCCGTGCGCCAGTGGCGGCCACTCGCTACACCATGTTAAACTATAAAAAGTGGATGTCGTAGGCCACCGGTGACTGTGGTCGACTTAGATCCAGTGAGATAATATATTTTTCTATACCTCAATATACAGGGTGTTACCAGACCACTTCCGAAAACTTGGAGGTTCCAATCAGACCATGATACTAAAAACATTAAGCGAAAAAAATCGCGAAAAAAAAAATTAACTTGACTATCTCTTTTTAATTTTTTTTCTAGTTACATACACACAGTACAACATAATAAGACATATCTACCTAATTATCTCATTTAAAAAAGCAAAAAAAACAAATAAAATAAATAAAGCAGCAATGTACACGCAGCACGCAGATTACGTCTACTACAGCATGAACAGCTGAGAGTTCATCGCGGGTCATTCAAGTACGCGACGCGCGAGCGACCTACGTTAGCACCCACCTACGTTAGTAGGCACTTACGACACAGAATAAATAATAGTACTACGCCTCGACCTTACCTACGTGAATGCGTACATTGCGGGCTGGCGAAATAAATACAAATCTTTAAACATTGTTTTCTCCGGCTATAATTATTTTTCAGGATAACTGATTTTTTTTTGGTTGGGTTTTGGTGTGCTGTAGCTCCCCCTTTCGTTTTCGGAAGTGGTCTGGTAACACCCTGTATATAAAACTCTTTTGAAGCTGACAGAGAATCAACGCACAGCCTAAACTATAAGTCCTAGAGGTATGAAATTTGGAGGGTAGTATCCTTATATAGTGTAGGGGTGCACTAAGAAAGAAATTTTGAAACGTCACACTCTAAAGGGTAAAACGCGAGCAACGCCGCGGGAGACGGCTAGTTAACTAATAAAATAATGTTGGTTATTTTCTTGCTGTCAATTTTGTATGTCAAATGTTATAGATTAAAGTGACTTATTCAGTCACTTTTTTTTTTAAATAAACGGAGCTTTAAGTTTCCTGTTTTAGAGTTGAAAAGTACAAGAAAAGATAAAGATATTTCGAGCGTGACCCCAAACAAGGCACATAAAACGAGGTAACCCAGTTCCCTCAAACAATATTCCCTCTCACGATATAAAAGCCATTCCATACTTCCTTCATATAATTCACGCGAAAAATACACGCTCATGAAAATGTACTGTCAAAGAACAATCATCATTTCTGTGAAAATTACGATCCGTAGCACCTCTACGTAATTCGTAGCGGCTCTACGTATTTCGTAGTGGCTCTACGTATTTTGTAGGCGGTAGGCCGGGAGAGCGTGGTGATTTTAGTGCTATATTGATACGCTATGAAATTAATGTTGTGCAACAGTAAAATATAGGGCTCGAGTTTCATTAGTGCGTGAAAAAAGGTAATAATTTGCTTGCGTTTAAAAATTCGTGCAAAAATTATAAAATAGTCCATTACAAAAAATTTATCAGTCACTTTTAAACTCTTTTCGTAAAAGTTTTACTAATAGATGTTTTATATCAATCACGGTATTAGTGGTTGGACCAATTTTGATGATACTTTCAATACGTATAATATATAGTTTACGAATTATATATATATATATATATATATATATATATATTTTATACAATATAGGCAACCGTTTGACCACAATCTCACCTGATGTTAAGCAATGACGTGGTCGACGATGTACCTAGAAGATACCTATTCACTCTACTCTTGAAAACTTCCAAATTATAGTCATTCGGGAAAACGAGTTCCACTCGAGTTTTATATATAATATATATACATATAATTCGTAAACTCTTTATTTTATAAATACTACTTCCAATACATATCTAAGCGTGCAAAATATTGGACAAAAAATTTAAAAAATGAGACATAATATCTAAATATTTATTACTCTTTTTTTGTAATTCGCGTGGTTCAAAGCCATAACGTCCATATTTTTTTTGGTAAATCAAATGTGAAACGTCACCACCAGCTCTCGGACTAGCCGTAGAGCATCAGAAGGCGCCGGCAAATAAATTAACCCTTCGCGTCTCACAGATAAAGTCTATGCGAGATGTATGGATGTGAATGTGTTCTAAGATATAGTAGAATGAGTCTCAGTAGTGTGTGATAATGTTTATACCTACTCGGAAAGACTTCTTCTTCTTCTATATCTATGTGGCCTCTGTCCGTCATTTCGACAAACAATTCTGCCAGTGTCAAGTGATGAATTTGAAATAATAATAAGTCAAGTCATTCGTCAAGTTCTTGCAGTCAAAAGCTTTTTGTTTTCGTATATCTGAGCTTACGATACGGGGGCTAGTATTTTTCACCAGAAGCTGCATAGGTAAGAGCTACGCAAGCAAGCTACGTCATAACAGCCGTAAGTCGTTCTGACGCATTTGTGCCAATAAAATGCTGTTATTTTCACAAAACCGACAATTTATCGCCTAAGATAAAAGATACATAAGGAATGATATTATATCAGGAATGATATTATATCAGAAATTATTCCATCCAGCTTACACAAACATCTTACGAGCACCTTATGTTCCGTACGGGCCGCAGTAAAATTTATTGAGGAACCCTAAAACAATCATTAATGCGTTTTACTGTCGAGCGCGGCGTTATTCAGCTTGCCACAGAGTATTACAAGCTTTTAGTTGCACCTAAATAGAGCTAACTGCACATCCACTACCACTGAATACATTTATAATTTTACCGAGTTCGCTCTGTTTTCTACATGCTCAGGTGCCGACCACAGATGATGCCAAAATGCATTTTGTCTCTTTAGGTTTTATTTATTTTTTATTTTATTATTATTTCATTCACAATCACGACCACAGAGTAACTGATTTACCTCTACATTTTGTATTTATCTACCTATTACCTACCTACATATCTAATATCTATTATTTATATATACTGTATCATTTGCCCATGAAATCCTCCTCCTAACTAGGTTGTATCTGAAAACCAGCGCTGCTCCATGTATGTGGGGCAGCACATGCTGAGATCAACCTGTTCAACCGCACAAGGGTACTTATAGAACGGAACGGGGACTAACTAGCATCATTTTTATTTTGTTTTTTTGTGTTCTGATACTTATTACCTATTTGCTATTCTTTTGTACCTACTTGCGTCCTACCACTTACTCTGTTCTGCTCCTTCCTGTCGGACTTACTTTCACATCTCTTCTATTGTATCTATGTGTTGCTATGTGTTTTGTTTGTACCCTTTGGAGGTTGAATAAATGTTTTCATTTCATTTCATTTCAATTTTCTTTTCATTGCGTTTTAGCAATCTTATTATAAAATTAAGTGAAAAAGCCATAGACTAGGCAAGGCACTGAGAACGTGTTCACTCTATGTAACAATGCATTGTGTTCATCTGATGCTGTTGCGATCAAAAGACTTTGAATCGGAACACATTAACCACCTGTAGGGTTACTCTCGACCACCGTCCCAATCTGGATTCATAGATTTTGACAGAAATAGTGTCGTTTTTGAGTACAAGATGACACAATTTCTGTTAATATCTGGAACAAGGCAGTAGGTTATGCGTTAGTCTCAAAGTTTTATGAGTTTTTTGCAAGTGCGCTGTGAGGGTACTTTTTGAATTGTTTTAAATAAAGGAATCCGTGAATAATTAATAAGACTATTTGCAATAAGCAAATATGTTCGGCGTCTGCCAGATCTATAACTTTTCTCTAATAATATCCATCGAATCATATTGGCCAAGGAAAAGTGAGTCTGAGAAACAGAAAGACAGCACTTTAGAAGCACATCTACGAACTCCAGTAGTATAACTTCCTACCTCTGTGGATTATATCGTACCGTGTCGAGACAGTTGTGGAACTGTAATTTCTAGGTCACAGATTATTGTGCCTGTAATTTTGGAAGCACCAGCCTTTATTACATCTTGTGCCAGCCCTGATTTTCTAAAACAAAATGGCCGGCAGAATGATGACGTAAGCCACTTGAATTAAATGATTCCGGGACTAGGTAACAAAATGTTCAACGGTTGCAATGTGCAGGGGTCAAAAGGTCTATAAGGACCGGCTGTCTATGTGGCAAAAAGTATAAACGTCAAAATGTGCAATGGTTAAGAGTTAAAATGTGTTAGGGTCCAATCGAACAAACGTCAAAGTACTCGTGAAGGATTCTACTAAAACTTCGTAAGTAAACTTTACTGCCTAGACTAACTTTTGCTAAGAGTTTAACCCTGTTATTAATAAACTCGATGTAACACGTGGAATAGTTACACCGTGTTTTGTTTTTTGCATTGACAAACAATTTCAATTTCGATATTTAAAAACTCGATGTAAGTTTTCAAAAATGACTTGTTATTATATCAATCTATTAATTCTGGTTGATGTCTGCGCTCTGGGATAGTATGGTGCCGCTATAAAACGGTCGCTATTTTCTAGAAAAAACAAAGTTTTATACTAATCAGAAGTCAGATTAAAGTTGTCTGGTACTTAGTAGTCAGAGTTTGTGCTCAGTACTCAAGTTTGAAACTTATTTTTTTACATCTGCTGGCGAGTTTTTGTTACTTCTTGAGAATATTCAAGTCATTTACAATTTAAGCTATAACAACTTGTTTTCAAGTACCCAGTTTCCAATGTATAAAAGTTAGAAGTATTTAAAACATCCCTATGCCTCATAGGCTGAGAGGATGGTATAGGTACTGGGCAAGCCTACTCCATCTGAAAATTATCCCAGGCACTACAGTGTGTCGTTAAAGTGTATAGGCATAGGTGGCCTCTTTACGCTGTATAAATCATTTTCAATAGATGATACAAGAAACAACAACCCGGTTCTTATGTTGCGTTCACACTATGCCGCAGTCGGCAGGGACTTAGGCAGGGAAGTGGGCACGAGCACAGTGTGAACACGATTATGCCTCTGTCCCGGCCAAGGCCCAAGTTCATGCCCTAGCTCCTAAGTGAGAATAAAGGCGATGTTGCTGTGGCAATAACTCCGCGGTAATGATGCCGGCAGCGGCATGGGCCATAATGTGCACGCGGTATTAGCGCTTTTGTATGAAACCTTCTTAGGTACAAAGTTTACTGAAGTTCCAGTGTGCTGTTATTTAGTTTTAGATATTATTTCCGAAATCTTAAAAGTACCTGCACTACATTAACATTTCAGGCTGTAGGTATATAGTTGTAACATCAATCTGTGTAGAAAACCAGTAAAATTTTATAGCCTTTCACGTTTAATGTCGCCTCGGCTTAGGTTTTTATCGTTCAATTATAGGGCGTATCGTTTGCTTACACGCACTCCTGAACTACGGCATAAAACACGAATAAATCTAACTTTGTAAGAAACGTGGACAATAAAACTTGTAGAAAAGTACGCCTAAAGGTTACATACTCCAAAAACTTTATTTTATCCGTTGAATGAATTCTCTCGGTCGACTGCCGGTGGAAATTATATTTTGATGCTATTTTTGACGTCTTTGTCATTATTTGACCAAAAAAATATTATTTTAGGTTTGTCATTCATGAGCGTTCATACCAATTTAAACTTTAGTACAAACACATTTAGAACTTTTGTATTTCAAACACTTTTAGTTAGTCAAGTGGCAAAAAACATAATTGACCTTACTTTTCTACGATATATTATTATATAACCCTTTAGAGTTTTTTGGGCTTCCGTATGCAATCCCAAAGTTCTTCAATGATATCGTAATGAATGATCACACTCTAAATGCCTATTCTCGCTGAACGATTTATTCATCTGAATGGGTATCGGTGCAGCATCCGCCAATGATGCTACTGTGACCAAGGATTTTATGCTTTTGGGATAACATCAGATTTTTATTTTCTATCAAAAAATTCATTATTTTATACTCAACTTGTCCTAAGCACCTAAATTCTCTATGTTATGTGCCGCAACAATGAGTTATTTTAAATTTTTCTTTTATAGAATGTCTTTTTTTAGGGTTGCCCGATTAGCATATTTCCTCTCTAAGAACTGTAACATTTCATAAACGATAGAATATTATTTATGCCACAGGCTATACATGATAATACTTAACATTGAAAACCAGCGCTAAAGGAGCTAACGTGCGTGCACCTTTAGCCTTTGCTGAGCGAGTACCTTTTTTACGCATCTGTCTCTATAATTTAATGTTTATTTTATTGTATCTTTGTATATGTTTTTGCGTAAAATAAATATTTTCTATTCTATTCTATTCTACATTAAAAATAAACTAAATAAAATATTTAGAACACACTAACAGGCCTACAGTTCGATAAAAAAAACAGACATACTCCCCCATCCACTAAAACCTGCAACACCCGGATTAAGTACATACCTAATGAATATTCCATCACACATTAATCTTAGACATTACATATACAGTTTGATCCGCCACAAATCCCACTGACGACGCGCGACGTAATCACTGTAATAATAATTAGACAAAATATGGGGGAAGTTGCGAATTTTGATTGATGATGGCAGCCCTTTATTCTCTTGTGCAAGACTTTGCGCGCGGCTTCGCCTGTACCTAATTACTTTTTGTAAGGTACTGGAAAGAGAAACGTCTCTAAATATTTTTTGTCACTGTTCTGTCAAACAAAAGAATTAAATACTAACAGATATACGTATTATGTATACAAAAAATATTTATTTTTCTAAAAAAGTTTTTTTTTTTTTTCAAAACCACATGGACACCTGACTATAGTTGGTGTTGAATAGGAAATAATCATGCAGCCACGAATGCGCTCGATATCGAGTGTCCACTGCTGGCTAAATATTGGTTGCTAGCTAAATCGCTAATGAGACTCCACGACGTGGAACCCGAATTATCATTTATTTATGGTTTGCTGTACATTACATTGTTTTTTGTTATTTCTTTCAATAAACGCATTTTGATTTGTTATTTTTTAATAGAATAGAGGTCAGAATTTTTTCGGGAAAGTACTACCACAGTACATATTTTTACGGCAAAACATGTGATGCTTGCATTGCGGGTTATGACCAATTTGTACCTGCTAACTTCAATTTGTCTCCCCAATTTGTACCGTTCTGTTCTGTTCTGTTATTCTGTGGCACAACGCAGGTCAGTACAGTCGAAATAAAAATCCATTTGTGAGATAAAAATTATCGGTGTACCTAATTACGACACATTTATACGTCTCAGAATGACGCAGTACACGACTTGGTCTATGTGGTATTGTTAGCCGCTTAACAACAGGTGGGCCATTTGGTTGTTCTACAAAATACAGTCACTGGTTCAGGTCAGTATTTTACACGTAAATGCACCCTTGGCTCCCAGGTTCCCGGCCGTTAGTAAGGGAATATATCACTTGTTCGCACTGTCTATAAATTCACGAGACTGTTTCCATACTACCGGCGACATGGTACCTACACGATACTGACGGAGAAGCTTCGTATATTTAGTTCTTCTTCTTCTCTTCATTAATGGCCTCTGTCCGTCATTTCGACAGACAATTTTGCCAATGTCAAGTTATATAATTGTAATAATGTAAGTCAAGTCAAGTCATTTGTCAAGTCGGCTGTCGTTTGTTTTGAAAAGAAAATGGTGGATTTTCTCTTCAAAACCTAACACGAATTTTCACATTCATAAAAACCACTTTACACACATTTATTCCAATGGCTCACACTTTATGTTACGACCTAAGTATTATTGGTTAAAATTCCACCAAAATTAAACAACAATACTCACAATAACACAAGAAAAACTATTAAAATAAAAGTGCTATGTGTCGTTTCAAAAAATGTCAAAACTCGTGTCCCGTACTTTCTTTCGTTACGCACGAATTCTATCCACATCGTACTTTGTGTAACACTGTTGTGTTATTCTGTGGCACAACGCAAGTCAGTACAGTCGAAGTGTATAGTCTTTTGTAACTACACCTATTGCTCTCCCTTTACAACGATTCTCTTTGTATATAGCGTAGTTATAGTTATATTAAATGTCTAACCTGAAGTAAAGACCTGTGCACTAGACGCATTCACACCGTGTCTGTGCCGGACTTACACCGATTATGTTTAAGCCACTGTCATGTCGGTATCGGGTAGTGTGCAAAAACTCGTTGGGAGGAGTAAAATACGACGTGATAACTATTAATTTATCTGTGGCCGGTAATACTTTATGTTGAATCGCTTTGTAAGTGGTACCGATCTTCCTTCACTGTACAAGCACATGAAAGAGAGCCTAATGCTACGCGACCACTGGGTTACAATCGGAGCGTACTACGGATCGAAAGGATTTGTTGATAGATAGATAGATAAACACTTTATAGTACACAAAGAGAAATTACATAAGTACAGGAAATAACATAAAACAGACAATAAAATGGACGTGCTTATCGCTACAAGCGATCTCTTCCAGACAACCTTTGGATTGACAGGAATTACTAAATCATAAGACGGTGGTGTACAAAATGTTAAACCCAATAAAATTAAAATTATGAAAATCACAAGCCCTACTATTTTATATCTATACTTCACTATACTATACTACCTACTAGATTACATTACCAACAATACATAAAATACATAGAACAGACTAATACACTTGATTTTGATTTGTATTGATTTCTATGGTACCTACAGCGTGCATTTGATCGGCATTTGCTTAGCATTCTAAATACCGACGACGACGACGCCTTGTACGCTGCGTATGTTCCAATTCCGACCCAGACAGTGGACGCGTAGCTTAACTAGTCTGACCGTAGATTAATGTCGAGAAATAATAATCAAGCCTTTGCTAATCGAAATGAATTATACAACATCAGGCGTCACTTACAGAGGACCGGGTTTGAACCCATGACTTTAGGATCAAAAGGCAGGGCTGATACCACTAGACCACTGCTGTAAAAAAAATAAAGGCGTTATTTTTGGAAGAATAGAATTTGCAGACTTTGCAGCGACGATGGGCTTGACGCCTGTCACGTATACAAAGATAATTTTTGAACGTGCCTCTGTTCCCTTTTCTTAATAATATTTTTAAAAAGAATAAAGAATTTCATTTTTGCACGCGCTTTCAGAACTATGTTATTATTTTTTTACGGTCACGCTCCTCAATTTATTTACTTTGCTAAAGCTCTATTGATTTTGTTTCATTTTTCGCTCACAGAGTCTGAAACTTCAAAGGAATTCTAGCTTTAAAAGCTTGTGGTATGCCCATAAAAAAATTATAAATAGCACCGTATAGACATGAAACTCTTACACGAGAGAGTATCTCGTACATTTAATACGCACGGCGACAAATAAACCTAGACTGTTGAACGTTGCAAATCGTGCAAGAAGGACGATAATGGTTTTGTGAGTGTCGCGTTGTGTGCACGCCGCGTGCTTAATTGACAGCTCTGACAGTCCCCCTTTGCCTCAATATCAACGAATATCCGCGTCAGCAGCATCACATAAATAATGAAGCAATAGGTTGACAAATCATTGTGTAATAATAATAGGCCTTTACATCTATTGAAAATGATTTATACAGCGTCAGGAGGCAACCTATGCCTACACTCAACGGGACACTGTAGTGCCTGGGACAATGTTTAGATGGTGTAGGCTTGCCCAGCACCTATACCATCCTCTTAGCCTAGTCAGCCATATCCACAGGAAAGACAAGGTCAATACGAGCTAACTAAGCCGCGGGTTTCCTCACGATGTTTTCATCATGTGACAAATCATTGTGTATCTTGTAGGAAATACATCCATGGAATACTACGTACTAATGTAAGGACAGAGTAAATCTTTTCTGCTTCGAGATAATATGCACTGGATGAGTTTCACTTCGCTATGATAGTATTAGTTTCTGTATGCGGTTAGCTTTAGTACACTTACATTTTTTAACTTTATCAAGAAATAACTTAGGTACTGTGAGTAAAACCCGCTTGTTTGAAAGCGTTTAACTTTATACCTTAGTATTGCAAGCTATTTTCTAGGTATACTAGAGTTTCTTATGAAGTGTGGTAACTGATCGAAGTCTCGATCAGTTACCCTTTTACTTTTGCTTTAGATTCATATTTTATTTAGATTCGCTATTCATATTATATTTTATTTCTTATTTACTTAAAAGTGAGTTTTGCTTATAAAAGCCCAAATTGATTGTTGGCTTATCGCTTACACCAAGATCCTGATAGATGAAAATTTGAAAAGTTTTGATATAGAAGATTTAAACAGAGAACAATGGGACCATAAGACATAACTTCACTCTTTTTTTTTTTATGATAAAAGTAATGGAACAAGCTGATAGCTCACCTGATGTTAAGTAGTAACTTCTGACTATAACAATGCATTACCTCACAGAGCAAGTCCAATGAGGACGTGCCCTGTAAGGCAATGCACTGCGTCCACCACTCTGACATCCGTCCGACGTCTGGTCCGTCATCGTGGTCCCTTTAGTAGAATAAAGTAATGGGACTAGGAGATGCCACCACAAATAAAGGGCCCACAAGAGTATTTTCAGCGTATACTAACTCGTAGATAGATAGATAGATAATACTTTATTGTACGCAAGGGTAAGGTACGTACAAATCTTAAAACTAACTTTGTATAGTACAATGGGCGGCCTTATCACTGAAAGCGATTTCTTCCAGGCAGACATTTCTTCTCGTATTGCGGTAGAATCTCATAACCTTCTAGAGCTCTAGATTTTTGGTTATATTTCGTTGGAACGACGACAATAATAAATTCGTCTGAGCTGAGATGAAAAATCTTTGTCTAAAGCAAATGGAAAAGTCGATGGGGGCACGCCCGGATACAACCCACGATCATGAGACGTTTTTAAGACCTAAATAAATTAGTTCAATCAACTTGTCTAGCAACCCACACATTCCGGTTACCCACAAACTCCCTAGAGTATCAAAACTTGTTTAACTTTCGACTGTATCTCGAAGGCACACGGCTTAAAGTTCACCAGAACTATTTGTTGGCCAACAAAGTCTCTATTTTACGAAGACCAGATATGTGCCTATTGGGAATCAGGTAAACCTAACTTTGGCTGGAAACTAATAACTTAACTGGCCTACTTTAGGGATTAACTTTAAAAAATATGTTCTAAGTTTCTAACATAGGCTTAAAACTTTTTGGTTCTTACGTATTTCATGAATTTTATTTCGCAAAGAGTTAGACTACCCTCTTGGACGCGACACCGATAGATAATATTGAGTTTGAGGGGATGTCTACCGTGCCTGTTAGCTGCAATCAGCCAGCAGTCTTGTGCTACAAACGCTCTTGGCGGTCACGTCACGAAGATCAACATTTTGGAAGGAAAACGAAGATCTCTGGCTGCCGAGCTGATGGCCGCCACTTTGCCACCTGTGGCTTTTCCAGCCTTGAATGCAATTTCATTTCAATATTTTCGGAAAAATTTGTATGCAGTCTCATGGAATCATTCCAATTTCCGCACCAAAATTTTGCGCATTAAGATTTTCCGCTACGCTATTCCACTTTTGCGCTGATACTGACACTAAGACTCATTTTCGTCAAAAGCCAAAATGCATGACAGTCCAAACACAAGAGTGACGTCACCGGTAGCGAAGGCTAACCAAACTACTCCACAAAATGTACCCATATTGAAACTTCAACTAAACGCCTAAGTTATCGACTGCCTAAATCGTGAATTTATCGGCATAGCCATTCCGGACCCCCGATTCGACAACAGACGACTGGGTTATTTCTTTAAAACATCTTGGTGTGTTACTCATCGAGTTAGAATCAACTCGATGGTGTTACTACATGAACTAGTTATTACATTATATGTGGCATGATGTAAATATTCGTACCAACACGGTTTAAAGGGCATGCAGGGGGGCAATCATTGTCTTATAAATACCTGCCAGCGATTTGAGCAGCGAAAGAGTTATAAATATTCCTCTCCACTTTCACCGAGAGCTATTAAACCCTGTCGGAACCTATACAAGAGCCGTTTGCACAGAAAACAAAAAAAATAGAAGGTTGATTATTTTGTTATGTTGTATGAAAACTACTGTCTCATGTTCTGTGGTTACTTCATATGCCTTTTTCTGCAAAACACCGCGCTGAAAGAAAAATAAAAATTTTTTACTAACTTTTTTCACCTATTTGCTATGTTGGCCAGGGGGTTCAAGTTTTCCAAATTATGTGGATGGTTACCTGAATCAAGCGGTCCTGAATCAGAATCAGGTACACAGTGGGTACAGTCTACCGCAAAGTTGGCACAGAACTGTTCCACAACGAACCAGAACACAGCCAGAACTTTTGTTTATCAATAGGAACAGCATGTATTATATTACGCTTTACTTTTGATTCGCAATGAGCATAAAAGAATGCCCAAAGCAAGGAAGTGCTCTCGCGTTAAGTAAACCTAACGTATTCGAGTTACACTACCAAGTGACGCTGTAAAGTTCTGCAGTCGAGCTATCGTTACCAAGCAGTGTAACACAGGTACTCTTTACAAATGTCAGCTTTTTCGTTCGTGGCTTAGGCCCCCAGTAGTCGACGCACCTTTCTGGACCTAGCGCGTTAAACAAAAACATTCTGTTACATTCTTATTACAATCTTTAATTAGTTTTTTTTTATTCATCTGTGCTGACGCTGCTGCCCCCATATCGCAAGCTCTGAATTGCTTTCGCTGCCCAGCATAATGTCAAGCGACGTGGCTACAGATATACGAAAACAAGAAGCTTTTTAGTCACATAACACCCATGATTTAGTATGAAAGAAGTTCAGAAAACCTGCCAGGCTTAAACATGGCGCAACAAACAACGATTAAACAGCAATTAGATTGTCCTCCTGGATGAGATATGCCCTCTTAACTAGGCACCTATGACCTAGATAACCAATCCATAGCCTCTCAAAGGTAGCAAGAGCACACAGAACTGCCAATAGACGGCGCCGTCGAGTTGATCATTGGTAATTAATGGTACGCTCCAGCGACGTCGGATTACTCTGCACGATGTGCTCGGCATCCGATTTATCAGACAAACTGGAAATCCCTACAAAGCAGTGACCGGAACTGCAAAAACTAATCAAAATAACTAGTCAAATGCAATACTAATAATATAAAAATGAAAAAGATGTATCACAAGGATAATTTTAATAACATTTAGATGACATTTAAATATTTATTTCGCTGCAGAAGTCGAACTCAAACCTCTCGTTTTAAGAACAGTTTGAAATTATTTTATAGACCCAATTTTGCCTTCTTTTCTTCCATATTTTAAGAGTCCAGTGGAGATTCAATCATTCATCTATTCATAATCCATTTCTAAATAGTGTAAACTTCTTACTCCATCATTCATTAAGTACCTACCGAATCCCAAAAGGAGATAACCAATCTATTGCGTAATGTTATCTAAATTATTTGTACCCAACGAGTGCAATGAACATCGTTCATTCACTAATTCGTTCATTCATTATTCTTACCTCTGCGTTATTTTTTCAACACCCACTCTTAATTGTGATTAAGAGGACGTTCCCGCAACACTCCGCCGCTGAATTACAGATTGTTCTGCGTAATTTATGTAGCAATTTACTTGTTTCTTTTGCAGTTGGAGTTCCGTGTTTTCTTTACTCTAATACAGTTCTGATTGCTACGAAAATAAATCCTTTTTCTTGTTCATCCTTCTTCCTGTTATATATTATAAATGCAAAAGTTCTTTTTTTCTTTTGTAGCTAGTCATCTTTGTGGGTTTTTCTGAACGAAAAATTGCATTTTGGCTATTTATTAATACATAAAATAACAGCTCAAAAAATACTAGAGTAGGTGCATTATAAACACATAGCTAGATAATATTCTCTCTTGACACCACGAAAATGTTGTATTTTGTCGGACCGAGCGTTTTATTTTCCCAATAAAAAATTAAGCACCTTAAAATGTTTTCATAGCAAGTCAATGATGAGTGACATGGACTTTTTCGAAGGAAAAAATAGTATTTTTAACTAATAACTATAGCATTTTTCAGGAAAAACTACAATTTTTCAAAAAAAATCCCAAATCGCAAGTGCCCGACTCTCGCTTCGCCAATTTTTGCGCAGGATTTTTCGTTCGTGTTTTGTTTTCGCATTTTATCCCATTACATCCTATTCCGTGCCTGTTTGTTTTTTATAGTCTGTAGAATGTTGTTTTTGTTTTGTGAAGTCATATATTTTTTGCCCCGCGCTTTGCCGCTGCTGGACCCTCGTAATAAGTACAGTTAATTTGAAAAGTTTGGTCGCTGCATTACAAGAAAAGCTGGAGACTGACTGTAATATGTTTTCTTAAGGCTACATGCGCATTTAAGGGCTTTTGTTTTTACCGAACTTCGATGCATCATTTCTTTTAAAATGTTTTGATACTTGACATGTGTCATGCTTTTTAAGCCGTCGAACTTACCTACCTATACTTGTTTTACAGAAAATTTGTACCTAGCAAGGATCAGTATTACCTGCCCCACCTTAAGTTAATTACAAGTTTCCGTTTGAGTTGAAGTAGGTATAGGTGACTTCTTGTTGATTGTTTTACTATTCATTCCTAGCATAGATTCTATCGATCTCCTATATTTTTATTTTCGATTCAGTTTAGGCAGTAAATTACCTACGAGCACCTGCATTTCGTGTGCAAACAACAGAAGAAGACTGCTGCTGCAACAACGGTCAGAATAGATCGGCACAGCCACAGTATAGGTACACACCAGAAGGTCAAATATTTTAAAATATGTTTTGTATGTACGCGGTAGTACTTAAAATGTACTAAAAATATTTCAAGTAGGTATTTTTTTCTGTTCAAGCTCGTTGGGAATTTTTTTCCCATCTGGCCCACCAGTTCGGTCGGCTGGTGGGCTCGATGGGAATAACCCGTTTAGGTATGAAAGCTAACAACCAAAATGTATTTGAGGCAGTTGCAATACCTTGCCTCCCAGCGCCTTACTTGTTTATTAGAGAGTCTAATGCTTTTAGCGATAGATAAGTAGGTACCTACTGAAATTGATGAAACTTTACTACCACGATTCTAGCCTACACTGTGTCAGAGCTTACCCGGAGCCTCGCAAATTTGCAACCATTATCTGCGATACGGAACTCGCCGCGAACGCAAATCCCCCCATTTAAGGATTTCCCGGAAAATCGGGAGAATTTGTTTGTTTACGGTGATTCATAGGCGATCGATTAGCGAGGATTAGAAACGGTTGATTTTGATTGGAGTATCTGGAGCCAAATGAAAATGCGCTAAGTATGACCTGACCACAGATCATAATAAATACTATGTATGACCTAATTGGAAGAAGATTTTAGTAGAGATCTTCGTACAGAACTGTCCAAAATAGTCCCCTAAGCATAGCTATGGGATTGAACTAGATTGCTGATAGAATACTTACATACATTTTTGAATACATACTTCTAATACATAGAACAAACATCTATGTTTCCCACACACGTCTGTTCTCAGTGGGGATCGAACCCACGATCCAGAGCACGGAAAGCAGAGCTATTACCGATGACGCCTTTCTGAAAATGTAACTTGCTTTATCAAATTGAACCACCAAAATAATCAGACACATTTAAATACAATTTAATATCACAAATAGACAAACTCCCTAAAAGCGCAGGAAATATCAAATTAATTAAATTATTCGACTGTTAGCACCTGAACTTTCTGAATCAATTTAAACAATAGGAATATTAATTTTCCGATTCTGAAAACCACTACTGTGTTTGAATTGAAACGAATGGTTGGATAGACTGATAGAATTTATGAGCTAATGAGTTTAATTAAGGTCTATTTTGCAAAACGTTGAATGGCGTTATTGTATAGGGTACTATGGAAACTAGAAGACTTATACAACCTTTTTTTGTAAATACATACTTATTTACAATACATAGTACTATGGAAATATGTTTACATTTGTTTATCATTCCTACTAATATTTGTATTTTTTTTTTTATGATTAGTAATGGAACAAGCTGATAACTCACCTGATGTTAAGTAGTAACTTCTGCCTATAACAATGCATTACCTCACAGAGCAAGTCCAATGAGGACGTACCCTGTAAGGCAATGCACTGCGTCCATCACTCTGAGACGTAAAGATCTTGAAGTCTCATGTGCTTGTAATTACACCGGCGCCCTTACCCTTCAAACCGGAACACAGCAATGCGAGCATCGCTGTTTGGCGGAAAAAATAGGTACTGTGGTAGTACTTCCCCGGACGAGCTCTCACAAAGAGCTCTACTACTAAAAAAATATTTAATTTGTTTTGTTTTATGTATGAAGACTGTCAAATTATTAAAAACAATTCATACCCAATCACTAGATAGGTACTACTTTATTCTTGGTGTGGAAAGTGGAACCAATTTTAATATTAAAACTATTCCACTTTTCAGCACCAAGCTTGAAGTCGATCGGTGCTCAAAAGTGGAATAGCGTGAGGAAAATTTTGGTGCGCAAACTTTTGGTGCTGAAACTGTAATTCCTTGTAATTCCTTCTACTATTATATTCTATTTTGTTTCATAAAAGCTAATCCTTTACTTACTACTATCAAATATTTATTTACTTTCTCTTCAATATAAAAACGCAGGTAAAATGAATTATGCAAAAAACACACTTCCTATACAAAACGCAAACATTTCGAACAAAATGAAAATTGGAAAAAGTGGAATCACAATTTGTTGCAAATGGAATACCTACCATCGGAACTTGCTTCGCGGGAAAAGCTATTTACATGCAATGGAGACCACGGTAAGAAAAAATTACAATATTATTATTATGAGCCCGTAGTGTCCCACTGCAGGGCAAAGGTCTCCCTTCCTTCTCGTCAGTCCTGTCTGTTTTGGGCAACTGTGGTCCTTGAGGTAGGCATCAAGCTCGTCCCTCCATCTTCGCCGTGGTCTGCCGCGAGGTCGTTTTCTGTTTTGAGGCATCCATTCTGTAGTGGATTTAGCCCACAACGCATCCGACATGCGGCAGACGTGGCGACGATTACAATAAATTAAATAAAAATCTAAATAAATTAAAATTCACAAAGAAAATTAGTAAGACTACACACACATACCTAGTTGTAACATCACACAATATTAGGTACATGTTCACAATACTTACAAAATCGTCACGGCTCAGTCGGTACGGTGCTGTGGGTCGTGGGTTCGATCTTCACGCAGGACAAACATTTGTGTGTGGCAAAAACATAGATGTTTGTTCTGTGTCTGGGTGTTACTATGATCAAAAGTAGAAAAAAAAACAGGTAGGTACCTACCTAAATTTTTTTGGAATTTGTCAATTTTATAAGACGTTTCTAACCGTATTTTCATTTGTGGTGGTCATTGTAAATTGGCCCTGTAAATTGGCCTAAAATTACATATCGCTTCAAACTCATTAGATCGAGTACAGAATTAGGGCACTGCTTATGCAGTGTAGTGCAGTATAACGTAGCATCATCGGCTTGTAATGAGGTTTTAATGCGACACTATGCGGTCAGTTGCGAGCGTGGTTTGTGCGTTACTACCGGAATTTGAACCCACGACATTTTCACACAACTGTTTACCGTTCTGTAGATAACGTACCTAAGCTTAACATCAAGTGAGCTATCAGCTTGTTCCATTACTTTTATCACAAAATAAAAAAAGCTCAAGTCTTGGAAATGAATTAGATAACTTAGTTTACTTGGTTTTAAAATTGTCCGATATCTGGTAAGACTTGGACTGTCTCTCTGTCGCCTACTAGAAAAAGATTTTGAGAAAAAGTACTTTTACCTAAGGATATAACTTTTTTTTTAAATTACATAGTTTACTAGTGCCCTATAAAAACAGAATGCAAAAACTTCACACAGCCACCATGAACTAACAATTAAAAAAAAAAAGAAGTGTTTCGTTATTTCTGAATTAGATTAAGTTGCGTTTCTGTTACTAGGGACATCACCCTATTATAATTTGCATAACAATATTTTTTTTTAAAAGTCACATTATAATAAAAGAAGTAACGATAATCATTCGAGAAC
Source organism: Eulithis prunata (assembly GCA_918843925.1). Classification (NCBI taxonomy): domain Eukaryota; kingdom Metazoa; phylum Arthropoda; class Insecta; order Lepidoptera; family Geometridae; genus Eulithis; species Eulithis prunata. The sequence continues at coordinate 6,657,381 of OU974025.1, read as the reverse complement.
TCTTAGTACCTACCCCATACAATATCGTGTAATACCGCGTTCACACTATGCCATTGCCGCTGCCGGCATTCATGCCGCGGACTTATTGCCACAGCAACATCGACTTTATTCTCACCAAGGAGCTAGGGCATGAACTTGGCGATGTTGCTGTGGCAATAATTCCGGAATTAATCGCGGCATTCATGCCGGCAGCGGCATGGGCATAGTGTGCACGCGCTATAACACCGCCCTACTGTACTGAATGGAGTTATTGTTTGCAGGTCGGGAACTTTGCATCAGTAGCCCCTCGGACCTCGATGGAGCATGAATGAATGAATACGCAACAAGTTTTTTTAACTCTAAGAAAGTAAAGAAATATAACCTAAAAACTTTTTGCCCAATTGTACAAAAAATAGGACATAGCCGAATAAGCATACGCCACGCCACGTAGCAACTGTAGGTACTAATCCAACAACCCCACTCATAAATCAAACAAAACAGAATATATTACAAACCCACGCTTCAGACAAAACCTAAATATACCCTTTACAAAATGTCTGCCTGTCTATTAAAAAAAACTAGATTAATAATACTCTGTTTTAGGTATGGACATCAACCGTGCTTACAGATTACATTTTAAAAACTTTAAAAAATACTCATTACTTTAATATTATACGTTGATTGATATTAGGTAGGTCTGCAAAGGTTACAAATAATTAGGCAGTTTATTTTACTGCAAATCGGATGTATGATTTTTTTACTTACTTACACATATTTATCTGTATTTAATTATTATAAACAAAGTAGGTAGGTAACCAATTAGTTGGCAATAAAATTAGTATCGTCTTCTGTGGTTATATTTTATTATCAAAATATGCCAAACCTGTATAAAACAGCTTGTATTATAAAAATACAGAATAATGTAATATGAATGGCGCCATATATCACGCGTAGGGGCGCGTGCAAATAAATCAAGGTATAGAAAGCTGACTCTATGGTAATGACATTTTTAAACGACAGCCCTAAATAAATGAACGCACCCAAACCCAAAAAGCGTGCTTAGGACTTAATTTCTATAAGGATTAATTCCAAAACAAATGAAAAGAGATCATAATTTTAATCCCCAGTTTACCGTTAAACCCATAACCGACTCTTTTCTGTACAACCTCTATAAGTCGGTAAAAAAGTATAATGATATGGTCGCCATCTTGTCAACATGACCTTCGCCGAAATTCCTTTGTTACCTGCTCGCCAGCCGTACCACATTTGCATTTTAAACTTAGGTAAAGCTAATTAGTGGTTACCTACTTAGTGATGCCTATTAGAAAATTTAAGAACTTCACCAAAAAGGTTAGTTTAATCATCAAGGAGGTAGATCCTACTAATATATTCCATAAACATAAATGGCCATATTTAACAGTTTGTATGTACCTAGGTAAAATATAACAGTTTTTTTAAATTAAAACACGAATATGCACATAGTTGCAAAAGAGAAATCGAATCGTCTATACAGAGGGGTTGAGAATTGTTTTCTCATTTGCTCTTAGACCTCTTGGGCCTTGAATGACAGAACTTCACCAAAAACTTCAAGTTCTAGCAATACTTGTTTGTGTGAAATTTTTAAATAAATAAATAAATAAAAAGGTTATCATCACGTGATATTCCTTAAATAAACATACATACGTCATTCGTCATTATACGCACGTACCAACGGGTTAGTAATTACATTTTTTATAGAAAATTAATTTCGCCCACCTATCGGATGTCTCCCGATAGGTGGGCGAATATCTCCACACCTTGGGTCCCTGACGGTCGGCGATATCGGGGTCGGCCAAGAAAGCGTTGGCGCGACGAACTGGATGCCTTCGAGAGAGGATGGTGGGAGGAGGCTCGGGACAGAGAACATCGGAAGTCTATGGGGGAGACCTTTGCCCAGCAGTGGGAAGATATAGGTTAACAAAAAAAAAAAAAAAATTAAAAAGCAAAATATGTAGTTGTACTACAGTTGCAAAAGAGAAGTCGAATCGTCTACGCAGTGGGGTTGAGGACCGTTTCCTCATTGCTCTTAGACCTCTTGATGGGCCTTGACCTTGACTTGTGGCATACTTTCAGCCTGATTGATTGGGTTTGCTTGTACCCTGGGCACTCGGGCCCCGCTATGACGGACCTTTACCGCCGTTGAATTACCTACGACTGCCTTGATGAGCCGTGGTATCGAATTGATTGATACGAACAACTGCCTATTTGCTATTGCTAGTTGCCGATCCCGCTTTGACGGATGGTTTAGAACAGTCCATCCATCACAACTGCTGCACTGCGTAGACACGGACTCCCCCAGTCATACTTCAAAGGCTACACTCTCGTCCCCGCGAAAAAATACCGTTTGCGCGATCTAGGATTCGTCCTTTCCCGACGTCATAACTCAAAAAATTACAAAATTAATAAACTTTTTGCAGTCGAAACTTTATGTTTTAGATTTGTTAAACCCTTCTAGCTATTTGTGATTTTATTATACGCTGTTTTCTAGATTTTATAAAATATTGTTTTATTAGCAAAGGACAGATGGATGTGTTATCGTGCACGAGCGATAAGGACAAAACATTATTGTTGTTATCACCGTCTCAGTAGCGACATCTCTTGACAGGTTTCCTAAAGCCCATAGTGACCTATATTTCTAAATTAATCTTTATTTTAGAGATAATTTGATTTATTTTTTTAAATGAACTGATTTAACTAGTCTAGAACCTGATGTAACCTTGACCTATCAGTAGTTAGTAGAAGGCCATTAATAAAACAAATTACATTTTAAAACATTGATATGTGTCTATTACAAGTTTGGTGCATTGATGCACAGCGAGGTTAGAATCATTTCAATGATTTATTCTAATAAGTTTGTTAAATGAAATTAATTTAACAATTTTTTTTCAATTGGTTGAGTGTGGTACCTATTACTCTTTGGTAGAAGACAGCGAGTTTGATTCCTGCAGCACCAATAACCAAGATAATGCAAACATAATTTTGCCGAATTTAATCGAACCCGCGCCACCCTACCATAAAACAGGTGAGCCCGTCGGCACATCATAGTCAATTTATCGTTTCAATTCGCACGAGACACGGCTCACTAATTTGTAGCATGTAAAGCCTTCCGGTAAATTCCACGTTAATTACGTATAAATAAGGTATAAATAAATGTTTAACGTGTTCAACTAATTAACGGGCGCTTCGGTTTCTGTTTAACGGCATCACCAATGGAAGCTGGTATGGGGACGATGAACGGACTTATTTTATGATAACTGTTATTTTGTGGTCCAAAACATACACCTGGGGCTTATCAGTCAGTAAATGCTTTGTCAGATTCTCGTCTGGATTGAAGGATCTACACCAATTATACGCAGTTTTTTTTTTCTTTTTTTAATTATAAAAGTAATGGAACAAGCTGATAGCTCACCTGATGTTATGTGGTAACTTTTGCCTATAACAATGCATTATTTCACAGAGCAAGTCCAATGAGGACGTGCCCTGTAAGGCAATGCACTGCGTCCATCACTAAAGATCTTGAAGTCTCATGTGCCTGTAATTACACCGGCGCCCTTACCCTTCAAACCGGAACACAGCAATGCGAGCATTGCTGCTTGGCGGCAGGAATAGGTACGATGGTAGTACTGAACCCGGACAAGCTCTCACAAAGAGCTCTACTAGTACTAGATTAAACTCAAGGCAAGAAAATGTTAATTTGTTTAGAACGATTTCACTAATTGTTTACGCATACAAATACTACTCTATGGGCATTAACTTGCTATGGACCGTGCTATGGAGAAGAAAAACCGAGTCCGCCCGATTGTCATCATTATATCAATTTATAAGATAACGAAAACTATTTCTCAAAAAAAGGAGATCCCATCATCAACACTAATCCAAAAATTGAACAGAAATATTTATCTTCTAAATATACCTATAAAACTCTTTTGAAGCTGACTTAGAATCAACGCACAGCCTAAACTATACCTAAGTCCTAGAGGTATGAAATTTGGAGTGTATATCCTTATAATATTGTAGGGGTGCAATAAGAAAGGAATTTTGAAACGTCACACTCTAAAGGGTAGAACGCGAGCAACGCCGCGGGCGACGGCTAGTTATTTATAAAAGTATGATTTCAGTTGAGCCTAATAAAACCTTTGATTTGTCGATCTGTAAGGTTTCTCAATTATCCCTTTAGAAAATAAGCACATCTTTTTGCCCCATTTTTCCCTTCTTAATACCATCCATGCTTTTAATTTTCTCAATACTGTTTAAGGCTTCCGTAGGTAACTCAATCGATTTATAAAATAAAGTATTTTTAAATCGAATGAGTTATATTACGTCTGTAAATAAAATACAGATAGGTAGGTAGGTATTTTCAATCAAGGCTTATTCCCATCGAGCCCACCGGCCGGCCCACTGGTGGGCCCATCAAAATCAAATAAATGTAAAACAAAGTCATTTCGTATCAAAAAGTGTTACCACTGTCTACAAGTGTCACCATTGTGAAACCAGAAGTATTATTGTCAAGTCCACACGTCTCTCATCATCAGCATAATGAGAAAACTTTAGGGTGTGATGTACCCTCGGGCATAAAGTCCAATTAGTGAAAAATGCGGAAACGGAAGGAACGAGTTTGAATGTTTAAGGCCGACAGGAGAGCTGCCTCATTTGCACCGAGTATTTTTGAATTCAGATAGATGAAAATATTTTTAAATGGAAGAAATTGCTTATTCCCATCAAGCTCACCAATTGGCTGCACTGCACTGGCAGTAAAATTGGGTTATTCCCATCGAACCCAGCGGCCGGCCCACTGGTGGGCCAGATGAAAAAAAAATCTCATCGAGCCCACTCATATGCATAGTGTAAACAAGTATCTACGTTGTTGGATTAAAAGCTAGCTCTGACACTGTTGACATGACCTGTTAGTAAGAGACAGCAATAAACAACTGAATAAAGTTATGCAACGATTATACCGCGTGCACACTATGCCCATGCCGCTGCCGGCATGTATGCCGCTTAATGAGAATAATGGCGATGTTGCTGCGGCAATAAGTCCGCGGCATTGACGCCGCCATACATTCCGGCAGCGGCATGGGCATAGTGTGCACGCGGTATTATAAGTAAGCAGGTAAGTATATTAAAAATATTATATCGCATGATGTGTTTACTATATTAGAAATAACAACGAAAATGATTATATTACAAAATGTGTTTTAAGTTAAGTTAGTGTATATTTCAAGTTGTAAACCAAATTAATAAAAAGATTAAAAATATTGTCTTCAAAGGCACGTGTCTGACCGTGAAAACGCAGGCAGACACGCTTTTGTATTAATATTACTGTGGATTTATGTAACCAAGATTACCGCAATATTCGTCTGTTGATATACTGCGGAATGCAGAGCGGGTGAACCGCGCTTCGATATGGTTTATTCAATCATAAATACTGAAGCTAGACGACATGGGATTCTGTACCGCAACCGTTTCTCGACTATATTATGCCCATGCCCAGGCCGCTGCCGGCATTACTGCCGCGGACTTATTGCCACAGCAACATCGCCTTTATTCTCATTAGGTAAGGGCATTAATTTGGGCCGGGAGTCCACTTCCCTGCCCAAGTCCCTGCCGACTGCGGCACAGTGTGAATGCAACATTATGAATTTACTAAGTTTTGCTTCTTTTTAAGCTTAGCTTAACATGCCAGTACTGGCTTGGTAGAACAAGCTTCTCAAAGAATCCGCTCAGTGTCTCCAAAAAATCATTTTCCTCTGCCGGCAGTCGCAGGGTTCGCTAAGAGGATTATTGGACAAAAGTCAGCGCACACTGGTGCGCTAGGCGCCAAACGTTTTACAAATTTAACTTCAAATTGTTTATTTAACATAGATGTTACCATAACAGTGAGCCCAAAATAATAACTCTATTACTAGAAGAATCTTACATAGAAAAAACTTACAAAACAAATAACAATAATATACACCATTAAACACAGTTTTACACCATTTACATAACAAAACTCGTACCCTCAGTGGTTGGTTAAGTCAGGCAGCAGATGATGATGATGATGATGAATTATGGCTTATTCAAAACTGGCTTTAGTTGTCTAGTTCGCTAAGAATTTGCACTGTAGTTATGAACATTAATTAAAATTTAATTAACATTTCTGTCTGCTCTGTATTTAAACTAAGCATCTTAAGACGCTCAATTTCGAATTAGACCAGTATATACCTACTGAGAGAAGCTTAGAGTGCCTTAGTCGTGCAGTAACCGGCTGGTACTATGACACGTGGAATGGTTATTTTTTTTTTTTTTTTTAATGAGCTATAGCTAAGCATTTGGCTGCCAGCACACCTGGTGGTAAGTGTAGCTGCAGCCTAGGGTGGAGCACGCTTAGCTATAATCCACCTATTCACTCTTTTCTTGAAAATTCCCAGGTTGTATCTTTCAGGAAATACTGAAGATGGCAGAGAGTTCCAATTAAAACTATTTTTGAAACTATTTTTTACAGAACAAAATAATAAGTAAGTAGTGTACCAGGGCTCATTCCAGGTTTCCCCTGTGTGGGGGATTTCTAGATCTTTTGTCCAATAATCCCATTAGCGACCCCTGCTACTGCCGGCAGGGAAAACTAACCAATATAAGTACTGTTCTTTTACTGTTTTTAGTTTTTAAAAGAATTAGCTCTGGTATTTATTTAAACATTTGGTCATGGCGCATACGTAAGTTTACACTTACGAGTACGTTAGAGGTTTTTCAAAATATGCTACTGAGATATTGCAGCGTTTGGACCGAATTATTACAAAAGGCAGGTTTTGCAAATAGCACTCAATTATTGCGCCACATCAACAGCCGTGTACTGTAATACAGTTTAGCTGGAGCGAAGTTGAAGTGGCTATCTGAACTTTGAATAAGATAATTTAGCCGGTCGGCCTTTCAAGTTGCTTTGTTAAAATCGGCTCTTCTTGCTAATACCTATAGTCTACAACAACATTGTAATAAAACTAAGGGGTATATTCATATTGGTCTTCTAAAGCTGAGCTAACTAAAATGATTGCTAAATCTGTTGTCATCTCTTTTCGTTGTCATGCAAGTGACAATGATAGAGCATTTTTTTAAAACCGCGTTAAAATGACAGTTGAATATGAATAAAGGGGTTATATTACCGTTTACTAGTACACAATGAACTATTTGTATGTTGGTGGGACGAACGGGAATTTATTTTGAATTCTTCTTATTCGTTCCACCAGTGGGACTACTCAGTGGGACGAACGGGAACGAACTACTTTTGCTGATGGTTAATAAAAAAATTATATAAGTATTCTATCAGCAATCTAGTTCCCATAGTACAAGCTTTGCTTAGTTTAGGGCTAGAGAGCGTTGTGTGATAATGTCCAAGGATTATTCAATTATGGCTAACTAATACTACAGTAGGTATTTACAAATAAAATACACATTAAATAGTTGAGCTATCTACTTTACTCCCTTACTAAGCCGACATTTTCAATGATTATTTAGATTAGGTTTAAGATGATATTTAACTGAGAATTACGATAATTTTTAATATACTTACCTACATTTTTATCTAAAACAGTTTTTTTTTCATTAAGATAAGATAAGATATGTTTATTTGCATGTAAAAATAGTGCATTATTTCTACCTAATGGGCATGCAAATACTTAGAATTGGATATTAAATAAAAGTAGGTACTTATAAGATAAATGCTAAGTTGGACGCCATTTTGTGACGAAGCGTGGACTTTGGGGAACACACATTAGCTTAATTTTAATTTTAGCATTGTAATTGTTTCGTTTGTAGCTCTAGCATTAGTCTGAATCAATCTGTATCGGTTATCATTGTTATCTGTATGCTCATCTGTTATCTGTGCTATTTCTACAACTCATTACCTCTTCTTTGTAATGTGTTCTCTTTGTATTCTACCGTATTTGTCACAAATAAATGTCTTTTATTCTTATTCTTATAAATCAATTTTACTAAAATAATCATACTAATAATGAAATCCATTACAAATTAGGTTAGAATCATTAATAAAATCAGTGTATAATTCAGCAAGGCCTGAAGCAGGCACGTGTAAATACACAACACAGTCACCTGTCCCAACTTGCAACATTCTGTTCGTAACTTGGTAATAGTTCACGTCTCACACGCAAATACCTAGCTGTCTGTTTGATTATCATTAAGCAGAATATAAACTATGAGTCGCGACTTAAAGTTGCGACTAGTCGCGTGCCATGGTAGTATGAACGCTAAGAGAGTGTCTATTTTTTTTTTAAGAATGTATACCTACCCTGTACAGGTTTCATCATCATCATCATCATCATCATCAACCTATATCAGTCCACTGCTGGACGTAGGTCTCTCCCAAGACGCGCCACTGAGCCCGGCCTTCGGCTCTTTTCATCCAGTTTTTGCCAGCTACATGTCTCAGATCGTCACCCCCCCTAGCCGGAGGGCGTCCTACACTACGCTTGCCTAAACGTGGTCCCCACTCGAGAATTAGTTTGCTCCAACGATTGTCGGTTCTGCGGCAAACATGGCCGGCCCACTGCCATTTCAGCTTACTAATCCTCTGAGCTATGTCGACCACCTGGGTTCTCTGTCGGATAACCTCGTTCCAGATTCTATCCTTCAGGGAAATTCCGAGCATAGCTCTCTCCATAGCTCGCTGAGCGACTTTCAGCTTGTGGACCAACCCTACTGTACAAGTGTACAGGTTTACACAACACAAATCAACGTACATTTAAAAGGAAATAAAACAAGGTGCTCCCATAATTACAGGGTATCACAGCATGCATATAAGAACAAGCAACTTATAAAATAACATAAAGTAGGAAGAATAACAAAGTATTGGTTCACATAAACAAAAGTAAGCTTAAGGCAATAAGGTAAGTATATAAATGGTAGTTGTTTAACGGTACTTACAAGATAAAAAAGTTAAAGAAAAATTCAGAAAAAAAATAATAATAGTCCAACAATGCTTTATTTTTTTAACACTTTTTCGGATATGGACTCAAAGTCGCTTACACTACTAAAAGTCGTAATCAATATAGGTATGTATATAAAACTCTTTTGAAGCTGACAGAGAATCAACGCACAGCCTAAACTATAAGTCCTAGAGGTATGAAATTTGGAGGGTAGTATCCTTATATACCTAGTGTAGGGGTGCACTAAGAAAGGAATTTTGAAAAGTCGCACTCTAACGCGAGCAACGCCGTGGGAGACGGCTAGCTAGATCTATAGACCTTGAGTGTGTTAAACACACGTGGCAACCAGGGGCCACGTGTGTCTGTCAGCGTCTACGTGGTCTTATTACGATTACTTACGATAAATGACAATACTGTACTGAAGGATACTTATTTTTTTGTCTACCACGGCACGTGTCTAACGCGCTCAATGTTTGTAGATACAAACAAATGACCTCTAGAGTCGCGCGCGACTTAGTCGCGTCCGACAATTTGTTTCCAGCATTACCCAGTCCAAGTTACCTATCCTCTTGTTTGCTGAAGGTATTAAGCTAGATGACGGTATAGCTAGTTCAATGATAGGTCAGTATTAGACATCAGAGGCTCAGTGTCTACATACAAATCAGCGCACACTGGTGTGCTATGGGCGCCAGACGTTTTAAACCAGATTTACACACCAAAACTCGTACCTACTAGGCCCTCAGGGGGGTCTAGCGGGCTCAAGTCACATACCATTAATACTATGGCGGTAATTGAACCTGCACCTTTTTTTGACTGAACGGTCCTTTTTAGTTATTTATTATTGCAGTCATCACATAATAAACTTTCTTTTTCTAAAACCAATACAATGAATAAAACATCTCTGAATTGGACAAAAAATCGAGTTAGAAAAATAAAGAAACAGATACAACCTAACTATATTCGAGTCCTCGAGAAAATGTTTTTAGATGATGTGTTTTTTTCTCGCTGAGATAAACTAAAAACCCCATTTATATTTAATGGCCTAAGAATACATAAGCAATTTTACTGATTCATTCTGTTAAGGCCGATTTACACAGTCATATGTACAGTTAAAGACGAACTACACTCGCAAAAATGATTAATGAAAACTTATTCTGTACATTGTAATGATAATCGGTAGCTTGTCCCATGTCAATAAAGCACACAAACTAACACCGTGTAGTAACGCAACAACACTTCGCAGTCAAGTCATCAGTCATCAGGTGAGATTGTGGTCAAACGGTTGCCTATATTATATTAAAAAAAAATATTAATGTCGTCAATGCCGCGCCGACCGACTTAATCACAACTAACTCGCCACTTTAGTTATGAGAGTGTAAATGCTGTTTTAGGTCTACGTCTGTGATAGTAATTGGTAGAATATACATTTTGTTTTTATTGCATTTACCATTTATCTTATTTAAAACAATCAGTCTCGCAACCACTAATGTTTTAGATGAAGATTTATTATGAGACATATTCACTTAAACGAAATAAATTTGGTTTAAAAAATATGACAAGACTACAAAAAATTACTTTCACCCTTAAATATATCAATTGAAATTCTATTTAAAAGCTTTGGTGTATAGGTACAGATTTTTTGAGGTAGGACAGAAAAAAATTTACTTCCAAAAAGTTTTTGTTTTAATTGCCATTTTCTCTCTTTTTTTTAATTCTGTGAATGCTGGTCTAAATTTGTTCAAAAGTTTAAGGCAGCCGTTATAAGTAGCCTTACTGCCACTGTATTATTGCTACTGAATCACGAAAATCTATCCTGTATAGAGAAATTTTACTATTTTTTTTTAATTTGATAAAATAAAGAAAATCATTTTCTTAATGTAAAAACTAACACTAAAACTATTTAGAGAGAAAAATAAATGACGCAAAAATGCTAGTGATTACCAAATTCTAGAGCAAAAATAATATATATCTGTCTCAGAGAAAGTGAAAAATGTTGTCTTATAAAATTTAAATGGGTACATTTATCTAGGGCCTAGCTCGTTTGTCTAAATTAGGATTTACGGTACGAAATCTAGGGCTTTGGTTTTATAAAAAACGCCAACCGTCACATCACGTTGTGTACATAACATTTTCTAATTGACAGGCGTCATGGCTCAGTCGGTAGTAGCTCTGCCTTCCGTGCTGTGGGTCGTGGGTTCGATCCCCACCGAGAACAAACATTTGTGTGTTGTAAACATAGATGTTTGTTCTGTGTCTGGGTGTTTGTATGTATTATAAGTATGTATTTACAAAAAAAAAATGTATGTGTGTATTCTATCAGCCATCTAGTTCCCATAGTACTATCATTTATTTAAAAACCAAATTTGTTTGGCGGAGGGCATTGATATGCCATAACACCGGTTAATCCTAGTTTGGGTATCAATGTTGTCCAACCAGGAAACTCAACACTGTAAACCAACTAACAATATTGGAAATGTATTACTAATGTCTGTTATTATTTCAATAAATTTCATTTCATTTCATAGTACAAGCTTTGCTTAGTTTAGGACTAGAAGGCGTTGTGTTAAGTGTCCGTGAATATTTATTTTATTATTTTTATTAATGAGAATATTTGAAGAAACTTCCTCCTCCCTTAAGGACATGCTCTTAGTACGAATACTGTTAGAAATCGTACCTAACTCTAATAGTCTACTGGCGAGAATTCAGAGATCCTTGAACGATTTAAAAACTTCAAAATACGTGATTTAGGTAATGGCTCATTCCAGTTTTCCCCTGCGTCAGTCCCCTGCGTGAGAGATTTCTCGAACTTTTGTCCAATAATCCCCTTAGCGACCCCAGCGACTACCGGCAGGGGAAAACTGGAATAAAATTCCAGAGATCCCCTTAGGGGTCCATTTACACCGTTTTCTTTTAAAAGTCAAACAAAAACGCAGCTTAGCCAGCTCCGCACGTACTCGTACCTATTGACCTTAGCTTTCCTGTGGATAAGACCGACGATGGTATAAGTACCTACTAAGCAAGCGTAATACATATAATTTTATATAACGTTCACCAGGTTTTTAGAAATTCAAAGCTTAGGCTGTAGTAGGTACATTCTTTCGCATTTCTCGAACATTCCCTCACGAACAGGAGATATCTCAACAAGCTACTTAATAACGTAGGACAGGTTCCCTGAGAGGTTTTATTACGGTTTAGATTATTTTTTTTGTAAATTATACCCAATTTTGTTTAAAGTTTCCAAGAGCATTTTCGATCAAAATGACTAAGTTATCATTCTACGACCACTAGACTCTAGCGATTGCAAAAATGACAAGAATGACAGTCACGGGAATTTTGTTGTTTCATAAATTTTTTTACAGTTTTCTATGTACGAGATTGTACGCATAACTTGACCTATTTCCTGCTATGGAAAGCTAACTACACCATATTCTTATAGTCCGTACTTCTTCTTCTTCTTCTCCTCTTCATTAATGGCCTCTGTCCGTCATTTCGACAGACAATTTTGCCAATGTCAAGTGATATAATTGTAATAATATAAGTCAAGTCAAGTCATTTATCAAGTCGGCTGTCGTTTGTTTATGTTGCATGTTATGACATGTTTATGACACTAGTATTAGCGAACTCGACAGCCGACACTGGCAGAATTGTGACAACTAGCCACAAACCAAGAAGTTGAAGTTGAAAGCAAACTACATAGTACTAATAACGAAAGTCGACTTGACGAAGACTTGACTTGTATTATATTATTTCAAATTCATCACTTGACACTGGCAAAATTGTGTGTCGAAATGACGGACAGAGGCCATATAGGTATAGAAGAAAAAGAACCATGTCAAACAATTATTATTCTCATCAAATTCGCTCCACATGCCTCCTTACGTCACATTATAAATTAATCTTCAATTTAGAAGTGATGATAAATTGCGTCGACATCCTTCATAACACGCGTTTGACAAATTAGTAGTATTGTTCGCTATAGGTATCATTAATTATGATGCTCACCTTGTAATAAACATTTGAAAACATTCTGCGGAACAATTTTCTGTAAATACCAAGCTAGCTAAGTATTTTCTTGGAGAAAATGGACGGATCCATCAGTTGGCCCTTCTGCACGTCTGGTCATTAGGTCTGCCTGATAGATACTCGTAGTAACAGAGTGCGTAAAGAAAGCAAGCTTGCATGAGTTAGTAGCCAATTCTGGTGACGGAGTTTTTAGGTCACCTTAAGGCCTCCGTCATGGCTTAACGACTGCTAGAGACGGGACCGACAGTTTAACAGAGTCTTTGTTTTATTTTCTTTTGCATTCTCCATCATGAAGAAGTCTGAACATACCCGAGAATAGCAAAACTTACACTACATTATACTAAAAAGATTCTCTACTAAAAAAAACGTCTGGCACTTTCCAAAACTCTAAAGCAATTCGATGATATTTTCAGAAGAGTCTTGTAGAACGGCAGACATTAGCAGAACGCGCTTGTTTTAGTAATGGTTGCCAAGTTTTTGGTACAACTTCAAAAACACTGAAATTCATTTCAATAACTGTAATCACTGTTTTCTGACCGAAATACTTACCTTTTTCTTCAGTATAAAGTTGTAAACATAGATGTTTGATCTGTGTCTGGGTGTTTCTATGTATTATAGTAAGTATGTATTTACAAAAAAATTATGTATGTATTCTATCAGCCATCTAGTTTCCATCGTACAAGCTTTGCTTAGTTTGGGATTAGAAGGCGTTGTGTTAAGTGTCCGTGAATATTCATTTAAAAAAAAAAAAGTGTAGAAAAACTCGATTGATAAGACGATGACATAAAAATCCACGGATTGGTTATGGAAACGCTCATTCGTCTTCAAAAACGAGTACCCAGTCCAGAACCTCTACACTAAAAAATTAATTACCTAGGTTCGGTAGTGACATTAGTGTTACACTTCGCGGCCGGCTGCGTTGACTGCGCAGTGTAACACAAACAATACGACGAACCTTCGGCTATTGATTTTCGTAGTAGCCCTGTGGGCTGGTATATCTAGATTTCGGACTGCGATAGGAAATTTTAAAGAGCGTGGAGTATTGTCAGTCAAAGCGAGGAAACTAAATCTTTGTTGAAAATTGTAAAGTTCAAAGGTCTCGAAAAAACGAAGTCAGAGAAGTATAAGTCCAGCGTAGCACTATGAATGGAACCTTCGAGAAGTCGGGTCCGAACTTCACTTCACTTCGCATTTCCAACTTTTGTAAACGTTCAAACGCTGATTTTGGGACGCAACAAGAGCTAGGAAGATTTGGATGTGGTAGATGAATGTTTTTTTGAGAACTATCAAATTTACGAGTACAGAGTACCTAACTAGTTACCGTTAAGCGAGGTCAAGTGTCACTGAAGAATGATCGTTTTAATCTTTGTTGATTACTTACCTCTTTGTTGAGTACCTACCAATCACTAGAGCAAACAAGCTCGTAAGAGTTAGTGGCCAACTCTGGTGACGGAGTTTTTAGGCCGCCTTAAGGCATCCGTCGTACGACTGCTAGAGCCGGGACCGACAGTATAACGTGCCCTCCGAAGCACGGAAGCGCTCAGATGTAAATGCCACTAACGGTCACCCATCCAAATAGTGACCGCGCTGAAGATCGCTTAACTTAGATACATCGATGAAGATTGCCTAAGCAAAGCAAGCCTAGCCACGAGCGCTTTTAAACCAGCCACTGACGCTAGAGGTAATCCTGAAGTATCTTTACTACCATCCACAGCCTTCGACCTTGATGGATGTAAGCTTCTTTTGTTTTCTTCTTTTGCTATCCATTCCAGTCTATTCTGCTCTATTTTTCTTTTGTCTAAGGTTTCCTAGCGCTTCAGAACACCATAAGCTAGCGTTCTCTCAGTCTTTTATTCTTCACATGAAATCTGCGAAATGCCCAGACTATTTTTTAAATAAAATCTCAGTAAAGAACCCTCGTACATCTTTGTCGCCTACAGTGTAAAATCGTGGAACTTTTTCGCTACAAATGAATTCGTTTCTGCTCGGCGCGTGACTCGCATGATCCGCCGAGCGCCTATTGTGGACTCGACAATGTACCTGCCGCTGCTTCAACGGAGCACAGAATTGATATAGCACAGAGGGAGTCATGGTAGGGTACCTATTTGCACACTGGACTGTAGTGATATATACCTAACATCATATTAACATAGATAAGATAAGAATTAAGATAAGATAAGATCATTTAAGTGTAAGACGCCCTCCGGCTAGGTGACGATCTGAGACATGTAGCTGGCAAACACTGGATGAGAAGAACCAAAGACCGGGCTCAGTGGCGCGTCTTGGGAAAACCTACGTCTAGCAGTGGACCGATATAGGTTGATGATGGTGATGATTATAATGACACACTTATATTACATGTATGCAATAGGTGTCTTAAAGACAATGTCATTTTAAAACAGAAAGTCATAAGGCTTATGTTGTAGGTTCTGTTCCCCGTTCTTCGTTCGCGACGTTCTGCGCGGTCTCTATTTGGATGGCTGACCGCTAGTGGCATTTACATGGCACGTTAAGAATATTGAATGTATCAGATTCTATCGAAGATTCGTGTTCTTGTTTACTTAGTACGTGTCCTTTTTTTCCATAGATATGAGAAATTACTACTTAGTTGGACTTCTGTTTTGGCTACAGATTCATTAAAAATCTTTTTATTTTTTTTAATCGGTATAAATCCTTGTTTTTTTCTAACTGCTCATATTCTCTGTTTTTGTAACGTGATTGAAAAGCAATTCTGCGTAAATCTGGCACTGCACGACCTACGTCCCTATTCAGCCCTTCAAAGCATTGTGCTCGTGTACGCGATTATAGCCTCTCACGTCTCGGAATAATGATTAGCTTTTAATAGCGAAGCCCGATAAATGGAAAATCGAAAATCGCGTGAAACGATTGACTTTTAACATTTATTTGATGGCTCAAAAGCTTCAAATGGCGTCACGTGTCGGGGTTTACGCACCCATTATTCAATTAGGTTTAGCTAATACGTGTTTTGATATACCTACCACTACCAACTTATTGGGTTGGGTAAGTAAGTACCTAAATATATTTTTTACAATTGATTGACATTGTTAAGAAACAGTTAGGTTAGGTTATCTTGTAAGGGAAAGTGGAAACTTTACAAGCCACATACCTAATATCTAATCTATTATAGTGTCTAAACGCTTGTGCATGATCAATGATCACGTATAGAATAGGCATAGCCCTAAAGCGAGCAAAGGGTGGGTTTGTGACATTCCTCCTCATGAGTTTTGAGCACCAAGATGTCACCAAGGAATACAAATTATTTGTTTTGTCCTCAAGAAACCATTTTCATGTTTTCGAGACTTTTCAAAAGACATTTGCTATGTTAGTTCCTTCCCTCGTATCTATGTTATTCTCTGTTGTTATTTTCAAAGTTTAATGAGTTAATAAGTAGGTAGGTTGTAACCTAGTTTTTTAATAACTTAATCAGAAAGACTAACGACTTTGCCTATCAAAGGTAAAATGCCTTAGCATCATTCAGCGTCTCAATTCTCGGGAAAAATTACCCCGATTTATATCCCGTAAAAAAATTACTGGGGCCGATGAAGAGGAAAAAGTAAAAAGGGCTTTGCGCCATCATTTTTATCGTCATAATCACTAGGATGATCTTAGCTCAAACTCTGATATCTTGAAAGAAGCTGCCGTCTTATTACGGCCGTCTACAAAGAACATTGTAGGTACTAGTGCCGCCACCTCTGTTAACGGAACTTCATAACTCATATTGGTTGCGAAAAGGTTCACTGCTAGTTGACATATCTTTTGCTTGTGATTTTAAAGATAATGGCAGAATATTTTCGAGTCGTAGACTAGAGTCTAGAGACTAAAGTCTAGAGACTAGAGTCTAGAGACTAGAGTCTAGAGACTAGAGTCTAGAGACTAAAGTCTAGAGACTAAAGTCTAGAGACTAAAGTCTAGAGACTAAAGTCTAGAGACTAAAGTCTAGAGACTAAAGTCTAGAGACTAAAGTCTAGAGACTAAAGTCTAGAGACTAAAGTCTAGAGACTAAAGTCTAGAGACTAAAGTCTAGAGACTAAAGTCTAGAGACTAAAGTCTAGAGACTAAAGTCTAGAGACTAAAGTCTAGAGACTAAAGTCTAGAGACTAAAGTCTAGAGACTAAAGTCTAGAGACTAAAGTCTAGAGACTAAAGTCTAGAGACTAAAGTCTAGAGACTAAAGTCTAGAGACTAAAGTCTAGAGACTAAAGTCTAGAGACTAAAGTCTAGAGACTAAAGTCTAGAGACTAAAGTCTAGAGACTAAAGTCTAGAGACTAAAGTCTAGAGACTAAAGTCTAGAGACTGGACTCTAGAGATATTATGAATAAAAAAAGCAATGCTCTTAGCAATTAATATGAATTAGACCGAAAGACTAAACGTAGCTGTTGACGTGCGTGATTTAACGTTTACCGTTTCTTAAGAAACCAAAGATTTAGATGGTAAAAAATTCAGCTTTCCTGGCGAAAGATTAAAGCGTTATGAAGATGGAGCTGGATTTCTTTTGATAATGCAATGGTCACAGAAATAAATGTTTTATATAAAGTGTTCACTCAAAACTTTACAAAAACTAGTATTCCAATAACTTATGTATTATTATTATGAGCCTTCGATGTCCCACTGCTGGGCAAAGGCCTCCCCTCCCTTCCCTCCACGCTGTGCGATCCAATGCTGTGATGATCCATTCGGGCTGGTATTTATTTAGTTCATCCCGCCACCTTGTTCTTGGTCTGCCGCGGCGTCTTGGTTTTTGTGGGCGCCACTCTGTGTTACAAGTTATGTATACTGTACTATTATTTGTACTTCATTGACAGGATAAACATCGGGCATATGATGGGAATTGGTTAACTTTTCCTATAACAATTACCCCACAGGGCAGGTTCACTGACGTACCGTATGGTCAGTCAGTCGTTTCATATTTATTTTATGACCCTAATTAAAACTTGTACCTATAGCCTACAAGGCAAGTCACTTTTACTTCCAGGTTGGTTACTTACAGGTTATTTACTTCCAGGTTGGTTACTTACAGGTTCGTTACTTACAGGTTAAATTTTTGAAATGAAATCTAGCTCCCGGTGCACAGAATGTAGAGCGCTGATGAAATTGCACACATATAATATGATCTGAACTGAATGAAGGCATCGCACCGGAATACAGCATCTCGGTCATCACTGCTTGGCAGTACCTACCTAGAAATAGGCACAAAGATATACGAAATTGCAACGACTAACGCTTTCAAAAAAGTCTACATAAACGCATGTCTTCAAAACATGCCTCGTTGCCGGCGTCTGTGTTCCCGAATGACTATAATTTGGAAGTTTTCAAGAGTAGAGTGAATAGGTATCTTCTAGGTAACCGTGCTACATCGTCGACCACGTCATTGCTTAACATCAGGTGAGATTGTGGTCAAACGGTTGCCTATATTGTATTAAAAAAAAGGGTTCTGCTATGTTATTTTATTTTATATGAATAAATTGAAATTTAAACCTACGTCTTCTGTAAGCATGATAAATGATCCGTTTTCAAAACTAGCTCTCCGTTGTATCAAAGTGTATCTAATCTCCAATCCACAATGAAAAACACCTCCATCAATTTATTTGTTAACCTTGTCCTTGTCCGTCTAATTGTTACTTCTTGATAAACTAGCTTCATTGATGACACAGTTCTTTTTATAGGTTTGAGTAATTGTTTTATTGTTTGAGGAAACCCGACAGATAAGACCAGATATATTTTTAACCGACTTCAAATCAGAAGGAGGTTCTCAACTCGGTTGTATTTTATTATTTTTTACACCTCAGAATTCCGTCATTAGTGAACCGATTTGAAAAATTCTTTTTTTATCTGAAAAGGTATACTTCCAGATTAGTCGGCAATCGGTTTAATTCAAATTCAAATTCAAATTCTTTATTTCAGCCATACACATGATAAATAAGTAGCCATATTAGAAACAAGTATAAATAAGTAAGTAAGTTTAACCATATTATTAATTATACACTTAGGTGTGCACAGTGTGCGCCGTATCCCAGTGCTTCATAAACACTGAGTCCACATCCAGTCGGTTTTCTATTACCTTTAGGTAGGTGTTGACGCTGCCCCGTACCCGGCGCACCAGAGATGCTGCTCTACTACGGATGATCGCATAAAAGTCATCTACGTGTGCCTCCGCAAACATACCTGACGCGCTACAAAAGCGGGGCAGCCCCATCAGCATCCTAAAGCTATTATTATACTGGACGCGCAGGGCATTCCAGCCACGCTGTGTATAGCTGTTTGCAGTTTGTTTAGCAGTTTGGCAGTTAAGTAAGAATAACTGGAAAGAAACACGTCCTCCACGTACACGACATTGCCTATTTTGCTTTCTTGTGACTTTTCTGTTTACGATCAATAGAACCGTCCCAATGAACTACCATCATCATCATCATCGGTTTTTCCAGATTTAAACAAGGATTATTTAGAATCGTCTTACGAATTAGGTGATTCTAGGTGCCAGTTCTTCGCGACCCGAGCAAAGAGCGGGCAAGAAACTAATACGGCAGTTACTAGTGCTTTTTGTATGATCCTTTTTACAAAGAAATTAGTATATTTAGCTACTTAGATGTATCATGGGCTCCTTGGTTTCCAAACAAGCTTCAAGTAAAAATTGTAAATAAGAAATCAATAAATTTTAATAAAACTTCAATGCATTAAGTATTATGTAGTGCTTACCTAAAACTAGGAAACAACTAAAGTTAGTGCATCTAATACTAAAGTAATTTTATTTTCTTTTAATAGTGGTTTTTTGTTTACATCAATCGTATACTATCAAAGTCAAATATCTTTTGTTCAGTAAAAAAAACAAGGATCATTTAGAATCGTCTATAAACTAAGGTGATTCTAGGTGCTAATTCCTCGCTATCATTACCATCATTTATGTATAAATAATTACTAACGAATCGTTTTTAAAATAACAACTTGATAACTAAGTGTTAATTGACCCCAGTTTTTTTTAAGTAACCTAGTTAGCTTTTTTCTTACCAACACAACTTAATCGATTATCTTGCTACTTATTTTGTACTAAACCATACAAAATGGCCTTAAATAAAAGTATGTTTAAGCTTGTAGAATACCGCAACCACTTTCCGATTTAATCATTTTATACAACCCTTTATCAACAGTAAACAGAATGTTATTCTCATTATCAAAAGTCATAGCGCCGATAGACTCTATATCGATATGCTTCACCAGTTTAGAGTAATATAAGTTCTTAGTATCGATAATCACCTGGTAGATTCCATCGATCCACCAAGCGAAGATATTTCCATCTAAATCTATAGTAAGACCTCTGAAGAACGCGTTCCTAGAAAGACGATACACTGTCTCACCTTTCCCAACATGAAGGCCATAACGATTCAAAAATACAATGACGTCATACTTATTTATAACAAAAAGTTTAACCGGTATGTATTCAAGTAGAGTGTTAAAGTTATCCCCTTTCTTGACAACGATACCCATTACATTGTCCACGACGAAGTATACATTGTTTTTGTAGAACAAACTATGGATCGTATCTCCGCGACTACTGAATGGTGTAAGCTTATTGAAGTTGGCATCTAACACGTAAACACCATCACTGCCACCGAGATAAACTAACCCATTATCCTGATCTATATCAAAAGTCCCGAAGTTGATTATCAAATTCTGCGCAGATATGACTCCGGTTATATTATGATCATCCAAATTAACGAATGCAACTTTGTAGTACTCCACATCTTTGATTTCAGGTTCAAAAGAGTAGTAGAGTCGGTTTACAGATCTATGTACCCCCATTTTGTGGATGACGGTCTCGGTCCTAAAAGGGGCTGTTAGGTTTAGTATGAAGGAGACGTTGTAGCATGTTGTGTTGACAAGGATGCATGTGGAGCATTCTGTGGAGACTTCGACTTCCATCGAGGATCCCGTGCTGAAGCACGCCAGAAGAAGGAGTAGGAACATGCTGGTGCCTGGAAAAGAAGAAAAGTCAAGAAGTATTTTATTTCTTTTATTTTATTTTTTACTAGCTGTTACCCGCGACTTTATACTCGACGTACTCGTGCGAAACTTTCAACCAAAATATCTGTCACCAGCATACGATAAACCTCGTAGCAAATGGTTGCTTTTGGTTTGGAAAGTTCAAGCTGTATCTAAAAATCCACGTCTTTGATTTTAA
Source organism: Eulithis prunata (assembly GCA_918843925.1). NCBI lineage: Eukaryota > Metazoa > Arthropoda > Insecta > Lepidoptera > Geometridae > Eulithis > Eulithis prunata. The sequence continues at coordinate 6,636,228 of OU974025.1, read as the reverse complement.
TTAAATATAGCCTATTCTATTGTATAGCTTTTTTTCACTCATAACTGCGTTGCTATAGTAATCCACCTACTGACTTTTGATAGTTGAATATATTTCGGCCTTTCAAGGTTTACCCTTTTAGTATTTGAATTATTCTTTTTGTACCTAAAATATTCCCGCATACTAGATTCCATGTTAAAATACTCTGTTAAAATCTACACAAACATTCACTACTGCCTTTTACTGCGTAAACAATTCACATTTTCAAGTAAAACCATTTTCATTTTATATACATTCCACTATTAGATCAATTTGTGTGTGACAAGTGACAAGGCAAACATAGATGTTTGTTCTATATTCTATATGGCTGTATTATAATTTTGTTTTTACAAAAAATTTATGTAAGTATTAAATCCGCAATTTAGTTCCCATAGTACAAGCTTTGCTTAGTTTGGGACAAGAGGGTTTTGTGTGGATTATTCAACAATAATAATATTTATTTATTATATTGGTCTTTTTCGGAGCCATCTGAAGGGATCCCAAATGTTATCACATTAAAAAAGCCATTATAACACATACTTTAGAGGCGTAACTACACTAAAGTAGGCCGCAAAAGATCGATAAACGCCTCATTACTATGAATAGTTTATGAATACCCATGAATTAGTGCACGTGTGTGCAATCAGTAGGCAATCGATGGTTAGACACGATCTTTGTAAGAATCGCGATGCCTTCTTCTTTTTCTTGTGGGTGTTCGGTGACTAGGGTTGCCACTTTGCCAATGCCAGTGTTTATTGGCGTTTACTTATTTTTTAATCTTTTAACAGAAGCCGGAGATCTCAGCAAGGACGAATTATTATCATCTGCTAAAACAGACTTAGGCCTTAGACTTGGAAATAGAATTGTGGTAGAACGAATGTGAGCATAAGCACTCCAACCAATCACACTGGTATACTGAGTGCGAATTGTTGGGATGGGAATAGAGGCTTTCGATTCCTTTGCAACCAATCGCGGTCCGGTCCGTGACAAGCGTAGAAGCTATTGTTTCTGTCAAACACTTGATTAGTGCAAAGGAACACATCAACTTGACCTCTTGGTGGCAGTAATAAGTATGCTACTGTTACTTCCCCCGACGAGCTCGTTCACTAAAAGTCTACTTCTACTAACTAATAGCAGAGCGCGTAGTCTGAGTTTTGTTTTGTTGATCGAATCGCATATCGAGAAGCGACATGCGAGATATTTTGTATGAAAATCCGATAAGCGCCTCTAGCGGGAGTTTTGAAAACTATTATTCTCCGTACAAAAACTGCGGGTTCTCAATTCTCGCTTGTCGCAAATCAACATAACAAGACACTACGGGCTCAGTGGTAAAGCGGTGATCTGCAAAATATAGCGCAAACACAAGAAGAATCGAAGACGACGCGTCTCAGGAGAGTCTTACATCCAGTAGGGAACCGATATAGGTTAATCCAGAATTACTAGTCCCAATTCAAGACAAGTCGATTCGGCTGGATTAAAACCTTCATCGAAAAAAGTGGGGTCTACGGTGCTACGCCAACCTCTAATAATACAATAATAATTAGTATTATTGTATTATTCCAACCTCTACGCCAAAGATATTTATTTGTATGATATTTGCGCAGCTTTTGGGTGGCGTAGTAGGGTAAGCAAACTAATATCGCTTACTGTACCTTAATACCAGCCTATTTTATTATTTATAGCTAAGCTTTTTTCCACAAATAAGTTAGCTGAAGATCAATACAATTTAAAACTAAGCTCTACATACAGCTAAATCCAACTTACCTTAGAATTTATGCAGTTTCAATCCAAACCCCATATTTCAAAGCCACTATTTTCTATTCCCGCACCTCACAGGCCGAATGCAATCCATTTCACTATGTTTCTGATGACGATATATGTGTTGTCTATGGTTTTCCCGTAAAGCGAAGCGCGAAAAATGATTTTTTGCTTCATATACTTCCGCTCGAAACCTTTTTACTTTATTTTTAGTAAAACCTCCTTCCTTATTCACGACTGCGTAATTTATTTTTAAATTGTGAACAAAAGCGCGCGAATGGGATGGAATCGGCGGGCTGAATGTATAGCACCCACTGACTATTAACCGTTAAGTACTGAATAACCACATATAACTGTCGATGGAAAAGCGAGGATTTTACGGAATGAAACATATTTTAATGGGGATATTCAGTGCTTAAATAGCCAACATATTCACCATAAACAGCTTTCGTTTATGTATTTTCATATTATAATCCAGATAAAAGTGTTAGTAGCACCAACTCTTTGGTGAATTTTATTCTTTTGTTTCGTATTTCGAACGGTGTTTTAGTTCCGGGTTTTTCAAACGCTGTGGTGCGTATCACTGGATTATTCCGAAGAGGTCAATGTTCACCCATTTCAGTGTCATTTACGAATAACTTTGGCTCCAAAACACTGTCACTGGATGGCCACTGGTGAGTTAAGTTAGCACCAGTCGTACATAGAAGAAACCATGACCGTTTTTATGAATTATACGCCGATGGAACACCAATTGGCCTTTAAAAATTAAAACAAGAGTCTAAAGATAGATCTCACATACGCAACCTCTTTGCTACTCAGCATTGAACGCATTCTTGTCGTTTTACGCCTTTTTTTTTTGTTATTTCTGCAATTTCGTCTTTATACCTGGTAGAAATTAGTTATGAACTGCATTTTCAATTAGTTGACCTTTAGGATAGTCTATTAACCCAAAAAGTAAATCAAACCTATAAAAAAGCCATTCAATCTAGTTATTATTTATGTGGGTGCAAATGAACTGTGCGTGATAGAAGAATGCCATGACGCATGGTTGCCACACTAACCGCCCACCACAGGACGGACATCGTAGGATCGTGCTAGTAGTGACTTCTACTCATAATCATCTGGCTTATGTCATTTGATTGGTATTAAGATGTAAATCTCTCTTCTACCTAGTTATTATCTATTATGATCTGTGCTTCCACTTTTTTTAATTCGATAGCAAACGGCCCTCTTTGATTTAGGATCAGCGTTTATAGGTCAAGTCTGTGGTCAAGATGTAAATATTTCTTGTATATTTTTTTTTATTTGATTGTTCTATGTCGTTGGTTTTGAATCAGGGTTTATATTGTCTTACTAGGACTTGTCTCTCACTACCCATCTTTTTCTTGGTGTGCAATAAAGATATTATTATTTATATTATCTATAAATAAAATAAAATATTAATTTAAAATAAAATCTAGACATTTGGATTTCATTGTGCTTCATTGCTATTTAAAGTTTTAATATTGTCTTTGGTTTAATTTATATTTTAAGAGCGTATAAAGTTCATCCCCGAAAACTGACGCTTGACCCTACCTATAGACTTTTTTTTTTATAAAGACAAAAATCTTTCTACTTTTTTAGTTTTAGAGAGCAGTTTTTTACACCCTAGACGTAGACGTGTTCTAGTACATTTTCTTATTAAGTCATTAAACCCTGTGTAAAAAAGTTGTACCTTTGTAACCCTTTTCGCTGTGAAACTTGAAAAGGCGTATCTAAAGTATTTGCAGTACCAATGGCTCTAATCTCCCGATTGGACCCCACTGACAACAGACGGTGTTCGCACGAACAAATAACATTAAAGTACGTATTTGACCCAGCCAAGGCCTTCCTTTGAACGTTGTATAACCCTAGTTTCTTACCCCCGAATTCATAAACGATGTATATACCTACCTACATGATATACCTATAGTTATACTTTATGTTTTTTTTATGTAACCTGCCTAACAGCCTAATATTCAAATTATTGTAACCGGACTACCTATAACTTTTCCAAGTGTACTAATGTATCTAGCGTAATAAAATAAATGAATCTGAAAAATGTAGAAAGTATCTTTTCTAGCCAAGTACACTACAGTTTTTTTTTTTATGATAAAAGTAACGGAACAAGCTGATAGCTCACCTGATGTTAAGTAGTAACTTCTGCCTATAACAATGCATTACCTCACAGAGCAAGTCCAATGAGGACGTGCCCTGTAAGGCAATGCACTGCGTCCATCACTCTGAGACGTAAAGATCTTGAAGTCTCATGTGCCTGTAATTACACCGGCGCCCTTACCCTTCAAACCGGAACACAGCAATGCGAGCATCGCTGCTTGGCGGCAGGAATAGGTACGGTGGTAGTACTTCCCCGGACGAGCTCTCACAAAGAGTTCTACTACTACTAGTTAGAGAGGAAACTCTTTGCTCATTTTGTACAAATAGTAGCGCTCCTGGGATGAATCACATATCTAATCAAAAAGTATGAGATGACAATTAGTCACGCTCACGTGGCCAATTCCATACATTTTTAACGTTTTCTAATTCTCTAGTGCAAAATAGGGAATTCTCTAGCAATCGTTATTTTGAAATAGTCTAAAACTTGCGTGATACAAATACAATTAATACTCCGGTCATGTACACTTTTGTATGAATAAATGATTTTGTATTTGTATTTGTATTTATTTATTTCATAATGTTATCATGACATCCTTAGTTACTTACCACTCTTTTCTGTTTTTGTATGTGTGCGTATTTGCGTAGTACCTACTTTACGATTTTCCACGTCACGTAGAGATTGTGTTACTGCATCCGCCCCACGTCAGAGATGGGACGCGATGAAAAATGCAAAAAACTTGAAAGTGGGTCGCACATCAAAAGGGAGTTTAAATGCCCTGCCGAGGGAGCTGACACTCTGATGCTTGTGACGTCAGGCCACTAAAGTTGCCACAAGTTGCCACCTTTTTTTTTTTCGGCAACGTAGGTAACGACTCCTTACATTGTGAAGATCGCAGGAAGTTTGTAGATGGAGAATGTTCAATAGTTTTTTTTTCTAAATCTGTGGGAGTGATCTATGTCCAGCAGTGGACTTCGACAGGCTGATTACACTGATGATGATAAGATTCTAGACGACTGTACCTAACTACTTCCCTGTGACCTTTCAATGGTGTTTATGATAAATAGAAGAAGCTCAATAAACTACCATCATCATGATCATCTGATGATGGAGCTGTATCAAATTGAAGTCGGTTTTTTCAAGTTTTTAAACTTATAAATTTTCCATTTTCGGCACCACAACTCGCGGATCTGAGAGCCACACAATGAGGTCTGAAATTCATTAGCCCGCGCATTTTCTTCCAACAAGATATGGTGATTAAACCTTCAGTAAATATGATTAAACTGTATTGCGGTTGCCATTCCCTAAACACCAAGGTTTGTTTCTATTTCGACTTGCTTTTGCCCGCGACTTCATTTTATATGGACCTCGGTTAAAAGATACTTTAGACGGGTATCCAATAGAGAAAACACATGAAAATACAAGATATACAGGGTGTTACCAGACCACTTCCGAAAACTTGGAGGTTCCAATCAGACCATGATACTGAAAACATTAAGCGAAAAAAATTGCGAAAAAAAAAATTGACTTGACTATCTCTTTTTAATTTTTTTTCTAGTTACATACACGCAGTACAACATAATAAGACATATCTACCTAATTATCTCATTTAAAAAAGCAAAAAAACAAATAAAATAAATAAAGCAGCAATGTACACGCAGCACGCAGATTACGTCTACTACAGCATGAACAGCTGAGAGTTCATCGCGGGTCATTCAAGTACGCGACGTGCGAGCGACCTACGTTAGTACCTACCTACGTTAGTAGGCACTTACGACACAGAATAAATAATAGTACTACGCCTCGACCTTACCTACGTGAATGCGTACATTGCGGGCTGGCGAAATAAATACAAATCTTTAAACATTGTTTTCTTCAGCTATAATTATTTTTCAGGATAACTGATTTTTTTTTGGTTGGGTTTTGGTGTGTTGTAGCTCCCCCTTTCGTTTTCGGAAGTGGTCTGGTAACACCCTGTATATACCTAACTATAAGCTCAGAATATTCATTTTGATAATCTAGGTTAGTAAAGTAGGTAAGGCGATGATTATGATCTAGGAAAGTATAGGTACCTACCTACTAAGGAATCTAAAAGTTTTCCATTAAAAAGACTAAGGCAGCTTTTCAACCAATAAAGCTGACCTACGTTTACCAGCAATAGGAATAGGATGTGTTTGACATATCCACCAATAGGAATCGCTTATCATTATTAAAACAATAGATATTTTAGGTCTCTGTCTTTGTTTTCATCACAATTGGTTCAGCCGTGTAGGGTGTTATTGTGAAAACGTAACTAAACCAACAGACAAGTACAAAATTCGTATAATCAGTGTTAGATTTACCAAAACAAGGAATGTCAATTTATTTTCGTCTGGTTTTAATAATAAGCGCTGTGACTGTTTTGCTTCTAAGTAATTAGAATTAAATTTTAGCTAAACAATAAACAAACACAAAACGTCTCTGTGTACGAAGGTTTTTTTGTACAATAAAACATTTCAATTCTAGATGAGTGACTGTACAATGTGTACAATAATTTATTAATTTAATTATTATTAGTTGAGCTATCTATAAATCGTTTGCAACGGTTTGTAGATGGCTCAACTGTTTCATGTGTATTTTGTAAATATTGTGAATATTGTAAATACTGTATCAAATATTTCATTATTATTATAGGTACGATTTATTTTTATTTTCGTAACTTATGTACATATGTACTTATCACTAAAATTATAGTGACCAATTTACACATACATAAGTTGGTAGGTAAGTGGGGAGGCAAGTAAAGTTCCACAGCGCGGTATGCAGAAGCGATCTGCGCAGTAGAGTTCTCTTTGTTGCGTGCGAAGTAGTGCAGTCAGTTCAATTAGCTCTACCTCGCTACTGTACTTATGAAAGTGTAAATCGGGTTTACAAACTTTTCAAAACTTTTAACACTCTCTTGTTTAGTAAACTAAGTTGGTCTATCATCTATCATTATAAGTGGGCTATAGGTATCCCTACCTAATTACTATCTACCTTCCATTTTGTGCCATAAAATGCGAAACACAATCATCATAATTTACCCTACATAGGTAGATATCTACTTCCCACACGGCAGTTGGCAATAGATATTTTAGAGTAAAATTAAAAGGGCAGGGCCGGAGTAAGGAGTTGCTTACGTTTTAACTAAATATGTACCTACCGATGTAGGTCCTCTGCGTCGTATCTAGTTTTACTGTTATTTCATTTTATAAAAAGAGTCCTTCCCAAGAAATCTTAGAAAACCTTAAGCTCATAAAATTAGGGCTATATAGGTAGTTACTTAATTTTTTTTTTATATTATGCAAATTACTTTCATACACTTTTGTTTTAATTTACCTACCTACTAGACGTAGGTATATAAACCTAAGCATTTATCTAGGTTATTATAGATACAAAGTAGAACACGAAATCAATATCGAACATTATTAAAGGTTATGTTGGTACATATAAGGTGCATATAAATAGCTACAAAATATACCGTAAAATATTCTGAGACCGTAACAATAACGTCTTTTTCGTTTGCCTTATTTTACCGAAACACGGAAGAGCTTTGTTGTAGGTAGGTACGTACGTAATGGACCTACCAATTCTAGAAGATACGAGAGCTGAATGCATTGGGGTGGGGACGGGGCATGAAGATAGTGCGCCAAAGTTTGGAGAATTTTAGAATTTGTCTGCGGGAAAACTTCTACCAATTTAGATTGGTCTGGAGAATAGCTATGTTCCATTAAACTTTAGCAATAGGTACGCAATACAATAAACCCACGGTATTAGTTATTTCTCTAAAATTAGGTACCTATACCTACCTACCTACCTACTTACTTGCTATTGATTTAGATTTTAATTAGTAAAAAGTTTAGTACCTAGGTAGTTAAGTATAATTTACGTATGTACCTATATCTACTTACTTACTTATTGATTTAGATTGGTAGGTAATGATAATTAGTAAAAAGTTTATGTAGGTAAGTACCTAGGTAGGTATTCCTAAAAAAAAACTAAAAATAAAATGGTAGGTAAAGTAAACTTTAAAGGATACAGAAAAGTAAAGAAAGAAAAACGAATGAATGAAAAAAATACTAGCGGAAACTTAAACTAGGTAAGGTAACCTAACCTAACAAATCAGTCGGTCAGGCTAGCTTGACTAAATAATACAGTGTAGAGTAGGTACCTAGAGGTAAAGCAATGTAGAGAGAGGAGCTAGTTTTTTTTTTTACTTTATAAGTAGGTACCTACAACTGCTAATACTACTTCTAATGTCGGCAAGAGTTCCACGTGAGAAGTTTCGTATGCTCGTGTCCATAGACGTCTCCATAGTGTCCCTCCCTCTCAATAAACGGACTCTTCATAATTCAAAAGGATCTATGCACACACTCCCATTCTATAGTACAGTGTAAAACTGCCTAAACTAATAGTTCCGTCATATCCCAATGCCTGAGTCCGGCCCGATCCATTCGTCCCCATTTCCTATTCAAATGAAATACCAAATCCGTCGGTTAATTGTTTAGGTGTAACAAACAACTCGTGTCGGCTTTATCCGAAGCCATGCTCTGTGTCGAGGGACTGAGAACGGCGTGGAATAAATTATCGAGTATGTAATGTACAGATGGTCGAACACCACTGGGGAATGGGGATTGTTCTTGAATCAGAAACCCGAAAGTTAAAATACTTTGCCAAAAGGCGCTATTAATTTTCGAGGATCGAATTCGCAGTTTTTTTATGGAGAAAAATTGTTCTTGATTCATCCGGTAGGGGCGCTGGTAGTGACTTCATACAAAACGGTTATTGATTAGATTTTTGAGAAAGAGATCCATTTAAAACACAGACTAGACTCGCAACCCCTGGTAAGTAGGTAGGTACTTACCTAAGTAATAACCATTCCAATGGTTGGTCATCGATAAAAGGGTAAGAAACGTACATTACTTACATATCCTACATAATAATATGTAGGTAGGTACGCATAGCACCAGCGGCATTCCAACAAAACGAATCAAATGCGCGGATCCGAATTCCGAATACCGCATCGATCGTTTACTAGCTTAGCTATAGCCCGCGGTTATGCTCACGTGGTAGGTACCTATAAGTACCCGAATAAAAAGTTGCCCTTTCCTACGAACTGGAATCAATCAAAGTTATCCAAATTGGTCCAGTCGCTACATAACTTTTAGTTTTTTTATATTGGGTATTATGCACGTATTATGGGTATTACCTATAGGTAGGTAAGGTAGAACTACCTACCTACAGGTAAGGTAGACCTACCTACATACCTAGTAGAAGTCCTGCGTGGAAGTTTAGAATAGGAAGCTAAACCTATTGGGTTGTCTGGCAGACAATGTTTTCAGCATTAAGTCCACCCTTTGTAACAAATTTATAATTTTGTTCAATAAAGTATTAGGTAAATAAAATAGGTAAAAAACCTCCTTCGAATATTTCCTCCTTGCTTACCTACTAGGATTTTATTTTATTTTTTCTTTCTATGGTTTCTACCTAATATATTTAGTGGTCGGTGAAGTTTTCAAAGGTTTTCGCATCCGTGTCTCTTTCAGCGAAGACGATAGATGAATGGTCCCAATTTGTCCGGAACAAACTCACAATTCACAAATTCTTTGACTTGAATAAAGTGAAGCCTGATTGCGGATTTTTCAGTTTGAGTTTAGAACGTTGGAGGTGTGCTAAGAATTTGGAAAACACGTTCTTTACGTGTCCAAGTTTGCCCAATATGTAGGTAGTACCTATATCTACCTACGTAACACCGTGTACATACCTACCTATCATTGGTCTTGGTAAATACTTATTACCTAAATACCTAGAATAAATATCTTTGATATAATAAAATCGATGAAGGTTATTTCTTCAAAATCAACAATGACCTAGGTAGTCATCTCAGTGTGGACTGTGGTGTATGTATACGTATACAAAAATTGTTTTAAAACTCCCATTGATTTGCTGGATCGACCTAATGAAGCTCTACGTGCAATATCCAATTAATCTCAATAGAGCCTAGGTCGGCGGAGGTCGGCCTTTTAGCTCGCATTTCTGGTGCGACTTTAGATCTGTTGTGATGCGGACATTTTCTCGACAAGTACCTACCTACCATCCTAGGATTATTAGGTCTCTCCTACCAGGGTTATAGGTATGCTCATAAGTGCACCTAGGTACCTACCCATTACCTACCTAACCATTGTGTTGTCGTAAGAACCTACCTATATTATACTTAATAGTTACCTGAGATTTATTTTCTGACCAAATTACTTTACTTAAGTAGCTAACCAATTTTACTCTGTTTTCCTTCATCATAAAAGTTGACACTTATTTTCATAAAACTTTTTTTTATATTGAATAGGGTGCCTTCTGGTAAGATCGGCGTAATATTAAGTCCGGATAAATCACGTAACTAAGCAATTATCATTTAAAAATATCGCCGAATTGCTTAGCATCCGGACTTACTATTGCGCCGATCTTTACCAGAAGGCACTGTAGACAATTTTTTTGACTTTAATCTCACCTGATAGTAAGCGACGATGAAGCCGACGATTGAGCAAGACGGTCTATCTAGAAGACACTTCGCATGTAGGTAGGTATTTTTTTTATTAGTACCTCTATATAGTATTAGGTATATTTAATTTGTGGTGTGTCTCTGATTGGGTATAATTTCTTAACAACGGTGGATAATAAAAACAAGACAGATAATTTAGCAAGAGTTTAATAAAAAAATGCAAAATAATAAAAATATATCCAAATATTGAACCTTAACGCTAGGGTATCTGGTAGGTTTACAAAATTCAAAATTACACGCCTTCACACAAAGTTATCAAATATTTTTATAAATTAAGGCCGCACTGCGATATTACTCCGTATGGTAAGAGCGCATTTTGCCACAGTGTGGTTGTTTCTAAGGGTTAGAATCGATTGACCCCATGCTGGCTTGTCCCCGATGTAGATTACCAAATAGTAGGTATATATGCGCTAAAACTGCCAAAAAAATTGTTTTGGGTCCAACAAACAGTGTGACTAGCGCGCCAATGGCCGATAGATGTAGGTACAAATAAGATTATCTCAAAGGCTAGGAAACCAAAACGAAAAAACTTATACCATTTTATACAAAAGTTTAAAAGAAATTGGCACAATGATTAATTTTGTAGCGAACACCAATTTACATTAAGAATTGGAAAGTTAAAAAAAAAAATCATTATTGTCACGATATCGCTGCCTTTTATTTAACTCCTCCACAGTGGCGCCCTCTACAACACAACAGTTATGAGGGATGAAATTGTCACGAAAAAAGAATTCTACTGCCAGTACATATCTTCCGTTGACATTTTCCGATATTATTTTCATGGCCCCCATATATTTTGTGCAAAAGATGGTGTTAATATTGTTATTTATGAAAAAAAAGTGCGCATTGGTGATATTTCATATATTAAGAAAAGTTTACAAAATACTGTTTACAAAATTATTGTGCATGTTGTAAATAACCAAAGATTATATAATATAAACCCTTTTCTGATACATGTATCTGTATCTGATACATATTTGTATCTGATACATAACAAAACGTATAATAATATACCGCGTAGAGGTTAAATATCGTTATTTTTTAAAACTAGTTACATTTTATTGCGTTGACAAAATTTTGTCATGTCAAATAGAAAATCAGTCAAAACTTTTCAACACACTGTATCAGAGAGGGTAGTTCATTAATGCCACTATTATAAAGCAAAGTCCACTAAAACTAAAAATACATAACCTTAACTATAAAAAATACCGATAAATTAATACATTTTGATATAATCAGGGCCTCTTCTACCACATCAGATATTACTTGACATAAGTGTTGCCACAAGTCATTTATTTGTATTTTATAGCTGCGTTCATAAGGTAACCCTGAATTTACCTTGCGTTCACTAAAGGTGGGTCCACATCTGATCTTTTGTCCGTACCGTAGCTCCGTATCGTATCAGCGTCGCGATCAAAGAACGTTAGTTTGGACACCCGTTCGGTTACGGTACGGTGGTATGGCGGCGTCCGAACTAGCGTTCTTTGATCGCGACGCTGATACGATACGGAGCTACGGTACGGACAAAAGATCAGATGTGAACCCACCTTAACAATTACAGACGAAGACAGCATAACTGTGTACCTGGTGTCTTTCCTGTGGATATGGCTGACTAGGCTGAGAGGATGGTATAGGTGCTACAAGCCTACTCCATCTAAACATTGTCCCAGGCACTACAGTGTGTCGTTAAGTGTTAGGCATAGGTTACCCCCTGACGCTGTATAAATCATCTTCAATAGATGTAAAGGCCTAAGAAAATGTACCTAAGTACTTACCGTATAAAAGTACCTTTTTGTCAGAATTGTCAAACTAAGAACGATTATTAGTGTTATTAGTCGAGTAATACCTTTGAGAGTAGTATCAGAGGCCCTTAGGCTTGATTCCACCAACACATAGTCCAGTCTAACAAATCGCTGGTTAGGAAAACCACCCGTTAAGTGTTGATGAAATTGCCATTTTGCTTTAAATGATTATTTTTTGACTAGTGAATAAAATATACGTTTATACGTAACATTAAGTAAATAGAAAGCTTTCTATCTTGCCTCTAGGCGAGTTGACACTATCGCAGAGAGCTATTAAACCGTGTCGGGGCGTAACGACGCGTAAAAAGTCCACACTATAGGTAAACCACGGAAATCAGTCCAGTCCCTGCAAATACACAGGGATGAGGGACGTCCCTCATTCCCTCATCTGTACGTACATATGTACGTACGTGTACGTACACGTGTACGTATGTGTACGGTGGAGATCGCGCGGAGAGCTGCCAACACGCGCGTTTTTGACGAAGATTCAGTCTCCTTGTCAAAAATTTGCCAGTTTTGTCAAACAAAATCACCCCCTCTAACGTAAGAAGTGGTCTCATTCAAATAGTTTACCTATTATACTGAGATACACTGCGCAGTTACACGGAAAAACTTCACAAACGAGCTGTTATTGCCGCGCGTTGTAGCTCGGATACGATATTCGTTACATTTCGATGCACATTGACCATTTTCTGCCATATTAGCTAATCTGTCAAATTCACGAATCTGCAGTGCAAGTACCGTTCTTATAGATCGCTTAGTTGTCGATCGCTAAAGTCGATAAACGTATCGAATCGTATCGTTCCATGGTAGTACGGATCTCTTGTCGACAAATTTTAACGATGCCTTACTATTGTCAAAATAAGGTTCACTTTCGTTTGTCAGAATCAAAACATAGTAAACATACACCATTGCCAATTCGTTAAAATTTCACGAATTTGTCTACCGATCGACTTAGTTGGTAACTTACCCGCAACTGTCGATAAAACGAATTTTGACGATTCTAAATGTCAAATTATGCGATCGATAAGAACGGTACTTGGGGGGCTGTTCTACACCGAAAAAGTTTAATGCTTAACCCCTGAACGAAAGGTCACGTGACCACTTCATTATTTGACAATCTATTCTCTAGCGATTGTGAGTCAACTTGCCTATAGGCTGCTTCGTATTATAATGAGATATAGAATGTTACGTTATTGCTGAAGTATTCACGATCTTACACAAGAGATTCAAACTACACTTTTTTTGTTTTAATTCTGTTTCAGAGTAAAAAGGCAAGCTAAGTAAAGCCTATTAATATAACAAATGAAAAAGTACAATAATTTCATAGCTTTGTGCCTTGATCCTTGATACGTGTGACTATCGCAATGCTAGCGTATTCGAGATACACTGCGTAGTGAAGTTGCAACGTTCGGTAGTCGAGCTGACATTGACGTGTAATACGGCTCGAATACGTTAGGTTTACGTAACACGGCGATTGTCAGATTTGTTCATGTACTAACCCCTTTATTCATATTCAACTGTCATTTTAGCGCGGCTTTAAAAAATGCTCTATCATTGTCACTTGCATAACAACGAAAACAGATGACAACAGATTTAGCAATCATTTTAGTTAGCTCATTAGAAGACCAATATGAATACACCCCTAAGACTTTAGAACATTTTTGTAATAGGTATTTTAATTTCACTCACAATATGTCATTTAACTATACATTTTTCAATTCTAGTAATTTCTATGTCATGTTTAATCTGACGCTTTCCATAGCTTGCTTATTTCTCTAGAAACGATAGTTTTAAAATAAATGCATTAATTATTATATTTCTTAACTTGGAAACTCTTTGGCGCATTGAGCAAACACGATCTATGACATCTAGCGATACTAAAGTTGTGGGTTTGTGAAGATAATGACACTCGTCATTGCAAAAGTACAAGTTTTATGATGGGGACTCGGAGTACCAATTATTGCATAATTAGCTTCCGCCCGCGACTTTTTCTACGTCGCGGGCGGAAGCTAGTTTATAATATTGTCAAACTAACCAATAGTTTTTTGGCTCTGAGTTTTGTTTTGAAGCCCAAATGTATACCTTACCTCTTGCAATGGCTGTTGCAAAATATTGCTTTTAAAGAATATCATTTTAATTTCCCTACTCGTACGAATACCCTATAATCTTACAAATAGATTATTGTTACTAAGCGAGTTCATTTTCATTCCTACCGCGTTAAACAATAAGGTTATAGATGCGAAACTCGTTTTGGCGTTTTATTGTGAGCGAGTTAGACTTATTAGATGTGACCTTAGAATACATAATTGTATTAACTATGATATGGTTCTGGTCGCACTAAATCAACTAACCATTTCTAAATGTATACATTTTACTAATTTCCCATATTTACCCCAAATGTAGAGTATTTTTGACACTACGGAGGGGAATTTATAATCAATTCCCCTCCAAATTTAAACTGCGAAAATACAGTTATAAAGAGTTTGATAACGATGAGATACAACACAGAGTCACAATCATCTGTTGTAACTTATCGACTTGTATTTAGTTGTGCAAAAAACTTAAAGAGTTTCGCTTCTATACGCAAAGATAACTTACTATTGCATGACCATCATAAACTGAACCCACATACAAATTATTTTATCTATATGTAGATATATAAAATACATAATTACAAGTAAATAAATGCATTTCATTATGGCAATGTGTAGGAATGTTGCGTGTGTTTTGAGACGTATTTCAGTTCATTGATTTTCTTAAACGCTTAGAAAACCTTCTTTATTCATGACAATTGTAATCTAATAAGTCTAGAATAGAATTCATACCTCGCATGCTAAAATAATACTCGGCTTAAGTCTTCTTCTTCTTCAATTATAGCGCCTGTCCGTCATATCTACAGATAATTTTGCCAGTGTCAAGTGAGATATTTGAAATAATAGTCAAGTCGTTCGTCGGCTGTGATTTGTTTTGAAGGCAAAATGGTGGATTTTCCGTTCAAAACTTGGAGACGAATTTGATCATTCAGAGAAACCACTTAACACATTTAATCCAATGGCTCACACCTTATGTATACGACGTAAGTATTATTGGTTAAAATTCCACCAACATAAAACAACAATACTCAAAATAACACAAGAAAAACTATTAAAATAAAAGTGAAATAAGAGTGAATAAAAAAAAACGTGTGAAAAAATAGTGTGAAAAAATAAGTGAATAAAACAAATAGTGTGAAAAAATAGTGCGAAAAAAAAGTGAATAAAAAAAACAATTTAAAATAAACGTTTCAAAAAATGACAAAACTCGAATCCGGAACAGATTTTTTTGAATTATTTTCTTGACAAACAAGGTGGCTGGATGAACTAGATAAATACCAGCCCGAATGGATCATCACAGCATTGGATCGCGCAGCGTGGAGGGAAGGGGGGAGACCTTTGCCCAGCAGTGGGACATCGAAGGCTTATAATAATAACAATTTTCTTGAATGTCACAAACATCATGAATTTGTCATTGAATTGAACACGACAATGGCAATTTAATAATTAACAATAATTAACATCAACTACGCCGCGAAACGTTTCATTTATTTACGGACGACAATCAACATTTCAACAGAAAAATAATCTAGAAAAGATTTTTTGACAGATTTTTACAGAAAACCATTCTGTCGAAATGACGGACAGAGGCATCGAGTGACAGACACAGGCCATATAGGTTAAAATGACTTGACTTGAGGCCATAAATAAAAGAAGAAGTTAAATAACTTCTATTCGATTCAGTCCTATAGCCTAGTCTTTTTATACGACTTTAGTATTATTAAAAGGACTACGATCTACGATTGTTAAACCAGCTTAAGTTTCTAAACTAAAAGCGCTTAAGAAAATCAATGATGTACAACCAGCTTCAATATAACTGCGTGTTTCGACCAAAAACATTCACAATAAAACCTTCACAACACAATCCTTACAAGCGATTTGTTTTTACAATCAAGACAATCCTTAAAACCATCTGCACAAGATTCAAAATGACATACAAGCACAAGGTTTGGCGGTGGAAACGCAAATCGATATCTTCACAGAGTTGTGCATAATGTGCATGTTTTATTGTGAATGTTTTGCCAGTGGAAACGTACGGTTAAGTATACTTATTAATAATTCGTAATGTATAAAATTGGAAAAATGCAAAACTCACCTAATTCTATGTTAAAAGCTGTTATAAGCCTGTTTAGAATTTTAAAGCCGACTGTACGAATACGCCTCGAAAATTACGAAGAGAATGCAAAATAGTGAGCATTATTAGTGAGCATAGTTTTGGTCGTTGAGATCAAAACGTTCATGATTGGTTTAAGTACTTTTGCATAGCAGAACATCTTACAAGGAATTAAAATAATTAAGTTTAAAAAACTAGAAAAAATCAGACTTATATTATAAACGCGAAAGTTTGTAAGGATGTAAGGATGTATGGATGTATGTATGTATATTTGCTCCTCTTTGACGCAAAAACTACTGATCCTATTTGGATGAAATATGATTATATTGTCCGTGACCTGGATTAACACACAGGCTACTTTTTATTTTGAAAATCAACGGAATGCAACGGGACGCGAATAAAGTCGCGGGCGGAAGCTAGTCAATATATATAAAACTCTTTTGAAGCTGACAGAGAATCAACGCACAGCCTAAACTATAAGTCCTAGAGGTATGAAATTTGGAGGGTAGTATCCTTATATAGTGTAGGGGTGCACTAAGAAAGGAATTTTGAAAAGTCACACTCTAAAGGGTCTAGAACGCGAGCAACGCCGCGGGCGACGGCTAGTCTACTATAATTTGACTACATTACGGCTTCATCAGATGATGATGGCAGTTCAATGGGACTGTTCTATTGATCGTAAATACCACTGAAAAGTCACAGGAAAGCAAAATACGCAATGTACGTGGATTACAATATTCTTTTCAGTTATTCCTATTCAAAAGGCAAACTAATGAACTAATCTTGATGGTATTTTTACTAAGCCCAGTTTTAGTGAATCTAGAATACGGAAAAATTAATAACGTTGAGGTCTAAAGGGGGTTATCAGAGGCGTGTCCAAGAAATATATTTGGCACTCTTTTAGCAGTAGGTTTTTATAGAACACTTTTGACTTTATTAGGTTAGACTTGTAAGTTATCTGCTATGCAAAAATCACCTTTGTCTCTAAATAAATAGATATCAAATTCTACAGCATACAGTGCCAATAAAAATTTAATTATCCTACATCCTAATCGCGACTATTTGATTATTATCTAAAGATATTAAAATGCTATACAACGTGTTTCAAAATATGTATCGTAAAATGAAAAAAACCCTTGTAAAATCTTTTTTTTTTTGTTAACTTCCATTTGACAACCCTAAGTGTGTCAAATGTCACAATGATTTTAGGGTTGTCACAGAGTATTATGCAGAATTATGAATAAAAACTTTGTTGCAGTCAAAAAGTTGTAAAATAGTTCAATGACCTTTTTCTCTATACATATTATGAAACACCATGTAGTTATAATTACAATACATGAAAAGATCTATAAAATATTTTGGAGTCAGTACATTGGGTGTGGGTATAAATGTTACATATCATAGGGTATTTTTACCCGTTTTCACTAACACATAAAGTGGACATAATGACTGTTTTTTACACAAACTTAACTTAACCGCTACCCATCAGGCGGGCCGTATACCTCTTGCCTACTGAGTAGTATAAAAAAATTTATGGTAGGACCCTTAAACTTCAAACTGCCGTATTCAGAAAGTGACTTGATGTGGATTGGATTCATTTTTCATAGCTACGTTCAATTATCATTAGGAGTTCATTTTGGGGACTTCCACTAGCGGCATAAGTATTTATATGTAGTGAAAACGGGCATTTATTTCTGACAATGCGACAGTGATTTCGACATGTCAATTATTACAATTTACATACAAAATACAATTACTTGCCAAAAATGTATGTTTGCGGTTACACTGTCTGTTACTTAAGAAAAGTTGTTCATATTGATAGGTACTTTAATGTCCTAAAGTTTCTGCAAGTGATTTTATTACACGCTGTATAGTAGAATATTGACTTCCGGTCAATGCCCGTACTTTTTATATTTTGTAATACAAATAATTGTATAATTTGATATTTCTTATTTCATTGTAACACTGTCAGAATTGGTATATAATAATATTGAGCACAGTATTGGAATACGCCAAATAGTCATGTCAAATATCGCTCAAAGACTCGAGTCTCAGTACTAATGTAGGGTTTACAAAGATTGCGATTTTGAACTTTATGCCACTGTCATACGGATGAAAACTGAAGCTTTTCGTTGATTTAATAATGTCTATATTGTTATGATATTTGTGTATTTGAATACGTGTCCACTTTTTTTTTAAATCAATGAAATCTGTGTGTCAAAAAGTTTCCATCATTACATTCAACCAGTTCTCATCCGTATTAGACTAGATTTTAAGGTTCAAAATCGAGCCGGCTCACAAGAGGGGCCTAAATGTATTGCACGCTTACTGATCCCATTCGACTTCGTCTACTCCTTCCATGTTATCTTGTTCCAGTTTCAAGTTTATTTGGACTTTGGCGCTCATTGATTTCAGTATCTGAAATAACACATTTTTTTATTTTTTTATACAGTACTTGCTTTCCTGTTCCTGCTGATTTTCCGGGATAAAAAGTAGCCTATGTGTTAATCCAGGTTACGAACTATATATATTCTAAGTTTCATCCAAATCGGACCAGTACTTTCCGCGTGATTGAAACGCAAACATCTAAGCATACAATGTTTCTCTATTTGTCTATTTATTTGTTGGCGGATCACGCCATAACTACTGGACCAATTTCAATGAAACTTGTACCATTCGGAAGCCCTTTTTCCGGATTGAAACATAGGCTATACTTTATTGAAATCAAAGACGTGAATTCTTAGATACAGCTTGAACTCTCTAAACCAAAAGCAGCCTTTGGCACGAGGTTCATCGTATGCTGGTGACAGATATTTTGGTGGAAAGTTTCGCACGCGTACGAAGTCGCGGGTTTATGTTACTAATATTATAAACGAGAAAGTTTGTAAGTATGGATGGATGTTTGTTACTCTTTCACGTAAAAACTACTGATACGATTTGGATGAAACTTAGAATATATATTGTCCGTGACGTGGATTAACACATAGGCTACTTTTTATTCCGAAAAAATCAACGATATCCAAGGGGACGCGAACGAAGTCGCGAGCGGCACCTATTGTTTATATACTTACATTGTCTTGTTTCTCCTTCGTGCTTAGCGGCACATGTGACTCGATGAGATCGGGCTTAGGTTTGTGCGTTGGCTTAGCGCTCGTTTCGCGGGATACAGGCGATTGGGTGTGCGCTGATACTGTAACAAAACATTAGTTTTTCTATACATTTTACTAAGGCCCGTATAGATACAGAAATCGTTAGTCAAGCATAATGTTTAAGTAGAGGTTTTTATACAAAAATCTTAAATCCTTTATTGCACATAGAAAAATATGAACAAACCTAAGAAAAGATGTAAAGAAAAGATGGATGGATTGTGTAAGAGATGATATGCATAGAAGAGGAGTGAACACTGAGATGACGAATGATAGGGGAGAATGGAAGAAAAGAACATGTTGTGCCGACCCCACCTAGTGGGATAAGGGCAGGAAGAAGAAGAAAAATATGAACAAACATGTTAAAACTAAAGATATGTACAAAGGCGATCTTAACCCTATTAAGATTTTTATTCCAGCAAACCTTTGAGGCAAAGGATAGGGTTAATAGTAGTATTGTGTACAAAGAAAATATTAGAAGTACCTATTACCAATGTAAAATTAAACCTACAAACTAATATAAACAGCCAGCCCCCCAAGTACCGTTCTTATCGATCGCATAATTTGACATTTAGAATCGTCAAAATTCGTTTTATCGACAGTTGCGGGTAGGGTAGGTTACCAACTTAGTCGATCGGTAGACAAATTCGTTAAATTGTAACGAATTGGCAATGGTGTATGTTTACTATGTTTTGATTCTGACAAACGAAAGTGAACCTTATTTTGACGATCGTAAGGCATCGTTAAAATTTGTCGACAAGAGATCCGTACTACCATGGAACGATACGATTCGATACGTTTATCGACTTTAGCGATCGACAACTAAGCGATCGATAAGAACGGTACTTGCACTGTTGGATTGGCTAATTCTGACCATACTGCCAGCTCTCTCAAATCAGTCAGTAATTTTATAACGAGTGTAGAAGTATTTAACTTACAAGGTTCCATGCCAGGTGGTTGCAAGCTGGCTGTGCGTGCACTGCACGGTTTGCCAGCGAGCCAGTCTGTGCCAGAATGCCAGGGCTCCCAAGTGACTAGGGTCGGGGGGAACAGATCATCTTGGAAAAGCTCACTCTGGAATTAAATAACTATTGAATATACCTACGGATTATCGTCAGTAAAAGTTATGTAGATATTTCCATTATAAACGTAAATTTTTGACGAAATAAATGTTAAGTAAGTTTGTATGAGTGTGGCCAACTCTGGTGACGGAGTTTTAAGGCCGCTTAAGGCCTCCGTCGTGGCTTAAACAAACGTTGCTATGGTAGTATACCTACTAAGGCAAAACCAGAGATTGATTACATATTGAGAATACAAGGAGTGTGTTTTCTCACAATTATTTCGATAAATACGCTGGAAAACCTAGGTTTTTAGTATTCAGATTAGATTACCTTTATTCTGGGTACGGTGAACGATAGTGGCTCAATATTTCCGTTTGTAAGACGAAGTGCTCGTGCAAACTCCACCTATAACATAAAAATAGAGACAAAATTCATAAAGAAAATTACAAAATTAATTCTAATTCGTTTGTCAGGATGTATGTATGGATTTATATATGCACTAGCGGTCGCCCGCGGCGTTGCTCGCGTTCTACCCTTTAGAGTGTGACGTTTCAAAATTCCTTTCTTAGCGCACCCCTACACTATATAAGGATACTACCCTCCAAATTTCATACCTCTAGGACTTATAGTTTAGGCTATGTGTTGATTCTAAGTCAGCTTCAAAATAGTTTTATATATTTAGAAGACGAAGAAGAAGATGGATTTATGTGTGTTTGTTCCACTTTGAACACTACTGATTTGGATAACACATAGGCTACTTTTTATCCCGGAAAATAAACGGGACTACCTTACCTTCTCAACAGCGCACAAGTTCTTCTGCAAGTACGCGATGCCTTGGTGTAGCGATGGCGAGCGATGGTGCGATAGTGGGTTCAAATACGGAGGCTCGCATGTCACTTCGTACGCGTAGATTGTTGAATCACCCTGTTAATGATAAAGCAGTCAAATAACTAATATAAAATAAATAAACAAATATTCTCGGACAAATTACACAACGCCCTCTAGTCCCAAACCAAGCAAAGCTTGTACTATGGAAACTAGAATGCTGATAGAATACTTATATACATTCTTTTTGTAAATACATACTTATGATACATAGTAACACCCAGACACAGAACAAACGTCTATGAACAGTTATAGGGGGAAAATTCTTATTTTCAGAATGCATTTTCAAATTCCAGCGCTTCAGATAGATCCAATACTTTGTATAGAAGAGTCTGGTGTTCGAATCCCACTAATATTATAAATGTCAAAGTTTAGATGTTTGTGTTTCAATCACGCTGCCACTGCTGGTCCGATTCGGATGAAACATGGAATATAGTTCGTTAACTGGCTTAACATAAAGGCTACTTTTTATCCCGAAAAATCAACAGTATCAAACGGGACGCGGACAACGTCGCGGGCGGTAGCTAGTACTGTAACAACTTACTCGTCCAGTCAGGAATATGGTAGCGGAATCATGGTCGATATGCGTGTGTAGAATGGCAGGCGACACATCCAACCCGACAGTACAAACAGCTGCGGAGAGATCTGATGCCTTGTATAGAAGGATCTGGCGTTCCGATACTCTGCAAGAGATAAAATGATACGGTACAGTTCATAAACAACCTACCCACTGATCTTATTAATAGTATTACGCCTAAGAACATTAAACTTAAATTAAAATCCTACTTTCTAGCTAATATTGAAAAGTACCAATAATACTTACCTACTATTTAAAAAAGCTAATCAACCTACCTACTTAAGTACCTAACTAAAACAAGCTACCTAAGTAAATGGAATGCACTTTGCTAGATCCTACTTATAGCTACCTACTTACCTATCTAATCTAGTAACTACCTACCAAATGTAAGGCTATCGACGCTAAGACTCATATAGCATTATTCATATAAACCTTGTGGTTTCCTTAGTGCTATAGTACAAAATAAGTTATAATGTATTTTTAAAACAATAAATAAATAAAAAAAAAAAGTCAGGCACTGTCACTAGCGCATCTAGGGGGGGCTAGGGGCTAACCCTCTCCCCCCTCCATCAGCCAGAGTGTACCCATGGACCACCAGGATTTGTCGAGGAAATCCCTGACCAGCCACGGTCAAGCCTCCCCTAAATATGAGATCCTGAGTAAAGCCACCCAAAACAGAAATCCTAGATCGAATACTGGGTACTGAAGACATTCCTGGCATTACACTGCGTCTATCAATTTGTAGTCGGGTTGTTTCTAATGCGTGGGGAATCATCGAAATTACAGTCTTTTAATTTTCTCGCTGTTATAAAATCACGTGACCCTGACATTTAG
Organism: Eulithis prunata; assembly: GCA_918843925.1. Lineage (NCBI taxonomy): Eukaryota > Metazoa > Arthropoda > Insecta > Lepidoptera > Geometridae > Eulithis > Eulithis prunata. The sequence continues at coordinate 6,613,230 of OU974025.1, read as the reverse complement.
CCGCTTTAGCTCAACGAGACACCCGAAGCTACCACTTTGAACTAAGAATCCGCTAGAAACCGTTGTTCTGATACCCTGTATAGACCCCGACAGAGTTTAACAGCTCTCGGCGAAACTGGAAAGGAATCTATCATACGCAAAGCTATAAGCACTCTGCCACGCCGTTTCAATTAAAGGTCAGAGCTATTTAACCGTGTCGGCAGATGTAACAGTGTTGGTACTAACTTGTCGAATCCAGTAACAATAAGGTGTGTAGCACCAAGATCATAGCTATTTAACCGTGTCGGCAGATGTAACAGTGTTGGTACTAACTTGTCGAATCCAGTAACAATAAGGTGTGTAGCACCAAGATCCTAGCTATTTAACCGTGTCGGCAGATGTAACAGTGTTGGTACTAACTTGTCGAATCCAGTAACAATAAGGTGTGTAGCACCAAGATCATAGCTATTTAACCGTGTCGGCAGATGTAACAGTGTTGGTACTAACTTGTCGGATCCAGTAACAATAAGGTGTGTAGCACCAAGATCATAGCTATTTAACCGTGTCGGCAGATGTAACAGTGTTGGTACTAACTTGTCGGATCCAGTAACAATAAGGTGTGTAGCACCAAGATCATAGCTATTTAACCGTGTCGGCAGATGTAACAGTGTTGGTACTAACTTGTCGAATCCAGTAACAATAAGGTGTGTAGCACCAAGATCATAGCTATTTAACCGTGTCGGCAGATGTAACAGTGTTGGTACTAACTTGTCGAATCCAGTAACAATAAGGTGTGTAGCACCAAGATCATAGCTATTTAACCGTGTCGGCAGATGTAACAGTGTTGGTACTAACTTGTCGGATCCAGTAACAATAAGGTGTGTAGCACCAAGATCATAGCTATTTAACCGTGTCGGCAGATGTAACAGTGTTGGTACTAACTTGTCGGATCCAGTAACAATAAGGTGTGTAGCACCAAGATCATAGCTATTTAACCGTGTCGGCAGATGTAACAGTGTTGGTACTAACTTGTCGAATCCAGTAACAATAAGGTGTGTAGCACCAAGATCATAGCTATTTAACCGTATCGGCAGATGTAACAGTGTTGGTACTAACTTGTCGAATCCAGTGACAATAAGGTGTGTAGCACCAAGATCATAGCTATTTAACCGTGTCGGCAGATGTAACAGTGTTGGTACTAACTTGTCGAATCCAGTGACAATAAGGTGTGTAGCACCAAGATCATAGCTATTTAACCGTGTCGGCAGATGTAACAGTGTTGGTACTAACTTGTCGAATCCAGTGACAATAAGGTGTGTAGCACCAAGATCATAGCTATTTAACCGTGTCGGCAGATGTAACAGTGTTGGTACTAACTTGTCGAATCCAGTAACAATAAGGTGTGTAGCACCAAGATCATAGCTATTTAACCGTGTCGGCAGATGTAACAGTGTTGGTACTAACTTGTCGGATCCAGTAACAATAAGGTGTGTAGCACCAAGATCATAGCTATTTAACCGTGTCGGCAGATGTAACAGTGTTGGTACTAACTTGTCGGATCCAGTAACAATAAGGTGTGTAGCACCAAGATCATAGCTATTTAACCGTGTCGGCAGATGTAACAGTGTTGGTACTAACTTGTCGAATCCAGTAACAATAAGGTGTGTAGCACCAAGATCATAGCTATTTAACCGTGTCGGCAGATGTAACAGTGTTGGTACTAACTTGTCGGATCCAGTAACAATAAGGTGTGTAGCACCAAGATCATAGCTATTTAACCGTGTCGGCAGATGTAACAGTGTTGGTACTAACTTGTCGGATCCAGTAACAATAAGGTGTGTAGCACCAAGATCATAGCTATTTAACCGTTTCGGCAGATGTAACAGTGTTGGTACTAACTTGTCGGATCCAGTAACAATAAGGTGTGTAGCACCAAGATCATAGCTATTTAACCGTGTCGGCAGATGTAACAGTGTTGGTACTAACTTGTCGAATCCAGTAACAATAAGGTGTGTAGCACCAAGATCATAGCTATTTAACCGTGTCGGCAGATGTAACAGTGTTGGTACTAACTTGTCGGATCCAGTAACAATAAGGTGTGTAGCACCAAGATCATAGCTATTTAACCGTGTCGGCAGATGTAACAGTGTTGGTACTAACTTGTCGAATCCAGTAACAATAAGGTGTGTAGCACCAAGATCATAGCTATTTAACCGTGTCGGCAGATGTAACAGTGTTGGTACTAACTTGTCGAATCCAGTAACAATAAGGTGTGTAGCACCAAGATCCTAGCTATTTAACCGTGTCGGCAGATGTAACAGTGTTGGTACTAACTTGTCGGATCCAGTAACAATAAGGTGTGTAGCACCAAGATCATAGCTATTTAACCGTGTCGGCAGATGTAACAGTGTTGGTACTAACTTGTCGGATCCAGTAACAATAAGGTGTGTAGCACCAAGATCATAGCTATTTAACCGTGTCGGCAGATGTAACAGTGTTGGTACTAACTTGTCGAATCCAGTAACAATAAGGTGTGTAGCACCAAGATCATAGCTATTTAACCGTGTCGGCAGATGTAACAGTGTTGGTACTAACTTGTCGGATCCAGTAACAATAAGGTGTGTAGCACCAAGATCATAGCTATTTAACCGTATCGGCAGATGTAACAGTGTTGGTACTAACTTGTCGAATCCAGTGACAATAAGGTGTGTAGCACCAAGATCATAGCTATTTAACCGTGTCGGCAGATGTAACAGTGTTGGTACTAACTTGTCGAATCCAGTGACAATAAGGTGTGTAGCACCAAGATCATAGCTATTTAACCGTGTCGGCAGATGTAACAGTGTTGGTACTAACTTGTCGAATCCAGTAACAATAAGGTGTGTAGCACCAAGATCATAGCTATTTAACCGTGTCGGCAGATGTAACAGTGTTGGTACTAACTTGTCGAATCCAGTAACAATAAGGTGTGTAGCACCAAGATCATAGCTATTTAACCGTGTCGGCAGATGTAACAGTGTTGGTACTAACTTGTCGAATCCAGTAACAATAAGGTGTGTAGCACCAAGATCATAGCTATTTAACCGTGTCGGCAGATGTAACAGTGTTGGTACTAACTTGTCGGATCCAGTAACAATAAGGTGTGTAGCACCAAGATCATAGCTATTTAACCGTGTCGGCAGATGTAACAGTGTTGGTACTAACTTGTCGGATCCAGTAACAATAAGGTGTGTAGCACCAAGATCATAGCTATTTAACCGTGTCGGCAGATGTAACAGTGTTGGTACTAACTTGTCGAATCCAGTAACAATAAGGTGTGTAGCACCAAGATCATAGCTATTTAACCGTGTCGGCAGATGTAACAGTGTTGGTACTAACTTGTCGAATCCAGTAACAATAAGGTGTGTAGCACCAAGATCATAGCTATTTAACCGTGTCGGCAGATGTAACAGTGTTGGTACTAACTTGTCGAATCCAGTGACAATAAGGTGTGTAGCACCAAGATCATAGCTATTTAACCGTGTCGGCAGATGTAACAGTGTTGGTACTAACTTGTCGGATCCAGTAACAATAAGGTGTGTAGCACCAAGATCATAGCTATTTAACCGTGTCGGCAGATGTAACAGTGTTGGTACTAACTTGTCGGATCCAGTAACAATAAGGTGTGTAGCACCAAGATCATAGCTATTTAACCGTGTCGGCAGATGTAACAGTGTTGGTACTAACTTGTCGGATCCAGTAACAATAAGGTGTGTAGCACCAAGATCATAGCTATTTAACCGTGTCGGCAGATGTAACAGTGTTGGTACTAACTTGTCGAATCCAGTAACAATAAGGTGTGTAGCACCAAGATCATAGCTATTTAACCGTGTCGGCAGATGTAACAGTGTTGGTACTAACTTGTCGAATCCAGTAACAATAAGGTGTGTAGCACCAAGATCATAGCTATTTAACCGTGTCGGCAGATGTAACAGTGTTGGTACTAACTTGTCGAATCCAGTAACAATAAGGTGTGTAGCACCAAGATCATAGCTATTTAACCGTGTCGGCAGATGTAACAGTGTTGGTACTAACTTGTCGAATCCAGTAACAATAAGGTGTGTAGCACCAAGATCATAGCTATTTAACCGTGTCGGCAGATGTAACAGTGTTGGTACTAACTTGTCGGATCCAGTAACAATAAGGTGTGTAGCACCAAGATCATAGCTATTTAACCGTGTCGGCAGATGTAACAGTGTTGGTACTAACTTGTCGAATCCAGTAACAATAAGGTGTGTAGCACCAAGATCATAGCTATTTAACCGTGTCGGCAGATGTAACAGTGTTGGTACTAACTTGTCGAATCCAGTGACAATAAGGTGTGTAGCGCCGAGTGCCCATACGACTCTGGCGCCGCGACTCCCGACCGGACCAGGACCTTCACGGATCGGCGCACACGACACACGCGGCTTGTATATCTGTAACAATACATGTGTCTAATGCAGGGGGAGGAACAAATCCAGACTGTGGAACAATGCGTATATTAAAATAATTAGGTATAAAAGTACAGCTGGCCAGTATGGCCGCCGGGAAAAGAGGGCGAGCCGCGGGCATGAGACGCCTTTTATATGCCGGAACAGCGCCCTACAGTGGCAACTGTCTAAACTAACTAGTTAGGTAGGTAGTCTCGAAAGATTATTAGGTATCAACTAAGTTTTTTAGTTCAGCCGTTGAAGCACAGATGGTGTTGAACATGGACCATTATTTTAAAAGGATTGATCGCAATGCGATTACATTACCCTGCGTGTCTCTACAATGGCCACATTAAATTGACACACGGGTATAGAGCTACTTATTAGTATTCATAAAAAAATAATTAAAGTACAGTCAGCTGCACTAGAATGTGTACGATTCGTAACTTTCAAACTAGTGTCACCGTATTGCAATAGACATTTACAAGATAAAAACTAAAAAAATATGAACGCAGTTAATAATTTTACTTATTTATTTAGTATTAAGACCGTCAAAGTCCATAACAATGCTGCGGCCCTACATTGAAAATTACGAATTGTACACATTCTAGTGTAGCTGACTGTACTTTAAGTATTTTTTTATGAATACTAATAAGTAGCTCTACCCGTGTGTCAATTTAATGTCGCCATTGTAGATACATGCTGTATATAATATAACTCACCCTAACAAGTCCGTCCTTGCAAACTGTAGCCAAATACTCGCCGCAGGGTGACCAGTCGATAGCAAATATCTGTTCCGTGTGACCAGTCAACGTGACCTTAGCCACCGGGGTCTCCTCCGTGAGGTCCCATAGCTTGATGGTCAGGTCATGGGCTGCCGTGGTCAGGAGGTCAGAAGCCGTGGGGTGGAAACGGACTAGGTAGATTTTATCGGGGTGAGCTGAGAATGAGCGGTGCGGCTCGTTTGTGCTCTCTGTGAGACCTGGAAAGAATGATTAAGATTAAAACTTAGAAAGGGTTTTTAAAACTTTGAGACATTCTACGGAGCTGTGATTTTAGAAGATTATGTAATTTAACACATGTTTTTCAAGTATAAAAAAAACTGTAATGCCTGTCAATGGGATGGTTTAATACATAAAACTAGCCGTCGCCCGCGGCGTTGCTCGCGTTCTAGACCCTTTAGGGTGTGATTTTTCAAAATTCCTTTCTTAGTGCACCCCTACACTATATAAGGATACTACCCTCCAAATTTCATACCTCTAGGACTTATAGTTTAGGCTGTGCGTTGATTCTAAGTCAGCTTCAAAAGAGTTTGATGCTACCACGCGAGAAACGCGGGCGACAGCTAGTAATTTATAAGTATAAAAACTGAAAAAACCAACTTCAATTTGATACTTCTTCATCATCAAATGATGATGATGGCAGTTCATTGGGATTATTTTATTGATCGTGAACACTGAAAAGTCACAGGAATGTAGTATACGTGGATGACATGTTTTTCTTTCTTGTATATACACTCACCATTCTCTGGTATGATCCACTCCCTGACAAGTCCATCATCACATGCGACGATGAGCCTGTCGTCCCTGAAGGGATCCCAGAGCCAGTCCTGCAGCGGCGCGGGGTGCAGCAGCGCGTGTAGGTGCGTGCCCGCGGGGTGCGTGGCCGGAGCCTTGGACCGCGGGGACGCTCCTAGCGGCAGCTCCACTATGCCGAGTCGGCCGCCGCCGCCTGATAGTGGCACCGCTGCACGGACACCGTTTGCTGGAAAATAATAAATCCATCCTATTTTCTGCTTCTTCGTTACACTTTTTATGTCTCTGAGTTGTCCGGGAAACAAATTAGTATTCTTAGGTAGGTATATTTTCATTGCCTTCAGGTATCGAACCTACCTACTCTACAACGCTACTACTCTCTACGACGACTCTACACCGTGTTGTTTGTTCGCGGATCACGCCCTAACTACTGGACCAATTTCAATGAAACTTATACCATTTGGAAGCCCCTTTTCCAAATTTAAACATAGGCTATATTTTATTAAAATCAAAGACGTGGATTCTTAGATCCAGCTTGAACTCTCTAAACCAAAAGCTGCCATTTGCTACAAAGTTCATCGTATGCTGGTTGACAGACATTTTCCTGGAAAATTTGGCACGCGTACGAAGTCGTGCGTATCAGCTAGTTTATAAATATAAGATTTGGTACATGACCATTATGACCAATATGACCATTTACATTAGTAAAAACTATTAAACCATTGACTACAACACAACAAACCCAAAACAAAATGTTTTTTTTTGTCATTTACCATTTTAGCACATTGATACCACTTACCGTAGAACCCATTGCATTCTCCAGAGATCTGCCTGCTGATATTCTTGATATTTTCAACGTGCGTTGACTTGTGTCCCGGCGTCCCTTTCAGATGACGGAATTTTGATACTTTCCCTGTAAAAGAATTCCATTACATTTCTAACTTAGTACACCAAACATATTCAAGACTAAATCTTCAAACACATCTCCCAAACAAAAATGTAAGTAAATATAAGTCGATTTTAGATCTGTTTGGCTGCAAAACGCACCCACGTCCCCTCTACTTTCACCAAGCGCTATTAAACCGTGTCGGGACTTCTACGATGCCTAGTTTTACTATTGTGTAAACTTACCAAAAACAGTGGAAGTTCTCTTAGTGGTGACATTCGGTACTGAAGCACGTTTGTCATCGCGTTCCGGACTCTTGCGAGATTTCAACGAATCTCTGCGTCTAAAACCAATTAACTTGTTTAATATAACTGTTTGAATTTGTACTATTACGCTCAGTGAAAACCAGTATTAAATTATTTTTTGTATAATTGTATAATTAAAATAAAATTCTTTCGATTGCTACCAATTTTGACCAGTTGAACTGTTTGCAACGGTTTGTAGATATCTCAACTGTTTCATATGTATATTGTAAATACTGTATTAATTGTAATTTTCTTAGCGATTTTTTTACTTAATAAATAAAATTGATGTTATAAATAATAGTAACGCGTGCACCCGGGGGCTGGTGATTATCTAGGCCAGCGTATCAGCATTGCTATTCAGCGCGGCAATGCGGCCAGTGTCTTGGGCACGCTTCCGATTGCTACTGATTTGTACCAGTTGAGCTGTCTATAAATCGTTTGCAACGGTTTGCAGATGGCTCAACTGTTTCATGTGTATTTTGTAAATATTGTAAATAATTACCTCAACGGGGCCGGTGATGGTGGCGTTTCAGATTCAACAGCGACGCTAACAGAACGCATTTCGTACGCGCGACGACGATCCGCTATGGACTGGTTACCGCTGCAATAACAAAACTATGTTAAACTCTCAAATTTATACGACCCATCATTTTTTTTGTACGGTTTTTATTTTATACTAGCTTCCGCATGCGACTTCGTCCGCGTCTCGTTTGATCCGGTTGATTTCAGGGATAAAAAAAGTAGGCTATTTGTTGATCCAGGTTACGAACTGTATTTATTCCAAGTTTCATCGACATCGGACCAGCATTTGCAGCGTGAATGAAACACAAACATCCAAACATTGAAAGTCTACTATAATATTATAAACGCGAAAGTTTGTAAGGATGTATGGATCAACGGGATCCAACGAAACGCGAACAAAGTCGCGGGCGTAAGTTGGTTTATAATATTAGTGGGATATCGACAGCGGTAAAGTCAAGGTTTTAAAAAAAAAACATAATAACCGACATTCACAGGATATAACTTAACTTACTCGGTGCTTTCAAACATCTTGCGTCTCTCAGCAGTGCTGGGCGTTTTCGGTCTGTATCCAGAATCTGAAGAGTTCACTTCTTCTTCCAAACTGGTGTCAGATTTACCATTCGTGTACTCATCTGTTGACAAGGTTTGAAATTGTGTTTGTGTGTGTGTTTGAAATCTACGCTTGATTTGCGCCTTCAGATTTCCAAAAAACATTTTTTTTTTTCTAACTTTTCAGTTTTATAAAACAACATTAAAAATATACCTTGACAATACCCACCAACGTATAATAGCAATCTAAGGGTCAAGTCATACTAGCGCCGAGTGGAAGCGCATCAAAGAAACTTAACATAACAAATTCATCCTTATCTCCACAACGTAATGCACATATTTCTTCTTAGATGAAAAAATGACGCTTCTGAATTTGCTATGTTAAATTTCGGATTGACGCTTCAATGCGCTTCGACTCTGCGCTAGTATGCATTGACCCTAACCCTTCAAATTGTTTGATGATTAACCAACAACATGTTTACATAACTAAGAAGTGTGCTCACGTACTCTTCCGAGCATAATTGCACCGTTTATCAGAGCGGCAATGCAATGTCTGTACAAAATGCCGGGTGTATTATTGGTCAACAAAACCTTTATTAGGTGCTTCAACGTCACTAGTAGGCGATAGCGACTTGTCCTTCTCTTCAGAAGCGTCCCTCACGAGCGGAGTTGTTACCGGCGTTGTGGCCGCAACGGAAATCGGAGATGTCGCTGCAAATATATAAATAAATATTTAAAGATATTTCACACAACGCCTTGTAGTTCCAAACTAAGCAGTCATGGGAACTAGATTTCTGATAGAATACTTATTTAATGTACTATTTTTTTCATATACTAAATTCCTTAAACTGATATACTCTATGTTTTATCCAAGTCGGATCAGTAGTTGCAGCGTGATTGAAACACAAACATCTAAACTTTTCATTTATAATAGTAATGGGATGGGATGGAATGGGATAATAGTATTGGGATGAGATGAAATAATAGTGGGATGGGATAGAATGGGATAATATTAGTGGGATGGGATGGGATAATAGTAGCGAAATGGAATGGGATGGAATAGGATAATAGTAGTGGGACGGGATGGGATGGGAAGTCAGATAAGTATTATAGAAGGCACACCCAAATATTGTGATGCAATTTGGGTATTGCTGTTTTTTTTTTATACAATATAGGCAACCGTTTGACCACAATCTCACCTGATGTTAAGCAATGACGTGGTCGACGATGTAGCGCGGTTACCTAGAAGATACCTATTCACTCTACTCTTGTTTATTTTCAAAATACCTGATTCAGATTTAGGCAAGCCGGGTACAGAGGGCACTGAGAAAACCTTGTCGAACGAAAACTCATCACTGCCTTGCGTTGTGGAGAATGGCTTGGGACCAAGGCGGGGCTGCAAAAATGATTACATTGGTTTTGATGGCCAAAATCAATAAAAACTGTGTATAATTTACACATAATATTTGACTGCATCGTAAATGTTATAACAGAAATTGTTAAAACTACTTGTTTGCACTGAGATATGACGTCATTCCTATCTATCTATATATTTATTTAATCTGTATGCATGCACCCACTGCTGGATATAGCCCTCCTCTGTAGTACGCCAGTCTCTCCGGTCCTGCGCGAGTCTTCTCCACTGCTGCCCAACTACAGCCATAAAGTACGTCATTCCTATTAGATTAAAATCTCTCTGACGAACTGGAGCATAAGGCCCCAGATGGATTTGGACGCTGCTGTTCAAAATAAAATATTGCTATGTTTACGAATACATAAAATACACAGCACTTAATTATTTTAACATAAATAAAACAAACAAAACAAAAACATGTATTTTTAACCATATCATATTAGTCTTCTAAAGCTGCACTAGCTAAAAAGGGTGCTAACTCTGTTATCATCTCTTTTCGTTGTCATAATGACAGAGACCGCATTTACACATGTTTTGCCATCTCTAGAATGTACTCTTTTCTTAGCCGGAATCAAACAAAAAAAAACAATAAACTATACCTTGATAAAAAAAAAAACGTTTATTGCAGGCACGGTAGGTAACAGCAGGGACAGTAGCCACCTTAGACAAATCTACAAAAGTACCTTATACCCGGACGAGCTGGTGGTCCTAGGCTTAGGCTTCGGGGCTTCGTCGTCCACAGCTCCGCCTTCAGATATCGAGGAACGCGGCAGCGGCTTCGGTGCCGTCACTTGAGATCCATTTATAATACTGCTACTTCTAGACAAGTTAGATTCGCTAGACTCCGAGCTGTCTGTTTTTTCCATTTTCCGATCCGTTCCATTTTCTTCGACTTTCCCTTCGAGTTTTTCTGGATAGTCGTCTCCATCGTTCTCACTGTCGTGGTCATTTTTCTTGTGAAATCCGTTGGTTTCTTTTGCTGGATCTTTCTGCTTCTCCATGCCTTTGATGAGGTCTTTCACGTTGACGAAGTCGATGCGATCCTCGTCTTTTTCGATGGGTTTTTCTATGGTCTTCGGTTTATCTTCGGTTGGTACTGTTACAGGTTTTTTGGTATCGGTTTTCTTTGGTGGTTTCATGGAAAGAATGCTCTTGACCACCTCTTCTAAGTTTCCACGGTGGATCTAGAAAAGGAATTTTTTTTTTTTGATAAATTAGAATAAATTCAGTCTAGTAATCTAAAATCAATTCAGAAACATTTATCATGCAAAAACTACTCCTAATATTTTGACAGGCAAATAAACCAAAGTTAGTTTTAACCAAAAAAATAATAGTAATAACCAATAAGCATAAATCTAATATGTCGCATAAAATAAAATATTAATTTACTTACTTCTTTTAAACCACGTTCACCCACTAACTAATCATAACTACGCAGCGACACACAAAAAAAAAACACCACAAAAACTCAAAAAATACAGTAAAATAAAAACGCAAATAAAATCTATGAAAAACAATAAAATCATTCACGCAAGTTTTGATAATATTCATAATAAATAACTAAATAAACCAGAGACCTAAACTAGCGTAAGTAAGCGCTAGAAAAAAAATTCACACCAAACACCAGTTTACAGAAAGAAACACAAAAAATTGACTTTTTTAGCGTCAAAGAAATAATTCCGCAATCAACTTTAGTTAAAAATATTCTAGATTTGCATGCATTGAAGTAAACCACGGTAAACTTAATCATTCTACATAAAAAAAAAAACACTTTTTTGTTTACTTATGATCTGAGAGCGAAGTCTGAGCCACGAGTCTGAGGTTTCTTTTAAAAAAACGAAGAACAAAAATTCAGTTTTTGTATAGAGGTCGATTAGGTAAAAATAGTCGATTCCTGATAACTGCTTATTGTGCGTGACTTCATACAAAAACCTGATTTTCTAAAAGAAACCAAAAACTCTATGCACTCTGAATAGTTGCCTCACCTGAGTGGAGTTATTCGCGCTAGGGTTGAGTGAGATGTTAGGCAGAGGATGGTCCAGTTTGTCGAGCCACATCGGTGCACTCAGGTACGTGACCGCTCCGGCTGTCTCGGGGTAAAGGTCTGCGTGATAATCACGGTAACTCTGTAAAATACAAGATATTGATCACTTGACTCAAATGAAATGAAAATGAATTAAAAATTTATTTAACTTGACATAAAAAAAAATTACAAAATGGGTAGTATTTGAATGCATACGATCCCGAACTAGTACAATCTGTGTTTCGGGAATCAACTCACATCAACTCATTCTAAATGAATATTTTGATTTAAAAAAAAGTATATAAGTACATCCGCCGGCGACTTTGATCGCGTCCCGTTGAATTCCGTTGATTTTCCGGGATAAATAGTAGCCTATGTGATAATACAGGTCACGGACAATATATATTCCAAGTTTCATCCAAATCGGAACAAACATACATACATCCTCACAAACTTTCGCGTTTATAATATTAATCGGATATAATCCACTCCAAATATTGCTATGCCCTAAGCTTAAGGGTTATTATGTCCTACTATTTCAAACCTTAAGACCTCACCATGTAACATGATAATTGCAATAAATGATATGAATATGAATATATGAATAATTTTATCAGCAATCCAGTTAGGATAGTAACAAGCTTTGCTTAGTTTGGGACTAGAGGGCGTCTTTTTAAAAGTTGTAGAACAAAACTTTTTTTATTCAATTCAAAGATCGCCTTACCTTCCTAGGCACCTGGTACATAATAGGCACGACAGTGGAGCTAGCTAGTTGTAGCACGCGGTTCACCTCGCCTTCCATCACTCGCAGAGCCCGCTTTGGTACTAAACAAGCACCCTTGGTTTGTTCACCTGTTCAAACAATGGTAGCATGACTGTATCAACTGATATAATACTGCCAAATTCATAAAGTAGCTCAAAAATCCACTAAATCTACAATCGTATAGTAACATGAACTGCCATCATCATCTTCATCATCATTTGATGATGAAGCCGGAACGTAGTCAAATTGAAGTCGGTATTTCAAGTTTTTAAACTTATAAATTACTAGCTTCCGCCCGCGACTTCGTTCGCGTCCCGTTGGATCTCGATGATTTTCCGGGATAAAAAGTAGCATAATATGATTTAATCCAGGTCACGGACAATATATATTCCAAGTTTTATCGAAGTCGGAAAGAGTAACAAACATCCATACATACTTTCGCGTTTATAATATTAGTAGGATAGTAGGATTTCGCTTACCAGAATGCCGGAGCCCTTCTATCAAATAGGGCTCCCGATCAGTCAGCTCCATATAAAGTATCGTGGTGTCTCCCTTTCCTGCCAGGAACAGCATATTGGTGTCGGGGTCATAGAGCGGCATCAGGACGCCGGTAGAACAGTCCAGTTCCAACGTCTTCTGGGTTTGGGCGAGGTTGCGCACGTCACGGATCATTATTTGACGGAGGCGTGCTGAGTCGAAGCCTGGTGGGACAAGTGTAAGAAATAGAATATACTTAGATCAATATATTTTTGATAACATTACTTTTTTTTTGGCTTTGCATGGGTATTTAACAAAAACTTATTAGGTAAGAATTTTTTTTAGTAATTTTTTTTACACCTTGGTATCCCACATTTTTTTGAAAATATATAGATCCCTTCAAAACTTACTTACCAGTGGTCAGTATTCTATCCTGGTCCCCAAGCCACACAACCCGGCTATCCTTGATGTTCTGATGGCTGTTGGCTACATCCAGCACAGGAGTAGGGACCCTGGGATCCAGGATCCGGAGTTTCTTATCCTTGCACTGAGTGGCGAGGAGTTTACCATCCCTTTTCCAGGATGTTGATTGAATCACTTCTGGGTGATCTCGGTTAACTGATGATGGGGAAAAAGGTATCATTTTTACTAAGGTTCTGCCAGGGGCTTCTTGCAAATGTAACCAGGTACGTAGAGCACGTCATCAGAGGACACGCTTCATGAGGCAATGTCAAAGTCAAAAAGCTTTTATTCAATAAAATCTCACTGATCACTTTGAATCGTCATTACGTTTGTATGATTAGGTATGATTATATTTTTTTATTGTATGAGTTTGAGGTATTTCGTCCCAAGGTTGTTTGTCATTTAAATAATCAGTTAAGTTATAGTGTGCTTTTAAAAACACAGTTGTTATAAACAAATAAGCCTTGAAACTTACCAAAAGCTTCCTTCTGTGTGGTCAAGTCCCACAAAGCGAGCTCGTGTCCGGAAGCCACATGGATCAAACCATCAGCAACGGGATGGAATCCCACATTCTCTACTCGTCTCTGCTTGTGGTATAGAGAGCATTCTGGAGTCGAGAGTGACTCCTTCAGACCATCCGAGGGGATGTGCCACACTTTTACCTGGAGAATGAATAAATGATAATTTAGCCTACTGTGATACTAAGGTATACATATTAAAATTACGCTAGTGCAGTCTCGAATATTTCGAGAATTTTTGCAAAAAAATGTGTTTGACAATTTTTGTAAAAATGTTATTCAAAATGGCAGCCAATGACGTTTATTGTGATTTCATATCATAATTATGTATATATACATATATATATATATATATATAAACGTCCTCCTAATTCATAATCAGATGCTGAAAAGTCCTTAAAAACTGTTCAACCAGCATTCGCCCAACCACCTCTAGAGGAGCCTACATTGTTGACGATTTTGAGATTAACTTTATTCTCGATTAACTCCCAAAGAGTCAGACACAGTACCGTAATACATATGTAGTCATTTATTAAAATATCAGTGTAAATAAAACACAACTTCTAAATAATTATGGTGAACAAACTAACAAACAACTGATTAGTTTATCAGTAGTATACAACTTGTTTATCTATGCACTTTGTACAATAATAATTAGGAAGCTATGACTTTGACCCTATTAACAATGCAGTTATTATTACAGGGACAATAATTTTAATACTGCAATAGAACTTTGTATGGATTATGGATTATCTATACTATACCAATAGGTATAGGTGCTGGGCAAGCCTACTCCATCTAAACATTGTCCCAGGCACTACAGTGTTTCATTAAGTGTAGGCATAGGTTGGCTCCTGATGCTGTATTAAATCATCTCCAATAGATGTAAAGGCCTATGAGGATCTATGTTTAATAGGTATTTGAATATTATGTTGCAGGCACCACAGCACAGCGGGTAATAGCTCTGCCATCCATGCTTTGAGTTGTGGGTTTCATCCCCACCAAGAATAATCATTTTTGTGTGCCACATACATGCCTTCTGGTAAGATCGGCGTAATAGTAAGTCCGGATGCTAATCAATTCGGCGATATTTTTATATGATAAATTTTGCTTAGTTACGTGATTTATCCGGACTTAATATTACGCCGATCTTACCAGAAGGCACCTTATAGATTTTTTTTATAAATGGGTGTTACTATGTATTATAAGTATGTATTTACAAAAAAAAATGTAGGTATATAAGTATTCTATCAGCAATCTAGTTCCCATATTACAATAAACTACTTTGTTAAGCTGATATGCACAATATAGAGATGTTTAGTAGTTTCAAACTCAAAGATAGACTAATATTGAAAAAATTCATTAGTAGATCACCAAACTTTGGTATAATGATGAACAACGATATAAATGCAAATTGGAAAGAAATTGGCATCATTATAATTATGACTGCAAAAAGTTTCATGCTCCAAGGCACATTCAGACCAGTATACATTATCATGGTAAAATCTAATATTTTGTCTGCAGAAATACCACTTTAAACCTATGTTTTTCTTATATATCTTGTTTATCAACTGGCTTACAATACAACTATCTTGAATTATAATCTTTGCTTGACTTCAAAAAGTTATGATCTATAGCTAATCCTATCAATATTATAAACGTGAAAATTTGTGAGGATGTATGAATGTTTGTTCCTCTTTCACGCAAAAACTACTAATCTGATTAGTATGAAACTTGGAATATATGTCCGTGACCTGGATTAACACATAGCATTAGGCTAAATTTTATCCTGGAAATTCATTTTACTCACAAGAGAGTCCTGAGATCCGGTTAGCAGCAATCCATCATGGAACGGAGAAAACTCCATATCAGTGATAGTGTCAGTGTGTGCGTGCAGCAGTGGCATTGTCTTACTCTTCCTGCCACAATCATCCAATGGCAGGACAGCCATGCTCGACCCGACATGCTCCCAGTTAAATGCCATGAACGCTGCCGATGCACAGATATTGTTCCCGTACGTCTGGTACGAACCCACACAGATGTCCCGGATACATGCTTCTGGTTTAGGCACAATTGGTGCCGCGTTTTTATACTTCGAGGCTTTGAAACGCCAAGCCATTATGAACTTGTAGAAAAATCAGTCTTTTAGATTTGGAATGTATGAATGGTGTTTTTCCTGAAAACAAAGATAGGTCTTAAAACTACCGTAGACAAGCAGAGTATAAGCAGCTGAACGCCCATAGAGGACAGTTTTCTCAGATTACCTACAAGTGACTGGTAGCACCTGCTAGAAACGAAGCAAGTTTTTTGATGTAGTTCGTAAAGAAATACAGTGTTCTCTGACATAGAATAGAAGAAACAACTTTCGCTTTATCCGTACAAATAAATGCAAGGACCAAAACTAAATAGATAAGAATGAAATATGCTGAAAACGTATGCAAGTCCATTGTTTTGAAATACTCGACCGGGTTCGAGACCGGAAATGCTTACGTTTACTCAATACGCGGCATGCAAGCTCCCAAAAGGATTAAACACCGCTTACAGTTATAACTAACATACAATTTTATGACAATTTACTCACCTTAACTCGTAAAAACTACTATGAAATTATATTTTACAAAGACACTCCCCCTAAACGTCGGCCATTTCAACAAAGCGACATTTTATTAGGGTGGGCTGGTTGGTCGGCGCGTCGATCGATATTTTGTGTTGTTACGATGTATTAGTCGATTATCTGGACTCGATTCAATAGTAGTAGGTATAGGTATCTCCTAGAACCGTGATCTTTAGCACTCGATTACTATTAATAAATTATTTACTAGGAAACATGCCTCTTCAACGGGGGCGACGCCCTCCGCTCTTATCAAAGATGAAATTAAATTATAAATAGCTTACTTAAGTAGGTATCTTCTTATTGAATAAAATTACTAAAAACTTTAAAATGTTGGTTGGTTTATATTGGTACCTAGATACTACAAGTTCATTTTTCGAAATGTTTTCTGTGTCGGTGTGGCTCGTGTTTTCATAGCTTTCTATGAAAACCTTTACTCTGCCATAAGTCACATTCGAGTCAAATATTTTTGTGTGAAAACGGAACCAAGAATTTTCTAAATAATGTACCAAGGCACAAGTAAATGTCACTGTACAAGATCGTGAAATGTGAAAGTGCTTATAGTAAAAAGATGACGTGTGAAAATTAATGTTTTATTTTAGGTATTTTATCGTTACTTATAATTCTAATGTGAAGTTTGCCTATTTAAACCTTGATCGATTCTTCATACCCGAGTATCTACGATACAGTAGTAATGCAAAAATCGAAATCGACATACATCACAGACAACACTCTAACTCAATTAACGTTTCGTTACACGCAAGCACACATGAAACCTTGCGACGAGAAATAAACTTAAGTATTGAAAAATACTGTGTGTGGGTAAAATGAAACGGATCACGAACTCATCCACATCCTTCCCAAATCCTCCTAGCTCCTAGCATCCTTCCTATCTTTCTATAATTTTTTATGCAGTATATTTTATGAGAAATAACGGACCACCTGGTACTAAGCGGTTGCTGCACTAAATCAAACTCCACGCCCTATAAACTGCCTACTACCTACTTACCTGTTAGGTACCTACTCCAGTCAGCATGCCCTGCATACCTACCTACATAATAAATAATCCGTAGATAAAATAATAACTTTGGTAAGTAGGTAGGTAGGTAGCTACTGCTTCTAAATTATTATAAAATAAAACCAACCAATATATTAATCCAAAGTGATATTATTTATTGCGAGTATTACAATAATCGATTTCTTTGGTGAGAATTAGTTTCAATAAAAATAAATAAAATAGATTTTTATAATAAGAAAAAATATTCTCAGATCTATTTACCAGCCATATAACTTTACAGTGGTTTGATACCTCCTTTTAAGCACCTATGTAATAAATGACTGAATTAAGCGATAGGTATGTTATGTACCTACTTCTATTTCGTGGCGTAAATAATATCTAATGAAATTACCAACAGTAGGTACAAACTTATCTAAAACATTACTTTACACAACTCTTTAACAGATAGAATAACTTTTTTGCAAAGGTTATTTAAACCGAATAAAAATCAAGGGAGTACACCCTTCATTTTAAATGTGTAATTAGTAGATACCCCCTTTAACAAAATAATAAATTTTTCACCATAAAAGAATTACCTAATTATCTGTTAAAACCAAAGTTCTTAAAATCTTATTATATTAAAGATTTAGGGTAGGTAACGAAACACAGTCACTTTAGAAACATGGCTGGTATCAATTTAACTATTGCACAATATTAAAAATAATAATTTATCATGTAACACTCAACTAATTAATACATAATAAATAAAATCCCACATGTTATAGGTCCCACATTAGTGTGTTAAGCTTTGGTTTCGCGATCGTAACGCACAACGCTGCGGTATGCGGCACAACGCTGCGGTATGCGGCTCAACGCAGCGTACCGCGTTTGCTCTTCGCCGCTGACGCAGACTGCGGCGTAACAAGAGACCATTCTAGACGTTTTCCATACGATTATAAAAGTGTCCGGCGCCGCATGTCGCATACCGCAGCGTTTTGCGTTACGACCGCGAGATCAAAGCGTCAATGGTGCATAAGAGTATTATCACTCTTGAAATATAAAAATAACAAAATAATTCACTTATTAACAAATCCAAAAAATAGACACCCTAGAAGGCAAAGTAGGTACAATATTCTCTTACGAGTATAACATTAACTTTCTAAATCACTATTGGTGCAAAGAGTTCATCATTATAATATGATACATGCCTGTATTCACAAACAATTCCAACTACGCTCGTGTTTCACTAGGGTCTGCAAAGTGCCTATCGTTTGTGAACACGGCTTCGCTACTTACATGTCAAAACACAATTAATTCAATTAATTCACAATTAATTTAGTTGGTTATTTATTATTAACGTCTGTTAGCCGTCTCTAAAAAGGAGTCAGGTTTCTGGTTACAAGCACTTCCCTCTCATAACACTGGTACTCTAATGGATCCCGTCACGTTCCGTATTGCAACCTGTCTACAGTTGGGTGCGCGGTGCTGTGCGCCTCATCGGTGCCAGTGCGGTACGGCTGTCGAACAGCTTGGTCACCACGGATTATCGTGCACTAGAGCCGCCGGTCGGATATCCCGCCACGCTAGCCTTAACGATATCATCCGCCGGGCTTTTACCAGCGTGAATGTGGCAGCTATTCTTGAGCCGAATGGTCTGCTGCGTGACGATGGCAAACGGCCTGACGGTATGACTCTTGTTCCTTGGGAGTTGGGAAGGCCTTTGGTGTGGGACGCTACTTGCGTCGATACCCTTGCTCCTTCACATCTGCCTAGGACTTCCGTTGAGGCTGGTGCGGCGGCAGATTTGGCCGAGGACCACAAGAGGCGCAAGTATGCAGGTCTTGATAGGGCCTACACATTTGTGCCTCTTGGGGTCGAGACTCTAGGTCCGTGGGGTACCGAGGCCCTCCGGGTTTTCAAAATTCTTTCAGGGCGTCTAGTCGAAGCGACGCGTGACCCGAGGGCTGGTGATTATCTAGGCCAGCGTATCAGCATTGCTATTCAGCGCGGCAATGCAGCCAGTGTCTTGGGCACGCTTCCGATTGGTACTGATTTGGACCAGTTGAGCTATCTATAAATCGTTTGCAACGGTTTGTAGATAGCTCAACTGTTTCATGTGTATTTTGTAAATATTGTAAATACTGTATTAGTTGTAATTTTCTTTGTGAATAAATAAATTTTTATATGCAGAAAAAAAAAAAATTTAGTTGGTGATATCGACAGTTACAATAACTAAATTTGTAATTTTTAGACGATTGTGTGAAATGAATAGTCTAACCCCTATCTTATAAAAAGTTAGAGTAGACATAATGTCGATTAGTACGCATGGTAAACAAGATCGAATGTCTACTCTAACTTTTTATAAGATAGACCATTAGAATGTACAGTCAGCCATAGAATTTGACAAAATATGAAATAATAACAAGTACTTTTTTAACTCATCAGTTAAGTAGTTTATAATCTACTCTGTTATTGCATTTTTACAAACTATCGTAATTTGACGGCACTAAAAATGTTGCCATTATTTTATCATCAAGTGAAACAACAAAGACGGCTTTAATTTTGACGCTGTCAAATTAGTTTAGTTTAGAAAAATGCAGGAACAGAATCGAGAGTAGTTTTTACAAACCTATTACGAATCAAATCATACAAAAGTGTAGTAACTGGTTGGTTAGGTTAGGTACCTTTCTATGTGATGTAAGATTCCTGTCTTAATATTCTAGAGATAATTCAACTACAAAATCTATTTCTAACGATATACCAAAACACAACGCGACTTATTAAACACTAGAATTTAAAATTTCTAACAAAAATAATTGCAACAGCAGTAATTTTTGGTACAATGTTATCTATTTTTCAATTATTTGCGAAAATATTTTTGCCACTATCTCCATGTACCTACAGCCTAGACAACGCTCGTGGCTAGGTTTGCTTAGCCAATCTTCACCGATTATCTATGTTAAGCGACGGTCTGCGGGGTCACTATTTGGAGGGCACGTTAAACTGTCGGTCCCGGCTCTAGCAGTCGTTAAGCCATGACGGAGGCCTTGAAGCGGCCTAAAAACTCCGTCACCAGAGTTGGCCACTAACTTATACGAGCTTGCTTGCTTACAGTGGTAGCAATATCCGATTAGGTTTGAACACTCGGCTTTGGTTACCACTGGTAGGAAGGATGGGAGTCATCCATTATTAATACCTCTGATAACATTGTACCAACAAGTTAGCCCTTAAAAAGCGAATGGAATGTTTTTACTATAAATTACAAAAATTATGGTATTTTTATAAAGAGATCGTGCATCTTACAACTAAGCAAAATATACAATCAACAAATTATAATACACAACTTTTAATGGCAATACAGCATAGCTGGCAACACTCAGCATAATACCACCTCCACCAATACCAAGGTAATACCTACAGGATGGATTTGCGCAAATTTCTTTTCTTGCAGATTGTACATTTTGAAATTCTGTGAATGCAGTTCTAAATATCTTCAAAGGCTCGAAGAACATTTAGTAGCTACTATGGTTAAATTAGCCATTAATACTCTCTCTGGGCAAGCCTACTCCATCTCAACATTGTTTCAGGCACTACAGTGTCCCGTTAAGTGTAGGCAAGGGTTGCCTTCTGACTTTGTACAAATCATTTTCAATATATTTAATATATGTAGGTAAAGGTCTATTATTAATTCTCTATCTTAAAAATCCACCCTGTATAACAATAATAAATTAAATTAATATTAAAAGCATAAAGTAAATACATAGGATTCAACTATTGCACCTGACGCTACAAACAATATGTACATCTCTCTTCTTTACCTTAGCGCCTTATGATAAACTTTCCATGCTCAGTGATTGACATTACAAGCTAGCACGGTCAGTGATCTTGGCAATCGTGAAGTTACCAGTTCAATGTGCAAAATAGCAATAAAAAATTGTCTTCGCGCATCACAAACGACTAAATTCACGATTGCTAATAACCGCTGATCGCACTGTACATCTGATAGTGTGTTTTTGTTATAAAACTAGAAATAGCTATAATTGCTTCTATGTTACACATTAAATAAATATAATGCCTCGTAGTGTAAGATCTACCTCTGGCATACAAGCTTTTAAATAATTGAATTGTTTAAATCTATTAGATATCTGCATCGCTTTGCATTACACCTTTAGATATTAAAGTAGGTACGTTGATACGTGTCACAGCGTTATAAATAGTAGGTAAGAAATACCTAGTTAAATGATACTATTATTAGAAACAATGATTTAGGTATAACTTGTAAGTACTTGTACATATTCTACTTAGAATATCCAGGTTAATAGAATACTGAATAAAATATAAATAAAAATATAATAGATTTTAATATTACTATTCCTAACAATAAAAAATAATTATTTATGTTGATGATATAAGAAAATACTAAAGTACCTACCATTCAACTATGTTATAGACAACTCCAAGAGAAATTAACAAAATATTCACTAACCTAATATTATTTTATAAGTAAAATGATCCTTTATAAAAATACCATAGGACAGAGAGGAAAAATACTACAGAGCGCGCGCAAGTACGCACCGTAAGTACAGATATGAACTATGAACACATTGTATACCTGGCAATAGGAGTTCTGAGAGTTCAAAATAACGTCAAAAACGACTCAAGGAAAATGACTTATGCTTCGTGTACTATTTCTCACACAGGTTTTTTCCTCAGTGCCAGATTGTTTGTTCCCTTGATGCAACCGTTTCAAAGATTAAAGCATTCTGATATTGCAATAAATTATGCACTCTATTTATATTTTCTTATTTTCCTCTGCTCTGACAGAAAAGATGTTTCTATAAAATCCTGAAAATTGTCCCCATTGACCACGACTACGCTCTCTATAGTATTTTCCCTCCACACAAAATCGTTGAGGAAAATGTTCCCAATAAATCCGGAAAATTCTACCCAACTTACTCGGTTTGTAGTACCGTAGAATTAGATTCACGCCTTTTAGCGCGAACAGCACGAGCTATCACCAACTGAAGTAGTCTTACCATTGATGGGGCCTAAGCTCCCATCATACTTGGGTAATTCCTTGCATTTCGCTTGCTGGAAATAAGAGAAAAAAAATTCAATGTAACATAATCATCTCTGTATTTAATTCCCATGTAAAAGAAGACACAGAATATCTATGTAGGTAGGTATAGGTCCTGAGGGCCCGACACGATTGAATTTGGACTGGGTGTTTCTATGTATTATAAGTATGTATTTACAAAAAAAAAAGTATGTATGTATTCTATCAGCCATCTAGTTTCCATCGTACAAGCTTTGCTTAGTTTGGGACTAGAAGGCGTTGTGTTAAGTGTCCGTGAATATTTATTTATTTATTTATTTGCACAAAGTTGAATTTTATATCTCTTATGCTGCCTTCTCGCTACTTAGCCTAGAACTAACATGTTTAATTATACACAAGTTACTATTCTGTACGTACGCAATCTGTACGTGACCATCATCGTTACTAGAATACAGAGTGATTTCTCACGCTTCATGGCCGCCATTCGACATTATCTAGCAGCCATTCTAGGATCTTTATTCCCCAGTGGCCGGTAGCTGCCCAAGCTATAAGGCCAAGTCAAATTACCTTACCAACAACCTTATTATGATCGTGGGAAGTTAGTGGTTGGAGTAGGCTCAATCTCTTGTGCCTGGGGACTTATGCTGAGATCTTAGTATAGTAGTGATGATGTCATCTCGGGCGAAAACTTTTCATCCACTATACATACTTCCCTGGACAAACTCTTTCACAAGATTTGCTACTACTAGTAGATTTTAGCAGGACCCCAAAAATACCCTGTAACTTATTACACAATAGTGAATCATGATTTTTCCCTACATTAGATTGTTCTGAATCAGAATGCAGTTTCTGAAAACATCAAAATTTCAGAATCTGCAAGGGCAGATTATTAAAAGGTGGTTAATAAAACCAAAGCGTCACCTCCATCAATTCCACAGCAATCTCCATGAAAAGCCGTTCCACATTCTCAGCTTCTTTGGCTGATGTCTCCAGGAAGTACATGCCATGACGTCCAGCGAAATCTTCCCCGATATGTCTTGGTATCTCTCTGTCTTCTCGGTCCGTTTTGTTACCTGGAAATATTTAATTGTTTATTTCACTTTCGAGATCTGTATAATTATATGGACAACTTGATGATATATAATGTTAGACACAATAATACTTGTTGATATATCCGAAGAAAGGTTTTATCAGTTACTTTAAAAGTCATTGAGTCAGCTGCGCACGGTACACGTTACAAGTACGAAGTTCATCATAATTATGCTGGTTGACAGATATTTGGTGGAAAGTTTCAAATGTGTACAAATTCGCAGGTATCAGCTAGTTACAAATATAACTTAAAAAAATACTATTCAACAACATGATGTTTTAATTTGAATAAATACCTAGTACACAAGTAGGTACACATCAATACTCACCAACTAATATCCTAAGCACTTTATTATTAGCATACTCCTCTATTTCCCTGAGCCAGTCCGGCAGACAGTCAAATGTGGGCTGACAGGATATGTCGTAAACCAGTATTAAAGCATGGGCCGATCGGTAGTAACTCTGGGTTATTGATCGGAACCTTTCCTGCCCTGCTGTGTCCCATATTTGAAGCTAAAACAAAATATAAGTGGTGCAGGAATGTGGTGTAGGTATACAATAAGAGTTATTCATGGTGTAAAAGAGCTCTGTCAGATTTATTCAGGGTCTCACTTAGGAAAGAGCCTTGAAATATTTATTTTGGAAACACTTATTTATAACGGATATTGCTGAAATAACTTTACATATATAGGTTTTAGTTCTCTAGATCTATTTTAGAACAACAGGTAATAGGTAGGTATAACGCAAAGGAAACATTTAAAATAAATAGAGTTGGTAACAGCTAGGTAGGTATGCATCCTTTTCGGTGTTTAGGTACCTAATTATTACAATACACAGCACGTATTTGGCGAAAACATGATCATTTATACGTAGAATGATGCAATATTCTTGCCAAAAATGATCGTGTTTTAGCCACTTTCAGCCCACTCACCTTCACTTTTTCGCCATCGACTTCGACAGTTTTGATCATGAAATCTACACCGATAGTAGCACCTTGGCCCGGAGGAAACAGACCTTGGGTAAATCGTCTAACCAGGCATGTTTTCCCAACCCCAGCATTCCCTACCAACACAACTTTGAACAAAAACTTATAATCTTCCATCGCATCAACAAAACATTAGCAAAAAAAAAGAAATTCGCTTGTCACGCTTCACACTTTCCAAATACCAAATATTTTATCTGGGCGATCATTTCATAGTTTTAAATCCATTATCGATAAGATAAGCGAGTGACAAAAGATCGTAGAATCAAAACAATGTAAAACTTCGATGAGAAAAATATCGACGTCCACCCATCAACTCGACATGACAATGGATAACAATGGATAATGTGAAAAGTATTTACGGGGAAAGTTTTTTTATTTGGAAGACCAATTTTCTACATCCAAAAAATCAGAGTTGTACGTTAATTGTACTTGTACAATTTGTACATAGTAATTTACTTAGATTATATTATTATTGTTTTGTTGCTTTTCTCTGAGTGAAACAAGAAATCGAAGTGATGTTCATGTTGACGATTAAAAAAATTAAAACACTCTTTGTAAACATATTAGCTAGTGTCACTCGTTATGAATTTTGATAGAGCATTAAGAATTTTGTTATTGTATCTTTTATATAGTATATAGATTACAGTCGCTTTTCATTTATAGCTACGAAATTAAACTAGGTACCATGAAGGTATAATAGCTAAGGTTGTAAAAGATACCTACCTACCTTTCCTATTTCAATGCTACCTAGACTACCTACATAATATTCCTTGCTAGGGAGTAAAAATCAAAGACACAAAATTGAAAATACACTGTTATGTATTCACACTTGCATCAAACTAATAAAACAATATAAGCTTCACCTAAGTACCTACTATTAATATACAAATAGTCCATTATACACATACATGACGAAAACAATGACTGTATGTCTTAATCAAATTTAAAAAAAAAACTCTAAGCTGTCCTCAGCTTATATCAGGTTTATTGGTAGTGTTATCAGTTTAATAGAGCTCCCCAAAAGTGGAGGGGTAGTAGAGGGGTGCTTTGCCCAGCCAAACAGATCTAAAATAAGAATTCCACACATTCAGTCAGCATTATTAATCCGTGCAGGTACTTGTTAGCAGGGTTAACATTATTTTTGTAGTAGGTAACTTGTACCTACAAGCAAATTGTTAGGATCATAACGGTTAAGTATATTCTTGATTTTGCATATTTATACAGATTTTTTAATATTAACTTGGTCTTTCGAACATATTTAATCCTTATTCTCTACTTTATGCTATTGCTATCACTGGAATCACTATCACTTTCACTTTCATAACTAGTAATTACTTGTCTATTAGTGTTCACAAACAAATCATCGTCATCATTTTTACTCTTTTCTTTATCGTCCTCAAACTCTTTTGGCCACACTTTGTTCTCTTTATAGTACTTTATAGAGTCTTTGTTCATTATTTTGACTATTTCTGCCTTGACCTTGTCTCCTTCAGCAATAGGTTCGACGAGAATATAGTCGCCCCGTTTTACCCAAATGTTTTTTCTGAATTTTGTGGGCATTGATACTAGATACTCCTCTCCCATAGATGTGCAGACCTGGAAATGTACAAATTGCATTAGATTGTTCACTAAATCTAATAGGTAAAAATTATAATATAAATAAAGTATTTTATCATGAAATGTACACAGCAGCAGTAAATACTTTACCAACCACAAGTAGGTAGTAGGTATGAGGTTAAAAGAAATTGTGACTGAATTTTTCATTGTAACTTGTAGAAATTATAACCAAATGATAGAAACTTACCTCATGTAAGTTATTTCCTTTGCTTTTCAGAACTTTCACGACAGTTTGGTTCTCTTTTGGAAGTTCGTAGTCGTCCCACAGGGCTTCGTTCATGACATGTTTTCTCTTTGTTACTTTAGACATTTCGAAAGAGAATCTTTGCGGACATGAATAATTAGAATGTTATAATCCAATTTTTGTAGGAAATAGTCGTGAAAACAGGGCAAAATCAGCAATATTCGTAAATTTTCTAACCAAAACAAAAAGAACACGCAACGCACATGCTGTCACGTCAATGTACTGTCATCAACTGTCGATGTCAATCAATCAAATCAATCATGTGTCCAGTGTCAGTCAGTCAGTGTAAATTGGCAGTGACAAATAATATTGGTATCGGCCATGGCCTCTACCCTTCTCCATCGTGCTAAGGTCTAAGGAACGTGACATTGGCGAAATTGCGGGCAACACTGCAAAGGCCATAGGAAAGAATTGAATTGAAAAATGGCCTCCACCTTATTATTCTTACCCTACTCTCGGTCTGGGGTTTATTATCAAATTATGAAAAACTACAAGATTTCAGATCAGTCTTTATTTTCCCTACACTTTTGCAGCACATTGAATATATCAAGCGACTCTCCATCTGCTATGCCGTAACCCTTCAGCAATCCGTGCGGGTTGGAAGGCGTGATGCAGTGCTGGCTAGACTCTTTCCTCAGGACTTGGTCAACCTCGACAGATGTGAAGAAAGCTACCGATTGTGGTAGATCGTTCATACCCACTCTACAACAAATTAAAATAACGACTAGAATGTTATTGAATAAAACCTGACTCTATAGACTACGCTTTCTTTCTATAGGTCTGATTTATTATTATATTTATTCACAAAAGCAAGCAAGCTTGTACGAGTTAGTGGCCAACTCTGGTGATTGAATTTTTAAGCCGCCTTAAGACCTCCGTCATGGCTTAACGACTGCTAGAGCCGGGACCGACAGTTTAACGTGCCCTCCGAAGCACGGAAGCGCTCATATGTAAATGCCACTAACGGTCACCCATCCAAATAGTGACCGCACAGAACGTTGCTTAATTTAAATAATCGGTAAAGATTGACTAAGCAAGCCTAGCTACGAGCGTTTTGTCATTATTCGTAAGTATTTACAAGGACAACACAGTATTAGGTACAATATTTATAAAATACACATTAGGCCAGCGTATCAGCATTGCTATTCAGCGCGGCAATGCAGCCAGTGTCTTGGGCACGCTTCCGATTGGTACTGATTTGGACCAGTTGAGCTATCTATAAATCGTTTGCAACGGTTTGTAGATAGCTCAACTGTTTCATGTGTATTTTGTAAATATTGTAAATATTGTAAATACTGTATTAGTTGTAATTTTCTTTGTGAATAAATTATTATTTAAATACACATGAAGTATTTGAGCTATCTGCAAATGATTGACAGATAGCTAATCTAAATTGTATGTATGGTATGGTTACCTTTGTGAACAGAATGCTCGTGTCAGAAGATTGGTAATTTGCAACGCCAAAGCTGCGTCGTATCTGTGCTCGTCTGGAACCAGATATCGCACTTCATCGTGGAAGCTCAGGCAAAATCTGCAAATGTCAATAAATAAAAAAAAAGGTCAGACAATTAATTTTGGTGGTATTTTAACCAATAATACTTAGGTTGTAACATAAAGTGTGAGCCATTGGAATAAATGTGAGTAAAGTGAAAATCCACCAATTTGCCTTCATAACAAACGACAGCCGACTGGACTGATTATTTCAAATATCTCACTTAACACTTGCCAAATTTTCTGTCGAATTGAAACTAACTATAGAAGAAGAATGAATAAAGGGGCTAGTGTAGGATCCGCCCTAGCAAAACCCTTCCTTTTTCCAACATCTCAAATTATTTTATTGTCTTCAGTACATACCTGGCAGTAGGCGCCAGATGAGCCATGCTGACCAGCATGAGATGCAGGAAGTCAGCGGCTGCACTCTGTACGGCCCAGTTGAGACGAGTGCCGGCCCAGCGACCTCCAGCGTGCTCTAACGCACGCGAGAGACGACCTGAGAGGAACGCTGTTGATGGAGCTGCCGAATCTGGAAATAATTATGGCATTCATTGGTAACTTATTTAACTGTCATACTACTGAACCGATTTTGATAAAAAATGTATGGGGCCAATCTGGAAGCATACCCTTTCAGATAAAAAAAAATCAAATAGTTCCTAAATGACGTTCACAGGTAAAGTCAAAGTCAAAGTCAAAAAGCTTTTATTCAATAAAATCTCACTGATCACTTTGAATCGTCATTACGTTTTGTATGATTAGGTATGATTACAATTTTTTTTTTTTTTTTTTTATTGGATGAGTTGGAGCTAGTTCGTCCCAAGCTTGTTTGTCTTCTAAATAATCTGATATTTTATAGTATGCTTTTGAAATAAGTCTTTGTTTTATTACGTTTTTGAACTTGCCAATCGACAATTGAGACACATCACTTGGGATTTTGTTAAAGAAGCGTACACATTGCCCTTTGAAAGATTTACTAATTTTTGAGAGCCTAGTGGTGGGAACAGCGAGTTTGTCTTTGTTTCTAGTGTTAACATTATGATTATCACTTTTTTTGTTGAATAGATTTATATTTTTTTTAACATACAATAAGTTTTCATAGATGTACTGGCAAGGTACTGTCATTATATTTATTTCTTTAAACTTATTTCTTAGTGATTCTCTGGGACCCATGTTATAAATTGCACGAATAGCCCTCTTCTGCAACACAAATATGGTGTTTATATCTGCAGCACTCCCCCACAACTAGGGTAGGTAACAAACATTAAAAAAAAAAGGTTGTATGGTGTTGGTATAAAAGTATAATACAAATTATTAATCATATTTACCAGCGATTTCTTCAAGTTTGTTGAACATATCGGATTCAGTGCCGCCGACCCAGCGCGGCCGTTCAAACATCTCCTCCACTTGCTTGCCGCTCATTTTCGCCAGACGCATTGCTTGGTAACTCGACATTTCTACCACCTAAGCAAATAAGTTCCCATAGTACAAGCTCTGCTTAGTTTGAGACTAGAGAGCGTTGTGTGTAATGTTCAAGGATATTTATTATTTTATTTTTTAAGGTGCCTTCTGGTAAGATCGGCCTAATATTAAGTCCGGATGAATCACGTAACTAAGCAATTATCATATAAAAATATCGCAGAATTGCTTGGCATCCGGACTTACTATTACGCCGATCTTACCAGAAGGCCCTATAATTTTTATTCGTAAATACTAAAACCCACCCTATCATCTAAGTCCTCATCCATAAAGCCCTCCATGTACTGTTTCTTGAGCGTGTAAACTCGCTTGCCTTTAGTGGTAGCGAACATTTTGGCAGCTTTGCTCTTCGCTTCGGATATCGTCATGGTCGGATTGAACTGCTTTAGAAGTCTCTCAGCAAAGTTTTGGCCGGCACCTGATGAAACACAAGATTGTAAATCACTAGCTTAAAAAATCCTACTAATATCCCACTCTAACTTATATTAATATATTTATTATACAGGGTGTTACCAGACCACTTCCGAAAACGAAAGGGGGAGCTACAGCACACCAAAACCCAACCAAAAAAAAATCAGTTATCCTGAAAAATAATTATAGCCGGAGAAAACAATGTTAAAAGATTTGTATTTATTTCGCCAGCCCGCAATGTACGCATTCACGTAGGTAAGGTCGAGGCGTAGTACTATTATTTATTCTGTGTCGTAAGTGCCTACTAACGTAGGTAGGTACTAACGTAGGTCGCTCGCACGTCGCGTACTTGAATGACCCGCGATGAACTCTCAGCTGTTCATGCTGTAGTAGACGTAATCTGCGTGCTGCGTGTACATTGCTGCTTTATTTATTTTTTGCTTTTTTAAATGAGATAATTAGGTAGATATGTCTTATTATGTTGTACTGTGTGTATGTAACTAGAAAAAAATTTAAAAAGAGATAGTCAAGTCAAGTTTTTTTTTCGCGATTTTTTTCGCTTAATGTTTTCAGTATCATGGTCTAATTGGAACCTCCAAGTTTTCGGAAGTGGTCTGGTAACACCCTGTATATTAATATATTAAATATATATTTTTAATATATTAATTATTATTATATTTATTTAATATCAAAGTTTAAATGTTGTGTTTTAACCACGCTGCAACTGCTGGTCCGATTTGGATGAAACTTCGAACAAGTATTACAGTTCGTAGCCTATATTAACGCATTTTATCACAAAAAATAACCGAACGAACGACACGTGGACAAATACGAGGACGCAAATCCTATGTAAAAAAATTGTAATCGAATAAATGAAATGAAAGGAATGTTACTGGCCTACGCCCGAATATTGAAACGCTATACGCTTGGATTAATTTAATGCTTTAATTATTGCCGACCCTTACTAATGGGTAAGATAAAAATGAAGCAGAGCCATTTTAAGTCTTGTATTTTTGAGTGACGTTTCAATATTCGGCCGTTAGACCCCGCATGTTGCACAATAATAATTATCAACCGAATCTGTTGTTAAAGTTAAGTTTCACCATTAATTCTAAGAGCTGTGGATTTTGTGACTCAATAATATACTTAAACTAGCCGTCGCCCGCGGCGTTGCTCGCGTTCTACCCTTTAGAGTGTGACGTTTCAAAATTCCTTTCTTAGTGCACCCCATACACTATACAATAAGGATACTACACTCCAAATTTCATACCTCTAGGACTTATAGTTTAGGCTGTGCGTTGATTCTAAGTCAGCTTCAAAAGAGTTTTATATATATTGATAAATAAAAGTCACATGTACTTTTATAGCCATATCATACCATATATCCTAGCATAGTTGATGACCTTAGCGTGGCTCCGGTTGATGTTAGCAGCTCTTGCCGTCAGTGAGTGCAAGTCTGAGTGTCTGCTCTTATCTCCGGCTAGCACGGACCAGCCGAACGGCGTGCCGCCGCTGATGCCGATGCTACTGTCGCCTAGCAATGCTGCTATCCATAACTCCTAGGAAAAAATGTTGTTGTATGATGTCATTAGATGAATACTTATGAACATTTCACACAACGCCCTTTAGTCCCAAACAAGCAAGGCTTGTTGTATGGGAACCACATTGCTGATATATTACTTATCCTTCCTATTTATAATATTATAAAGGCAAAAGTTTGTAAGGATGTAGGTATGAATGTATGGATATTTGTTACTCTTTCACGCAAAAACGACTGATCCGATTTGGATGAAACTTGGAATATTGTCTCACGTCAATAACATCTAAAATGTCTTTTTATATAATAATAATAAATATTCACGGACACTTAACACAACGCCTTCTAGTCCCAAACTAAGCAAAGCTTGTATGATGGAAACTAGATGGCTGATAGAATACATACATACATTTTTTTTTTTGTAAATACATACTTATAATACATAGAAACACCCAGACACAGAACAAACATCTATGTTTACAACACACAAATGTTTGTTCTCGGTGGGGATCGAACCCACGACCCACAGCACGGAAGGCAGAGCTACTACCGACTGAGCCATGACGCCTGTCGTTGTCGAATATTGTTGTAGGTAAGTGTCGAAAAGAAATTTATAAAAAAAACTGACCTGTGAATCCACATCAGCTCCAACAAACTTGTAGCCCACCGGTGCCTGCACCATAGCACGCAACTCTGAGCCAATCCGCTCCTCGTGAGCGTTACTAGCTGTCATCCAAGTCGGCTCACTCGCACTAAAACCATTTTGTACAAAAATTTAATCCTTTTTATCATTGCAGGTACTCAGACATCAGATTTTAATTAATTAATTTAGTATTTATTTTAAAAACCCTTAAAGTAACTTAACAGATAATTTTCATACAAAAATCTATGCTCGACTTCAGCTCAGTTCTTGAGCACTAAATCAGAATACGGGCCTTACTTTTAGAGCTATAGTGGTACCGATAAACAAACAGACAGACATGTGATTTATCTGAGATGGTTCTTATTCATGTTTGTTGAAAATTGGTGAAGCTATTTCTAAGTTATTCCACCAACGTAAATTATTCTACTAATCTGCGTTCTTGGCTTAAAAAAACATTAATAAATAAATACAAATATGTACATAGTTTACATTTAATTAAATAACGCTTACCGCCTAGTAAGCGTCCCACAAACAACCACTTGCGGTAAAATCGCACCGCATTGCCGTGCGGCGGGCCATTTGTCGTGCGGCAACCATACGACTTGCTGCGACATTATCCGCTCTCTGTTGTTACGCCAATACGACATCATGCGACCGAATGATAACACCTGAATATGCACAAAATTGATGTAGATTGTATTGTTTCATTTTTCTAAACTAATATTATTAACAGCAATAGCAATTATAGAGCTGTTTTTGTCTTTAATATACACCACTGTTTTGTAATTACCTTTTCGGCATCATTTTCCTGCGCTGTGAGAACATTCTGGCTGAACATGTCAAGAAAATCCTTCGCCAAAGGGTTCCCTACTTTGTATTTCGGTCCGTCTTTGTGTGGCAAACGTAAAAAGTGGCAACACCCTGCAAGAAAGTAAAATGCTATCTTCAGTTTAAGAAGCAAATAAGTTCAGACAAAAGTAAATAAAAGAAACTAAAGATATTTTTTTCATTTCAATATTAAATAAATAAATAATACTGTGTCTGGGTGTTACTATGTATTAAAAGTATGTATTTACAAAAAAAATGTATATGTATAAGTATTGTATTAGCAATCTAGTTCCCATAGTACAAGTTCTGCTTAGTTTGGGACTAGAGGGCATTGTGTGTAATGTCCAAGAATATTTATTATTATTTATTTTAAAAAAATGTGGAAATATAACACAACGCTCTTATAGATTTTATAAGTATGTATTTACAAAAAATGCATTAAAAAAACGTTATTTTGGTTTATGCGTATGTATGGATTTGTGAACCTATTAATAAAAATAGTATTCTATTACTAATGTAGTTCATACAGTACAAGCTTTAGTTAGTTTGGGCACGTTTAGGACTAGAGATCGTTGTGTGTAATGTCCAAGAATATTTGTTTAAATCTATGCTAGCGTTGATAGTTTATGTGTTTATTTTTTTTATGGTTACCTTGTAACTGTATTCCACACCATACTCCTAGCCCATGGTACTGGTTAGCGGCGGCTTGTTCGTCTATTTTCTTACGCGCGTAGTACGCTCGTCTTCCTAAATCTTCCTAAAAATATCGGTAAATATATATAATTGTGATTCATATTTTAAACATAACGAAAAGTTGAGTTTTTTTATATTCTTATAATTTTACTAGCCGTCGCCCGCGGCGTTGCTCGCGTTCTACCCTTTAGAGTGCGACGTTTCAAAATTCCTTTCTTAGTGCACCTCTACACTATACAGGTTGTTACCAGACCACTTCCGAAAACTTGGAGGTTCCAATCAGACCATGATACTGAAAACATTAAGCGAAAAAATCGCGAAAAAAAAAAATTGACTTGACTATCTCTTTTTAATTTTTTTTCTAGTTACATACACACAGTACAACATAATAAGACATATCTACCTAATTATCTCATTTAAAAAAGCAAAAAAACAAATAAAATAAATAAGGCAGCAATGTACACGCAGCACGCAGATTACGTCTACTACAGCATGAACAGCTGAGAGTTCATCGCGGGTCATTCAAGTACGCGACGTGCGAGCGACCTACGTTAGTACCTACCTACGTTAGTAGGCACTTACGACACAGAATAAATAATAGTACTACGCCTCGACCTTACCTACGTGAATGCGTACATTGCGGGCTGGCGAAATAAATACAAATCTTTAAACATTTTTTTCTCCGGCTATAATTATTTTTCAGGATAACTGATTTTTTTTTTGGTTGGGTTTTGGTGTGCTGTAGCTCCCCCTTTCGTTTTCGGAAGTGGTCTGGTAACACCCTGTATAAGGATACTACCCTCCAAATTTCATACCTCTAGGACTTATAGTTTAGGCTGTGCGTTGATTCTCTGTCAGCTTCAAAAGTTTTATATACGAAAAAAAAAAAAGTAGTATTTAGAAGATTGACGGCCGAACAGCCAGTTGGTATGTATAGTATGGTGGTATGTATGTTGCTCTACTTTCTGCGCTATAGGTTGCGGGTTCGATCCCCACCGGGTACTAACATTTTGTTTATATTTAATGTGATTTTTTTGTAAGAAAGCATACCTCAACAGTCTTCGGCAATACATATCTATCAGTATCTACCGCCTCCTTACAATGTTTCATCGGACACGCTTGTAACAGCTGATTTAACGGCAGCTTGGGGTCTTCTGTACCCCCGTGCTGTCGACTGAAGGGTACGAGAAACCCCCATCCTTCTGACTTTATGTGGTGGAGGGGGTAGCCTTCCCAGGATAGGCGGAGTAGCTTTGGTGTTATCTAAAAAGAAGAGATAATTTGGATTCCTCGGTGTCTGTTCGAGTTGGATTCCTCAGTTGTAATTATGTAGGACTGGCTGGTGCCCACGACTACGTCAACACAGGATTAGTGTAAGTGCAATTTGCTATGCGAAATCTTCTAGGCGTTTGAAGAGTTCGCGTCCCGTTGGATTCCGTTGATTTTCCGGGATAAATAGCCTACGTGTTAATCCAGATCACGGGCAATATATATTCCAAGTTTCATCCAAATCGAATCGGTAGTTTTTGCTTGAAGGAGTAACAAACATCCTTACATCCTTACAAACTTTCGCGTTTATAATATAAGTAAAAAAGTAGGATGATGACGTAACAGAACTTTTATTTTGTATTAGTAGAGTGCTTACTTGCATACTAGTAGTGATTCCATTAGCGCCTGGCGCCCAATCAGGGTCCTTCCCCGGCTTAGTACAAAGTTTTCTATACCACGCCGGATATCCGGCCAAATACGGCCTTTTTACTGGCAACAAATCACCCAGTTCATATAGATATGCAAACTTTTTACTCAACGCCTCAACCTCTTTTGTGATTTGCGGGACTTTTGCATCTTCTATTTTCTCTATGTACTCATCACAAAGAGTATCGAACTGTTTTGTTTTTCTACAAACCGTTTTTTTTGCATGTTTTTTTGTTTTTGTGTCACTAGACACTTCGAAATTAGAAGTTGTATTTTTTGTTTCGTTTTCGCTATTGCTGGCCAGTATAAATTTCGAATGTTGAATATCACTTTTTTTCTTTTGTTTTTTTAATTTTAACGTTTGCGTTGACCAATCCTGATCCCACATCCATAGGTCTTTTTTGTACGCCTCGTCTGTCATTAGTTTGCAGGCTTCGTCCGCTTTGAGGGATAATAGTTGTCGAGATTCTAGTTTTAGATCTTCGAAAACAGTTTCAGCGGAATCTATATATTGCGGCCAGTTTGAGTTGACTGGGAGGTACGCTGAGCCTAGAAACAAAACTATCATTATACTAAATAATGTAAGTTCGATTTTTTACTTGTATGCTTACTATTATAAAATACAAACGGTTATCGTTAGTTTTACACTAATTTTTGTGGCGCCATCTAGGAACTTTCTAACCCAGCTAGAGTTATTCCGATCCGACAGGTACCTAATATTGGTGAAAAAATAGTAAAAATAAATAAATTATCTCTATAAGGAACTTCGAGTGGCGCCATCTAGTTTAATATTACTAACCTAGTTCTAACATTCCAGCAAGTGTGGCAGGATGTGGAAATCTCTCCAGAAATAGAGGCAGCAATTCCCTCAGTACACTATGAGTGGCTGTGACGTCAGCCGCGCAGTAATGCATTAGGGATTGGAAATGTGTGTGTACGTCGTCGATACCGCCATCGACAAACACGTCGCGAGTCGCTTTGTTTATGGGCGAGCCACAGTATAGATTGTGCACCTAGAAAGATATGTAGATAGTTGGTAGCTCTGCCTTCCGTGCTGTGGGTCGTGGGTTCGATCCCCACCGAGAACAAACATTTCTGTGTGGCAAACATAGATGTTTGTTCTGTCTTATTTATAAAAAAAACATGTATTTAAGTATTGTATCAGCAATCTAGTTCCCATAGTACAATTATTGTTTATTTTGGGACTAGAGACCGTTGTGAGTAATGTCCAAGAATAATGATTTATATTCATCATCTCATAAGCCTTTATATATTTTTTTTCAATTGAAGGTCGATTTGTTTGATCATGCCATGGATTTCCAGTAAAAACGACTTTGTAAGCAAATTTTTTTTCAAGTTCATATAAAAAACTCAATTTATGCAGTGATTTTATTACACCTGGTAGTTTACCTCACTTAAGTTGTTTAACGAGCTGATTTCAATCCAGTCATCGTCCGAGGGGTGTGGTTCTTTATTCTTTGTCTTGAGAACCGTTCGCTGGTAGCTGGTTACCCCACTCACACATGTGTGCATTGACATTGTGTCCATGAAGCGCATACCTATGAATAATTTACAAAAGACTTAACACATCAACGCTAGAAAAACATAACTTTTGTAGGGTTGTACGAATTTTTAGGGTTTCGTATTTACTCGTTTGGATTCGTAGATTGTTTAAAGGTTTACACTATGTACCGTGTCTGATATACACTGCGCTGTGACGCTACAACATTCGACTGTCGAGATCGACGCTCAATATAACTCGAATATATGTTAGGTTTACGGAACGCAGTTACTGTCGGTTTCACAATAAAACATGCAATTGTAAGAATTGTGTTGTGAAGGTTTTATTGTGAACGAGGTGCCGCCCGCGACTTCGTTCGCGTCCCGTTGGATTCCGTTGATTTTTCGGGATAAAAAGTAGCCTATGTGTTAATCCAGGTCACGGACAATATACATATATTTCAAGTTTCATCCATATCAGATCAGTAGTTTTTACGTGAAAGAGTAACAAAGATCCATCCATACTCACAAACTTTCGCGTTTATAATATTAGTAGGATGTTTTTGGTGGAAACCTACTACCTACTAAGAACCTACAGAGATTTCTTCACCATTATCCCCCCCCCCCCCCCCCCCCTTATTACCTGTACGTTCCAGCCAGTATTGCTCCTTGACCTTTGCTCTATCAAACGATACATTATGTCCAACAACTAGTCTTGGACTGGTTGTGTCTACAGGATGCTCTCCATCAGTCTCCAATGGTATCAGCTCGCGGTAGTCGAGGTGGTCGTGGGTTCTGTGAGGCTCGTTATTGGCTACTGGTTTACTTACCCAGCCATACCTGAAGCATATATCAGATCATATAGCACTATATTAAATGTTAAAGGGTCTAGGGCAAATTGGATGGAGCAGAGGTCCCACATTTTTTTTAAACTTCTAATGATGGGACTTTGTTTGTTACAATACACTTGCAATGCAGTTTTTCAAAATGTAACAATGTCATTATAAAGCAGCGGGAATCATCAGTTATTAGACATTTTACTTAAAAAAAATGTGTCTTTTTCAATGTTGTTTGGAATGTTGTGGAATAAAGAATTTGTATTTGTTTATCGTATTTACAGGTGCTTACATCAGGTGCTTACGTCAAAATCATTACTTTTTTTGCGTTTTCGTGACTGCTTCTGCACATCAGACATATTAAACTTTGTTTTTTAAGTGTGAGCTCACCAGGCTTCTGTAGACACCGCACAAGCCAGTGTGGGTCGTCTGCCCGCTGACATGAGCACTTCCACATCGAAGACCAGTGCATCATCAGGTGGGTACGGCACTGGTACTGCTTTGTCTGCAGTATACCTTGTCCAACCTTCAGACTTAGACCATTGCTGTAAGTGTACAATTTTATTTATTTTAATGCAACCTGTTTTTTTTTCTTAAAAATATGTTTTAGTATTTTTTATGTACAAAAAGCGTTTTCATTGATTGATACATTAATTTTTTTTTAGTTTAATAGTATTACCTTTGGCAGAGGTGGTAAACTACATTCTGCTAATTTTTTCAACAATTTCCGATATGAAGAGCTCTGTTTCTCAGCAATATTGTTA
Organism: Eulithis prunata; assembly: GCA_918843925.1. Lineage (NCBI taxonomy): Eukaryota > Metazoa > Arthropoda > Insecta > Lepidoptera > Geometridae > Eulithis > Eulithis prunata. The sequence continues at coordinate 6,574,870 of OU974025.1, read as the reverse complement.
AAGTGTTCAACAACATCTTTTCCTTCTAGTTCAGGCAGTGTTATCTCCACATCTGGCAAATTACTACATTTGTTGTAATCAATTCCCAACTTTAGTAGACTTTCACAACAACTGGAACAGTAAAGTATTGCTTAAGTAACATTAATAATAATAATAGGCCTTTACATCTATTGAAGATGATTAATACAGCGTCAGGAGGCAACCTATGCCTACACTTAACGGGACACTGTAGTGCCTGGGACAATGTTTAGATGGAGTAGGCTTGCCCAGCGCCTATACCATCCTCGGTTGATGATGATGATGATGATATTTAGGTAGGTAGATCATGCATAGGTTACCTAGGTGTTACAGATTTGCTAACAAGTAGGTCAGCAGATCTATTTGACTAGGTTAGGCTGACCGACTCGACTGCATTTTACTTAGAAACTCTTTGGAAATATATTTATTATAAAATATATTTATTATAATGTACCAATTAACCTTTTGGCAATATTTTGATCCACTGAAGAGCTGGTGTTCTTGAATAACTGATTATAAATATTACGAGATATCATTTGTATGTTAACTTCGTTAACTCTAAATTCTTTAGATCTATTTTCTTGCGAGTTATCTTCTTTGAGGTTATCATTTTGTTTTGGATTCTTATGTCTAATAATTGTAATTTCACTGGAAGGAAATATATCACAGTAACATCTATTATAAATTCTATGAAGACTTCGTTTCTTGTTATAAAAAATTCTCATTTTATTTAGTTTCATTTCACCGAATTGTTATTTGTTTGTTTTTGCAGTTTTTTTTTTGTTGCATTCAAATTAAAAAAAACTTCAGTGCTGCCAACTGCTAGTTTTAGAGAGTAGCTAAATATCTTGCAAAAAGTTGCTAGTTTATGTCAGTGCACCACACCTAATATATTTATGAACCATGCCAAAAACCATACAATAAAATAAGCAGAGGGAAAATAAATTTACTTTTAGACCAAAATGAAATCTGCAGAAAAATCTGATCGGGACTTGGTAAAGGACCCGACACAGTTTAGTGTCGGTGGTTTAGTGGCTTTCGGCGAGAGTGGAGAGAATATCTATCTCTTTCTGCTCAAAGGACATTTACATTTCCCTAATAGCTATTATACCATATATAGAATCTAACAACTGCAAAAACCTAAGCGAATCCTGAGTGAAGCCTGTAGTGAAGAGAATGATGCAGAAAATTAATTTATTGTTACATAGTCAAATACAATACATACTATGATTATATCTATTACATTCTTATAATTCTCAATTAAATAATTATCAACTTGCAAAATATTCATAATAATACAATAAAATGTGCACTTAATCCTAAGGAATGTTAGAGCTCAGTTGGTTCTCAGCTGGTAATCTCCATTCTGGGTAATGTACCTGACCCAGGGTAAGGCTTGGTAACCACTCTTTTCAATTATTTTCAAATAACGAACTTGAATGCCTGAAGTAGTGAAATAGGGGATCTCAAATTTGACTTGAATGGGAGGTTTTCCATCAAGATCTTCACATTCAACGGACGGCAGACCAAAATGGGCTCGCATCAGGTACTCCTTACCCCCAGGAAATGATTTGATAGACCAAGTTATGGCGTTTTGTTCTGGAGTATACTTAACACTGCCGATCGTGGTCTTGAACTTTGGAGAGTCCGCATCAGCCGGGACAGGAATGATTATCTCTACATTGTTAGCGGTGGAGCGCCTCTTGAACTGAGACTTGGCCTTAATCATGTATTCTACTCGAGAATGGGCATGGCGCTCAATGACAGACTCAATCCAAATCAGTGGCTTGACATGAGTGTTCAGCCTATATGACATTAGCTCGAACTCTCCATCAGGTGGAATGAATGAAATAGTCCTGTCGTTTTCAAATCGAGATAGCCTCACACACTGGTGGAACTTGACATCCTCCAGTTCAACAGATTTGGACTTCCCTCTGCCGGTACTCTCAAAGAGTACCTTATCATTGAGTCCCAACCGCAGCTCTGGCATACCAGATAAGTAAACTCTCATTTTTATAGCTCCTACAATCTCACTTCTCAAAACATTTCCGTTTGAATTGGCCAGTAGGTTTACGGATTCAATAACATCAAGGAATACTTCATTTTTCCTGTACTTTATCCCCTCTGACCTCCAAGATACAGCATTAGTGACAGCCATCGGGATCCGTGGCTGCATTTCCAGCTTATGGCCTTCTTGAGTGATGTACTCTTGAAGAATCTTGCTGTCAGTGGTCTGCGGGTAGCCGAAATCGAGTAACTCGTCCATCAGCTCGTAGATGACAACAAAATTGTCCCGAATACTTTCCTCTTCCAACTCTTTGAAGTATTCAGTCATGACCTCAACGATTTTGTATAAAAATACGAATACTAGAGCTATGTTAGCGTTTTTCTTAGTCGTCGACACTATGTACAAGTTGTTGGTTTTTATATATGCGAAGGTGCACTCGCTGGTTTGCAGCAAGGGAGTGAGCATTCCCTCTTCCTCCTTCTCCATGAGTAGAGGCATAAACTTATCGATGATCGCAAGGTCGACATCTCCTCGATAGTTCCTCGATATGAGGACTTTACCTTTTACATCCAGTATGTAAATGCCGGAACATGACATTTTTAGGCTGAAACAACGAAATCTTGTACAAATAGTCAAGCAGTTTGACGAGAGTGGAGACACAATGACACAAAACTTTTCAAGTCAAGTCATTGATTCACAAAATCAGTGGATTGCGGGTTTTGAAATCAGTGGATCTATGAACTAAACGATCCTATTAATGTGTAACTTACATGAAGGAAAATTAATAAATTGAGTAAAATTTAATAACACGTCTTGACATTATCTCCACCCCAGAGTTGCCAACCCGAAATTGCATTCTCCCATTTCCATATTTCCCATTATCCCAGCTGCAGATTCCTTGTCTATGGCCTTTGCAGTGTTGCCCGCAATTTCGCTAATATCACGTTTTGTTAGACCTTAGCAGTTAGCACGATGGAGAATGACCGGTGGGTGCGGTGGTGGTGAGAAGTAATGTTCGGTAGAAATCAGAGATCATCAGATCATGTCGACATGATCGTCAGTGTTGCCGCAAAAACACTTGACAAAAGGCCTTACCTCGCTGATGGCAGAAATGTACTTGTTTTCAAACATGCTTGGATATTAAAGCATTATTTTGACAACCTTCTACGAGATAAAACGAAAATGTAGTACTGGCCAAATACATGCGAGCAGCGGCCGGATAAAAATGTATGAAAATCCATTGCTGGCGTATTTAGCGGCCAAATAAATTACATACAAAACTCATATCTGTCGTGTAATTAAAAAATGGAACGATTTTTTACTCCATAACATGGCAACCAAGGAGGTAACTTATCAAAGGTTTTATTCAAATTTCGAACAGGCTTTCAAATAGAAAGCTGATTATTGAAAAAAAAAACAAATATAGCTACACTGTAACTTCGTTGTTCGTTATTGGTTTTTAAAAGTAATTGTATTTTCAACTAAAAAGTTTTGCCTTAGTATTAAGTTTTAATTTCCGCGCATTATTTGAGAAAAGTACTATACAAGCCTTGGCCACAACTAGGCAATGATGGACTCACGTATGTGTGCCTCGTCTTTGACTCGGCCCACATTTACACGTTCTTCCCTCATTGCCTCTGTTGCGGGCCGCTGCAGTAATGTACTATTATGGCAGTCCATCAAAAAAGACTAGGCAAAAGAACAAGTCTCCATGCTAGAACAAAAAAAAACCAAGCCTCAAGTCTGCGCGCTAGAACAAAAAAAATAATTATGATCTCTGATCTGTGGTTCTGTGTTCTGTGACTCTGTGTGCCATCTGCACTAGTGATGTAACGATTTCGAAATTTTTCAAACCGACTTGTAATTGTAAACCGAGCGGCAAAAATCTATGTAACCGAAATGACTGAATGAGTTACAAACCGAAATGACAAAGTCAAGGCTCATGCTAGAATTGTTATGGAAACCGGATTATGAATACAAATTTCACTCATTCGGGCCGCACCGCGCGCGCCGAGCTTTGGTGGAAGAGGGACAGCGATCAATAAACTGCCCACACACGGCACTCATCTCAGCTCGTCGAGCATCAGTTTGATTGACAGTTCAATTTCAATATCAATTTATTGATTTATTCAGAAATAAAAATAACATAACATAACAGAACCTTTTCCATGGCGTTATTCTACCTAACATTAACTTAAACACTAAAAAAACTAAAACAGGTTCAAACCGACTTGAACGGTTTGAAGCTCAAACCTTGGTAAACCGAATCGTACATTCAGTACATTTGAGTACATCACTAAATCTGCACTGCATCTGCCCTGCCATCTGCAATTCTCCGGTCTGCACATTTTCACATTTTCTCCATCTCATCTCCTCCACATAATGTGGCTAGCAGTGTGATCTCTATACAAATTTGTGCATTTAGTGATTTTTAATTTGAATAGAATCAAAGTGGAACTATGCCTAGCATAACTGCTTGCTTAGAATAATCTAATCACCAACCCAACCCCTACGCCTCAAGAAAAAAAAATGGAGAACAGTACAAATTGCGAACCGCTTGGCAAAATGTCCGAAGAATTAAAAAATACTCATGTTTTTCTGGATATTTCTATCGGACCCGCGCATGGTAAGCATAAGCAAAGTTTATCTCTCAATGTATTAATACATTTTGCAATAAATTAAAAATGATTCTGAATAGAAACACACCCATACCTACAATAGATACAAATTAGAAACATTCACAAAAAACCTTCACAACACAATCCTTAAAGCGGTATTAGACGGTTCGTTTTCGTAAATGACATGTCTAAATAGGACCTTTCATCGTTCATTATCGATGCGCCTTTTTGATGAAAGTCACTAGCCACCCTGACGCTTTCATCGGCATCGGCCTTTCATCGGTCATCGTTCATCGAAAATGAACAACAAGTGAACCGTGTAAACAGCGGCGCTCATTTGTTTCACAGCAGAGTAGCGGCAGGTCCTTCTAATTATTGTGATAAATTAATAGTATTGTCTTGAAGCATGGTGTTTAAATGGCGAGATGAGCACATGACTATATTTTAGATCATTTTAAGAGCCACAAATGTCTGTGGAACCACAAAATGCCTATTTATAATCAATTCCAACAATTCCAAATTCAACAGACCACGTAGGTTTAATTAAATCTGTAGTAAAAAAAATTCTAATCAAAAACTGCTTTTATTCTCTGCAAGAGTTTTTTGAAGAAAATGAGCCAAATGATAATAAAACATGATAGTAATTTGTTTTAAGTACAAATTTATTAATTAAAGATAAGTAGGTAGTAAGTATATTATGTATTAGGTAGGTACAGTATATTAATACTGTTAATTTAAGCCTGATCTCTTAGTATAAGTATAGTATTAAAGTATGATACAGTATAAATAATTAGGTAATACTTCTATTTATCCACCTAGCGATAGATAAAATATTGTCGTGCTCTGTCAGGGTTCATATTGCAAGCAATTAAGTTTCAACTTTATTTAAGATCTGTACCCACAATATGAATGCAATAAAGAACTTGAACTTGAACAATACGGACGACTTCTCTCCGCCGTCTAATACTGCCATTACAAACGATTGGTTTTTACAATCAAGAAATCTGCACAAGATTCAAAATGTCAAACATGCACAAGGTTCGGCGGTGGATACGCAAATCGATATCTTCACAGAGTTGTGCATGTTTTATTGTGAATGTTTTCGAGTAACAATACAGTTAGGCCAAAATTCTAGGTAAGCATTTACACCATTTTATTATGACCTCAAGTTTTACAACAGAACAGTGATAAGGTCCGCTTTCATGAATTATAGATTTTTGTCCACTCTGCCAATATTTTACACACTAATGTGGTCAATGAACTTATAATTATTAATATTATGGATTTCTACCAAAGAAATGTCTACTTACACAAAACATTCACAACTCTGTGAATATATCAAACAGCGTCTCTACCGTCAACCCATATACATGTTTGACATTATATTTATTCAAATTGGACCATTTGTTCAGCGTAATTGAAACACAAACATCTAAACTTTGACATTTATCATATTAGTCGGAAGTACGATAGGATTCCCAAGGGCCCAGCTAATGTTCAACCACATATTATGTTTTTGTTTCACATGGTTTTTTGTTAGAGAACATTATAAAGCTTCATCACCAGCTATTATTAATTGATCGAGTGAGCGAAGCGAACGAAGATCTTAGTGACAACTTGGGCAAAAATGCTTAGTATGTTTGTTCGTCGAAATCTTTTGAACCTCCTATTCGATCTTCACAGAATTTGGTAGGTGTACGGATAGTACTCTTAAGTTTAACTGGTTTGAAAAATATAGTAAATCGGTCAAGGGGTTGGAAAGTTATGAGGTTCCAAAGGGAGTAAAAAAAAATAAAGTCATAGGTACCAAAATATCAAGTGGGGTGTCATATGATAGGGCTTTGCTTAGACATTCCAAAACCGGTCCTATTTTTATTCTAGGTTAAATAGTTTTTGAATTGATGTAAAAATTGTTATTTATCGGCCTAATTTTCATTCCGACCATGAGATCTCAGTTCAGGGCGAACTACTAGTAATCTAAATAAAAATAGTGTAGGGTACATGTCAGTTGCTGCCGGTAATCTTACTTTATAGATTGGATGCCTTTGTCCTTACAGCTAATTAAGTTGTGCTTTTTCCCGCCGAGCCATAGTTTGTTAGTTATAGTATTGTGTGTGAAATAATAACTTTTATTACCATATCAATTCAGTGTTTTAATTTCTGAATCATAAACTCTCAATGCTATGTTGAAGTAATGAGTTGAGGCTATAAAGTACTATCTTTATTATACAACAATGGCCCACGTTATAATAGCATAATTTTTACAGCTGGTCGAGTTGTGATAAAACTAAGGACGGATGTAGTGCCGAAAACAGCTGAAAACTTCAGAGCACTCTGCACGGGGGAAAAAGGCTTAGGCTACTGCGGACAACCTTTATTTTACAGAGATGTTATGTTCCATAGAGGTTAGTTTGTATTCAAAGTCTACTATTTTAGTTTCGAGTTTAAGAAAACTAAGTTCAAACCTGACTACCGAACATCACACTCTGAATATTATCAAAAAAGAAAATATTCTCATTTGAAATTGTTATGTACCTAGAGATTTTTAGAAGATATTTTTTAGAATGTAGTTGGGTGTTAGTTTTTGAATATTTTTTTTAGTTAATGATCATTTTTACTATCAGACAAACTAGTTTTTGCAGTAATAATCAAAATTCCATAATACGCCTATAAATCCTATAAAGTGATCAATAAAGTTGTAATAACTATTTCAGCGGTATCCCAGTTCATGATACAAGGCGGTGATTTAGCGAATCTAGACGGGACTGGAGGGGAGAGTATTTATGGACCAACATTTGCTGATGAAAATTTTATTTTAAAAGTAAGTCTAATGTCATCCTTAGCTCTTCACTATCATTATTGCCATCGTAATCACCACGTCATTCACCATGAGCCTGTGCTTTTCTGATCTATTTATGATACGTAACTTTCACTATGCCCTGAATAATAAAATCTTTGTGAAATTGTTCCCCGGTATTGCCAACTATAGGTTTACAAATTCTGCTATATCTTAGTACAGTGCCCATAGTCATTTTCTTTTTTCTATACAATAACTAAACTCAGTTCTCGCATTTTGAAAAAGAAAATCAAAGTAAAACTTGACTAAGTGCTCTGCAGACCTAACATGGTCATTATGCTAATACTAATTACTTTTTCAGCATGAAGCAGGAGTTGTGAGCATGGCCAACCGAGGGATAAAGGACACCAACTCATCACAATTCTGCATTACCACGGTTCCATGCCCGCAATTAGGTATGGGGTATTTTTAAGTTCTTCATTATATGCACAGGTAGTCTAGTAAAGCAAGCAAGTTTGTATGATGGCAATAAATGTTTTTTGTATTTGTATGAGTTAGTGGCTAACTTTGGTGACGAATTTTTTAGTCAGCCTTAAGGCTTCCATCGTGGCTTAATGACTGCTAGAGTCGGGACAGTTTAACGTGCCCCCCAAGCACGGAAGCGGTCAGATGTAAATGCCACTAACGGTCATCCATACAAATAGTGACAGCGTTATGCGTCGCTTAACTTAGATAATCGGTGAAGATTGACTAAGCAAGCCTAGCCAAGTGCGCTTCTGGTAGTCTAGTGATAGCAAGTTACCCCGCCTTTCGATCCTAAGGTCGAGGGTTCAAAACTGTTCGTGCACCAATGGATTACCTAAAGTAGAGATGTTTAGTATTATAAACTGATGGATAGTTTTATTCTGAGTTAGTAAAACAACCCTATTATAGAATTAAATTTGACAGATGGTACCAACGTAGTGTTTGACGAAGTGGTAGCTGGGTAAGGATTGTGGAGGAGATTGTTGCTAAAACCACCTGTTGCGGCCTGACCTATATCATACAGGCACAATTACACAATTATCCATTGATTGTCAACAGTGCCCTCTATCTCCTATTTTACTAAAGGGTCATTACTACATAGTACCTGTATTTCGCGTCAGATGGCGTAAAAATAAGACACTTCACTTTTATTAGCTCCATGAAGAGAGCATATCTCGTGGCAAATTATTTATTGTAATTATTCATTAAATTGACACACCCTAATATAGAATTAAATTTGACAGATGGTACCAACGTAGTGTTTGGCGAAGTGGTAGCTGGGTTAGGCATTGTCGAGGAGATTCAGAAACTGGGCCATCCGGACACTGGAGAACTTACTGTGGTATGCTAATAAAGATATTTATAATAAATAACAAAAGACTGGTATATTCTGTAATCTGATTCTTATGTAAACCTTGACACCAAGAGTAGTTTGTCAAACAAACAGAAGACATACAAACATAACTTTTTCTAGTAAGACTTTGTTTAAACGTTAACCGGCGTCTTTACGTGTTGTAACTAACATTCTCTGTGTATGGTGTCCACAGCCCACATTTAAATAAGTAACGAAATGTAATTAATTTTATTTCACAAATTTTGTCAATGCATCTTGAATAATTAAGGTGTGAAATGAAGATTAGGCACTTCATCCCACAACCTCTAACACCATCATCATCATCTTCATCAATATATATATGAAACTCTTTTGAAGCTGACTGAGAACCAACGCATAGCCTAAACTATAAGTCCTAGAGGTATCAAATTTGGAGGGTAGTATCCTTATACATATAGTAGGGGTGCACTAAGAAAGGAATTCTGAAAAGTCGCACTCTAAAGGGTGTAAAACGCGAGCAACGCCGCAGGCGACGGCTAGTTATGTATATACCGGTATGTAACTTTATTTATAATGTGTGTTGCAGCAATGTTTGATATCTAACTGCGGCGAGATAACAAGCGACAACTGGGGAGTTTGTTGCAGTGACGGCTCTGTTGATACCCTGCCAGAGTACCCCATGGACTTCAAAGAGTCCATTTCTGTAAGTATATATTTATACTACTAAGTAGGAAAACAAGCGTACGGCCTGTCTGATGGGAAGCGGTTACCATAGCGTATGGACGCCTGCAACACTAGAGGTGTCACATACGCGTTGCCGACCCTTGAAGTACTATGGGAACTAGATTGCTGATAATATACTTATGTATTTTTTTTGTAAATACTTATTTATTTATTTGTTGACGAGCAGCTTTCGCTGTTACGTCTACGTCACTCAGTGTTGGAAATGTCTATTCTTTTAGTCATTCTGTCTTTAGTCATTAATGTCTTTTCTTTTTTTTAAGCACTGTATTACATATTTATAGTACACTAGGTGCCGCCCGCGACTTCGTTCGCGTCCCGTTTGATCCCGTTGATTTTTCGGGATAGAAAGTAGCCTATGTGTTAACCCAGGTCACGGACAATATATATTCCAAGTTTCATCACAATCGGATCAGTAGTTTTTACGTGAAAGAGTAACAAACATCCATCCATACTCACAAACTTTCGCGTTTATAATATTAGTAGGATAGGATTGTTGAACCTCGTGTGGTGTATGTTTGACATTTTGAATCTTGTGCAAATGGTTTTAAAAAAATTCTCGATTGTAAAAACAAATTGTTTGTAAGGATTGTGTTGTGAAGGTCTTAGTGTGAATGTTTTTAGTCGAAACACGCAGTCAGAGTGATGGGCGCAGTGCAATTTATCACAAGGCACGTCCTCAGTGCATGTGCTCAGTGAAGCAATTCATTTTGCAGGTCTCCCATTGGCGGCAACGTGTTGAAGCGGTGAAAATGGCCGGCAACAGAAACTTCACTAGCGGTCACTACGAGGTTGCCGTCAGAAAATACGCAAAATGCCTGCGTTATATATTCCACGTGGATCGTCTTAGGAGGCAGGGTGCCATTTCTACGAATCTCGAAGAGTGTGAGTATATTAGTTTTCAAGGGTTATTCCCATCGAGCCCACTCATTTGCATAGTGGGTTCGTTGGGATTTTTTTTCCGTTTTCAACGTTTCGACTCTGAAAACTCCTGCAGTGGAACACTGACATCACAGCTTAGTCGGTAGAATATATAATAAAAAAAATTATGAATATACCAGATGACGATAAAACAAACATCTATATTTCTCGAACACAAATGTTTGCACTCCGTGGGAATCGAATCCACTGCCCACAGCAAGGAAGGTAGAGCTATTACCGACTGAGCTGTGACGCCTGACAAAATATTATGTATATTATTGAGAGTTCTTTAATGTGATGTATTTCTGTCTGTATGAGCTATCTATATCTAGTTTGGTATTTATATTTTTAGTGAATGGACATTTATGTCGATTGGAGCATCAATGCTACATGAACCTAGCAGCGACTTGCCAAAAGCTGGCGAATTACAAAGAAAGCCTTATCCATCTTTCTGTGGTAAGTTTCCTTATATATTGTTCAGATGTATCACTGCTACTATTAGGCGCAGCCCTGCTAGCGTAGGTGATGAAATAACAATGACGAAAAATTTGAATACGCAGCCGAATAAATAAAACGAATGAAAGAATATTTAGCTTTTATATATTGTAACAGCTTGTACATAAAGTACTTACAAAAAAAAATTATATAAGTATTCTATCAGGAATCTAGTTCCCATAGTACAAGCCTTGCTTAATTTGGGACTAGAGAGCGTTGTGTGGTATGTCCAAGAATATCTATAGTACCATTGTACCTCATACTTAAAACTTATTTCTCTTTATTGTTTTTCTTCTTTTCTTGGTGTGCAATAAAGAATATATCTATCTATCTATAGAGGCCTACGTCCACAATTCTATAGTCTAGCTAGATGATGGTGTACTCTTCATCTTATAATGTTCAATTTTCCTTACAGTGCTTGCAACGGTTCCCTAACAACGACAAGGCTTTATATCGCCGCGGCTTGGCATTTTTCGTCCTTAAGAACTACGACGCAGCTAGACGAGATCTCGTGAAAGCGCTCGAATATAACCCTAAGAGCAAATCGATTCGCAATTTATTGGAGAGAGTGAATGCTGCCCGGAAACAATACGATGAGGTACAGGCGAAGAGGCTGTCGAAGCTATTTCGTGATGGAAAAAAGCCAGCCTCGTCTGATAACGACTGAGTTAAATGAATTTATGCATAGGATTGCGCTATGGTGCCATTTTATGTGGAGATCTTTACAAGTATGTGTTGTCATGTGTAAATATTTCGTATATCTTAAATGTGATGTCTAGATGTTTGTGACTCTGTATGTAGTTTTATATGTGTAGCGATTGAAGGATAAAACTTGGTATAGATACAACTATGTTGATATGACGAACGAAGCCGCTAGCAAAAGCTAGTATGTACTAAGATAACAAGATCTTTATCAGGTAGCATGCATATATTATAAAAATATTGATAGATTTTACGAACTGTGATTTTAATTTTTTGGCATTTCAGTACAAAATAGTTTGTTTTTTGTGTATTCTCTTCCTTATATCTAATAATTTGCGCTCATAAAACTTAAACGGATTTATCGGGCATTTAAGCTATTAAAGGTTTTTACGACTATTACGAATAAAGTTTTGGTCTCGCTATCGTAACGCACAGCGCAGCGGTATGCAGCATGCAGCGCCGGACACAATTGTATGGAGAACGTCTAGTATGGTCTTTTGTTACGTCGCAGTCTGCGTCAGCGGCGAGGAGCAAACGCGGCACTCTGCGTTGAGCCGCACACCGCAGCGTTGTGCGTTACGATTGCCAAGCGACGAATTCAAAAAGACAAAAAGTGTGTGATGTTACTGCAATTTGCAATATCAAGATCTCAGTGTGCTGGTTGGGCGATCTTAGTCAGTGTGATGTTTGATAAGTGTATTTTATATTTTGCCATCTAGAATATAAGCTTAATCTATGTATAAAATATATTAATTTTTATCTATTATTTACATGTTAAGGGAACGGCAAGCGTGAACGCTCTAGACAGCGATATGTTTTCTAAAACTTCAATCAAAGTTAAATATATTTTATACCATTCCCCCTCTAAAAAGTATATTTTATTAACTGAAAACAGTTAATAAAAAGCACTTTTACTTACTGTTTTGGTGTTTGAAATTAGAACACACTTGAAATTAGCGCAAACTTAACTATTGAAATTTGCCCTGAGCCTGTAGTCGCGTAGTCTGAGTTTTATATGGTTTATATACGAAAATCGAAAAACGAAAAACTCCCTTTTCTATGGTGAAAAATTGTTTCCAAACGTCCCACTAGAGGCGCTTATCCGGTTCCATACAAAATATCTCGCAAGTAGTTTTTTGATATTCGCTACTATTAACAAAACTCACGACTCGAACCTTCGATGTGTTGTCGGTTATTAATAACAGTACTGTTTTATAAATGTATATTTGAAGTGTATAAGTAGGGCATGTAATATTATCTAAATGTTAAACGACTTTAAGGTACATTGCAGTTATAAGATCTATAATCTAAATCATTTTAAATAATTAAATGTGTTTTAAATGTGTAATATAATCAAATTATACAGATGTAGAATTTATTAAAACTGTAGTTGGTCATAATAGTAAATAAATAATATGTCACTTTATGTAGTTTATAGTCACAGATTACATACTTACTTTGTACACATAAGATATATTATGTTTTGTAATATTTTTCAAATCGGTTCGATTGGTAAAGGCGTTGGGGCATTTCAGGTCCCGATTTGCATACATGTAGTTAATTTTTAGATTAATTTTGTTATTTATAATTTCTGTTGGTTCTATTATAATCTACTAGCCGTTGCCGGGGGCGTTGCTCGCGTTCTACCCTGTAGAGTGTGTCGTTTCAAAATTCCTTTCTTAGTGCACCCTTACACTATATAAGGATACTAACCTCCAAATTTCATACCTCTAGGACTTATAGTTTAGGCTGTGCGTTGATTCTCAGTCAGCTTCAAAAGAGTTTTATTATAATCTATTATGCAGTCACGAAAACGCAAATAAAGTAATTATTTTGACGTAAACACCTGTAAATGCGATAAACAACTTTATAATGACATTGTTACATTTTTTAAAACTGCATTGTAAGTGTATTGTAACAAACAAAGTTCCATCATTGCAAGTTTAAAAAAAAACGTGGGCTCCATCCAATTTGCCCCAGACCCTTCACATCGAAAAACCTTCGTATCCTATCATCCTAGAGATATTTGATATCGATATTTATTTATTTTAATCATTTCGTTATATACATAACATCGGCATGTCAATTTGATACAATTTGGCAAGTAGGTAATTCTTATTCTAACGCAAAAATCATGTGTGCAACTATGAAAATGAACATCCCAAGTATTCACGGATATGGTAAAATGGGTGAGAGTCATACTTCTAAGTTGAGATATCCAACATTTTAGTGACCCCGATCAGAACTACTCAACAGAACAGGTGGGAGTAAACGATCTTAACTTGTGTTATTATGTTGTCGCTAAGTCCAATTTTTAACCGACTTCAAAAAATGAGGATGTTCTCAATTCGTTTGTATTTTTTTTATGCGGTACTTATTGTACACACGAATACAGTTTTTATAAACAAGGTCTTACACTAATTGTGTTGGGGAAAAATAAAAAGTTTCGTCTCTCTCTGACATACGGTCTTTCTGGCTTTAAAGGCTTTCTATGTTTGGGCTGCGGGCCCAAATAATGTTTTTCTTAAACTATAAACGGTTTTACGACAGCGCTTGCTAAATTTTCAACTTTGCTCTATAAGTCATGTTCGTTCAGCCCAGTATTCGTCGTTACTCGTCTAGGACCGTGAGTTCTAGTAAACTTCTTCGTTCTATCAAGTGGAGTATTCAGCTCGGTCATTCGACTGACAGCGCTCTCTGTTGCTTAAGAACAATTTACAAAAACATAATGCTAAAAATAAATTCTTGGCTTCTTTGCTAATATTCTTATTGCTGGGTTTTACAAGATCAATTTGATGTTGTTGGGTTGAGATAATCGGTTTGTTCGGTCTCCTAACTTGTTGCGTATTTATTGTAGACTAGCCGTCGCCCGCGGCGTTGCTCGCGTTCTACCCTTTAGAGTGTGACGTTTTAAAATTCCTTAAGGACTTATGGTTTATGCTGTGCGGTGATTCTAAGTCAGCTTCAAAAGAGTTTTATATATATTGATTAAGTACGTGGTGGGGTACTAAAAACTTGCTGTTCTGATCAGCGGGGTCCGAGTGGCTTAAGCCCACCGTTTTTTTTCACTAATTATGCAGTTCTGATCTGCTTTTAACTCGCGTCAAAACTTGCTATAGTCGAGTGCTATAGTATAGTACAAAATAAGTTGTGTTTTTAAAATAATAAATATAAAAAAAAACTCACAAATTCAACCTGCGTGCTAAGCCTAAAGGGTACTCCATGCAGGTTGAAGTTGTCTAAATCTTTGAACTATATTTTTAGCGAACCATTCAGTCTGCTTGCTCAAGAGGTATTTTGCTTAGGGCACATATTATCTACAAAACGTGTCAGCATCTAAGAATCTGAACAAACTGATTGTATGACTTTAGTTTGTGCATAAATGGGTGATAAAACTACCGGGTCGGTTTATGTCGATTTTACCAGAGTGCCCGGGTATAAAGAATCCCTAAAAATACGTTCATTGTGTCCCTGTCAACCGTCTTCCATCTTGATATTCTGCCAGGAATACGCCTTGCACTTGAGTTTGACGCATTAATTGTCATAAGCTTTAAGTATTTATTGGTAAAATTCGTTTACAGGTCATTTACAAATAATTCAATGTCTTTTCTGTTCCGCCATTGTGTCCACTGTCCAGTAAATCATCGTGTCGATGGTAAAACGAAATAAGTGAGCAATTACATCCGCATATTCAACAACAGATTTATTTAAAACCGCATTATTTGCTGCTTGGTCTTCATTATCTTGTACCATGTGGTTCTCGGCCATAAAACTATGTAAGAGACCTCCGTAGAGGCTCTGTATATCTTCTACTATCGCTAAAAATGCTGATTTGTCTAATTTCCTCATATTTTCGGGTGTAGCTGCATAAGCGAAAATGCTTTCTTGTGTGTTGAAGAAATAATAGAATATAAGTATAAGAGAAATAATGATATTCTGAAAAAATCGATTGTGCAACCGTTCTCATGCGAGGTGGGTAACGATGTTGTTGAAGTTATTTCACTGTCATATTGGTTAACATAATATTTTTCGAACCATTGAATTACGATGTATACTACGATGATTATGCCGATTTTTATTATATTGATCACTGATTTCTGTTGGCTTTAGAAACACCAGTGCTTCGATGTGTCGCATGTTATGAGCAAACACTGGATCATTGTTATAGCGGGATGCGAGACAGCTGATTGAATGTGCCGATATATACATGGTTGAAAAACTTTTTGATGGCATTGTCGTAAGTTCAAAAACAATTATGATGATTTCAGGGTTGCATTTTTAACACATTTAAAGCTTGACATTTTAGAATTTCTAAAAATGATTGTGCACTTGCTAAAATAATCAAAGAAAATAAGAGCAACACCAATGTTTTCGTTAACATGTAATTGTGATTTCTATAATCATTACCCTAGGTTAAAACAAGATCCAAGCTATTCTTTTTATTATCTAAGAATGTCTAGAAAAAATTCTACGAATTACTAGCATTGGTAAAAAGTAACATTCAGCGGCAAGAAACTGTTTTCGTTTTCAAACATACTACCAGCTGAAGAAAGACGGGTGATAACATTTGGGTAAGTAAAGTAAACAACTTTCACTACAATTACATTTCAATTTTATTTATTTATGGAATTTATAAAAACAACTTTTTACTTAGTGTCACATAGAAATACTAAACATTTTTGGCATAGTTTGAAGGTATGGTCAAAGCAGCTGGGTATATAGGAGAGCGTCTCTGGTTGAGTATCTGCCTATTTTATTCTATTGGGAAAGTCTGAAAATCACACCACTCACTTTAGTTAAACGAATTCCACGCATTTATTTTCTTAAGCAATTAGCATTGACAATACACACGTGGGCATCCGGCCCTGCGCACGATATGACTCAACGATCCTCCCGGGGGGAGCGGGAGGCGGCGTCGTCTTACAAAATGTAAAACAATAATACAATAATTATCTACGAATTTAATGTCGCCAGGTCCAAAAAACAGTAAAATAAACGCATGGTCAACTTGCGTCTTTTCGTGGTAATGTGGTAACGTCTTATGAAAGAATCTAAGAGGTCTACACCTATGTGTTCATTGTATTCTCGAATGATCTTCGGACACGGAATAGTAACTCTTTCTTCTTCGCTTCAAAGCGTGTTATTAAGCAAATGTATCTCTCGCGCTCCGCAATTTCTTGTCTCCAAGAGGTTCAAAACTCTCGTAAAAGAATACCAGGGGCAAAATATAGCAACCTTGAATTCATCTAGACGAGGGCACATTATAATCTTTTCTAGGTCTATGTCTACGGTCTACTGAGTAATACTAGCGTCACTGGTTTGGTCTTGCATAGGTACTCATTGGACGAGATTCATCGTATTTCTGTCGTGCTAAAATGAATCTTCTGTGATGTAATTCGAATTTCTTGCATTCGGTGCAATTTCGATTATGGATCTCCATAAAATCAGGGTTATATAATTTATATTTTTCGCATATTTCGCACTCTTTTCTCTATTATGCGATAGTATGGTTTTATGGTTTTGCCCTAACGGAATTAAAATATGAATTCAAATAAATTTAATGTTATACATTTAAAAATAAATACAAGAAAATATGTTATACAACAATTAAAAAAACGTTTCTGGCTAGAAATGGCCTTTCTATTTAGCTATTAAGTAAACGTCTTTTTTTCTTAGTGTTAAAATGCTAATATATTCTACTCAACTAAACGAAATAGACGTTCTTAGCTATTTAATGCTTTACAAACCATTAACGCCGACCTAATTAATCAATTAACTTCAAATATAGAAATATTAATTATAGAAAGTTAGTTCTTATTTGGTTATATTAATAATCACAGCCGGTAGGCAGCACAGTAGGTACTTATATGCATTAATCAGTCTTGTTCGTAAGCTTGAGTGAGATCAACACTATTTTTATCAGTGATTTAATGAGTGAGTATCAAGATAGATAGATAGATAGATAATACGTTTATTTGCCACTACACACTACACACACATCTAAGTTAATAAGATAAACAGGAAGCAATACTAACTAAAATATAAACTATAAAACAATACAACAACACTACGTGCCTGTGTCTCTCGGACGTGTGTACGTATTGTGTGTGTTGCAGTACACAAACAGGTTATAGCTCAGTTAATATTGCTCGAGAGCAACACTGATTTTCAGCTATCAGGATGGTCTAGATTTATAACTGTTGAAAGTTTGTTGATGTCCTTGTAATCTCTTTTAGATGGATGGCATAACATCTGAAATCCAGAACTCCTAAATATTTCTCGCTGAATGTGTGAAGAAATATGGATCTTCATTTCATAACTCATTGTTGTGATGATTACTCCGCATTTTCCATTAGCAAATTCCCAAGTTCTTGCACCAACCACGGTATAAGGAGGAAATGTTTCTGGAAGACATGATGTCTCAGAAGCCTTTCATATCTAATTTTATGGTGATCATTTCAGCCACCTTCGCTACTTCTTGGTGTATTATAGAGCTTTCTATAAAGAAACAACAGTATGGTTCGCAACAGACTGCCATATTTAATTCTTGCGGTGACGTTTTTAACATAAGTACATACAATTAAACGATAGATGGCGTTACTAGTTACTACTAAAAACATTTTGATACCTAAATAACAACACTTTCTAATGTCTTACAGCCGGTTTCTCGAACGCTAATCAAATCGCAGATCAGTTGACAAAGCAATTAACATGACACACTGGTCAAATCAAATCGGGTTGCACGAACGCTGATCAGACAATAATTAAGTAATCAATGATCATTTTGCGATTGTCAAATCAGTGTAAATTTCCATAGGGTCACACATAATCGAGTAATTCCTTCAGTTCAATCATTCGCTCCTAAACTTCAAAAGTGTCATAGAGTTTTTTTTTTTCTTTGATAATATGTTTGTGTCACGTGTCTTTGTTTACGTTTGAATGGAGGTAAAATTACTTTAGCAATTATGACGGAAAAACCTATCAGAGGTAAAAATTACACTGAAAGATTATAACCAGACTATGATGTTAATGAGCTGCAGTGTGTTACTAAAAAAATATCTAATACCTTGGTATTAAATCAAATGTATAAAATCAGAATTATAGGTTTATAGTAACAACTCTGGTTTTAGTTTTTAACTTAAATTTTATCTAACATTACTTACAGCTACTGCCTAAAATGTGATAGCAATAGGGCTGTTCGAACATATGTATTCTCAATAGAATTTTGAACATCCGCCTCGTTTACTTCTGGGAGATTGCAATCCTCATCAAATTCATCATCAATGTTGTCATTGTTATCAATGGCTATGTTGTGAAGAATGCAGCAGGACACTATAATACTCATTGTTGTCTCTAATTTAACTCTCAGCCCCATGGATAGGCATGGAAAACGTCGTTTAAGAACACCAAAACATCTCTCTATTGTGTTTCTTGTACTTATTTGTGCTCTATTGAAAGCTTCTTCACTTGGAGTTGAAGGATTAAAAAACGGAGTGAGTAAATAGTGCCGGCATGGATACCCACTGTCCCCCAAAAGGTAGTCACTACCATACACACCTGATTCGAAATCTGCTCGCACATGGGAATCGTTCAATATTGTTGTATCATGGACAGATCCCGGCCATCTACAAATCACATCCATAATTTTTAAATTTGCGTCACAGATTGCTTGAACATTGAGGGAGAAGTAACCTTTTCTGTTCCTATATAGTTCTGCTTGAGGTCCCCCAGGTGAAGATATTTTTATCTGTGTGCAGTCTATTGCCCCAATCACATTTGGAAACAAACAAATCCTGTAGAAATCACTCTTCACCTTATTCCGTTCTTCTTCAGTTCTAGGCATTTTGACGAATTGGGGTCTTAATTGGGCAATAGCTGCAGACACTTTTT
The DNA here is from genome assembly GCA_918843925.1 of Eulithis prunata. Taxonomy (NCBI): domain Eukaryota; kingdom Metazoa; phylum Arthropoda; class Insecta; order Lepidoptera; family Geometridae; genus Eulithis; species Eulithis prunata. The sequence continues at coordinate 6,555,323 of OU974025.1, read as the reverse complement.
TAATAATTCGGCAAGCTGCTGATTTATGTAGGCGGATCCGGTCAGCCACTGTTATCTGGAAAGCACCGGTTGCAAAAAAACTTATTGTTAACAGGATTTGTTGTAAGGCACTTATAGATTTACTCCGCAGCGTATGTGGCTTTATGGAGTCCCCAATGAGCGTCACCAAATACAGAACTACAGGCTTGGAGACTCTATAGCGCATCTTGAATTCCGCTTCTGAAAATTCATTAAATGGCTCCACTCTAGCTCTAAACGTTCTTGTGGGTCCAGGTGTATTGTGTTCCTCATCAGATTCACTGCTGCTGCTAATTGTTACATCCGAAAGCGACATACTAAAATCGAAAGATGTTTTTTTATTTTACAAGTATATTTTTTATTGGAAACGGTCCATACGTATTGTAAAATATAAACACTTTTCAGTAGGTAAGTACCAACTTGGAAGTATTTTCGATTTATCTGGTTTAAACACAGCAAAACACAGTAATTTGTGGTAATTATTTCAGCTAATTAGAGCAAAATCACCGATTAGTTGATCGTTGATTTGACAAGAGCTTGACCAAAGATCAACGCCTAATCAGCGTTCGAGAAACCCATTTTGACGTTTGACAAGAGATTTGCTATAATGATTTGACAGGTTAGTCAACTAATCTCTGTTCAAAATCAAAGTACGTAATCAACGTTCGTGCAACCCAAATGACATTTGATTAGAGATTTGACCACTGATTAGTTAATTATGAAGATGATCTGCGTTCGAGAAACCGGCTGTTAGTCACAATATTTCGCCAGAGAATGGGGAACACAGGTATCAGATCTCTTCTAGTTTTACACAGACTGAGCAACCAAGACGCTATTATAGCTTCTAGATAGGGAGTCATGGCTTTCATCATCAAGGCTCCCTCCTCCATGAGTGAACATTTTAATGTGAAAACACACAGGGCGAGAGGAGGAGTCTTGACTGGGGTTTGGGGTTACAGGTGTGCGGCGATTTGGAGGTGTTGTCTTCCTTCTTATTATGTCCATTAATGAGCTCATGGTTGACAGATGATGATTGAATGTTTCGTCTTTTTGTGGATCTTAGTGTATTATTTTTGTGTGAAGTTTTCCTTTTCATAGACATTCTCCAAGATATAGAATTCGTTCATCCGTTCTTTAGTGAAACCACGTGCTCTTGCGAACGAGGTTCCTGATTGCTGCCTCATTGACAACTGATCTTTTGTGTCTCTTAAAGAAACCATCCAACCAAAACCGGCCAGCTATTTCATTCTTAAATGGGTTCGGCATATTATTTTTTGTCACAAGTTGATAAGCTATTCTACGCATGTCAGTCTTGGTTAGACCGTATAGCAGTGGTTCCCAACCTTTTTAATATTGTTACCCCTGTGAACTATGTATAAAACTGATTTTACCCCGCTTTCAAAATGATATCAAAACAAACAATACAAGTAAATACAAACATCTTTATTGATCATAAATTGCACAACAGTCTTACAATTTTTACGTATTCATACGTATAAACTATGGATTAATAATACTCAGTTACATTTACTAGTAGTAACTACTACTCCTACCTAACATAAAAAACTAGTGAATGTTGGCTCAGTGTGAAGGTTGGTACATTGTACCTTTCTTGCTACCCTACTGTGCAATTTTTCTTTTACCAAAAGTCTTCGAATAGTGCATGCTGAGATTGCTGAAGGGTTGTTTTCACCAAAATATTCTTTTCTCAGCTCATTGGACCCTTTAAAAGGATTTTGTTTTGCCATACGAACAATGTTTCGGTCATCACGAGGACTTGTTTTTCTCTGTTTAGGTACACGTGGAACATTCGAAGTAGTTTGATACGTAGCAAAATGCTTTACAGTGTGGAAAACCACCGTTTTTGAACATTGCAGATGGTCGGCTATCTTTTTATAAGACCAATTCTTCCGTCGAAGTTTTATTAATCTTCTTTATTAATTACTTCCCTTGTAGATTTATCACAACTTTTATTATTTCCTATTATTTTTTCATAAGAAGCAATCATTTTAATCTTTTATAGCACTAAATGGCGCCAACATTATACAAACAGTAACAAATCGACTGAGTTTTCTCTATTTAAATTTGAATAAAGGTATAAACTGTTTAGCGTTCTTAATTGGTCACGTAATTAAGAACGCTAAATAGTTTGTACGATTTCAGTGGACTGTATTTTTAACGACACGACAAACCACAAACTAGATCATAAAACCAATAAGGCTGTGTATACAGGGTGCAAGGAAATGTCCCACGTACCTCGATATCCGGGGGGGCGATGGTGCAGCTCCAACCATACGTTTCGGTAGGCGGGTCCGTCAGATCTTCCAGGTACTGGCTAGCTAGTTTTCGCCTTAGAAATCGTCAGGATTCCGCAACCGCCACGCTTTAAAACACTGGATAGAGCTCCTACGTCAGGCCACTCACTATACACATACACAGTACATTAAATAAGACGCTAGTTTTGTGGTTTAGTCTATTCGACACGACAATAAATTGTTATAAAACGACACGACGTAAAATGCAATGACGCTCGGGTCAAGTTCTAAACGTTAATGATAAATACGAAAAATATCCGTTACAGGTTTTGACTTAGGTGAATGAACCCTTATTCGACCTATAGGAGGTCAGTGACCTGCGTGACCTATATTGGGTGACAGAAAGAATGACGCGCGAATGCGTCAACCTGATAATGACAGCTGTCAAAACTGAACATAGTTTATACCTTTATTTATATAGCCAGTAAATAGGAACACTATGTTGAGAAGTAGTGTACAAAGTATGTCTATTTATTTTTAGCTAATCATGTGTATCAATGAATGCAGTGGTATTATGGAAAAGTTTTACGATACCGACAGAAATAAAACTAATTGCATGCAATTAGTTTTGCGTCTTAGTTTGAAAAAATCTTCTCTTTATATCAGCGTTCTTAATTATATGACCACCACTCTGTATATAATACAAAAAGCGCGGGATCTGACATGCGGGTTAAGAAGAAGGATTAGCAGGGTTAGGGATACACAAAAAAAATAACAATATAAACAAAGGTGAAAAATATATAGGTCCAAAATTATCGGGCATTAATGGTGTCAGCTTTTGAATGATTGCCGATTTTCGCTCCTGAGTAATACCTCTGTACTCTTTATCATCAGGTCTAATTACACGTTTAATATATTTTATTTAGCCGCAGAAAATCAAGTAAGTATTCTTCTTTATTGAAGCAAGTTTTATATCGACTAAAGTGGGTGACTCGGAGGAATGTTACTTCACACATGTCACTTAAATAAGCTCAAGGAGAAAATTTTCGTAGTTCGGCACTTGTACGATGAAGAACAGTCTTCAATCTTACAAATATCTTCTACATTCATTACTTTCACAGTAATGTATGTTTGAGTAAGTACCTACTCAGGTAGGAATAAAACAACAGTAATAGAATAAGCTCAACTCTGTGTGGTGGGGAATACGTTTAGTTGATAAGTTCATGACTTACCAGGGGGTATTGGAGACGTTTGAGGTATAAGTACCACTAGATATATGTGTCGCGGTTAATAACGTTGGATAGGCATCGGAGTGAAGACGAGCTCTATCGCACACGCACACCTTGTTCGAGATGTGCTCCGTGCTGGATCGTTTTAATATGATACACGTAGCACAAGGTCGTTTTCTCACATGCCCCATTGTAAAGTTTTATTTTAAACTTGAATTTCATTTTCCCGGTTTAAGAGACGCGACTTCATATGTCAGAATTTGATCCCCTATAATTCTTTTTAAAATGATGTTTGAAGCTTTTCACCGCTGCCTCCCACAGCCCTCCAGCTGTTGGCCAGAGAGGGGCATTAAAATGCCATTTGATCTCCATGTTCCGAACTTCTGCTTGTATTTCACTGCTCTTTAATGCTTGCTGTATTTCTTGATACTCTTAAAGAGGTAAGTTTCGTCCCTCGAATGGAGTCCCAACAAAACCGAAACCTTTGTTGATACATTTTGATGTATAAAGTTGCACAATTTTGTAAATTGCTCTTGCGCCATGGAAGGGTAGTTTTTTTTATTATGAACTCAACTAAGTTCGGGTGGAAATGTTGGTTTACAACGTAAGATGATCATCATTAATGAAATGTCTGGATTCACTGAGACAAACCAAATTCATTTAAAGATTTTTATCTGTTGCCAGATCCAAGACGTTTTCGCAGAGCAATTGACTACGTCGGCATCGTTCTCGCGTTCAGTACTACCGGGGGAATTTGTCGGAAATCCCCTGCAAAAATTATGATTTTAGAAAAGATTATCCGTTTGCATCAAATCGCGTAAAGACCGGTCAAGCAGGTGAATCAGATGTTTATATGCCATCGGGGCTTCGTCATATATAACAATCGACGCGTGGCGTATCAATTCTGCGCGTTGTGAACCGTTCGTTATTTTTCAGTAGCCTTGATCGTCGACAAGCTCTAGCGGAAATCGAAACATGCTATGAGCCGTGGTACCGCCTTCGTAATTTTGGGCCGCGATGCCCGACGTTGCCGTACACAAAACTACATTATTACGCGTGCCACGGACATGTGCTGCGACTACGTTCAACAGAAGAGTTTTTCCCGTACCGGCAGGGCAGGGCCATCAATGTAAATGAAATTATTGTTTGCGCGTTTGAAGACCGGGTCTTCCACAAGTTTGTCGACGTACTCGAACACGGCGCGTTGTTCGGGAGCTAAGCGAGGCTGCCACGTTTCGACTAGTTTATTAGCCTACCCGCACTGAATACCTTTCGTTCTCGACCTATTTCGGTGGTGTCGTCGTAGACATCGGGCAGCCCCTGCTCTACAAGGTTCGAGCCGTGTTTGCGCAAAAGTGTCGATTTAAATAAGACTCATTTTATAGGCCATGTCGGTTTCATTTGGCATACCTACGTTCGAGGTAATCTTCACTTATTTGTTTTTTTTTAATTTTTCTCACAATAAACCGACCGGAGCACCTTTAACGGCCAAAAAGACGAAAAACCGACGAAGTCGCGGTCCCGTAAGAAAACCCGAAGCTTCCAAGAAAGCTCTTTCGTATACTACTTCGTCATTCGCGATGCCTGTATTTCGAGCGACTTCTTGGAACGTTGTACAATTGGGGCCTCCAATCTTTAACAAGTCGCTGTAGCCGCGACACGGATGTTTTTTTTTTATACTACTAGCTGATGAAACAAGCAGAGGGCCCACCTGATGTTAAATGGTAACCATCGCCTATAGCAAAACATTGCCTCGTAGTCATACACGATAGAAACGTGCCCTACAATGCACTGCCCGCGTCCATCAACTTGATGCAAACAGGTGTTAAGCCTCATGTGCCTGTATTGTATTGCTAAAAGCATGCGCAAAAAAAACTGTTACTCTACTATTTGGCGCGACTCAGAACAAACGTGCCCGCTGCCTTTTTTTTGACGAATTTATTTTTCAATCGGTGGACTTCCACATTCTTTGTTGTTGTATATTTTGAATGAACAATGTATTTTTCGTAAAAGTCCAAGCATGTGAGGTTTTCGAATTCGTCTCCGGCCGGCCGGTCGAATTTATCTAATAGCGCCGAACTGCTATTCTGAGCCGCCTCAGTGACCGATCCTTCTCTAAAAATACGCTTTGATACCCTTCGAGGTGGACTGGTAACTGTTGGACAGTGGGTTCGCGAGCCGTCACGTCAAACTAAAAAACGCGCCACGCTGCATCGCACGCGCCTATGTACCGTTTTGTAATGTATTGCTCAATTTCGTTGTTACGATTTTCCTCGGCTACTACCGCAACGCGCGCCTCATCTTTGCCTTTGGACATGTATTTAAAGAGATATTTTGAGCCGAGGAAGCTTCAAGGTTCGCGTGACAGTTGTACTTGAGGAGGATGGCGGCGTTGTAAGGTACTACCCATAAATCGTTTTCAAATTGAAATATATTTATTTCTCTCATGCTAATAACTAGGGTAATATAAAGTGGTAACCTTATATCTAAAGGCCGCTCCATATTCTCACGAGACATTCACGGTGTTCATACTTTTTCCCGAAACCCACTTGTACTAATAGCGTATGCTATACACAAGTATTGACATAACGTATATTTGATCTAAGTCTAGTTGTTCTATTTGTATTTGCTATAACTGGTTTGTTAGTTCTAACACTTAGTTATTCTAATACCATGCTCCATAACGTCATTTTGCTATAACGTTTGTTAAACTATAACACTGTTTTGTTATATCGTACTGGTTATCTAACTATTATAATGTATAACTGATATATTACATAACATCAAAATTTATAAGCGTACTCTATCTATACTTTTTATTGATTAGGTATTTTCTATAAACTTTCGGGGATTGAACCACTTGGCTAACAGTGTACTAGAATAGGTTGCGAGGAGCGTTAGCGACGAGCATGGTTTGAATAGTGACCAAACTACGCACGAGCCGAGCGAAGCGTGCCGCGGCAGCGGCCGGCGAGTGCCAGAACAAGTAGGCTGGCAAACGCCGGCCGCTGCCGCATACCTAATTGTACCTAATGATAATTTGCTATGATTATTATGTATATTATGATTATTTAAATAGTAGGTATAAATTATAACAAAATAGGTAGCTAGTCAATAATACTAACGTTTGCAATGTAACTTATTTATTTATAAAGGTAGGTACCTAGCTACTAAATAATATAATTATTTTAAATACAGGTTAGATGCCAGTGCTCGCAGAAATTCACATGGTGTGTACTGGTTTTTTTTTGTAATATGTTGTTTATTCTTTTATTTTTTTGTACATGTACACGACGTTTTTTTGGTGACGGTTCTCCACTAAGATATGCCTCAAGTTTTATCATTGAGAAATTGCATTCTTTTATTATTTCTTTGCTGAAATAATAAAAACCGGGATTAGTTTTCCCAAGTATACTATTAATTCGACTGTGCCATGCTTCTGCAAAATTTTGTGTCCTTGGCAGGTTTTTACTTTGAAGGTTTGAGATACTCCAAAATGAAGGTGGAAAACGAGGTGGTGTGTTTTCTGAACTGATAATATAATTTCCACTAAACCATTCAACGATTTCCTTACTATCAGGTGAAATACTTTCTTTCCATTCTGTAAAATATCTTGGTATTTCTTCTGAATCTAGAAATGCCAAAGCCAGTAAACATTTCCCCCCTATCTTATAAAAAGTTTGAGTTGACATTATGTCCTGATTACGTATGGTAAACAAGACATAATGTCTACTCTAACTTTTTATAAGATAGACCATTCATCTCTAAAGCAAAAAGGCAGTTCGTGCCATAAATGTGGGTCTGGCCATTTGATTGAATTTTTCTATAAATGATCTGTGCCAAATGAAAATTACATCCGTTTAGCTGGATATCTCTAAAATTTTGCTTCAAACTTTGAATAGCGGCTTGCTCAAAATCCATGATACAATTTTGTACACATAATAGGATATCAATTTTATTGCTGTAATCCAATATGAAATCAAATAACTCATTATAGGTATACCTGTCTTTATGTGTACACAGTGCAAATATGAGTGGAATTGTATTGCTGTGCCCATCCATGACATTTCCATGTATAGTATATAGTTGTAAAAACTGAGTTGGAGCAATCTTGAACGTACCATCCATAATCCATAAAGTGGATCTGCACAAAAATTTCATCAGATTGGCTGTGGAGTATATAATGATTCTTTTGTTTTCTCTGAAAATGCAATCTTTCATAATAATATTTTGATCATTTAACTGTAGCATGTCATGATTTATTGTGAAGTAAATATCATTTGGTTCATTGTAATTTACCGTGCTATTCTTTTTTTCTCTGTATACCATATGACTCAATGAGCTTGTTGATGGCATATCTTGTAGAAACTCAACATTATTTAGGTTAGCGTAACAGTTTTGAATAATGATTCTCGGTTTCTCTGAGGTGTGAGACGCACTTTTGATTGTGTTTACGAACTTGGCTACATGAATTCTGCTGGCATTTGGTTCGTGGTTATGAGTATCATCTCTCTTTACAACTTTTTGTTTTTCTTCTGTGTCTTCGTATATGGTTATTGCACGAGAATTACACTTTTTGCTTTTTACCAACTCGCATATCCAGTAGAACTTTTTATTAACTTGTCTGTTTTTCATATAACAGAATCCTTGAATATAAAGTTTAAAGCCACCTTTAGAAGTTTTTATAAGCTGATATTCTTCAGTGTTATCCATAATAATTATTTATTTTTATCACAGTACCGATCAACAATGCTTTGCGATTTACACTAAGTAACCAGATAAAAAAATAGTGTAGGGTATTCTTATTTATAAACGTCTTATCATTTTATGTCCGCCACAAAACGTATTTGCGTATTGCTTTAAACTTTCGCTAGGCGTTATTTCAGATGTTGGTAGCTAAAGATTACTTTTATAGCATAACATGATTAGTGTTATTGAAATGTATGTATGGTAGATTGTATAGCATAATCAATGTATGGCCGATGATTGTTATAATAATAAGTTTTATGTGTAATAAGATTATAGCATATGGTTCAGTTATATAAATCACAATTAGTCAATGTAGTTTTATATTAAAATAAGTGTATATGAATTGAACCATTATAGCAAAATTATGTTATAGGTACTGGAGTTATAGCAAACGCAATTAGTACATGTGGTTTTAGGGAAAAACATAGCGCACCGACATTCACGTGAGAATCTCCGGAGATTCTCAGCGAGAACTGTAGCGAGAACTTCTTTGGGTACACACAAAGTTCTCAAATAGTTCTCACTACAGTTCTCGCGCTCGATGACGATGGACGCAGAAGTAACCGCCGCGACAAGTTTATTGTTATGCGCATTCGCATATTATAATTATGCGTATGCTAAAGAGAAAAAAGTTATTAAAAAGAAGTGGCGAAAAAGAAGATGGTGGATGACAAGTATTCATCGTAATAGAACAAGGTAAGTACTTTTTGAACGACTATGTAGGTTGTTATTTTATAATTTTTATGTCTCATGTAAAACATTGATCACGTTGATGATTTATTAATGCATAAACCAAAAATGATCAACACTTTATAATAATCATGCTAATGAAATAACTTTCTCTGTTTACAGCTTAACTATGGATCAGCAGTTGCATGAATTAGTGGCCGAACCATCAAAAGAATTTAAAAAGTTTACTCGAATGTCTTCAGTGGATTTTGAATATTTATTGAATAAAGTGTCAACACAGATTTCTAAGCAAAATACTCAATTAATGGAAGCCATTCCAGCTCGGACACGTCTTGCAGTAACACTACGATACTTGGCCACAGGAGATGACTACCAAAGTCTCCATTTTTTATTTAAAATATCCCCACAAGTGATTTCGCAGATAATACCAGAAGTTTGTCAAGCCCTAAATGAAGCGTTAAAGGAACATATAAAGGTATGTGTGAATGGCTGTTGTCACAAGTGTCAAACAAATTGTTTTATTTATCACACAATTGAAAGGCTTCATTGATGATATTAGATGCAGCCCTGTTATTTTCCTGCATAAGTGAATTTGGCGAAATTAAACCTTCATAGGTCACAGTACCTATTTCTGCACTAGTGTTTGAATCAGGAATGTGAATAACTGGTGGGTAAATGACGTCATTCGACGGAAAATTAATATTTGAATTTGGCGAGTAATAAATGATCGGCTCGGAATGTGAGGATGACGAGGTTCCAGGTCTCTGTTGATATTGATCGTGAGATGATTTGCGTGATAGAATAAATTGACTGGCATGTTGTGGCTGTGGTGACGGTGTTGGTACTGGTGAGTAATTAATGATCGGCTCGGAATGTGAGGATGACGAAGTTCCAGGTCTCTGTTGATATTGATCGTGAGATGATTTGCGTGATAGAATAAATTAACTGGCATGTTGTGGCTGTGGTGACGGTGTTGGTACTGGTGATGAGGATTCAGAATGTACTGCATATTGCATATACATGCCATCTATATCATGCATAAATCCTAATCTTTTTCTTTCCGGTAATTTTCTCAACTTTGTAGTCAAAAGCTTTGCATACAAGTCACAATCATCGTCTTCTTTTGGAATTAGTTGAGGTGTATATCTTTTAACAGTTGCATTAAACGTAGACAAGGCTTCCTTCATAACTTTTTCTGCTTGAAAGAGTTCGGTGGGGTGTTTTCGCCGACGAATTGTTGATACTTCAGTTGCATTTGTATTAACTGTTTGACTTTGATCATCAGCTTGCGGATTTTGATTTTCTTTAAGTTCTTCATTTCCTCCGCTACTAGTAGACTGCTCCTGCTTAAATTGAAATAAATTAAAATTATTATTTTTATTGTTGCAGTTACCATCGTGTCCCGAAGAATGGCTACAAATCGAAAAAGATTTTGCATTGAAATACCCGCGTGCTGTTGGATCAATCGACGGAAAACATATTGTCTTAGAATGTCCCATAAATTCCGGATCGGAATATTATAACTATAAAAGAACATTCAGTATAGTTTTGATCGCGTTGGTTAATAGTCAGTACAATTTTATTTTCGCAGACATTGGCTGTCAAGGCAGAATAAGTGATGGCGGAGTTTTCACTAACACAGTTTTATGGTCAAAAATGCAGACAAATGATTTAAATTTACCAGAACAACATCCGCTGCCTGGTTCAAACATCGACGTGCCGTACATTTTTTTGGGAGACGGCGCTTTTGCCCTTTCGGAAAACATTATATAAACCCTATTCGGGAAATCACAACTTGGGATCCCCAAAACGAAAGTTTAATCAGATTTTGTCTGGAGCACGAGTAGTAGTTGAAAATACTTTCGGCATTTTGGTAACAAAATTTAGAATTTTCAAGAAGCCAATAAATTTACAACCCGAAAAAGCCGCCTTGATAACGTTGACATGCATACTCTTACATAATTTCTTGAGAGACGAAGCACTACATCATCACACATCTATACACCTTCCGGAACTATAGATACTTATGATAACAATAATTTATTAATAGAATTAAATAGATTAATAGAATTATTAAAATTCCTTCTTCGTTATCATAAAACTTTTTAGCGCGAATATTGTAGAAAGATACATCTTCCGACAAAACAGCGAGTAGCCGTATTAGGCTGGGATTCTTTCTAGCAATTCGTTTCTTTATTTTTCCATTCCAGGCTTCCACCAGGTTATTTGTACGGTGTTGCTGATCGAATATGCACCATATTTTGATCAAATCTTCTTTTAGCCACTGTTTTAACATATATGTTCTAAACTGCTTACTCTTTTCGTCATCAGGACTTTGAGACGCAACATAAAACCAGCCCTCGAGAATTTTGTCCTGTGGTAGCATCGGCAAAACTGCACTAAGGGCTACCTGTCTTTTCATCAGTTTTTGTTTAGTAAGTCCTAGTTTATTCCCTTTTCGCCAAATCGCATCTCTATAATGGACATAGCAACCACTGACCGAGATATCTTCAAATGTATTCCTCATTGCGTTTATTGCAGCTTCTTCGAAATCGCACTTGAAAATTTTCGGTCGCCATTCTGGGAGTTGAGATTTGAGAACTCCGAAAAGAATTTCGTATGCTCGCTGACTTTTGTGGCTCATTAGCACGTACACCAACGGCAAAATGTTAATATCTTTGTTCGTACTGCCTAAATCTCCATGGATGGTATAGAGTTGATAGAAAGGTTTAGTACAGGTCCAGAAAGTTCCATCTCCCAGAAAGAAGTTAAGCGTATTCATATATTCACGAGCCAATTTGGAGCAAAATGCTATGACACGTATAGAACCATCATTGTAGTCCGCTAACAAAAAATCCTAGTGTAACTCTGGGATTTCGACTTCTTGAAATTGCGTTTTTTTCACACCCAGAGCTGCATTCCTGTGGTTATAAAGTGTGGCTTTTATGTTCTTTAGGCGAGAAAATTCTCTAATTACATCGATTCCCGTATCTTTTAATGAGCTCACAGCTGAATTGTAGGCTGTGGAAATTCCGGCCGGGTGCTTCGGGGTCGGAAATTTTCGCCTTCAATTTGGCCAGCCTTACTGCTATGTCGTTCTTTGCAAAATCCGCTACACATACATTATGTTCTTTTTGACTTTTAATCTGTTCAATCTGAAAGAAACCCCGAATTTTAATAACAGTAAAACGTCAATTTTAAACAAATTCACTTCGACAAACATCATATCTGTTTGTCGAAGCACATGAGTGTTATGTTATCAATCTATAATAGAAATAAATACACTCGGGTGATTACTAAATTTCAAATTCCGAAGTTCAATACACCGAGGTAGGATTCTTTTATGTTATGATTTGAACAGATTCTAACATTAATAATAATTTTCAAATCGGATGAAGTTTTACTTACGTGTATTATGATGGATCCAGTGCATTTACTTTTCTTTCTTTGTGTACACTCCCATAAAACCGATCCATTTTTATTTCTTGTTTTGACACAATATTGATATCCGCCGTGTAAGAGTATTGTTGCTTTCTTTTTAACTATGTACTCTAATTCTGCACCACTTGCACTACCAGCCATGTTTTTTTTAGATTAGGAGTCTCATAAATAACACAACGCACTGTGCACTTTACTGGTGAACATGTTACAGCAAACTGATAAGAAATGCAAATACCAGAGTGCATCAAGTCAATAAACCGGTTTATAGACCCATAGCACCCTTTGCAGGTAAAAGCCGCAAAAATGTGCATTATAAAGAATTATGGACCTTATTCGCAATAACTAAGGTCGATATTTACGTACAATGAAATGAATACCCTAGCCGGTAGATGCAGCTTGGTGACTACAGTCACCAAGAAAATATTCGGAAGAAATACGGTTATCCTGCTTTTTCTAATACAAATCGCCGTAAGGACCGAGTTCTATCTCTTTCTAAATCCTATGAGCCGTTGAGACATGACATGACATTAAAACCGGCCAAAAAATTATAAACACGTACAAACATCTGTTTGTGTGGTTTGCTGTAATCTTAACTCAACAATAACTCAGTAAGTGCCTGTTTACATTATAGTTTCGTGTTTACTGTGATTTATGAACTACTGTACTGTACTGTGAATAAAATAAAGGTTTAAGAGTATTTATTTATTCTTGTCTAATAACCCCCTTCCACCAACATAAATTACGGTTAAGGGGATTTCTATACTTTGTGTCTAATAATCCCCTGCCTCAGCTAAATCCGATTGTAAGGGGATTTGTAGACAAAAAGTCTAATAATCCCCTTCGAATGGGAATCTTTAAGGGGATTATTAGACCAAGCCAAAAAAAAAGTAAATAAAAAACTTACCCGACGCGCAGGAGCAGCTGTCCGCTTCGAAGCCATTTTCAAAATGGCCGTGATTGTAAATGTTGCCACTCACAATATTTTTTCTACCAAAGTAGGATATATTTATGACACTTTGGCATAAAAAAATGGTAGAAAATTTTAATAGTCACTTGCCTAGAATTTTACAAAGTTAGTGTACTTTGTGGAGTACGTTGCCAATTTAAGGGTTAAGAAAAAAGATGGTGTTCCTTATCTGTTCACTAACGCGATAAATTTTAATAGTCACTTGCCTAGAATTTTACAAAGTTAGTGTACTTTGTGGAGTACGTTGCCAATTTAAGGGTTAAGAAAAAAGATGGTGTTCCTTATCTGTTCACTAACGCGATAGCATCCATGTATTTAGTTTTCATGTAACGCGGCCCCCCTGTAAATGTGTTCGGCAAATAAACGCGACCCGGAACGGCGCCACCCTCTGCTTGTACAGTTTCGTCTCTGGTAATTTGTTGCGTCTTGTTGACGACTACAGCTCCCTCCATCCAAAACCTGCGGCCTCCATCGATGACATTGACAAGTGCGTGACGTCTGACGTTTTGACGTTTCAAGCATCACGCCTGACAGAAAAAGAAGCCACCTCGACACAATCCACAACGAATTACTCTTTGGAATTACTGAATTTACTTGAAATATAAAATTATAATTATGTTCCATATAAACGATTAAAATAAAAGCGAATGTTTCCAAAAATTCAATTTAAATACCTGACCCCCCAAACATTGGTCCTTACGAGCCGGAACGAGAATATACGAGGCGAGACCAGACACGTGGATTCGCGAGCCATCCAGGAAGCGGACGGTCAGGATATCCTATCTTTTACCCATCCTGTCCCCCGAATTGTGTTAAAACGTTGTGTTTTATAATTCCAGTTGCGTGGCCTAGCGGGAGCCGGGTGAATCAGCGTACCGAGTGTTACTTACACGTGAGTTGCTTTTCGTTCTAATAAGTCACCAGTATGTCTGAGGAAAGATCTAAATTATTGGTTCCATCCCCCTCTCATTCTCCCACTAGGAAAAAATCTAATGATGATTATCTTTCTGAGCTAAAAAAGCAAAGAGGTCATTTGAAAGGTCGGTTTACTCAATTTAAAAAATTTGTTGATTCATTCGATGGCGCTTCTTTATCAAACTTGCAAGTTGCTGAAATGAAATTACGATTACAAGCTGCCAGTGAATGCTTCAATAAGTTTAATGCGATAGGGAGTGATATAGAAACTTATTCTGCTAGTGAAGACATCCCTAGTCATTTTGAGTTCATTGAGGCAGTAGAATCTTTATACTTCAGTACTAGGGCATCTGCTAAATGTTTAATCGAAAGTTGTGAGACAAGTGATAGTCCTAAAGTTGTAAAATGTAGTCATGCAGCCACAGAAAGTTCAACACTGTCACATGTAAAACTACCCTTTATCAAGTTAGCCACTTTCAGTGGAGTGTATGATGAATGGTTAGAGTATAGAAATTCATACCAAACAATGATTCACAAACGGACGGATCTAGACGCAATTCAAAAATTCCATTATTTGAAATCATCGCTCAGTGGAAGTGCATTGCAGGTCATAAGTGCATTGGAGTTTACTGCATCTAATTACACACACGCATTGGAGTTATTAGAGAACAGGTTTCATAATCATAGGCTTCTAATACACAATCATATAAAGTCTCTTTTTAATGTTACTTCTTTAAAGCAAGAATCTGCAGTACAAATTAGAAAGCTTATTGATACCGTTTTGAGAAACTTGAGAGCTCTAAAAACATTGAATGAACCAACTGAGTCTTGGGATACGTTGATAATTTATCTAATCGTTTCTAAATTGGATTCTTCCACTGAACGTGAGTGGGAGAACCATAAAGGATCCCTTGATTCTAACTCGCAGGAGTTGAAGTTAGAACAACTTCTTACTTTCCTTAGGAACCGAGCTGATATGCTTGAAATGATAAATGCGAATCATTCTAAATCACATGGTAGGCCAAGTAGTAGTTCAAACGATACTAAGAATGCCAATCAGGTACATAGCTATGTTTCAGCCAACGATGAGGTTTCAAAAGGTAAGTCGTATAGTAAGAAGGAAAATAATTTTAAGTATAATTGTCCAAAGTGTAATGGTAAACACAAACTTTATACGTGTGTAAAGTTCCTAAACTTATCTGTTAGGGATAGGATTAACTTTGTAAACGATAATAAGAGTTTATGTTCAAATTGCCTGCGGTCTGGTCATGTAATCAATGATTGCTTATTTGGTCCAAATCGCAATACAACGTGGGATAAACCGTTCGTTTTCCGTGCTAATAATCGCGGCAATTTCATTTCCTATTGGCATATCACCGAGAATATTACCGTGAGTTTGTCGTGTTGTACGTTCGAATATTAGATGCGCGTTTTGGGACGTTTCCGAATTTAATTGCCTATAAAGGGAAATTGCCTATAAACAGACGATAAAGAGATTTTCTTGATTCAAAAAATGAGTTATTTGATAAAGAGATTTTCTTGATTCAAAAAATGAGTTATTTCGATAGTGGTTTGTCGGTCTAAACGTAGACCTTCCGCAAGTCGCTGACGTTCATCATTGTCTTCGATGTAAAGCCCGATGGGGTTAGTGGTACCCTAAATCAAAAACGCGATACCTTGAATTTTGATGAACGCCAGTCCTGTATCGAGGTGTTGGAAACCGCGAGAGACTCCTAACGCGCTGAAGGCAAACAAGTTATTATAAGCGCGAGGGTGATCATTAAAAGTCCGACTGCTATAGAAACTTTCCGTCAACGGGGGAAAGTTTTGCACGTTGTAAGACCCACTGCCACAACACCACTGGGTTCGCGATTTTTCTTCGAAGAACAAACACGCGCCACAATGCAAACACTTGTGAACGTCACCGGCTTTTAGTGACGGCTTGCGCAAGCTATATATATTTACCGTATTTAATTCGTCTCCACTTTTAATTGCGATTAAATTGGTGGAATTTCGCAAATTTGGCTCAATATTGCGAACAGCAATCTATTGTATTTTTGAACGGCTTTTAAATGTGAACTTGCATTTGTCTGATTATTGGCCCTAGTTTGCTTTTTGGGTCGTCCAGCCGATTGTTTTTCGATTACCCGTGGTGTAGCAGCGATTGTTTTTAAGACGACCACCGTTTTTTTATGTTCAATTTTGGGTCGCTCTCGATTATTTTTCTTTTTAAAGCTGAATTTAACGACATTTTATCTATTACAACAACAGGTTGTAACGTTATAAGGGCTCTTTCAATTTATGCGTTTCCTATCGGACCGCTGCCGCACGTTTTCCGTGCTGCTAGTTATAACCCGCTGCCGTGCCGTTGCAGTACGGTAGAAGACCGTTACCAAACGCTTATATTGAAAGCGTATCTGACTGCCGTGCGTTTGTATGCTAGTGCTGTTTTAAATTTATTTGACACCAGTTAAGCCATGGACTCTGACTAAGAAACAATACTGTTAGTGCTCTTGTTGAAAATTATCAAACAAAACAAAAACCACGCCTCCGTAAAAGAGCATCACCGATGTTTTCGTTAACATGTGATTTTGGTGATTTCCATACTCTTTACCCTACGTTAAAAGAAGACCCAAGTAGTTTTTTTTAATTACTTAAGAATGCCTGGAGAATGTTTCTTCGAATTACTGGAATTAGTTAAAAGTGAAATTCAGCGACAAGAAACTATATTCAAACATACTATATCAGCTGAAGAACGACTACTGATAACATTGAGGTAAGTAAATTAAACAGCTTATCTTTTTATATCTATTTTTAATTTTTTTTAGTTACAAAATAATATTGAGACGAATCTAATTACTAATTATGTAGTTCAGTAAATCAACAATTAAATACGAAATAGGGTTTTTAAATAAGCTGACACACGCCAGACGTTGCCGCTGATGTGCTACATTGCGTCACTGTCTGTAAATTTGCAAACATTATGTGGGAATATCGTCTGTAAAAAGATCATTATTTATGGAACTTTCCGAATCTTCACTCAAATTAGATAAGGAAGAGATTCCTGCAATTTCCTCTGCTGTAGACTGAAGCTGATTATTAGATGTTTGTGTTTGAGATCCTGGAGATGGATTCGTAAAGTAGCCGCGTTGTTAAACGAAAGGGAAGGCAATTCTTCAGGGAGCAGTAAAGATATACCTGCCGGTTGTGGAATATTGCAGTAAAGCATATCACTACTTGGGAGTATAACGTCTCTCGGTTTTTAAAGCATGAATAAGAGGACGCAATCGCGGACATGGCAACACATTGTACATTTCTACCTCCGAATCTCGATCCGCCTTGATGTGTTGTACCCGCCGCGAAACACACTCCCGTCGACCCGGCGAGGTCGCTGGCGGCAGGCGAGTCGAGATTCGCACCTACCTTGCTAGAAGCGACCGCGTTGAACTTTCTTCGGGCGGCCCACGAAGCGTAGCATGATGGATGATTGTCGAATTCTGTTCATAAAGTTTTCAAGTTAATTCAGTATCTATAAAAACGGCAAAAAAAAACACGTTTGTTCTATGGGATATAAATTATATGTTAATTTTATTTAAATCTAATTATTTGTTGTTATAGCGGCAACAGAAATTTAAATCTGTGAAAATGTCAATTGTCTAACTATCACGGTTCATGTCATGAGATACATGACGCAAAAATAATAAGACAAATTTTTTGACATTATTTCAACAATGAGGGTAAATTACATTATTAATTAATATGTATGTTTTAAAAAAAATCCAAATTTTTCTATTTATTCAAAACGATAAGTAGGTACTTCATCTCTTTTAATTTTATAGTGCTTACCCACACGTAGGGATTAAATATCCCAACAAAATCCCAAAACTTTTAATTTTAAAATGTACGTAATCTCGGCACCTACTACACTTTTGTCCCATTGCTGTAGAATGGTACCTACCTATTGCAGCATGAATAATATTAAGAAATACATAGGTAGGTGCTTACATTAAAGTCTGGTCCATCACAATCATATATGTTGGAGAGTCCTTTCAGTGAAGGACCTAAAAAATAAGTATTAATAAGTAACATGTTAATTCCAGTGAAAAGTTATTGAAATTCATAGATAAGTACCTGTGTTCTCAATATAAGCATTTCCATCTTTTTCTTATATTCTAGATGTTTAATTCGTATTACAGGCTCTCGACGAACATAGTCTGTTGGTCTACGTACTAGTTCTGTGGTCACTGATGCAGATTTTTTTCCTGTACAATTAAATAAAAAAAATAAGTAGGTATGTAAGCTAATAAAATAATTTCAAACTATACAAGATAAATTATTGTTCAATACCTGAGCTTTTTTGTGCATCTACAATTTTAGGGCTGTTAGTTCCAAAAATATCCTCGACTTCAAAATTTGTAAATTCTTCGGAATGAAACTTTTCATTTGTGTCCAAAATATCTGAAACAAAATAGGTACATTACTTATAAACATTTTGATTAGCATAGCATGGGTGATTATCATTCTTTTAACATACCTATGGTGTCAATCAATACGGAAGTTTGTTTGTTGCTATTTTCATCAATCACAAAGTCCTGTTCTTGATTTTTGCCAATCGCATCTAATATGGCACCATCACTATCAAATCCATTTTTTATTTCACAGATAATAGCAGGTGCAGCCTGATAAATAAAATTTGTATGTTTATTTGTGATATATGATACCCTCTTCGACCATGCTCATTAAGCCTCCATGTTGTGGGGGTGTGAGAGGTGCATGAGGTCCACTTCCAGTTCTTAATAAATTTCCTCTTTGTTCAGCACGAGCTTTTCGTGTGAATGCTTTCATATTATCCCATGCCTTCTTTAAAACGATGGTCTCGCGCTAGAACAAACAGAAAAATAAGGTGTAGGTATTATCAAACTCATTTGTAGGTCCATAAAACTGTATATATTCAATTCATCAACACCTGTGGAATATCCTACCGTGTGTACATTGGCGTTGCAATTAAACTCTTGTGTTATTAAATCCCACGCTGCTTGTTTCTTGGCAATCGACTTGCCGTCCGTTAATTTGGACTCCACTACTGATCGCTTTTTGATTATTCGACTGCTGGGTGGTTCTTAAATTGTAAAACTCCCGTTTAACACAGTCTTTGATTTCGTGATCAGCACTCTTACAATAGCGACAGAAAAGAGTGTCGCTTCCGGTCTTTGGCTGATTCGAGTTCGTCGAAGCGGACTGTGTGGAAGGCCTCGAGGGGCGCGGTTTAGGCTTAGGGCTGAATTTCGTTTCTGTATTTGGACGTTTATACAGACTCTGTTGAATGCGTTCTTCCGAAATGGCTATATTAATGGCTTCGTTTAACGTCTTGGGGGACCTACATATCACAATATTTTTTTTTTTTTTTTTTATTTTTTTTTTTTTTTTTTTTTAGTTAGCGTACCTGTACTAATAAATAATACTTATACCCTAATTATATTACGATCTAGCCACGACGCTGGCTAATTAGTAATTTTACATTGACATAAATTTTTAGCATAATATAAACTAATCTAAGAATGTGTCCATTGGCACTTTTCTTATTGTCTCTAATTACTTAAGGCGAAGACACTTTGTTGTTGTGTTCTTATTAGGTGGCACTAGTTTGCACTCACACTACATATCACTGATTGGTTCACATTACACTAGCTCAAAAGGTTTTTGCCTTTTGAGCCTTCTTACAATGTTTGTGTTGTCGAGGAGCTGGATAGCCTCGACGTTGACGTGGTGGTGAAGTCTTTGTTCATGAGCTTCTGCGTGTTTTTGTATTTCTCTAACAACGAACTCTATATTAAGATCCCGATGGAGATCGTCGTTTCGTATGTACCAGGGTGCGTTGACTATTCCCCTGAGTACTTTGTTTTGGAACCGTTGGATGATTTCTACGTTGCTTTTCTTGGTACAGCCCCAGAGCTGTATACCATAGGTCCATACTGGTTTGAGGACTTGTTTGTATAATAACACTTTGTTGTGTACCGTTACAGTAGAATTTCTTCCAAGCAACCAGTACATTCTTTTGTATTTTATCTCTAGCTCATCTTTTTTCTTCTTGACGTGAGCTTTCCAGCGAAGTTTCGCGTCAAGCGTCATACCTAAGTATTTTGCAGTATTTTCATACGGAATGAGCATACTGTTTATAAATACTGGATGGTATTGCTCTTTTTTGTTGGTAAAGTTAATGTGAACCGATTTGGTTTCATTAAGTTTAATTTTCCATCGTGTTGTCCAGTCATGGATTTTGTTAAGTGCTACCTGAACCTTTTCTGCTGCTTCTGCATGGGTGGTTCCCACAGCCATTATGGCAGTATCGTCAGCAAAGGTTGCGATGGTGTTGTTTTCAAGTTCTGGAATATCACAGGTATATAGTAGGTACAGGACCGGACCTAATACACTTCCTTGTGGTACCCCAGCTTTGATTTCCTTAATTTCTGAGTAGGCATCTTCTTGTCTTATCCTGAAAACTCTATTTGATAAATATGATTCCAATATATCTGCGAACGGTTTTGGTAGCATTTCGCGCAGTTTTATCATTAGGCCTTCATGCCAAACTTTATCAAAAGCCTGTGCTACATCTAGGAACACCGTAAATTTACCGTTATATCACAATATAATATATTCCAATCCAAGCCTAATTACCAAGAAAATAAAAATTTCCGTGGTAACAAGGTAAATCACGTCCGAGAGGCCTCGGAAGAGGAACACGATCTTCTTGTCGACGAAGATTATCCCGCGCAAGATGATTTAAACGAAAACACGTCTCGCGAGGTTTATCTTCTTTAGGTGGGTAGCAAAGCGATTTTTTCACTATCGCGTAGTAACTAAGGTAATTAGGAATTCCTTCATTTGCATTGAAATCTCTTAATACTTTGTAGCGCCATTTGGACAAGTTCATGGACACGTAGAGTGATAAAGCCTTCAATGTCGATATTTCTCGTATAGTGACGGTATTTCCAGCAATGAGAGCTTTGATATTTGGCACTTCATTTGGATTCGCCATTCTGTATTTCACTAAATCGGCTGCATCACTTTTTCCCGAAGCTCGGAGGCTGTTGTCGGTTGGAAACACTATTTCATTAGTATTACACGATGCACGAACCTCTTCTGTGTGTCTCCTTTTCTGGCGATTGCTAAGGTCTTCAAAAGATTTACGAGGACTTGGATGCGTATAAGTAGACTTGAATGATTATTAATGTTTGCAAAATAAATACAATAAATACATTACCTATTGAGGATCTCATTTTTCTCCCGGAGAATGGAGTTTCTTTCCCTTTCATGTTCCAGCTTCTGCTTCTCTATTTGTAAAAGTTTATCATCGAAACTATCTGAAAGTAGACAAAGCTTATTCTAAAACCCCTGTAAAGGAGTAAATTTTTATGTTGCCTAATTCTAGCTGTTAACTACAGAAGGGATTTTATGTTCTAACAATAAAACACGTTAGTTTCGATTGTAATTAGTGGACTGTATTCCTCCTTATTCCTACCTCCCATCCATAGACAGTTACATGTTCGGATACAAATATTTTTAATATGTATGTTTGCATCAAACATAATTGGGGCCCAGCTTAAAATTGCAATTTTGGGTCCTTTAGAAATGAGAGCTTATATTTAAACAAATTCAACTTAAATAACTAACATTGTTTTCAATAAAGATGTTACCTATTCAGTTATTTTTCTTTTATTTTACTTATGTTAATTTCACCTATTATCATTTAGGATTAACTTTCAGTTTTACGCAGTAAAACTTATCTTATAAGATAAACATAAACATAAATATAAATATAATATAACATAAATATAATATAAATATAATATAACATAAATATAAACATAAATATCTTATAAGATAAACCTAACTTATTTACAGTTATAATATGTGTACGATTTCAGTGGACTGTATTTTTTGACGACACGACAAAACCACAAACTAGATCATAGAACCAATAAGGCTGTGTATACAGGGTGCAAAGAGTATGTCCCACGTACCTCGATATCCAGGGGGGGCGATGATGCAGCTCCAACTACACGTTTCGGTAGGCGGGTCCGTCAGATCTTCCAGGTACTGGCTAGCTAGTTTTCGCCTTCGAACTCGTCCGGATTCCGCAACCGCCACGCTTCAAAACACTGGATAAGGCTTCCCCGTAGGCTCACTCGACTGTACACTCACAGGATACACAGTACGGCTTAGACGCTAGTTTTGTGGTTTATTAAACTCGACACGACAAATGAATTGTTATAACCGACACGACAATGAATTGTTATAACCGACACGACAATGAATTGCAATTGCTATAACCGAAACGACAGAAAGAAAGCAATGACGCTCGGGCCAAGGTTCTAACGCTAATCATAAAAATACGAAATATTTCCGTTAAAGGTTTTGATTTATGTGAATGAACCCTTATTCGACCAATAGGAGGTCAGTGACCTACGTGACCTATATTCGGTGTCAGACAGAATGACGCGCGAATGCGTCAAACTGATAATGACAGCTGTCAAAACTGAACATTCCGACCACCAAAATACACAGTATTTTCACCAGGTAATAACGAAATAATGGGTGAAAACAACACGAAAAATTTAGGGTCAAATAACGAAAACCAAAACAAAAAAAATACGAAAAATCAAACAACAATAATATTAATTTACTATAAGCATACTTAATATATTTAACGATAAAATAAAAAAAAAAGAGATTTTAAGACATTCGACATCCGCTCTGAAGTAGGTAAAACATCAGGAGTATGCGGAGTTCAACTATAGGCCGTTTATAGTAACCCATAGCGATACGATAGGTAACGACTTTACAGATAATGGAATGAACTGATAAGTCGCCTGGGTCCGAACTAAGAAGGGATAACCGCTTCGTACTATACCGAGCCTCGAACTTTCTCAGCAGTGTAGTAAAATCTTTATGTAGCAGGCGCTGCAAACCAACGACATGAGCAGCATGGGTTTTCGTTGAATTAACACCATCCTCAGCTAAGCCCGAACAGTGTGGACTGCCTGGGCGGTTAAGCAGGAACTTCGTTTGCTCAGTTTGCGTGTCCTGGTACGACAATTTGCTGGCTCCCACGAAGGTTTTACCTCGGTCGGACACCAACCGAAAACGACAATGGTTGCTGCAGGCCATGGAACGCCTGAAGCATACCGTAAGCTCTAAAACGAGCTCCAAAAGTACTGCTTTAATAGCAGTGCCTACGAAAAAACGTACGAATCGTCTATATCTATATGCACGTATACCGCGACCACGTTTGAGAGATAGATTAAACGGGCCAGCGTGATCAATGGAAGCAAACGAAAATGGCTTCATCTGATTAGTACGATAACGAGGTAGCTCTCCTATTCGAAGAGGAACTGTGAGCCGACAAAGGTTTACTCGAAAGCGTTTTACACGCGACGACAACTTTCTTCGAGTTGACCGTTTTGGCGACACGATCCGAAAGGGTCGGGTAAACGGATCCTGCAGTGTTTGTAATCCCGAGTGCACGAAATTGCGATAGCACTCTTCCATAATTACTGCAGTTGGACAATGAACCGCAAAGGATGAACGAAGCAACCGCAAAGGATGCTTGTAGCGCTGGCTGTGGGAAGAGTGACCGACCACCCTCAATGGATCACCTGTGTCCACAGGAAGACACAATCTCTGGCAATCTTGCGAAAATGCATCGTCCATGGCGGTAGCACAAAATACAGGTGCGAATGCGACTTCCTGATCATGGTTCACAAGGACGCTAGTGACAGTGCCAACGCAGGACAAACCACCGATCAACCGATTGTGTGTGTTTGAATGTGCCAGGACGTTGACCATCCGCTCATACGAAGAGAACCGATTTGACATACCATCGACAACGGCGGCATTATTGGCCATAGATATATTCAAAATCTTCGGTTCTTCCAGCGTAGATCCATTGTTCAAGCGTGACGACCGTAGGAAGTTCTGAGGTAGCAACAGCCTTGTTGGACCCGACCACCATGCTGCACACAAGACCACATCAGTTGACAGCAATCCGTGATTATGAAACGATCTTTTTGCATCCATGGTGCGAGCAACATCGAAAACCGTCCGAAGTGACGGCGTTGCGGAACCAGGACGCAAAATCCCATGATATGGGTTATAATTAAAATGACCAACATTCGACAAAAGCGGAACAACCTCTTTCGTGTGACCGATCTGCAAATCGTCGGTCCCGAATTCACCATAATCAGACTTATAGTGAAGGCGCGCTAGAGTAAATTCTTTAGCGCTCGACAATAGTGGCTTGTTCTGAGAGTCACTAACCGTTAGAGGAACCCTTAGCCTACCTTGAGGAGTTCGACGACAAATAGGTCCTGAGTTATTTTTACAGGCCCACTCCTCTTTGGACAGTGCTACAGGTTTGGGCGGATCGACAATTTCCAAATCCCAAAACCTCTTAGGCGAGTTATCTCGAGTCAAGCTACGACACGAAACGAAAAGACGAGAAGAATCAGCAGCAACCATGCAATCCCCCATCAGTATACACCCGAAAGTAGTTGGGATAGCGATGGGTTGGCCATACCTACCTTTAATTATACCAGGCAGCAAGGCTGAGGTGAAACTACTGACACTGACTAACATGTCAACCGGTGCTGGTTTGCTGAAACCAGGATCAGCGAGATCTAACCCCTTTATATGATGCCACGACGAAAAGTCAATTTCCTTGGCTGGCATATCCGAGGAAATTGTTTGAAGTACAGAAGCCTCCAGCGACAGTTTATTTGAGGAGTCCCCACTTGTGGGAACTATCTCACAGTGGACCGATCCAAGTATGTCAGTTGATACTTGACCTATCCTATTCAACGACTGGGTACAACAATTAACGTTTAATCCTAAGCGCTGTGCACATTCCTTAGTAATGATGTTACATGCACTAGCACTATCAATCAGGATGCGTACCTGATCTAATTTATTTAATTTATTTTTTGCTAAAACTATAGCAGACGAAAACAAGACTTCTGAGTGTGGGGCATAAGCGGTCGATGCAGCTTGAAACGATGTAAGCTGTGGTTCTGGTACGACTTCTGGTATAACTTCATTAACATGTAGCAGTGTATGATGTCTAACAATGCAATAATCACACTTTATTTTAGCCATACATGCATTAACTGAGTGAGAAGAACCTAAGCACAGATTACACAAGTTCATCTTGTTTACCAGTTGGAATCTATCAGTGGCTGACTGCTTCAAGAAACTTGAACAACTTTCAAATTTATGCCCTACCTCTAAACAAATGACACATTCTTTTGGAGCCACGACAAACGATAATTTGTTACTGTTTACAACCGGCTTTTGGACCGGCTGTTTACGTAACCGGCTCATGATACTGCGCACTTTTCTGTCGAAGTCAATAGTGTGAGAGAATACTTCTTTTTGATCCAAAACAGACACCTTACACAATAACCTTTTTTGTGCTGTGTGAAACATGTTAATTATTGGTAAAACATCATTTTCACACACGCCGCTAAGATCCGATGCATCCAACAACTCGACCTGCAATTTAGCATCATCGCGCGTGATTCTGTCTTGATCACCAAGCAAGGCATACTCATACTCATCACAGTTTTCCGAGTCTAGAAGAGACATCGTAAACAAGAATAAAGTTTCATTCACAAAATAAAGCAAGTAAACAAACAAACCAATGCATAGACTATTTTCACGTAATGAATGAACAAAACAGACTATAATGTTTACTACTTTCACGTAAAGAGTGAACGAAATGAATGATTGGTTTGTTAGTGTCTTTACAACCGTCAGTTACAATGACAGTTACGAAACGAAAATAAAAAACTGATATCAATAAAATTGACTGACAGCTAACACACCATCAAGCAACCGTTAGCGATTAAAAAAAACACAAAATAAAATATTGTCAAACGAAATATTTTTGAACGAAACGTTACAGAAATGCCTACCCTACGCTTTTATTAAATTTCCGAAACGACAAATTGAAATACAATAAAACGACACGCAAGTATGTAGATCTTCTGCAAAATGTTCCGTAAGTAACTAAACGAACTAAAAAACGATTACAAAGTGTTCTAAGGATTAATTAGATTTAAAGCAACGGACAAAATGTACCGTAGGTCACCTTGGTAATATTATGAGTGATCCACGGACCAAATGTCCTTAGGTTAATTTTACGAATAAATAAGCCTAATATGAACCGAAATGTCCATAGGTTGCTATATCACTTATATCCGGCTCGAAGGACCAAATGTACGATTTCAGTGGACTGTATTTTTTGACGACACGACAAAACCACAAACTAGATCATAGAACCAATAAGGCTGTGTATACAGGGTGCAAAGAGTATGTCCCACGTACCTCGATATCCAGGGGGGGCGATGATGCAGCTCCAACTACACGTTTCGGTAGGCGGGTCCGTCAGATCTTCCAGGTACTGGCTAGCTAGTTTTCGCCTTCGAACTCGTCCGGATTCCGCAACCGCCACGCTTCAAAACACTGGATAAGGCTTCCCCGTAGGCTCACTCGACTGTACACTCACAGGATACACAGTACGGCTTAGACGCTAGTTTTGTGGTTTATTAAACTCGACACGACAAATGAATTGTTATAACCGACACGACAATGAATTGTTATAACCGACACGACAATGAATTGCAATTGCTATAACCGAAACGACAGAAAGAAAGCAATGACGCTCGGGCCAAGGTTCTAACGCTAATCATAAAAATACGAAATATTTCCGTTAAAGGTTTTGATTTATGTGAATGAACCCTTATTCGACCAATAGGAGGTCAGTGACCTACGTGACCTATATTCGGTGTCAGACAGAATGACGCGCGAATGCGTCAAACTGATAATGACAGCTGTCAAAACTGAACATATGATTTCACTAATGCACTACATATTATCAAGCGGCAGAGGGCACACTTTCATTATGCTGGTGGTTATTATAGAACCTTTAGCAGTTTTAACATCTAGGGCACGTACTTTGCCGTCCCTGCCTGGCATCACGGCAACAATTCTGCCTATTGGCCACTGCAATGGAGATACATTATCATTTTTAATTATAACCATAGTTCCTATTTGTAGGTTGGGTTGGACGCCTTTCCACTTAGGCCTGCTTTGCAGCATGACAAGATATTGCTTATGCCATTGGTGCCAAAATGTTTGCTGCATCTGCACACATTGTTTCCAAAAGGAAAGCCTTCCAACATTTTCACCTACCAGGTTTAGCTCTGGATAGGCAGTTAAAGTAGAGCCAGTTAAGAAATGAGCGGGTGATAGGTAAGACATATCTTCAGGATCCGCAGACATAGGTGTCAGTGGCCTGGAATTTAAGATTCCTTCTATTTGAACCAGAACTGTATATAGTTTCTCGTAAGTAAGAACGGTCTGTCCGATCACACGCTTTATATGGTACTTAACACTCTTTATTCCAGCCTCCCACAAGCCGCCAAATACTGGAGAATACGACGTGACGACGAACGTGACGTGTTTTTCAACCTGGGGGGTCGCGACCCACAGGTTGAAAAACACTGATCTACATTATTTAACATATTTTCTCTCCATGTGGCATGGCCGTGGGACACCCTGTATAACAGAAAACAATTTTAATTCAGATCCAAGTTACATAATTGTAAAATTTTAGGCTGACAATAAATAGTAGGTATACTTTATATTTGTAGGCGACGCCTTATTTGTCTATTTATTATAAGTAATAGTTCTGTTGTCTATGGTAAAAAATAAATTCGCAATAACAAGAAAAAGTGCTTTGGTTTTTATCGTTTTATTGCCACCACTTCGCCGGAGCTCATCTACATTGTCCTTCGAGCCGGATCTGCAAAGAAGTTTGCAAATGTTCCACACGCCGCAACGTGCTACGCAATCAATGGTTGTAAGCACGAGGAAGGCCGTCAAACAGCAGCAAGAGGCGAAGTCTGCAAGTATGATGCCAACACAGCCGCCTGCAGAACATTATGATAAAAAAAAAGACGAACAATTTCACCGACGTCGTACATTTTGCTTGGAGGCAAACAGTGTCGTGAAATCGGAGCCGCCATTACCATCCGGCCCGCTGCTACCGACCATGCCGCCGCCATTAGAATCAAAACATCACTCTGTCGGATCGAAATCCAAACGCTCGTCGTCATCTGTGGCAGCACAAAAAGCCAAGCTGGAACTACAAGCAGCAGAAGCAAAGGCAAAAATCCAAATGGATCTGATTGATAAGAAACTCGTCGCTGAAATGGCCGCTATGCAAGAATGCCATTCAAAAAGTTCAAGAACGGACGAGGAATTGTTGGACACAAGAAGTCAAGTGGAGAAGTGGCTCGAGCGAAGTCAGCATGAACTGAACACACAGCCCGCCCCCGATCATGGTCATTTATCGGGCGCGCCGTGTTTGCCGATGACATGTACCATCGGCACAGAAGGGACAGTAGAAATGCTAGCAAGCGCACTCAAGAATCTTACAGCCGCTAACGCCTCCGCCAACAATGGATCCAATGCAAAGCTAATGAGTCGCATTATTTGCAACCCCAAAGATTTACCTACTTTTGAAGGGGACCCCATGGAATGGCTTCAATTCAAGCAAGCATACGAAGAGTCCACCCAACTTTGTAGTTACACCTCAAAGGAGAACCTATGGCGACTTCGAAAGAGTCTTCGCGGGCAGGCAAAGGAAGCCGTGTCAGCTTTACTAATAAGTGCCTCAACGCCCGAAGATGTGATGTCAACCCTGGAACTACAATTTGGAAACCCAGATGTGATCCTGTCTAAAATAATGCTGAACCTTAAGAAAATGAACCCAGTATCCCAGGATTATATAAAAGATATTGTATCTTTTGCTGTGAAAGTGAGAAATTATGTGGTAGCAGTCAGTGCGATTGGTCGAGATGAGTATTTAGTGGCCACCAATGTGATAACAAATGTGCTATCAAAGTTACCTACAGTCCTACTATCGAAATGGGCCGACTACAGTTATCCTCTCATCACTCAAGGTAAAAAACCAACACTGAACACTCTATCTGACTTTCTCACACAAGAAGCTAAAAAAGCTAATACTTTGGCACTAGTGAACACTAGCAGTCTAGACTATAACTGTAACAATAGAAAGAGATCCCAGGAGCCTTCATCTACTCGCTCACACTCACACAATACAGTTTTAGTACAAAATGAAGAAGACCTAGACAACAACAAATGTAAATTCTGTCACACCATGAAACACAAACTGCCAGAATGCAAGAAGTTTCAAAAAGCACTACGCAAACAAAGATGGGCTTTTGTAAAAAAGCAAAGATTATGCTATAAATGCCTATTGTTACAGCATGACAGAAGTACTTGTCCAGCACCAGCATGTGACATAGATGACTGCGGGTTACTCCATCATCGCTTACTTCATTACCCGAGCACCAACAACAACAACGTGACTACTTCCAACACGGCCGCTGAGCTTCACCCAGGCACCAACGGAGGGCAGCAGACATCCGGAGGTCCACAGGAGCAGCAGCCTGAAAGTGTAACAAACATCAACACACAAACTGTATGTAAAGTTTTATTAAAAGTAGTGCGTTTAAACCTACATGGACCTAAAGGTACTATCAGTGCGGTTGCATTATTAGATGACGGGTCCACAGTGAGCTTGATAAACTCTGCGTTAACTTCTCGGCTAGGGCTGCAAGGACGCCCAGAAACCATGCGAGTGTCGGGTGCATGGAACAACAATGAACTTAAATGTGAATCTGAGGTAGTGCGTCTTCAACTTTCTACATGTGATGGAAACAAATATGAACTTAATGCGCATAGTGTTAAGGAACTTAATTTACCTAGACAAAATTTGTGTTCAGTAAATTGTAATGATTTTGCTCATTTAAAAAATGTAAAAAATTACTTATGTAATGAAAATGTTAAACCAGACTTGTTGATAGGACAAGATAATTACCATTTGATAAGGCCATTGAATGCTAGGGTAGGTAGGTCAAATGAACCTTGTGCAACACTCACTCTGTTAGGTTGGTGTATTCATGGAAGGGTACCGGTGACGTCATCACATGTGCGTCATTCCACGCTCTTCATCCAGGATGATGTCCAGGCTGCTAAGGAGGAAGAAGGTTTGGTGCTGCAACAGCTTCATGATGAGGTAAGAAACTCATTTTCTATCGAGTCAATGGGTGTATCTAGCAAACCTCGTCAGAATGCTGAAGACTTGCGTGCCATAGAACAACTGGAGAAATCAGCTGTTCTAAAGGAAGGCAGATGGCACGTTGGACTTCCATGGCGCGATCCTAACTGTAAAATGCCTGACTCTGAGCCAACAGCACTACGTAGGTTCAAAAATGTGGAACACAAGATTTCTTCGAATGAGGAATATGGTCATAGGTACAAGGAAAGGGTTAACCATCTTTTTGATAACAACTTTGCCGAGGAGGTCACTGACCTTACAAAGAACGACAAAACATGGTACCTACCACATTTTGGTGTTGACAACCCTAACAAAAAGAAACTGCGTCTTGTATTTGATGCCGCCGCCAAGTCGAGAGGTTTATCATTAAATGATTATTTACTTACAGGTCCTGATCTGCTGATGTCATTATATGGCATAATGCTGCGTTTTCGTGAACATAGGGTCGCGATTGCTGGGGACATCAAGGACATGTTCTTGAGAGTAAAGATATTGCCTAGCTGTCAAGACGCACTCAGATTTGTATGGCGAGACCATGTAAGTAGCTTTATGAAAACTTATAAAATGACTTCATTGGTTTTTGGTGCAAGTTGTTCTCCGTTCATAGCTCAATTTATAAAGAACAAAAACGCGCTGCGTTTCCAACAATCAATGCCGTCAGCTGTTGAAGCTATATGTAGCCAACACTATATGGACGATTACATAGATTCGACGCCAGATTCGGCGACGTGTATCAACCTAGCGCACGATGTAAGCAATATTCACCAGTCCGGAGGGTTTGTAATATGTAACTGGTTGAGTAATAGCGCTGAGGTTCTGAATGCATTACCTAGCGATAAACTTGCGTCTAATGCCCACAAATTTAAAATTGGTATGCCACAAGATGGAGAACGAGCCCTAGGACTTTTATGGTTCCCTGATGATGACACCCTAGGCTTTGATGTATCGTTCAAACGAATTCCTGAGGAAATCCTCAACGGAAGGCGACCTACTAAACGGGAGGCACTGCAAGTAATAATGAGTATCTTTGACGTCTACGGGTTTTTATCTCCATTCACTATAAATGGTAAGATTATCTTACAGCTGACATGGAGATCAAAAATAGGATGGGATGACTCGTTAGACGATGACATCTACGACAAATGGTTAAGCTGGCTAAAGGTTTTAAAATTAATCGGTAGCATACGCTTACCTCGCTGCTACCATAGCGCCACAAACATAACCGCTTCTTTTCCGGCGGGTTCCGCTTCTTTTCCGGTGGGTAGTTTACCAGGGCATGCGCTCCCATCAGCTGATTGCTATAGCAACCTAGAGCTGCATTTATTTAGTGATGCATCTACGCAAGCTATGTGCGCTGTAGCATTTTGGCGCTGGACGGTAAACAACGAAATAAAAGTAGCTTTTGTGTCAAGCAAATGTCGAGTAGCACCTGTGAAGCCTACCACAGTCCCTAGGCTTGAGCTACAGGCAGCGCTGATGGCAGCCAGGCTAGCGGAAACTATACAGACCGAGCATAGGATAAAGCCGATACGTAGATACTTTTGGTGTGATTCTACGACAGTTCTGCAGTGGGTTCGCAATGACAGGCGAACTTATAAAACTTTCGTAGCTCACCGACTAGGTGAGATTGATGAACTGACAAATCCTAACGAGTGGCGGTACATACCTACCGCTATAAATGTCGCAGACATTGCCACTAGGGAATCTTATGATGTAACCGTTTTTCAATGCGAGTGGTTTAATGGTCCCACATTTCTTTCCAGTGAAGAGCAGTCGTGGCCTGCAGACATCGTACAAGGAGCTCCTGAAACAGACAAAGGTGATGTTGAGTGCGTGTCTACCATACAAACTGTAAGTACGTACTTACCTGTCGTACCTGAACCTAGTAGGTTCTCTTCATGGTTGCGTCTGTTGAGAAGCACCGCCGCTATGCTGAAATTCATAGACAGATGTAGGTATAAAATACTTACCGATGACTGTACATTAATGAGGCGCGCGGAATGCTTACTCATGAAGTACTCACAGGCTCAATCATTTAGTGAAGACCTAGCTGAAATTAAGGCTGGGAAGGACGTAGGTAGACGGAGTAAACTACTCACCTTATCGCCAGTTTGTGATGAGCACGGTATACTGCGCGCGAGTGGCCGTATCGACGCCGCCGCCGACGTTTCTCTCGCTACGAAGCAACCTGTAATTCTAGATGGAAAAAATTACATTGCAAAACTGATCGTGCGTCACTACCACGTGATGGCTGGCCATGGCGGCCAGGAAATGGTAGTCAACGAATTAAAACAAAAGTATTGGATAATTAAACTTAGACCAACAGTAAAGAATGTTGTCTCCGTATGTAATTTTTGTAGGATCCGCAAGGTCAAGCCCATAGCACCACGCATGGGTAATTTACCGGCAGGACGGATGGCTCACAACCAGAGACCTTTCACCCACTGTGGAGTGGACCTTTTTGGACCCATGGAGGTGACGGTTGGTAGACGCCGCGAAAAAAGGTATGGAGTCCTTTTTACTTGCCTAACAGTAAGAGCAGTCCACGTTGAAGTGGTACATGCACTGACGACCGACGCCTTCTTGATGGCACTTCGTCGCATGGCTGCTAGAAGAGGATGGCCAGGATTCATGTACTCCGATAATGGCACAAATCTGCGCGGAGCAGATACCGAATTGAAAAGGTCGATCCAGGAACTCGACGAGGAAGTGCTGAAAGCGACTGCGAGCAACTACGGAACGCAATGGAGTTTCATCCCACCAGTGAGCCCTCACTGGGGTGGGGCGTGGGAACGCCTCATCAGGAGCGTGAAGACCACACTCAAGGTGGTACTCAAGGAGCGCGCGCCCAAGGATGAAGTACTCATCACCTTACTCGCTGAGGTCGAAAATATTGTTAACAGCAGACCGTTGAGTCACGTTTCAGTAGAGCCTGGAACAACAGAGTCGCTCACGCCAAATCATATTTTGCTTGGTACGTCTTCAAACTTACCTTTGCTTGGAGCCTTCGATGACTCGGACCTCCACTTAAGGAAGCAGTGGCGCAAAGCGCAGGCGCTAGCCGATATGTTTTGGAGAAGGTGGGTGCGTGAGGTATTGCCAGATATGATACCCCGACAGAAATGGAGTAAAGATCAAGATCAACAACCACTTCGTGTTGGAGACCTTGTTTTTGTCGCTGATCCCGATTCCCCCAGGTGCGTATGGCCTAGAGGCATCATTCAGGAAATATTTCCAGGTAGCGATGGTAGAGTTAGAGTGGTTGCCGTGCGGACTCAAACCGGTACCCTGAAACGTTCAGTAACACGCGTCGCCAGGATATCCTATTATGAGTGAGTGTTGCCAAGGCAACACTAGGGTGGGGAATGTAGGCGACGCCTTATTTGTCTATTTATTATAAGTAATAGTTCTGTTGTCTATGGTAAAAAATAAATTCGCAATAACAAGAAAAAGTGCTTTGGTTTTTATCGTTTTATTGCCACCACTTCGCCGGAGCTCATCTACAATATTTTTTAATTATATAAAAACCAAAACATGACGGCAATGTCTAAATACCAATGCGGGAAACAGCTGTTGATGGAGTTATTTGACTCAGAACTACAGAACCGATTCAAAAATTCTATCATTGTTAAAAGTATAGCTAACTTTTATTATAAGCCACAATGCGAGTGTGTAACAAGACCACTCCAAGGTTAAAGTACCTACCCATAAATATAAACAACTTTATCTATGGAACCAAGAGTGTGAGGGACAAAAAATAATTAGCTGTTCCATACAAAACGCAAAATCTTTTTGGTAAAAATGTATAAAGCAGCTGCTTTATATTTTTTTATGTTTTTCAAGAAAAATATTAGCTAGCAAATTATTTTTTTGAAAAACTTTGTATTTCTTTAACCACAACAATATCAGCGCTGGATAAAGTATGAATCACCTGAATTTGTACTTTACAGTCATTATTTTACAAGACAAAACTCGGTGGGCCTGTACCTATCTTATTTTTAAAGATTCGACGTACATATTTACATCCTCATTTTGTATAAGCACCGTCGAAGAAGACCACAATCTATTTACAAAACGATCAGAAAGAAGATAAGAGAGGGTTTTGGACACCATGTTGCAGGGCCATTGAAATAAGATAGAAAAATGGGGGGGGGGGTAAAGAACCCCGGCCACCTTTACGCTAAGCGATGGCGGGAACCGGTATAACCTTAAGGGTTAATCGGGCTTTTAAAAGTTGGTGGCCTGCCGTCATCCGTCTACAGTCAACTCAATCAATAGTACTTTTCATTTTGTTTTGTTTTTCAGCTTGTTTCCACCCACTAAGCTATGATGAGTAACCTGTAATTAGAATAAATACTAATAAAACTAAATGTCTACTAAACACAATTTTTACATTTATGTATTTTTGGGGGATTATAGTTACCAAATGTTTCCCATTTTCGTCAATATATATTTCGATTTTATTTAGAGCTTCATGATCATCACATGGTAATGTTATCCCTTCTGGAAGAGACAGTTCAATTCCAGTGACAGGCCCAGAAGATCGAAGTCTGCAATATTTCATGCTGGGATATTTGCAGATCTTTTATGTCACTTTCAATACGAGCCAAGTGCTTTGCAATCACATCTAAAATAGAAAAAAAAATTAAGAACTAATAAACTAATAATTTTAAAAATATCTAAAATACCTACTTTTGTAAAAAAATGTGTAGCAAAAAAAAAAAAAAAAAAATTTCAAGTGAGAGTTAGGCCTCTCTAAAAGAACACCCTGTTACCACCCACTATACTATTAGACCAATCAGAATCTACAAGTTTTTAGTTTACTTATTCTTACCTAAAGCATGTGATTTATGTACAGTCAATTCATCTTGAATTGGTGTGAGAGTCAAATCCAGTGTACCTTAAAATAAAATTTTAATTAGGTTTTCATAGACTCAACATAATATTAAACACATAGCGTCAGAAATAAAAAATTAGAATTAATTGATTTATCCTTAGTTCGGCCCTGGATTATTGGATTTGGCTGCTGTCATTTGGCTGTTAGTTTCAGGCTCATGGATAGACAAAGTCATGCCATGATTACCCTCGAACCCTAACGACAGATTTACTTATTCAGGCATGATGGCACTAGTAGGTACTTACAGTCAGCATCGGTAGCACCCAGGTGATCCGGCCCTTCAGGTTGTTTTGGGTACTGTAATTCAGTCTCTTCGTCTGAGTGACTGGTGGTATCACTGTCATATATTTTTTTTGTTTTGTAAACGAGCACATATATACTCAAAAGCCTCTATACATTTTGGAGGACCTGTGCGCTGATGTCATCATTGGTCATGATATTTTAAATGAACATACATCACTTGAAATTAAATTCGGAGGCAAACAAAAACGGCTCAAGATTTGCAGTGTAATGGAAGCCGCTCTGCCTCCAGTTTCACTTTTCACAAATTTATCTAATAACGTGAAACCCATTGCCATAAAATCGCGAAAGTATACAGAAGCTGATAATAAATTTATAAGCGATGAAATTAGCAAACTTCTGAATGATAAAGTCATCGAGCCAAGCAATTCACCTTGGCGTGCTCAATTACTGGTCACTGGTGGTACCACACATCGTAAACGTCTTGTCATAGATTACTCCTTAACAATCAATAGATTCACTGAATTGGATGCGTACCCATTGCCTAGCATAGAATCTATTGTAAGGAAGGTAGCAGAAAACAAATTTTTCAGCCAAATCGATTTAAAAAGTGCTTACCATCAAGTTCCTATAATAACGACTGACAGAAAATACACAGCGTTTGAAGCATGCGGCAATTTGTACCAGTTTACTAGAATCCCATTTGGTGTTACTAACGGAGTGGCTGCTTTTCAAAGAACATTGAACTATGTGATTTCTAAAGAAAACCTTACAAATACTTACGCTTATCTCGATGACATCACCATCTGTGGCAAAACAAAAGAAGAGCACGATCAGAACTTGAAACGATTTATGGAGGCTGTTGCTAAATATAGTCTGACGCTGAACAAGGAAAAGAGTCTATTCAGTCAGCAATCTATTAAACTGTTGGGATATACAATTGAGAACAACACGATACGACCAGATGCAGAACGCCTTAGTCCTTTATTGAGTCTGCCTATCCCAAATGACCTGCAAGCTTTGAAAAGAACTCTCGGTATGTTCGCTCATTTCTCTGAAAAGATTAACCCACTGGCAAGAGTCTCTGAATTACCTATGAATGAACATGCAATTGATTGTTTCCAAACAATAAAAACAGATATTATGAAATCGACATTAACTAACATAAACCAAAACGAGACGTTTACCGTGGAGACTGATGCATCAGAGCATTCTATTGCGGCGTCTCTCTCTCAGAATGGGCGTCCGGTAGCATTTTTTTCTCGATCCCTTAATGACTCGGAGCGCAGACATTCTGCTATTGAAAAAGAAGCAAGTGCTGTGGTTGAATCATTAAGAAAATGGCAACACTATCTTATTGGTAGACATTTCATATTGATAACTGATCAACGTTCAGTCTCATTTATGTTCAAGCAATCTCATAACAGTAAGATTAAAAACGAGAAGATTGAAAGATGGCGCCTAGAGTTATCGAATTTCAAATATGACATAGTTTATCGCCCTGGTAAAGAAAACGTTAACACAAAACAATTAGTAAAATATTATTTAAGCGAGCTTAGATTATGTACCTATAGATGGAACTATGAAACTGACCTTCCTTGATAGAGCGAGATCGCTTATTAGCAGACCCATGCAAATAAGTAGGACACAATATATGTTTTTGTCTTTGTCATCATGGCCAGTTTTTGTTGTTTGGCAAGATCAGAGTTTGACAGGTTGTGACAAACAAGCTTGGCGTCTTCTGGAGTTTTCTGCGATTTTGTGAATTTATAGTGTTTAATGCGGCTATAAATTGGATAAAAAAGACTATTTAGTGTAAGTGCGATGGTGGGTTGCAGTGTTTTGAACTGTAAAAGCCGGAGTGAGCGACAAATAGAAGGAATAACATTTCACACGTAAGTAGGCGCAATTGTCATTTCTTTCGTTATTACAGCGCTAGATGATCATCGAATATGATGTTTTGTAATGTTCAATGATTTGAGATACGAATATTCAGTTGTCATACGTGTTTTCCTTAGATTATGGTGTTTTCAATATCTTGAAATAAAAATAACCTAAAACTATGAACGGTTCAGGGTTGCCATAAATACCTAAATTACCCAAATAAATCATATTTCTTTTGAAGAAATTGTGATCAGTAACTTTTCTTAAGCCGAACCGGACTGTATATATAATATTTACTTACATTTATTTAAGTACGTAGTTTATTGTAGCTTATTTATTATTTCTCAATAAAGATAAGCTTTAGTAGCATGTGAATAAACTGTTCTTTAAATTTCAGGTTTCCAGCAAATCGTGATAAAAAGAAATGGCTGGTTGCCACTGGACGAGAAAATTGGCAGCCAACAAAGTATTCAAAAATTTGCTCCATTCATTTTGATGATGATTCATTACTATATAAAAATAATCGAGTACTGTTGATACTGGCGTAGGTTGATCGCCTGCAGTCCGAGGTCAGTCAGCTTCACAAGAAGCTGGCTCAGGTCACGGCCCGGCTTGCTCAGGCCCAGGTCCAGAGGGGAAAGGGTAAGGCCAATAAGGCGAAAGCGGCCCCTCCCCCCCCACCGCCCCTTCCGGCCCGTCGCAGGCGACCGGCAAGGAAAGGGGAAAGGAAAAAAATCGGCCCCCAAGTTCCCATTAATTCCCCATTCATTTCATAACATGAGGCTTAACATCTGTTTGCCTCAAGTTGATGGACGCAGGGTAGTGCGTCGTAGGGCACGTTCCTAACATGCGTGACAGGCAAAGCTTTGTTATAGGCGATGGTTACCGCTTCACACTGAGTGGGCCAATTATGCTTGTTCCATCAGCATTTTTTTCCTAGTTCCTATACCAATAGTTCTTGTGTCGTGGATCGGACAAAATAGTAAGTTTTATTATAAAAGTAGGCACCTACTACCCCAGACAAAAATTGTAGTCACCGTTTCTGAGATTATAAAAATATAAAACTTTTTGAATCATATCTCGTAATATCTCAGAAACGGTGGCTTGTAAGAAAAAAGTATTTTTATAGATAATTTTATGATCTACAATTTTTGTCTGGGGTACTTTTATAATAAAACTTACCTATTTGCTGAAACTCGCGAAAAACTCTTTTTTTTGACAACAACAAGTTTTATGTTTTTAGAGCATGTTTACTGAGTTTTAGCTTGTTGGGATTTTATGCACCTTCGAGTGTTTAGCTAGATTGACCGGACTATACTGTAATTACACCTAATGTTGTGCACTTGTTTACTCAATTTATCAATGGTTTTCCTTTTCAGAGAATGGCTTTTAAAATTGTGCAAACTCTAGAAAACAACTTACCTAAGTTAAGTGTCGTTCCCACGCTGTGGGAAACGAATGGAGTGGTGCACTGGCCTCCTAAAAACTTGAAATATGCGGCAAAATTAATAACTGATATGAACTCCAGTCCAGGACCAGAGTGGAACAAATATACATGTGTCCTGAAACGTAACTATATTCCGACATACGAAGACGCAAACAAAGAATTAAGTCAAATGGAGCAAAACACGGATACTGACTACGACGATGATACCTTTAGTGTTCTGCAAACTTCTAGACCTATAATTTTTTTTTTTTTTTTTTTTTTTTTTTTTTTTTTTTTAATTTAGACTTATAATTTTTTACTAAATTCAGGCATCCTTTTAAGCCTTATAGTTCATTCGTTCGGTACAGTTTTTTTGCTATTTTACGCTACAAGTGGCACTTTTTTTCTGCTAAATTTGGAGTTTTGTCGCTGTAGCGGGCCACACGATTTCATTGAATATGGTATCGATTTGTCAAAGCAATCTCCATTTTGATTTCTTTTTACGAGACTTCTTTACACGGAAAGCTGTGTCCAGCCTATTCCTATTTTAATTGACAAATTGTGATTGGCAAAAAAAAATTAGACGGTGTTGCATTACCACGCGGCGTCACATGTCGTCGTAACACGCGGCCTTCGAATAAATACCTTCCTAGCCCCCTGGACTAAAACAACAGGGGGATTACTACATACCCGTTTCCTACATACTCAGGATTACTACATACTGGATTTTATCTGGTTTTCTACATACTAGATGTTACCTACCCGTTCTTCTACGTGGATTAGTTTTTTACTATTTTCACACTTTACTACTGCAACCGGGCGGCTTTGCTCACGGTCCAACCGGAACGTTGGGGGCAAGCATTTCAAGCCTGGACACATACTTCAAACAGCTGCTCTGTGACCACGGTCGGTAAACGTAGATAGGTGTTCGGCGACGACGCCCAGGCTGCTTTTGTAGCCGGAGGACGAGCGCTTTTGTGTCTCGCGTCGGTGACTCCTCACACGTTAGGTAGGGAAAATTTAAGCTTTTATTTATCACCGTAGCTAGGACTACGGTTGGCGCCCTCTTAAACATTACCTACATAAAATACACAATTGATTTGAATTTTAATTTAATACATTTAATTTGCAATTCATCTCGAGACCTCACTATACCCATCTCTTAAGACTAATAGTGTTTTTATACAGGCGAAGGCGTATTTTTGAGCTATTACAGTTCGAGTGTACTTTAATAAGTCTTCATAAATGCTAAAGATACCGATGTGGACATGAATTACATCTTATAATGCAGGTTTGTGCTACTTGGGCAGTCTGCGAGCTGATTATAAGAGTTTTCGTCTTTTGCGTGAGTTCACTACAAGATGTCGATGGCTGAGAATCGTCGGAGTGATGGCGGCGGCGACGCATTGTATGGCAACACAAGTTCGAATATAACCTTTAACAATATTGAGAAATTACAAGGAATAAACAATTACTTGAACTGGAAGTTTGCAATACGCATGTTGCTTACCCTAGATGGGGTGTGGAAATGCGTTGAAGGAAGCGACGTAGATGCTGCGCGCGACAGTCGTGCGCTAGCGCGCATCTGTTTGTCCATACAGCCGAACCTTTATCAGTTTGTCCGTGATGCAAAAACTTCAAAAGAAGCCTGGAAGCGTTTATCTGGTACGATTGAGGATAAAGGTCTGTACAGAAAGGTACTGCTTCTACGACAGCTTCATAGGACGGAGTATAATCACTACGCCAACATGGCGGACTACATTGAGGGCGTCATGAAGCTTGTCGCTCTGTTAACCGACATAGGAAAAGTCATTGAGGATGGCGAAATAGCAGAAATTTTACTCTCCGGCCTTCCCGAACAATTTGATGTACTTGTCTCAAGTCTGGAAACTGCTAGCTTGACAAATAATCTTACCAGTGAAGTTGTGCGCACTCGACTACTACAAGAGGATCATCGGCGGAATAACAATCATCTAGACAATACGGTGCACCTCGCCAACAAGAAGAAACCAGGTGGGTCAACCTGTATATACTGTAAGAATACTGGACACACAGAGAAGCGATGCTTCAAGAAGAGAAGAGATGAGAAAGCTGTGAAGCCTGATGAGCATACAATGCTTGCGTCTGCTTCTCTGCTTCTAGTACTGGAGAGTTTATCATCGATAGTGGTGCTACAAATCATATGGTTTACCTAGCATGGGTTGACGTAAACGTAAATGTTGAAGATGTTGAAAAACACTCAGATTAATGATTACTGGTAAAAGTACCAGATACAAAAACAAAGCGAGAACGGTCTCTCGAGAGAAATTAGATGTAGTGCGATTTAACATCCGGACGTTTTATGCGACTCTGTGCTACTTGTGCTATAACCGTGGTCGTCTGTCCGAAGCTGCTAATCTGAGATCCGAGTTTTTTATCGAGCCTCCGCGAAGCTTAACGAATGCTGTCGCTCAAGATCTCGCTTACAAAGGCAAAGTAAGCCGACCGCGTTGTGATGCTGTGGTAACAGACTAGGACAAATTCTGTGTTCGGTGTCCGGTTAAAGGTCATACGCTTCTGGATTGCAAAGCGCTGAGTTGCGGTCTGTTATCTTTGTGGAGAGAAGGGGGTGACTGCTGTCAATTGTCCGATTCCATTCCTGAGTCAAAAAACGAGTAGGCAAGGGTCATTGCTATGAAAATTCTGATTTCAAAATCCCCTTTGGGCAAAATTACACCGTAATAGCTCAAGACACCAGATCGAGCCCGGATGCACATCTTAAAAAGACATCGAGGGAGTGGACAACAGTAGAGTTGTTCCAAAGATGTCGGTCAAACAAGCCGCAG
This sequence comes from Eulithis prunata, assembly GCA_918843925.1. NCBI lineage: Eukaryota > Metazoa > Arthropoda > Insecta > Lepidoptera > Geometridae > Eulithis > Eulithis prunata. The sequence continues at coordinate 6,513,583 of OU974025.1, read as the reverse complement.
AAGGCAAAAGTCTTTTGACATCGAAAACGAACGCTCTTGATTCTCGAGAGAAATTAGATGTAGTGCGATTTAACATCCGGACGTTTTATGCGACTCTGTGCTACGTGTGCTATAACCGTGGTCGTCTGTCCGAAGCTGCTAATCTGAGATCCGAGTTTTTTATCGAGCCTCCGCGAAGCTTAACGAATGCTGTCGCTCAAGATCTCGGTTACAAAGGCAAATGTGAATGTATATTATATTTTATCAAGCAATATTATGGATAACGAAACAGCTATTCGTCTTATTGAAATATATGGCTCCCACAGTGCATTATGGGATACCAGGCGTAAAGAATATCACAACAATAACGTAAGAGAAGATCTATGGGACGAAATAGCAAAACATTTCGTACAAACGAAAGCAGTTTTAAAAGTGAAAATGAAAAGTCTTTTGAGTTCTTATAGAAGGGAGAGAAACAGAGAAAAAACAAGTAATGTCACTGGTTGTGGTAAGTTTAATTTTTATTGATTTTATTAACAACTAACTGATACCCGCGACTTCAAACGCGTGCGAAACTTTCCACCAAAATATCTGCCAACCAGCATACAATGAACTCGTAGCAAATGGCTGCTTTTGGTCTAGAGAGTTCAACTGCATCTAAGATTCCACGTCTTTGATTTCAATAAAATTTCAATCTGAGAAAAGGGCTTCTGAATGGTATAAGTTTCATAGTAATTGGTCCAGTAGTTTAGGCGTGATCCGCGAACAAACAAGCAGACAGATAAACGAATCAGAATCGCTTATTTAGTAGATCTGCATATTTAGTTTATACTTAACTATAATTTTAGTTTTTGGGCTTTTTTAGTTTTATAATAGTATAGATAGATATGTACTTACTCGTAATATAAAGTCATACATACCTAACCTATCGTATATTTAAAAAAAATTAACAAGCAAATAATACTGACATACTACCTACGTACTAGGTACTTAATGCTTTCTTTTGTTGCAGGTAGAAACAAAGCCTATAAATCTAAATGGTTTGCTTATGAAGCATTCCATTTTTTGCATGACAGGAATAACCCTATTGATGCAGTAGTAAGTACTTAGTACTTCAATAATTTTTTGTCGGTATGGAATGTAACATTTATTTGGTTGTATGATCATGATTGACTGTGTACCTACCCGTTGATTAACTGTGTACTTAGTCCATATTTTAATTACCTACCTACCTAATTTAACTTATTAATGAAACGGAAGAGTTTGTTTGAATGCTCTAATCAAGAACTAGTAGTTGTAGGTATTTGAAAATTATTTCTTCATTTCGATAGTTTAATTCTTATTATTATTAGTTATAGGCTACTTTTACTAAATTTTTACTTAACTTTTACAAAAATTTACTTTTTACATCAATTGCGTATTAAGTAGCTGTTGTGTTGTGTAGGTACTAATCATTGTTTTATTTATACAAAAAATATTTTCGATATATAGGTATACTACTTGACCCATTTCTGTGATTTTTATTTTCATACCTTCAGCCACTTCCTCTGCCTTATAAAGGGTTATGTGGAATATTCCCATTTGATGATTCCATATTTACCGATGTCGATTTCATGCCAAGCACCGTGACAGATAGACCCCTAACAGCAACTACAAACATGACAGAAGGCGCAGATAATGCAAGAAATGCTCCTCGTAGCAGTGTAGATTCAGATATAACAGTATTCAACGATGACCAAGGAAACCCTGCCACATCGCCTTCTCTTATGCTGACAGAATTTGCTGAAAATTTGCATTTTTTTAAAACATATTTTTATTCAAAAACTATAGGTAAAATGATTTGTTTTTTAATGCCAACTTATAGCCATTTAACCTACCTATTGAATAAAACAGATACATATATTTTTTAGATTTTCAAACCACTGTAAGGTTTGAAAAAAGGGTGATTGACTTTTGAACACTTCACCCTACTCTAAATTTTGCCGACAAGATTCCAAAAGCATTTTCTACTTCCAAAAGCCTTTTGGGTGAATTCCTGCAAAAGGTGTCATCAAGTATCAGGGCTGTTACTATCATTTCTCAAACAAACTGTGGAGAAAATCAAAGCAATTGGGCAATTAAAACAAACGCAAGAAAAGAATCTTAAGTTTGTCCAGCGTTCTTCCACTATTGCCCGAAGATCGTATTACGGAAGGGAGTATGTAAAATCCTAAGTGCTGGATTTTAGCGAAAGGTGCGACTTGGATAAATTTATAAAGTATATGAGTTTCTGGATGAACCCCAAGCGCATCAAGTCATGAACTGCCTTTAGTCGGCGCCATCGAACAACTAATGTTGTTGAAGGCTGGCATCGCGCCATTAACGGCACATTCAAAACCAGGCCAGCAACTATTTTCCAGTTCCTGAAAAACATAGAAGAAGATGCAGCGTTTTCTTCAGTTAAAGCCTGCCAATTGAAATCAGTTAAACGAAGGGCAAATAAACAGATTCAAAACGATGCTATGATCAGAGTGTACCAAATGCAATTGATTAACGGTAACATAGACATACTTTTGTTTTTAGAGAAACTAAGGTAAAGTGCTCCTATTGCGAGTTACCGAATGTACAGTGGGTTTTTTTTTTCAGTTAAAAAGATGTATTTTGTTGTTGAATGTTGGTAAAATATATTTATCTTTTTGTTTCATTTCATTTTATTTTGTAGTGGTATGTATCATGAATATAGTAGCGAGTATAAATAAAGTAGCGAGTAAGCATTTTCAAGTAATACTAATCAGTCAATAAACGAGTGTCACCAAAAACGGACGTTTGACTATCAATTCCCGACGTGAGGGGAGAGCTCAGCTCTCCCCTCGCAACACACTACAATTTATTGCCAATATGTACATACGTTGGTAAAGTTTTTTAAATCACAGAACGAATGCGAAGAAATTACCAGTAGTTTTGTCATCAGAATTACTCAATAAAACAGGTGGGAATAGTAGAGATGAAAGTCAGGTGTAAAGCATAGTTTTTTAAGTCACAGAACGAATGGGGGAAAAAATCCCAGTAGTTTTGTCAACAGAACAGGTGGGAGTAAACGGTACGATTGATTTGTTCTTGAATTGAACTGCTTTCGTAGACAATAAAATAAGGTATTACTTATTGAGAAAGGATTTAATAAATATAATGGATCTGCCCAGTGGCAGCAGAATTAAACTTATATCTAGCCGTAAAGGTAAGCCCGTCTTGCTAAATGCTGGTTTTCGGTATAATTATGATGTAGTAGACGGCTTAATGGACGACTGTAAGAAAAAAGTGTGTACGAACCTCGAGCCCATACCAAAGATATTTGAAGATGTTATGGAATTAGAGAGTGATAAATATGATCTACCAGAGGAATGTATACCGACATTTACAGAGAAAAAAGATTCACTGTATAGAAAGGCTTACTTCAATTTGGATAAAACTACTTGTACAAATCTAAAAGACCTCAAGTTACCTGATCGTCTTGTGGAGAATTTTTTCTTGTTTGATGACGGAACTGTAGACAAAATTTTGTTTTTTGGCACACCCTTAGCGAAACTAAATTTAAGAAGTATACCTGCTTTTACGGCGACGGCACCTTTAAAGTTGTTCCCAGGATCTTCTATCAATTATACAGTTTACACATCAATGCTTCACAGAATGATGATACTATTAATTTTGTACCCTTGCTTTATATACTGCTCCCAAAACGCAAGCAACTTATGAAAGAATGTTTACTATATTAAGTGATCAATTTTCAGTAAATATAGAGCAGTATAAATGGGATTACGAGATAGCAGTAATTCAAGCAGTTAATGCACAGACGTCGTCGGGACACTTAATCGCCGCAGAGTGGAAACCCCCTTCCAGTATAAAAAACTTAAATGAACGCCAAATGCAACGAGAAGACATAGTCGCTGAACACTGCGAAAATGTTACTGTTTTAGCCTGGAGTTGGTAACAATGATATCAACTTACCATTGTACCCTTGCTTTATATACTGTTCCCAAAACGCAAGCATTAAGTGATCAATTTTCAGTAAATATAGAGCAGTATAAATGGGATTACGAGATAGCAGTAATTCAAGCAGTTAATGCACAGACGTCGTCGGGACACTTAATCGCCGCAGAGTGGAAACCCCCTTCCAGTATAAAAAACTTAAATGAACGCCAAATGCAACGAGAAGACATAGTCGCTGAACACTGCGGAAATGTTACTGTTTTAGCCTGGAGTTGGTAACAATGATATCAACTTACCATTGTACCCTTGCTTTATATACTGTTCCCAAAACGCAAGCATTAAGTGATCAATTTTCAGTAAATATAGAGCAGTATAAATGGGATTACGAGATAGCAGTAATTCAAGCACTTAATGCACAGACGTCGTCGGGACACTTAATCGCCGCAGAGTGGAAACCCCCTTCCAGTATAAAAAACTTAAATGAACGCCAAATGCAACGAGAAGACATAGTCGCTGAACAGTGCGGAAATGTTACTGTTTTAGCCTGGAGTTGGTAACAATGATATCAACTTACCATTGTACCCTTGCTTTATATACTGCTCCCAAAACGCAAGCAACTTATGAAAGAATTTTTACTATATTAAGTGATCAATTTTCAGTAAATATAGAGCAGTATAAATGGGATTACGAGATAGCAGTAATTCAAGCAGTTAATGCACAGACGTCGTTGGGACACTTAATCGCCGCAGAGTGGAAACCCCCTTCCAGTATAAAAAACTTAAATGAACGCCAAATGCAACGAGAAGACATAGTCGCTGAACACTGCGGAAATGTTACTGTTTTAGCCTGGAGTTGGTAACAATGATATCAACTTACCATTGTACCCTTGCTTTATATACTGTTTCCAAAACGCAAGCATTAAGTGATCAATTTTCAGTAAATATAGAGCAGTATAAATGGGATTACGAGATAGCAGTAATTCAAGCAGTTAATGCACAGACGTCGTCGGGACACTTAATCGCCGCAGAGTGGAAACCCCCTTCCAGTATAAAAAACTTAAATGAACGCCAAATGCAACGAGAAGACATAGTCGCTGAACACTGCGAAAATGTTACTGTTTTAGCCTGGAGTTGGTAACAATGATATCAACTTACCATTGTACCCTTGCTTTATATACTGTTCCCAAAACGCAAGCATTAAGTGATCAATTTTCAGTAAATATAGAGCAGTATAAATGGGATTACGAGATAGCAGTAATTCAAGCAGTTAATGCACAGACGTCGTTGGGACACTTAATCGCCGCAGAGTGGAAACCCCCTTCCAGTATAAAAAACTTAAATGAACGCCAAATGCAACGAGAAGACATAGTCGCTGAACACTGCGGAAATGTTACTGTTTTAGCCTGGAGTTGGTAACAATGATATCAACTTACCATAAAAACGAAACAGCTCCAGGCCGCAGAGCAGGCATCGAATGTGAGAAACCTCTTACATAACTACAATAAGCATATAAGAGGAGTGGATCTAAAGGACCAGAAACTCACCACATATTTAATGGAACGTAAAAGAGGCATCAAATGGTACATCTAAGTTTTTAGGCGCTTGCTCAACTGTAGCATTTTAAACAGTTACATAATATACAGATGCCATGACAGAGAAAATATATTGAATCACAGGCAGTTTCGCTTTACTTTGGCGGAGGCTCGTCTTTGGAAAGTATTTATATACAACGCATTAGGCCCGCTGCAATCTCAGGTTGCGATCGCTTTAGCGGAAATCATTTCCCTGCACATTTCTCGGATGACGCTGATAGAAATTAACGAACAAATAAACGCTTGAACCTGCACAAAAGGAGCTGTTGCCGCAACGGCTCCTTGACCACTAGACTGATTTATTGAAATAATGTTTTCCAGACTCTAAGAAAGCTGGAGAAATAAAACTGAAGCGGTCAAAGTGTACAGCCGTTATAACGAACGTTATCGGTGAATGTCAAAAAATGCAGATAGAAGAGAAAATAAAGGCTGAAAAATTTAGCGTACTCGTTGATGAGTCTACCGACGTTGGCTCAGTAAAATCAATGTGTATCCTTGTGAAATTTTACGATTCCAAGGTAGGATTCGTAGTTTCATCGCTTTGGACTTTAACGCCCTTGTTCGGAGAAGGTGACGATTTTGAAGCTGCAGCACGTGGTGCTACTGGTGAAGTTATATATCAATCAATACTCAAAACGTTTGTTGCCCGAGATATACCACTGGAAAATTGGATTGGTTTCGCATCGGACGGGTGCAATGCTATGATGGGTCAGCATAACTCTGTTGCCAGTAGACTGACAGAAAATTTACCTGGCATAACAATTTTAAAATGCATATGTCACTCACTACACCTATGTGCTAGTGAGGCTTGCAAAATGTTGCCAAGACGATGTGAAGATCTGGCGCGTAATATCTATGGATTTTTTAAAAATAGTAGCAAGCGTCAAGCTGAATTGGTGGAATATCAAGTATTTGTAAATGCCAAAGTTCACAAGATACTACACCCGGCACAAACGCGTTGGCTCTCATTATTGAGCGTTGTTGAAAGAATTTTAGAACAATGGAGTAGTCTGAAATTCTTCTTTACCAATAAATGGTTTGCCGAAAAAGTGGTTGCGGCAGAATTGATTTTTCACGATTTAAATGACCCATTCATGTTTATGTACTACCTGTTCCTACAATGGATATTAGAATTAGAAAAGCCTGAAATTCAACAAAATACTGAGAAACTTCAAGAATTTTACAGGAGGACGAAATCGTTGAGGGTTGCATTCAAATTCATAAAAGATATGATTTCAACAACAGTTTGCTACCAATGTTAATATACTTGACCCTATACTTGACAGTGAGGATAATTAGATACATTCAACTTAATAAAATTCCTGACACGTCAAAAATAATATTTTGACTGTTTCGATTATTATTTATGGTAGAAAATATATTTCTTAATCTACCAAAAAAAATAGTTTTATTGCTTGCAACACTGAATCGGCAGTAGACCGCAAGATGGCGAACCGGTTGCCATCTTGTGGAAAATTAAGAAAATTAAATTTTACGTATAAATTTTCGATTTTATGTCAAAAATGATTGTTTTCTTACAGTAGACATTTTGTTTTATCTGTATACTACATTTTCTTGTACTGGAACGCATTGCAAAGACATGAAAACAACAGATTTTTCGAGATGTATCTAATATGCCACATTGCCAGGCGGTCTGAATTCAAGATCATTTTTGTTATGTATCTAATGTTACACAATGCCTGGTTCGATAAAAGTTTGTGTTCTCAAATTTAGCATAATTTTAGATAACCGACCGAACAATTCGCGGTTACTGAAATACCACAGAGGTGACTTATCGCAAGATTATGCTTGCCTTTTTTTTTTGCTCAAATTTAATTATCTTTAGCTGATTTTGACATTTATGCTCAAAACAGTACAGGAAAACACTGGGAAGAAACTAGTTACTATTCGTGCAGAAATCTATGGGCTTACAACCTTCGCGTAAAAATGGTAACTAAAATTACCTATTACACAATTATTTAAAATTTATAGTAACAGGCTATTGTGTTTTACCATCACAGGTGCCGCAAATAAAACACAACATCCATCTCCAGCAGCAACGGCAAAGTAGAGCACGTCATCTTGTAGCACTTGTACCAAAGTCGGGAGCAAAATCAGATGTAGACGACAGTGATTCATCTGATGAGGAAACACAATACCAGCATTATCATCGAGGAAACTCTGACAGCAGTTCTCCACCACCATCACTGCCATCTTCGCTGGAAAACCTTAACCTTTTATCCGATGACGATATTGAGGTAAATCAAGTCGTTACATCAACATCTCTGCAGCTATACCAACAATATACCAACAATCATCACCGTCAATTACCGCTCATTCTCCGTCAATCTTGGTGTCATCTCCTTCAAACCAGGTGTTTATGCCGTTGTCTCCATTGGCAACCTCATCCCAAGTGCTTTCTCCACAAGCCGACAAACCAGCACCACGCGCCGGAAATCTTATTTGCTATGAGCAAGTACCGTCTCCAATGTATGCACCTTCGCCATCAGCGGCTACTCGATCGAAAAGACCTAGAGTAATAATTACGAGGCGTAAAGTTGTCCCATTGAAAAGGCTTACATCAAATTGGCGTTGCATAAAGTTTACTTACTGGCTCCGCTGAAGTTGAGGATAACTTTTTTCAGACCTCACATTTGGGGAAAAGCCCCATTGAATACTTCAAGCTATTCTTCTCAGATGACATCATCTCTCTGATTGTAGAACAAACCAATCTATATAGTACCCAAGTTCATGGGACGCCTATAAATATTACAGAAGATGATGTAAAAGATTTTTTGGCGATCATTTTACTGATGGGGATTGCAAAATTGCCAGCCTACACTGATTACTGGTCCAAAGGCTTACGATACGAAAAAGTGGCTGAAATTATGAGTCTGAAAAAGTTTCAATTGATAAGGCGTTATCTCCATTTCAACGACAACTTGAAAGATGATGGAGATCGATATTATAAAACCAGGCCACTGCTTCAAATGATTCGTGAGAACTGTTTACAAGTTGAAGAAGAATCGAGATTCAGTATTGATGAGATGATGGTTCCTCATAAAGGAACTAGAGCAGGCAGCCGAAAACAATATATAAAAAACAAGCCAAAAAAATGGGGATTTAAAATATTCGTTCGCGCCGGTGTTTTAGGAATTGTTTACGATTTTCTGGTGTATGGAGAAGATACATTCCGATTTCACTTGTTCAGTGATGAAGAAAATAGTATGGGCTTGGGGTCCAAAGTAGTTATAGCTTTAGCTAAATCAATTAAAAAGCCTGCTTGCAAAATCTTATGTTTTGACAACTATTTCACATCGATTGAGTTGATTGAGTATTTGCGTCATGAATTCGGAATTTTTTCTGTGGGGACGATACGACAGAACAGACTCCGAGGAGCTGAAAAAAAACTGCCTACAGATAAAAATTTAAAGAAGCAAGGCAGGGGATCTTACGTCCAAGTTGTATGCAACAAAAATAGTATTGTGGTTGTGAAATGGTACGACAACAAATGTGTTACAGCCGCAAGTACATACCTGGACGCATATCCTGTCCAGGTTGTTGTAAGATATAGGAAAGAAGAAGGAAGAAAGATACCCGTGACTTGCCCAAATTTGATCAAAGAATATAACACAAATATGGGTGGAGTGGATCTAGCCGACATGCTAATTGCTTTGTATCGCACACCATTTCGGGGCCATCGGTGGTATTTGCCTATATTTTCGCAATTACTTGACATATGTGTGAACAACGCCTGGTTGCTGTACCGTCGCGATATGAGGAGGGAAAAGCCAAAAAAACTTAAAGAATTTAGGCTTGAGATCATGGAAAGCCTACTCAAGTTTGAGAGAGATGAGGACGTAACCAGAGTCTCAAGCACAAAAACTATACGAAAACCGGTAGCCAGTAGACCTCCAGATGTGATTCGGTATGATCAAATGGCTCACTATCCAACTTTGACTTCGGGCAGAGGAAGGTGTATGCGTTGCACTACAAACTTAGGGGCTGGTACATCGCAAGAATCAAGTAGCCTCATGGAAGGAGTGGAATACTTGGATTCTGACCTATTATAATAACATTTTTTTATATAATTATTATGCAAAAATAAGAAATGTTATGATTTAGTTGTTTGTTTTATTTTGCATAATAACAATAAGATATTATACAGGGTGTTACCAGACCACTTCCGAAAACGAAAGGGGGAGCTACAGCACACCAAAACCCAACCAAAAAAATATCAGTTATCCTGAAAAATAATTATAGCCTGAGAAAACAATGTTTAAAGATATGTATTTATTTCGCCAGCCCGCAATGTACGCATTCACGTAGGTAAGGTCGAGGCGTAGTACTATTATTTATTCTGTGTCGTAAGTGCCTACTAACGTAGGTAGGTACTAACGTAGGTCGCTCGCACGTCGCGTACTTGAATGACCCGCGATGAACTCTCAGTTGTTCATGCTGTAGTAGACGTAATCTGTGTGCTGCGTGTACATTGCTGCTTTATTTATTTTATTTGTTTTTTTGCTTTTTTAAATGAGATAATTAGGTAGATATGTCTTATTATGTTGTACTGTGTGTATGTAACTAGAAAAAAAATTAAAAAGACATAGTCAAGTCAATTTTTTTTTTCGCGATTTTTTCGCTTAATGTTTTCAGTATCATGGTCTGATTGGAACCTCCAAGTTTTCGGAAGTGGTCTGGTAACACCCTGTATATGATTGGCAAAGTATTATTAGGTAGATTATGACAGCTGTCTAACATAAATTATCTGAACTAGCGAAGCATAGATAATTATGTAGTAAAGTAACAAACGAACAAATTGCGTTACCATGGAAAACCATCATTCTGACCTATTAAAACGGAGCAGTAAACATCTAGCTCTTTTGATTTTCAATAAATAAAGAATTCACCATAATGCAAATCTATGTTTAAATTAAAATATTTAAAATACACAAGTATCAAGATTGGTTGCGTCTTACTGACTGTGTTGGTACCATGAGCGATGGTGACACCCTCATTTATTTTCTACTCTTTTGTGTCGCACTGTACCTACGGCAAATAAAAAACGTAAAGACACCAATATAATTTGCACGGGGTGCAACGTTTTTCTTTGTGTAGGTCAGTGCTGGCGCGAATACCACACCCCTATTAATGTTTAGTTACTGCGTTTTTTTTATTTTAGTAGGTAATAAAAATCTATCAAAAACATTTAAAAGCATTTTATATTTCATACCATCCTGTATATGAATGAACCAGCCTGTGCCAGTACGCGGATCCGCGTATGGAAATGTTACCATGATCAAACATAAAAGCGTAGTAATAAACGCATCCGTGGTTCCAGATATAATGTTACCACAATCAAATATAAAAGCGTAGTAATAAACGCATCCATGGTTCCAGACAGAATGTTACCATGATCAAACATAAAAGCGTAGTAATAAACGCATCCGTGGTTCCAGATATAATGTTACCACGATCAAATATAAAAGCGTAGTAATAAACGAATCCATGGTTCCAGACAGAATGTTACCATGATCAAACATAAAAGCGTAGTAATAAACGCATCCATGGTTACAGACAGAATGTTACCACGATCAAACATAAAAGCGTAGTAATAAACGCATCCGTGGTTCCAGATATAATGTTACCACGATCAAATATAAAAGCGTAGTAATAAACGCATCTATGGTTCCAGACAGAATGTTACCATGATCAAACATAAAAGCGTAGTAATAAACGCATCCGTGGTTCCAGATATAATGTTACCACGATCAAATATAAAAGCGTAGTAATAAACGTATCTATGGTTCCAGACAGAATGTTACCATGATCAAACATAAAAGCGTAGTAATAAACGCATCCGTGGTTCCAGATATAATGTTACCACGATCAAATATAAAAGCGTAGTAATAAACGCATCCATGGTTCCAGATATAATGTTACCATGATTGATCAAATATAAATAAGAAGTAATAAACGCATGCATGGTCCCAGACAGAATGTTACCATGTTCAAACATAAAAGCGTAGTAATAAACGCATCCATGGTTACAGACAGAATGTTACCATGATCAAACATAAAAGCGTAGTAATAAACGCATCCGTGGTTCCAGATAAAATGTTACCACGATCAAATATAAAAGCGTAGTAATAAACGCATCTATGGTTCCAGACAGAATGTTACCATGATCAAACATAAAAGCGTAGTAATAAACGCATCCGTGGTTCCAGATATCATGTTACCACGATCAAATATAAAAGCGTAGTAATAAACGCATCCATGGTTCCAGACAGAATGTTACCATGATCAAACATAAAAGCGTAGTAATAAACGCATCCATGGTTCCAGATATAATGTTACCATGATTGATCAAATATAAATAAGAAGTAATAAACGCATGCATGGTTCCAGACAGAATGTTACCATGATCAAACATAAAAGCGTAGTAATAAACGCATCCATGGTTACAGACAGAATGTTACCATGATCAAACATAAAAGCGTAGTAATAAACGCATCCGTGGTTCCAGATATAATGTTACCACGATCAAATATAAAAGCGTAGTAATAAACGCATCTATGGTTCCAGACAGAATGTTACCATGATCAAACATAAAAGCGTAGTAATAAACGCATCCGTGGTTCCAGATATAATGTTACCACGATCAAATATAAAAGCGTAGTAATAAACGCATCCATGGTTCCAGACAGAATGTTACCATGATCAACATAAAAGCGTAGTAATAAACGCATCCGTGGTTCCAGATATAATGTTACCACGATCAAATATAAAAGCGTAGTAATAAACGCATCCATGGTTCCAGACAGAATGTTACCATGATCAAACATAAAAGCGTAGTAATAAACGCATCCGTGGTTCCAGATATAATGTTACCACGATCAAATATAAAAGCGTAGTAATAAACGCATCCATGGTTCCAGACAGAATGTTACCATGATCAAACATAAAAGCGTAGTAATAAACGCATCCATGGTTCCAGATATAATGTTACCATGATTGATCAAATATAAATAAGAAGTAATAAACGCATGCATGGTTCCAGACAGAATGTTACCATGATCAAACATAAAAGCGTAGTAATAAACGCATCCGTGGTTCCAGATATAATGTTACCACGATCAAATATAAAAGCGTAGTAATAAACGCATCCATGGTTCCAGACAGAATGTTACCATGATCAAACATAAAAGCGTAGTAATAAACGCATCCATGGTTACAGACAGAATGTTACCATTATCAAATACAAAAGCGTAGTAATAAACGCATCCATGGTTCCAGACAGAATGTCACCATGATCAAACAATAAAAGCGTAGTAATAAACGCATCCATGGTTCCAGACAGAATGTTACCATGACCAAGCATAAAAGCGTAGCAATATAGGTATCCATCGTTCCAGATGGAATATAACTGTTTACCCATGCCCACATCAACGGGACTCTGCTGTCAAGGACTTAAGGTCAGAAATAAAACACATACTGTCAAAATTGTTTTATAAAACATAATAAATACAGGCTCTATTATAACGAATAACAAATAAGGTGGGTAAGAGATGAAATCGAATATAGGAAGGTTAATGTCTTTGGATAGGTAACAATAAAATTCAAAGTAATAACCATTTTTGAACTTCTTTCGTGGTGTCAATTTTGTTGTTGCATTTTTTTAAACTAATCTATTTTGACAGCACTAAAACTATAGCTGTCGTTTATCTTTACAAGAACATATAAACATGGAACATATAGGTACGGTAATAATAGTGCTGACAAATTGATATTTTACGAATATGAAACAAAGGATTCTACACCACTGTCTATGGATAACAATTTTAAAGTGAGCGATGCCAAATTTGCGACTTACTTATAAGAACAATTAAAGTCTTGTTTCCAAACAAAAAAATTTGGTAAAGTTAAACCTGATTTTTTTCATGAACGTATAAATACCACAAAGCCGAAAAGAGACTTAATCCGACTTATTTTTTAAATTAAATATAATATTCAGACAAGGTGCTACAATTTTAACTCTTAAGACTCGTATGCTTAAGCAATGCTGAGGTCTAAACTGTGTAGAACTCCTTTATTCTTGGCTAATAAAAAAATAGCTGTATCTATAAGAAGAATAACGGTATATCAAGACACTATGCAAGAAATAAAATTTTCCTTAAATAAAAATTATATTTCTTTTCCTGTCCTGTCCTGTGACGTCAGTGCTATGACGTAGAATACAAGCGTATTAATATTGATTTTATTTTTAATTTTACGTGGTTCAGTTAAGAACGAATTGTTGAGCATACGAGCCTGAAACAGTAAGCAAATCCTATATGAAAACGCTTGGCCATTCAAAAATAAAGTTTTTTTTGTATTTCCGTATCGAATTATAAGTAGGTACCTAAGTATTCGAATGTTACGAGATGATATAGTTACACTATCGAAAATTAAATACTAAGTGACAGTGCGTTGTTAAAAATGACTAGTATTAGCATTTGTTTAAGAAATCATTGGAACGTTTGATTTTATTTTGACAGCTTTAAAACATGACGTTGGTGAAATAGCGGGCAGCACTGCTAAGACAATTGAAACAAGAATTGAATAGAACTTTTTTTCAACTAAAGCCCCCGGTAAACGTCGGTCAGATATTGTCATACGTGCTTGACAAATTATTTGGCAGTCTGAAACTGTGTTTTAGGCGTTTGTCAAGGAAATTACGTGTTTTGGCGTGTGTGTATGTTTGCTGGTGTATGTCAAAGTTTGCACGTGTCCAATCGTGTTTGTCAAAAAAACAATGTCATCTATGGACTTGTTTGACATAATATGTACTTGAGTTGTAAGTCTACGGTCAAACGTACAAACAAAACGTAAGACTTTGTTTGACCGTTTATCGGCTTATCTTACTATTATTTTTGACAGCTGTCAAAATAAATTCATACTTCCAAAGATGTAACACGTTGAAAATTAAAACAATACAATATATTAAAGCGTAAGAGATTCCATACAAAGAAAAATAATACAAAATGTTGAAACTTAAACTAACAAACTTCAGTCGTAACAGATCTTACGACTAATGTCATGATCACGCCATCTGTAAACGCTACTTATGCTGATTTGTATAATCTACGAGCATCCGTTGGTATAATTGTTGATAATCATTTTGACCAGCAAGAAGCCACTCATTTAAGGCGTCAGAGGAACACGGGGCACGGGTTTTGTGCACACGGCCACATATCGGCTCGGGCTGTTTGGACTCTGAACGTAGAAGTCCCTATCGAGATAGTTTTCAACGGATGCGGCAATAGTCGGTATATCGAGCGGGTCGACCTACGCTTCGTATTACAAAACTTGGACGCCAAGAGATTAATTTCTATATCCCGAAAAGGGTAATCTTGAACACAAGTAAGGCAAGTGAATTGTACAATCGGTATAATTACAATATAACGCTGCCGTGTAATAATCTATAGATTCTATAGTGTCTATTCGGCTGTATGTACCATTTTCATATACTATATTCCAGCAACTATACTCTAACTTGTAATTAGATTCAAAGTTTGACAGTTCGCTAAAGTCAAAACACGCAATAATGTTCAGTCTGCTAGTGATGTTTGACAGATTTGTAATCTTTAGATTGATTTTCTTCTTCTTCTCTTCATTAATGGCCTGTGTCCGTCATTTCGACAGACAATTTTGCCAATGTCAAGTGTTAAAATTGTAATAAATAAGTCAAGTCAAGTCATTTGTCAAGTCGGCTGTCGTTTGTTTTGAAAAGAAAATGGTGGATTTTCTTAGATTGATTTTGTTTATTTGATAAGTTTACTTTTTGATTAGATGTCACTGTAGTGACATTCACTTCACTATTACATTTTGAATTCGGCAACACTTTATCTGTCAAAGTTTGAATATGATTATTTGTTAGAGTATAATTAGATTGAAGGTTTGACAGTTAGATAATGTTGCCACCTTTTTACCTTTATTTTTAGATAGGTCTATTATATAGTTTTAGTAGGTATATCCTTTAATTTTTTGTCTTGGCTTCTAACTTATCTGTTTACCACTCCATTTCGAAAATAACTTTTTTTTTGCTTTCTCGGCCGACTTCGACTTTTTTATAATTTAGATTAGCATAACTCATTTTGGCATTTTTTGTTATATAATCAGTTTAACACATAAATGTACTAAATGTATATTAACAGTACAACATTTTTTTTACATGTGCTTTAAAAATATGCCTTATAAGATAAAAGTAGTTTGGTTAGGTGTACTTACTAAAAACATTGTTAAAATATCAACAACCGTACTTTGTGAACTTAAAACTAATCCTGTTTTAAATCTTTTAATTAAAATTGTGACTCATTTTTAGAAATTTTGATAAACTATTTTACTAAAAGCATTTACTTAAAGTTATCAATGTCATTTCTGTCACCATTTCCGGTTCAAAACAGGAAATTATTACTTACATTCTAGTGTCATTGCAACTTATATACTAGCTTGCATGTGCATATAATAACTTAATTTGAGAAGCAAACAAAACCACCACCAAAATAGCATAACTTTACTGTGCAGTCAGATATATAAATTGGTTAGCAAACAGTTTTTAAAAGCCAAGTAAAGCCGTCTCAAAATGTTATAAAGCCGTCAAATCTGCTAAGTAGTGTACTCAGTGTATCCGGGTGATATACGGTACATCACCCGGATATCATATACCCCAGGAGAAAGTGCACCCGGGTGAATTATCCCAGGAGATTTAGGTAGGTATATTATTGCCCCATTCTATCAATTAACTTAGTATAAATTATTGCAAAAAGATAAAAGTTCCCAAAAATAGTAGAAAATTGTAATGTTCATCAATTTATATTGCTGACTAGACGTTTGGTTATAGTTGCTTCTCTCCATAATTCGGTAAAGCCTGAGCGTGCAAAATAAACCAGTCAGTATAAGCTCTACGCAGACGACTTAAAGTCGATTTCGTGAATCAGTCATAGCGTAACAAAGCAGCAAAACTCTTGTCAAACCATTCTTCATATAGTATGAAGAAGAGACGACTAATAGTTAATTTCTCGCATAACATACAACAATAGTCACACTGGATCGTTGTATCTCTGAACTTAGCTGCACGTAGATCCGTAGACCTTATTTTTGGCTCTGATTGGAGGAAAGTGAGAAGAAGGGGGTGTACTCAGTACACCTCCCACTTCTCACACTTTCGCACACTGTACTGCTTAACTTCAGAGAGACGCAGAACGACTGTGACTACTGTATAACACGCACTAACTTAGATACAACATTGGAAAGATTTTAGTCAAATATTACGCACTGCAATTCAATGGTGTCGATTCTGTTGCATTTTTCTAAACCAACCTAATACTGAAACGTCACTCAAATTTAAGCACCACTTAAAATTGCTCTGCCTCTGTATGACATTACTCATTTGTAAGAGATGGCAATAATTTACGCATGAACTGAACATAAGTAGCGTTTGAGTATTCGGCCGTTAATAGAATAAATATTATTTTGAACGGTTCAGTAATTCCAAAGAATTCTTACGATAAATATTCAAATTTAACGTCACAATAAAGTGAAATAAGTTGAATTAGTTAAATATTTTTTTTGAATTAATATTATTTTTCAATATCATATTTAGTTGAGTACCATCATGCTGTTAAGGCTTTACCGTTTTGGATATAATTTGCAATAGATGTAGTTCATGAAGTAGAACAATAACATATTGGTCGGTATTACTTCAAATAACTCGCGAGCGAAGCCACGAGCATCGGCAAGTATTCAACATTCCAATGTTGTATCTAAACTCCAAAAGCGACCCGAATCTAGCCACACAACAATGCACCTTATATCTAAGAGATAGGGATCAGTCCGCGATGACGCATTCCGTTTCCACATCGGTTTGATCTTCTATGACGGATTCCGTACGTTCAATTCCAAGGGAAACTGCTTCAGTGGACTTCTCACTGTTATTATTATTAGTATTTATTAAGATAGTCGTCACAGCTCAGTCGTTAATTGCTCTGCCTTCCGTGCCGTGGGTCGCGGGTTCGATCCCCACCGAGAACAAACATTTGTGTGTGGCAAACATAGATGTTTTTTCTATGTCTGGGTGTTACTATGGGTTATAAGTATGTATTTACAAAAAAATACTTGTCTCGAAGTAATGGGCGCAGTGCAATGCATCACAGGACACATACTCAGTAGATGTGCTGAGTGAGGCAATGCATCGTTATAGGCAGCGGTTACCGCTTTCAGTGGGGATCGAACCCACAACACACAGTAACTCGAATAAAAAAACATACATTATAAGATAGTAGTATAACTTACATTAGGTCTCGCTCGGCGGTCACACTGGGCGGTGTTGGTGCGCTTAGGGATAATGTTTGCGGTCTGCGAAGCCAAGCACTGCGATCTTCCTTTAATATAACACTCTAATTTTAATAATAGATAGATAATTCATTATTGTACACAATGACTAGGTAGGTACGTATAACACGTATAACACGTATAACAGTAGGTACACCTCTTGCACAGTGGACTATGTATATGTATGTATGTTACTGCCTACTTACTATCTGGATTGTTAGGTAGGTAGGTGTACTTGTATACCTACATCTCTCATTGTAGGCTTAGGTACCTAGGTACCTACTTACTTACCTGCCTATTACCTCATAATTTTTTTGTTTTGTTTCTTACTGTTTAACTATTATACTGTGTTGTGTTGTGTGCCAAATAAATATCTCTCTATCTCTATAAATCGTTGTACCCCGCGGCATTTGACGATGTCGTATGCTCAACTCTGTCAATTCTGTAGAATTTTACTCTATTAGGGATGACGTCATATCTAGGCCGAGCACTCGTTTCACCTACTGATAAAACTAGTGCTCGACGTCATTTTGACGTCATCCCTATTAGATTATAATATCTGCCCAATTTAGCATAAGGCCCTGTACCCTTACTCCATCCATCATCTGCCTCAAGCCGCCGTTAAACGGTCAAATAATTTGTAAAATTTTACGTGTTAGTCAAATTATTTGGCAGTCTGAAGTTGAGTTTGAGGCGTTTTGTACTCAAACATGACATGTGCTTAGCGTGTTTGAGTGTTTTAATTGAATGCGTATTAGTCGGTGTTTGTCAATGTTTGGACGTGTTTGACAGTTTAATGAAAACGTAAGAACAGACCGTTTACCGGCGACTTTATAATACGTCCTACCATACACTATTTTTTTTATTTAACAATTATTATAATATACCTGTGGCGTGGCAACAGCTGTGATGTCTGTTTGTGTAGCGACGGGCTCTGCGCGTGCTTTCCCAGAAACTGCTTTTAGAACTTCTTGCATGCAGCCTTGGAGTTCCACCACCTAAAGTATTTACAATACAATGCTCAAATCTATGCTTGCTTGAGGAACTATAAATAAACTATAAATATATTCTTTTTTTTTAATACATACTTATTATACATACGAGTATTAACACCCAGACACAGAATAAACATCCATGTTGGGCACACACAAATGTTTGTTCTTAATGGGGATCAAACCTACGACCCACAGCATGGAAAGTTTTTCAGAATTACCTGTGTCTGTAAACTGAAACAGGTTTCTGTAAGCTGCCGAAGTACATCTGTATTGTCTTCACAGTCCGATGACTTTTTCTGTGTTTCTGTAAATATTAACAAATATTATTGCAAAAAGTCTTCAAAAAATTATTAATTCGGTTGTATTTTTTAATGGTTGTTACCTCAGAGCTTTATTAAACTTTACTAAAACTCCAATAATGTAACCCATGATATAAAAATGTTAAAAAAAACCCTAAGAATTTTTTGTTAAATACCCATATAAAAATGTTCAAAAAATCCCTATGAATTTTTTGTTAAATACCCGTGCACATCCAGGACGGATAGCAACCCGTTAACTTATAAATTATGAGTGTGAAACTCACCCGATGTTTGTAACGTGGACACTTTCTTCCATAGTGCGTTGATTGCTTGCATCTGAAGCTGTTGTATTTTCCTTTCGCTCTCTAAAGCTGCTTTTGTTGCTTCCATATCACACGTTAGCCTCCTACAATTTTTTAAATAATTTGTACTAAATGCTAGAAAGTCGGTTATTTCATGCAAATGTACAATGCATAATGATTATTTTATTAAGAATTGCGTAGTGCTCATGGCAAGGCTTACTTAGTCAATCTTCAAGGATTATCTGAGTTAACCGACGTTCTGTGACGTCAATATTTGGATGGGTGACCGTTAGTGGCATTTACATCTAGCGCTTCCGTGCTTCGGAGGGCACGTTAAATTGTCGGTCTAACTCTGTTGACGGAGTTTTTAGGCCGCCTTAAGGCCTCCGTCATAGCTTAACGACTGCTAGAGCCGGGTCCGACAGTTTAACGTGCCCTCCGAAGCACGGAAGCGCTCAGATGTAAATGCCACTAACGGTCACGCATCCAAAACGTGACCGCGCAGAAACGTCGCTTAACATAGATAATCGATGAAGATTAACTAAGCAAACCTAGCCACGAGCGCTTCCACGGGTTTGATGAATTTAGTATATTTCTTTGTACGTCACTATCTCACACTACAATGGGTGATAAGGCCGCCCATTGTATGTCATAGACTTAAGTTATGTTTCCTGTATGTTTAGTTTTTAGTTGTGGAAACAATAAAGTATTTTCTATCTTCTATCTATATATCTAAGTTGACTATGACCACCCTGTATGTATACATACTGTATATGTTGTCGTGCTCTTGCCGCCTGTATTGCGTGCAGGATCCTCAGGGTGTCCTTGTTAAGGTTTCTGCTGCGGTAACCGCGCCACATCTTCTGAATGGTGACAGCGGCCGTCGCTTCTACGCTAATTTTCTTTTGTCTCCTATGAATAAAACTATAATTATAAATACTGTTTAACTGAAAATCTACACTATAATAATCAGCTGCTATATTAGTCTATGTTTGTTGGTATGTAATCTAGTAGTATAGAATACATAATTAGTAGGTTTTTTTAAACTTTATTGGGTTTAACATTTTGTACACCACCGTCTTATGATTTCGTAATTCTTGTCCATCCAAAGGTTGACTGGAAAAGATCGCTTTCAGCTATAAGGCCGCCCATTGTACTTCATCAATATATATAAAACTCTTTTGAAGCTGACAAAGAATCCACGCACAGTCTAAACTATAAGTCCTAAAAGTATGAAATTTGGAGGGTAGTATCCTTATACAGTGTAGGGGTGCACTAAGAAAGAAATTTTAAAACGTCACACTCCAAAGGGTAGAACGTGAGCAACGCCGCGGGCGACGGCTAGTCGTATTATATAAGTTAGACTCTAAAACATTATTCTTGTGTACAATAAAGTGTTATCTATCTATCCATCTAATATATACCTTTGATTAGAAGCCAACTTTATGATCTCCAATTTATCAGATTCCATGTGATCTTTCAAGCCGTTGATAGGTTTGTCATCTTTGACGCTCGTGAGGCTGCCTTTACGCTGTTCCATTTTGGCCTTTAACTTGGGGGAGGAAGTCGCACTTTTCGGTAGCCGCGGCGAACCTAAAACAACACATTTATTATAACTTATTCGAGTTATTGAACTCTATTTCAAAATCTTTAAATCGCTATATTAAAAAACTAGCGGACCGTCCCGGCTTCGCTTGGGTAGGTATTGAACAAAAATGTTTATTTTTAAGGTAATTTTTTTACACCTTGGGTTACATTACTGTAATTTTACCAAGGATCCCTAAATTTTTTGAAAATATAACATAGCCTATGTCACCCAGGGATAGTGTAGCTTACTAACGGTGAAAGAATTTCTCCAATCAGTCGAGTAGTTTCGGAGACTATTCAATGCAAACAAACAATCTTATACATATATTAACATATCGCATATTTTGAAAACATAACTTTTCTAATTTTACAAAGAGGATAAAATTAGAAAAGTTATGTTTTCAAAATATGCGATATGTTACCTTTTAGATTCTTGACGGTAGTTTTAGGCTTGTCTTCGTGTAGACTGCCGTTGCTGGAGGGCGATGAGTTGGAGTTAGCCTTCGGCATGGATCGCTGGATATCGTACATCGGATCCTGGTAGTCAGGACTCATCAGAGATTCCGGCACGGGCACCATTTTTGAAGCCGCTTCTAGCGATTGGTTCGCTGGCTTTGATATTTCTGAAATTACTGCCCGCTATTGAAAACATTTCGTCCAAAGTCCAGGTGATGTCCGTAGATCTGTGATATGTTTAAACATCTCACTTTTTTTATGCAACTAAATGATGGAACCAGCCTATGGCTCACCTGATGTTGGTAACCACTGCCTATAGCGATGCATTGGCTCACTGAGTACGTCCACTGAGGACGTGTCCTGTGATGCACTCCACCGCAGTCGCGAAATTACAATGTTATAAACAAAGCCACCTAGCCGGAGGGCGTCCTACACTACGCTAGGTGAGGTGACGATCTGAGACATGTAGCTGGCAAACACTGGATGAGAAGAGCCGAAAACCTGGCTCAGTGGCGCGTCTTGGGAGAGACCTACGTCTAGCAGTGGACCGATATAGGTTGATGATGATGAAACAAAGCCAGGTGTCCCATATTATGTTCCAAATGGTAAATAAATATCTATAACTATGGCATAATCCATTAACTAAATAATCCATTAAAAACATACCATGTTTATTTTCGACAACGCCTGGCGAGTCAAAACTCCGATTGTGAGGCGAATCAAAGCTGCGATTCATGATCGGTATACTCGTTGGAATCTCTCCGGAACACGACATGGACATTTGATG
Organism: Eulithis prunata; assembly: GCA_918843925.1. Lineage (NCBI taxonomy): Eukaryota > Metazoa > Arthropoda > Insecta > Lepidoptera > Geometridae > Eulithis > Eulithis prunata. Next base: position 6,491,249 of record OU974025.1, on the reverse strand, counting down.
AGATGGGGAGCCGTTCTTGGACAATGCTGGGTGGTAGCTCGAGCTCAGTCGGTCTGGTGACCGGCCCATGTGACGAGTGCTGATTCGAGCTGAACAGAAGATAGATTAATTGATAAAAAACAATTCGACTCTTCCATACCATTATAAAACTGTAAAAAACGCCAAAAACTAAAATGAAAGATATGGACAAACTAAATTTGCAGATCTACTAAATAAACGATTGATTCCGAAAATCGAGTTTGTCTGTTTATCTGTTTGTTTGATCTTTGCCTTAACTACTGGACCAATTTCAATGAAACTTATACCATCCGGAAGGCCTTTTTCCGGATTGAAACATAGGCTTTATTTTATTGAAATCAAAGACTTAGATTTTTAGTTACAGCTTGAGCTCTCTCATACAAAAGCAGCGTTTGACACGAGGTTCATCGTATGCTGGTTGACAGATATTTTGGTTTAAAGTTTCGCACGCGTACGTAGTCGCGGGTATCAGCTAGTAAAAATAAAAACTCCACCACCGAAAGATGTAGATTAGTTTAACGTAGGAGTACTTACACTGCATCCGTGGCGATTGGAGCTTTGATTTCAACGGACTGTGAGTTTGGTGATCTTTTAACTGTTGTTGATGATGTTGAGCCTAGAAGTTAACTATCTTTGAATAAAACTACAAGAGACTTGTCATACTGTGTGGTGATTTGGTGATTTTCAACACCAAAAAATCATCACACCTAAAAAACTTCGTAGATGGTCTTCCTTATGCTGGTTATCATCAGAGCAAGACATACTGAGGTTCGCACCTTATAAATATCCTTGTAACTTTAAAACGACTGAACCGATTTAATCTAACATACTCATGGGTAAGAACCCATCCAGAACAAAAGAAAAAAATAATACATTTAAACTTCAAGTTCTTAGTACCTATATGGCTTTTGTAACTTGTTAAAAAAAATATACATTTCATCGAAGCAATATTTTCAAAGTAATGAGGTCACAAATAAACTCAAAGCCCTCAAACTTATAACACGCCTCTTCTCTTATACAGCATGTAGTAGCATTCTAGTGCAGCTGACTGTACTTTAATAATTTTTTTATGAATACTAATAAGTAGCTCTACCCGTGTGTAAATTTTTTGTCGCCATTGTAGATACATGCTGTATAGGGGGGTATTATTTTTATTCGCTTTTTGCGGCTATGATATCACTGCGGCCTAGATGGCCTATTGTGTGTGTCGCCCCTACTCGGGGCGTTCACAGTTCACAACTAAACCCTGCAGCTGCTAAAAACTGAAGGATTTTCTTAGGGGCGAGGTTTCTTAGCTCAAAGGGGGTAACCCATATCAATATAATGTGGGATAGGGGCATGAAATGTTGAACTTTACCTTACTCAGTACAAGCCTCAGTTTCCTCTGATCCTCGGTTTCCAGTGCATCTGCAGTGAGGGGGCAGGTAGCGGCAAGATATTCACATAACTCTTGATGTTGGCCTGCGTGGAAATGCCGGCCTTTGCCTTGGCTGTACAGCCATTCCGCTTTTAGACTGCAATACAAGAAGTAGATTAGGGCTTAGCTTAGCTCTGGGGTAAAAGCACTCTAAACATACAGAAAAGTAACATAGGTCCCAATTTATGAACAACTTTTCGTATAAAATTAACAGTGGTCCAAAGGTTTCGGGAGTGGTCTTATTACATACTAGCTTCCGCCCGTGACTTCGCCCGCGACTTCCAGTTCGTCCTGATAATATATGCAATAAAAAGTAGCTATAAGTTAATCCAGATTACGAATTACATATAATCCAAGTTTCATTCAAATTGGACCAGTCGTTTAGCGAGACAGACATCCAAACATCTAAACTCACATTTATAATATAAGTAGGATAATATTTTTCAAAGTTTTACCTCTCAATCGCGCTGACAACAAATCCATCTATGACTTTGACGCTCATTATCCAATTTAGAACAAAGGGCCGGTAATCAAACCCCAGTTTATCCTTCCCTGCCATTGCCACACATGGGTTCCCTTGTACCGAGAAGCTGTCTAATGAACTGAGATGAACCAGATGACTGATCTCGTTCAAGTCAACAATCTGGTTGTGTCCTGAGAAATATAACTTCTGTTAGTAGGGGCCAAGGAAAAAGTCCTGATTACGTAATCCGTAATAGGTTTGCAATCACTGGCAATAAAAAAAATTCAATCACTGGCTGTCCTTACGCTTTGTATTATATCCCATCGCGGGTTATGTTATCATGGAGCCGAATAATACAGCTTAACTTTTAACCTAATTGAATGCTTTTGTAGCAATAAAATGTTTAACTATTCTGTCAGCAATATATTGTTCAAGCTACATTATTGTTATGTTACAGTCATAGTTGACAGGCGTCATAGCTCAGTTGGTAGTAGCTCTGCCTTCCGTGCTGTGGGTCGTGGGTTCAATCCCCACCAAGAACAAACATTTGTGTGTTGCAAACGTAGATGTTTGTTCTGTGTCTGGGTGTTACTATGTATCATAAGTATGTATTTACAAAAAAAAAACTAAGTATTCTATCAGCTATCTAGTTCCCATAGTACCAGCTTTGCTTAGTTTGGGATCAGAGAGTGTTGTGTTAATAAATGTCCATGAATATTTATTTATAGTTACATTGATTTGAGATTTCAGTGTGAACACGGTACAATACATTGACACAATAACATGCTTCGTGTTGATGTTTCGGCACTGGAAACATACGGTAAAAAAATGCATTACCTAATCCCAAATGCTCCAAGTTTGGGGGTAGGTAGCGGTCGCATTGGCGCAAGTCCACGATACGATTGCGTTCCAAGTTCAGATGCTGCAAATGAACATTTTATTAACATTATCACATCACATCGAATCGCGGGACACCTTTAACAACTTGAAAATTTAGTCTTCTGCTTACTATGTTGACTATGATGAGTACAAAATTAATAAAATGATTTCCGGGATATTGTAATCTGTACAACAGGTTGTACAAACGGGAATAAAAATTACTGTTAGTGCATTCAGTTAATAGAGGAAATAAAGGTACCTTTAATCCCTTCAGATATGATATATCAGCAATAAATGATATCTGGTTATTGGATAGATCTAACTGCTCCAAATGCATGTTGTGGTTAAGATGTTCAATTGACTTTATATTATTACCTGGGGACAGAAATATATTCTTCAATTAGAACAATTTGAAATGAGCTTAGTATTATTTTTGAAAAGGCTTCAAAAAAGGAGTAGATTCTCAACTCAGTTGTCTAGATATTTTTCTAAGTGGAACACCAGAAGATGGACAGAGCTGAGTAAAACACTGTTGTATACACTTACCAGCAAGCTTCAGAACTTTGAGATAGATAAGATCCTTGAGACCTTCAATTTGTAGGAGGCCATTGTTGTTCAATGAGAGAATGCGCAGATTCGTCAGCCGGCAGACCCCGTACATTCGGAGTAGAAAGTTGTTGCATATTGATAGCTGTTGTAAACAAGGCAAGTTGTAAATACACATATATGTGTGGTATGGCAAACATAGATGTTTTTTTTTGTTTTATGTTGGTCGAAGTTACTATATGAGTATTATTAGGAACCACTCATTTGGATGACAAAAGACAGAGTTTACAACACAAATACAAAACTTTACTTCTCAAACACACGATCACATGCGAACACGATTGGTAATGCCTCCGTCCCGTCTTCCGGCCCAAGTCTCTGCCGACTGCGGCATAGTGTGAACGCAACAAAAGACAATCGGTGAAGATTGATTAAGCAAGCTATGCCACGAAAGCTAGGTGGTAAAAAGTGAACAATTCTTACGTTTTCAAGGCGGCTGTAACACTCAATGTTGTCCAGCCTCTGCAGCTCATTCTGATCGAGAATCAAACTGATTATTCTCTGAGTTTCTTCAGGAGGTATTTTCTCTATTTTCTTCAAGCCACGCCTGGAGAGGTCCACTGTTTCGTCGTTTTTTATCTCCTCTTGAAAAACATAGAATTGTAACAATGGAATAATACCTACCTACTTTAGACCAGAAGCAAAAATCAATAAACTTACCCATTATGCATTCTAGATCTCACAATTAATTTTGAAAGCACTTTTCATTTTATTTTCATTTCATTTCACCATAGAAAGAAAATCTCAACAGAAAATATTCACTCACACGCACGGTTTTGCTTCGCCTAAAAAAAATTTTTTGAGCGCTTGATTGGTTCATTTCTGTGTTTCCACATTGAATTTTTATTTTCCCTAGTTGTTTATGAAATTATCTCTAAATTTGACGGTTACCATATTTAAGAAGTCATCTGCAAACCATTACTAAAATTTAATAATAAAATTATAAACCATTACTAAAATTACATTATTCAAAATCACTTCTCCAACACATAATTGTAGTTTGAAACATTTTGTTCATCTCAAAGTACTTATTGAGATTTATTGCAGGAGTCAACACTCCCGGGTCTGATGATAGCGAGCAATGAAAATTAAATTTATTTTATTCTTTGGAACCAGCGCAAGATCTCAGTTTGGGGCTAAGTATTAGCTATAATAAACCATTAAGGTTAGTACATGCCTCGAGAACAAATTTTCATTAAAGTTCCCTAAATCTCCAAAAAATAATTTATCCTTCACATATAATTTTTGTATAATTCTTAATAATAATAATATATTTTTTGTAGATTTTCCCCAAAAAAAAGGAGAAATCTTTATAGGTGGAAACGCTTTCTAACGCTTTGTTTGTTTGATAAAAAAAATGTTGCTTGCTAATCTTTGTCTTTGCTATGCTAGATGGTTGCTATTGTCTATGTTTGAATTAATCATTTTTATCTATGATAGCAATACCATAAACAGTAAACAGTCGGTTGTTATTTTAGTGATGCTACAGTGTCGATAATGTATTGATGAAGATATCGCTGTGTAATTAGAATCGAGTTATTGGTATCGATTCGCTTGTTGAATTTTTCTAAACTAGCCTAATTTGACAGCACTAAAAATGTTGCCGTCACTTTCTCATAAACTGAAACGACAAGGACGGCTATAATTTTAGGGCTGTCAAATTAGGTTAGGACAAGCGAATTGATAATATTATTATCTAGTTATCAGAAGATCACTGAATTTTGGTTCTGCCTATCAGACAAACGTAATAATAATTCTCTATATTATATTAGGTTCTAAGAGGTATTTTGCTCTCTATGGACTTACTTTGGCCCTTATACTGATAAAGAAGTCGTTAGATACTGAAGGATAGATTTGAGTAGAAACAGAGAGTTCCATACAAAATCTATGCTTAAGTCCGGATCAGCGCTTGAGCTGAGCAGTAAATTAGCATACGAGCTTAATATTGGGCCCGTTCTGTTTCTTAGACCAAGTTGAGAGATCGGAAAGATAGTCTTTGATCGAGTGAAATATTGTCTTTGATTGATTGAATAGCACATCACTAGTAGCGGCGGTGGATTTTACTGAGGTTCGTAAATTTTTCTGAAAATAGTATTGTTTATCTATTGTTTTACAGCAAGATATACAATTCGCTGCACTTACAAAAGGTAACTTGCGTGATTGATTAATAGAATCACGTTCCAAAACAGACCCATTCATTTAGTTTCAGCGCCAATTTTAGGGACGCGTTACTTGACACTTCGTAGCTAAAGTTAGATTTCCTCAAAAATATTTGTTACACCAGTAATTTTATCACTAAACCCCATTTTTCTTCTTACCACCCTAGTTCTGTCTTTGGCATTGTGGGAATGCCTGAAAACTGAGCACAATATGGTTATCTATTTATAGCTGAAATAACCTCTTTTCTTTAGGCGGGAGAATGGTGTTTGGACAGGGTCTGAGGCCCCTAGAAGTGGTCTTCGCCATATTTCTCGTTAGGCTCCTGTCTGTGTTCCTGGTACAGACCTGGTTTGTTCCTGACGAGTACTGGCAGACCCTGGAAGTGGCACACAAGACTGCATTTGGATATGGATCTGTGACTTGGGAGTGGCAGAAAGGTATCAGAAGCTACTTATACCCTGGGGTAGTGGCAGCTCTTTACACTGTTCTGAAGTTCACTGGACTGGACTATCCCGAGGCTTTGGTAAGTTATTATTCTGCGTAGAAAAGAATTTGGCATTCAGCCCACTTTAGTAAATAATTACTACTAAACTTGTCTCACCAAATCTTAGACAGGTGGTAGTGCCATATTTATAACTGTAAATAGAATTAGAGTTTTAGAGTTTGTTGAACTTTAATTGTACACAGTTGTAGGTACAACACGTGCACTTTATAATTAGGATTAGTAGGATTTTAATTTTATACAAAGTTAATCTTTGAAAAGTATTCTTATAGGCATATTTTTATTCACAAAGAAAATTAAACAGTTGAGCTATCTATAAACCACTGCATACGATTTATAGATAGCTCAACCGGTCCAAATCAGAACTTACCGGTAGCATGCCCAAGACACTGGCTGCATTGCCGCTCTGATTAGCAATACTGATAGGCATTATACATCATTACAGATTGTTTAACTAAACCTTCTATTTCCAGGTAATCCTCCCTCGAATCCTGCAAGCCATTATTAGCACCGCCGCCGATTACTCTCTTTACAAATGGACGGGCAACCGCAAATGGGCTCTCTTCCTTATCCTGACATCTTGGTTTTGGTTCTACACTTCCGGGAGAACATTGTTGCAGACCTTGGAGGCTTGTCTAGTGGCAATCGGACTATCCGTGTTCCCATTCAAGGGGAAGCTAGGATATTATGATGCAGGTTTGTACTACTGGTTCATAGACTTGGTACTGTTAGCGGAAGTTACCTTAGATCACCTTACAGGTTTTCAAAAGAAATATTTATTTCTAATGTAAATTTCCTTTTTCCGGATTGAAACATTAGCTATATTTTATTGAAATCAAAGAAATTCAAAGGGTCCTTAGATACAGCTTGAACTTTTTAATCCAAAAGCAGCCATTTGATGAGGTTCATCGTATGCTGGTGACAGATATTTTCATGGAAAATTTTGCACAAAAATATTTTGATCTAGCTAATGATGTTGACTAATAGGGGTAAATGCGTCTATAGAGAATTTAGTATGAGCTAAAACCAGTTCAGAGAAAGAAAGTAAGATCAAAAGCCTAATCAAGCCAGTTTTTTTCACATTATAGAGAGCCCTAAATGGATATGGCTGGCTGTCCTGTCTGTGTTCCTAAGGCCTACATCACTGCCTCTGTGGGCCGTGCTCGGCGCTTACAACTTGTACACTACTAATCAGGGTCGTCTGCGTCTGCTTGTGCGCACTTACGTGCCTATCGGGTGAGTTTTTTGAAAAAATATTAATCAAATGACTATATTATGTACTATACTTTATTTTTTGTAAATTCACACAACAAAGCCTAGATGACGCTCGAAGGGCAGCGGTGATTTATGCAATTTCATTTATAGATGCAGTAAATATTGTTTAGTAGGTAGATAGATAGAAAACTCTTTATTGTACACCACTTTTACAGAAATTATAAAATAAACACTGAGTTTATTATTCTTATGTGAAGTACAATGGGCGGCCTTATCGCTATGAGCGATCTCTTCCAGGCAACCTTTGGATGGACTGGATTTTATATGAACGAAAGTGACGGTGTAATAAAAGACTACATTTAATAAATTTCACCAACTATGTGCAAAAATTCAAATATATATAGGTAAACTACATAATAATATGTAAATAGTAATGCACACATAAAAAAAAAATATATATTACTACTAATATTACATAAATACATTATAATAACCATACCTATACTAGGTATAGGTACCTACTAATATAATAGATTGTAAAGTGAAATCATTTTATAATGATGAATAGTGACTGTGCAAAAGCTTTTTGAAGATAGGGAGAGATTTGGCTTTCCTGATATCAACAGGAAGAGCATTCCAAAGGCGAATGGCTTGCACAGTAAAAGAATGTCCATAAAAGGTAGAAGAGTGCAAGGGGTTTTCAGGTACTAATTACCTGCATAATTCTAAAGAGAGTTCTGATTAATTCCCAAAATACAAATGAGGATAAAGTCAGTTAAATGTTAAATCTGCGTTTATCCTTATTTTCAGGCTAATGAATTCCCTGTGAAGAGGCTAAAACCATTTCTGTCACATATTTCGTGAAACAAAAGAAACAGACAAAATGTTATTTGTCTTTGGTAGAAAAAAAACACTTCTTTGATGTTTTCAGTTTGGTACTTGGAGGTGCTCTCGTCGCCTTGGACTCTTTCTTCTATGGCCGTCTCATTGTCACTCCGTGGGAATTCATCAAGTTCAACGTGCTACATGATATAGCCTCTTTCTACGGAACTCATCCATGGTAAGTTTGTAGATAACTAAGACAAATACAGGACTTATCTCCGAAACCCAAAATGTAAGATCAGATTGCATTGCTTCCCCGCTTTACACTTCGCGGTAACATCAGCGTCAACAATGAGTCAAAGTATTTGATTCAGTAAAACTACAAAGATTCTTTTGAATCTTCTCTTATAAACTAGATGATTCTAAGTGCTAGTTCCTTACGACCAGAGCCTAGAAGAATGGGCAAGGAACTACGGGATTGGCGAAATTACAAATCTTATATTGTAATTCCTCCTGATATTTAAATATTTCTTAGTTTACGATGAGATTGGAAATATCTATGAAAACAATTTATCAAACTTCAGATTTTTATTATCGCCTAATATCCATATAATTTTGACCTATATAGTAATATCATTTGTTTGTATTCCAGGCATTGGTACTTCAGCCAAGGTTTACCAGCCGTACTCGGCATAAATCTCGTTCCAGTGATATGGTCAATAACTAAGATCTTGCGCCGTCCGAAGGAAAACGTCACTAGCTACCTGCTTTTGATTGCTGCTTTACTACACGTCACATTGCACAGGTAATAATATTATTTAATTTTGATTTCGTTTACAACATCAGAATTTTGAACTGCAAAGTTAAAAGTTTTTTAGCTGTATGTAGCCAACTCTGAGACAATATTAAGTAAAAAAAGTAAAGTAAAAAAGTTTATTACAGAGAAAAAGAATTACATCCATAAAAATTATTGAACTAAACAGTACGAAAAAAAAACTAGAATTATTAATTGGACATAAAAACAAATTTCTCAGATAAAAAACATAAGGACTGATAAATATATGCTACTTTTTATCCCGGTAAATCAATGGGACGCGAACTCTTCAGAAACGCCTAGAAGATTTCTCATAGCAATTCTAGCATTGCACTTCTAATCCTGCGTTGACGAAATTGCGGGCACCGGCTAGTCATTTATAATTCAGACTACAGACTCAAGCATTCAAATCAATAATGCAATCAAGTAATTGAAACAATGTTTTTGTTTCAGTTTTATCCCACACAAGGAGTTCAGATTTGTGCTGCCACTGCTGCCTATATTTTTGTATCTCGCACAAGAGTTTATCGTACAGTGGAGCAGGAAAGCTAAGAAGTAAGTTCTTGAATGAATGAATGAATGAAAACACTTTATTGTACCTGTTACTACTAATGAGGCAGAATAAAAAAAATACAATAGAAATATCTTATAAACATACATGTACAATAAATTAACTTTATGATTATACCCAATATCGTCCTCAAGTCTTCGCGTCTAAGCTTTAGAAGCGTTGTTGTTTTTGTGTTTGATATCTGACCTGTGTTCTCATTGTTTCTAGGTGGCAACTATACTTGGTAGCGGGTTTGATTCTCATCGGCAATTTGGTACCGGCGGCTTATTTCGGCACAGTTCATCAAAGCGGCACTTTGAAAGTGATGCCGTTGTTACGCGAAGCCTTGCCCAACAACCGCTCGTCTGTCGTGTTTCTTATGCCGTGCCATTCTACTCCTTTGTACAGGTAAGCAGATATATGTTTGCCAAAAAACTATAGAATAAAACATTTTCAATGTATTCTACCCCTCCGCTCGTTACTTTCCATGCTACGGTTGCCTGCAAGAAATCACTTTCAGCGATAAGGCCGCCCATTGTACTATACAAAGTTAGTTTTAAGATTTGTACGTACCTTATCCTTGTGTACAGTAAAGTATTATCTATCTATTTTTATTTATTTATTTAAAAATCTCAAACAAGTAGTGCTAGGAGGACTTAATGCTAAGAGCATTGTCTGCCAGTCTTCCCGGGCGTGCAAAAAGGTGGTGTGGCGTGTTTTTATCTATCTATCTATCGTGATAAGCAAGCAAGCTCGTATGAGTTAGTGGCCGACTCTGGTAACGGAGTTTTTATGACGCCGCCATGGGTAAACGACTGCTAGAACCAGTATCGACAGTTTAACGTGCCCTCCGTTTACATCGGAGCTCCGAAGCACGGAAGCGCACAGATTCCTATACACTATTCACTGTTTGTAGTACTAGTACTTGTCTACTAATAGTAGTACCAATGTACCAGATACACTGTTCTTTGTATGAAATAAATGTATCTTTATTTGGCCCGGAATGGAACTCGGGAAAAAACTTTAGTTTCCGTTATTTTTCTATTTCCAGCCACCTCCATCTAAATGTAACCGCCCGCTACCTATCATGTGATCCGTTCGAGCGACCCGGCCTTACCACTGAGACTGAAACGTTTTACAACAACCCGCTCCACTGGTGGAACTCTGAGTACTCAGCTCGACAAACACCTACATTGGTGGTGCTGTTTGATGTACTCAAGGGCAGGATTGATAATATACTGACTGGGTACTCGTTGCTGCATGAACTCCATCATACACAGGTAAACATTGTGTTTTATATTGCTTAATCCGTCATTGTCTGCAGCCTGACTTCACCCACTGCTGGGCATAGGCTTCTGTTTGCCGTTTCACTTTCCACGATCCTAAGTGTTTCAACCCTAAGTTGGATAATTGTCTATTCAAAACTAGGCCGATTAGGCCATCACGTAAAATGTGGCCACCTAATGGCCTAATTGCGGGAACTTGTCCGCCGAACAAGTAGGCTGAGTTGGGAGAGATCTTGATTGAATATTTTTTTAAATGCATAGTCCGACCCTTTCTATTATACTATCTATCTAATATTATTAAATGGAAAGATTTGATTCATTATTTGTTTGCTGTGAATAAGCTCCGATACTACTAGACCGATTTGAATAATTCTTTTGCCCCGCCCGTTACAGCGCAACTTATAACCTCAAACATTTGTTCACAGTTTCCGGCACATGAAGTTGGTGAAAAAGTGCTAGTGTACAAGAAAATTGAAAGCCGACCGAGGCCGCCAGCTGCTGACGAAACATTCTAAGACTTTTGATACCCATATTCTAACCAACTAGCATGAATCAAGGCCATTGGTCTATCTTATAAAAAGTTACGACATTATGTCCTGATTACGTATGGTAAACAAGACATAACTTAACTTCTTATAAGATAGGGGGTTACACTATACAATTGATTGAACAATCTGGGAGAGAAGGGTAGAACTAGATGTAAGATTAACATACAGTAAGAAATAACTGACTGTACCAATTTATATCGCAGATGGAATACTATATTCTGACGATCGAACCTAATATTCAATCCTTGGTAAAGGTTTCGTAACGATCTGCAATTAAAGCCATATTTTTTTTAAACAAACTATGTTGCTATGTAGTTGTTATAACTCTATTGTGTCTCAACTCACAATTGAAAAAATATTTGTATTGAATACTAAAGCGGCCGAAGAAAAAAAATTCAAAACCACCTCACCCTGGTAAAATTTCATGTTTTAACCGACCTAAAAAATGGGGGAGGTTCTCAATTAGGTTGTATTTTTTTGCAATTATGTACTTTAGGTCTCGTAACTGCCCTACGAGTTATGAGTTTTATGTATGAGAGATAATCCGATGAACGACTATACCCGTAGTGCTAATAAATTCAATAAGAAATGGTCCAATTTGGTTGAATTTAATATTACAATTTGAATAAACTAGAAAAATTACTGCTAAATTTTTTAATTATATGATGAATAATAAAGTTGATCATAATCTCTCATTAAAGACGTAGGAAATTAATTATTTAAAAAAAACTAAACAAACCCATCGTGGATTAATAACTAACTGTTTGACTTTGTCCTCGCTACGTAAGTACAACAAGTAGCGTAAATATCTTTAACAGGGTTGCTAGTGGCTAAAAAGTGTTCCCAAGTGGCCAAAACTCCCTAATTTTGGGGAAAATGCGTATCGTAAAATTGACAATTTTAATTGTTTCTCGAATTAATTTTACCTAGATTATTAACTATTGATAGACTAGAAGATTTTCTTCTGTAAAGTCTGGGCTATGGTTGGGAAAGTATGCCTTCCATGTAGGTATATTCTATAAGATTATTTTGGGATGAAATATCTCACTAAAAATATTCAATTCATTATACATATTTAGTTATTTAATAAATTCTTTATGCAATATCTTTTTATTTAAATCGATTTATAATTACATATAAAAAAATAGTATGACATCCATGACCGACGAATGTCGCAAGTACAAATTAATAATTATTATTTGTTATTTATAACACTTGCCAAAGTAATATGTAATGTATACATACTAACATAAATTGAATATTGTCTTGATTCAATATATTGACGACCTTATTCATAATAGACGGATATCCTTGCAATAACTAATATGGTTGATAAATCTTTTGACATTTTCCTTCCATTCTATCACAGAAAAAAAATCTGTTCAGTGCATTTATTGACATGAAAGTAATAACTTGTATAAATGCCAATGTCAACCTTTTGACTAATTTACATCTTAGAATTGGCTCAAAATTGGCGAAATTGCGGGCAACACTGTAAAGGCCAATCAAACAAGAATTGAATTTAATCTGGCGAAATTGCGGGCAACACTGCAATGGGCAATCAGACAAGAATTGAATTGATAAAACTACGTTTATTATGAATAAAGTCCTTATTTATAATTATATTAATATTCACCTCCCGGTTATTTAAATTAATTACTTATCAATATAAAAAAATGCATTTCTCTTATGCTACCACCGAAATAATTAGATATTTATCGATTTCCAAGTAAGGATATAAAAAAAATCACAAATACCACTGAATCGTCATACACAAAAGTTACTGCCACGCTCAGAGAGGTCAGTCAAACATAAGCATTACCTAAAACTAGCCGTGTCTCGTATCTTTACTTTTCTTCTTATGTATGGTCTAAGTTCGTCATTTCGATAGACAACTTGCCTGTGTCAAGTATATTTGAAATAGTATTTTTTTAAGGGTAATCGATTTGCGATAAAATCTTTAAAAAAAAATTGTTTTATGTCAAATCAGTCAATACAAAATGCCAATAGACTAAAGATTAGTTATAATTTAACGTACGTCTCTGAGTGTGGCAGTAAGGGATAAACTACAAGTTTGCTAAAGTTTGAACCGAGATCAAAGCAAACATTTTTATACATTTTCAATAAAAAATGTCTAAAAATCGATGTCTAAGTGTAGCTTGTTTCTCGTTCTAACTTTTGCATACGAATATAGATCTAATAAGATCGTTACTCGAACCTACTATTGGTCTTTTTTTGAAATACATAATTTGAATTATTAAATAATATTATCTTTAAGTTATAAATGCAATATTTACACCCGTATTCAACAACGTTTCTTAGCCATTTTTGTGTTTTGTATCAGCTTGAAATGGATAAGTAACAATCTTCAATACGGCGGATGGATTTAATTTTTTTTGTAGTTTCTAGTATCGGTAGTAATTAGATTTGACGCTCAAATATTGTAAAGACAGTTATTTATCGATTTTGTCGATTTTTAGAAAATGTACTGTTTACTTATACATTTTGTTTAATATTTCATAATCTTAATTTTAAATCAATCACAATATAAGTGAATAGAAAACTAGACAGATGCATGAAGTGGTTTAGTATTTTCCGAGACTTACCAAAACTACTGATGAAAATGATTGGTAAAATAGAATTTTTAAAGAAATATCAAAAAACAATAGTAAAAGCACAGATCATATAATACTATACGTAAATGTAAACAATCATATCAGTGCGACGCCAGTAAAAAAATAAAAAAACAACAATCATATAGGTAGGTATGTTATACAACTTATTATTCCAGTTGTCAGCGCCATATAAATTGGCGCAGCCTGTAGGATATCAAGTTATATCGATACCCATCATAGATGTAACGGTATCGAATAATAACAATTTTTGAGCATTAATCTAAGATAAGTAGAGTACAATTGTTTTTTGTATGCTTGTGTAAATCGAACAGAATGTCTTATAGGTCGAGTGTGGATTTTAAAATAAACATTTTATTTTAAAAATGTAGTTATTACTTCAATTACCTACTAAGATAAGTTAGTATTCCTAAATTATTAATTGTACATAAGCAAGCAAGCTCGTATGAGTTTTTAGGCCTCCTTCATGGCTTAACGACTGCTAGAGCCGGGACCGACGGTTTAACATGCCCTCCGAAGCACGGAAGCGCTCAGATATAAATGCCACTAGTGGTTACCCATCCAAATAGTAACCGCGCAAAACGTCGAATGACTAAGCTAGCCTAGCCACGAGCGTTTCTGAAAAACGTGATACAGACTAGTTGTTGCTCTGTTATGTACCATTATTAAATACCATAGGCCTTATGGTAACTTATTCCATTATGCATAGGCTTTATGCCATAGGGCATACTTACAAACGCTGAATAAGTTAAACTCTTGGGCTAAATTTATATTCGTCACTGTTTGACGTTACCCGTAAATAATATCAATAATTGAAACAGCTGATTAATGTTACGAGTACCTGTGCAACGATTACTTCACATACAATCAATATTTTAAGTATATTGTTGTTGTATACCAAGGCAAAGTGGCTTATGACACGCTCTAAGCAAATCTCAACTCATTTCCTACTCCACATTGATTAACTGGTCACAGGTCAAAGATAACAAAACGAATACACTGCATTTTGCTATTTTATTATCACATCTTACGCAGGTTTCTCGTACCATGTTGCCAAAACTCGTTCAAATCGTTATTTTCTTAGTTATATTGGTTATATCAGTGTCAAAGGGTTCTAGAACAGCAAACGTGTCTTCAGAGGTGTTTGGAAATGTGAAGAGTAGTTTGGCGTTTGTTTTTGACACGACTGGATCTATGTACAATGATTTGAAGCAGCTAAGAGAAGGTGCTGAGATGATTTTGAAAACTGCTCTGGATGAAGGGAATGTTGTTGGCGATTTTGTATTCGTGCCGTTTCATGATCCTGGTAAGTTCTTTATGCTAATAGAGATAGAGAGAGATAGAGATTAGTAGTTCCTATTTAATATTATGAACGCGAAAGTTTGTAAGGATTTATGAATGTATGGTTGTATTGTATGTACGTTCGTTCCTCTTTCACGCAAAAACTACTCATCTGATTTGGATGAAACTTGGAATATATATTGTCCGTGACCTGGGTTAACACATAGGCTACTTTTTATCCCGGAAAATCAACGGGATCCAACGGGACGCGAACGAAGTCGCGGAAGCTAGTACTTTTGTAATCTGAGATGCAAATGAATTGGCAATGATAGTGTTTTACCACGCACTTCAATAATGTACGTAAGCAAACCCATGTCAGTCATAGGACGTTTACTATTGACCATAGGCCTTCCTTTTTCCCCAAAGCAAGCCTCAAATGTCTTTCCATGTACGTTTCCCAAGTCCTCTTTCTGTGTCTTTTGTAATATTTTTTTTCGTGGATAACTTAAAACAGAAATCATAACATACTTTCAGCCGTGGGTCCAGCTACAGTGACGCAGGACAAAGAAATGTTCAAGAATGCCTTAGACAAAGTCCATGTTTACGGCGGCGGTGATTGCCCGGAGAAGTCCCTGGGTGGTATCCAGCTAGCTTTAGACGTCAGCCAAGCGAAGTCCTACGTGTATGTATTCACTGACGCTACGGCTGGTGACCACAGGCTGGTGGGGAAGGTCTTGGATGCGGTTCAGAGGAAACAGAGTCAGGTACTGTGTTGACTCATACAAAAATACTATGCTTTGACTTATAAAAGGTTAGAAATACAAGTAAATCCGTAGTTTCGTGGCAGTTCTTCTAAGCTTTGGAGAGGCATTGGCACGTAGAGGTACATTTATTTATTTGGAAAACCAACTGCTTTTTAGTAAGTAGGTATGTGACGTCTCTGAACAATTTTCATGCTAAAACATGCGTGGCATCTTATAACTGAAGAAACACGTAGACTCCATGCACCTTTTAGATTAGACTTCGTTGTGTTTTCTATGTTAGTTGTCATAACTAATAAAATAAAATATTAATTACGGTCGTCATAAAAACGCCGTCATAAAAGTTATTATTATGCGTGATTTACTGGAGATAAAATCAATCCCTTATCAATCAGTTTCCGTGACATTGACTGGACATTCTTGGTCTTGTTTATTTTTCCGGTGTTGTTACATTCATAATAATAATATGTCACGAAGATAGCAAATATAACTGCACAGGAAATGTAACTGCGAGAGTTTAGCAGTATGTGACAATTATTATTAGTGTTTAAAAACACCATTGTACAATGGACGGAACGATCTTTTTCGCCTCAAAAAAGTGCCGAAAGTCTTTTACAAGCTTTTAAGATTTTGACTCAGTAGTAAGGCGAAAACACTTCTGCCCCAGAGAGTTCCAGCCTACTCCATCTAAACATTGTACCAGGCACTAGTGTCTAGTTATGTACCTATAGGCATAGGTTGCCCTCTGACGCTGTATAAATCATCTTCAATAGATGTAAAGGCCTAAGATGTAATTGTAACCAGCCGTGGAATTCCAGGTGGTATTCGTGCTAACAGGACATTGCAATGACCTCGATAAGCCTTCCTACAAAGTTTACCAGCAGATTGCAGCTGCCAGCTCTGGACAGATTTTTAACTTGAACAAGACTAGTGTTCATAAGGTATGTGACTGACATTGCGCATATTAATTTTTAACTAGCTGATACCCGCCGCGACTTCGTACGCGTGCGAAACTTGTCATATGATAGGGTTTTGTTTAGACATTCCAAAACCGTTTTTATTTTGATTCTAGGTCTAATAGTTATTGAGTTGTAAAAATTATAAAATTGGCAAACCCAGTATAACGTGAGCTACCACTTCTTGGAGTTTCAATGATTTTGTAGTTCAAGTAAGACTGGTACATAGCTAGACGGCGATTTCGAAGCGATTTGCAAAGTTTATTACAACCATTGGTCAATAAAAATTGTTTGGGTTTTATTAACTTCCGACCATCACGAGATCTCAGTTCGGGGCGAACTACTAGTGGTTTCAATGATATTCAAAAATATATTTCAGGTGCTAGACTTTGTAAAGAGTTCCTTGAAAGGTAGAATGGTAAACCTTGCTTCTAGCGTAAACCCGGCCGGGACAAACTACACGCAAGAGGTAAGTTTCTTTTGACATTTTGAGTTAGACCTCTCCCACTACGTTATTCCACTTCTATCCTTATCGAAACCTCTAATTAGAGTGACCCGACTTTTATCATCATCATCATCAATCATCAATATATATAAAACTCTTTTGAAGCTGACAGAGAATCAACGCACAGCCTAAACCATAAGTCCTAGAGGTATGAAATTTGGAGGGTAGTATCCCTATATAGTGTAGAGGTGCACTAAGAAAGGAATTTTGAAAAGTCACACCCTAAAGGGTCTAGAATTTAATTTAAATAATTTACATTATCAATTTGCAAAGCAAGTTGTGAGAAAAATTGGTACCTATGTCCTAATAAAATTCCTGGGTTACTGGAAAAAACAGTCCCATATTTACGACGAAAGAATTTAAAACTTTCAGGTTCCAGTAGACAGTACCTTAGGCGAAGTAACTGTATCAGTTTCTGGCGCGAAGCCTCAGATCACTGTGGTAGATCCGAGCGGGGTACAGATCACAGGCCCGCCTAAGTTGATCACCACTTTGGACTTGGCTGAAATCATGGTCAGTGTACATAGTGAACAGGTGGATTATAGCTAAGCGTGCTCCACCCTAGGCTCCAGCTTTACTTTCTACTAACTGGTGCTCGCGACTTCGTCTGCGCAGGATTAGAAGTGCAATTTGCTATGCGAAATCTTCTACGCTTTTCCGAAAAGTTCGCGTCCCGTTGATTTTCCAGGGTAAAAAGTAGCCTGTGTTAATCCAGATCACGGACAATATATATTCCAAGTTTCATACAAATCGGATCGGTAGTTTTTGCGTGAAAGAGTAACAAACATTCATATATCCATATACAAACTTTCGCGTTTATAAATATTAGTATCTAGGTATAGGATAGGATTAGGTGAGCTGAGCCAAACGCTTAGCGATCTACCATTTTATTTTTTAAATTGATCCAATCTTTGCGACGCGATTAATTCACAAACTGTTGTACAGGTGGTAAAAGTAATGCAGCCAGAACCTGGCAACTGGACCATCACGGTCGGCAGCGTCGAGGATTACTCCGTGAAAGTATCAGGGCTCTCCAACCTAACCTTCGAACATGGCTTCTCTGTGGAGACACCTGGGAACCTGGCAGAGACTAGCTATCGACCTTTGAAAGGTATCATCATCATTATCAGCCTGTGGAAGTCAGAAGTCCACTGATGAACTATTGGGCTTATTTTTAGGGTTCCGTACCCAAAGGGTAAAACGGGACCCTGTTACTAAGACTCCGCTGTCCGTCCGTCTGGCTGTCTGTCACCATCAGGCTGTATCCCATGGACCGTGACAGTTAGATAGTTGAAATGTTCACACATGATGCTATAATAACAAATACTAAAAAACAGAATAAAATAAATATTTAAGCGGGCTCCCATGCAACAAACCTAGTTTATTTTCTGTTTTTATAGATAATGGTACCTCTTCATGCGCGAGTCTTGGCTGGTTTTTTATGTGGGTACCTCCTGGCTCTGCTTTTTTTTTGTTGGCGTTGCACTGTTTTTGTGCATTTACCATTTTGCGTAAAAAAATAGGGAAACATTATTTTATACTTGGTTCTGTTCACAAATTTTGTTTTGTTATTTCAGGAACATACAATCACATGTTGGTGGGCCTCTCCCAAAAAGACCCGCCCGTCACCATAGACTACGTAGAAATATTGTCTATGACCGGAAGTACCCTCTTCGAGCTGCCGCTAACGGAAGTCGATGCTGCTAACAAGGTTTACCTGGCAGAGGCGTTCATACCGCCTGATGAGTTCTTCTACATTGCTGTGAGTGGTTTACCTATACTTATTTAGGAGGTAAAAAATTAAAAAACACATTTACGAAAATCATTGTTTTTTTAGATAAACGGCAAAGATGAAAACAATCAACCGCTTAGAAGAATTGGCACCACCGCTGTCCAGGCCAAAGTTCCAGGTAATTTCATAAAATAAGTACCTAGTTATTAATTCGATGTAACATTGTGTTAGTTATCGAACGTTTATAAATGGTTTTCTTTTAATTTCAGATGTACCATACCTCATGACATCACGCAAGGTACATCTCAATTTTGTAATTAATAGTTTTTGACAGATGATAGGGGAGAATGGGAGAAAAGAACATGTTGAGCCGACCTGATGTGATCACATAGTACCACCTAGTCACTAGGTGGTCCTAGTGGCAGGAATAAGAAGATTTTTTGACCCAAAGTCCTTTCTGAGGATCTCACAGACCACAGACGCCGCGTTACGTACCTAAAATAAACGTACCTATTTGGTTTATATTCGAGTTATATTGCGCGTCAATGCCAGCTCGACTGCCAACCGCTGTAGTGTCACCGCGCAGTGTATCTCGGAATCTCGGATACGCTATGCAGTGCGTTTACGGTTATTACATTTATTCCTAATAAAGGCACATCTGTACTTACGTTTCAGATAGCAGCTCACGCCCATTCGAGAGTAGTCCTTAGATGCAAGGTGGAGAGTCTAGTTCCGCTTACAGCGATGTGGACTAAGGATTCGCACAAACTACAACCACAGATATCTAGCTTGTAAGTCCCTTTAGGACCAAACCCCGTACTATGCAACGACAATCCTTCCTATTATCCTATCCTCTAATATTACTAGGTAATATACGCGAAAATTTATAAGTATGAAATAAGAAATAAGAAACATTTATTGTAGAACTGTGTACAGGAGATCTTAACATAATAATATAATAGTTTCAACAGCCTACCCATTCCGGGCGTACAATGATTTCACGTAAAAACTACTGCTCCGATTTGGATGAAACTTGGAATATATATTGTCCATAATACATAGGATCCAACGGGACGCGAGTGAAGTCGCGGGTGGAAGCTAGTTTACTATTAAACCAGCCTCCATAGAGTTTTTGTACGCCTCCTTACAGACAGACAACAACCATAGAGTACGTGATAGAAGATATTAAAGAAGAAGACGTGGGTACATACAAATGCTTTGCCAAGAACGTGGCGGGAGTCAGTAAGGGGTTCACCAAAGTGTATTTAATAGGTAAGTTTTTATGACAAATATAATTACCTAAGTATAGCATTTGCACTACCTCACAGAGCAAGTCCGAGTAGCTACGTTTCTTTAAATAATATTTTTGAGATCTTTACATTAGTCTTTGTCGCTTATTTTTATTTCACTAGAGGTTTTTATAAATATTTTCTATAATTTCAGTGGACCCACCGCAAGTGAGCATCGAACCTGCTAACAGCACATTAGAAATAGGTGAAAACCTCACAATAACATGCACAGTGTATACAGAAGCGCTTTTAACTGATTTCCAGTTTTCTGTCCTATCTGAAGCTAAAAGTAAGTTTTAGAACATAATATTTACCTAATACCTAACTATTTTTCAAATTTTAAAAAACACCAGACCCTTGAAATTGTATAGATCCTCTTCATAATAATATGATAACCATTATCAGAACCTAAAGTATGAACTCCACATTATCAACTTTATAACCTCCAGATTCAAAAAAGAGGGGTGTTATTAGTTTGAAGCCTCAAATAGGTCTGTATTTTTCTGAATTCGTAGCTCCGTTTGATTCGTTTATTTTCTTAGGCACTACCGCTTGGCACTACTAGTAGAGTGAAGGGAAATTTCACTTTACCGTGACACTACTGGTAGTGCTACGGGTAAAAGTACATTTCCAGTGACACTACACTGTTGCCAGTTTACACCTTGTTTACTTTTCCTCGCGGCTTAGGCCCGTATGCTGATACAGAAATCATTACTCAAGCATAATGAGAGTTGAATATGACTAAAGGGGTTTGTTTCCAGGTATTAAAATAAACGTGGAACCGAGCTTTGACGGTATTTACACTTACAATAGAACTATACAGAACGCCGGTAAAAATGACGCTGGAACTTACACGTGCATTGCTACAAATAAAGGTAGGTAACAAGGTATGGTAAAACAAGCAAGCTCGTATGAGTGTTAAACTCTGGTGACTGAGTTTTTAGGCCTCCGTCGTGTCTTAACGACTGCTAGAGCCGGGACAGTTTAACGTGCACTACGAAGCACGGAAGCGCTGATGTAATTGCCAGTAACGGTCACCCATCCAATTAGTGACCTTGACAATTAGTAGCTTATTAACTTATGCTTAGTTTATAGTCATTGAGTACATAAATTATAACAAAGTGACCCCGTTCTATCTATAAACTCGAGAAAAACCGTGACGTGGTGGTGACGTGTGTCGTAGGTTCGATCCCATTCATTCATTCATTGCTGGTTGTAACACATAGACTACTTTCTATTCCGGAAATCGACGTGATCGAAATCGCAGGTGGAAGCTAGTGCTTACTCTTTTGATTACTTTTTAAAATGAATAAAAAAAAACCTTATTATGTATTTAATTAAACATTGTTTTTATCTCACAGGTGGCTCAACAAATCAACACACGACAATAACTATTAAATCGAAACCCACAGCAAAAATTCTAGGTCCTCACAATATATCAAAAGGCATGAATTCTATCGCTCAAATCATCTGCCAAGTAGAAAACTGCGATGCAATAAAATGGACTCACAATGGCGTTCTTGTAAAGGAAAATACAGTTAAGGGAAGTATAGATCAATTGGAAGTCAATGTCTCTGAAGATGGGAGTTGGTTGTGTGTGGCGGTCAGAGGAGATTTAGAAGGTAATTTATCAAGTGCTTACTGAATAATTTATTTTACAACAGTTTAGTCTGTGTTTGCACAAAACGGCATCCCTAAGGTATACCTACAGTTTTTTTGTGGAAGCTAGGTATATAATAATGTATATACATTACCTATGCACAACATACATAATAAACCGACGGCCCACCAGATTTAACTCTGTCCATTCCGTTATCTTGAGGAGAACACGGTAGGATACGAAAAGGAAAGATCTTCGTTCCCGACTCCCGAGCGACCTTTGGCTCGGGCTTCGAAGACCAATGGATTTTTGTTTTCGAACGAACTAAAATGCTGTTGTAATCGTCTGCTGACAGCGTTACCGGACTACTGAGACCAATGGATGGTATTCGGTAGTATTACTTATGTTGAAACCCCGTGATAACTTCATTTGCGCGATCTAGGATAGTTCTTATGTAGCGAGCTAGATGGCGCTACAATTTCACTGCATTCTCACTAAACATTATTTTTGTCACAGCTTCAGATGCAGTCCAAATAACAGCTCTAATAAAACCTACAGTCAGTATAAAAGGTGGCAGAAATATCACAGTTCTTAATGGCACCATTCATGAGCTGGTGTGTGAAGTAACAGGCAAACCACATCCCAGGGTCATCTGGCATCGGGAGACTGAAGAGTTTCTGAACCATTCTGTAAGTAAAACCAGACTATCACAGTAGTTAAAACACGACTGTCATAAAATTTAAAACAAGGTTATCAAGCAGTTAAAATAAAACTATCACAGTAGTTATAACAAGACTATCATAGTCTTTATAACAAGACTATCACAGTAGTTATAACAAGACTATCACAATACTTATAACAAGTCTATCACAGTAGTTATAACAAGACTATCACAGTAGTTATAACAAGACTATCACAATACTTATAACAAGACTATCACAGTAGTTATAACAAGACTATCACAGTAGTTATAACAAGACTATCACAATACTTATAACAAGACTATCACAGTAGTTAAGACACGACTGTCATAAAATTTAAAACAAGGTTATCAAGCAGTTAAAATAAAACTATCACAGTAGTTATAACAAGACTATCATAGTCTTTATAACAAGACTATCACAGTAGTTATAACAAGACTATCATAGTCTTTATAACAAGACTATCACAGTAGTTATAACAAGACTATCACAATACTTATAACAAGACTATCACAGTAGTTATAACAAGACTATCACAGTAGTTATAACAAGACTATCACAATACTTATAACAAGACTATCACAGTAGTTATAACAAGACTATCACAATACTTATAACAAGTCTATCACAGTAGTTATAACAAGACTATCACAGTAGTTATAACAAGACTATCACAATACTTATAACAAGTCTATCACAGTAGTTATAACAAGACTATCACAGTAGTTATAACAAGACTATCACAATACTTATAACAAGTCTATCACAGTAGTTAAGACAAGATTATCACAGTAGTTAAAACAAGACTACCACAGTAGTTAAAACAAGATTTTTCTTCAATTACTAATCCACGTTATTTCAGTTAGTACAGCCGGTGCCCAATACATACATAAGCACATTAATATTAAACTCTACAAAGGAGAATATCGAAGCTATGTATTTCTGCTACGGTGAAAATTCGGAGGGAATAACGCAAGACCACGTTCAAATCAATGTAAGGAGGAAGATTACTGTGGTGAATGCTCTTAAAGGTAAACTGGTTTTAAAAATATGGTCCATTAGCAGACACAAGCATCTTTCGAGACTGTGTCAGGCGTCATAGGTCAGTCGGTAATCTGCCTTCTCGTAGATCTCTTCTCGTAGATCGTGAGTTCGATCCCACAAAAAAACTAACATTTGTGTGTGGTAAACATAGATGTGTGCCACACACATATACACATCACTTTGAGACAGTGCAATGCATCACAGGGCACATCCTTAGTGGCTGTGCTACAAATAAAGGTTACCACTGAATATCAGATGGGCTTGTTTGATCATTTTGTTGTATAAAAAAAACTTTGAGACTCATGTGCCTGTAATTGCCAAAATCAAAAATTCGCTCTGGTTTGAAATCCTCCCCCAATTTTTTTAAGTAAACTCCCAGATTTCAGAAAGTATTTAATTATTTCAGACACTTCACAAGAGCTCTTCCACCCAGTACAATTATCTTGCCTCGTCGACTCACAACCACCAGCTAAAACCTCATGGTATCATAATGGAACTCTTCTGAATTCCACTGAAAACATACAAATATCTACTGATAACTCCACTTTGGATATAAAAAGAATGGGGTTTGAAGATCTGGGTGTCTACTCGTGTGACGCTGATAATGGGTTTGAGAAGGTTCAGCTGAATGGAACCTTAAGTGTACGAGGATTAAGTAAGTTTTTGATTAGATATTATTCCAGGTGTAAGATTGGAATAGTTACATTACATTATTAGGTTAGTTTATTAGTAACAGGGTATAATTGAAAGAATATTTTTTATAGGAAAAAAATATAAAAGCAATATTAGGTATGAACACAAGAATGTCTGTGCAAATGACTATATACCTACCTATATGATAAAATTAAAAAAAATATATATAAAAGAAAATTACATATATGTAAATACAGTTGTAAAATATACAAGAAACAGTTGATATAACAGTTAATTTTAATTAGGTATCCAATAATAGGATTCCCACGATTACTAATACCAATATGATTTTTTCAGAAAGTCCCATTATTGTGAAAGAGCATGCAAAGATAACGGCTATCAAAGGCGAATTAACCTTTATTCCATGTAGGTGAGATTCTATAATCATATATTTAATTTTTTTAAACATCTCAAAAGTGATCAGTCGATTGGGACTCGAACCAACGAGGCGTTAGAGGCTCTAATCCCGATCGACTCATAACTTTCGGGATGTTATAAAAATCTTTGTGAATTTTCTTTAAAGTCCAAAGCCTTACTCCGAATATATTCATTAGATAAAATATTATCTGTGTCTACTTTTAACGTGTCAAAAACCAGGGTGAAAATATTTTTATTCTGAGTTGATTGAATTGAACCCCTAGTAACACTAATAATTGTACTAATATTCTATGCCTAGTAACACTAATACCTACAACTTTTACTGTTCTTCTAAACTAAGGCACGTATGCTGATAAATAAATCTTTACTCAATCATACTCGTAGATTGAACTAGAGATTTTCATACAAAAATCTATGTTTGAGTCCTTACATGCAAGTGGCCTTACATACAAATACTTTTGGCCCTTAGAATAAAACAAGGTAATCCGAAACCAACAATTTCGTGGGAGTTTAAGAGCACAGGAGATTTCACTGCGCTCACAAACACAGATACGAGCTTAAAAGTAACTGCGACGCTTCAAAACCGAGGATTGTACCGTTGTTCTGCTGAGAACGTAGTTGGGAAAGATACGTTTGATGTCGAGTTTGTTGTTCAATGTAAGTACTTACAGTATTCGTTTTAGGCTTACGATATTCCTCTGCAAAGATCTACAAGGAACCCCTTCGTAGGTAGATACCTAATTGGTTTTTTGCAAAGTGTAGTACGTGATATCTAGTGAAAACACAGTAGGATATGGTGTCCTTCTACAAAAAGGGAAGATCTTCGTTGCCGAGCGACCTTTGACTCGGGGTCCGAGGACCAATGGATGGTATTCGGTTCGGTAGTATTACTTATGTTCAAACTCCGTGATAACTTCGATTGCCCGTACTAGGATAGTTCTCATGTAGAGAGATGGCGCTACAATTAGAGGATGCAAACTCTAACCGAAAAATATCATTTCTAAAATTGTTTTTAGTTTTAAGACTTGCCTCTGTTTAAGACCACCCGCAATTGGAATCAGTAAATGATTCTGGAAAACCATTAATGTTCGAAGTAGAAGTAAATAAAAAGGTCACATTACCTTGCAACGTCATTGGAGTTCCACCACCGATAGTATTCTGGACTAAGGATGAACATCCGGTCAAGCTATCTCAAAATCTGTGAGTATATAACAAAGCTAGGATTCAAGAAATTTATTTGGTATAATAATCGACTTTAATCTTCTATATTAAAGTTTACTTTTATACAACAACCAATGCTAAATTACTCTATTATTTTGCTTCATTTACACTTCTATTTGTGACTCAAATAATCTAAATTTGAACATAACTGTGATAACATCAGCAAATAGTACTATCTGTTCGCATACAGCTTTGGAGTTCTCGTTTGTGTAAATTATAAAAAGAAGTGGTCATAAAACACTCCCCTGTGATACCCCCCAATTTCAATGTGATTTAAATACAACTTTTTCTTCGATATAATTACAGATATGTGGTTTTTTCTGTAGCTTCTCTTCTAATGTAAGAGTCAGGATACATTTAATTATTACAATGTTTCAGTCATCTGGAAAAGAATAGCTTAATAATAGAAAAGGCAACAGAGTATGATTCTGGAAATTACATCTGTAATGCTAGTAGTTCACTGGGCTCTGTGCAGAAGAATTTCACTGTTTTTGTTTATGGTAAGAACTTTACAATAACAAATTCTGATCAGACTATCCAAAGGCTTTACTATCGTGTTACCTATGTGATGCAAGCATCACATAGGTAACACGATAGTAAAGTAATTGTTTCGTTTGATTTTTATGAAACATCTAAAAGTCTGATAGGTGTTTTCATTTGGTTTCAGTGGCACCAAAAATTATAACAAAAGACACAGAATTGGATGCCTTAGAAGGGCTTTTAGTAGAACTACCTTGTCAAGCTAAAGGTTTGCCCAAACCGCTGATTTCCTGGGAGCATAATGGAGCAGAGGTTACTGACGACGACAGGAAATTCGTGGATGAGTATGGAATGAGGTACATATACACATATATAACACATAGGTCATTAAACTCTTTGGACTTTGACATGTCATCGAGTTTATTAATAACGGGGATTGTTGACTGTATCTACTTCAAGATCTAGTTGATCTATTTATTACCTTTAGTATTTTAAAATTAATGTTTCAGATTCATTGCCAACTTAACTGATTTCGGTAATTACACCTGTCACGCTAAAAATGCTTACGGGAAAGCTTCGGTTACATATTCACTTTACGTCTGGGGTAAGTGAATGATTTAACTAAAATAAAATAGATTTGTTAAACGCTGACAACTTACTAAGAGATTTACTTAAGACTTATGAGGCATTTGGCAGCATAAAAACCATGAAATAAAAACTATGAAATCGTTATTTGTATTAAAGTGAGAGTAAAAAGTAATCTTCTCCTCCAGTGACGCCCTCTATAAAAGGTATAGAGTCTACTACAGACGTGTTGTCCGGTGATGACGTCACTCTGCAGTGCGATGCCATCGGCTTTCCCATACCTACTATGGAGTGGATATTTCAACGCGATATGCTTACGGAAAACACCACAGAAATTAGGTAAACTACATAAAAATAATATATTTTCAGAGTTAAGTAATTTATTTTAAATACTGTCATAAGAACTGACACTAATGAAATACTAGCACTAAAGAATGGAATAAAGTAATGACTCTAGGTTGCCGAAGCATAAATAACATTTAAGTTTAGCTTATTATACTATGAAACAGCGTCATAAATGAAGAAAAAGCTAAACCACTTCCAATAGAAATGCAAATTCAAAGTTTAGTTTAAAGAATTTACACGATACATTCTATCAAAAGCTTTGCTAATGTCTGTGTATTCTTTATATAAATATGTTCCAGTTTCAATAATGTTGGAAATCTTTACATAAAGAACGCCAGTTCGAAACATGAAGGGACTTATGTTTGCGTCGCGCAGAATATTTATGGGATCGACAATAAGTTCTTCCATGTCAATATTAATGGTAAGATATCTGTGACATTGTATATAATAATCATTGTAATAATCGTTTTATCGTTGTGATTATTTTACCCCCAAATTCATAAGCAGGGGCTAAACATTCCGCCAAATTGTTTCGCCTAGAGCAGTCCTTGAATCGTCCTCTACAGGAGCACCTATATCGTTTACATATTAAAATTTGAGAGTTAGAGTCTATAGGTGCTTAGGTCTAGATATGGAAGAATGCTTTCCGTGCGTGGTGATTACACTCTATATTCTCATTATCTGTGTGTTGCGTGCCAAATAAATCTTTCTCTATACAGGGTGTTACCAGGCCACTTCCGAAAACTTGGAGGTTCCAATCAGACCATGATACTGAAAACATTAAGCAAAAAAATCGCGAAAAAAAAATTGACTTGACTATCTCTTTTGAATTTTTTTTCTAGTTACATACACACAGTACAACATAATAAGACATATCTACCTAATTATCTCATTTAAAAAAGCAAAAAAACAAATTAAAATAAATAAAGCAGCAATGTACACGCAGCACGCAGATTACGTCTACTACAGCATGAACAGCTGAGAGTTCATCGCGGGTCATTCAAGTACGCGACGTGCGAGCAACCTACGTTAGTACCTACCTACGTTAGTAGGCACTTACGACACAGAATAAATAATAGTACTACGCCTCGACCTTACCTACGTGTATGCGTACATTGCGGGCTGGCGAAATAAATACAAATCTTTAAACATTTTTTTCTCCGGCTATAATTATTTTTCAGGATAACTGATTTTTTTTTGGTTGGGTTTTGGTGTGCTGTACCTCCCCCTTTCGTTTTCGGAAGTGGTCTGGTAACACCCTGTATATATCTACCTTATGTATTATTTAGTCCATTTTAGAGCCACCAAAGATATTGGATGATAACTACACTGGACCATACATAGCAACCAATTTGGACACTGCTCTTATTATTGCCTGTAAAGCAACCGGCAAACCTAAGCCTTACATCTTGTGGTATAAAGACGATGTTTACTTGCACAAAGGTATTTATTTTGTCTACAAGTCTAGTTTAGTTTTTATAGATGGTGTAAGCTTCAATGTTCTTAGTTTGACCTCATAGATTACATTTACAGTCTTGAACCAGCTAACTACGCAGTGTAAGCAGAAATACTAGCCTGCAGACTTAATCCATATTGAATTTCCTACGCACTTTAAGCCCAGTGATAATACACAGAGAAACGCTACTTAAAATTACAGGGGACGAAACTGTATTATCAATTATAGTCTTCCTTGAATTGAATTTTCAGATTCTCAATACATTATTACCAAAGATGGCACACTAACGATCAAGACACCGTCAGCAGATATGAGTGGAAACTATACTTGCACCGCTAAAAATAAGTTTGGAACTGTCAACAAAACTATTCCTGTTGAAGTTTATTGTAAGCATTTGTAACACAGTGATCTAGGGGTAAATAATAAAATTATGTTGGTAGATAGTCACTAAGGCATGAATATTGCACTATATAGCAGAAGGTAGTTACAAAGTTGTTAATAGGTATGAATCGAGCGGGCTTTGAAACCACGACCCGTGATAAGAAAGTAGTTACTTCTAGATCAGTAGTCTCAAACAGTTTTTAAATAAATTAAAAAAAAAAACCAATGAAACAAAACACCGTGATGATCACTTGCAAGGCCATTTGAATAATAGTAATATCATCCAAATAAGAAATGAAATGAAGATAGAATAGAAGAAAAATAAATAGAATCAAAGGCATCTAAAAAACTGGAAAACTGGAAAAGTTCACTGTTGGACAAAGTTTCCTATGGATTTCCAGAAAGAATCTCTTCGTTTGTAGTCGGCATTAGAGAACCATTCTAATATTTAACATTTGCGTTTCTTCACGATGTTTTCACAGCTCTACCCACACATGAGCAATCAGAACAGTCGTTGAGCAAAGCCACAGTATTGGAGAATGCAAATGTCACTGTGGAATGTCCACTTCGTGCAGCAAAGGGCGACACTGTGCTATGGTATAAGGTTCGATGATTATAAACACATATTATAGCAAAACTTTGTGAATATTGTTTGACGGACGACATTGCTAAAATCGCGAGAAGTAGTTAAAGTGTTTTCTCTGGAAATCTGTGGAGGAGGCCTGTGTCCAGGACTCCAGGAGTGGACTTCTATAGGCTGGTATAATGATGAGATTTGAATTTGGTCACAGTGGGTGGTAGGTGAACATCATTAGTTGTACCTAATCTTGTGAAAAAATGTGTAAAAAATCTTAAAAATATTACACATTATTTCAGGACGCTGAATTGGTATCTACTGGTAATCTTACACTCTCTAACATATCTCGTGAACATCAAACTACATATGCATGCGTCGTAACTAACGCCGTTGGCTCTGCCTACTCCACTGTTAGTATTAACGTTGAATGGCCACCAGATTTCGTAGACCCAGAAGATGATAGGAAAGATAAAGATCAAAATAAGAGTAATGTACACGATAAAAATACGAAAACCATAGTTTCCAATGTAAAAGGTCTTGAAAATAAAGTAGACTTAGATGGTGTGACAAAAAACAATGAACATAATGAGGGAAAAAAGGAAAATCCTAATCCTAATAATGACCTAAAAGACAAAGCAGATACTATTGATGGTGAGAATAAATCATCCGATGGAACTTTAAAAAATGGTGAAAATACTGATGGAACGACAGTTGGTGTACAAAAAAACGATGTGAAAAATAAAAGTAATGATCAGAAAAATTATACTGATAATACTAAAGATACAAACGCTATAAAAGATGGAGGAAAAGATCCAAAATACGTCGATGAAAACCAACTTAAAGGAAATGGAAGGAAAACGGTAGAGGTTGTGAAAGGAGATGATGCTTATTTGGACTGTCAAACTGATGCAAAGCCTCAAGCTAGGGTAAGTAAAAACATATTACAATAATTATAGTCCACAGCGCGAATGCAACATTAGTACTAAGTGTGAATATTTGTAGCTGAGATTTGTCAAATAAATAAAATAAAAAAGATATATTCAATCCTTTCAGACTAAATGGTTGCACAATTCAAAGTTCATGTTGGAAGACAAGACCCACCTTAAACTCATGAACGTTCAACAGAAAAATGCAGGCACTTACAAATGTATCGCTAGTAATATACATGGAAGTGTACATAGACAATTTCAGGTCAATGTATCAGGTAAAATATATATGTCTATAGTATTTTAAGAGAGATATATAACCGCCCAATACTAAAACCCCGATTCTTTTAAGTTTCATCACATTATAATCATTGATTGGTTGAAGACAAAACTTTAAGTGCATATCTTCAAGAGAACCCTGATTCAGTCCATCATAATCCTGGTCATCATCACATCTTGGAATATGGATTCCTGTTCATTGTATTACCGTCCCTCCACTCTTAGTTGCCAATCCACTGTTTGGAACACAGTAATGTGAGCATCACTGCTTGGCATCAAAAATAGTGGTAGTACTTCCCAGGACGAACTCCTTCACAAAGAAGTCCTACTTAAACCTAATTTATTTTCTAGAACCACCATTCATATCAGATTTTGATCTAATGGACGTATCTTTGATGGAAGGAGTCGATGCTACGTTAGATTGCAATGCTCGCGGTCACCCAGAACCAAGTGTAACCTGGACTTATAAGTATGTAAGCCATTAACACGCAATACTCACGTATATCGATAAAAATAACATATCACATACCCAAGACGCCAAACAATAGGTTAGCGTGGCGTCGCCGAGTAAGATTAGGAAAGAAAGTCGTGTCAATTTTCTACCTGATACATGCCTTAGATGCCCTCCAAGTATGTTATGATATACATCTAGGTAGGTACTTATTATCGGGTAAATTCGTAGCAGAATCTCAGAATAAATAATTACTTAGTACTAAGTATAGAGATTACACAAACATATTATACTAGCCGTCGCCCGCGGCGTTGCTCGCGTTCTACCCTTTAGAGTGTGACGTTTCAAAATTCCTTTCTGAGTGCACCTCTACACTATAAAAGGATACTACCCTCCAAATTTCATACCTCTAGGACTTATAGTTTAGGCTGTGCGTTGATTCTCTGTCAGCTTCAAAAGAGTTTTATATATATTGATGATGATGATTTTACAGCAATAAATACTGGCTCCCACACAACTCAACACTAGTTGCTACAAACATTACCATGCAATCAGAGGGCGTCTTCCGCTGTGACGCTTCAAATAAAGCCGGGTCAGCACATATTGCGTATCGAGTCAGTGTGGTCTCACCAGCCAAAGTTGGGGATATTGTGGCTTTTGTCAATGGAGAAGGTAATAATGTTGGAAGGAGTTATGAAGCTGCGGTAAGTAGGTACACAAAGAAACAAGCCTTTGCTTGCATGTCATACATTAGGTAAATGTTTGGGAAATTTAACCAACAACTCTTAGCGCTAAAGACAGAGACATATTAAGCTGTTGGGTTTGTGAAGATGTTTTATACGCAGCGTCAGGGGGAATTTTAAACATGTCCCTGTGAACGGGACGCTGCAGTGCCTGAGACTCTTTAGATGGAGTAGGCTTCCCCAGCACTTATACCTGGTCGGCCTGATCCCCAGGAAAGTGAAGGTCAATACGTGAGGAGCTTACCAACCTATGGATTTCCTCGTAAGATTCTCTTTGCATCAGAAGGCCATACAATATTACAATATTTCAGCTAGGCGCACACATACGAATAGCATGTAAAGCAACCGGCAAGCCAACGCCAACTATACAATGGCTTAGAAACGGCAAAGTCTTCAGTCAAAACAGCCAAGACATTGACTATGCTGATCTAACACTGGATGTAGAAAAGTCTAATGCAGGCATTTATAGTTGTGTTGTCGTCAATGTTGGAGGGAATGATGAACGTAGTATGAAATTGGAAGTATTAGGTTAGTATCAATTCAACTCTAAAAAGTGGAATTATTTTGCTGTATATCCCGTTTGGAGGTCCCGATGAGTGGTTGTGTAATACTGGGGAGACGAACGCAGTCCAATGCCTTACAGGGCGCGTCAATAGACGAGTAGCATTGTTATTAGCAGAGGTAACTGCTTAGCATCTAAGACATATTGTTCTGATAACCTTCTTTTATTTTCTTTTGAATACCTACTAATATTTTTGGGCATAATCCCAACCCAAGGAAATACAGATCAATAATCATACCTCGCCATTCCAACGAGGTGGTTTTAAAGAGGTTGTTTATTGGATCATGCTTGAAATCTCTTTAGTTACTCTTCAGATCGCTTGACTTCTTTTTCAGAACCTCCCAAAATTATTCAAAGCATATTCCAAAACGACACAACCCTGGAAGTTCTATCCGGCCAATCGTACTACCTCCACTGCCATCCACTCGGCAACCCTATTCCCGAAGTATACTGGTTCAAAGAAGGTGTTCCTTTGAAGCTGTTTGATGATACCATGGTTTCTGAGGACTATGGAGAGGTTATTGCAGTGAGGAGTGCTTCTGAGGAACAGATGGGGAATTATACGTGTGTGGCGAGGAATAGTGTGGGGAATACTAGCGTTTCTTATTTGGTTGATGTTCTGGGTAAGTGGCGGTATCTTGGTGTATTTCTTATTCTCTGACGTCGTCTTCGTGGCAGTCCCAAAGCAAGATGGCGTGATATGATATATGGAATCGACCAACGCAATACAAACGTACAGCATGTAGAAAATGGGACATTTACCCAAAAACAGGACATACGATGTAGGGAACATTGCTAAATGTTCGGATAGCGATGAAGCTAGCGACTATTGGATATTTTATATTCTCAGTACCACCACCTCAACCAAAAGAATCTTCAATACCAGTGAAGGTTCGCATAGGAAAGCCCCTAGCTCTCACATGTCCAGTCGAAGGGGTTCCCCTACCGATCGTGACGTGGGTCAAACATCCTTACACGGAGATTGGGGAAGCCACGCCGAGAGTGCTTCTGGTGGATGACAACATCACTTTGGTGAGTGGTTTTGAATTATCCTATAGACACATAATACATATAGTAGTACATACCTATAGGACTTATGGTATAGGCTGTGCGTTGATTATAAGTCAGCTTCAAAAGAGTTGTAGTCTAGCTTTATTATATAGGTAGTATAATGATAGATTTGAAAGAAAAAAAAATCCAAGTTTTGATGGGATCTCAGTATTATTGTACTTTGGAAGATATGGTTCACCTTAGCACTTGGATTTGCCCAACTGGAGTTGATATTACGAGTTCTGATGATGACTTGCAATGATGAATGGGTTCTTTTATAAATTTTGAAAATTACCTACTCATAGCCTAGATCCACTGTGGATCTAAAAAACTGCTTTTATCAATGTATCTTGCTATTGGCCTTGTAAAGAAATTCCTGTGGAAATATATCTGTTATACATATCTGTTATATCTACCTATTTGTTATACCTTGTCGTTTATTTCCAGTTGATAAACCGCACACAAGTATCTGATAGTGGCAACTATTCATGCATAATGACAAACAAGGCTGGCACCACTGAGGTGATATACACCGTGACTGTCGAGAAACCACCGTCCATTGCCGGCGATGTAGGCGTCGAGGAACATGTAGTTCCATTGTGGAGAAGCATTGTATTGAAGTGTGAGGCCGATGGTCATCCGCTACCGAAAATCAACTGGCTAAAGGTATCTTTTTAGTTGATAAACTAGCTTACAAGCCATCCGGTGGTTAATAAAATCAGAATAGGTGTTTCATTTATAGTCCCATACATGGTTGTTCCTCCTATCAAACCCTTCTATTTCAAGGATACTCAAAAACTAAGCGATAGCTTATCCAACGTTCACCGAGTCCTAGGCAACAGTTTGCTGGCGTTGTGGCGAGTGACGTCACGCGATGCTGGACAATACATTTGTGTTGTCGAAAACTCAGCGGGGACGGCACATAGGCGGTACAATGTAGCTGTAAGCGGTAAGTAGTATACATATATATAAACTAGCCGGTAGGATACAACCCTACTGGCTGCGCCATATTAGTCTCGGTACCTAATTTTCTTAGATGTTGTAAAATTTCACCAATTGTAGATTATTATATCAACTTCAGAAGAATTTGGCAATCTGATATATATCCATCAATGCGAATAATCTTTTCCAAAAACTAAGTAACACAGTTTTATTAGTAGTAGATTGATCTTTTACATTATAAATCAGTAAAGATGTTTGAGGTTTTATGTAACCTGTGTGTAAGGGTTTTTTTTTATTTTTTGATTTTCTCAGTGCCAGGTAAATGGAGTGAGTGGAAGCAATGGTCTCTTTGTAACGCCACCTGTGGTCTCGGAAGTCAACAGCGCTCAAGATCCTGCCGTTACATTGACGAAGATAATAATATTATCGGTAAGTATAACTAGGTACTGCTGGATTAAATCGGATTCCTCACTAATGGAATATCTAGGATACTTCTGCCAGTGCCCTCAAGGGGGAAAACATCGTTAGGAAACCCGCGGTTTAGTCAGCTCCGTACGTATTGACCTTGTCTTTCCTGTGTATAAGGCCAGCTAGGCTGAGAGAAACCTACTCCATTTAAATGGTTTTCCAGGCACTACAGTCCCGGTCATGAGAGCATCAGTAAATAGTGACCCCTAACGCTGTATAATTCATCTAGATTGGATAGTAACTTAACCTTTTTATAAATTAGAATTGAGCTAATGTCTAGTCCATAAAAAAATATTTTTAATTAATATTTCAGATAAGATAAGTAAACCCGACAGAGTCGTAGTGGATGAATCTGCGTGCAAAGGATCATCGCATGAACGAAGGAAATGTCAAATGCCGCCTTGCGAAGTAAGAAACAGAAAATAAAATTCACATTGACATTAGTTTCTAACAAACAAGTAAAGTGCTAGTGGTGTAGAGATTTATCTAAGTTAAGCTACGTTCTGCGCGTTTACTATTTTGATGGGTGACCGTCACTGGCACACACTGTACATTAATGCTTCGGAGGGTACGTTAAACTGTCGTTCGTGGCTATAGCAGCCGTTAAGCCACGACGGAGGCTTAAAAACCCCTTCACCAGAGTTGGCCACTAGTTGGGATTGACCGTTCTTTTAATGGACGTTGGACAGTTGGGAAGTTTTGACGCGGCCCGTTTCGAGGACTTTAAACATAAACTTTGTCACCTTACCTGTCTCAGGACTCACAAATTAGTTAGTGTTAATTCTTTTACTTAGGTAGGTAGGCACTAAGTATTTCTACTCAGTATTTCACTAAGTATTTTCAAAATATTCTAGCCTTTGCAGCTTATGGCTTTCTTTGTCATCGTATAAGTACAGCTTGTTATCTTCCGAAGTTTCTGTGCTTATGGCAATCTTTTACAAAATAATAAAGATTTTAATGTCGTCTATTTGTTAGGACGACGGAGTATGGTTAAGTTGGTCGCGCTGGAGTCAATGTTCAGCGAGTTGTGGTCGCGGCACGCAGGCGCGTACTAGGAAATGTATGAACAAGCTGTGTCAAGGGGATAATGTACAGGTAAATGTAATTAAATAAGCTTATGTCACTCAGGACTAGCTATCTATCAGTAAATGCATTTTTAGAATCGGTTCAGTAGTTACAAATATTACCTCATATTAGCAAGCAAAAAAAAATATTATGACTCAAAGCGGTATTATCATGTCGTATTTAGGTACAAAGATTCAATATACTTACTTATGTAGGTATCTAGGCACTAAAATGTAAAAAATTTTAGATACGAAAATGCTTAGATCTGCCGAAATGCAGTTCGAACGAAAATAATTCTGGAAATGATGTCTACAGCAATGAGGGATCCAAAGAAGTAAGTCAACTATTTAACTACATACTTATAGGAAGGTCAGAGCTATTAAATAGTGTCGGGAACTATATTATAGGTATTTTTAGGCAATATAAACTTGCACAGCTCGATGTAAACATCGAAATCTAAGATTGGAATGTTGAAATATGTATTGCCCACGATGTTTTCCTTCAACGTTTGAGAGTACTAGCTTTACGCACATATTTTTATAGAATAGAAACTATGACTTATCATCAGTTTTGTAAACTACCCGCTAGGGGCGCTGCCCAATCTTTTCACGTTTCCAATTCCCTAAATAATAATTGCGACTCACTTTTCGCAAATAAATAAAATAAAACTCGGACTAGACACTCAATTTAATAATTTTTTTCAGAATCCTTACAATCCGGAAGCGGTGTTTGAGATTCAACCAGAAATATTAAATTCAATGTTCTCACCTGATGTTGAGAAGTTGTACACAGCTGGTAGGTGTCTTACCGTTGACGTTACTAACGAATACCTACTCGTAGAGGGCACTAACTAATAGTAGTGGTTATAATGTGATGTCCGCAGTAAGAATCTCGTATTCTGTATACCTCGATAGCGCAAGTGGGGCCTCACTGACGAGCGTGGTAGTGAAATGAACTAAGTATAGTGAGTTTGGGTTATTTTTGCCGTAGAACCGACAATCTTTGGAGTTTGCTCCAAAGATTGTCGGTATATTG
Source organism: Eulithis prunata (assembly GCA_918843925.1). NCBI lineage: Eukaryota > Metazoa > Arthropoda > Insecta > Lepidoptera > Geometridae > Eulithis > Eulithis prunata. Next base: position 6,453,830 of record OU974025.1, on the reverse strand, counting down.
ATAAAAGATTGTAATACGTACTTGAGTGGAGACTGCGTTTAGGCAAGGTGGGCCGAGGATCTGCGAAATGTAGCGTGTTTTGTAAAATAAATAAAAATAAAAAAGCTACGGCTAGCAGTGGACAAAATAATAGATGATGATGAGTGAGTTCATGACATTACAATGTGAGTAGGTATAAGAATAAAGCCCAATGAACGCTTCGAAACAAACAGAATACCATTTCAACGTGAAGTGAGTCCGCTCTCGAAGTGAGTTAGATCACTTGAATGAATTCAAGCGCGTGTTCGAGTTTTTACACACTCTGCAGTTTGTCACGTATCTAGTTGTACAAAAAAGCTTGTCCTTTTTAGTATTATTTATTTAATTTATAGGGTCGAGTCCCTCAAAAGTGTACTACGATGTGCCAGTGATGAGTAACCTGGATGGAAGCGATATGGGGACATGTACACCTGGCTTTACTTCACAAACGGATGGCACTTGTAAAGGTAAAATCCTACTCATATTATTAACGCGAAAGTTTGCATGGATGTATGGATGTTTCTTACTCTTTCACGCAAAAACTACTGATCCTATTTGGATGAAACTTGGAATACATATTGTCTGTGACCTGGATTAACACAAAGGGTATTTCTTATCAAAAAAAAAAAATTTACGTTTAAAAATCAACGGGATCCAATGGGACGCGAACGAAGTCGCCGGCGAAAGCTAGTTATTTATCAGTTTAAAAACCAGGAAATCCGACTTCAATTTCCCGCTAGAGGCGCTCATCAAGTTATACATTCTCGCAACTACTCGCAAGTCGCTTTTCGATATTCGTTTCGATCACCAAAATAAAACTAAGGCTACGTAGGTACCTACTCAAGTGGTACATTTGCGCGCCATTCATTCACGATGTTATATTTCAGATATCGACGAATGTGAGATAGCAATAAACCACTGTCACTCAACGCAAGTTTGCGAGAACACAGAGGGCGCTTATCGGTGCTCCTGTCCACCAGGGTATGTGGCGCTGGGGGCTGGACAGAGGTGTATGGGTAAGCGACATTGCTTTTTACAGCTAAGATTTTGTTTTTATCCGTTCGTCCCACCAGCATGCTCACTGGGACGAACGGGAATAACTTAATGCATACATTTTTGTATTCCTATTCGCCCCACCTGTGTGACGAAACCCAGTGGGACGAACGAGAATGCACAAACAAGATATGTTAGTGTCAATCTTACAATGGGTGGTCTTATTGCTGAACGAGCGATTTCTTCCAAACAACCTTTTTTAGTTACGAATGTTTTTAATGCAATTTTTTTTTCAGATATGAACGAATGCTCGCTAGCCACGTCTGGATGCGAGTTCGCGTGTGTGAACACAGCCGGAGGGTATGTGTGTGCGTGCCCCGCACACATGCGTCTGCATAAGGACAAACATCACTGCTACACTGGTACCAATTTTTTTTTAAAGGGAATCCCACGTAAGGCATGTTAAGGGCACGTTAAACTGTTGATCCCAGCTCTAGCAGTCGTTAAGCCACGACCGAGGCCTTAAGGCGACCTAAGAACTCCGTCATCAAAGTTGGTCACATACAGTCGAACGATTTTTCTTAATAGCAGTATTATATAATAGTAATCGCCATCAATCTTAATAGGTCACTGAAGGGTTTGAATTTAGTTGGTTTACTAAATAGGCCATCAGAGGAATTAATTTTAGTTGGTTAGCAAAAAAAATTCTTCTACTTAAGCCTCGTTAACTGATGAATCAATGACTTAGAATCAACGCACAGCCTAAACTATAAGTCCTAGTGGTATGAAATTTGGAGGGTAAGTATCCTTATACATGTAGGGGTGCACTAAGAAAGGAATTTTGAAACGTCGCACTCTAAAGGGTAGAACGCGAGCAACGCCGCGGGCGACGGCTAGTTAATAATATTAACTCTGTATTTTCTTCACTACCTATCAATTTTGTTTACAGTGTCAACATCGTACAGAAGCTTGTATGAACAAATGGACAACAGTGAGTATCGCACTTCTGTAGAATACCCGGCGAGGTATAAACACATAGGAAGTGTATAATACTTTATGTATATAAAATAATTTGTACATAATGTAGCTATTGTAATATCATAAATAAGGTTGCCTGGAAGAAATCGCTTTCAGCGGTAAAGCCGCTTATTGTACTTTATTGTATGTAATAAATAAGCCCTGGTAGCTTTAGTGATAAGAAAACCAAGACGAAAAACTAAACGCAGCACATAAATTAGTCTCTAAAACATTGTACTGTACAATAAAGTGTTAATTCAAATTCAAATCGTTTATTGCACTTATGTTGTTTTATAGATGTTGTACAAAAGGTAGTGTAGCAAACATAAACCCTGTTAGGGCACAGCAATTTGTTGAGGTGTACCTACATAAGGCACTAGGTGGCATATTTAAGTATCTAAGATACATGCGGTCTTATTCCAGAACGGGGACTAAAGAAAGTCAAGGTTTAAACGTCAAGGTTTATACAACCCGGCCGAATTAACATGACACCTGGTTCGGAACTCGATACTTCCCCCGCTACACCCCTTAATTTGGCCGGGTTGTATAAACCTTGACGTTTAAACCGTGACTTTCTTTAGTCCCCGTTCTGGAATAAGACCGAAGATGTTTATTTGCATAAATAAGTGCGTTACTACTATCTATCAGTTTGCAGTTATATATCCTATCTATAAATATCAGTAGAGTTCTATGCGCGAACACTATAGAAAAGAGCCGAAGACTGGACTCAATAGCACATCTTGGAAGAGATCTACGTCCAGCAGTAGATTAAAAGTTTGATGATGATGATCATTGGTAAGTTGTAAAGAAAACATCTTGGTAATTTTTATATTTATTTATAAAATCTAATAAAGTTTTTCAAACATAACATTAAACGTGTTATTTTAAGTATTTTGAATACATATTGAAGCATTCTAATATTATTGTTTATCTAAACTAGTCTAAATATATAAAACTCTTTTGAAGCAGAATGAGAATCAACGCACAGCCAAAACTATAAGTCCTAGAGGTATGAAATTTGGAGGGTAGTATCCTTATATAGTATAGGGGTGCACTAAGAAAGGAATTTTGAAACGTCACACTCTAAAGGGTGGAACGCGAGCAACGCCGCGGGCGACGGCTTGTCTATACAATATGAATGTCAGTAAAAGTATTTTTCACTCTACGAGAATGAAGATCTCTAATCTAATAAACGCTGCGAGTTTTATAAACAGTAGGTACGCACTAAGACTGACTATAGTAAACTACTCATTATATTTTAGGTAAGTACCTACGTATTTATTTATTAATGAACATCTACTATATTAAATATATAAGCGATCAAAGGCTTACTTAAATATTTTGCTAACAAACTAACAGATAACAGTCAGTTATTTTTAGACTAACTTTTTGCACGTGATAATAATGTATTTGAAAGACTAAAATAGTGAGATAGGTACGTAGATATACAAGTAAATTAGTGACCACGATTAGACGCAGTGCATGCATTTTGATTGATTAATAAAAGTCGCTGTCCTAGAGATAGATGTTGATGGTTAGATTCGAAAGACCAAAGCGACCGCTTTTTTTTATGAAATAAACCGTTTCAGTTTGAACGTCAAGATGGCAAAAGTCTCGATACTAGTTAGTACCTTGCTCTAGTTAGTACTTGAAAAAATAGGTAGTTAGTCGGTAATTATATTGAAATTAAGAAAGTGGATCCATCTTGACGTTTATTTTCATCAATTTAAATTCACAGTGTCGAGTCCGAGTTTTTGGAACTACGTTTTCGAAAGTGAAGTGTTTATCGATTCGTCCGCTAGGGGCGCTTATCACTTCATACAAAAACTTCCTAGATTTTCGACAAATACTCTATTGATTATTCCAAGATGTTGACGGTCGCTCGGCGTTTGTTTCCACCAAAAACATTCACAACGCAATCCTTACAAACGTTTTGTTGAGCTAAGCATGTAAAGATCTAACGATTTGTTGTACTTTGCGTTTCCACCGCAGCACAACATGTTTTACAATCCTTATAAAATGTGTATTTTTTGTTATCCAGATAAATCGGTAAACATCAACACCTTGTAAGTGTTGCGAGATTTGTACAACACAATCCATACAAGAAATCCTTACAAACAATCTGCACAAGATTCTGAAATGTCAAACATGCACAAGGGTGGGCGGTGGAAACACAATTCGATATCTTCACAGAGTTGTGCATGTTTTGTGTAGACATCTTCTTGGTGGAAACCAACGTAAGATATTTACGTAGCGATGGGGGCAAGGCGCTCGTTACCAAACATCTTTCTCACAGGTCCTCGCTTGGGGTCCAGGATTCGCTCGTCGTGCTTACGGGAAGTATGTCTGGAAGGCATGAACTGGTTTTAATAGTACGCTCGTCCTAAATGCCTGTATTACTGCAAGCGTTGTAAGAAACGCAACTGTCCACAGTACACACAATCCAGCTGTGATGGTAACTTTCACCATTGCATGACATATTTAGTAAAAACTAGTACCTACTATTGTCTGTGTAAAATACATTGTTTAAACTGCGATTCTCAGCTTACAGAATCGCAACGCAAATAGACAGCCATTTTATGAAATTTGGTCCGCCATTTTGTGGCGTTAGGTCAGTAGGGTAGTTAGGTACCTTACTACCAATGCTTATTAGGAGATTTGGCTGTGCACTTACACTGAAGATAATGAACTTGTACTTGTAAGTACCAAAGTGTAACGTTCTTTTCTAGATTTCTTCTCTCCTAGGTAGTACCTACTGTGACTTGCTGTGAATGATATGACAGCGTGTGTGATGGTCTGATATTATGGAGTTCGATATGGGTAGCAAACTGATAGGTAGGTAGGTACTATGATGACTGCATGAATTTTCACTAGTAACAAAGTGTGTATGTAATGTACCTAGTGTTTGCAGTATGTAATATTGTGCGTTACGATCAACTCATGTTCAGCCTGATTGTGTGCAGAAGTGGAAATTATACGCCAACTCATACTAGCGCACAGTCGAAGCAAAACAGCAAATTCAGACTCGTGAAATCGTTCGTATTCGTGAATTCGCGGTTCTTTTTTATCTAAGATGAAATATGTGCATTACGTTGTGGAGATAAGGTTGAATTTGCTATGTTAAGTTTCTTCGATGAGGCCTTTACCCGTGAGGGGTCCTAACGAAAAAATAATAATAATAAAATTGAAATGATAAAATGAAATCCTAACAATTAAGTAATTTAATCATAATTTTAAATCAAAATCAAATGTATTCTATTATAATTTATTTATATCTAAATGTAATAATATTAATTTTAATTGAAATGAAAAGAAGAGCATGAAATGTCTAACTACGTATTATTTAAGTTATGGAATAAATGGGCTTTTTTATTTAATTTATTTATTATTTATAAGTTTCTTCGATGCGTTTCGACTCTGCGCTAGTATGAGTTGACCCTAACACAATGATGGATACTTACTGCCAGTAGGGGCCGTTCTTCTGAAGACGCATGATGTTATTCTGAATAATCATCAGCTCGTTTTGCAAATACGTTCGCTGGTCATGCACTCGAACGTACAGCTGAAAGTTAAATACAACTGTAATTACAAGTCACGTAATTACAACAGTGTCAAATTGGTATATCATTTTAAGAGCGACCGAAAAAAATTACAGAAGCTTAGACTGTTTAGATATACATATTATATATCTAGAACTAGACTCGTATACTTTTTAAAATCGAACAATGTACCTACCTATGAAACGGAGGTCAACGTTTGAAGTGCGTTGCATACAAAACGAGATTTTCAGTGTGTAATTTTGGTTGGGAGTCCCGCTTCTTAAAACGTAGTGTTAGGTACAAATTCTGTGGTAGGTACATACCTTGGACTCTGAATCAAGACGCCACTCCTTGCTGCGCAAAGTGCTGATCAAATCGGTTTTGAGCCTTTCGAATCTCTTCACGGTACGCAACAACTCAGCCTGAAAAAAAAAACAATTTTCTAATTTTAATACCTACCTAACTCAAACGTCATCGTGCTACTAAGTAGGCCTACCTAAATTGCGAAGCTTAAATAATATTTACTTAACATATTTGGTACGTTAAGTAAGGTATTAAGGTTGGTGGACCATTTTAAATGTTAGCCTATGAACTTACTGGAGTCAGGATATCCAAGTTTATGTTCAAATCGTCATGTTTCAGTCGGCAATCTGAAAACCCAAAACTTATCATAAATTTTACGTCAAAACTAGCCCACAACCACTTTAGTCTTCGAGGCTCGATCATACCGTACCAACAACTGTCTTGCACGCTCCATCCACGGCCTTTACTTGACCTTAACCAAGTCCAATAAGTACTTACAAAACATTTTATTTAGGTCAGGCTCCGGCTTTAGTCGGTATGCGGAGCATATTAGCTACCTACCTAAGTACCTACCCTCGATTTTCATATCTATTGTAGGTACCTAGTTATGTTGGTAGGTTACAATAAATTCACAAAAAAGCATGAGCCACGTTAATACACCTTCATCATTAAATGATGATGATGGTGGCAGTTCAATGGAACTGAGGGCCTAGTACGAGTTTTGGTGTGTAAATCAGTGTAAAACGTCTGACGCTAAGCACACGTGTGCGCTTATTTGTATGGAGACACTAAGCGGATTCATTGAAAAGCCGATTTTGATAAAAATATACGACCTATCTGGAAGTATACCTACCCTTCTTATATGACGCGGGTTCTGTGGTAAGAAACATTTTTTTTTAATTTTTTTAAATACAAAAGTATTGAGAACCTTCTCATTTTTTGAAGTCAGTTAAAATACTTGACATGACTCACCAGGACCACAGATCTTGGCATTCTTAATCCTGTCTTTGAGGATCGGCAGCTCCCCTCGCAATAAATCAATGTTTTCCAACAGCATCTTGTGTTTCCCGCTCTCTCGATGAAGGTCATCGTCTCCGTCCCAAGAGTAATCGCTTTGCTGCAAATCTTCTTGGAGATTGAAGATCTGTTTCTCTATATCCCCGTTCTGCCATGCCGCTGAATCTCTGGGTAAAATTAGATATTTTAAGCTTTACACCCGTAGGTAACTGATATGGCAGCGAGACCCCTTCTAACTGCTATATTATCAGTCAATAGTAGACGTATCCGGAATATTTGTGGGATGTGTGTGTGTTGGTAAAACCAGCTTTAGTATAAAACTTGTTTGTTAGATTAGGTAGGTAGGTGGGTCTAGGTACCTACCTACTTTGTTACCCAGATTACCAAGCGGAAAATAAGTGCATTGCATTCCTAGTCTAGTATATTATTATGATCTGTGCTAGTAGGTATGATAGACTAACTAGGAAATTAACAGTCTAACAAATTGTGCTGAGCTCGGTGCAATTAGGTAGGTACCGACCTACCTAGGTAACTAAAGCTTACAAAACTCACCTTGTATTGTGTAAGTGGGCACCTACCTACCTAAAAGTGCAGACTGTTACCTATACCAAACTAGGTACAATAAAATTAAATTTTACTCCCTAGGTACTAACTGGTACCTAGGTACCTACTGTGAATGGGTACTAAACCCTAGGTTACAATTTACTCCAAATGTGCACCAGTTTCACTGACCTACAATTCTTTTCGTGTTCCAATTCACTTTTCAAGCAGTCGATTTCGCTATCATTCATTTTAAATAATTATTTAGATAAATTATATCGTGAAAATTACAGTGATATGTTCAGTGATACAGTGAAACTTACGATTCCACCGTTGCCCTCGGGTAGGACCATTGATTATACAAAGCGATGGCAACCAGTTTATTAGGCCCGACTATTGACCTTGATTTAGGATCCACTGATTCTCGTAAGACGAAATACTTAGCTTACCTACCTACCTACCTACCTTTCTAAAAAAGCTCTCGATGAATTTTACCTAGGTATGTGCTAGTTTAAAGAGCGTTACCTATAAATCAGTTAATGTAAGTACCTAGGTAGGTACCTAAGCCTTCATTAAAAAGTTTTATGCAAACTGTAGAGTTATTAACAAGTGAGCCATCCATCTTCTCGTTTAGTTTGTTAGTTTGAGTGATCTTTATAATAAAATAAAATAAAAACTCATTGTTCAAAACTATTTCAAACGTTCAATGACATATTATGACGTAACTTCATCGCATCCGGGTCTGGTTATTGTACAACCATGAAATCCACAGCCTGATCCTGGGAAAGAGCATAAAATATTACTATACGCTTCCGAATCTGTGCTTTTCATGGTTGTGAAATGATTGGTACGGCCCGTCCGCTGGAGGTCGACAAAACGTGACATTGGTGAAATTGCGGGCAACACTGCAAAGATCAACAAAAACAAACTTTGACACAAACGTTTGAATTTCGAAATTTTCGAATTTGACTAACTAAAACAAAAGAGAAAATCACTTGTGTTTAATTATATTGATTTTTATCTCTAAAAATGAGTTTACTGAGTGCCGTGCTACAGGAAGCCAATAAAGCGACTTCAGTAGATTATAATAAACTCCGTGATGAGCTACTTTCGAAGGTAAACGACACCATCGAACGAATTGAAATGTTATCATGTGCAATAGAACAGTATCTCATCGACACTTTCGTTAATTTCTCTGCTACTAAAAGCTTAGAACTAATAAATTTCAAAAACCGCAAAGCTAATATAGAATTGGAGTACAAAAGCTGCATGAACGATATGAAAACAATACAAGTACAATTCAAAAATATGAACCATGAATCTGACTGTAACTGGGTTGCATATTTGAAACACTACGATTACTTCAGTAGATTATGCATAGCCGCTGAAGGGAAAAGCATTCTTGAGAGGGCGAATCACGAATTCAAGAGATTCAATTACAGTGATGCAATGCTGGCCATTGAAAACTTCAAAAATAAATTAAAAACATTAAAATTTGATGGTGATTTGACGAAAGTGGTAACAAATATGAATGCGCAGGCTGAAAATCAACTCGCACTGTATACTGCGCACTTGAGTATCGAATGGGAGGATATATTCACCTGGTCACAAAAGAAAGGCTTGCATTTCCTCACCTACTCGCTATCAGTCCAGCAAAGTGACCCAATTCGTCTACAGAAGGTGCTCATGTCTCTGTATGTAACTAATAGAATTAACGCTGAGCTGGGACTATTCTCCCACTTCTTTCTAGACAAGTTGCTACATGATGTTATACGTCATAACTGTGATATATTCACTGAAGACCATGTTGGTGCTATTATCTTTAACATAAAAATAAACTTGAATGATAAAAAAAAACCGAGCTACCAGACTGTTTTTAACAATCTAACAGCTATATTTGAGTTCCTGCAGTCGACACTGGGATCTCATTTTGAATTGAATCTCACATTCATTGAAGTATTAGCTGACTCAATAAGAAATAAGTTTTTCAATATTATCATTGAAGATTGCATCCGTAGCAACTTGCCATCATGCGATAGTAGCTACCAAGAGTACAAGAATATCGTTGTTGAGTTGGATGCATTTAACAAGTTTCTCGTTGATCAAAAATTTGTTGAAGCCAGCAAATCTCCCCTGAACAAATACATCGATGACACTGAATGTGTGTTATACAACAAGAAATGTGACAAGCTCCTCTATGACGTACGCAAGTTACTAACCGAGAGTCTTAGTTATGGAACAGTAACAGTTGGTGCCTCGGTAGAAATATCTAATGAATCTATAAACGAAACGAAGGACAATGACTGGGATATATCCAAGCCAATCTTCCTTCCCAAATGTGTTATATCCCGGAACGTGGAGAAAATCATGACGGTGATTGTCGAACATTTGGAAGAGAGTGCAAAGTTGCCCCAGAAGTATAGCTTCCAACTTGTGGGGTATGTTCGGGATATAGCTGTTATGTACCAATGTGTTGTACCTCACAAGTTCAAAGTGAACCTCGAGTGTTGCCCTGCCGATATAGGTGAGACACAATTGCCCAAGTATGGGACAGGGTTTGTTACCAAAAAAAGTAACATCAATAATGTTTTTCACATTTCCAGCGTTATTCTTCAACAACTGCTTCTACCTAGCGCATGGCCTGGTCGGACCCCCATGGTGCACCACCTTACCGAAACCTCTGGCAGACCATCTGGCCCTGATCCTGCTGGAGAGCATCCAGGATCTCAGGGTGCTGGGCCTGGAGAAGATCTCGTTATATTTGCAGAAGCAGAAGGGTGTTATCAATCAGAGTATTGAAGCCAAAGGTAAATAGGTCATCATCATCATTATTAGCCTGTAATACCGCGTTCACACATTACTTTAGCAACATCGCCTTTATTCTTATTAGGAAGCAAGGGCATGAACATTCCAGGAGAGAGGCAAGCAAGCAAGCTTGTATGAGTTAGTGGCCAACTCTGGTGACGGAGTTTTTAGGCCGCCTTAAGGCCTCCGTCGTGGCTTAGCGACTGCTAGAGCCGGGATCGACAGTTTAACGTGCCCTCCGAAGCACGGAAGCGCTCAGATGTAAATGCCACTAGCGGTCACCCATCCAAATACCGCGCAGAGCGTCGCTTAACTTAGATAATCAGGGAAGATTGACTGAGCAAGGAACGCCACGAGGGCTTCAGACTGAGACATGATCGTGTTTAGATTGCGCTCATGCCCACTTCCCTGCCGACTGCAGCTGAGTGTAAACGTAACTTAATGTACTAGAGCCAATTGCAGTACAGGTCTGCACTCCACTAAACCGGTAAATATATTTTTTTTAAAATTTTTTTTTTAGATCCGCAATCATCCTGGACCAATACAACATTCGAGCAGTTTGACTGCGCAATAAACGACGCTCTAACCCTCATGTCCGACCTCAAAGCATCATGGTTGTTTGTCCTACCCACAAAAATGTATGAGATGTCGCTCTGTACGTTAGCACAGGCGTTATGCCAAGCTGTGTTGGATCGCGTGTTTGGTAATTCTAAGCCAGTGGGGGAAGAGCTGGTGTTTCTGATCGCGGTGAGGGTTGAGGATACTGTGCTGGCGATAGAAGCTTTGTTTCAGGTACATATTGCATTTTCTATCGGTCTTAGTGTCGTGGATAATCTAAAATGCTTTCGTGTCAGTAGTACTACTAAAAAGTACAACTTGTTTATTTATTTATTGAGGATTGCCAACAAAAGATACACAAAATAACAAAAAGTATCATCTTACATAGTACATACTTATATCTAGTGTAGGTAGTACAAATGCAAATGACACACCTTTTTACCTCTCTAGTAGAATTGTAGTAGTAAAAAGAATTCAACAAGTCGAGTGAATAGACTTGTATTTTTTGTAGTACTACTGACACGGAGGCAAATAGTGACATCGCCAAACGTCGCATAACTTAGATAATCGAAAGACTGACTAACGCTTCTAAAATATTTATAAAGTTGTTGTGTTTCAGGAGCAAATCCAATTTGACACAAAAATAAGCAACTGGGCGAAATTCACGAAACTGCCAACACTTCTGAAAGGGCAGCTTTTGGAGATATCACACCTTTGGAGTAAAACTGAACAACTGAAGTTCTTCACGTGCGAGGAAGTGAGGCAGGTCGTCAAAATGAGGTTCCCTGATGATAAATACAGGCTGAGGATATTGAAAGAAATACAGTGAATTTTCTTGAAATTGGTGTCTTTATTTGACTCAAAGTGTTGTCTCTGTTCGTCATCTCATTACTCATTGGACAAATCTGACTAAGCATTAGTTATCTTTTAAGGTATGACTTTGAGTGTGGCAGTTATTTATTTAACTCTTTATTGCACAAAATGAAGAAGTGTACAATTAGATGGGCTTAAAGCTATAAGCATTTTCTGCCTGCCAACCTTACAGGTAGGGAGAAAGGTGGGCGTGCAAAGTTAAGAAATAAACAGTACCTACATATTCAAAACAATCAATCAAAATAAATGGACAGGAGACAAGAACAGATAACACTAATAATAGGGGTTATGTACCTAACATGCAAGTACCTATTTGAATGTAGAGCCTGTCGTACGGAAATAAAAGTCCTATATTAATAATTAGAGGCGTGTAGGTAACACGCCTCTAATTATTAATTATCTAGGTACCTCTTGCCAAAGTATCACTTAATTGGTACCAAATTAAAACTAACACAAATAACACTTGAGAGGAAGTGGTCCAGAATGATTCGTGTCAGTAGGTTATTTAGCGTGTAGCGTACCTACTTACCTATTTTGCATTCTCGTTTCGCGTGTACACTTACCTATATAGTTGCATAAGTTTTACTAAGTGCGTGCGGAAGAACCGGAAACAGGAACAATAATAAAGTAAACACAAACAGTGGTAGGTAAGTATTTACAAAAAAAATATAGGTAAGTAAGTACATAGCAATTTAGTTCAAGTAGGTAGGTTAGGTACATTACATACCTATCAGCAGTTTAGTTCAGTATAGTACTAGGTACGTTAAATACCTAGATACCTACCTAATTTCTTTAGGTTCTATGAACTTAGGTAGGTACCTACCTACCAAATTTTTGCAATGCCTGTATGTAGGTAGGTATATTGTACTGTGCAGTAGTTAGATAACTTTATTTATTTATTAGTTTATAGACGAACAGCTTTCGCTGTTATGTCTACGTCACACAGTGTTGAAATGTCTTTTTTAGTCACTTTTTTTAAGCACTGTTTTATTTATTCGTAGCCAGTTGTCGAGTTTATTTTTGAAGGCATTTATGGAGTTAGCAGTAACAAAGTCCTCAGGCAGCATGTTCGGGAAATCATTTAACTTTTCAATGAAAGTAAATTACCCCTGTAGTTGTATTGTAGTATGTACCTAAGCGGTTTGTTAATTTCAATCATAGCCCGGTCTGAAATTAAATTAATTCCCGGCAGCAAATTTTTTGCTGCAACCTTTAAGGACACAGGTAGTCTAAATCCAAAATGGCGACCAAATTCCGCCGGTGCGTTAGCCGCCATCTTGAATGTAAGGGGGAATGGTTTTTGCAATGTTTATCTCGGTCATTTTCAACTTTTCAACAAAAATGGTGAGGACTAAAGTTGTTGTAAATGTGAATCTCTACAATTTATTAGTTGCAAGTTTTTTCGTACGATCGATATTTTTCGAGTTATACGCGATAAAGTGGTAAAGTATAATTATCAAATTATCTCGATTATTATTAACTTTATGACATAAATGTACATATATATTGATAGGTATAAAAGCACAGAAATCACAAAGATAGCAGAACAGCGAGATAAAAAAGCGAAAAAAGCGTTTTTCTCGACTTTTGGTTTTCAAAATGCGCCCGCCGCCGCACGCGTTTCAAATGTCAAAGGTAAATGACAAAAATCATACTGAATGGTCTTAAAAATTCCTTGCAGGAAACATCGGCTACGTACACAGTACCGTGTACATTACTTAAGAAATAGCTACTTTTATCATTGGATGATGTTATCAGATAAAAACACCATAACTACGTACATTATTATGGTGTTTTTCATCTGATTTCTATGATGACCTGTAAGTCACAGTCAGGTGTAACGAACGGTTCAGTGGGGGTTAAACTAGTGAGTTTTTCACTGTTATCACAAGCCAAAAAGGTGATTAAACAGTCTGATAGTGGCATTGACAGAGAAAGTCATCGAATCCAACCACCCATCACGCGAATGCTTTAAAAGGGGTGGCATTTCCTCGCGCACTTCATTACGCACATGCTTGGTACCGGCCGCCGGTTACACACAATGAGACAATTATCGGTAGGTAATTAATATTTTTGAATAAATAACACGCAAACCGAAGGTAAAACACAAAAAATGGCAGATATTGCGTGCGCTATTTTCGGCGGTAATGTGAGTGGTATTGTGAGAAAGAAGTTTTTACAGCATCAGTGAAGTGAATTAAATTACAAGTTTAGTGAAAAGTTCAAAGTGTATTGTGCAGTTTTGTGTTCCATGGATACTTTTTGGTAATGTGTTGTTTAGTTTACCTACCTACCTAAGTTATTTTAAGTCTTTATTAAGTAAATTGTTTATTTTCTATGATCACCTAATTAAATTATAAAAGCATGTTATGTACCTACCCATATATAATATTTATTAAATCATTGTACAACTAAAAATAAAATATGTTTTATTTTTATATTATGTAGTGCCTGGAATATTATTTTACATGAATGAGCTTGATTAAGTACGTACAATAATAAGTATCTAATGTATCTCTACATAACCGTTCATTTAAAGGAACACTAGATCTAGCGTGCACACAATTGTAATCTGTAAAAACTATCACGCCAACACAACAACAAAAACTAACTGTCGTTTTTAACTCTCGTTTTTGATTAAAGGACCAAAAAACATGTGTTGTCGCGTGTCGTTTGATATTTTATTTAGGTACAGTACAGATACCTCTATGTATATTAAAGACAACACATATTATATTGATATTCTGTGACTTACCTCATGTACCTATGTAAGTAGAGTAGCATTTCGCTAGCTCTCATGTAGAGCGTATGCAGACGCACATTTCACATTAAATCGTTCACGTTAAATCATCATAACACAAGATTTCTTCTTTCCAGACATTCCTGATCTTTACGTTAGTAATCGTCGTCAACCAAGGTGGCGTAACGGCACAAGATGAGACTAAGGTCGATCAAGTCGCTCAAGAGGCTAAGAACCACGCTATCACAATTGTTGATAGCCCAAAGTATGTAATGAAGCACCCTGGCCCGCTGCCGCCGGTGACGAAGCCTGAGACGAGTCACAGGCCAGAGACAAGGCCACCGAGCAAACCGCCCCTCTTCCCTGATAAACCGAAACAAACCATCTTTGCCGATCTCCCTCGACCTTACTTCGGAAAGTTCGGATACCCACCGCCGAGGACGTACCCCCTCATGAAATATCCAAACTCGATCTACCAGTTCCCTCGAGTGATTCCGCTGCCGCCGCACCACAAAAACTTCTTCATCAAATCCCGACCGCTGCAGTACGTTGCTTCCACGCAACAACCTGTCAAAACTCCGCACACCCCGAAGTTCAGCTTACCCGTGCAGACGATAAACGGGATCCGCACTGATACTGTCAGGCCTCCGAAAATAGCACAAAATACATCATTAGCCAGCAGCACGACCAGCACCACAACATCGACCACGACGACCACCACAGAAGAAACCACGACAGCCAAGCTTTTAAGAACTAAAAGGATATGGCCAAAAAAAGTTCAAAAACTTAACACTACTTCAAATGTAACAGATTTTATAAACGGCACAAAAATAGTGATAGAAAACTACAACGCCCATGCGAATGAAGTGGACATTGATACATCAGCAAGCCACCACAGCAGAGTCAGACAAGTCTACCGAAACTCGACGACAACCACACAGCCGACGAAGCGAGGATACCGTCCAGTCACACGAGCACCCAAACACAAATCTACGACCACTCCAACTCCTTTAGATACAAACTTCACCCACATAGGACCGAACGATTGGGTTCCAATTGTACCATCACACTACCCTAAAATACATAAAACGAAGAGCAAAAAAACTCCTCTAGGTAGAAGATCTGATAAGATAGCCATTAAGCAAACTCCTATGAGCAGAAGATCAGACTTTTACGCTGACGCACCTTTAGCTACAGACAAAGAAATGATGTACATGCAGTCTTTCGGACTTGTCCCTATGCCCACTGATCATACCGTCGCCGCTGCCATGGACAGAAAAAGAACGGTGTACTTTAAACCAAAGAGGCCATCCCATTCACATTATTCCAGCTACAGTACAAGCCCCTACTCACCTTACATGCAGACTTTATCCGGAGACCTCCAGACGGAAGAAAGTCATCACAAACCAAAATACGTCACCAAAATCAAGCACCATCATCATCACCACCATCACAAATACGTTAAAACTGTCCAAAAACCTGTGAAGGTCCCGTACAAAGTCGAAGTTCCAAAGCCTTATCCCGTACCTGTGGAGAAAAAAGTGGAAGTGCCTGTCGAAAAAATAAAACTAGTCGATCGACCTGTACCATACCCAGTAACTGTAGAGAAAAAAGTTCCTTATCCCATTGGGATTAAAGTTCCCCAGCCAGTGCCTGTCAAAGTAGTCGAGAAAGAGTATATTCCGAAACCGTACCCAATAGTCCATCACGTTCCGGTAGTGAAACATGTACAAGTTAAAGTGCCCGTGCCCCAACCGTACCCCGTGGAAAAAAGAGTGCCGTATCCAGTAGAAGTTAAGGTTCCGGTAGACCGGCCAGTCCCGGTCGCAGTGCCTGTTGAAAAGCAAGTACCATACCCCGTTCACGTGAAGGTGTTCGTGCCCCAGCCTTACCCTGTTCAAGTGAAAGTCCCGTACGCCGTGGAGAAAAGAGTGCCTTATCCCGTGGAGAAGAGAGTGCCTTATCCCGTCGAAGTAGAGAAAAAGGTCCCAGTTCCCGTGGAGATACTGGTACCCCAACGAGTAGAGGTTGAGAGACGAGTGCCTGTTTACATCCCGAGGCCGTATCCTGTTGAGAAGAGAGTGCCTTATCCCGTCAAAGTGCCGTATCCTGTCAAAGTGCCTTTTGAAGTCCCAGTTTACATCCATCATCCATTCCAAATGGTCGATTACGATGATGTGTCATCAGCAAGCCCGGTGTCAAGCACAGCCCAACATACTGTGACAGTCCACGGGAACTCAGCTTTCACGTCTGGTTTCCATTCCCGGTCTGATGATGGGCTATCTACGGAAGCGTTTCAATCTGGATTCCAATCCCGTTCTGACGATGGAGTAACTGCACAAACGCTCATATCTGGTTTCCAATCTCGTTCTGATGATGAAGTAACAGCTAGAGAAGCCATTAAAACTGGTTTCCAATCATCTGACGCTGAAGTCACCACGCCAGTTGTGACGACGTCCACGGCAAGTAGTTAATATTCAAATCTAGGTTAGGTAATACCTATTTGTAAGTTATTGTGTGATTGTGATGTTAAGTAAATTTTATTGGAACGAGTAAATGAATGCAGCTCTGTGATAGTCTTTGTTTTTTCTGAGCTGGAGAACGAATGGCACTAAATTCCTGATATGCGCCCATTGTGTTTAATTCAAGTCAAAGAGTCTAAAAGAGGAGCTTATTTAATTGTAGGTTTATTCAATTGCACCTTTGTCGTTTATGGCAATTTTGCAACCACTTATGCCTAGCGGTAAGTGCATAATCATCCTGCCATAACAATGTCAGTCACCTTTGCAACCGCCGCGCCGTGACAAGCGCATGACTGGCGAACTGTGAACTAGTGTGACCGTGACACTCAGATCCATAAAAAAATATTTCTATAAATATCGCTGTTCTATTAATCTTACTATACTTACTTATAATGCAACACTACGAAGCATTAACATAGCTTTTAAACACCTTTACACGGATTATAGATTAATTTCTTTTTAATTAGGTACCTACCAGGAAAATATACTCCTAACTGCTTAATTATTTGCTTCTTGAACAGACACTTCGAAGGTTGTTTGGCAGACATATAAAAGCCATTCATTTTTTCCGAAAAATCTATAGGTATGTATAGGTACGTAGGTACCTAGATGATAGATGATCTCAAATGGAGATTTAGGAAGGTTCTTTATTTATAATCAATGTTTCTTTTACTTTCTGTGCGTTTTATTTGTGTTGAAAACAATTAAAACAATAGTACACAATTAGCGGAATAGGAAGAGTAAACGAAAGTGGTCGCGGTCGAGTTCACTCACAGCGAAACGGTCGCGCCTGTATGCTTCATTCATTCGAGCAAAAACTACAAGTAATCCACAATCTCGTAACCGGAAAGCAAACATTACAAACGCACTTGTTAATCCTTGGAATAACAAAAAGTTCTTTCATAAAATTTTGACGGATTTCGGTTAAAACCAAACTCTATAACTTTGTGATACTTTAATAAAATATGGCAGTTCCATTATAATTACGCGGATCTTCCTAAACTGTTTTAATTTTTTAGCAAGCAAGCTCGCATGAGTTAGTGGCCAACTCTGGTGACGGAATTTTTAGTCCGCCTTAAGGCCTCCGTCATGGCTTAACGACTGATAGAGCCGGGACCGACAGCTTAACGTAGCACGGAAGAGCTCAGATGTAAACGCCACTAGCCGTCACCCATCCAAATAGTGACCGCGCAGAACATCGCTTAACTTAGATAATCGATAAAGATTGACTAAACAAGCCCAGCCACGAGCGCTTCTAAGTACATAGGTACCTATCACCTGTGCATGTTGCAAAACTTTTTGTTGTTTATGTTATTAACGTTTTTCGTAACTTACAAAGAAATCGTGACGACAAATATTTAAACAACTTGTATACGCACGGAAATAGTAGTATGAAATTAAGTATGGTTTGAATAATTTATTTTAAAATATAAAATAAAAACAAAGCTTAACAATATGTCTATACTGTGACTTCACTTGACTTTGACAAACTGCCACTCGAGTTCATAAACACCAACCGATGTCTGGTTCTTTTCATCATAGTCTGCCCATTCTTTATCTGATAGATCTACATCTTCAAATTTCTTTCCTGTGTACAAAATAATATCAGTCAGCGAGATCAAACTAATTGAAGTTCCTTATGATTTTTTAGTCTCCATCTCCACTTATAATTTTTTAGCCATTATGAGCATTTAAAATTGGAATTAAATAATCTTTTTTCTAGATATGTTGGTCTTTGCAAGCCTTCAGTTGCATCAATTCAAATTGAAAAAAACATCTAAACTTAATATACCTTATTATAAAATTAATAATATTCTATGGGCTACATTATAAATATACATAAAATAGTAACACAGAAAGATACACCAGTGCATGGTAAAAAAAAAATTAGGCCCGGATTCCTTACAATTTTGACCAAGACTCTTTGGCACAAAATGTTAAATTTACATAATTATAGCTTTATAACTCTGGAAAACTCAAATGGAGGCCTTTTCCCAGCAGTGGGACAGTATGGGCAGACATGAACAAAAACCCAGGTACCTACCATTTTCTTCAGCTTCAGCAAGCCACCCGGACTTAGGCTCAAAATCTACAAGCTCCACTCCCCGGCAGTCAAATATAACAATAGTCTTGAATTTATTCGCATCATTGTTTGTGTATTGTCCTGAAATTACATCAAGGAATTATAGGTGCTAGTAAAATAGGTGACTACTGGTTGACTAACCAGAATTTAATTTAATTTCATCATCATCTTCCTACCCTTGTCCCACGCTAAGTGGGGTCGGTACAACATGTCTTCGTCTTCCACTCTCCTCTATCAGCCGTCATCTCGGTGTTCACTCCTTTCTTACTCATATCTTCTTTCACACAGTCCATCCATCTTTTCTTTGGCCTACCTCTACTTCTACATCCGTCCACATTCATGTCTAGCACTCTTCTCGTAATATGACTTTCTTCCCTCCGCATGACATGCCCATACCACGCTAACCTATTACTCCTCAACTTGTCCGTTATTGGCGCTACTTTCAAACTTCCTCTTATATAATTTATTTATTTAAAAAAATTGTATACCTAATCAATTTAATATGTTAATGAAATGTTTGAAATTTAATTTGACTTAAAATTAGTATTACAATAATAATAGCATTAGAAATTGATTATAAAAAAAGAAATCATAAACAGAGGCCTACTCTCAACCACTGTTCCAAACTGGTGTTTAATTTTTCAGTACAAAATGTTCTGTTAAAATCTGGATCCAGTTTGGAACGATGGTGGTCAAGAGTAGACCTATTGTTTCAGTTGAACTCCATTATCTACCACTTCACTTGGCGATAAAGGCGGTGGTAAAAGATGGTGTAATTGTTAGTAATGTAGGTGCCTACACACTCAGCTCATGCTGCTGCCTGGCCGGCATTATTGCCACAGCACACATTAAGCGGCATACCTACATGCCGGTAGCGGCATGGGCAGTGTGCACGCGGTATTATGCCCTATGCTCATGCCCACTTCCCCGCCGACTGCGGCTGAGTGTGCACGCGGTATTAAGTTACATTACGTACCATTGCTCCCGTCAATAACATCTATGCTGTTCTCCCTTGAACAGAGTTTGCATTTGATAAGTAGGTTGGTCTCAGACCGGTTATGTTTCTGCGCTACCTTCTCATCTTCGGTGAGGTCATGGAACTTCTCCGTTATTTCACCACAACTCCCGCACTTGAGTTTTAGAAACCATTGGTAGTATGGGTAGTTTGTGTACAGTTTCTCGATTGCTTCTAGGTTCGCTTTGATTTGTAATGCAATTTTTACCATGTTTGTTCTGAGTGTGGTAGGTGGTCAAAGAATATGTAATGCGTATTTTGACAATAGGATGCTTCAGCGCATACTACCTACCTACTATTTTATGTAGAATGCAAATAGATTAATAGAATGCTCACTGCTCACAAGAAAATGAAAATCTTCAAAAGAAAAGAATGTAAACAAACAAATTCAACTTCTTTTTTTACACGCTTTTGTTGTTATTGTCAGTCATGTCATGATAACTGTCATGTTACTACAAAGCATAGACAAGAATTAAATTGAATTGAGTGAGGATAATATGTACGTGGTTTCTTCGGAAAATCCTCAGAACCTTGTTAGAGTATTTTTTTCCTATGTTCAGAACAAATGTTCAAGATAAAAGAAAAACCAAGAATATGTAGGGAGGTAAGTACCTACTTACAAAAAAATGAAAGATCATCTTAAAAAAAATTGTTTTATTGTTTGTAAAATAGTTTTACAGACTTATTTACACTAGGTAAGTATAGGTTTTATTATCCTACTTAATAAATATTTATGGACATTTCACACTACGCTTTTTAGACTTACCTAAACAGCCTTGTAATAGATTATTGAGGTATACTAGGTATACATTTATTATGTTGTAGTGCAAATGAGAATAAGGAGAGAAGAAAGCAACACTGTAAGTGTGGTCATGAACAATGTAACTAAGTTAAACAACTCCAAAAAAAGTCAATATATTCAGGTAGGGTTGGTACAAGCCAGATTAAGTTTCCTTGTGACTATTATGTTTTTTCTTATTACCAAACATTGTAAGATTACAGCTTGGGGCGAACAAGTAATACTATCAACCACATTCATTTTGAGACCTGCTAGATTTGGACCCAGGTGCTTTTGAGGAGGGCTTAGATGCCATAGCCTTCTTTTTGGATTCGCTACCGATACTTCTTTTTGCGTACTCCAAGTTAAGATGTTTCATTATTTTCCGCATCGTCTCCCATGACACACTTGGCAATTCAGGGTCTGCATTAACAGCTTGTGTTACCTGGAAATAAACAATGTTCCTACTTTTTATCCTGGAAAATCAATGGGATCCAACGGGACGCGAATGAAATCGCGGGCAGAAGCTAGTAGTTTCATAACAATTAGTAATAGGTATAACTTTAATTTTAGTTACTAGTTAACTAATGAAGTGTAGATAATTTATTCAATGTAGGTTGTCCTAATCAGTAACTATTTGTAGATTACTGAAGTTCAAGTTTCTAAGGTGCTTAGGTTAGGTATGTACCTACATAACATAATTATAGGTAATTTTATTTATATTACATTACATGTATATATATATATATATTATATATATATGTATTGTATTGCGCATGTGATGCCCCTGGTGTTGCAGGCGTCCATAGGCTACGGTAACCGCTTCCCATCAGGCGGGCCGTACGCTTGTTTGCCTACTTAGTAGAATAAAAAAAAAATTATGTAAGGCTTAGGTTACCTTCTTGATTGTGGGAAGCTCGTTTCTGTGAGAAAAACCTTGAACAATCTGTCTTATAGCTGCCGATTGGGATTCATCCAGTTTATCTTTAAAGTTTCTTTTAGGGCCACGTTTTTTTGGAGGTGCTGGTAGTTCCGATCTCCCTTCGTGTTTCTTTATGACCTCCGTTACAGTTCGCGAGGATATTCCCAACATATCTGCTGCTTTGGTGGCACATTCAAAAACCGATATTTTCATCAAATTATCGTATTCTCGTGACTTCTCTTCGTAAACGTATTTGTATACGTTTATTACCATGAGTTTTTCCGTGGCACTCAAAGCCATACGAGGTCTTTTTATTCGTGACCCCGTAACATGCCAGGATATACTGGAACTCGGCTGAACATCCATGCTAACCGAAAACAACGAATCCATTCTTTACGTGCAGATCCAAAACAGTCCAACCTTATGAAAACAACGAACACAACAAACTTGCAAGAAGTCGAGTGAAGTGAAGTGAAGTGATTTTTTTGGCGAGCCTTAATTCTACATAAAAAGTGGTTGTTTTTATATTTTTTCATTGTTTTTTTTAGACGAAGCAAGCAGCGTTTTATGTTTGTAGGTTACAATAGGGCTCGCCGTTACTTACATGTATTTTTATTTTGCTTTGATAGGTGTTTCGTTTCTTCGTGTAGTGGGTGTAGTGTAGAACTGTAGACATTTCGGCTTATAGTTATAGGTGTTCGGTGCTTCGGCTAGGCGGTGTTTTACTAATCTTGCTATCAAAGAGTTATACCTTTTTCCTGCTATTCTTCCTTTTTAGTAACTAATGAGGATATCTTGGACGAATTAACACACTTGTCCAAGGAGGATATGAACCACTTGTGCACTTGTCTTATGAGTGAGAATCATGGAAACAAAAGGTGTTCATTCGAGATGCTGTAACTGCGGTATAAGATGTTATACTAAGAAGTTATTAGCGTTTGCCGAACTCACGGATAACCATCAAAGAATTTTAGATCAATGGCTACATCATCATCAGCAGGTTTGAATTTACATGAATAAATATCAATTTGATCATCTCATTAGGTACCTACATATACTCTTGAACTTAAATTTTAAGGAGCCAATAGATGAAAGAAGAATTTGTGCTGAATGTTTCTCAAAACTGGAGCACTGTGAGACTGTTGACAATCCACCAAGGGCAGTAGGCCATGAAAAAATCTGTACTGGATGTGGTCTATCTCTCCGTTCTAAAAGACACCATGTAGAGACCAGCAAAGAGAACTTGTCACTGCTGAAACCTGAATACAAACAGTACCAGCACTTTAAGGTACCTTTTATTGTATAGATATATAACTTATAGATATCTTGGGGTAGGTATCTAGATTTTTTGCCTACTTTTCTATTTGTAAGCTCCTCTTTTTAGGTGTGCGTTACTCCAGCAAAAAAGTGTTGAATCTGAAAATTCTAAAAATGCAGATAGTTAGAGCCCACTGCCCTGTAAATGTGCCCCAAGTTTTAAATTAGTGCCTATAGCCGTTCTGGAGTTATTCAAGAAATTCACTTTTTGCTGGGGTAACGTTTTTTGCTGGGTCGATTTTCGTTCCTGGTTGAGCTAGCCGAATGAATGTTAGCTTAAAAGGGGGCTAGAGTTTGTGCCTATTAGTGCCCCAACTCCTGAATTTGTGCCCCCTAGGGCTTCGGAGTTATTCCAGTTTTTGCTGGAGTAACGTTTTGCTATCTCCGAAACTACTGGTCGCACAATCATGAAACTTGGTCAGTATAAAGGTATTTCTATTTAGAAATTTGTGCCAGCTCATGTTTTCCAAAAAAAGGCTTCATTCGCGACTTATAAGGCTTTTATTAAAAATCTAAAACCCGCTCCTAGCTCGCTAACCATTACACTGAGGAACCTATTGAAAGTGTCATTCTGTACCTCTTATTACGCTGCAACTGCTGACGAAGTTTCTTATATCTATTTTTAGTGGTTTACGAGAAATAAAGATTTTAAAATTGACCAGAAATGTCATTACTTTGACCCCGAAATACACCCATTTCCTCTAAAGCTGTGGTACTGATTCTTTGCTAGGAATTAGAGCCCATATTCAAATATATGCACACGAAATTTCAGCTTATGCTATGCTATAATTATAAAGATATCGATAAATAACCTACAAGAATCACTTTCTAACCCATATTGGTGGTTAACCGGCTAAATTCAAATGACTGTTAAAAAGCGAACGTCCGATACATGGCGCCTACATTCTTAAATTTATACTATAACATTATTGGTTTCTGTATAGTCTTGTGCAAAAGTGTATGCTCAGATTGTTTTTTTTTTGTTTTTAAAACTTTGAATTGGTTTTATTTTAGATCTTACTTTTTACTCTGTTTTTTTTTTTTTAAAAATCTGGCACTGGAGGCTCGTCCTTTTGCCAATTTTTACTCTGTAAAATTCTTGGGTTGCCCACATACACAGCAAGTATTTTGTAACCAGAAGTCCGTGGCTTTAGAACGCCTAAAATCGTTCTTTCAGGAAAATCTAGAAGCAGACTTTTAGAGGTTAATGATGGTGATAGCCGGATACGTTAATCTAACGAACGAAACGCGATAACGGCTCTTAAGATTCCTGAGAAAATGTAAGTACCTACTTGCAAAGATAACTATCTTATGATGTTTCTATAAATGATAAGTATATCTATAAAATATATTTGTCATAGGTAGGTTGTTTGTAATAATAGATCTAGGTAATAGTTTATTAAGTAATAGTTTTTTATCTAGGTAGGTAGGTACCTACATAATGTTTATCTTGATGACAATGGTCACAGCTCAGTTGGTTTTAGCTCTGCCTTTCGTGCTGTGGGTCGTGGGTTCGATCCCCACAGAGAACAAACATTTGTGTGATCTATTACTATTCCAAATTTCAAGTCAATAGCTTTAATTGATCGAGTGAGCGAAGCGAACGACGGTCTTAGTGACAACTTGGGCAAAAATGCTTTGTATGTTTATATGTTAGTACGTTTGTTCGACGAAATATTTCGAGCCGCTTACCCAATCTTCACAGAACTTTGTAGGTATACAGATAGTGCTCTTATGTTTTACTGGTTTGAAAAATGAAATTAATCGGTCGGGGAGAGTAAAAAAAAAAAGAGTCTTACAAAAATCACGAGTGGGGTGTCATTATGATAGGGCTTTGTCTAGACATTCCAAAATCGTTTTTATTTTTATTGTAGGCTAAATAGTTTTTGAGTTGTTGTTTGTTGAAGTTGTAGTTGAACCAGTATAACGTGAGCGTGACCTAGGTACCATCTCTTAGTTTCAGTGATTTTGTAGTTCAGGTAAGACAGGTACGTAACTAAAAGGCGGTATCGATGTGATTTGCAAAGTTTATTGCAACTATTGTTATTAAAGTCTAGGTTTTATTAGGTAACCCTCGACCGAAAAACGAGTGTTTGACGGTGGTCGTAAGAAAGATGATTTATCTTGAATCATGTACGTGTTGGATGGTTTATAGCCATGTTTGGTGAGTATTGGTGAAGCGTTTTCAAGTTATGAGGATATTCATCAGATGTGAAAACTAATCTTAAGGATTTTAGATAAACTGGAGTCCATACTCTTAGATCTGATGATGACCAGCAATTAGGTATAAAAATGTTTTAAGGAGACTCATGGTTGGGTATTATTTATCGGGAACATCACGAGATCTCAGTTCGGGGCGAACTACTAGTGAACATTCTTCGTATCTGGCAACCCAACAAAACCACTGAATTAATTTTGTTTGTATCTGTACCAACTATTACTAAAATATAACACCGTCAACTGCAAGAGGTAGGCGCCATGTATCGGACGTTCGCTTTTTAACAGTCATTTGAATTTAGCCGGTTAACCACCAATATGGGTTAGAAAGTGATTCTTGTAGGTTATTTATCGATATCTTTATAATTATAGCATAGCATAAGCTGAAATTTCGTGTGCATATATTTGAATATGGGCTCTAATTCCTAGCAAAGAATCAGTACCACAGCTTTAGAGGAAATGGGTGTATTTCGGGGTCAAAGTAATGACATTTCTGGTCAATTTTAAAATCTTTATTTCTCGTAAACCACTAAAAATAGATATAAGAAACTTCGTCAGCAGTTGCAGCGTAATAAGAGGTACGGAATGACACTTTCAATAGGTTCCTCAGTGTAATGGTTAGCGAGCTAGGAGCGGGTTTTAGATTTTTAATAAAAGCCTTATAAGTCGCGAATGAAGCCTTTTTTTGGAAAACAAGAGCTGGCACAAATTTCTAAATAGAAATACCTTTATACTGACCAAGTTTCATGATTGTGCGACCAGTAGTTTCGGAGATAGCAAAACGTTACTCCAGCAAAAACTGGAATAACTCCGAAGCCCTAGGGGGCACAAATTCAGGAGTTGGGGCACTAATAGGCACAAACTCTAGCCCCCTTTTAAGCTAACATTCATTCGGCTAGCTCAACCAGGAACGAAAATCGACCCAGCAAAAAACGTTACCCCAGCAAAAAGTGAATTTCTTGAATAACTCCAGAACGGCTATAGGCACTAATTTAAAACTTGGGGCACATTTACAGGGCAGTGGGCTCTAACTATCTGCATTTTTAGAATTTTCAGATTCAACACTTTTTTGCTGGAGTAACGCACACCTTTTTAGTGGTATCATCCAGTTTTGGAAAAACAAAGCACTTACGGTCACACTCCTATCTAATTAAAACTTGGAACATAACTAAAAGAAACTTATTTAAATTATTATGTAAAGTAAATACCTAGTGTGAAATATTTCACTCCAGACTGATTTCTCCTAAAGTTAGACCTATCTGGGTGATTCAGAAAACCTGTATCATAAATGGAAAACTTCTAAAAGTTAATTGAATTCAAGATAATAGATTAAAACCACAATTATTAAAAGTCCATAATCATCATTAAAAATCTTAGAAATGGGAGGTCATGTTACATTGGCAAGAGTTGGTTATAAAGCAAATTTTTAATCTTACATTATAAAGGTTCATTCGGAACACTACATGCGCAAGTAATTACCTACTTGCGTCTTGCCTAATTTTTTAACTTTGTTTTAAATTTTTCAGACCGGTCTGTATTTATTTTGTCGAAACTGCTACTGGAGATTAATCACATCAAAGAAAGATTTATTGAACTCTAAGAAAGATTCTAAAGCAAATACTGATCAAGAATGTATAAACAAACCTAAACTCAAAGTATCAGACATTAATTCTGATATAAAAAACAAGCCTGAATTACTCGACAACATAAACGTGACAAAATTTAAAGATGATTTTCTTTTGTTACGTGCGTACAAGCGACCTTATGTGAGAAAGGGGAAGTGCTTAATACCCAAATGTTCAGCTCCAGCACAATTATTATCACAAGCCCAAAGAAAACTGCTGTTCTTACAAACGGACACTTTACTACTTAGACGTACAGCACTTTGCAAACGTCATAGACAGTACAATAACTCACAGCGCTTGGGTGTGAACCACTTCAGCAAAACAGCCATTGAAGAGGCAATACATATGTGCGAAAAACCTGTGTCAACTATAGATTTTGATCGAGTCCAAGAAATGCCGGAATACCTATGCAAATATTGGACAGGATTGACACCTGAACAGTTTAAGTCCTTGTACCAGAAATTGAATTTTGATACCAGTCAGTTCCAGTCACTCAGAAATGCTCTTGCGGCACACTTATTGAGGCAAAAAACAGGAGACAGCATATTGAAACTAGCTAACTTATTTTTAATGTCAACTAGTACCTTGTCAAGGCAGCTACTGTTGGTAGAAAAATCTTTCGAAACTTATAATAATAATCTGGAAAACAAAAAAGTTATTCCTACGAAATCAGACTAATAAATTATTAGTAAATAGACAGACAAATCTTTGATCTCATTCAAAACATGTTGGTTAATAAATGTACAAAATCTGAAGTTACCATCATTTTTATTTCATTTGATAAAAATAATATAACCTTAGTTTCATTTGATAAAAATAATATAACCTTAGTTTAATATTGCACTCTGCAACAGATACACAAACTTTATTTTATGAAACTAAATTTAGCTATATAGGGGAATGCTTGATATAATAAACTGACTAAAAGGTACCTACACTTATGCAGATTTTTCATAAATAGGGTAATCAAGCATTATTATTTTTATTGTATGGCGTTAGTCAATACCATCTTATAATTACAAGCTATCCATCAGATATTTTTCATCTGACTTATAGCGTTACTCACGCATGGCGAAACAAGCCCTTAAGCCTTGGTCTCGCGATCGTAACGCATAACGCAGCGGTACGCAGCATGCAGCGCCGGACACATAATTGTATGGAGAACGTCTAGTATGGTATTTTGTTACGTCGCAGCCTGCGTCAGCGGCGAGGAGCAAACGCGGTACTCTGCGTCGTGCGTTACGATCGCGAGACCAAGGCTTTACGCCTTTTGTCCACCAACGCCGGCACCGGTAATGCACTACCAAGTATATATAAAAAACACGTGAACGGCGCGGTTATTGCCCTGCGCGGGCATTGGTGGACACGGCCTATGTCTTTAAATAAATAAATAAAACTAATATTATGTAAAGTTACAATCTATCGCGACAGTGGCGCCACTCTGATGGAGTTTCCTTGCGAATCCGTGTGGATGGTAAGACCCATTTCTTGTAATACGTCATTATCCACTGGACCTTGAAGCGTAGTTTTCGATATCAGCTCCTGAAAATTTACATTAGATAATAAATAAATAAAATATCCTAGGACACATCACACAAAGCTCTCTAGACCCAAACTAAGCAAAGCTTGTACTATGGGAACTAGATTGCTGATACAATACTTTTTTTTTAAATTTAACCTAACTCGTCCCACTGCTGGGCAAAGGTCTCCCCCAAAGACTTCCAATGTTCTCTGTCCCGAGCTTCCTCCCACCATCCTCTTTCGAAGGCGTCTATTTCGTCGCGCCAACGCTTTCTTGGCCGACCCCGATATCGCCGACCGTCAAGGACCCAAGGTGTGGAGTAATCGCCCACCTATCGGGAGGCACCCGGCTTACTTATACATTTTTTTTGTAAATACAAAGGATATGGAATGATACCTGGTTTTCGGGGCAGTTTTCACACAAGTTTCGTATAGCGAAGATCACCCATTGCATGATTACTGTGATAAGAGTTAATAAATATTCAAGTAGCAACATTATTGTTAAAAATTATTTTCGTCTACTGTGACTTTTTGTTTATCTATACAATAACTTTAGTTATTGGACTTATTGGATATTTAATCAGTCGCATAAAGATCCCTTAAATAAAAATCCATCCTATTGGGATGTTAGGGCTAAAATAAAGAAATGAAAATCCTATCCTACTAATATTATAAAAGCGAAAGCTTGTAAGAATGTATGTTTGTTCCTCTTTCACGCTAAAACTACTGAACCGATTTGGATGAAACTTGAAATATATATTGTCCGTGACATGGATAAGATAAACACATAGGCTATTTTTTAACCCGGAAAATCAATGGGATGCGAACTCATCAGAAACGCCTACAAGACTTCGCATAGCAAATTGCACTTCTAATCCTGCATTGACGAAGTCGCGGGCACCAGCTAGAAATTAAGCTACTGCTGGACCGATTTGGATGGAAGTCCGGAGGATGTAGATTCCTTTCACATTGCTGGTCATCATCAGACAATGAAAATGGACTCTCTCAATGCTCTGAGGATCAAATGTTCCTAACTGCAATTATGCCTACAATTTTTTTTTCTTTTTATTTATTGGGCTAAACAAACAGTACCTCAATACATACAAATAAAGTGGTTTCCTATACTAATATATTAATTATGGCACCAACACCGTTTACCACAGAGTAGGTTCATTCAGTTCATGAGGAGTGGGTACATAGTAAGTACCTACTTACAATTTTAAAATCTCAAGAATCTTATTTCTAAAAATACTAGGACGCATTGCCAAATGTTACATTCTATTGCAATGTATTTTTAAAAGGATACAAGGATTACGAGCGTCGATGTTGCAGCAATCCAACAATACCGGAATCACGTCCAATTCACGAATCTGTAATAATCATCATAATAAGTAAACCAACTGCCACACGAGACAGATATTGCAAGTTATTTTTTTAAATAAATGTCCTTGATGGACGACAGCGATTACGGAATGGTGGCCAAGGGACGCTCAAAGACCACGAGGCAGACCACCCGCCCGATGGTCCGATGATATTGTCGCTGTACTTGGGCAGCAGTGGAGAAGACTCGCGCAGGACCGGAGAGACTGGCGTACTAAAGAGGAGACCTATACCCAGCAGTGGGTGCATACAGGCTGAATAGATAGATAGAAATGTCCTTGGACATATTATCACGCAACGCTCTATAGTCTCAAACTAAGCAAAGCTTGTAATATGGGAACTAGATTGCTGATATAATACTTATATACATTTTTTTGTTAATACATGCTTATGATACATAGTAACACCCAGACACAGAACAAACATCTATGTTTGCCACACACAAATGTTTGCCTTCGGTGGGGATCGAACCCACGACCCACAGCACGGAAGGCAGAGGTACTACCGACTGAGCCATGGCGCCTGTCACCTGTTAGGTTTTAATACGATGTTTGCAGTAAAAGTGAATTCGAAAAATACCTGTTTCTTATTTTCCTGGTTTTTCCAACACAAGTTAGCGAGGGTGCGTACTAGTGCAGCTTTGAAACCGAACGCCACGTGCCTTTCCACTGTCTCCACGCACGTGATAGCTTTCTTGTCTATTGCCATATTCACGGCACCTAATCTGTGGAAATAAACGGGTGGGTAAACAATCAGGCTCATAAGAAAACCCCTAAATCCGCCGACCGCTTTTGCCATATCAAAACGTAATCCTAAGGGCCTGGTCAGACCTACGCGGTATTCACTACGTTACCCAGAGCAGCGATAGCCACAGACTATGTTATTAGAGACGCTATCCCGCCGCCCGCCAAGTATTTTGTATAGAAATATGGAATTCCACGGCAAGAGCGAAACTATGCGAACTATTTGAACAGCAAGATTACCGCATCGTAGTGGGTACTCGGCTTTCACTACCGCTCGCTACTGTTTCAGGTCTAAATATGCGGTAAGTAGCAAAAACTTATCTAAATTTGTCGGTATACCTAGCAAAAACCTTACCTAGATTTCAGACTTTCGGGCGAATCAATCTTCACAGATGGTACTTTGTTAACTGCATTGTCATCTGATATCTTCACCTCTTTAACTGCCCCACTTTTCTTCTCCAAATTAACGCTTTCCCCCCTCGTTTTCTCGGACGAAATTCCCAATATCTTCTGCAACTGTTCGCTGAGATCAAAATCTGTTGATAAGTTCTGGCTTTTCTTGACTTCTTTAGGAGTATCTGGCGATAGTTTTTGTGGGTCCGTATCCGGTAAAAGTTCGCTAAGCGGCGGGGATATTTCGCTCGGAGATTCTTTCACTTCTGTTTTTGATTCGTCTTTCATCAGATGTATTTCTGTGGGTGGGTCGTTCGGAGAGCTGTCTTGAGATTCACTTCTACTTGTCGGCTGTAGATCTAATCTTGGCTGCAATGCAACAGGTATAACTTCAGCTATGGTATTCATACTACCACTGGGGGATATGGAATCTATGATCAGGGGTGGCTCTGTATCATCACCAATATCAATCTTATGCTCGAGGCTTATTCTTCTTGTAGGTAGGGGCATTCTGTCTTCAGTTTTAGGTACAGAGCTGCTTCGTCTGTATGCTACTTGGGATAGTTCTGTTTCTAGTTTGACGGAGTTACTTCTAGCTGTTTTTACTTCGGGCATTGACTCTGTGTATTTGAGTGGTATATTTTCCATTGCGTTGATGTTGTCGAGTCGTTCCATGTAGGGCGGGTTGTCGGTACATTCGAAGTATTGCTCGCTACTCTCGGATTCTGTGCATTCTGATGTTGTTTCGTTGCAAGAGAGCATGTTATCGGCTGAATCGTTTTTGCTGAGTGGATCTAGAAAAAAATTAAATCCATTCTACTGCGTAGGTATAGGGATAAACTCACTGGAGTACAGCCCTGCACGCCATTAATTATCCCTTACAAGATCTGCTTATAGCCAGCAGGCTGATCGCAGATGCGCAAACAAAAAAAAAAAAAATCTACTGCGTCTTTATTGATAATAATTGTCTAAATCTTGTGTCGGAATATGGCAATGGCGGTAGAGCTATACTACGCGGCAATGACGACTCAACCACGGAGCGCTATAACGTTGTGTAGCTATAGTCTGTACTAAGAGAAGTGTAAATCTTCTCTTTGATTCAAAAAACTCATTGGTCTTAAAAAAAACTTATGTAGAAAATAGAGGGAGTTGAATTTGTGTGCAATGCCAGTTGCCTAAAACAGCGAAAGAAAGAATTCGTAGGAAACCAGTAAGTATTCAAACAGCAGCCATGTGCTTGCAAATTACCTGAAATGTTTGGACAGGCTCTGACAGCCCCCCTTAGACATCCACTTTAAATAGGTACTAGGTACAAAGATATGTCTATGTAATAATTTTATAACTTAAATTCACTTACTAATAGGTTCACTGAGTGTGTTCACCGCAAGATGTTCATCATTGATAAATTGTTTACCAGTGGCTGCATACAACTTGTTCAGAGATGAAAAGAAGTTGTCACTCTCCTTTCCTAGCTTGTGGATAGCTCTGAGCAAAACTGTAAAAGAAAATATCCTTTTGTTTTTATTAAAGTCTGATAGAGAACTACTGATATATAGAATTCAAACGAAAAACCCAAATCTAAATATGTATATAAAACTCTTTTGAACCTGACTTACTAAACTATAAGTCCTAGAGGTATGAAATTTGGAAGGTAGTATAGTGTAGGGATGCACTAAGAAAGAAATTTTGAAAAGTCACACTCTAAAGGGTCTAGAACGCGAGCAACGCCGCGAGCGACGGCTAGTACATAACTATAATACACAAAGCTCTAAGAATTTTATACTAGCCCGACCTAGGACAAACTATGGGAAGAAAAACATAACCTATGAAGGAGCACAACTATATAATTCTATATTAAGTTAACCCCCCTCTTTGAGAAATAAATTCTTTAACCACAATTATAATTCGTAGTTGGGGAATAAAATCTGCATTAATGTCCGCGTTGGGGTGTATTGTGCATTGTCCCCCTGCTGACCTCACCTCAGCCAGCCCAACTCCCTAAAGTAAGGGAGAACTTTGGGTTGATGGCAGCATCCCCAATGGTTTTGTGTTGTGGTTGGTACTTACATGCACAGTTTATGAATAGTGAAGTGTCACTTTGCAAGCAGTCCATATAGGCATCCATGCTCGATGCCGTGGCTATGATCTCCAGCAGAAACACAACCTCCTGAGGCTCTATGGTACTCACATACTTATCCACAGTCTTGAGGACACAGTCCGATTTATTTTTGAACTCATGAGCCATGAACTTAACAAAGTTCACTGACACATTAATGTCTTGAGACTCCGTAGACATGAGGATATTGTACGCGAGACTTAGTACAAGCATCCGACTGTCCGGTTCTAATTTAGAATAAAGCTTTTCAATGTATGTGTTCTCGACTCCGATTAGATACTCAATAATCAAGTGAGGGTATTCTGTGTTACCATTATTGTACATGTAAGCTAGGGAGTTTAGTAATGTTACATCATCTGGCAACACATTAGGCTGGCCCAGAAGTATGTTGTAAATAATCATAGCTGCAGCAGTAGCTATCCTGTCATTGTGACCAATTAAACAGTTCAGTATTATAGCGTCGAATTTGCTCCAAATCATGATCTGATTGAATGGGTTGTTCACGACTAAATTGCCTAAGGTTTGTATGAGAATTGTCATGCAAGATTCATACTTTTTCTGTATTTCTTCATTGACGAAGTCTATGCTCGGGTGTAGATATTCAGTTGCTAGTATAAGCATCGAGTCTAAGATGGAGAGCTCTTTAGATATGTAGGTCTGCATCTTTGTACCGGCGGCCGCGCACGAGCGTACAAGACGCATGCACTGCTCAGCGACGGCAAGAGTACTTCGGTTGTATGATGCCTGTTCGACGTCTAACCTCATAATGTGAAGCACTTCTGCTATCAGTCGCAGGGTGTACTCCGACGCTTTTTTCCTGAAATATTGATACACCTTAGTCTTTGACAACGGTATGGCTAGGTTAGACTGTATACTTCTTTACTTACGGCCGTAATCTCCCAGTTTCTGCGTCCCGAGAGAGTTGTGCTTCCGCTCGCAACATTTCTTCGACAGCGTCCCATTCTCCCGTTTCTAACTGAAAATTTATTAATTTTGCATCCAGAAGTATTTCTTCAGCAAACCACACGCTTTTATCTCGAGACATTCCTTATAATTCAATGATTTTGGTTTGTTATTTTGTATATTTTCATGTTTTTTCAAACACTAGTGAACTCTAGGCATTGCCAAATAAAAAAAAATATAATAAATAAAAAGACTTTGACAATTGAGTGATAGGGAACATAGAGTATATTTTTTCATAGGGGAAAGAAGAAAAATGGGTAGGTCATGGTAGGTCACATATTTTATATGTGGGAGTAGGTTGCACCCTTAGCACGAAGTAAAAGTGGTAAAAACTTTGGACATCATTTTTACAATATTAATGAAATCTACAATGTTTTTAACTTGATAAGTGAAACCCAAGCGTTAATGACTATCCCTTACTTCAGTTTTAAATGATTTGGGTTATGCTAAACTTGTTAAAATGATGTCCAAAGATTTGAACTCCATTACCACTTTCATTTTTCGATAGGAGTGCAGGCAGGTAACACTAATGACAGACCGAATGGAATTTAATAGGACCGACTGAATGAACAAAACAACACCGAACAGAAAAAAGAAAAGAAAGAAAGAAATGGCAAGTGGCAAATTGTGCGTGAAATTATTTCAGTTTTTGTAAGAGAACCAGTGAATATTTCTCACAATAACAGCTCCTACCGACGACCTTTAGTGCACACACGTAATTATCTCGTAACACAGTGTAACGTTATGTATTCTTTCATTTCGTTTTTGTGTAGAAAAATCTTCAAGTGACTCGTTTGGGGTGGTATCCTTCCTGTGGTTTCCGTTCACTTTGGCGTGCAATGGACAGGCTTCCCGCTAACATTGTTGGAATTTAAAATATTCGGTGAGTCACCAACGTTTTGAGCAGGTAGGGCGGTGCATTGCAAAAAAAATATTCGTTGCATTCATGCATGCGTCGTATTCTGCACCTTACTGCCTTTGGCTTCTCGGTGTCATATTTCTATATCTCGGAACTTGTATGTAAATCTTGAGAAAGGTAAATAAATAAAAAATCCTACTATCTAGAACTTCATCACCACTCCTTTCCATTACCCATGATTCTATGACCTACACGGGATTCTAGCGCTTAGGTAGAGTCCTGCAAATTCACACAGGTCCTGTTATTCCCTCCTCAGGCCTAAAAGTGAACTGTGTAAGACAGTCCACTCCCCCTAAATTTACAGAGGGATGGGTATTACAGGGAGTGGTCTCATTGAAATAGTTTGAGTCCTTTAATTACTAGAACTATGAGACGTTTCTCTTCTGCTTAGAAAAATATACCCACATCATTCTAGAAAAAGTTTTTAAGAGTTACGTTTTACCCAACCCTGTATCATCAGAAGAGTGGAGTATGTTACAATAAGGTGAGAAAGATTAATAAAAGTATAAGGGATATCAAGATTTCTTTAATAATCATCCTTCCTTTCGCTGTAGTCAGGTAAAAATAATTTACTGGTTCCAAATGTCAGTATTTGTCTATGCTGTTCTTTGATATAAATTAGCATTTTTGCTATGGAAGCATATAAGAAAGAAAATAGGAAGGTACGTACCCACATTTAGGTAGGTAGGTACTTAGGTATAGCCTAAAAACATATTAGGTCACCATAATAATATGCCAAAAAGATCAGATCAAATCACATAGACCTACAAAGGTACCAATTCCTCTCAATAACTTAGGTATAAAAAGAAAGGAAAGTACCAAGAATAATAATCCATTGTGCAAGTTTATCAAACACATTTTTGTTTTGATCCATCACAATGCAAGATTGTGTGGTGTGCACATTTCTTGTAAATGATACACCTAACTCAAGATCTATGTGGAATACATTACATTATGTGACCAATCCAAAAGTCTGTTGGTAGACTCATACAAATAGCCTTGCAGTATTGGGGCGTAAGGCAGGCATTCATTTGCATAACATTACACTTGGTTGTCTGGTAGAGATCGCAGATTAGCGATAAGACCGGCCATACTATTAATTTAAGTTTCAATATTACTTTCAACATGCTGATTGCTGAGTCTAACTTTTCAATTAGATATTAGAAATTATTTATTTTACATAGGTAGTTTGGTTTTTTGCATTGAATAGGCTCTGAAACTACTGGACCGATTTTAAAAGTTCTATAACCGTTGGGAAGCTACACTATCTCCAGGTGACATAAGCTTTATTATATTTAAAAAAAAATTAGGGATCCTTACCCAAGGTGTAAAAAAAATTCCAAAAAAATTCCTTACCTAAGAACTATTTGTTACCGTCCGAAGCTGAGACGGACCACTAGTCCCCAGATAAGAGTCCTGCTACGAGTCAAGACGTTTACACTAAGTATATTTCCAGGTTGTCTGCAATCGGCATGGATGAGGGTCTTCTCAACGACCTCCTCGAGTGCTCGGTTTGTCTGGAGCGCTTGGACACCTCCTCGCGAGTTCTGCCATGCCAGCACACTTTCTGCTTGAAGTGTTTGAAGGTAAGTACACTGTCATGACCATGTCAATGTACATATCAATGTTTGGTTGATGACGACCACTGTAAAAGCAAGCAAGTTGTATAAGTTAGTGACCAACTCTGTTGACGGAGTTTTTAGGCCGCCTTAAAGCCTCCGTCATGGCTTAACGACTGCTAAAGCCGGAACCGACAGTTTAACGTGCCCTCCGAAGCACGGAAGCGCTCAGATTTAAATGCCACTAACGGTCATCCATCCAAATAGTGACCGCGCAAAACGTCGCTTAATATAGATAATTATCTATACCTACCTATATTATCATTATCGGTCTAGAATCGCATGCGTATGTATGCGTATGACGCATCACATACACTTATCTACTAGAATCATTTTAAATAAGTATGCATAACCTAGGTTGGACTGGATACTAATCTAATACATCATATACATGTTCTGAGTGCTTCTAAAAAAATTTAATTAGTGCACTTTTGGACCTCCATACTTTTAGAATCTATTCTCATTTTAAAAAAGAAAAAAGTGCTGATAGGTTTGGTACTAGCACCATAAGATGAGCTTTTACCTTTTCCTATAACGTTTGCATTACCACAGAGCACATCTCCACTAGCCCGTACTCTATGTTGCATTGTGCTGCGTCCTACGTCCGGCCCATACCCTATTTTGGCGCGTCCATCATTCTGAGACGTAAATTAATACATATCCTATGGTTTATTACTTTATTGTCAATCAATAAGTCGCGTAACGATTCTATATCTAACATTAGTACATAAATATGGCCATCCGATTATTTGTTCAAGGCTCGTGGATGACAATAATGTCTATCCCAATGCTGTAACTGGATGAGTCAATCAAGCCACTGAGTCAGTTTAGATTAGAGAAGCAATAACGTGGTGTTTATTTACGATGCCTGAGGACGGCCTGGTGCCGGGATGCGGCGTACTGTCGGGGGAACAGTGGCTTTTATATTAAGGCAAGATTGGAATAAAAGTAAAAATAATAAGTATACTTAGTTGGGAGGAGAGTGGAAGACGAAGACATGTTGTACCGACTCCACTTAGCGTGGGACCAGGGTAGGAAGATGATGATGACTTAGTTGGGAGTTTGAACTCGAGCTTAGAGTAGCGAGTTTACAGTCCCGAAAGTGTGGGTTTATTGTTGATCAGAGCGCTGAGTTATCTATAGTAAGATCATGGATTGAAAACGAAGATTTTGAGAAAATTAGTTCTCAATTCTAACGTGACTTGATACAAAAACCCTAGAAATTGGATCCTCGATTTTCGAGAACTAAACAATATAAAACTCGGACAAAGATGCGATGCCAATTTCTTCTCCATCACTTATGAGGTTTTCCCGCTGAATTCCGTCTCAAATTAGGGCAAATAGTCGCGTCAACAGTGCCCCCGATGGTTGCTAATGCAGCCAATGTGACAATGCTTGAAATAGATTTTATCTCTTACTAAACCAATGCCGTTGCTTAGGATCGTAGCCAATAGATAACCCTAATAGAATCAGCGATACTAATTCATTTTACCCTGACTGTACAGCCGGTAGCCTTGTTTATATAAGGATGCCCTAATTGTAAGAGTGAAGGGTCGGAAAACACGTTATATTGTCTAGAAATGTACCAGATTTAATTCTAAAAGTTATATACGACAACGTCAACGTAAACAGACGTAGCTCTGCCTTCAGTGGGTTGTGGGTTAGATCCACCACGCCAAGAACAAACATTTGTTTGAATGCCAAACAATTTGTCTTGTGTCCAGCGTAAGACCGCAAACTGTGTGTTGCAAACGTAGAGCTATTTGTTCTGTGTCTTGGTGTTACTAAGTATTATAAGTATGTATTTAGAAAAAAAATATATGAGTATTCTATCAGCAAATTAGTTACAAGCTTTGCTTAGATTGGGACTAGAGCGTTGTATGATATGTCCAAGAATATTTATTTATTTACTGCTGTCAATCTAAAGTGCCGACTCCGGCTTGTCGCAGACCTATCGCGAAATATTTAATCTGACGGTCGATGCAAGCGATGAGTCATACGGGCATTGCCGTTCGAGTTTAAATAACCTGACCTTACGCCAACTAGAATGGCGCCTACTCAATATGTATGACACGCCGATGACTGACTTACTGACAGACAATCAACACAGCACCATGTACCATACCTCAGATTATTAATACGAGCACCATACTATAGGGCCCACTCGCTGTTAAGCATAAATACAACGCAGGTTTAAATTTATTTAGAGTGTAAAGTATGAGTGTGGCTGGGTATGCAAGCAGTGGAAGGCCAAAGAAGAAGTGGTTAGATTGTGTGGAAGAGGATATGAATTAGGGTGGATCGCTCTTGTATGGAATTTTTTTTTTTTTTAGTTAGCGTTTCGGGGTACTGCGCAGTAGATGTTCCTATACCCATAGGTTAACCATGCCAAATATCTTTCAAAAATAATAACAGGAAGTACTGCCTGCTACTAAAAAAACTCAAAAATTGATAATCTCCAGCTGCATCTAACAAGTTGAAAAATAATACAATTAGGATATTTTTTTCACTATATCTATTACTGTTGAAAGCATCTTTATAAATAATACCAGTTTGGATTAAAAATATACATTCTAATCCACTCAAATATATTGCAAACCACTGCCTTATTTTAGTGAAATTCTCATACATTTTTCACAAATAGTGCAATGGTGTAACTGGTGGATATGGAAAATTGTGACTAATAAAGTAACATCAAAGGCATTAATTATTTATAATAGTATAAGTGAAATATTAAATTGGAGTTTCCTTAGTCATTTAAGTAGAAAATATAATAGAAAAGCATGACCGAATAAACCCATCAAATTACTTTCTTAAATAAAATTGGTCTCGTTTATTTTGCCCTATAGGTACAAAACTTTAACTAAATGGTTATATTTCTTCTGTTGTGTTAAAGATAATAGGCTATTGTCTGTATTTAAAATGATTTAAGTAAAGAAAAACGGCTGCAATATTTTTTTTCGTCCTTTGAAATCCTTACCTATCGATTTTCTAAGTTTTTTGGATAATATGATTGTAAACTCGGCTTCAGTGAAAAATATAAAACTTCATGTTCCAAAAGCTGTTACGATAGGTAAAAACAATACCTTTTCTATAACTTAAGATAGATTTCAGTGCATTTCATTAAAAAAACAAAGCTTAAAGCTCCATCGCAAATCAAAAGTGGCTCTCGCCGTAGAAAACATGGCAAAACCATGATTTGTGGATTTTGAGTTGTTGAAAGCAGATAGAATGCTGTTATTAAAATTTAAATAGATTGTTATATTTACTAGCACTAGTAATTTTGTATTTAAAATACACAATTTTGACAAAAACAGTCTACAAGGTAAAATGTGGCTTCTGAAAAGTACGAACTCAGCCTAAATCTAATAAATTGAGATCGAAGCCAACCCACATGAAGTTCCTGCAATATGGACTTAAAAAATTAATAACACTAGACTATATGATATTGTAATATGTAACAATCATAGCCAAAATTAAAATAATCACTTTTAAAGTGATGTTAGGATGGTCTAAAAGCTACGACCAAAAAATATTCACCATTTCAGTAAAAATATTATATTTTGTAACTGGAAATCCTATCAATACCATAGTCTTTGATAAAATATGAGCTATATTAACTGTATTGAAGTAATAATGGTGATAAATCAATGTTTTACTAGGTTTTTACCTCAAATAGTGGCCAAAAAATAAAAATTATTGGTTTTTTCTTACAAAATCTCTGCTGGAACTAGTTGAGCTCAACCTGACGTCCCAAGACCTATACTTTTAAAAATTTGGCTTTAAAACCAATAACTAACTATCCAGTAATAGTATAACTCGGAAAAATAATGGCTAGACTATAATTTTTAATTTAATTTGACTTCTGAAGCTAGTTTAAGATTTTTTCAAAATTGGTACATTTTTTGGTTTTTCAAAAGCAATTTACAAAAAAAATACTTTAGTTTTAACAAGGTTTTACGATCCAATATCTAAGCTAAGGTTACTGCTAATATAAATAAATCATAATAATAAAACAATATAGAAATAAGAATCAAAAAGTCAACCATGTTACTTGGACACCATTTTTAAAATTTTTCAAAACTTTAGGGCCTTTGGGGCAGTACTTGTAAATCGAATTAAATTAAAGTAAATATACAGTTATAATCGCATTAAATAGGAACATCAACCACACACTACCCCAAGTCGAAATTCGAAAAATCGAAAAATCAATCCACCCTAATATGAATGTAAGAGGAGTAAAT
Organism: Eulithis prunata; assembly: GCA_918843925.1. Lineage (NCBI taxonomy): Eukaryota > Metazoa > Arthropoda > Insecta > Lepidoptera > Geometridae > Eulithis > Eulithis prunata. Next base: position 6,413,050 of record OU974025.1, on the reverse strand, counting down.
TCCGAATTGACGAATGATAGGTGTGAGTGGAAGAAAACATGTTGTGCCGACCCCACCTAGCGTAGGATAAGGGCAGGGGGATGATGATGAGTGTAAGGTTCTTTAACCACAAATTCGAAGTTTTTTTTTTCATAATTTCCTAGAGCGATAAATCTAGTCTAGGACGCCGTTCGTGCTACCAGGGGACAATACCTGATGGGACTGCAAAAAGTAAATATAATTTGTCCCCGCTCGTCCTAATGAGCGTTTTGATGAACCGAACAGAGAGTAATAATAAGTGATCTAAAGTACCACGTTCCCAGAAGATATCCGATCTAATAGGAGACTTGAGCGTTGACGCAGCGTGGGCTATTTGGAAGGAAGTTACACAACGCGAACGAAGTCGTCGGCATTCCGGTAAAGCACGCCATCTTATTTTATCAGTGTTTATAAACAACGTAACTGTCTGTATGTTTATTCGTCTAGAAACATCTCGAGGAATTATTATTTACAGCAAACTTTTCTGAAGTCAGTATTTATGACGGGTATGACGGGCATTATGACGGGTTATCTAAGAGAAAATCTACTAGAATACGTGTATACAGCATACTAAAATATCACAACTTTTCAGAAATAATAAAATATCTTCCTTTCAAATGTATCTTTTCAAGATAAACCATCAAATATATCATTCAAAATAATATTTTCATTCGTAACCACGCAAAGTTGACTTTACACTCTTGATACTGATGGGTTTCAACGGGAATTAAACCCGCACCTCGTTTCAGGCGGTAAGTTACCCGCTATACTGGTTATTCTGTAGTTTATTTTTAAACTAAAACTCTCAAATTCTGATTCAAATACATAATATGTTCAGTGGAAAACAATGCGGCAGCTTATATGCCTACCTAATTGTGTCTTTTGAATAGTTTCGTCGCTTCCGGACTCTTAATACCGGAGAAGTTATGAAGTTGTATTTCGGGCAAGCGGAATGTGCGTTAGTCCACGCTATTTAGGTCGGGGCAGTCGGGGGTTTTCATTTCAAAGTATTCATTTATTAAAGTATTTATTATATTTATTACTAGCCGTCGCCCGCGGCGTTGTTCGCATTCTAGACCCTTTAGAGTGTGACTTTTCAAAATTCCTTTCTTAGTGCACCCCTACTCTATATAAGGATTATTAAGGATACTACCCTCCAAATGTCATACCTCTTCGACTTATAGTTTAGGCTGTGCGTTGATTCTAAGTCAGCTTCAAAAGAGTTTTATATATATTGATGATGATGATGATGATGATTGATTAATAATAAATGTCTATTCTTTCTGGGCCCTTATGCTCAGTTCAACAAAAAATAGTTTAATTATTCTAACATATTTGCATGATCATTACAGCTTCTGCTGGTTCTTGTAATCAAGAAACGTGACACACAACTTGACACAAGTTATCTCATAAAAGTAAATATCAAACAACATCGTGATATTGTACTGTCTCCTATTTTCTACATAATATTATATTATGCACATGGCCTAGTAGACTGAGATTAACCCCTTCATAATCTCCTGTCAGTTTAGCTTGGCTTTCGACTGAGTCTATATGGATCGCTCCTATCGCAGTTTGAAGGCTGCAGGGAACCATGTGATTGGTCAATTACCGCGTCCACACTATGCCCATGCCGATGCCGGCATTATTGCCGCGGACGTATTGCCACAGCAACATCGCCTTTATTCTCATTAGAGAGCAAGGGCATGAACTTAGGCCGGGAGCCGGGACAGAGGCATTATCGTGCCCACATCTATGCTCGTGCCCACTTCCCTGCCCAAGTCCCTACCGACTGCGGCATAGTGTGAACGCAACAAATGATATCTGATCAAATGCCTCTTTTCATAGTGATATTGAAATTGAAGGAGCAACCTAACCGTGCTACAGACAAGGGTGACATTATAAATAGAACGCGGTTTCTGGCGTTTGTCCGATCGCGTCTGAGGGCTGTTTATTTCTGTTTATTTATAATTTACATTTTTAGCCGAGGGTCGCGTATGTGGTTATTTACGCAAACATTGACATTGAAACGTTGGGGTTGATTTCTGTTTCATGTTATTTTTAACCCCTGATCGAAAAACGGAGTGTTATAAGATTGACGGCGTTGTGTCTGTCTATCTGTTTGTTCGTTTGACCGTTGTTCGCCGTAGCTCTGAAAATAGGGCTCCGATTAGAATGCGGTTTTTTTTGTATAAAAGGTGATTTATCTGGGGTGATTATTAGTCATGTTTGGTGAAAATTAGTGCGGCCGTTTCTAAGTTATGAGCATTATTATTATTATTGTATTATAAGTATGTATTTACAAAAAAAAAAATATGTATGTATGTATTCTATCAGATATCTAGTTTCCATCGTACAAGCTTTGCTTAGTTTGGGACTAGAAGGCGTTGTGTTAAGTGTCCGTGAATATTTATTTATTTATTTATTATTATGAGCCTTCGTTGTCCCACTGCTGGGCAACGGCCTCCCACTCTTCCCTCTTCTCAAAGTATTGAGATTAGATGAACTTGACTCTAAAGATCTGATGATGACCATTAATATTTTAAATTTTTGTAATAATTAACTAATCAAATTTTTGGGAACATCACGATATCTCTGTTCCACGCGAACTAATCATACCCTGTACCTGTATGTATGTATTACATACAATATGCAGCCAAAGGCCAGTGTACACGAGAATATTGAGCATGTTGATATGTGCCAAATGCACATAGGCATGCGTTTGTTGCACTTATAGATTTTTCCTACTAAAGCACTACTAAGCTAGATTGGATGAAATATGGAATTCCTTTATTTTTATTGTTACACACAAGAATTATAAAAGTTTGCCAAGCGAGCGAAGCCTTGCAAAGCCTAGTTTTAAAAAGAAAAGTTAAATCATATTTTTTTGAATAAGTACTTCTCACACAAGGACATCTATCGGAAATAATAACTCGGGTTTTCCACCTTGACTCACAAAAATAACGATAAAATCATTGATTAGATTGTGACCACGCAAGTCATTTTATTTGCATAGATAACATTTAAATGTGGCATGTGCCGAAATGTATATCTCGACTACCACATAACTGCTCAGGCGGTATAGCTCTGCCTTAGGTCTTAGATGCTGTGGGTAGTGGGTTCGATTCCCACCGATAATCTTTGTGTGATAGCACAAAGTTTGTTTTGGAAATACTACTGTCACAAACTGCGAAGCACGAATCGTGGTCATACCTTAATCACATCAAAAACTACAACATAAATTCAGTACAAAAAAACCATTTCGATGACTGCGTTTATATAGGTCTCTCGTTCGATTTCCAGAAGGTCCGAAGGTCGTGGGTTCGAATCCCGGCCGTGCATCAATGGATTCTTCATTCGAAAAATTGATTAAATTTAAATTTATCATTAACACGAGCTTAAACGGTGAAGAAAAACATCGTGAGGAAACCCGCGGCTTAGTCAGCTCCGCACGTATTGACCTCGTATTTCTACACTACACGCACTACAGTGTCCCGTTAAGTGTTAGGCATAGGTTGCCTCCTGACGCTGTATAAATCATCTTCAATAGATGTAAAAGCATATTTATATACATATATACACATGGCTGGTTCGTTTACATTGTGGCTTAGTTTGACTTGCCGGTGGGTCAACATTCTAACTAATAAATCCAAGAACACTTGATAACGGCGACGTCTAGCTAAATATCCTGATGACATATTATTTAAATGGTTTTGATGAGTCAATTTCATACACGTATGATGCAATAGTCCTGGCAAGTTACGACTTCAATTTCAAAGAATTCTTAAAATAAACCGGTTTGAAAAAGGCAATTTGTTCTTCAAACCCTTGTGTATACCCTTGTGTATCTTGGTTACTTATACCTTGCCTATGTGTAAGTAGCCAAGCCTGGTGTATTGTAGATGTTATTGGCATAGGTAATCGCTCAACATCAGCTGGGCCATCTCATCTCAACATGGCAAAAATATTTGTGACTAGTTCCCGCTCGCGACTTTGTCCGCGTCTCGTTGAATCCTGTTGATTTTCCGGAATAAAAAGTAGCCTATGTTTTAATCCAGGCTACGAACTATATATATTCCAAGTTTCATTCAAATCGGACCAGCAATCACAGCGTGATTGATACACAAACATCCAAATATTCAAACTTGGTATTATGTAGTGGGATTTTATATCAGTACAGAAGAAAACTAAATTATATAATTTGTTTGCTTTCACTTCAGTAGACGTGCTCAAAGTCAATCAATCCATCCGATCCGCCACTTTACCAAAAAAATTTAATTTCAAACAGCAAAAATGTATATTAAAGTGTTCTATCAGCAATCTAGTTACCATACTACAAAGACTAGAGGGTGTTGTGAATAATGAATGTCCAATAATATTTATTTACTAGCCGTCGCCCGCGGCGTTGCTCGCGCTCTAGACCCTTAGAGTGTGACTTTCCAAAATTTCTTTCTTAGTGCACCCCTACACTACATAAGGATACTACCCTCTAAATTTCATACCTCTAGGACTTATAGTTTAGGCTGTGCGTTGATTATCAGTCAGCTTCAAAAGAGTTTTATATATGTAAAATATTTAGAAGAAGAAGATTAAAATTGCAGAAATAAAATTTGCGTTTATTTCCAGGTGATAGTAGAATCACACAAAGAACTACGATGCCCAGAATGTCGTGTGCTGGTGGAAGCGAAGGTGGAGGAGCTGCCTCCGAACGTGCTCCTCATGAGGATACTCGAGGGTATGAAGAACTCTGTGCCGAGGAAACCTATCGCTGCTCAGCGGGGGATTCGCAGCGCGCATGTACAGGTACCTACCTACTTATTCCTGTTATAGGTTGGATGAGATCGCTTATAGCGATAAGACCGCTCATTGTGCTTTATATTTCTTTTTCGTTATATCTCTTTATTTATTCTGTTTTATTTTGGTGTACAATAAAGGTATAATCTAATCTATTTACTACACACACACACACACACACACAATTGTCATAGGCAATCGTTATAGGCAGTAGTTGGAATACTAATGTTAAGTGGTTTAACATTAGGCTTGCTCCAATAATTTTTAGAAGTAGAAAAAAAAATCGGTGCACTATGAAGCTTTTTCGAACTAAAAAGTCTTTGCGTATAATGAAGGGCTAAAGGCGGCCTAGATCGGTCGAGTAGAGTAATTATTTAATTTAATTATTTCCTATTTTATGTTATGTGTAGCTATGAGCTTGAAATAAACGAATTTTTTTATCTGGCACAGCATAACATGCTAATATTTCAATTTGCTTTTTTTTTTCATTATCGTTTTGTTCTCGAAATCTAAAATGGCGTGTGTTTTGACCGCAAATAATTTTGATAATCGCTGTTCATTCGAAACAATGTGTAGTTCAATTCTCGTTCTTAAACGTTGTGTATTTAGAGATTAATTTCTGTTCAGCAGGGCCAACAAGCCACGACTCGCGACGGTAAACAGCTGCCGCCGCACGCGAGGGCGTTGCACGATTACATCTCCAAAGAAATGGGGTAAGGAACATTGATTTTATTATATAACTAAATATAAGTAGAGGTCTTAGTGAAAGAGCTCTGGGAAGTACTACCACTGTACCTATTTCTGCAGCCAAACAGAGATGCTCGCATTGCCGTGTTCCGATTTATAGGGTACTAGCTTCCGTCCGTGACTTCTTTCGCGTCACGTTGGATCCTGTTGATTTTCCGGGATAAAAAGTAGCCTCATCATCTCATGTGTTTATCCAGGTTACGAACTATAAGTTCAAGTTTTAACCAAATCCGACCAGTATTTAATTGCAGCGTGATTAAATCAGAAACATCTAAACTTTTATTAGTGGGATGGGTGCCGGTGCAATGACATGAAGCCGTGGGCAAAACAAGGTTTAGAAGCTATAAATGTGGAGTGTGTTCTCAGTGGAGATCAAACCCACTATCCACAATGTGGAAGGCAAAAATAGAATATGTATTTGACATACACACAGAAATGATAATGTAATTTTTTGTGTTCTAGCGACCTTTCGTTCAAGAAAGGTGAGACAATTCTGCTGTTGAAGAAACTTGATCCTTACTGGTACCAGGGCGAGTGCTCCGGCCGATCGGGCTTGTTTCCCATCACATATGTACAGGTACGACTACAACTAAATATAATCTAAATTATTAAAATAAAATAAAAACAGTTTTGGACATTCTCCAATGAATCAATACGTAGGTAACTCTAAAAAACACGTAATGCGAGAGGCGGGTTAAGTTCCTGGTTTTTGTATGATGGACGCAGCACATTGCCTAACAGGATACGTCCATTGGGGGACGCAGATTGTCCACCTGACTATGACTGACCTGTAGGTTGTGGTCCCCCTGAGTATAATTGTATGTTTATTGCAGGTGGTGGTTCCCCTTCAAGTACCAACGGCGCTATGTAAGGCGCTCTATGACTTTAGGATGTCAGCACCTGATGAGGAAGGGTGCTTAGCTTTTGATAAAGGTAAGATTAAGCTTACATTAAGCGTGCTTTTCCACCTCGATGTTAAACACATCCCTAGTACCTTAACTACAGTTTAGATGGGTTTTTGAGGTGACAGAGGAAACAATAAATTTTGGTGTAAAATAATTTTCAATTTTAATTTACTTGGCCACCTTCCCTTCCCCATAATTAACAGTAGCTTAGCTCAACTCTGGTGGAAATGCACCCTTAAAATGGTCATTTTAATTTACTCCATTTAGTTTTTTTAGTTTATTTATAACAAAGCGTAAGCCAATATGTACCCATTTGGGAAAAAAATATTTATTGAATTAACTTGAACGGTAGAAATCAATTACACAAATTAATTATAATGTTAAAAAGTTTTAGAATAATAAGTCGCACAAAAGCAAAAAAAAATAACAAAAACTTAGTTTCGTGGGAAAATCTACGTGTTCAGTAATTTAATCCCTAATTCTGTAACACCTATGTTTTCAGGTGCAATAATCACGGTCCACAGAAGAGTGGACGAGAATTGGGCAGAAGGCAGAATTGAGCAGAAAATTGGCATCTTCCCAATCGCGTTCGTCGAACTCAATCAGGCAGCTAGGTTGTTGATGAATAGGTATGTTTTGTAAGTTTACATATCAAAAACTGTCTGTGTTGTATAATATAATAAAAAATAAATACAATTAATTATCAAAGAATCTTTTGGCACAAGAGCGTTGTGCTGAATGTGAAGTTTATACTGTTATCTACTTTCATTTTCATTCATTCATCCATTCATTCACTCACTCACTGCTCATTGAGAAGCCAGACTATTCCAGACATAAATCATATGCAAATACAAAAAAATACGGCATCTTTAATGCAGGTTATTTACAGAACACCTTCATTCATCCATTCGTTCACTCGCAGCTTATTTAGAAGCCAGACTATTCCAGACATAAATCATATGCAAATATAAAAAAATACGGCATCTCTAATGCAGTTTGTTTACAGAACACCTTCATTCATTCATTCGTTCACTCGCAACTTATTTAGAAGCCAGACTATTCCAGACACAAAATATAATGCCAATATGAAAAAATACGGCCTCTGTAGCGCAGTTTGTTAACAGGACACCACTGAATCGGCCGGTACCACCGATACCAGACCACGCGAAAGCTGGCCATTCTGACCACAGACATCGAACAGCACAGGTAATAAATATACTCTTTTTTTTATATTCCTATTGTTTTTTGTTACAACTAATGACCATAGTCAGGCAAAATCTAGCCAAAAAACTTGTCTAAGCCACTGTTATTTATAATTTCCTTGTGTGTAATAATCTATCTATCTATTGCCTTTGTTTACGACTTGTAAGTTACTAACAAGAGCCGTTGGCTTCTGTCATGGTGTTATCTACCTATCAATATCCTACTAATATTATAAACGCGAAAGTTTGTGAGTACGTATGTTTGTTACTCTTTCAGGTAAAAACTACTGATCCGATTTGGATGGAACTTGGAATATATATTGTCCGTGACCTGGATTAACACATAGGCTACTTTCTATCCCGAAAAATTAACGGGATCCAACGGGACGCGAACGAAGTCGCGGGCGACAGCTAGTGCATATATAAACCTCTTTTGAAGCTGACTGACTGACAATCTAATAAAGACGAACTCGAGACGCACACGATTAATAAATGTTGATCTATTTTGTTTCCAGCATCTCCATCGCTACCAACCAATGTCCACCTCAATGCCAACGACCAATCAAAGCAACTATCAAAACATGGCCACCATGAGCCAATCCCATCCCAACTACCAACCCATGGACACCCCCGTCAGCCAGCAAGTTACAGTATCGCACGGCGTGATAACCACTGCGCCGTTACAACGCAACATCGTCGAACCCACCCAAACAAAACACTCATTAGACCTCATACATTTCTCAAGCAAAGGGACCATCGCCTTGCAGAGCGTACCGCGAATCGCAGATAACTACGACCGAATCAGAGGCGTCAAATTCGAGTATAACTCAACCCCAGTACAGAAAGTCGAGACAACATATCAAAACGTCCGAATCCACGAACACTTTCCAGTGACAACTGCAAATTTCAACACGAACGTCAGCTCCGATTCGAGTTCTAGTATGAACACGCCATCTATCGGCTCAACGACTACACCAAACACTAGTTCTAACACAAGTACCTGCGAAAGCGCTGAGCCTAGCTTACCCAGCTCCCCAGACAACAATACCGAGCGAAACGCGACCGTAATCACCGGGAATACAACTCAAAATGCTGAAGAACCTAACGAGCAAGAAAACTCAATAGACACTTCGATGGGCGTTCTAAGTTTGAATGAAAGTTCCACGGCTACTAACACTTCCTTGAATGTCAGTTTGCCGCCGGCAGAGAGTCCGAAGTTGAATGCAACGGTTGTCGGAAATGCGTCGCAGGATCAAGAGGATGTGCAGGAATCTGCAAGCAATAGTGAGCCTTCGCGACTTGAGTTACCGTCTTCGAGCAAAGGTAAATATTCCACTAACAAGAAACTGACGCTATCTATGTATACACAACACTAAGGTTATTAATACAGAGAAAAAACACAAATCATCATCTTCATCATCATCATCATCATCATCATCATCATCAATATATATAAAACTCTTTTGAAGCTGACTGATAATCAACGCACAGCCTAAACTATAAGGCCTAGAGGTATGAAATTTGGAGGGTAGTATGTTTACATGGTGAAGGGGTGCACTAAGAAAGGAATTTTGAAAAGTCACACACTAAGGGTCTTGAACGCGAGCAACGCCGCGGGCGACGGCTCTAGTATTTTATAAAAAAAACCATCAAATTGAGAACCTCCTCCTTTTTTTGAAGTCGGTCCAAAATATCAAAATTTGTGTCATATGTATTTCGTTTTACAGGTCGTTCCAGTGGTCCAGAATCTCTCCTAGACTTCGGGCTGGGTCTCCAGGCGGCGCTGTCGCCGTCGCACGACGCGCGGCCACGCGACAAGCGACACAGCCTCACGCCTACTTCACAACTGCAAACTCACATCAACCAGAACAGGTAATTAGTGCATTACTGCAGCGGCCCGCAACAGATGCAATGAGGGAAGAACGTGTAAATGGATGTGTATAAACACGTATGTGTGCCTCGTCTTCAACTCGGCCCACATACGTGAGTCCCTCATTGCCTAGTTGTGGCCAAGGCTTGTATAGTACTTTTCTCAAATAATGCGCGGAGATTAAAACTAAGTACCTAGGCAAAACTTTTTAGTTGAAAATACAATTACTTTTCAAAACCAATAACGAACAACGAAGTTACAGTGTTACAGTAACAAGGCGCGTTTTCTCGTCAACATTACCACAGATAATGCAATAGTTTCTAAACTGGCGCAAAATGCTTACATTTTGACAGAACGACGTGACAAATATCTCGCGTGCGCATCCTAAGCCCGCTGAGCGCTTCCGTGCTTCGGAGGGCACGTTAAACTGTCGGTCCCGGCTCTAGCAGCCGATAAGCCGTGACGGAGGCCTTAAGGCGGCCTTAAAACTCCGTCACCAGAGTTGGCCACTGACTCCAGCATGCTTGCTTTTACGTGCATTGTGTTCTAACACCGTGTGTTTTAACAGGCATTCAGCAGAAATACTAGCAACAAGTCTACTAGACCGTACAGTGGAACAATCGGCCCGGTCGGGCGAGAGACGTCGGCGACGCGATCGCAGCGCTGAGCGTCCATTGCCGGCTGCGTACGTCGCTGTATACCCGTACAAGCCGCAGAAGGCAGACGAACTCGAACTCAAGAAAGGAGGTATGATTCAAACCGAAGTAGATGTACCTAGCTAAAATGCAGAAGAATTTAAAATTCTTAAACATAACGTCTCAATAATGTTTTACGTCTGGAAACATGAGCTAAGGTCTTACCTGCTTATAATCATTACATAATTTTATTCCGCTGTTTAAATTATTGCTCTCTTTTACTAACAGGTTATCGGCCGAATACTCAAACGCTACTTATGTTAAGTTCATGCTTATATTATTGCCATTTAAAAATAAGTAATGTCAAACTAGAGCCAGAGCAAATTAAAGTGGTGTTTAAATTTGAGTGACGTTTCATTATTCGGCCCTATGTCAAACAGTGGCAGAGCTAGATTTTAATAAGCTGGTTAACTATTCAGGTATTAATGTATAGATATGTTGTTAACATTCTATTCATTCTATTATAACTTATTCAATGTATAATTTAAAATTAATTTTAATTGAAATTGAAAGAAAAGCATGAAATGCATGAAACTACGTATTATTTAAGTTATGGAATAAATGTGCTCCTTTATTTTTATTTTATTTATGTTGTTAACAGGTGTGTACACAGTGAGCGAGCGATGTCGCGACGGTTGGTTCAAGGGTTGGTGCGCGCGCTCGCAGCGCCACGGCGTCTTCCCCGGGAACTACGTCACGTGGCGAGCGCCCGCCGTGCCACGACATCGTGACAACAAGGTAAGGTACGCTCGCAGCGCCACGGCGTCTTCCCCGGGAACTACGTCACGTGGCGAGCGCCCGCCGTGCCACGACATCGTGACAACAAGGTAAGGTACGCTCGCAGCGCCACGGCGTCTTCCCCGGGAACTACGTCACGTGGCGAGCGCCCGCCGTGCCACGACATCGTGACAACAAGGTAAGGTACGCTCGCAGCGCCACGGCGTCTTCCCCGGGAACTACGTCACGTGGCGAGCGCCCGCCGTGCCACGACATCGTGACAACAAGGTAAGGTACGCTCGCAGCGCCACGGCGTCTTCCCCGGGAACTACGTCACGTGGCGAGCGCCCGCCGTGCCACGACATCGTGACAACAAGGTAAGGTACGCTCGCAGCGCCACGGCGTCTTCCCCGGGAACTACGTCACGTGGCGAGCGCCCGCCGTGCCACGACATCGTGACAACAAGGTAAGGTACGCTCGCAGCGCCACGGCGTCTTCCCCGGGAACTACGTCACGTGGCGAGCGCCCGCCGTGCCACGACATCGTGACAACAAGGTAAGGTACGCTCGCAGCGCCACGGCGTCTTCCCCGGGAACTACGTCACGTGGCGAGCGCCCGCCGTGCCACGACATCGTGACAACAAGGTAAGGTACGCTCGCAGCGCCACGGCGTCTTCCCCGGGAACTACGTCACGTGGCGAGCGCCCGCCGTGCCACGACATCGTGACAACAAGGTAAGGTACGCTCGCAGCGCCACGGCGTCTTCCCCGGGAACTACGTCACGTGGCGAGCGCCCGCCGTGCCACGACATCGTGACAACAAGGTAAGGTACGCTCGCAGCGCCACGGCGTCTTCCCCGGGAACTACGTCACGTGGCGAGCGCCCGCCGTGCCACGACATCGTGACAACAAGGTAAGGTACGCTCGCAGCGCCACGGCGTCTTCCCCGGGAACTACGTCACGTGGCGAGCGCCCGCCGTGCCACGACATCGTGACAACAAGGTAAGGTACGCTCGCAGCGCCACGGCGTCTTCCCCGGGAACTACGTCACGTGGCGAGCGCCCGCCGTGCCACGACATCGTGACAACAAGGTAAGGTACGCTCGCAGCGCCACGGCGTCTTCCCCGGGAACTACGTCACGTGGCGAGCGCCCGCCGTGCCACGACATCGTGACAACAAGGTAAGGTACGCTCGCAGCGCCACGGCGTCTTCCCCGGGAACTACGTCACGTGGCGAGCGCCCGCCGTGCCACGACATCGTGACAACAAGGTAAGGTACGCTCGCAGCGCCACGGCGTCTTCCCCGGGAACTACGTCACGTGGCGAGCGCCCGCCGTGCCACGACATCGTGACAACAAGGTAAGGTACGCTCGCAGCGCCACGGCGTCTTCCCCGGGAACTACGTCACGTGGCGAGCGCCCGCCGTGCCACGACATCGTGACAACAAGGTAAGGTACGCTCGCAGCGCCACGGCGTCTTCCCCGGGAACTACGTCACGTGGCGAGCGCCCGCCGTGCCACGACATCGTGACAACAAGGTAAGGTACGCTCGCAGCGCCACGGCGTCTTCCCCGGGAACTACGTCACGTGGCGAGCGCCCGCCGTGCCACGACATCGTGACAACAAGGTAAGGTACGCTCGCAGCGCCACGGCGTCTTCCCCGGGAACTACGTCACGTGGCGAGCGCCCGCCGTGCCACGACATCGTGACAACAAGGTAAGGTACGCTCGCAGCGCCACGGCGTCTTCCCCGGGAACTACGTCACGTGGCGAGCGCCCGCCGTGCCACGACATCGTGACAACAAGGTAAGGTACGCTCGCAGCGCCACGGCGTCTTCCCCGGGAACTACGTCACGTGGCGAGCGCCCGCCGTGCCACGACATCGTGACAACAAGGTAAGGTACGCTCGCAGCGCCACGGCGTCTTCCCCGGGAACTACGTCACGTGGCGAGCGCCCGCCGTGCCACGACATCGTGACAACAAGGTAAGGTACGCTCGCAGCGCCACGGCGTCTTCCCCGGGAACTACGTCACGTGGCGAGCGCCCGCCGTGCCACGACATCGTGACAACAAGGTAAGGTACGCTCGCAGCGCCACGGCGTCTTCCCCGGGAACTACGTCACGTGGCGAGCGCCCGCCGTGCCACGACATCGTGACAACAAGGTACACTTGTAGCGCCATCTAGCGCACTACATTACAAACCCAGCAACCTCGTATGAGTTAGTGCCCAACTCTGTGAGGTTTTAGGCTGCCTTAAGGCCTCCGTCATGGCTACATGAGAACTATTCTAGATCGCGCAAACTAACTTATTACGGAGTTTGAACTTAAGTAATACTACCGAGTACCATCCATTGCTCCTCGGAGCCCGAGCCAAAGGTCGCTCGGCGTGGAAGATCTTCCATTTTCGTAGAAGAACACATATCCTACAGTGTTTTCTTCACTTTATTCACTAGCTTAGCTTTCGCGACTACGTCCACGTCCCGTTTGATCCTAGGATTATCCGGCATAAAAAGTAGCCTATGTGTTAATCCAGGTCACGGACAATAATAATATTAACGCGAAAGTTTGTAATGATGTATGTATGTTTGTTCCTCTTTCACACTAAAACAACTGATTCGATTCGGATGACACTTGGACCGTGACCTGGATAAACACATAGGCTATTTTTTATCCCGAAAAATCACAGGATCAAATGAAACGTGGACGAAGTCACGGGCGGAAGTTAGTAGAGAAATATTTAGTAGGTTAAGTATATATAAGTAGGTAATGCAATGGGCAGCCTTATCGCTTATAGCATGCATTACAATTAATTAAAAAAAGTATGTACTTTCAGGCGACTGTTACGACTCCTACAACGTCAAGTCCGAAGCCGACGAGCAGTGCGACACTAGCGCCGCCCGACGCACCGCCGCGAGCGCAAAGCCCACCTAACGGTAATTATTTACAACTTGTTTTACTGTGTCTGGCTGTTACTATGTATAATAAAATAAGTATGACAGGCGTCATGGCTCAGTCGGTAGTAGCTCTGCCTTCCGTGCTGTGGGTCGTGGGTTCGATCCCCACCGAGAACAAACATTTGTGTGTTATAAACATAGATGTTAGTTCTGTGTCTGGGTGTTTCTATGTTTTATAAGTATGTATTTACAAAAAAAAATTATGTAGGTATTTTATCAGCCATCTAGTTTCCATCGTACAGGCTTTGCTTAGTTTGGGACTAGAAGGCGTTATGTTAAGTGTCCGTGAATAATTATCTATTTATGTACCTATTTACAAAAAAAGTATTCTATCAGCAACCCACTTCCCATAGAATCTCCGCTTAGGTTGAGACTAGAGGGCGTTGTGTAATGTCCATTAATATTTACTTACTAAAGTTAATTTTAAGTTTACTAAAAGTCTTCTTAAAAACTAGGGAAACTGACTTCAGTTTTACTACTTTCCGGTTTCATTAAGATGATGATTGATGATAGCAGTTCATTGGGACTGTAAATTTGATTGTAAACACGACAGAAAAGCAAAATACGCAATATCGTGTACGTGGATGACGTGTTTATTCCAGTTACACGTGTACCTACTAAAACGTGTTTAGTTAATTGTGTGTTTTATTTTTAAATTAGTGTTGCAAATAAACAATTTTGATAAAAGAATTGAAAACCTCCCCATTTTTTGAAGTGGGTTAAAAAAATAACCTATTCATTATTCTCATAAATTAATGAACCCACTTCAATACCTATAAATATGAACAACGTCATATAATCAACAATTTGAGCTCGGAAAAACAATCAGCTGTTTCATACAAAACGCAATTCCAAAGCAAAAATGTAATACAACAGATTTTTTTACAACTTACTTGCAATATTGTGTTCATTTCAGCCTACCCGCTCCTCTACTCCTGGGCTGCACAGAGACAAGTACAAGCTTTATCGCAACAAAGCACACCCCGAATGGAAAAGGTAATGTACATACAATTACAGATCAAACTATACTACATCATACACTACAAAAACACGTCTAAATTAATTACCTACTTACCTTATGTTGCCTCGTTCAACTTGTCTTCTCGAAGGGTGATATCTGAAAATCAGAGTTGCTCTCGAGCAATATTACACTGACCTATAACCTCATAACACACACAATACCTACACACGTCCGAGAGACACAGGCACCTGCCTGTGTACTGGGATGTGTGTATTGGTGTGTATTGGGATACTACCCTCCAAATTTCATACCTCTAGGACTTATAGTTTAGGCTATGCGTTGATTCTCTGTCAGCTTCAAAAGAGTTTTATATATATTGATGATTGATATTTTGGTTTTAGTTATTTTTTACGCAATAGTATTGTTTCCTGTTTATGTTGTAAACTTTGATGTGTGTGTTTTAGTGACAAATAGACGTATTATCTATCTATCTATCTATACTCTGAATATTGAACTATTAGAAATAAACTAAGGACATTAATTTATTTCAACAGTGTAAAGAAAAGTCAAAAGCGGAGAAATCCTCAATATCAACGGGTGTGTCACTAATGAAACGTCTAGCTGCCATGAAGAAATGCAAGTCTCCACCGCCGCAGGGCTACAGTATGGACAATCCTGTGTTTGAAGACGGACCTGGGACATCCCTGATGCTGAATCTCGCGTCCCAACATCATCCTGTACATGTCAGGTATGTCACAAGTCAAAAAGAGTTGATCACTTGATGGAGAACTCGAGTTCTGTCATATTTGGGAGCTACATTAGCACTTCTCTCTAGCATTCTCTTATGAGATATAGGTTGCTGGTACTTGATCTTATCTTGATGTATATCTTGTGATATTAATCTTGATATCTTGGTATCTTGATGGTCCAGTACGAGTTTTGGTGTGTAAATCTGGTGTAAAACGTCTGACGCCCAGCACACCAGTGGGCGCTGATTTGTATGGAGACACTGAGCGGATTTTTTGAGAAGCTTGGTCTACACCGAGCCCTTACTCGCATGTCGAGCTTCTCGAAGAGTCCGCTCAGTGTCTCCATACAAATCAGCGCCGACTGGTGTGCTGGGCGTCAGACGTTTCACACCCACACAATACACTGAAAACTCGTACTAGGCCCTCAGCTCTATGTAACTACATTCTACTCAACTCCAACGGATACATATCGGCCATATCGGATACTAGCTTCCACCCGCGACTTCGTTCGCGTTCCGTCGGATCCCGTTTTATTCCGGGATAAAAAGTAGCCTATGTGTTAATCCAGGTCATGGACAATATATATTCCAAGTTTCATCCAAATCGGATCATTAGTTTTTGCGTGAAAGAGGAACAAACATCCATACATACATACTCAGAAATTTTCGCGTTTATAATATTAGTAGGAAGTAGGACAGGACATATCAGATATTTGTGGATTCCAAAAAAAAGGGTAGACAGATGCACGTCTGAATGTATGAATGTAATAAAAATAACTGATAATTCCACTCATTAACCTGTGTTTGCATTTTGTTGCATGTGTTGTGTATGGGAAGCACGCACACTCATGTCATCACACGTATACATGTTCACATTGTGTTTCATTGTATCATAGTCCTTATGTTGCGTTCACGCTATGCCGCAGTCGGCAGGGAATTGGGCATGAGCATAGTGTGAACACGATCATGCTTCTGTCCCGGCTCCCGGCCCATCTTCATGCCCTTGCTCTCTAATGAGTATAAAGGCAATGTTGCTGTGGCAATAAGACCGCGGTAATATTGCCGGCAGCTGCATGAGCATAGTGTGAACGCGGTATTATGTTCACTTCGGCAAAAAATTTACTCTAATAAGGATGACGTCAAAATGACGTTTGAAAATTAAGGTTAGAGATAATTTATTCCTCAAAAAGAAATTTACATTTCACTTATATGAGAACTTATCTAAAAAGGTATGTTTAATAGGCACTTCGAACCGTACATATTATATTTAAAAAAAAACATAGTGACAGTAATTCAATTCATCAAAAAGTTTTCGGGAAATAAAGAGGTTAGATTAGAGTTAAATCTCTGCCGATGTGAGCATAACACCCCAGGGTCTATATGTGTGGGTCTATTGGGGCGTTTACGTAACTTTGTTGCAATCGGCTTGAATCGGTTTCTGTTTGAAATATTTAAATATATCAGCTTTGTAGCGTTCTATGACAACTTAATTCGGCTACACAAATAGTGATATAATATCTTTAATTTGATTTGAAATGCAGTACGTAGTTTTGTACAAAATAAGTTGTTTGTTTTGACTATAAGTTTAAGTATACACTATAAGTATACACTAAATCCATGGAACGCTTAGAAATGTGAAAACAACTAGCTGTAGCATCTACAGCGGGCCTAGGATGCGCACGCGAGATATTTGTCATGTCGTTCTGTCAAAATGTAAGCATTTTGCACGAGAGTAGGAACTATTGCATTATCTGTGGTAATGTTGTCGAGAAACCGCGCCTTTGACTCTTCAACTTTTGACATTTCTGCATGACTATTATCTCGTCCTCAGAGAGGTACGACGACTAACAAGTGTGAAAAGTGTACAATAACAAGGCGCGTTTTGTCGACAGCATTACCACAGATAATGCAATAGTTCCTAAACTGGTGCAAAATGCTTACATTTTGACAGAACGACATGACAAATATCTCGCGTGCGCATGTTAAGCCCGCTGGTAATAACAGCAACTGTTGCAAATAGTGATATTATCGATAGGCTAATTATATTTACCGGATTTCAAAGAGGAACCGATATAATTGTTCGCTCCTTGTCAGTGTGAATGTAAGGGTTGTCCGGTTAGGTCTGGCTCCTGTCCGTCGCAGTTACTGCGCGCGTTACCGGCGCCCGCTTCCGCGTCATCGTCCGCTACCGCTCAAGCGCCCGCCGCCGCTTCTGACAGACGGCACAAGGAGAGGCACGACCACCTTAATCACAGGTTGTATTTCATAGCTTTGACCGAACACAATCACGCTGCTAATTTTAAGAAATACTTATGTTTTATTAGCCGTCGCCCGTGGCGTTTCTCGCGTTTTAGACCCTTTAGGATGTGACTTTTCAAAATTCCTTTCTTAGTGCACCCCTACACTATAAGGATACTACCCTCCTAATTTCAAACGTCTCAGAGTGATGGACGCAGTGCATTGCCTTACAGGGCATGTCCTCATTGGACTTGCTCTGTGAGATAATGCATTGTTATAGGCAGAAGTTACTACTTCACATCAGGTGAGCTATCAGCTTGTTCCATTACTATTATCATAAAAAAAAAACCTCTAGGACTTATGGTTTAGGCTGTGCGTTGATTATCAGTCAGCTTCAAAAGAGTTTTATATATTTAGATTAACGGCGCTGAGTGCGGCAGTTATCTAAGTTTGTATCAGTTAGTGCCCCCGATTCCATTGTTTAGTTTTCCTTAACCTAATTTGACAGCGCTAAAATAGTTGCCATGTCATCAACTGAAACGTCAAAGATAGCTTCTCATTTAAGGGCTGTCAAATTAGTTTAGGAAAATGTACTAACAGAATCGACTCACTGTCTCATCAGCGTTCACCCTATTCGACAACACTAAATACATGAGTATATTTTTGTTTGTTTGTGTATTTGTTTTAATGTCGCTTTTAATATCATATCACGCAATGTTACGCACAAACTTGCTTTTGAGCACAATTTTGTTGTACTAATTCTGATGTAGAATAGACAATCTAATTTCTTCAAATTGAAAATGTATGGGCATTTACATGATGCCATCTTCTTGTACACACAAGAGCAATAAATAAAGCGCAATAATTGACTTCCAAGAATTATAAGCAACTGTTTACATGCGCAAATACTATACAAGAATTCTTGTTATATGCTGTTTACACCAAAGTTTTGAAACAAAACTTGTATAAGAGATTTTTGAAGTGAAAACTTCTTTAGCATCGCTGTGATTTGAAAGTCGATGAAACGAAAAAGCGCAAACATAAAAAGACAGCCGTAATTTCAACCATCGCGGCAGAGCTACTGTTGGCCGAACAGTGATACCGTTGGATTGCGGTCAGACCGACAACGGGAGCAAGTTCAAATCCAATGCGACATTATAAACTTTTTGCTACTTTTTATTTTGAGGTGAAACTTAGTACTGCATATTGGTTAAGTATTCTTTTAAGGTTTCACTTCTACCACGTCGTGTGAATTTCACACACATTTTTTTATAGGCAACGTCGACAGCTCACATAGTAAACATTGATTGAACTTTGAATTGTGTAATTTCAGAAGTAGTGACGGTGCATGGCAGTCTCAGCATCGCAAGTCACAATCGTTAGACGTAACCGCTGTGAGGCGGGACAGGCATCACTCACAATCTGTTAAAGAGAGGTTAGTTCAATGGTACTAGCTTCCGCCAGCAACTTCGTTCGCGTCCCGTTTGATCCCGTTGATTTTTCGGGATAAAAAGTAGACTAGGTGTTAATCAAGGTCACGGACAATATACATAATATATTCCAAGTTTCATCCAAATCGGAGCAATAATTTTTGCGTGAAGGAGTAACAATCATACATCCTTACAAAGTTACGCGTTTATTATTATTATTATTATTAAGAGCCCGTAGTGTCCCACTGCAGGGCAAAGGCCTCCCTTCCTTCTCGCCAGTCTTGTCTGTTTTGGGCAACTGTGGTTGTTTCGCTTCGCAACAACTTCGACAACAACTTCAACAACTTCGCGTTTATATTATAATAATAAATAATAGGATAGGATCAAATAGGATTTAATGGCGCGTCTTGGGAGAGACCTACGTCCAGATGATGAATCCAACTAGGGTCAAATTAGTTTAAAAGAAACAACAGAATCTGTTGTTTTTTTACTAAAATAATTTGACAGCAATAAAATTGTTGCCATCGCTTTCTTTTTCTCTTCTTCTTCTTCTCTTCATGAATGGCCTCTGTCCGTCATTTCGACAGACAATTTTAACAATGTCAAGTGATATAATTGTAATAATATAAGTCAAGTCAAGTCATTTGTCAAGTCGGCGTAATAAACTGAAACGACAAAGACAGCTATCATTTTAGTGCTGTCAAATAGACAGAAGGAACCTTAACCTTAACCAGCGCTGAGAACTCGTTCTCAGCACATGCTGAGCGCAGAGCTTTTTATACAGGCTTGTACATGGCAGCGTTTCACTCCCCTTGCGTAGGTACGATATACTTACCTTCTGGTAATAATAGCAGTAAATGTTTTTTTGTCTTATAATATATATATGCATGTACCTACTTACCTATTTATTTATGATATCCTACTCCTGTCATGTACACTTTTGTATGAATAAATGATTTTGTATTTGTATTTGTATTTGTAACCGCTTCACATCAATGCTTGTTCCATTACTAATTTAATGTTTATTTTAGATTCCGCTGCATAGTACCGTACCCGCCGAACTCTGAATACGAGTTGGAGCTGAAAGTGGACGATATTGTGATCGTCTCCAAGAAACGAGGAGATGGCTGGTACAAAGGCACCTTGCAACGTACAGGTACTGTATTTAAATAATACTAGCTACTCTAGACTAGCTGTCGCCCGCGGCTTTGTTCGCGTGGTAACAGCATACGCATTGGTTAAAAGCTTTGATCCTAATTTTAGACCCTTTACGGTGCTACTTTTCAAAATTCCTTTCTTAGTGCACCCCTACACTATATGTATATTTTCAAAAAAATAATTATCTTTACTAAAACCCTAATAATGTAACCCAAGGTGTAAACAAAGACCTAAAAATTTCTTATCAATATATATAAAACTCTTTTGAAGCTGACAGAGAATCAACGCACAGCCTAAACTCTTAAGTCCTAGAGGTATGAAATTTGGAGGGTAGTATCCTTATATAGTGTAGGGGTGCACTAAGAAAGGAATTTTGAAACGTCACACTCTAAAGGGTAGAACGCGAGCAACGCCGCGGGCGACGGCTAGTTCTATTTATAAATAGCTGTTTAGCGATAAGACCGCCCATTGTATGTTTTAGACTTAAGTAATTATGTTTCCTGTATGTTTAGTTTTTAGTTGTGGTGTGCAATATACACGTACTTTCTATATATCTATCTATGCGCGCACAAAGTCGCGGGCAGACAGCTAGTCATGTATTAAACCTATTATAAACCTCATTGTTTTTAATTCCAGGGCGAACCGGCTTATTCCCAGCTTCCTTCGTCCAAAGCTGTCCTCAGGAATGACCCCCAGCTCAAACATAGGTACGGAATCCTAGAACACCTAGATCTGGACTAACATCTAGTGTCAAAGTTACTTAAAAACATGCGCCGCAGACAACACAGTTCTTAGACAACACAGTGACTTAGAATTCTTAGATATTTATATTGATCTTCTAAAGCTGAACTAACTAAAATGATTGCTAAGGCCGGAACACTGAAACGTCACTCAAATTTAAGCATCACTTAAAATTGCTCTGCCTCTACGAAACGTCACTCAAATTTAAGCACCACTTAAAATTGCTCTGCCTCTGTTTGACATTACTCATTTGTAAGAGATAGCAATAATTTAAGCGTGAACATAATTTAAGTGGCGTTTGAGTATTCGGCCATTCATCTGTTGTCATCTATTATCGTTGTCATGCAAGTAACAATGATACAAGCATTTTTTTGGTCGCGCGAAAATGACAGTTGAATATGAATAAACAGATGAATAAAATCTAGCTCTGTCACGCTGTGAATAAAGTAATGCAATGATTATAAGTCAGCTGGTATGAGAATTAAGCCTACTATCTGTAACGTTGAATTCCAAAGAGCATAAGGTTGAAAATGTTCAAGCAAACTTGTAAAATGCAGGTATGATTCATATAAGTCATTGAGGGAACCCTAATGGAGTCCTCAATGACTGGTGCAATCTTTTGACCCTTATTGCAACGGAATAAGTCATTGAATGAAATGAAAACTATTTGGCTCGTGAAGTGAATCGTGATGATCCCTGATTAACTAATAGTATTAGTATTATTGGATGTGACATAATTGAATAAATGATAGACGGGTCATAAATAAAAGAAAGAAATATGTAATCTTTTATATGTATCAACTTCTTTCACTGCCAATCAAATTTTTTAGTATGTTCAATGAAATATCTATGAGTTTGACTGTGTAATAATATTATACACATTTTAGCTATGTACGTGTTTTATATATTTGATTATCAAATGAAATCCAGAATGAATTTACTTCAAAATTTAATTTCCCTAAAACTTTGCCTATATCTTGCCCAGAAACGAATTTTGAAATCATTTTATTTCTATTTATTTAATTCATAAAACTTTTGAACTTTATAAAAAAAGTTATTGTATAATACATTTTACATCAATAATTTTTAAATATAGAACTTCTTTGAAAAACTTTTTCATAACTTTTGGGATGTTAAAAAAGTCTTTGTTGTTTGAAAAAGTTACTCAATGTGGCGGGCCATCCAGAGAGAATTTTAGTAAGTATTTTTATAGTATTAAAATCACTTCCAAGTGCGTATATATGTAAATGTAGTAACTATCGTTCGTATCGTCTTGTAAATAGTATTTTATTTGAAACTAGGTGCCGCCCGCGACTTCGTTCGCGTCCCGTTGGTTCCCGTTAATTTTTCGGGATGAAAAGTAGCCTATGTGTTAATCCAGGTCACGGACAATATATATTCCAAGTTTCATCCAAATCGGATCAGTAGTTTTTACGTGAAAGAGTAACAAACATCCATCCATACTCACAAACTTTCGCGTTATAATATTAGTAGGATAGAATAGTGAAATCAGTTGGTTCACTTACAAAAACGGCTGACGTTATATCCAGTTCAAACTATGGTTCGATCGATCTGCCTAGCTGCAACGTCACTGCAGCTAGCTAGATCGTTGGAAAGCTACTATACAGCTGCGTTGATGACAAGTTGCTTAGTAGCATTGTGTCTCACATAATTATTTAAAAACACATTTCAGCTGAGAAATTGTTTAGTAGAATTGTCCCCAGAACCATCATAAGAACGGACCAACCGATAACTGCCGACAACTTTGCATTTGAACTGCAAGATACTAGTAACTTCCAAACAACTGTTTTTTCTCAAAAAATGCAACCCTGCACTCAAAAACATCCCATATATGTCTGGAAGAGTCTTAATAGTTATGTAACTAATTAGTGTAATAACCCTTTTATATAACTATACTTATGAATTTGTTAATATTTAAGAAATAAGATAAAAATACGCTTATTATTTTGTAATATTTTTATTAGAACACTGCCATATTTCTTTACTTGGTTAAAACCCATACTAAACAAAGTAGTTAATAGTCTTCTTATAAACAACAAATAGCAAAAATGGCCGATAACTCTTTTTTTATGTAAGTATAATTGTGGAAATTAGAATCACTAAAGCCAAAAGTTATTGAATTTTGGGTATTATAGTGAAGTTTTAGATCTACAAAAATTTTGTTACGAATTTCAATCAATTTAAAAAAAACTATTTTTTTCCGTATGTATATGAGATCTAGCCAATTTTTTTGTAACTAAAATACTGTTAATGTAGTAATATCCATATCGAGGTAAACGGTAGAGTCGCAAGAGTTCCAGGTTCGATTCCAACGCCTAAACAAATTTCAACCTGATCTGCTAATGGTAATAAATGTAAATCAAAATGCTTAGTAGCTATTTTGCAGTATTAGTGAACTCTACAACGTGTTAAAACTATCCACTATTTCAGTTTTGGTAATGCTAAGATTATAAAAATTATTGTTGAAAATGTATGTCCATTCATTTCGCTTCACGCTAAAGCCTTTATTGTTTTGCACATTATAAGATTATTTTTTTTTGTTTTACGAGAAATGTCGATAATACATTCAGTCGCTTGATTGTTTATGAGACCATACATATTACAAGATATTTTTTCTTAAGTCGGATAAGACACGCGCATACAAAAATTTTCTTGTCCTGTGTTCGTGTCTTATAATGTGCAGAAGGCCTAAGGGCTCCATTACACTGGTGATTTGCGAGCGAGCGAAGCGAGAGCCCACCGGGATTGCCCTTTCACTTCTCGCTAATCAGTAATCGCGATTATGTGGTTTTATAGGTAACATTATTTAATTCTTTGCGCTATTATAGTCTTAATACTGGCAGTTTTATAAGCATTATTTAGTGAAACTTCTCAAAATAATACGTGTTTGTTTCACATAACAAGCATTACTTGACATCTGAATATAGCCGTATATTACTTATCCTAATCTATTTTATGAATATATCTGTAGCGTGGTGCATTCGTATAGATAATGTTACGCATGGAAAATGGTTTGGTGTTAATTTTACTTTGCAATATGACACCTGGAAATGGTTCTTAGGTGAAACTAAAATAAATGTGTATTAAACAATAAAGTGGAACTCTGTTAAACTAAATTGCTGCGTTGTAGGTCAGAATACTACATAGCAGAGTTTCGCTCATTTGACTTCTAAGGGCTAAGGCACACTGACGCATAGTCGATTCAAAGCGATGTGTCAATCTAAAAATATATAGCATATTGTTTTGCTATTACAGTCGAATGTGCGAGTCTATTTTCTATGTCTGGGTGTTACTATGTATGTATTTAAAAAAAATAAGTATTCTATCAGAAATATAGTTCCCATAGTACAAGCTTTGCTTAGTTTGGGACTAGAAAGCGTTGTGTAGTATGTCCAAGAATGTATAATTGTTTATTATTATTTTTAACGGGATATGGGTCATATTATTATGCTACAAGTGTGTATATTGATTAACGCTTCGCTTCGATGTCAGTGTGCTTGGCTTTAGGCTGCTTTTCCACCAGGGCTAAGCTAAGCTACGTTGCTAAGGATCTGTTTGAAATCCACTAATAGGGATCGTTTGTAATCATATTAAATGACTAGCCGTCGTATGCGGCGTTGCTCGCGTTCTAGACCCTTTAGTTATAGTGTGGCTATTCAAAATTCCTTTCTTAGTGCACCCCTACACTACAAATTTCATACCTCTAGGACTTATAGTTTAGGCTGTGCGTTGATTAGCTTCAAAAGAGTTTTATATATTAAGAAGAAGAAGATAGATTCCTATTGGTGGATGTCAAACACATCCTTAGCAACATGGCTTAGCTTAGCTCTAGTGGAAAAGCAGCTTTACCCTAAATCTAGATTGTGTTAACATTATTGTAACATTAGGTCTTAAATGGATAAGAGAATGTAAGTTAGTAAAAATCTATTTCCGATTTCAATAGAATTTTTTACATATTTTTGTGAAATTAAGACTGTACAATATATTATTTTATTGATTAATATTATAGAACAAATCTAAAGTAATTCTAGTGTTAACGTTTCTAATGTAGAATAAATATTTTAATAATATGCTTGATGTTAATCAGTTTGAGTGATTTTTTTAATTTAAGAAAATAAGTACCTACTCATTTGGCAGTTTTTTATAAGGATTGTGATTTTACAGATATTATGTATGCTTAGATAATTATTTATTTAGCTAAATTAATATTATGTGTTGTGTAATGATTTCGTTTAGTCTTTTTTTAGTTTATATTATGAAAAATATGTACTTTTGCAAACCTAAGTTTATTAGAACTATTGTTTTAATTATTAATTTTAATTATGCAGCTATCAATTTGTGTATTTTAAGCTCAATTGTATTCACGTGTTTAAATTAAATTTAGATAAATATTTACTGTAAATTTTTGATGTAACTACCCCGTATTTGTATTTACAGTACCCACGATGGATGAACTCGGAAAAAAATCAGAATATTTTGCTATTGATGACAATCTTAGTGAAATCGTGAGTGAAACCCATCGTGTGCCCTGTGTTATTGTGTAGTTGTTAGTAGGTGTATTATCTAGTGTAAAAGAACTGATTGTTTTAATTTCTTTGTAGCTTTTTCTGTGTTTTACTTACCTAATTTTTATAGGCGTTTTATTTACAATAATGTAGACGATTACACATTCTGTGTGACATGATAGTTCTACTTTCAGGCCGGAGTTTAACCTTTGGCATGGTGTAGTAATATTAACTCATTTTATATTATACTCTGTAACCACACAACGAATTGTAAATTATATTTTCATGACAATTTAATATTTCCCTAGAAATTAAATTAAAAATTGTTATCAATGTTAAAACACAATTTGGATTTTATTAAAAATATACTAGAGTTCAAATTTCTTAGTATAAAATTTATAGAAATTAAAAGTAATAACGTTAACTAAAATATTTGTGAAACTTTTATAATTAGATACTTTTTTGGATATGTGGAGAAGTGGTCTGTCTACGAAAGTGTACCTAGCCGAAATAAAATGAACCAAAATCCATAATTCATAGTCCCAAGTGTTTCTTTGTTATGCTTTAGTGGACAGGCACGTTAGTTGTGTTGGTTTCATGCTTCTAGTGTTAATTGGAATCATATCGAACAGTTTGGTAATTTATAAAGAGAAATAAAGATTTCTTCTTTCATTTTTTTTTCAAATTTATTTTTTACAATTCTAGGTGTTTATTTCCTGTATTTCAATATTAGATAACACAGAATAACTACCTAAATAAAATTAGCATTAAGTTAAGGTTAGATAGATAGATAGATAGATAGAGTATTCTTTATTGTACACCACAAGTAAAGAAAATAACAACAAAATACCATAATTGGTAATACGTTAAATATTTAGGAGGTAGGTACAATGGGCGGCCTTATTGCTTAAAGCAATCTCTTCCAGGCAACCGTAGGTGCTAAAGCACAAAATTTACAGTTCATCCTTGACCATCTTAAGAATTTCATCTTCATCTTCTGACCAATGGTCGGGATCGCTGGTCATCTGCCCTAGGGCTTCCATCCTGCGCTCCATAGTCACCTTGTCTAGAATATGCTCCATTTTCATATGCATGCAGTCGTTGAAAACCGACGCGTATTCACAAATCTCGAATATAGTTTCTATTATTCTGGTGCATTCGTCCACTGCACCTTTCATTCGCACCAACACTTCGCTATCCTCGCCGTATACCGCTCTGTTAGCCTCCATCAGATTATCCGAGTTTATCTTATTATTCGTTATTATTTGATTTCTCTTCAAAATGCAGGCGACGAAGCATTTACCCTGCATAGAGTTCTGCGGGATTCTCTTGAGGAAATTCTCTACGTCCACCATGGTCGCTTTCACTTGTCGTGCGCATTCTGTCAAGTTCTTACGAAACGGTTCAACGTACTCGTTCATTTTATCGTATTTCTCTAAATGCTCTTCTTTAGTTAACGGCGTGAAAGACACTGTTAGGTAGAATGTGGTTATGAATATTAGAAATAGGAGAATACTGGCGAATTTTGTGGAAATCGACATTTTGTCTTCGGCAGCGCGCGGACGATTGAGCTTTACGCGACACATTTCTAATTGATTTGATTGTTAGTAGTTTACTGACGTGGGCTTGAATAGTGGGTTAACTGCTGTATTTGATTTAACCGATAGGAGTTCCAATTTCGCGTGTTTCTTGTTTACTGGGTATTCGTTTATATGTGTTGAAATGTTTGCGGACGATAACTTCCTTCCCTGCTTTGACTATCGGCTTGCCCAATTCATTCAGAATTATTTGGTGTTCTACTTAGGTACCAACCTAGTACCTACCTACTGTAAGTGTGTTTTATTTAAGTATGAAGTACCTATTATTTGACTCGAGGTCTACCTACCTATCTGCTTCTCGAAACAGTCCAAGCACATGACGTTAGAAAATCGTGAATTTAATTTACTTTAGGTAGGTAGGTAGGTAGGTAAGGTACCTAGGTAGGTAAGTAATACTTTAAACCTCCCTGTGTTTCCAAGTAGGTTACCTACCTATAAACTAGTATAAACACAGAACTGGATATGTGCGATAATGTGTTGCTATATATCTCGGAAAATGCATAGGTAACCGCTTAAAATAAGGCGGGTCATCGCTTTTTCTCGAAAAGTTAATAATACGTCCTACGTAGGTAAGCATCTCTCGCTCTCATTCTGCCAACCTAAGCAAACTGTAACATTACTATAGAATAGAATACTATCATGTTAGCCACTATATAAAATCATAGGTACTAGGTACCTACTTCGACTATGGCGGAAATCAATACTGCCATGTTGGCAGCACGGTTGGACGAAAATAAAAAAAGAAGTTGAAATAGGGATGCACTAGCACATAGCTAGGAAGATAGAATGGTAAACGAGTCGATCAACTTTAAATTCTATTTTGTTTACTTTGTTTCGTGGTTTATTTATGACAAATAATATTGTGTAGTGTACATAGAATAACGATTAGTAAATGTATGTTGAAATCCTGACTCATAAGAAAATGAAATATGTACAGAAAGTGTGAAATACTATGTGCCAAACGACATAGTGTTGCCGCAACACTGACTATGTCGTTTCAAGTAGGAATAGAGGTCCGAACGAAATGACGGCAAAAGACGCTTTTTATGGCCAAATTTCCTTCTGGATGAAAATCGGTGAGTAGCAAATCAGTTAAATTATCAGTCCACCACATCTGTTTGGCTAAAATATCTTAGATCCACAATAGTTTCAGTTCCTTTACCATTTCACTTGGCAATAAACATGCAGTAAAAAGTAGGATCGCAGAATAAATCATTCATCGGTATCGACAATTTTTATGTACAAAACCGAACATCTCTATTTTATTGGTAAAACATGTTGGTAGAACTGATTGATTGTCTTCAATGCTAACATTTGCATTCTCTTTTACAGTTTACTTAGGTTGGCAGAATGCTAACATGTTGGCCAAACTACTAAATAACTATCATAATCCTCTCCTCTTCACAATTATCATTCTCTTTGATAATTATTACCACGAGCACACGAGCTTCTCGTTTCTCGTACCGATACGGTACCTAGTTTGTGGCCATACTTTTTATTCTCTTTGTTTTGTTCTACCTTGTGCCTACACCATACTCCATCCATACGCACTGAAAAATACCACACGCCATGACGCCACGCCATGTATTTGAAGATTTATGTTGAAAGAAAGATGGCTGGCTGAGCGTGAGCGGAGGTTGAAAGCAAGGAAAGCAAAATGGCCAGCGATCGAAGTTCTATCTACGTGTTCTACGTTGTTCCTCTTTGTTCATTGAGATTTGTAACAATTAGTGTTTTGAGAAGTGAAATAGTGAATCGTTTGAGTCAGTAAGTTGGTTAGTTAATTACCTATTGGTCAAACATTCTCACCATCGTTCTGAAATGTCGATAAATAGAATTCGTATGTAAGTAACCTATTTATCTATCCATTTATTGGAGAAAATACCTAAAAGTATTCTTCTATGTTAGCGTACTTACCTATTGCTTTGCATTTTGAAGAGCACCTGCATCTTGTCGCTCTGTCTGGTCTTTACCTACTTATATAGGTACCTTTACCTTCTACTACTTACCAACTTACCTAGTATTCTAGTAGGTATTCTGATGTGGTCCATCTCTGTAGCAAGTATTTTATTTCTAAACCAATTTGATGACCTACCAAGAAAGAATCTTCGGCTTATAATGCCTCCATCCATGAAAAGAAGGGAAGTTGAGCCAGATTGATGTTCATAGACTGGCAAAGTTAAAAAAGTGGAAAAATTCTTTTCAATTGAATCATTATCCATGTTATGGTTCTAACCCATTCTGAAATGCCGTTTGAGTTTGACTCGAGGACATGTGGTTTTATTTGATAGTAGTCTGTTTCCTGTATTACTTTTTAAAGTCAATGTGTATATTTGGTTTTTGTGACTTTTTGTTGAGGAATTGATGACTGGTATATGCAAGGAGTTTTGAATAGGTATCTAACTCAATGCAGACATAAATCATAACAAGCTATATCGATTACTTTAAAATAACAGCTTGGTTGTCATAAACGTCTGTTTTCTGTTGTTGAGGAATTGATAACTGGTGTTTGCAAGGAGTTTGGAATAGGTAACTAACTCATTGCAGGAGAGTCATATAAAATCAAACATGGCAATCTCCACTGCATCGTATTGTTGGTAAAATAGAAAAATGCAATAAAATATGGTATGAAGTTATTATTAATATAATACCTAATTATTTACATGACAGCTCTAATGTTGACTATTATTGATCACTATTTAAAGACATTTACTTGAAAAATCTGCCATAAAATGCAGAAAAGGTTTGGAGATTGCCGTCTTTGTTCTGTTTACAAGGACATTGCCGTTTTTGATCTGATTACCTGTGGAGAAAGCCTACTTTGTTATGGCTGATTGTCTGCACCTATACCTATGCTACAACTAACTAGTTTTGATACTTTATGAGTGGGAAATAAAAATATGCAAAACATTGGTTGAAATTGTTTATTAATAGTAAGTACTAACTTATATTCTAAGATTATGGTCTTCTTCTTGGGGTTCACAAACGATGTCAACCGATGTATTTATGGTATCCTCAGCAGCAGCACCTTCAGAGGTTTGAGCAAATACGGTTTTATAAAAAACCAGTCCCTCCACTTGTTGCCATTCGTCACCATAATGGGTATTAAGCAGTTTTTTGACATCATTAATTTTTTTTATATTTGTTTTTATGTGACACTTAGCAATAACATTTGGGTTTATGTCTTTGGCCAGCTTGTTTTTTCGTGTCACCTTCTTATACACTCCATCACTGATTCTGTAATTGACATCCCCTTTAATTAAAACGTTTCCTTCATTTTTAGACCGCGCTATATAAAATCTTTTACATTTTTTAAATTGAAAATGCCAAGTTCCAACATCTTTCATAATAGACGACATTGCAGTTTTAAAGTCATATACTTGACATTCAGTACCGCCCATTCTGACAACTGTACTCCACTGGCTTATAATGTCTAAGTAGTCTTCAGGTCGCACTATAGTTTCTCGTTTTCGGACTTCTTTTTCAATTTGGGCAAACACTCGATCGGGAGGGATGAAAGAATGGCCTACAACGGGGAACACAAGTTCCAGAGTTTTCACATTGCTAGGTGCAGATTCTACTAACCATTTTGAGCACATTGCTAACATAATTGAATTTTTGTTCTGCCCGCCGCATCCATCTGCTATTAATCTTACTGTTTGAATTCCAGTCAAATCAGTGTTCTTGAGTCTGTGATATACAATTGATGATATCTCATTTGCACCTTTGTTATATTCGTTTTCCGTCCAACAGTATGCAAAAACGTTGTTCTGTGTAAGTTGGGACTTAGAGCTCCCTTCAACGACTGTGCAGTTATACAAATATAACTGTCGGGAGTAATAAGTGCTCTGGTCGGGTATCTTCGGCAAGGGCATATTTTTTTCGCAATCAAATGACAGAGTTTTTAAATCTGGACTTTCCTCCTTCACCAATGCAAAAAATGCTTTTGCCTTGAGGCTGTGTACTCATTTTTCGATTAGAAGTGCCTGCCGCTTTGTTGGATCTGTCTCTAATTTAATTTTTTCGAGAAGTTGTAGACATGTTGAACATACATCTGTTCTGGGACTTCCAAAACCGAGCGAATAATTTCTGTTGAAAACTCGTCTAAAAAACCCACGTTTAACTTTCAAACCTTCTTCGGTCTGTTGGGCATTGTATTGTTTGAACATTTTGTTTATGCTCAGTTCAGCTGCCAGGTAATGTCTTTGAGATTTTCCGCGACAATAATGTGCTTCATCTACGTGAAATAAGTTGATAAAAGTCATGACTGCTTCCTTTTTACGCATAAATAAGTGCGACTTATGATCTCCTCCTCTTTTTTCCTTAACGGGTTCTCCTGTTTCTAAAAATTTCCTCATAACGTACTGAATTCTATGTTTAGTTAAGTCCAAAATTTGAAGAAAGGCTTTTTGACATACCCGTACACGAGTTTTCGTTGATTTACTGTAGATAGTAAATTTTGTTTGAAATTGTTTCTTCGGTGTGATTTTTATTTTTTGGTCTTTTTCTTTTAGTGGGTTCTGCATGGCAGCACTTGAGCAAGAATGCATCTTGGGTTTCCTTGTCTTTATATTTATAAAATGATTCATGAAAAGACTGCAAATCACGCAAAGTTAGTGTGTCGCACTGATAAGCGTTTTTATTGTGTTTACAATTCGGTTTCGTCGGTAATTTCCGAGGAGAGTAACTGAAACAAAATAAGATGAGAATCCGTTAACCGTAACTACAAAACATATTTGAGAATAAAATAAAATACCAAAAATAATTATATTAAACCAAACTTAAAAAACCTATGTATTATTCCAGGTCATAATAAGTGTGTTCCAATTTTCTGCCAAATGTGTTCAGCTGTTACGGAGATAAAAGCCGAGAAACATACTAACACAAGTCAGGATTAAAAATAAGTATCAAAATGGTTTAATCATTGCTTACTTACCGGGTTGTTTTTGCCAAATTTTTCTTCCACTTTTCTGGCTCAGCTTTACGCTTTCTCGTGTATTTGGTAGTACAGGGAGATGCTGTCTGCTCCATCATATGATATGCATACACTTATTTTATAAATAACTAGCTTAAAACAGTTCAAATCTTATGAAAATCACTACACAATGCACCGTCCTCGTCCACATACAAACAATACAAAAATGGCGTTAAAATGCCGTGCTCTGATTGGCTGCCTTGGAGATTGCCAACATTGAAACGCATAATAATGGAGATTGCCGTGTTTGTATTGGAATCATAACTTTAGCAGCACATTTGAATGGGACATTGCCGACTTTGTTGAGCTAAGGTGTTTTTATTAGAATCGTAAATCACAGATAAAAAATACTGCATTCATATTTCAATTTTGACATATTATGGAGATTGCCAGGTTTGTTTTTATATGCCTCATTATATCAATTGCAAAAAGCTGTTAGTTTTATTTAGAACTTTTATATAACTTAATTTGTATAACAGCTTGATTGTCATAGCTGTAGTAAAATTCAGGTGTTTGAGACCCAAACTTTGGGTTTATAAATCTTTTTATTTAGTTTTCACTTCACAAAACACGTTTTCAAGCATGCCGGTCAAGTGATGCACCACGCGCGCCCGCACCCCGCTTTCAAAGTCAAGTCAAAATACCATCTGTCACTGTAG
Organism: Eulithis prunata; assembly: GCA_918843925.1. Lineage (NCBI taxonomy): Eukaryota > Metazoa > Arthropoda > Insecta > Lepidoptera > Geometridae > Eulithis > Eulithis prunata. Next base: position 6,380,120 of record OU974025.1, on the reverse strand, counting down.
TGAAAACGAGGTGCGCGCGCACTTCCATCCTATTTTACGCAAATCTTTGCGTTGTACCTACTTACATTTTTCCTAAACATCCGTGTTTTACCCTCCATGGAGTAAGACTTACAGTGTTTTGTTTACCCTCCGTAGAGATCCTACTTAAATGTTTATCCGTGGAAACTTGAGTGCGATTGTAAAATAATTGAGCGATGCTCGATACCAAATATTATTAAATTAGTTTTAGAATTTTAAGCATTCGATTCTACTTGGTTGTTACTGTTGTTAGTGCATCATTGTAAACCAAATAATTAGTTGAATTTACAAATACCTTGCTTGTAGGCTAACAAAAGATTAAACCAATAATTCTAATCCAAAATTAATCCTGTTCCAGGATTGTTCAACTCCAACGTCCATTGTAGATGTGTGGCAAAAACCGCGTGGCAAATTAGGACCCAAATAAACGAATGCAAATACTCACAAGAAGAATCTTCTTAGGAAAACGTTGAAAAACTCTAATAGAAAAACTCTCTAGAAAAACGTTATCAGAAAAACACTACTCATGTAAATAACGGGAAATGGTTCAGTGTGTACCCCTAGCTAGTGGTGCAGATTGAACTGGGGGGTGGGTATTCAGTAAACCGTGTGGTACACAAAAAACGGCAATTATGTTTTTTATTAATTATTTATTATGTAATAAAATCTCTTTACTGCCTGTGGTGAGCAATGAGATCACTCAGCTAACAGCTTTTGTATGAAGTAAATTACCTATGTGACATTTCTGTTAATCTTTATAAAAATTATCTTATGTGAGGTCCATAAATCTTATTACTTATAATAAGTGAAGTATAAAAAAGGTCTATAAAACCATCAATATGCATGCTTCATTTCTAGTAGTTCAAGTATGTTTGATTGAATCCACCCCAAAAGATGAGCTGTACCGATGGAACCAGGAGGAGCACCTCTCATCAGGGCATCTGTCATATTTTTCCGTGGAAAAACGATCATAGGAGGCACGAATATACCTGCTGGGCTCATGCAAGTCACAATAGTTACCAGCGAGCCTCTTTCTGCTGACGACAATGCACCGATCTGTTTTTTTCCAAGACTGCCAATGATTTTTGGAATCTTGCTTTGGACCACCGATAGCCCAGTTTCGTCAACGTTAAATAATATTCTGTCTGCTGTGTGGATATTCCTGATTGACATGTAGTGTTTGGTTCTTTGTACTTGTAGGTTCTGTGGATAATTGAAGGTGATTATACCTTCTAATTTAGAAATCCTCATCATCTGTAGAATCTCCCTGATAACCTGAGCTGAGAGAGGGAGTAACAGATTTAATAATCTGAAGAGGTTTTGTGATGATCTCATTGTGATGCTCGATTCTCACAGCTGCTCTTACAGTTTTCCTCCCTAGTCTTGCTGTTATTAAATGTTCTAATGAGTGAGTATCAAGATAGATAGATAGATAGATAATACGTTTATTTGCCACTACACACTACACACACATCTAAGTTAATAACATAAACAGGAAGAAATACTAACTAAAATATAAACTATAAAACAATACAACAACACTACGTGCCTGTGTCTCTCGGACGTGTGTACGTATTGTGTGTGTTGCAGTACACAAACAGGTTATAGCTCAGTTAATATTGCTCGAGAGCAACACTGATTTTCAGCTATCAGGATGGTCTAGATTTATAACTGTTGAAAGTTTGCTGATGTCCTTGTAATCTCTTTTAGATGGATGGCATAACATCTGAAATCCAGAACTCCTAAATATTTCTCGCTGAATGTGTGAAGAAATATGGATCTTCATTTCATAACTCATTGTTGTGATGATTACTCCGCATTTTCCATTAGCAAATTCCCAAGTTCTTGCACCAACCACGGTATAAGGAGGAAATGTTTCTGGAAGACATGATGTCTCAGAAGCCTTTCATATCTAATTTTATGGTGATCATTTCAGCCACCTTCGCTACTTCTTGGTGTATTATAGAGCTTTCTATAAAGAAACAACAGTATGGTTCGCAACAGACTTAATTCTTACGGTGACGTTTTTAACATAAGTACATACAATTAAACGATAGATGGCGTTACTAGTTACTACTAAAAACATTTTGATACCTAAATAACAACACTTTCTAATGTCTTAGTCACAATATTTCGCCAGAGAATGGAGAACACAGGTATCAGATCTCTTCTAGTTTTACACAGACTGAGCAACCAAGACGCTATTATAGCTTCTAGATAGGGAGTCATGGCTTTCATCATCAAGGCTCCCTCCTCCATGAGTGAACATTTTAATGTGAAAACACACAGGGCGAGAGGAGGAGTCTTGACTGGGGTTTGGGGTTACAGGTGTGCGGCGATTTGGAGGTGTTGTCTTCCTTCTTATTATGTCCATTAATGAGCTCATGGTTGACAGATGATGATTGAATGTTTCGTCTTTTTGGGGATCTTAGTGTACAATTTTTGTGTGAAGTTTTCCTTTTCATAGACATTCTCCAAGATATAGAATTCGTTCATCCGTTCTTTAGTGAAACCACGTGCTCTTGCGAACGAGGTTCCTGATGGCTTCCTCATTGACAACTGATCTTTTGTGTCTCTTAAAGAAACCATCCAACCAAAACCGGCCAGCTATTTCATTCTTAAATGGGTTCGGCATATTATTTTTTGTCACAAGCTATTCTACGCATGTCAGTCTTGGTTAGACCGTATAGCAGTGGTTCCCAACCTTTTTAATATTGTTACCCCTGTGAACTATGTATAAAACTGATTTTACCCCGCTTTCAAAATGATATCAAAACAAACAATACAAGTAAATACAAACATCTTTATTGATCATAAATTGCACAACAGTCTAACAATTTTAACGTATTCATACGTATAAACTATGGATTAATAATACTCAGTTACATTTACTAGTAGTGACTACTACTCCTACCTAACATAAAAAACTAGTGAATGTTGGCTCAGTGTGAAGGTTGGTACAGTACGGCCGGCGGATCTAGACCGGTCTGAAGTTGCGCTTTCGGAAATTGTGCGCAGGTACAGGCGAGACAAAAATAGTTTAAACATTTGAATAGAAAACATACTATAATGTGTGTAAACCTACGTAGGTATATACCCAATGTCATTTAAGATGTAATTATCTATCTTATATAATGAAACAAGATATTCAATTAAAATATAACTAAATTTATTGTTATAGAAAATAATGGCACAAAGACAAACTAATCGCTGTCACTATAGTCGTCGATCCTTGATATTCCAGCCATGAAATTATCTTCGGCTCCACTGGTTGAAGTACTTGGCTGTGGCGTATTTTCATCTGCGGCATCATCATCATCATCACTTTCACCTTCTGATTCAGTATCGTTTTCAGTGTTAATAATAAATTGTTCAGTCATTTCATCGATCACATAGTCACTGTGTCTATATGTTTCTTCCACTTCTTTTACTTTTCTGCACAATGCAGACCATTCTGCTTGCCCCATTTCATTAACTTTTTCTTTGACCAATTCCATGGTGCGAGCTATGTTCCACTCTACATTTTTAGTGGCAACGTGTCCTTTAATTGCCGCCCACGCCATTTCTATGGGGTTAAGATCGGGGTGGTAGGGGGGCAATCTGAGGACGCTGTGGTTATTTGCATGAAATAATTCATCTATAGTAAATTTTTTATGAGCATCCTTATTTTTTTTATTAAATCATATAATTGAGGCTTTCGCATGTCATCTTCTACTGAAATACCTTTTTCTAAGAGCCACTTTTTCATGAGCTCTTTTTTGGCGTTGGCGTTCGGAGCGGGATCAATTAATTTGTTGTGATATGCAGTATTATCAATCACCACCACGGAATGTGGTGGCAAATTGGGCAACAACTGCGTCCTCACCCACTTTTCGTAGTTGACGAAATTCATGTCGTCGTGGTAGTCTCCGGTTTTCATACCCGACTTGAACATTAAGAGCCCATTTGGCACAAACCCTTCTTCCGATCCATGTTGACATGAGCTTAACATTCTAATTTCATCTCCTCCAAGCCCTTACACTTTGCCCTCAGTTCCTCTACAGAATGAAAAGTCTTATAATAAACCTTCGATTTATAGTATGGTGCTAGGTTTTCTTTTATTATTTCTACCTGTTCCCTTTCAGGGAGAGGAAAATCTAACCTCTTAAAATAAGTCTTCATTGTATAAATATAAGATAACACACTTTCGGCTTGACGTTGGGTTCTATTGTATATTTCTTTCAATGTCTTCCTATTATACGATGCTGGAAGAAACTCATCTTTGAGTGATTCTACGAATTTTAACCAGGAGTTATTCTCCTTGCCGTAGAAACGATACCAGTCTAACGCTTCTCCTTCCAATAACTTACTTATACTTCTAAGTAGTTGACTTTCTGACAGGTTTTTAGAAATCCTACGTTCTTCTACTTTTTCTAAGAATGCGTGTAAATTAAGTTTACTATCCTTGCCAGAATATCTAATATTCCAAGTGCTGATGTTACGTGATGGGTCTATGGTAACCTGGAGCTCACCTGTTTCTGCTGGGACGTCCTGAAGAGTTTTTGGTACCGCCACCGGACTACAGTTTTGTAATCGGCGTGGCACTTCCTCTTGCAACTCGTCCGTGTAACTGATGTCTGCTTCACCTGTTACATTAACACCCAATGTTTTCAGGAGCTCATCACATTTGTTCAGAAGATTGGATATCTCTCGTTCCTCATCAGGGACCAATCGATTCAACCTAAGGCGAATGTGTAAAAGCCTAGAGACAATTCTTTCTTTCTGAGAACTTGTTACCTCGCTAGAGGAAACAAGCTGTTGTAAATCACAAAGCTTGCATGAGCAAGTATCATATTCTTCTTCTATGTCTAATTCTGATATGTTTACGGTCACAGCTAACTGAGAAGCCTTTGCAAGCTTCGAGATCTTAGTTCTCATCTCAGCAACTGTTTTGAGGTCTTTATAACCCCTAATTCTAAGTTCATAGCGAAGTTCATCGCACAGAAGGTGCCTAAAATTAAATTGAACTTCCGCCATTCTAAACAATTCTAACCTCGAAGAGTACCAGTGATACCGGGCCCGCGTTGAGGCGCAATTTTATGTTGCAAGTTATACGACTTACCAGTTTTCTTTCAAGTAGCTCAGCGGTGAAGGTGCACCGGCCTTACAGAGCGGTGGGTTCGCTGCGGTTTTCCCTCACTGGAGGAGCTCTACGAGGCTATAGTTCTGATAAATGGACGCCAACCTATGCGCGTAGTTACTCATAGGATTTAAATGAAATTTATAAGTGGTGAGAAGTTCCGGTTTATTCTAAAATATGGATTTTATGGTTCTTGATGGGATCCCTTACATAAGCGAACCTTATTACTTTATATTTAACAAATCAATGTCTACAGATGGCCAATCTGTAGGCAATTTAGTTCCTAATTACTTTATTTAAACGGGGTCCTATTCTGTTTCCACTAGAGGGATATAACTATGTCACCTGGGCAACTCCACCACTGCGTTCACGGTGTTAGGAAAGTTCTTACGGAATCAGCAGCTCTGGTATCCTTCTAGTATGGTCCCATAGATAAACGATGAAACTTCTCTCTTTCTGTTCCTTTTCTCTGACTTAAACTAAGGAGCGACAAATCTGTAAAGAGTACAGTATCTGTCAAATTCTGAAGAACAACCTTATTGGTGGAGGACCGTGATACGGTCAGGGAAGAACGTACCTGTCGCATCCTAGTGCTTTTGCATGTTATAAAATGTTTTGAGTTTGAGTTTTCCGACACTAAATTCTATAACAAACGACCTTCTTATTCACTTTAGGGAATCCTAAGGCTTGTGAGAGCCATCAAACCATAAAATATTCGATGCTTACCGGGATAAGATTGGATTTTAATTCTTACGAAAACTTGTTGAGCCGCTATGCCGGCAAAAAAATGAAATCTCACCCACAAAAATCAGCCGCTGCTTCTTTCTTCTATCGCTCAATCTCCGATCAAATATCAACGTCAAATCATAGAGATGTCCCTTGATTTGACGTTCTCGTTCCGGCATGACACCAAAAGTCAAGAAGAAGAAGTTGGTTTAAAAAAAAACTTATGTAAACAAATAAAGCGAAGTAATGTCCCTACAATTTTTATTGTGAAACTAAGAATATACACAGGAACTTTGCGAAACGAATACGCAACAACATGTATATAGGAATAGACAAATAGAGATCAATCAGAAAAGATACCATACAAATGCAACAGTCAGGATCAACAGTCTTATAGTTTTATACACTTACTTAGACGAAAATAAACGATCTTAGCATTAAATTATCATATCTTAACCTACAGTAAAATATTAGATCATATTGACTTTTTATCTTATATTTAAATCAGCGATTACTCTCCCCATTCCAGGCACAAAAAGTCATCTTGAATATAAATTACATTCCCGCGTCGAGTGATGTTTTCATCAGCTATCGCCTTTATTATCATCTTTGTATCGGTAATTTTAGTTATATCCGGATTTGCTGGCCATGTCCAGCCTCCTTCAAACCTTTTATTCGGGCAGCTCACCCACATTTCATATGGTGATTGGCATATTTTTGTGATGCGCCCTGGGAAAAGACTTCCTTCGTCTTTAAATACGCAATATTTGTTTACCTCATATTGTTCTTCTTGGTTTAGAAGTTTGACGAGTTGTCCACTGTCTTGATGAATAATGTACTCTCCAGTAATCTCAGTCTCAGAAAAATTTCCTATCGGTAACTCTGTCTCATCGGCAGCATTAAGGATACATTCATCAATCAACTCTACTTCTCTACTTGAACTGTTGTCTCTATCAATTTAAAAGATTCAGTTTGTGACTCTTCATCCTCTGGCGTATAGCGTATTTTCCATTTTCAGAGCATACTAGACCAGGTCATTTTCAAATTTTTCATTGAATACCGGCTTTCGTCCAATTTTTTTGTTAACCAAGACGTCGATAGGTGTGTCCTTTTTGATGCCTGATTAACATGGAACTAATAGGCGGCGGACATGTTCCTTGTCATACAGATATGTCCGTTTGGCCATAGACAATTCAAAATCGTCAACACCATTTGTGACGTAAAACTGACTTCCGTTTCTAAAATAACTGAAGTTAAATTAACAGTGTACATGTGCACAAAAAAGTACAATAAATCACGTAAAATAATAACGATTCTCACTCATCGCGATTGCCACGCGGGTCTCAAGTTGCACTAATTTTGTTTACCGCTTTAATAAATTGGTGTTACAATATGTTTTTCTACAGGGTGTCCGATCAAATTAAACTAAGGTCAAGGTCTGGTGGGGTAAGGAGAACATACTTCACTTGTGTCCTAATATTTTCAGTTCTAGCTACTTTATGGAATATTGTGTAATAGTTTTGATAATCGCAAAGTGTATCAATATCTATTAGCTTTCCACGATCGAACGTCTTTTTAAGATAGCTATAATAGTGTACGATTTGAGTGGACTGTATTTTGACGACACGATATAATTTAATTAACTTACGACAACGACACGATAAACCACAAACTAGATCATAGAACCAGTAAAAGGCTGTGCATACAGGGTGCAAGGAAAATGTCCCACGTACCTCGCTATCCGGGGGGGCGATGGTGCAGCTCCAACCACACGTTTAGGTAGGCAGGTCCGTCGGATCTTCAAGGTACTGGCTAGCTAGTTTTCGCCTTCAAACTCGTCAGGATTCTACAACCGCCACGCTTCAAACACTGGCTAGGGCTCCTACGTAGGCTCACTCAACTACACACTAACTGGTTACACAGTAAGGCTAACTAAGATGCTAGTTTTGTGGTGATTATTATTATATTCGACACGACAATGAAATATATTACAGTAAACAAAAAAATAAAGTCGTACCAAAATATCAAGTGGGGTGTCATATGATAGGCCTTTGCTTAGACATTCCAAACCGGTCCTTTTTTTATTCTAGGTGACATAGTTTTGGAATTGTTGTAAAATTGTTGTCTACTTTAGGCAATGGTTTATCAATGTTCATCCTCTGCCACTTGAGAAGGGCGACGTCCTATCGATCTTTTAACGATTTATTTACAGCCAAATCTAATGGTTGTAAAAGATGGCTAGAATGCGGAAGTATTTTTAGAATTGTAATTCCTGCTTCTCTGGCCATTTTAATAAGGCTAACACCCACATGTGTTGCGTGCCCGTCGTATATCAAAAGGATTATACGTTTAGGTCCAACTGTTTTTAAAAAAACCTTTTCGAAAAAGGCTTCGAAAACCGCCGTCTCCATCCAGCCATTACAGGTTGCAGCGTATGCTGTCCCAGGATACCCATCGTCTGTTGTCCATTCGTCCCAAACATATTTTCCTTTGAATACTATTAGCGGTGGAGTTTTTTCACCCACAGCATTACATCCTAATAGGACAGTAGTGTTGTCCTTTCCGGGAAAAGCGATCGTTCTTGTCGACGTAAATCCTTTGCATCCAACTACTTTTGACTTCGAAGGGTCTTTTGAAAAGCTCGTTTCATCGACATTCCATATGTGAGATGGTTTGTCTTGTAATTTCAGTACAGTCACTGTCTGTTCCAGTAAATTAAACTAGGGATATATAACATTTGGGCTACATGCCTGTTTTCTTGCATATTCCACCGGTTGTGGCTTCTTAATTGATAAATTATACCCTTTCTTAAATGAAAGGAACCAATCTTCCCCAGGCACAAAATTTTTAAACGAATTTTTAATGTCCTTTTTCGACACATACTGGCCCACTGTCTCTAATAACTCTTTTCTTGTTAATCCGAAACCATGCTTTTCCATAACACGCAGGTAAACAAAATTGTCGACGTGTGATAAAGTAAAAATCATAATTCTTAAAAGCCTTACGAACGCGCGATGCTTTGCCGACCGCTGTGGCATCGTGCGGAATAGTGGCATGACTAACTATTCCGCACGATCCTGAGTCGAATGATATGATACCTCACCGCTCGTACCGTTCAATACTTTTTAAAATATTCGTAGGTATATAAAACATAAATCTGCCGCCAGACACCTTGTACTTCTGTTTGGGAAGGTTTGGATTTACTGGAATTTCGTAATATTTATCAATAGGAGTTGTAGATGAGCTCCGGCGAAGTGGTGGCAAAGATGATGAAAACCAAGGCACTTTATTATTACAGCTATCATTTATTTACTTTTAGATTTACACAATTACAGGGCATATTTTCTTAGTTCAAGCAAACGGCCATATTGCCAATTTTTGACCATAAAGAACAGAATTATTACTTATAAAAAAATAGACAAAATAAGGCGTCGCCTACAGGAGTATTACGAAGGAACCACATTTTCTTCCAATCATCCTCAATATCATCTTCAGATTCCGATAGAGACGACTCTGCACTATTGCTTCCTAGAACACCATTATTTGAATCACAATTGTTGCGGCACTTGCAATGAAGCATCAACTTCATGCTGAAGCTGTTCTTGGACCTAAATGAAAGTAAATAGTTATGTTTATTTATATATACTGTAAGCTGGCAAAGTTCCTAGTAGGAGGTGGAAAAAAAAAAAAGTAGACAATTATTCCTGACTTGTTTTATTTTCCTATCTTCTTCATAAATCAAGTTAACAGAGATATTAATTTAGAATTTAGAATAAAATTAAAATAGTGCTACGGCTTACTTAAGGTAGCATTCGGATTACGATCGCTGCGAAAACGAGAGCTCATGCAGCAACTGATAGAGGACGAAGAAGAGGATGATGAAATAATGTTGCTCTTACTTTCTTCAAAGAGGAATAAAATTGATTCATTATATACATCCAGAGTTGATGAAGGCAGCTATCAAATTCTGATAAAACGGCACTTAAATGTAAAGGAAGAGAAATTCAGGAAGTATTGCAGACTAAATAAAACACAATTTAAATTTGTACTCAGTTTAATTATAAATGATATTCGACCAAGGAAAACAGGATCAATCACAGGCACAGAAAAATTATTCATCACTTTAAGGTAAATAATAATAACTACCTTCGTCAATTTGCTCGTACATTGTATTGGACATGGCGTTATCTGTATTTGTATTTGAAATACTTAAATCAGCAGCTTGAATTTGTGAAACAGGTGATGCGATGGAACTTATTGGAGAATATGGATTTGTTGAAGAATTACTTGAACTTTAGTTGAGGTTCCTTAACTCATAATCTGCTAAAATGTTGAAAACTTTTGTTTTAGCCTCTACTCTTAGAGCAGGAGTAAGTTTTCTTAATACTGTCTCAATGTGCGAGCAAAATGATTTAATGCCATCGACATCTGTTTCTTGCCCTTGGTTTAGGGCCTGCATTTGGGCTCGTCTTTCTGTGTCCCTTTCTTTCCAATATTGGAGTAACGCCTCTTGCATATTATTTTTTTGACTTAGCTTCTTTTTCTTACGTGGGGGCTCACTAGCCGTTTTTTCAATGTTGACTTCAGTTGCACTTGTTACCGCACTGTCGATTGTTGTTTCTCTTGTTCCTTCATTACTCTCTTTCTCTGTATTAAAACTGTTTTCTTCTTGAATTGGTTCTTCGTTTTCACTTTCATTAGCATCATTAGCGTTCTCAATGTTACTTAAAGTCTTTCTTTCTGTGGGAACTTTTTCTAAAAAATTAAGCCTGTCAAGCAAAGGCCATTTTGATTTGCTACCGGCTGCTGATCCGGTTGGTAATTTATTTTTACGCTTAATTCTTTGATAGGAATCTCTGATGCTTTTCCAACGCTTTTTGCAGTCATCACCTAAACAAACAAACAAATTAAAGCTCAAATTAAAGACGTTTTAGTTAAGGAATCCTATTATAAAAGGGGGCTTATACTTGCTTTGCCCTTTCTCTTTTGTGATCATGTTAGCAAATTATGTTTGGTTATGCTTGTTGTACAAAAAAAAGAGGTTTTTTAATTTCAGATTCCTGGCAACTGGTGAAACATACGCATCTTTAGAGGTCAATTATCGTATATCAGCAAGCTATATAAGCAGAATAGTTCAAGAAGTCCTTGCGAGTTTGCGAAAGCATTTAGTACCGATTTTTCTTCCTGAGCCAACGGAAAATCAATTGAAACAAACGGCGGAACATTTTTGGAACAGGTGGAATTGTCCGAATTGCTTTGGAGCAATTGACGGCAAACACGTACGGATTAAGGCTCCGCAAAACAGTGGATCAATGTTCTTCAATTACAAAGACTATTATTCCATTGTGCTATTAGCTATTGTAGACTCAAACTACAAATTTATTGCTGTTGATGTGGGTTCGTATGGAAAAGAAGGAGACAGCGGTATATTTAAAAAGTCAGCTATGGGAAACAAAATTAGTTCCGGACAATTTAATGTGCCTGAACCAGCACCTTTACCAAGCACAAATATCTTAACCCCACATTATTTAATTGGTGACGATGCGTTTGCATTAGCTAACTACATGATGAAACCCTATTACAGAAACAACATTAGAGGCGATCGTGCTAAAGCCATTTTTAACTACCGCATTTGCCGGGCCAGACGAGTCACAGAGAATTCCTTTGGACTTCTGAGTCAAGTCTTCCGTATTTTGTATTCACCTATAGCAGTTAAACCAGAAATATGTGATGACTTGGTTATTACTTTATGTTGTCTTCATAATTTATTACGAGATGCTTATTTAGAAAAAAATGGAATCCCATATAATCGTTACAATAAAAAAAACCGACACCTACAGAAAACATGTTTCCGTTGGCTCGTAGGGGAGGATTTTTAAACATGGATGGATTTGAAATCAGAGATATTCTTAAAGATTATTTTACCTCAGAAGCTGGAAAAGTCACATGGCAAGAAGAATGGATAAATAGAATAAACTAGAAGTAAGCCTTTTGTGGTTTTTCTTTAGTGTATTTATAAGTATGCGAAATGTATTATATAGACAGGTACTTACTTGTTTTATTCAGTTTATTTGCAATAAGCTCCCATATATTATCCCGAACAACGTTGTCTTTATAACTTTTCAGCCGAGAATCGTAGAGCGGCGGATGTTTAGCAATTAATTCCACTAAAACCTCGTCGATTTCATCCGTAAATGACGCAATTTTGTCAACCGCAACGAGCGGGCAGCGCGACCATACTGCTCACAGAGCGGCCGGGCGGCGCCGCCAAGGTCGCGCTGCCCGGTCGCGCCGCCCGGCGGTGTGCATCGGAACGTGTTCTATACAAATCCCTACAAAGCAGTGCGCGGCGACCGAGTCGCGGCCACCGGGTCGCGGCTGCCTGGTCGCGGCGACCGTAATCCGAATGCTACCTTTAGTCTTAAGAGATGGGTATAGTGAGGTCTCGAGATGAATTGCAAATTAAATGTATTAAATTAAAATTGAAATCAATTGTGTATTTTATGTAGGTAATGTTTAAGAGGGCGCCAACCGTAGTCCTAGCTACGGTGATAAATAAAAGCTTAAATTTTCCCTACCTAACGTGTGAGGAGTCGCCGACGCGAGACACAAAAGTGCTCGTCCTCCGGCTACAAAAGCAGCCTGGGCGTCGTCGGCGAACACCTATCTAAGTTTACCGACCGTGGTCACAGAGCAGCTGTTTGAAGTATGTGTCCAGGCTTGAAATGCTTGCCCCCAACGTTCCGGTTGGACCGTGAGCAAAGCCGCCCGGTTGCAGTAGTAAAGTGTGAAAATAGTAAAAAACTAATCCACGTAGAAGAACGGGTAGGTAAAATCTAGTATGTAGAAAACCAGATAAAATCCAGTATGTAGTAATCCTGAGTATGTAGGAAACGGGTATGTAGTAATCCCCCTGTTGTTTTAGTCCAGGGGGCTAGGAAGGTATTTATTCGAAGGCCGCGTGTTACGACGACATGTGACGCCGCGTGGTAATGCAACACCGTCAAATTTTTTTTTGCCAATCACAATTTGTCAATTAAAATAGGAATAGGCTGGACACAGCTTTCCGTGTAAAGAAGTCTCGTAAAAAGAAATCAAAATGGAGATTGCTTTGACAAATCGATACCATATTCAATGAAATCGTGTGGCCCGCTACAGCGACAAAACTCCTTGTAGCGTAAAATAGCAAAAAAACTGTACCGAACGAATGAACTATAAGGCTTAAAAGGATGCCTGAATTTAGTAAAAAATTATAGCAAAACCACTCGGTTCTACTCCTATGAAACAACTCGGTCTCCTCTATAAAGAAAATCGAGACAAGGTAGCAAAATTTTGTGTTGCCGAGTTGGCAACCACCACAAAAACGTTGCGTTCCGAATTACGCTAATTAGGTCACAGACTATAAATATGCAACAAATGAAATTAAAAAAAATGATTAGAAATATAATCGTAACAATACACCTTATGCAAATCTCTGCAATAATTTTATTAAATCAATAAAATAATAAGTAGCTGTAAAACCTAATATAGAGACAACCCGGTGCTAAGTTCGTTACCCTACGTGTAACGCAATGTGCACACAGATGTATACGAGCCGAGCATCCCTAACTAGCTTTACCTACCTATCTACTCTTACCTACTGTAAGGATCACCTAGTGCTATGTACTTGACCCTAAGTGTCATCATCATCATTTCCCTGCCCTTATCCCACGCTAGGTGGGGTCGGCACAACATGTTTTCTTCTTCCACTCACTCCTATCATTCGTCAACTCTGAATCTACTCCTCTCACATTCATATCCTCTTTCACACAATCAAACCACTTCTTCTTCGGTCTTCCTCTACTTGCATACCCAGCCACACTCATATTCATAACTCTCTTCGTTATATGACTTCCATCCCTCCTCATTACGTGTCCACTGTCCATACCATGCTAATCTACCACTCCTCATCTTTTCAATAACAGGCGCCACTTTCACACTTCCCCTGATATACTCATTCCTTATTTTATCTAACCTCTTAACCCCACACATCCATCTTAACATTCGCATCTCAGTAGCATGCACTCTCCTTTCATCCGTCTTCTTCGTTGCCCAACACTCTGATCCATACATCGCGACAGGTCTGATAACCGTCTTGTAGATTTTCCCCTTAAGTTTAAGGGGAAATCGCGGGTCACATATCGTTCCTGAGTCTTATTGGGAGCTGTTTTAGTTTCTAAAGTAGAAACTTTTTCACACATTACGACTGTGCGTTGACTCATAATTTCTCTCCACTCTTTCTTTCCCATGATCGGTGCGCCTTCATCTTCTTCATCATATTGGATGGTAACAGGTTGTTTTCCTTTCCTGTAATGGACTCTATCTACAATCATTATAGGAGCATCTTCAAATAAAACGCAGCTATCTTTGCTTCCTCGCGATAATGACAGGTTAACTATCTGACTTGATAATGGAAGACTATCAGAGACATTGGGTTTGTCTTCTACTTCCTCTGAAATATTATGTACTGGGTCTGAATTCAAAATAGGTTGTACAAATGGTTCTCTGTAAGTATATTCAAAAACTAATTTAAAACGTTCCATAAGTTTGAGTCCTTTCTTAAGTTCAAGATCATGTATTAATCTAAACATCAATGCTTGATTCGATGGTGTGAAGTCACGATACACAAGAGGGAGAAAATCAACTTCTTGGATTAAATCCAAATCTGCAAAGTCTACATCAAGATACATTTTAACGCGGGGGGGTCGTCGTTGGTAAGATTAGCATCTGTAAACTGACAAAGTCAGATATAAGTGCGAAATGGGTCTGATATCAGTATCCCTAAAATCGGAGACCTGAGACCTGTCGCCACTTCATACTTGACCCTAAGTGTGCTAGTAGATAATGTACACAGGGGAGTACAAGAGCTAAGAGTCCCTACCTAATAATATGTCTACCATAACGTGCGTGTAATGTACCCTAATCATGTGGTGAGTAACCTAACATGTGTGTGTGTGTGCCCTAGCCCTAACCATATAAATATATAATGTAGAATATATAGATAAGTATGGATATCTGTTACCATGAGACCTAAGGCAACAGGCGGAAGTTGGGTAGGAACAAGGGTATGTGTACGGCGTGCAATGTACACAGGGATTGGGGTTTTCTCACTGCCGGTTAAGCAGGCTCACAAGACCGATCTACTGATGGCTAAATGTGTCTTGGCCACAGTGAGAGGAAGCTGCAAGTCATGTAAAAGATCCGGCCAGTCCCCACGGGGCTGCTCCACCAGCGGTTGCTGGGAACGTCAGGGGGGCTTGGGTTCTCTGAGCTGGCTCCGGCAGGGGTTCCCAAGACTTCTGGACTGGCACCTCCAGCGGTTGCTGGGAACGTCAGGGGGGCTCGGGTCCTCTGAGCTGGCTCCGGCAGGTGTCCCCCAGGACTTCTAGGTTGGTTCCGTCCTGGTGGGTCTTCTGGCCTGACTCCGGCAGGGGTTCCCTGGGTCTTCTGGGTTAGGTGGCGTGAGGATAAGTAAAACTCGACGACTGGTTGGTAATTGATTTATTTTACAAAAAATACACTATTTATACTAGTTATTATCTACTTGTGTGCTGTCGGTGTAATGCCGACGAAGCATGAATATTTCGATCTTTGTACTGACCTGAATTATCTTGTTGAGTTAATATTATAAGAAAAATGCTTATGCTACAGTTTCGAGTTTAAATTAGGGTTCTGTTATTAAATACTTATTCTATAGCTAGGTACTAATACATATCTGATAGTTTTAATTTAATAGATTTAGGATTGCCAGGTGTATAAAAACATGTTCAATGGTTTGAACAGTAGCTACCTCATTGGAGGAAGGGCTCTACTCTCACTCCATGCGCTGTCTGGCGGCCAAATCCGGGTCCCATGATAGCCAGAAACCTGGATTCTGTATCCGATAACTGGCTGCCTTGGAGAGGTCTACCGCCTGTTTCACTGGCATCAGTGTTAATGCCAGCAACTATCATTTTCAGCTTACTTTTATAATTGCTGTCATACTGAAAAAGTAAAAATGGAAAGTTGTTTTGACATATTATTATAATACTATATGCACCTAGATAGGTAACAATTATTTCTATAAATAGCAAATCTAATAATACAATTGACCAATCTTTAGGAGTTTTGGTGGTACCGGACCCCTCTGCATTCAATGATATAGCCACTTCACTCCATAGCCGCAACGATTCTGCTCTTCCCCGAGCACTGTTATTATAACCCCAAGCCCTGGCTAGGGCGGGATGACGCTCCAAGAACTCGAGTAAAATATTCCACTGAGCTTTCGATACTCGAGCCCTACCTACGTACGCCTTTCCATTGCTCCAAAAATACTAATAAAATACTAATGCACCTAGATTGTGCCGTTTGCCCTCTGGCTTACTACTGCCTACCTAGTTATGTGGCAGCAGGGAATAAAAACAAAGACTTACTGCGTTATAAAGTTTATTAAAATTAATATATAGGCTGTACCAAAAAGTAGTGTCAAGCGAATGTCCTGAGATCACCCCCATGTATGTTCTGCGATTTTTTATAGTTTTCGAGTTATAATTTTTTTTTCCCAATTTTTAAAAATTTTCGACTTAACTTAAAAGTAGAAAACTTTCTTGAGATTTTTTTTTGCTAATGAATTCATCTACGCTTGCCTGTGGAAACATCTCTTTGTATTTAGACAACAATGTTTCGTAAGCTATTTTTTTCTTATCACGGTCATGACATTCTTTGCTCTTGACATTCCACAGAGACGGCAATTCTCTGTACAATTGGATACATTTGCCGATAAACTCTCTTTCCTTAATTTTTGGATTAATTTTTTCCGCCATTTTGCACGCGCGCGTGTACTCCTCGTGACGACGAATCACAGACTGAAAAAATATTGCGCAATACTGACCCTACACGATGCAATGGAAAAATATTGTGCAATAAAAATTAAACTCGCTCAAACTTTCGGTCAATCATTGCGCAATCTTCAATATTAACCCTAATGGCGGCCACATACGTAGCGGCCACATACCTGAACGGTATACCGGAACTGAAGGCTTGTGCAAGTATACCTAACGTCCATAGTGACCACACACGATTCAAGTATGCCTGTGCAGTCTCAGTTCTGCGCCTGTCACAAACCGAAGAAGTCGTGTTGTGCAATAAGTATTTTGTGAAATACATATGTCACCGGCACCCACAAATGATGACGTTTTGGCTATTGTTGGTTTGGTGCTAGCTATTAAGAAAAAAGAGAAGTGTAAGAAGAAACGTTCTGTATGGTGTAAAGAATGTTTGGTGGTAGTATATTCCTAGGTATTACCAATGCAAAGCGGGTGCAGCATTCAATGAAAACACCAGGATGATCCACTCACTTCAATTGTTTATTTGATAAGGTCAAGTCTTGTAATTGCAACTGAAAATATTGGAGTCCTTACGTCACTGCTTGATAATTCTATATTCATAAACAAAATGCATTTTTTTAATGATTCGTTATTAAGTAAATTATATGTAGATTTATATCATAGTTCTAAATATAGAAAAGCTGTAAAGAATAAAAAACTATTTTATAAATTTCTGGCACAGGCACAAATAGTTGCAATTACCCGTTCTGGCGGGTAATTGCAACTATTTGCTTTTTTTACCTTTTTTTTCTACGAGTGCTGCTACCCTTAAACTGAAAAAAATATGCCTTGTTCAATATTTAATAACATTTTGATATCTATGCCTTTGTAATAACGTTCAATTTTGCACAAAATCACTTTTTAGTCTTGGGTCGGGTAATTGCAACTATTTACCTACAAATAGTGATGGGAACATTGCTGTTGTTTTATCGACGGGCATGGTAGCAAAATTAAAAGTCAGGAAAACTGTTTTATAGATGTTTATGTTTATGTTATTGTTGATACTAAAATAAAATAGGAGATCATTTACATTCAAATACCTCTACTTTATAAGGAAATATTACTGTGTCTTTTTGTTTATTTAACACAGCCTTGGACAAACATGAAATCACATCTTCTTTATCTACGAGTAGGTAAAGTGAAATAAAATATTGTAACTTGCTTTTAAGAACATCCGTTTAAAATTGTAACCTTTTGTGAGTAAATAAAATTGTAACCTTTTGTGTTTTGTTTTATTATGTTTTGCCTCAAACCGCATACACCACAAGTTTCGAAGGGGACCTAACTTTCGCATGATATGTGGATAAAATGGTATCATAAAATGGTGTTTCGGTTTCAAATTATCTTTAAATAAATTAACATACTCAATGTGATGTTCCGCAATTAATGATTCTAAACGACATATGGATTCTTCACTAAAACTTCTATCTAAAATTGTTTCTACAATTTGGACAAGCACTAAAAGAAAATTCCAAACAACATCATCGTTTGGTACTAAATCTCCAGTCAATAGGGGTAGATAATAGATCAATGTAATCATTTCTGAAGCACTGGTATGTAATCTTCTATTTAATAAATGTTCCCTTTTTATTTTACCAGGAATATTTCTACGTGGTAGATAATTAAACATTTGGATACGATTGTTGATAGTATTTAAATCAAATAGTTTCACATTTTCAATGTAATATAAGATTATATGACTTAAGTCGTAATGACAAACTCCTTCAAATATATCATGCATAATATCAACACTCAAGTTTTCTACTACGTGAAATGAAGAGATTGAGTTAAACACACATTCCTCGCGAATACCTGTATTGCGTGGGTCATTCAAATGGACGTCATTCTCATAATTTTCTCGAGTGCGTAATAATTGATCATTTTGTTTACTTTCTGTAATCATAGAACTTTTATGTGCTTTACAAATTCTACAATAATAGTTACTTGAAAAAGATTTACTGAAACCTAGAGCTGTATTTAATCCAAGGTTGTCACCTAAAATTAATGCCAGCTTAAAATACAACTTGACCGATCCATTAGGACTTTTAATAATTACCCCTTCACGGTCCAAATGATTTAAATCTTTTACAAGTTCACGAAAAATTGTCCCATTGCCAAATGACTTATCAGAAGAATAGTGAAGCATTGCAACAAATATATTTTCTAACATAGCAGAGTACTGCGGTGGAAGACAAGCTATTTGACAATAGGTTGCAGCGATTGACTGGCTTCCGGCATGACTTCCTAATGCGTTTCCGCATTCAAAGTCGTCAAAGTAAATATACAACGGGATAATGACATCTTTTGATCCTAAATTTTCACGTAATTTTTCTTTCCAATAAGTTGATTGTATTATATTCGAAATAGACGAGCTTGTATCCAAAATTAATTCTTGCATATAGTCTGTTACAACTCCTAACACACCTGGTTTTTCAAAAAACTGTTTGAGAGCTTTTGCAAGCGGTAAAATAATACCAGTTCTCTTTTTGGGAATAAGACGCACTGTTGAGTTTCTATGACCTATGTTTATGGAATCATCGATAACAAAAGTTCGTGGGTATTTAAATAGGTAACTATTTAAACATTAACTTACTTTGACTTCTGTTATAAAAGCTAGCGCTGACTCTGCAATCGACACTTTGTAAATTTTTTTTTTTGCAGCACTCATTATTTTTGTTCTTGGTTTAATTTTGTATGCCAGTGATTGGCAAATAGCTAAATCACGGACATCTAAAAAAAAATTAAACAAGGAGGAAATAAATACCTCTAATATAAATTAGGCTGCAGCGTATCAAAAAATACTTGTAATATAAATTGTCATTACGATTTTTTTAAAAGTCCTTCATTTGGTTAGGTAAATACTTACTCTCATTATCATTTTCTGCTTGTAAAACAAGAACATTAGTATTATTACGTTCATTAAAACACTGCATAGCTATTTCTTTCAATAACATTAGGAGCCGCCTAAGTCTCATGTCGATATCATAGAGACACGTTTCTTGTCCTGCCATGTCAAAACGCAGAGATCGCCAGCATGCCGAGCTACGAACTGTCCTTGCCTGAGCGGAGCTTTTCTGACGATAAGAGGGACATCCTGACGGGATGAGCGTAACGTACCAACGCAGTCGGTGCCGTTACGCTTGAGATAACGAGCCAGAAGGGGACAGTTGTACCAATTATCTATTAACAACCTGTGCCCTTTGTTTAGTAAAGGAGCTATCAGCTTCTTTACTACGGCAGTGCTCTTCAAAACAGTTGGGTCGGGCTGTTCAAAATTGTTGTGTCTGCCGGTATACACCAATTGTAATATTTATTAATTGTAATAAAGCGCTAAATGTGTCTAATCTAACTAACCGTCAAATTGTAACCAATTAAATGATTCAAACAAATAAAGAAATTCTTTACTGTAGCGCATCGATAAACAAACCAAACAAATATCTAATAAATTCTCGGGCGCTAGATACCTACAGTTATAAATAAGAACTCAAACAAATAATTTACCTGGAATAACTAGTCGCATCATTAGACCTTTAATCTAAGGAAAGGGGGAACACAGAAACTACCAAATTTTGAGAAAGTTTTAACTGTTCATATTTTATTCATTGACTTTACCCTCCGTAGAGATAGAACTTACAGTGTTTTGTTAACCCTCCGTAGAGATAAGATTTACAGTGTTTTGTTTACCCTCCGTAGAGATCCTACCTAAATGTTTATCCGTGGAAACTTGAGTGCGATTACAAAATAATTGAGCGGTGCTCTATACCAAATATTATCAAATTAATTTAGAATTTTAAGCGTTGGAGATTAACTAAAGTTACTGTTGTTGGTACATCATCGTGAACCAAATAATTAATTGAATTTATAAATACCTTGCTTGTAGGCTAGCAAAAGTTTAAACCAATAATTCTAATCCATAATTAATCCTGTTCCAGGGTTGTCCAATTCCATGGTAGAAGTGGTGGCAAAAACCGCGTGGCCAATTAGGATCCCAATTAGGACTCACAAGAAAAGTCTTGTAAAGAAAACGTTATAAAAAACTCAAATAAGAAAAATATTTAAGAAAAAGGTTTAGAAAAACTTTTAAAGAAAAACTTTCAAGAAAAAGTATCCGAAAAACACTACGCTTGTAGCTGAAATAAAGAGAAATAAATCTAATTAGTACCTATCCAATTGGTAATGCGTCATCCAAACAAGACAAAAATGTGAATGTGTAACTTACTGTTTTTCTTCTAATTAAATCCAATCCAATAAACAAATTATGCGGCAAACAACATTACTGTGGTCTCCCACAAACCTAGAAACAAATATGTGAATTACGAAAACGCATTCCAATGACGATGCAATTTTGTATCAATTTCCATCTCAACCAAAAATCCAAAATTTATATTCCCGGACCCCATTAGGGCTATTGGGTTTTCGAATTAATCGAACATGTCTAATAAAACCACTGCGATGTGCAGATTTAAATTGATAAAAAATATTCCTCCATTACATGAAGCGAATTGAAAAGAAAGTGCCTAAACGTCACTTCGTATTTGTAAGACAAAAATAGAATCGAAACAAACTAATTTTTGTTCCAAAACGAACGAAGCAATCTGTCAAAGTCAACGAATGTAGAAACTTCAAAAAACGTCAAAACAATTTGTAGGTTGTGTTTTATCTGTACCAAAGCTGAAATGTTAACATTGAAATCCTAAACAAATTCAAGCTAATTCCTAACTCTGTAACGAAACAAAAGCGCACGTTACACAATAAAGATCACAAATAGCCCGTAGCGCTCTCGCACAACTCAAAAGTTTTGATCCCGAATTTGGCAGCCTTCGACCGAATATATTGCTTGATGTTAAGCCTTCCCTTCCATAGGGTGAGACTTTCGTCAATACAAATGTCTTGCGACAGAACATAATTTGCCTGAAATTTGGCGTTGAGGTGATCAATTATAGGCCTCAAGTAACATAGTCGGTCGGAGCTGGTGTCATTGTTGGAAGCAGACGCGGCATTGTAGCTCGGATTTGAATCTATAAAATGTAACGCTCTCACTAGATTGCGATACCTTTTCAGCGTGAGGTGTGCCGGAATACCTCGGTCTTCAAGAGGTAGTGGGTGCTAAAGCAGCTTTCTATAGTTGGCATCCGAACGATACCCAACATCATCCAAAACGCAAACAGGCAAAGAATTTCGTGGGCGTTAGTGGGATACCACTCTGCTAGGAAGCTAGGGGAAGAAATTTTCGGGGCATAGCGGTTTGTTTCTTCCACAATCACCTGTAGGATGCTTTCATCCCAATTATTTCAGTCCTTAGTAAACAGTTCGATATAAGCAAGTTAGTTCTCAAATGATATATATATTTATTTTGTGGCATTTCAATTAAACATTTTTCACATTTTATTATTTTATCAACATCATAAACTGTACCTCAAATCACGAACAAATCTGACAGTCGCCGCGTTAACGTATTCGAGTTATATTGCGCGTCACTGCCAGCTCGACTGCCAACCGTTGTAGTGTCACCGCGCAGTGTATCTCGGATACGCTCGCGTTACGATACGTTTGTGATTGTCACATTTATTCGTGATCAAGGCACTGGTTGCAGGCTCGAGTGTGACAAAACTGTGAAAGAAATAAAAACAAAAACGTTTATACTTTTATTTATTCGAAAATTATAATGTGAAACAATATTGGTCTATGTATATAGTTATTGAAACTTATTACTATGGTAAAATGAATACATGAGGTACAGTTGGTGATTATCGCCCACGTAACTTCAACTTGAAGTATTGGTGATTATCGCCCACGTAACTTCAACTTGAAGTAGGTTTGGTATTTTTATGTATATTAAGAAAAACAATGTTTTAAATAGTACTTTATTTATTTAGTAATCAACAAAGAAAACTTAAAAATGAATTTAACTAATTCTCATGTTTATGTAGTGTTTGGGATCTTCTATTGGGAAGCGCCGTAGTGGACATAAAACACTTTTTGATTATTTGTTGCACTTGTTTATTTGATTTGGATTTACACTTTACGGAGCTCATGGAGCTCGTAGGAAAGCAAGATGGAAGGAGACAGTAGATCCTACATGACGGAACTACGTTGTCATGACATTGACATTGACAGTTTAGTGAATACTAAACATGTAGCTTTTTTTAAAACCCTATTTTGGGCGTTATTAATAATTAAGTAATTAATAACGCCTGTTTTGAAAACTAGGTTTTTCTTGCAAAAATAGAGTAACTAAGAAAAAACTATCTCATACAACTAAATTCACATCTTGCGTCACCTTCATTACGATAAAAATAAACAAATTAAATCAACATTTAAGATAAATTTTATCCAATCAACAATACACCCAACGTCTCATGGTATATCTGTGTGTGGTCATGATAAAAGAAATGATTGAGTATTTTCATATAACATTATTGAATTCTTAGCATATTAACTGTTTTTAAGGATGAATTTAGTTAATTGTTAAATATTCGTTGGGCGTAATTGCCCGAACAGCGTGCAATAACGCCCGTAGATAGTAAGTTATAACAAAAAAAAACACCTAATAACACAAAGTTCGAGAATTGTCAAATCAACACAAATAAAAATTAATACAAACAAAAAAGGGGCTCTATTTAATAGACATAATATTTTTTGTCCTAAAGTGTAGCATAGGCACAAAATGTTTACTTATTTAATCATTATGGCACATGCACTCATTTACAAACAATTATTTTAGTTTTTATTCCCAATACTTTTAACTACTCTTTATTATTATAGACTTGCATTTTAATTATTCAGTCTTACGCAAATTAAGCAATGTTTATTTGCCTAGATTAGAGTATTGGGATCTAATTATTGGCAATCTGGGCAAATAAACTCTATATCACATTAAAGAGAGACCTACGCACTCCTCATGGTACCATCTGGTACATGATATGCATTGTCGCATATATTACTTTTATATTGCGACAAGCTTAACAGTACCAGTCTTCATTTTTGTCAGTTTTTAATTTTTCTTCCTTTTGCTTTTTTTGGCATTTTTCATCTTCTTTTTTATTTTTCTGTGTTTTTTTAATTCTGTCCACATTTTTGCTCTTTGTCAGATTTATCCATAGTCTGGTCATGTTTTTTTCCACTTTTTTTTCTTCCGTGTTCATTTTCTCTTCCTCTTTCTTCTGTCTTTTTTCGCTTTTTTTTTTAATTTATCTGTGGTTTTATAGGGCAGGTCATTTGTTTTCTTGGTGTTGTTTCTGCTTTGTTGATAGGATACTGACTTTCATCCCATGACGATTCATCTGATGAGTAATTATAGATAGATATTAATTATATCAAATCGTGGTAAACACAATTATTTGATAATCATAGGAAACAACTATTGCCCTTAACCTGGAGGTTTCAGCAAAAAAGGGTTTTTTTGTCTCTCCTGTAAAGACCGTCAAACCTGACATAAAATATTATATCAAATCGTGGTAAACACAATTATTTGATAATCATAGGAAACAACTACTGCCCTTAACCTGGAGGTTTCAGCAAAAAAGGGTTTTTTTGTCTCTCCTGTAAAGACCGTCAAACCTGACATAAAATGTATTGCAATATCAACGACATTGTGGCATTTAATACTTTAAGGAAGAAATTAGGAGAAAGCCCTGTTTTAAAGATATACCAGCCCAACAGAGTGACAGAAGTACACACAGATGCATTTTCCAATGCATATCCTGCTATACTGTTACAGCTGCACTCTGATGGATTGCATCCAGTGTACTACGAGTATATGAGCAAGAGGACTAGTGAAGCAGAATCCAGGTACTCGAGTTATGAACCGGTAGTTTTTAGTTGTTTGTCAAGACGATCAACCAACCACATGCACAATGCACATTCAGCCGGGAGCACAGCCAGTAGTGAGACCCCCACGCAGGGTTCCGAATGCCTTGGTAAATAGATTACGTGACAAGCTACAATCATTAGAAGATAGACAGATAATATCCAAGGTCGAACATCCAAAAAACTTTGTAAGTAAGTTAGTTATTATTGAAAAAAAAGTGGGCTCATTAAGAATTTGTTTAGATCCTAAGTACCTTAATAATGTTTTGCTGAGAGAATATCATTTGATTCCTAAACTGGAGGAAATTGTACCTAAAATAACCAATAAAAGATATATTTCAGTATTCGATTTGTCCGAGGGATTTTATAATATAAAACTTGATGAAAGCTCCAGTGAGCTTTGTACTTTTAACAGTCCCTTTGGTTGTTATAAATTTAATAGATTACCCTACCCTTTGGGTTGTCAGTAGCACCGGAAATTTTTCAAAAGTATAATGAAAATGCATTTGGGGACATTCCCGGGGTTATAATATATTGTGATGATATGTTGATCAATAACAAAGTACCTAAATTTTTATAAAATTGTTATTCCGGATGTACCTACGAAACTTATTGAGTTGGTACTCATGAATAAAAAATGGCGTGAGAGTGGAAAAAGAAGCATCAATCTGAACCTACGGTTACTCAACCTTTTATTATTTACAACTCAACGACACCTCATTAGCAAAACTACTCCAAACTGAGCTATGAGGGTTAGATGTAGAAACTTTGAGTGAGACTATGCGCTACCTAGGTATACATACCTACTAGAATTAGAAATAATTGTGGATGAGAATAAAAGAAATATATTATATACAAGTTCATTTATTTTTTTGGGAGCCCTGTCAGCATTGGTAGTCAGCTAACAGGGCTCCCTTAGTCTGGCCTCAGTGCGGTGCTTAGTCGCACGCACCGCCTCGTCCCAGCGCTGCTGCGCCGCCTGCAGTTCGGCCTCAGTGAGAGGCTGCACAACTTGATCAGCCTCTCCGAGGCCAAGACGCTGCAGCAAGCGGCGAGTGCTGCTTTGCAGGAGGGTCACGCGTAGAGGCGGCAGGGCTGGGCGTGGGATTTCTACCCCGTCTTCGGTCAAGCTAAAATAAATTAAAATAATGTTAACTAGTAGTTCGCCCCGAACTGAGATCTCGTGGTCGGTCAAGGGGTTGGAAAGTTATGAGGTTCCAAAGAGAGTAAAAAAAATGTACTGCCAAAATTACTGAACCCATTTATATGAAATTTGGCACACAGATACCTTGTCTGGAGCCTGAGAAAGGACATACGAGTAGGATACTTTTTAAAATCTGCATAGGTAGAATACTTACATGCAACACAACTTCCACCACCACCCTTCAGCGCGGCTGGCCCGGCGGCCCAGAAGGGGAACTCTGAAAATAAAAGGCATAGGTTGTAGCGCCACACACCTACAAAGAAGACAGAGCGTACTATTGCGCACCCGCACGCGGTATTATATTATGCAGGGTCGTGTCCTCATCTACGAGTAGAAGCGCATGGCTTCTATGATAAATGATCTGCAAAAAGGGCAGTGATTAAGGATCAGCGTTCCCGACAGTACGAACACAGAAGGTGTCCACACGGTCGGAGAATCATCGTTGGTGGTCTTTCAGTGCCGATGTTGCAGATAACTACTACTGGCCCTGGTCTCTGAACCACTTCTGGTTCCGCTACCGGAAGTTGTTTCGAAGCCAGGTCAAGAACAACTTCTGGTTCCACTACCGGAAGTGGCACAGCTGGAATAGCCGGAATAGCTGGTTCCTCTAGAGCCCCGCCATCCGCGCCAAGGACTACTTCCTCGGCAACGTCTGGCACATCGTCAATGACGATACCAATGTTGTCAACAACGCCTACACGCAACAGCCTACTCGTTGCAAGTAGGTACTCTCTAAGGGTGATCAGCCCTCTTTCGAGAGCCCTCTCATTGCTTCTTAAAATATTTGTCCTAACGTACGACCTCTCTCTTGCCCTCCTCGGTGGGTGCTGCCCAGCACGCAGTGCAGCCAAGCGCGATGCGCTGACAGCGACCTTCTCCGCAACGACCTCTGTAAAGCAATTTTCAATAAGTGCTTTTCATTTAATTTCACAACACTTGGCTGCTGTACCTGTTCCTAGAACCTCACAGCACCACAATCGTTCAGCAACAATATAAGGAATTAATATTGTGAACGATTGTCTGAACGCCATACGAATAAATAAATAAATTTAATTTCACCATGAAAAAGCTAACAAATAGTCCCATATAGCTCGATAGATGGAGTTAATTCGACTAGGCTGTGTACATTATGTTCAAGTACAGGATTATCAAAGTATGAATCGAGAGTAAAGTACTTACTAAAGGTACTTGTAAAAATGATTTTTAGCTAAAAAAAAGTAGTATTACTATGTATTATAAGTATGTATTTACAAAAAACAAAAAAGTATATACCTACTTATGTATTCTATCAGCCATTTAGTTCCCATAATACAAGCTTTGCTTAGTTTGGGACTAGGAGGCGTTGTGTGATATGTCCTTGAATATTTATTTATTTATTTAAAATAAAAAAAGAATGAAGAAGAATATCTAAAAAGCACTGACGTATTTAGAGGTCAGTTTGCGCTGCACGTGGAGCCCCATCGCTCGCGCGCGCCTTAGCAGGGCCTGCACATAATGAAATAAGCAGCCTTGCACCCGGACTCCACTGACCGACGCGAGCGCTGCCTGAAGGGCTGGCTCAAAATCGGTAATGATATGGGCAGGACGTGGGTGTCCCGCCGCCTGCCAAATTCGCTGTAAAACAGCTTCGTAGAGGGGGCGCCTTCTGTTTGGTTCTGTGAAAATTGTGACCCTCTACAACACAGTGCAATGTTAGAACCTGACTGGCTGGCAAGCCTGCTGGTGTTGTTAGAAATGTGCCATCTACCACTAGGGAATGGCACTGTTATGGGGCTCTCGTAATTAGGGTTTTTAAAAAAAAGGATTTTAAATGGACACAACTTTATTCAAATTACGAGGCCCTGGCACAACCGTGCACTTCAAAGTTTAAACCGAGACTGGTCGGGAGAGCTTGATGCACTAACTATATTCATTTAAAATGGCTGATCTAAGCAGATGACCTAGGCATCTTCCAGTACATTACTGGGGTGTAACAGCACGCTTGCAAACAGCTTGAAGAGCCTGACATATGTAATATACAACACAGTGCAATGTTAGAACCTGACTGGCTGGCAAGCCTGCTGGTGTTGTTAGAAATGTGCCATCTACCACTAGGGAATGGCACGCTTGCAAACAGCTTGAAGAGCCTGACATATGTAATATAATGGCATGGGCACCGCCTGCGCAGACCGTAGCCTACAGCATTCCGCTGAGGCACGGGTGCTC
This sequence comes from Eulithis prunata, assembly GCA_918843925.1. NCBI lineage: Eukaryota > Metazoa > Arthropoda > Insecta > Lepidoptera > Geometridae > Eulithis > Eulithis prunata. The sequence continues at coordinate 6,352,135 of OU974025.1, read as the reverse complement.
CGTGAGCGCTGCCCCCAAACTCTGTGGCACGGGCGGCTGCGCCGTTCTCCTCCACTTCCGCATCGACGAACCCACCGACTCAAACAGCAAATGGGCCGCCGCGTCTGGAAACCTGTAAACATTCAAACAGTTAGTTACACAAATTATGTTCAAGTAAATAGATATACGGCAAAAAATGGAACTACATCATAGTGTTGTAGGATACATTATATTCATTTTCACGTATCTTTAACAGTTTTTGCAGCGCACGCCAGAAAAGCTCGCAGATGGCAGATTTTTTTCGTACTTACCTACTTGACACTGATCCTTATATTTTGGACAATTCACACAATATCTTTATAAGTTATAGCCTATGTGTTATTCTGATATATAACTTACATTATTATAAAGTTTCATTAAAATCCATTCAGTAGTTTTTGCGTAAAAGAGTAACAAACATCCACACATCCTCACACACTTTCGCGTTTATAATATTAGTAGGATAAGTAGGATGGTAGGTAGGTATTAGTATTACAAAATATTTTAATAGAACAGAAAGCACTATTAAAACATAGGTTTTCTCACGAACAAAATTAAAATTACGGATTGTAGATCGTAGGTAGTCATGTAGGTATGTACCTGGCAGCCTCCTCCTCATAAATTGCATTCAATGGAATGTTTTTAACCTGGCAGCCTCCTCCTTATAAATTGCATTCAATGAAATGTTTTCCATTGTAGCCCTCCTTTTGAGGGCTTGAAACATGGCATTCCTGTGAAAAACAAGACAAGTGTGAATGGACTCGCGGGCCGAGATTTCCGAATCCTGGTAGCATAGGTAGGTAACTACTCATGACTCAAATGACCTTAGTTTTATTTGCCGTAAAATTATTATAGGTACAATTATTTTCCTGGATCCCACACTTCGGAGTTAAGGGTACCTACCTAGCTCTTTGTAGTTTTAGTCATTTTTTATTTTAGGTAAAAAACTATGTGTCAGAAAAAATACATTTACCTACATCCATAGCTTACCTACTTTTGGGGTGGCTCGATGGATGGATGGGGTGATAGCTAGCTGTAAATAACTTTTAATTTCACTTTACTCACCGGTTTGGAATCCAAGGCGTTGGCTCGTGATCGTGCTCACCAGTGACAGGTCCTGGATGTCCGTTTCTTATTAGGAAGCGGACAGGGCACCCGTCACTGTGGCACCGCAGTAAAGTGGAGGCCTCTCTCGCTCGTGTGGTCACATAAAAGTGATCACCACGAGAGAACCAACTGCTGCCCTCCTTGTAGGGCTCTATTGGGGAAACCGGCTCCATGTGTAACAAACTAAAAAAGTGGGATTAAAATAAATTATTTGTCCAATATTTATCCTAAGTAGGTCCAAAGTACCTACTTAGGTACCTAGGTATATAAGTTTTCAAAATTAGGTAGGTACCTACCTGCCTATGTAATCTAGGGTACATAACCTACAAACAATGGCGTCCTTTGTAACCTGAATGATGCTATGCTATTGCTAAAATATTACCTATTAACTATGTAGACAGGCTGAGAATTAAATTAAACTAAATTCAAATAATTACTACTATTTAAATAATTACTTATGAGAAACTTACCTAAACAATCCGCAGCAGAAATAGAACCAATTAGGCTCGATTAATATGTATGCAAATGCAGTGGGAACAGAGAACACCTTCGCAACCGAGATCGCAAAGCTGAATGAGAAAGAAAAAGAGGCAGAGCTGCGTTGCGTCGCTTGTTTTCAACGGTTTGCAACGGTACGAAACGGAACCGGATGTCATCCTCGTATATAATGGGATGGTTTAGTCCCTTGTAAAACAACCTACTGTTAGTAATGTAACGTTTGGAAATTTTTAATAAAAATTTGGAATAGTATTTGCAAGAAAGATTTCATTTTCATTTCATTTTTTATAACGCCGCACGTGTTGGCTGTTGGCTGTTCAGGTCTAAAATAGCAGAGCAAGTTTTTCCAACGGACGAGAAATCAGGAGTAGAAGAAAGAGAAATAATTGAAAAGAAAAAGAAAACAAAGCGCGCTATTAAGAAAAGAAAATTAGATGAACCATTAACATCAAGGTATTTTCATCATTAAGTTTTTCATCATCATTAAGCATTAAGTTTTTGTGAAAAGATCATTAGGTAAGTGTTCAGTCCAGTACGTTTTTTCATAGTTAGGTATCTAAGCCCTTTTGTTGAAAATTGTAATGTAGTGTACTTGGTAATTGTCTCACAAAAACTAGTTTATGTTCCTTTGTATTCATTAAAATATTTATTTTTCAATTTCAAATCTAAACAAACTTATACACCAACGGATGAAAGCGAGGAAGAGAGCGAAATAGTAGAAGCGTCGAAGAAAAAAACGTAATCCGCTGCTCCAGCTACTGCAAAGAAGCTGAAGCGTTCTGAGTTAACCAGCAGGTAAAACCCCGAATAGTTAAGTAGTAACATCAGTAATCAATTATCCTGGCTATTCGATATTTGAAAAAGTTGAACCACTTAAACAAAATAAAACATTTAAAATTCGAATTTTAGAAGAAATTATTGTTCCAGCACCGGTACCAAAGCTCACAGATCAATTGGACGATATTTTAAAAGTGCCCAAGTTGGAGCAGAATAAAAAAAAAAAAAAGGACCGTCCCTCATGCACGATGTTTAACTCCTATTTCTGACAAAAATCTAAACGACGCTGCTGTTGCCGGTACATCAGGGACTAAGCGACCTAAAACAGCTAACAATAAACTAGGAGACGCTGCTGTTCCCGGTACATCAGGGACTAACAGCCGGTTTCTCGAACGCAGATCATCTTCATAATTAACTAATCAGTGGTCAAATCTCTAATCAAATGTCATTTGGGTTGCACGAACGTTGATTACGTACTTTGATTTTGAACAGAGATTAGTTGACTAACCTGTCAAATCATTATGGCAAATCTCTTGTCAAACGTCAAAATGGGTTTCTCGAACGCTGATTAGGCGTTGATCTTTGGTCAAGCTCTTGTCAAATCAACGATCAACTAATCGGTGATTTTGCTCTAATTAGCTGAAATTATTACCACAAATTACTGTGTTTTGCTGTGTTTAAACCAGATAAATCGAAAATACCTCCAAGTTGGTACTTACCTACTGCAAAAGTGTTTATATTTTACAATACGTATGGATCGTTTCCAATAAAAAATATACTTGTAAAATAAAAAAACATCTTTCGATTTTAGTATGTTATCGCATAGTTTTAGTTATATAAATCGCAGTTAGTAGTGTTTGCAGCTAATCATCATCTGGATTCATATTAAAATATGCGCCAGATATGTATACCTATGGCTCCCATTATTTTTATAATTGAAACCCCCAAGGCACAGGCATAATGCCAAGCAAGTCATCATATCAGCTGGGATCACTCACTGCTGGGTATATTATATAGGCCTCCTTACGCGTCAATAATAGGTACATAGAAATAATATTTATCTGAACAATTATTGGAGAAATCAAACGAGGGACAACGGTACTTACTTGTCAACTAATGCAGTCAGCGTTAGGTTTTCCCTTTCAGTGTAATTTTTACCTCTGATAGGTTTTTCCGTCATAATTGCTAAAGTAATTTTACCTCCATTCAAACGTAAACAAAGACACGTGACACAAACATATTATCAAAGAAAAAAAAAACTCTATGACACTTTTGAAGTTTAGGAGCGAATGATTGAACTGAAGGAATTACTCGATTATGTGTGACCCTATGAAAATTTACACTGATTTGACAATCGCAAAATGATCATTGATTAATTGTCTGATCAGCGTTCGTGCAACCCGATTTGATTTGACCAGTGTGTCATGTTAATTGCTTTGTCAACTGATCTGCGATTTGATTAGCGTTCGAGAAACCGGCTGTAAACGACTTAAAACAACTAACAAGAACCTTGATGATGCTGTTGTTAGTGTTACATCTGTAACTCAGCGATTTGAGAAGAACCTGGATAACGCTGCTGTTCCTAGCAAGTCAAAATCTGAAACAAAAGTGAAACGAAGTAATAGAGCAAATACAACTAATACTGCACCTGCGAAACAACAATTTAAGAAGAAAAATAGAGCTGAAGACGACGATTGGCTATGTGAAATTTGTAATAAATGGTACTCAAAAGCTGCAGAATCTAAAAATGGAGCAGACTGGATTTCTTGTTCTTTCTGCTTCAAAACGTACCACGTACATTGCCAAAGTCAAAAATTTGAAGCTAATGCGACGATTTTTAAGTGTGATATGTGTTACGCCGAAGAATAATTCTAGAAGTTATTACTAAAATGATTATCTTGTTTTTTTATGTTAATGTTAATTTTATGATATTAATTTTGTACTACTTAAATAAAGTTAACTTGCCTAATTCCGTTATATCAGAATTATAGTAGTAGCTATCATATACTTAAATAGGTCACCACGGAATTAGGCAAGTTGACGTACTTTAGTAAATTTGGTATAACTCTTAGGTTTCTAGAAAAAAATGTGATTAATTGTGCCTATATGCCTAAAACTCATGCTAAGTCTTAATTAAAATAATTAATAATTTATTGGTATTTTATTACTCAAATGCTTTTGTCACGAAATTAGATGAGTTGACCCTACTAGTTTATCTGTCAATGTCACTGTTAATCACTTTCGTTTGTCAGAATCAAAACTAATTGCCAGCTAAGGTATTTTAGCCGATTTCGGGTAATTTTGACGTCTAGTGGAAAATTTCCGTGTATCGAAAACTGCCGGGTAATTTGCGACAGACTCAGGAAAGGAAAAAGGAAGTGAAACAAACCCAACATCTTGTCAAAATCAATCGGTTTTCGGTTGTCAAGCGTTTACATTAACCAATTTAGCCACTTTTCGCTTTGGTTATTTCTCATTCCATTTCAGAATTTTTGGAGTACTCTGTGAGTTGACTACTGGCAATATCTACTGATTCTGCGTGTTTGTTTTCATTTTACGCGAACGGAATGTCGGAGCCACCGAGGTAGGTTTATATTTTGTGTATCTACAAGTAAACAAGACTGGATGCCTTTATATATAAAACTTTAGAATTATTCTAGTCTGTTAACTTTACTGACTTTCTCGAAATGGATCCAGGAACATTCAAGACCTTAGTGGAGAAGTGGATTAAAGACCAAAATGTCCGCCTTTCAGGAGTAGCCCTACTACATGATGGCAATAAGGAGATTTGGAGTGCCAGTCTTATAGTTGATGGCGAAGGATCATGGCCGCAGCCTGCTGTGGAAAACATTGATCGTGCCCGCTACCTATGTGAAGAAGGGAATGCTGTGTCAAGCGAATTTGACTACGATAATCTTTATGTACCTTACGAAAGCTTAGAATCATAAAATGACTTATTTATTACAGAAAAAAAAGTACGATGCAACCACGTTCAAAAAGAAAAGTTGATGGCCTATATGCGCGAGCACAGGGATGTAGCGTTGGGCACGTTTACGTGCCTAATGGGGCTACAGGCGCAGAACGCCAAGTGGGGCGAGCTGGCCGACGCCTTGGCCGAGCTGGGTCCCGCCAGGAGTGTTGACCAGTGGAAAACGGTGGGTACTCGTAACAGGCCCTTTCTGTATTATACTGCATACAAGTTTGTATACAAAGGTGAAATAATTAACTTGCAAGCTATATTTCAGACTTGGAGAGATTTGAAAAGCCGGGCCAAGACCAACAATGCCCGGGCTCATCAAGCGTCTACCAGCATTGGCAATAGAATGGAAGTGCCAGCACTGAGCACTCAGGATGACCATAATTGGGAGAATCACTTCCCAAGGGATTGCGGGTGTCCCGGAAAGTAAGTTCACATCTAGTTTTCTTATTTTAATTACGTTAAAAATAGTAATTATTTACGTACCTACCTGCTTATATTTTTTTTAGTACATTACTTTTTATAGGTTTCATTGGGTCAGTGGCTGTAGAAGTGGTTCTACAAAGAACACCCTCCCCAGAACCCTTGCCTCGCCACTCACCGATGCCACCCCCATTGCCCAAACTCTCAACTCCTCTCCAGACTGCCCTCCCTAACTCAGTGAGTCCTATGGCCCGCAGACGCCAAAATGGAAATTTAGGCGAAATATATGCCCGCTCCTCAGAAGGTATTACATCAGTTTTGTCTGTGAGTACCTATCTTTATGTTTCTTTACAAATTGTGGCCTGAGCAGTTGTAGATGACATTACATTAACCTTTTTTTGTAAAACCTTGTACCTAAAATCTAATTTAAATTTATTTGATGACTTACAATACAATCTTATTTTTCGTTGTCTATGTAAATAGGACATCTAATGAAAGCAGAAGGAATAAGGCCACTTTAATGCAAATTAAGAGTATTTACAGATGATGCCGCTTTATATTATTATTACGTTTTAAGACCGCAAGTTGAAAACGGTGTCGCACCATTTGAAAGCAGAAGCAGAGAGAGCATTCTGAGAGATCAGCACATTAGAAATGTCCAAATGATGCTAATGCATGACGAAATATCGGTGGGACATTGTTTGGAAATTTTGAGATAAAATTAAAAAACAAAAGCGGCAGCAGACACGGATAAAATAAGATATGAAATAAAAATAACGAATGATTAATTTATTGTTTTCTTTTTTATTTGAATGTACCTCACTAGCTGTGTAGAATATTACTGCAAGGAATTGAATAACCAAAATTATGAAAATTTGAAAAAAATTGTTTATCAAATCACCAAGGAGATATCGGAATCCGAAGACAGCAAAATATATTCTTTCAATAATCAATAACTAACTACGTGTAATAACTAAATATGTAAATAATGATTTTTAGAATAGGTACATAATAACATTGTCAATATTTTCTTGTGTATCAGGTATTTTATTTTTATTCTTAAATAAAAAACTTTTTAATTTCATTAAACTTTGTTTTATTTGTCTAATGATCCACTTTTAACCACATTTATCGATTAGTTAACTTTAACTATTTGTATCTAGTCCTTTTTATTTTTCAACAGCCCACCATCCAACTGATACGGTATTTGTACAGAGAACACAGAAAGATGGTACAAGAAAAGAAGTTCTCTGCCCCAAAGCTATCGCTGAGTACACGCTCACCGTGGGAGGCATCGATCATTTTGATCATTTTAGATAATCATATCCGATTAGTCGAAAATGTAGAAAGTTCTGGATGAGACTATTTTTTTTAGGTTAGATGCGTCAGTAATAAACAGCTACATCACCTACAACACTGTACATGTGGTAAGTACGGACTCTCATAGAGATTTCAGATTGCGATTGGCTCGTGAGTTGATCTCTAATTACTCAAGCAAGAAAAATAGCAAAGTTATTTTCAAGAACAAAAAAGGCTCGAACTTCGGCGTGCCAGATGAGATCCGCTTGCTCAATGTTGGAATCCATCTTCCAGAGGAAGGAAACACTTACAAAAGGTGCCGATTTTGCAGTACCAAAAAAGAAGAAAAAAGATCTAAAATACTATGCTCAACTTGTCATGTTGCTCTGTGTGCAAAGAAATGTTTTAAATCATTTCATGAGGCTTCTCCTCGGGAATAGTTTTAAGCTTGAAATAAAAATGTGATTGCAATACCTGCTGTTATTTTTTATTTAGGTAAGTACCGTTATAATAAATTCCATAATTTATTTATATTATTTAAGCTCTTCAACAGTTAAATGCTTATTATTCAAACTTAAAGCAGAGTATCAATTGTCTTAAAAGTTCAGTCTTGGTTTTTGGAAGTGATGAGCCTGTAAATATTGTGTATAATAAAGTAAATCAAAAATTCTTAGGTGTAGTAATAGATGATAACTTGAAATTTGATAAACATGTAAATTATATTTGTCAAAATGCAATGAAAGGTATTAATATAATGAGATGTATATTACAGGTGTTTTTTGGGATTCCGATCCAAAGACACTAACAGCCGGTTTCTCGAACGCTAATCAAATCGCAGATCAGTTGACAAAGCAATTAACATGACACACTGGTCAAATCAAATCGGGTTGCACGAACGCTGATCAGACAATAATTAAGTAATCAATGATCATTTTGCGATTGTCAAATCAGTGTAAATTTTCATAGGGTCACACATAATCGAGTAATTCCTTCAGTTCAATCATTCGCTCCTAAACTTCAAAAGTGTCATAGAATTTTTTCTTTTCTTTGATAATATGTTTGTGTCACGTGTCTTTGTTTACGTTTGAATGGAGGTAAAATTACTTAAGCAATTATGACGGAAAAACCTATCAGAGGTAAAAATTACGCTGAAAGGGAAAAGCTAACGCTGACTGCATTAGTTGAAGATATTTTTATGTGTGTGCAGTCTATTGCCCCAATCACATTTGGAAACAAACAAATCCTGTAGAAATCACTCTTCACCTTATTCCGTTCTTCTTCAGTTCTAGGCATTTTGACGAATTGGGGTCTTAATTGGGCAATAGCTGCAGACACTTTTTTAATAATTCGGCAAGCTGCTGATTTATGTAGGCGGATCCGGTCAGCCACTGTTATCTGGAAAGCACCGGTTGCAAAAAAACTTATTGTTAACAGGATTTGTTGTAAGGCACTTATAGATTTACTCCGCAGCGTATGTGGCTTTATGGAGTCCCCAATGAGCGTCACCAAATACAGAACTACAGGCTTGGAGACTCTATAGCGCATCTTGAATTCCGCTTCTGAAAATTCATTAAATGTCTCCACTCTAGCTCTAAACGTTCTTGTGGGTCCAGGTGTATTGTGTTTCTCATCAGATTCACTGCTGCTGCTAATTGTTACATCCGAAAGCGACATACTAAAATCGAAAGATGTTTTTTTATTTTACAAGTACATTTTTTATTGGAAACGATCCATACGTATTGTAAAATATAAACACTTTTGCAGTAGGTAAGTACCAACTTGGAGGTATTTTCGATTTATCTGGTTTAAACACAGCAAAACACAGTAATTTGTGGTAATTATTTCAGCTAATTAGAGCAAAATCACCGATTAGTTGATCGTTGATTTGACAAGAGCTTGACCAAAGATCAACGCCTAATCAGCGTTCGAGAAACCCATTTTGACGTTTGACAAGAGATTTGCCATAATGATTTGACAGGTTAGTCAACTAATCTCTGTTCAAAATCAAAGTACGTAATCAACGTTCGTGCAACCCAAATGACATTTGATTAGAGATTTGACCACTGATTAGTTAATTATGAAGATGATCTGCGTTCGAGAAACCGGCTGTAAGCATGTTATATACGAGTAAGAGTATAGTAAGAAGTCATTTTGAATACAGCTCTTTGGCATACATAAATGCAAGCCAGTTTTACTCACTTCAAAGACTCCTATTAATATCAGAATTAATTGATATAAACCCTGACTTTCCCCGCCGCCTCCAAGATATGTTATCGAACACCGCTTTATTTGGACCTTTGTTTAAATTTGTAATCAACACTGTTGAATCCCTCTAAATCTCTCAAAATAATGCTCAAGAAACAATGAATTTTAAAATAGTGCTCCTCACTTACTTCAGAAGACAGAAAAAAGTGGAATGTAGTGAACAAAAAAGTGACAACAAAAAGTGAAAACCAAAAAAGACTTGGCAAAAGGACAAGCCTCCAGTGCCACAAAAAAAATGCAATCTGTTGGCTCCGCCCCCTTTGTTGGCGCGAAATTCGAAATCTGTTTTGTACCTCAAAATAGATGTTTGAAGTTTTACAAGGCTGGAATTAATGAAATACTACAACGTGGTATAAAAGGCGTAAAAAACACTAAGTAAGTAGTGATAAATGGATGTAGTATTAAATTACCTACTCAATCATTCATCACAATAGACTCGAGGCATTGATTATTCAAAGCCTAGTTTGGTTAATTTAGTTGTTATTTCGCTTCATTGAGCTGAAGGAAACACACATTTTTTGGCGAAGATGTTGATGGGATTATTTTGCAGAATGCAAGCACAAAGTATCCGCACAAAAGCCAGCTCAGCCCAGCTATCAGCTTTGGCTGAGCATATATATGCAAGCCCATCCAACAATGGCTGCGGGGCTAAGCAGCACCCTACAAGGCCGGGTAAATTTGGAAAGTAGTTGGAAAAGCCTCGCAGCCAAATTAAATTCATTGGGTGGACCAATCAAAACGGTGGTCAAATGGAAGCAGGTACCTAAATATTGCTAAATAGCCCTTAATGTACAAATACGACTAGGTATTTACTTAAAAAAATATCAAGGTAGGAACTAAATTTAACTTATAATTCTAATTTTTGTATTTGAATACCTACTTTCAGACATGGCGTGACATGCGCAATAATGTGAAAAAAAAGCATCACACAATGCAAATGAGCACCGGAGCTATGGCACCAACAGCACTGGCCACGGTCCATCTACCCTTAATGATTTATTTCAGGTGGATGAGATGGTGCTATCAGTCATGGGTCCTGTGGCTGTGTATGGGTTGGAGGATGTGGTCTGCACTGAGGTAGTTATTAAGAACAGTCAATACACTTTGTATACAATTATTTGTATAAAATATTGTACCTACCTACCTACGAAATACAAGGGCAACTTACAATGAAAATGTTGTTTGTTTTAGCCCTCTTACATCCAGACAGTGCCAGAGCCTGTGCCGGTAATCCAGAGAGCACAGCCACCTAGGAAGAAGCGTAGGCGTGTTGTGCCTCAAATTGGTGAGTTATTATTACACTTACTTTATAATATTGATGCTAGAATTAGGCAACATAAAAATGTACTCCTTTACAGAGGTTTTAGAATATGCTTTGTCTACTTTCAGTTGCGAATAGAGGAGCAGGAGCTCGAAAATGAAAGGGAGAGAAACTCCATTCTCGGGGAGAAAAATGAAATCCTCAAGGTAATGTATTGTATTTATTTTGCAACATTAATAATCATTCAAGGATTTCCAATGTATAATAAAGGAATTGTTTACTTATAGGCATTAAACACTATAAATTTTTGGGTTCACCAAGCTGGACTGGGCCTTGCTGCCTCCAAAGTGAAAGAATAATCAGCATCCTTTACCAAGGAATAGGCGCGATGGAATTTCACGTTAGCGTCATGACGGAATGGAATATCGAAAAAGTTACGAGATTTATAGAATTGTATCAAACTGAAAGACTCCTTTGGAACCCTTGGGACAGACATCACAAATTAAAGCATAAGGTACATGATGCCTGGCGCCGTATAAGTAGGCAATTGAACGTAGACATAGATGAAGTGAAACAAAAAAAAACCCTTCTGGCCACATTTAGGCTTCTTTTAAAAAAAAAGAAAGACTCGATGCGCGCATTACTTTTCCATTACCGGTTCTTGACGCTCCTAACCTAATTGATCGAGTGAGCGAAGCGAACGAGATCTTAGTGACAACTTGGACAAAAATGCTTTGTATGTTTGTTCGATGAGATCTTTTAAACCGCTCATCCGATCTTCATAAAATTTGGTAGGTATAGGTACGGATAGTACCTACTCTTAAGTTTTACTGGTTTGTTAAATAAAGTAAATCGGTCAAGGGGTCGTCGTAGTGGGGTGTCATATGATAGGGTTTTGTTTAGACATTAAAAAACCGGTTTAATTTTTGAAATAGTTTTAGAATTGTTGTAAAAACTATCATTTATCAGATAAATAACCATTTTTACAACAAATTGGATTTGCGTGATATTCAGCGATTTGTCGCAGACGCGGCGCGCTAGCGGTTTCCCGTGTTACGAAATCAACCATAGCGCTAGGCTACATTCATAACTATGTATGTAGCATAAATCAGCAAATTCCCTTCGTATCGGCAGTGGAAGAATATGAAACTTAAGACATCATTCCGCATAGTTATTTCAATAAGTTTTAGCACTAAATTGGACATACCGTAGAAAACGTTTTTGAATATGCTCACTCAGTTCTCGAGATGTAATTATATTGTAGCAAGGATATACCAAACTTGTGAAGCGTATTCCAAATGCCTACATATGTACGTAGGTACGTACGCACAGTAAGGAATTTTGAAAGTGTTGATACTTGAGTATTCTGCCGACATATGTATTGGAAAAACATATGTCAAATATAGAAAAGCCTCAGTGTGTTTTATGTAATAAATTGCTTAATCCAGAGAGCATGAAACCGAGTAAATGAAAAGAACATTTCGAGAAAGTTCTCAAAGAGTTTGTAGGTAAAGATTTACAATTTTTTAAGAGAAAAGAGAGCGTTCTGAAATCTTCGCGAATGGATTCCACAGGAAATATGCAAAAGGCAAACGAGTCGTGTCTTGAAGCTTCATTTCAAATTTCTTATCGTATTGCTATGAACAAAAAACCGCATACTATTGGAGAGGATCTTATCAAACCTTGTTTGTGTGATGCAGTATCGCTCGTTATTGGCGAACAACATGTGGCTAAGATTAAACAAATATCACTCTCAAATACAACAGTTCAAAAACGCATTTCAGACATGAGTAACGATATTTTGGCAACCGTTATTGATAAAATTAAAGAAAGTGATATGTTTGCGCTGCAATTAGATGAGTCTACGGATGTAGCTTCGTGTTCACAATTGCTGTATTTACTCGTTATATCAAAAATGACCATGTAAAAGAGGAATACCTGTTTTGCAAGTCTTTGCCCACCACTACGCGTGGCGAAGACGTATTTCAAACGCTAAAACAATTTATTGAGGAAAACGGACTGGACTGGTCAAAGCTGGTTGGCGTTTGTACAGATGGGGCGCCTTCCATGATGGGTGTTCGTTCTGGATTTCAAGCACTTGTGAAACAAGTTGCTCCTCAAATTTTACCTTATCTTTGTCTAATACACCGCTACGCTTTGGCCGTTTTCTCTTTTGTACCACACAGAGAGAGGTACGTTGGTTATCTCGAGGAAAAGTTTTGAACAGGGTGTACGAGCTTCGTGAAGAAATAGGATTATTTTTGGAAAAACAGAGAACACAAAATGAGAAAGAGTTTTTCTCAAAAATAAAAGATAAAATATTCGTCGAAATGCTGGCGTATCTTGCTGATTTTTTCAGTGAAATTAACGGTCTTAATCTCTCATTGCAAGGAAATATGACGAATATTTTAACAGCGCAGGATAAAGTTGCTAGTTTTGTGCGTAAATTGGAACTTTACCAACACGCAGAGTGCAAGCAGATGATGTGTCGATGTTTACACAACTGTGTGAGCAATTGGTAAATACGGAACAAAACGAAATCACGTTTAAAAACTCTGTGATTCAACATTTATCTGCAATAATAGAAACATTTATCTGCAATAATAGATTCACTGAAGCAGTATTTTCCGGACTTGGATAATCGTCAGTCGAACTCTTGGATATTAAGACCGTTTTCTACTGATGATGATATTATTCGAGACGAAGATGTGGCTTATATCTAGTGACTAGATATAAGCCTTAAGTGAGATGAAACTTTTGTTATTTTGTGTACAAAATTGTTTCGCAATCCTCAAAAAATAAATACATAATTAAACAAGTAAGGGATAAAAACTGTCAGCTAGATAACAGGTAGGGTATCATTTTACTTAATGCTTTTCCAACCAAAACTTTAAATTGTCTGCAGTGTCGCAGAAGTGAAGCATACCTACCTCTAAATGTGCACAGAAGACATCGCTTACGCCTCAATCAAGTTCTTCACCATACTTGCGATTCTGATACAATACGGCGGAAAGCTCCAGAGTGTTCGGGCACGAGATATCGGAGTCATCTTTGTGTTCACTGACGAGTGTCTATTCCTTCTTGGCATCTACGAAGATTACCTTTTGACCATCAATCAGTTTCAAGTCGACGAGGAAGGTCGCGTGAACTGCTCCTGAAAAAACTCACCGGCAAATGCAAATAATTTTTACTCTCCGTCTCAATATTTTAGGCTTAGTATATTGCCTCATTTTTACAGTGAACATATCAGAGCATAACATTGCTTTTGATATTTGAAGCTCTTGTATTGCCATTTGTAAAATTATTTGTGTCCTTTGATTGGCAACATTATTTCGAACCCTGTTTTGCCGCCAGCCTACCATAGCGTGTTGACGCCCCCTGCTTCAAGCAGCAAGCAAGTTCTGCAGCCTGCACGGAACAATTCATAGAAAAATAAAAATAAACAAGAAATGTGGCTAGCAATCCCGCCATCTTTTTTTTTACAACTCCTCAAAACGTTCTCGAGTCAGTTCAAATACTCAAAACAATCGGCAACAGTCGAAAACTGCGTCTACGCATCCATCAAGTTCTTCACCATACTTGCGATTCTGATACAATACGGCGGAAAGCTCCAGAGTGTTCGGGCACGAGATATCGGAGTCATCTTTGTGTTCACTGACGAGTGTCTATTCCTTCTTGGCATCTACGAAGATTACCTTTTGACCATCAATCAGTTTCAAGTCGACGAGGAAGGTCGCGTGAACTGCTCCTGAAAAAACTCACCGGCAAATGCAAATAATTTTTACTCTCCGTCTCAATATTTTAGGCTTAGTATATTGCCTCATTTTTACAGTGAACATATCAGAGCATAACATTGCTTTTGATATTTGAAGCTCTTGTATTGCCATTTGTAAAATTATTTGTGTCCTTTGATTGGCAACATTATTTCGAACCCTGTTTTGCCGCCAGCCTACCATAGCGTGTTGACGCCCCCTGCTTCAAGCAGCAAGCAAGTTCTGCAGCCTGCACGGAACAATTCATAGAAAAATAAAAATAAACAAGAAATGTGGCTAGCAATCCCGCCATCTTTTTTTTTACAACTCCTCAAAACGTTCTCGAGTCAGTTCAAATACTCAAAACAATCGGCAACAGTCGAAAACTGCGTCTACGCATCCATCAAGTTCTTCACCATACTTGCGATTCTGATACAATACGGCGGAAAGCTCCAGAGTGTTCGGGCACGAGATATCGGAGTCATCTTTGTGTTCACTGACGAGTGTCTATTCCTTCTTGGCATCTACGAAGATTACCTTTTGACCATCAATCAGTTTCAAGTCGACGAGGAAGGTCGCGTGAACTGCTCCTGAAAAAACTCACCGGCAAATGCAAATAATTTTTACTCTCCGTCTCAATATTTTAGGCTTAGTATATTGCCTCATTTTTACAGTGAACATATCAGGGCATCACATTGCTTTTGATATTTGAAGCTCTTGTATTGCCATTTGTAAAATTATTTGTGTCCTTTGATTGGCAACATTATTTCGAACCCTGTTTTGCCGCCAGCCTACCATAGCGTGTTGACGCCCCCTGCTTCAAGCAGCAAGCAAGTTCTGCAGCCTGCACGGAACAATTCATAGAAAAATAAAAATAAACAAGAAATGTGGCTAGCAATCCCGCCATCTTTTTTTTACAACTCCTCAAAACGTTCTCGAGTCAGTTCAAATACTCAAAACAATCGGCAACAGTCGAAAACTGCGTCTACGCATCCAATCTAACACGCAATAGCGACGTACTGTCCTCTACGAGACATACATTTAAATTGTGATCTTTCCATGTCTAAGTTACACAAGATTTATAACTCAGAATGCCCTGAAAACATGAATGTTAAATACTCAATGTTTAGACTCATATTTGTGACTGAATACAATATAGGTTTTCGATCTCCAGCCTCTGACGTCTGCAGCTATTGCACATTGCGATTTAGTTATAATCAAAGATGAAGCATGTCCTCCCACTTCATGGACACTAGGTAGAATTATTTCTATAAATGTAAACAAAAATGATGGCCTAGCCCGTTCAGTGAGACTCCGCACTTCTAAAGGAGAATATACTCGACCTGTGAATAAATTAATATTGCTTCCTAGCAAAGATTTCTTTTCAGGCACTACCGCGAAAGAATTCGCCTAAAGAACTTGAGAGATTCTTCCAGTCCATTTGAAATGGCAGACACAAAATTTAAAAAAAATTTAGGTTACCTAAACCAAGCGCGATGTGTTAATAGAAACGTTAGATGGGCCACATCTGAATGAAGGATCAATTCCTAAAACAATAAAGGTATGGGTTCTACTAGGTGTTATAGATTGGTAGTTGTTATTTGGTGATTTACTAACCTAGGTGGGTCAGGTACAGTCAGCGTCAAATTGATATGAGCGTCTAGAGTAGTCAAATTATCTGAAAAACATAAAAGCAATTTGATATACGCAGTTCGAATCATCATATTGTTGCAAGCACCTAAGGTGTTCAAATTATCTTACTACTCATTGTTTCATATTTATATGAGCAGTCAGGGTGTTCAAAATTATCTTAGCAAACAAAGCTCTCAAAGGTAGTATGCAAACTCTTTTGAGTGAATACTTGAAATGTCATAGATACTTGAAAATCTTGAAATATCATAGATATATCCATTATCTGATAAGTCAGATATTTTTAGTGTCATTGTTGCAAATAAAACGTGAATATTAAAATAATTATTGGTTACTAAACTATAAATGAAAACATGCCTCCATACCACTTGACTGAACAAATAAAGCATAGAATAATAAATTTATACAGAGAAAAAGTTTCCATCACCGATATAGCGGATGAACTCTGTATAAGCGTAAGTAATTTTATTTTTAATTGCAAATGTTATTTATATTTAATTATTTTTCTAAATACCTACTTATATTTAAATATTACTTTACAGAGAAACACTGTGTCACTGTGGGTAAACCGTTGGCGTGAATCTGGAGATGTAGTACGCCATGTTACAACTGGTCGTCCTCGAAAATCTGACTTACGTCAAGACAATGCTCTGATCGAAAAGGTGTGAGAAGATCGCTTCATAAATACATCCCAATTGGCTACTGCTAATAATTTGTCTCAGAGTACGATTCGACGTAGACTAAAGGAATCTGGCTTAGAGTGCCCGCAAGATAACTCTGCGCGCGGCCGAAATCGGAACTAATCGTATGCCGCCATCTTGACGTTTATGTGAGGTGTGAAGAGTCGGTGTTGTGTTCCGTGTTTTTATTAGTTTTCAACGTAAATAATCGCTATCGCTATGCCGAAAGTGATTAAAAGTGCTGGCAGGGATATTATCCTGAATCTTAAATAGTACCTTACTAGTCTGTAACCTGAAAGCACCCTAAAAAGTCAAGCTTCTGACTCCATGCATTCAAAAGATATGACAATGAATGTCTAATTTTTGTATGGAAATTGCGAAAATGAAAAACCTCCAGGGTACTTCCAGTAACCTCACAACTCTGAAAATTTGTTAGGCATCCATCCAAATGATAAAATGATGGACTGACATTACTCTAAACTCGGCCCATAAACAAACAGTTTATTTCCTATCATATAGGTACCATCTTTGTTGTAGGTACTACTATACTTAGTTACTTACTTACTAGGTACCTAACTTACTTACTTACTACCTACTGATTATTTTGGCTTGTGTTTACCAATGAATTAATCTGCTTGCATGTACCTACTTATAATTTCCAACATTTGCTTATTTCAGAGGAAGAAATGACCCTTAGTCTGTTACTACAAGCTACTGAATTCGAATTGGCAAAACTAGCTCCGAAGGTGGCGGACAAAATTAAAATAAGATCAGCGCTTGACATTCTTCGGAATGATGTTACTTATACTTAACATAATATATCTACCTAGTTAATTTTAAAGCCCATGACAACTAATCATAGCACAGGAACACAATGTCTGGAAGGGATGGGGGGGGGGAGGAATTTTCCCAGCAGTAGGACACAAATTACTAAAAATAGAAGAAGTACTTACCTGCTTACGGAAACCTATCATATACTGCCACCATTTTATGTTTACTTATCATAATACCCAACAGTTACATACCTACTTATGTACCTATCTACTTTTTGATTTTAGACTAGTTCGCAACAAATTGAGACCTCGCTGAACAAATTGAGAGCGGCATCAGTTCCTGGAGGCTCCACAGTCAGTGTTGCTTTGCCTATAAGGCAAGATTGTATGACTATACCGGCAATAACGGATACTCCATCAACATCCAGTGAAGCAGAACAAACAGAATCGCAACATCCTCCTCGATCGAGCTCCACACCTATTCTTCAGGTAAGTGTCTGCAAAATTTGATTGAGTAGATGACTCTTTGACGAATACTATGGTAATGAACTTGATGGACACCAATGTATTTATCAACGGGTCTTCACCAACCCGCTAGCTGCTACAGGAAACATTCAAGTGTCGAGATACACCTGCAAAATAACCATGCCCAATACCGGTATATATTACTAGCTAACCCGCTATTTGAAGTTGAATCTTCGGACCCAAATAGACATAGTGGACAATAAGATGAGCCGACTCAAAGATTCCTGTGCATTCAGGGTTTCAAGTTTTTTGACCTAATACTGCGCCACAGAGGTCGTCAAACGGAACGCATGGTCACTTCACTTCACTTCTTAGTTTATGGCACCTGTGGCTAACTGTCACAATTCTGCCAGCATCAGAGTCGTAATAGCGTTCTGTGAATAGACAACGAATAATTATTTTATAGTGACACTAACATACTACATGTACTACATGTAGTCTCTCTCTTAGTAGTCGAAGTCTGTGCTACATGAAGTCTCTTATTAGGGTGAATCAACTTTTAAGGCACTCCTTTTGTGTCCCTGACATGGAAATAGCAATAAGATTTGTATTTTCGTTTAAAATATGTTTGTTTTGATGTTACCTTAAAGTTAGATCCTTTGCTAACATAGTAATTTCATAGTTTTTTATAATTAACAGCAAAATTTAATTTTTTTATGGTAACTCAGCAGAACATAAGCTATCTCCATATAAAAAATATGTGTCCCCAAGCCTAGGCGACGACACAGTGTACGACGTTTCTTAAAAAAATTGTATGAATGCTTATCCTTTTCACACAATATTATGATTAAGGAAAGATATGCTTACGTATAAAGTTAACATTCATAAATTTTTTACATAAATTGTATATTTTTCATACACATAAACTTTTGTCCCGAACTTTGATTAAAACATGAGCTATACTGCGTTACCGAAAAAAATGCATGACCGTTAGCTAGAGATAGCGTTTATTTTGATGTCATCTAAGGCGATTATTGTCTAATATTTCGTTGGTGTGGTCCGATAAGGCCTACCTCGTTTTACCCGCCCTTTAGACTGCGGTAAGCTCTCAACTGGTGCGCGTGGGTTTATTGTCGCTCTGCAGCGTTACGGCGGGAATCGTGGTAAGTTTTAAAAATATTTTAATTTTATGAATACAGTATGCTGCCTCTTCTGTCTGATTTCAAGGTCATGATAAAATATTTGGACATTTTTGCTTGTGGAACTTTTTATAATTTTTTTAATTGAAATTTTCCCTAGCGTTACCGGTAACGCTGGATAAATTGTCTCTAGAGTTACCGGTAACGCCAGAGAATATAAGGCAAAATAACATTGCGAGTTGACATTAATGGAAAGTGTGGATGTTATTCTGAGTCAATCGAACTTAGATTTAGAAACCTAACTTCATCATCATCTTCCTGCCCTTCTCCCACTCTATGCGGAGTAGGCACAACATGTATTCCTCCTCCATTTCCCTCTGACAGCCGTCATCTCAACACTCACTCCTTTCTTATTCATGTCGTCTTTCACATAGTCCTTCCATTTCTTCTTTGGTCTATCTCTTCCCACGTATTCATCCACACTCATAATGAAACACTCTTCAAATTCAAATTTCAATTGTTTATTTAAGATACGTGTTATCATAACAGTCGACCCAAAACGACAACTCTATTGCATATTACTCTTCTCGTCACATGACATTCTTCCCTTCTTATGACAAAGCCATACCACGCTAGGCTATTACTCCTCAACTTATCCGTCACTGGTATTACTTTCAGACTTCCTCTAACATACATTCCTTTCTTGTCACCCCACATGTTCCACATCCATCTCAACATTTGCATCTCTGCCGCATGCAATCTTCTTTCATCTATCTCTTTGGTTGCCCAACACTCAGATCCCTCAGATCCATACATTACAAATTTTCTTTGAGAAACTTAACTTATCCTAGAAAATATCAATAAACTTTAATTTGTTCAAGGTTTGTGCATAGGAACTCAAAATGACACTTAGTGCAGCAGGAAAACAGAAGCGCTATAGAGAAGGCTAAAAAATAAAAAGTACGAAGAGACGAAGAAAAAACACCGAGCTGGATACCATAAAACTAAAAGACCTAACTGCTAAAGAAAAATATAATGCAAATCTGATATAGAAACAACGAAAACGCCAGCCAAAAAAACGAAAACAGGCTGTTGAGAGATTGTTACAAGAAATACCACTTGACTTGCCTAGAACCTCCAGATTACTTCACCATCCACCATCCTCCACCATCGCCTCCACGTGCTACTTCTCTACCAAAGATACACTACCACGAGCTAAGGATACATCACTATTAGCAAAAGATTCACCACTGCGATCAAGAAACCCGACACCAAGGTCATGAGACCAAACACCAAGATTAAGAGACCAACTATGTCCAAGAAACACCTAACCGCGATCAAAAGACTCAACACCAAAATCAAGATAACAACCACCACGATCAAGAAGCACAACACCGCGATCAAGGTACCCACCCCCAGAACCAAGAGAACAACCACCACCATCAAACGACCTACTACCACGAGCACCAGCTACTCCACTTATCTTTAGCTAAAGCAGGTCAGAAGAAAGTTAAAACGAACAGATCACCGGTGTACAGAGAAAACGCAAAACTTAAGCAGGATAATGAGAATTAGAGACGAAAGTATGAAAATATAAGAAAAGATATCTTTCATTATTGTTAGTTAAACTAAATATGTTGTCTGTTGCATGCCTTTGGTTATTCAAAATTCTCAGGCGTTACTATTTTTCTCTGGCGTTACAAATTGTCCCAGATTTTTTTTTATGTCTTTTGAGGATAACTCTTATACTAATTGCATTTGTTTATAAAAACGTTTAGCTAATAGTTTCTACGATTAATGCCTATTGTAGGAATAAGAAACGTAAGTCTGATTATTCTATGTAACGATTTATCCTAAAGTGAAGCATTAAAATATTAGCAAGGTAACGCAGTGGACCTAGAATTGTCTCTATTTTAGAAGTTAGTTATAAAAAAACATTATTAATACAGTAGAAAGACAGAATTAAAGAATGAATAAATGATTATCATGTTGATTTTTCTAATTTCTTTGTTTTATTTTATGTTTTGGTATTTACAAATAAGTAACGCAATGGATATCTACGAGGCACACTCGTCAGTTTTTCTAAAAAAACTCGTTCAAACTAGCTTAGATGTCGTGCCCTGCTGCAGAACCTAAAAATAGGATAAATAGTCCATGCGTAAACACTATATTTTCATTATATTTCGAAAATTTATTATTTATTTTTATCTGTTCAAAATCTCGTCAAAGGAGTGTCTTAAAAGTTGATTCACCCATTAGTCTGTGATTGACATAGCCTTTTTCTTTTGTTTCAGGATATTTCATTTACTATCCTTGGGCAGGATCCAGGCTCAGAATTGGAGTTTCTGAATACAGTTTATTTTCCATCTGCAATATCTGCATCTCAAGAAACGGCCAACAACTTACGTCATCTCATAAACGTTTTAAACCCACTACTACTGCTACTGTACTTCAGGAGCATACTGAGCCTATGCTAGGTACTTAGCCTACTCAATTAGTGATTCATAATTTGAGAATGACTTTTAAAAATATTTGAGTTATAAAAAAATTGTAGCAATAAGTCTGTTTTAATACTTTTTTTATGTTTTATAGGTGGTGAATTGGATCAACAACCAGTTCAAACTGTGGTGGAAGCCGAAAAAAATAACAATTTGGATAACGTAAGCCCACATGATTCTGATTTAACGGATCAGCTGTTGCAGTCAATTATAATGGATGAAGAAAATAACTTAAGCTTACCTAACATTGATTCACAAAATAATGATACTACCTGTCAGAGGACAAGAGAGCAGGAGCATACTGAGCCTATGCTAGGTATCTACCCTACTCATTTATTGATTCATAATTTGAGAAAGACTTAAAAATATTTGAGTTATAAAAAATTTGTAGCAATAAGTCTGTTTATTACTTTTTTTATAGGTGGTGAATTGGATCAACAACCAGTTCAAACTGTGGTGGAAGCTGAAAGAAATAACAATTTGGATAACGTAGGCCCACGTGATTCTGATTTAACGGATTGTGAAGATTTACCTACCAATAATAAAAGATCAAGAAAGAGGAAAAGACAGCCAGAAAAATGGCAAAAAAATGTTTGAAGAACACAGGAAAGTCTTATCAAACGCTTAAAGGACGCACAATACCTGCTAAAAAACCAAAAACTCCATGCACAACTGACTGTCGATTGAAATGTACCGAAAAAATTGACGAAGACACAAGATTTACGATTTTCAACGATTTCTGGAGCATTGGTGATCTCGAAAGACAGCGCTACTTCGTTGGTAGTTGCATGGGAGTTGTTAAGCCAAAGTACTCGTTACACAAAGAAGATAGTAAGCGATCTCTGAATGTGTCATACAATTTTACAATCAATTCAGATGAAATTCGAGTATGCAAACGATTCTTCACAGCTACGCTAGACATAGGACATTCATTTTTATCTACAGTGAACCAAAAGAAAGCAAGCGGATCTGGCGTAATTACTGAAGATCGTAGAGGACATCATGGTAATACCGGTAGATGTCTAGCACAGGCTGACAAAGATGGTGCCCGGGAACATATAAATTCTTATCCTAGAAAAGAGTCGCATTACTGTCGGGCAAGTTCTACAAAAGAATACCTTGATGGTGACTTAAACTTGACTATGATGTATCGGCAGTATAAGGAATGGTGTCATCAGAATAGTAAGCCTATTATTAAGCAAAGGAATTTAGTTGATGTCTACAAAACTGATTGTAATCATGCACAAATGCGCCTTACGGCCTTATGCATAAACTGACAGATGAACACGTCATTCCAGAAAAGATTAAGAAAATGAAAGTGAGTAATTTTATTGATATTTTTTGTGATATTTGGTCGAGACCACCCTCTCCCCCACATGAGATTGATTGCCTCTAGTAATCACTCACGTATTATGAATGAGTCTCCATTGTCTGGCACAAGCTTAATAAACATATTTATTTACAAATTATTTTCTTTCTGATTCCAGGTTAAAAATTGCACTGCGGTATTTAGCAAGACAGTGGCAGCTACTTTGTCTTATTCTGCTCAGTTTTGTAAGCATAATTCAATTTTGCTTAATTAAATTTTTTTTCTATTTCTGTGTAGATATTGACTTACTTATGTTTTTCTTTTTATTGTAGCTCATTATGCTGATGGACGAGAAGTGAGTCCAACGTTAAAAAACACAGCAGAAGTAGTATCATTTTTTGATGATTTATTTGACTCTGTAAACGGGACAAGCATGTATAGCAAATCTTCAAAAGGAAAACCTCTACGTCATGCAGTAACTGAAAAGTCTCCACATCACGAATTTTGGAAAGAAGCCATCAACAAACTCGAGAATATTAAGTTTGTAGATGATAGAGACAGGGAAACATCTGTGCCTTCATTAAAAAACTGGGTTACAACACTCAAGAGCTACCAAAGAGTGTGCCTTCATTAAAAAACTGGGTTACAACACTCAAGAGCTACCAAAGAGTGTGGCAATATTTAAAAGATAAGGATGTTAAAGTTATGCGCCCACGCTACTTAAATTCAGATCCTATTGAAAACTTTTTTGGGCAAGTGCGGGCATATAATTTTAGAAACAATAATCCAGATTGTCAGACTTTTAAAAGTACCTTCAGATCGCTGCTGATCACGAGATTTATAAAATTTCATTCGGAGGGTTATAATTGTGAAGAGGACAGTTATTAAAACTGAAGGCTTTATTTGACACAAAAAAAAGAGATGACCAAACCGGATCACACATTAGTACTGATTCACCTGACTCCTCTGACCTTCCCAACAGACTAGAAGATGACAACATTCTTTCATCAAGACAAGAAAGACTCAATGTGCATTCACGTGCATATACTGCAGGGTGGGTCATTAGGAAAATATTTAAAAAAGTTAAATGTACTGCATGTGAAGAAAGTTTATCCACTAAAGAATCTAACTATGAGAAAGATTCAATTCATAATTGGATTTCTTATAAAGAATTTAAAAGTTTTAAGCAGAATAAATTGGCCTATCCATCAGAGTATGCCGTGAGGTTTTTCGGGAACATTACTTTAGAAGCAAACACATACTTGGAAAAACAACCACAACAAAATAGTTTAATAAAATCTATAGTGAACATAATAAAATCCAAGTATTCGGTTGACTTTCTAAAGTGTGAATTGCACAAAGATGAAGTTGCTGACTTCTTTCTAGCTCTGACCTTAAGATTAGCAGTGTTCAACTGGTGCAATATAATTAATAGAATATTGAAAGGCACAGATGTATGCAGGTTACAGAATAGAATATTGCCTAGCATGCAATTAAAAGCTTATACTAAATATAAAACTAAATTGAAAAATCAAAAAATAAACAAATAATAATAGGGCACGCTTCTGATTGATATGTACCTACTGATTTGGATAGTTGCGCTATGTATCTATAGATCGCTTGCAGCAGTCTGAAGATACATAGCTCAACTGTTTTATGTATCGTAATTTTCTTTGTAAATAAATAAGTTACAATATATGTACCTAAACACGTGTTTTAATTTCAGAATAATTACTCCTAGGTCTTTTACTACATATTAATTAAAATAGTATGTAGGTAGAAAGTAAGAGGTTCGATCAAGAAGCAGAATTAAAAAAAAAACTTCGTAGAATGTACTCCCAGCCTTAGCCTCATAAAGTGAAAATTTCTCCTCAAATAAAAAAAAAAAGGACCTGTCTTTTCTCCTCAAATTAAAAAAAAAGGACCTGTCATATGAGATATGTGAGCTATCCTAAGACGAATTTTTGTCTATGGGAGTGCCCTATCTGATGCGTTAGCATCCTAGTAATCTGTGTCCAAGATGGAAGTTCAATACATAATTGCGGAATAGTACAAGAATACCTAGGTGCAAATAGGAGTTGAGCCTAATAACACTGCCTCTAAAAAGCCCAGACTTAAATCCTATTGAGAACGTCTGGGAAAAATGGTCCAGATGTGGGATCATGGCCAACAACGCAGTAACGATAACTTGCGGGGGCATGTAAATGCAATTTGGGATAATTTAAGAGGTAGCGAATTTTGTTACAACACTGTTGCTTCAATGAGGCAACGGTTGCTTGATGTAATTAATGCAGACGGTGGTTATAAGTCATAACTGTATACACGGTGAGTTTGGCCCTAAAAAAACTCACCCTGTATATCAAAACCTTAGGGAGTATGTTACGTTGGTTCTAGCAATAAGAGGCATTTTATTTAAATTTAAGGCAGTTTATTAATAAAGGTCGTTAGTTTTATTTTGTTTTTATTAAATGCACTATGGAAATATATGAATTCTGTTATAATTATAATTTTTTAAAGGTTCATTTTATGCACAAATAACTTTGAGAGCTTTGTTTGCTAAGATAATTTTGAACACCCTGACTGCTCATATAAATATGAAACAATGAGTAGTAAGATAATTTGAACACCTTAGGTGCTTGCAACAATATGATGATTCGAACTTCGAATGATTCGAAACTGATGGCCGCGGGCGGCGTGTGCGCCGGGCGGGGGGGGGGACGCCCTTTGCGTCTCACCCCGCACTCGTCAGCTGTGGCTTGGTACGAAGTATCGGCCGCAACATCCTCCGCGGCGTTGGAAGCTGGCTTCCAACTAAATTGGTTATTACGGACTTCTTGAAGTGAAGTAGTAGGGCAAGTAGATTTCAGCAACTCGACTATCTCGTCTATCCCATTCTTCAGTGAAGCGACGATCGGTGGTCCATAAGACATGGTCTTCGATTTGAAGTGGGTAGGATTGGATTGATCTTCTCCATTTGGATCTAACTCTATTCGACAAATACTCTAACCTAAATAAATTAAAAAGAATTTATGCCTATGTTCTACGTTTCTTATCCAACTGCAAGAACAAAAGCTCGAAGGTCACTGGGCCTTTAGAGGCTGATGAATTAAATAAGTCTATAATAATATTAGTAAAAAGTAGTCAGTTAGAAAGTTTTAATGAAGAAATTCAATTGTTATTAAATAAAAAAGCTCTGAGTCGTAAATCTAAATTAGTGTCATTAAATTGTTTTGTAGATACCGATGGCTTACTCAGAGCTGGAGGTCGCATTCAAAACTCAGATTTTGATTATGATAAGAAGCACCCCATGATTTTAGATGCTAAGCATCATTTTACTAAATTAATATTTAAGTCTGAACATGAACGATTGTTCCATGCTCAACCATTATTAATTAACCAATTAACCAAGTAAGACAACCATCATAATGGATAATGCAACACCAACAAAATGTCATTTCGAAGGTCATTTGAATTCACCCATAACAGACGATGAAGTAGAATTTTTACTCAATAACGATGGATTTATCTGTAGTAGACATAAGAGAATTAAAGATCTGTTAGTTAACAACTATCCTAATATCAAGTCCTTTAAAGCTCACACATCATGCCCTTGGAAACTTATTGAAGAAACAATCTTAAAAGACACTCTTGTCTTTTCCAATAAAGCACATGAGTCAACGAACTTAACTCAGATGGTAGAAGCTTCTATATGGAATCTCAAAATTCATCATGAAGCTTACTACGGGATACAAATGAAACTCCAACAAACAGAAGATCAGATTCGAGAATCTTTTCAACATCCCATAATCAGAAGCACATTTGAACAAAAAGTCAAGGTAGAACAGATTAAAACATCATTAACAGAACGGGAGCAAGAATTAGGAATTTTTTATCAACTATCGGATAACATGTGGATTGAGAAAGAATTAACCATCATTAGAGAGGGCAAAGGAAACTTTTACCTATATCCTACAACTATGGCTATCTGTGTAATGGATAATATCCAATCTAGATTTTACATACAACTCCACATTTTACTGAAGAGCTTACAAGAAGGCTTACCGAACTTATTTGACCACTATTTAACACTGGACACTTTCTTACGATGCATGAGAGAGAAGTATGCGAATAAGTTCTTCATTTTAATGAAAAATTGGGATTCTTTAATCATAGGTAGCACTGTTTCTGATCAAATTGAAGATATGGGATTTGAAGTCCTGAGACAATCAATTCTTAATGAATTTATTGAAGAAGGGTTTGAAAATTCTGATATCCTGAGATTTGACGAACTCGTTAATAGTCAAATTTACCTTCCCGATAAAGATCTAGCCATCCGAATTTCATTTTATTTGTCAAATTTAAATAAAAATTATGGACATCCAGTTCTTAATCCCATTGATGGAATAAAAAAGCTCCGAGAAAACTCTAAGAAGGAAATCCCAGTCGACGATCTCCTTGCAAAGAAAGTATTATGGGAATTCAGAAGAACGTACATGTATGGCTTCTATAGGAGTAGAGGTAAATATCCCAACTATTCCTTGACAACTAGTGTGAACCCTCACCTTAAGTTGATATTAACTGAGTCACGATTACCAACAGAAGCAGAGACCAACATGATTCCTCTAGAAGACTGGCAAGATGTTCTTCTTGAGAAAACGCATGAATTGAGTATAGAATTGGACGAACGTGAATTCCTTAAAGACACAGCTTGCTCTCCCCCAAGAGAAGAATGGTTCTTACCATATGATCAATGCGCGTTCAAATTACTTTATAACCAAAAAAAGCCAAAAGGATCAGGAACATACGAACCTCGAGTTCTGGCACGGTACTTGAAGGGAGATCTGGGGGAATTATTAAAGAAGATCAATGACCAAGAACACCTTCATTATAATCATACCAGGGATGACATAACACAATTATGCCGGAAGGAGAGAGAGTTGAATCTACTCGGCAGAGTCTTTTGCAAACAGACATACGAAATGAGACTTCTACAGGTGTGTCTAGAGAAATCTCTAAGTGACAATATCCTACCGTTCATAAAGGAACAAACTATGACTAACACCGAACTCGAAGTATCAAAGAGAATGGACAAAATAGCATCCACTATCTCAAAAGAAGGAAATTATAATGTCAACCTTGACCTTACTAAATGGAATCAGTTGCAAAGACATGACTTGAACAAATACTTGTTCACTGAACTCGATAATTTACATGGAAGGAAAAATCTTTATTCCGACTCCCACTTCTGGTTCAATAGATGCATGGTTTTGTTAGGATCCAGGCTAACTCCACCTCAAATTGGCTTAGATGGAGAGCCTCTTCCGGGAGATTATTGCCACTATGATCAACTGGGAGGGTTTGAAGGAATGCGCCAAAAGGCCTGGACTCTTTCAACTATCATGATAATTAAGATCGCCCTAGAAGAATGCCATCTTATAGGAGAGACAATGGGTCAAGGTGATAATCAAGTTATTCATTTAAAGCTCACTAAGGAACAACAAACTGATCCTCATTATTACATTAGGTTGTTCCTCAATACTCTAGATAATCTCTTCGATCGAGCGGGTCTCAAACTAAAACTTCATGAAACATGGTATTCGAAAAATCTATTTGAGTATTCTAAGGTTCGATTTTTCAAAGCAATCAGATTAGATGATAGCTTAAAGAGGCTTAATCGAATGATACCTGACATTAATGAGGGATTCCCTTCTATTAATTCTCTCTTGACAAGTTCCTCAACTTGTACTGAGAATCTGTCTAGAAACTGTTCCTCACCCGTCATTCCATTCATAATAAATTCATTTGAGACATGTAACATTCTCTCAAGAAAGAACTTAGTAAAAAGGGACTCATCTCGTAGTCTATGTGCTCTCCTAAATGGTGCGTCAATAATGGGTGGGTTACCCATCTCCAATCTCTACCAACACTGTCAAAGAGGATTTTCTGACCCGCTAACAATATGGTTGCGGATATGGAAAGTAATCAGAATTCAAGCTCCCGAAATTTATAAAGCTTTATTAAACATTTATCCATGTATCATTAAACATACAATTGACCCAGTAAGAATTGTTGAGGATATGTATAGTCTTAACATTGTTAGTCTACCGAACTTTGAAAGAGAGGCGAGAGATATCATAGAAAATTTCTTACCCAGTTACATCACAAATCCAAACATAACTAAATTAATGGGTGCTAGCAGAGAAGATCTTAGGGAACTTTGTGAAACGTTGACAACTCTCAGACCTTATGTAGCCAACCTAGCACATGAGATATTAAAAAATTCCAATGAGGGCATCCAATTACAACTTATAGAGAGCATCAGCGATCGGTACACGCGAGACGCGCATTCGTCCTTATTTCAAAATTTAAACTACCTAATTACCGAAAGAACTGTACCTTTAACCGAAATAAAGTGTTCATATTTAAACAGCAGACTTTCTCGTTTTGTTTTATAAACAAAAAGTGGCTTATAATAACTAAAATATAAATTTTAGGTATAAACCTTTAAAATACTTAACAATAAAATTAAAATGTATTTTATAATTAAAACTGCAAACTTACCGGTTCTTAAAAGTTTATAAACTTGATCGGTCTCCAACCAACTTATTAAAATCACATGAAATGGTTTTCTGTGAACGGGGACGAGGTAACCGTACCTACCTATATAAAATAGGCTACCTACCTACACATTTTGCCTTCCCAGCGAAGTGCTGGTATCGTAATTAGATCCATAGAGTTTACCGCAAATAATTACGAGTTTGCGTGGAAGGCTTTATGTGATAGGTACAATAATAAAAACATCTTGATCAACAACCACTTGAACGCGTTGGTAAACCTCGACCCTGTTCAAAGAGAATCATTTCAGGCTTTGAGGTATTTGAGTGATCAAGTCCATAAAAATCTAAACGCGCTCAATACCCTTGATGTTCCTACAGTTGGTTGGGATCCCTTAGTTATTTTTCTGGTCTCAGCAAAGTTAGATTCTAAAACTAGTAGCAAATGGGAGGAACATAAAGGGCGCCTGTCGCACATACCTACACTAACAGAATTTAAATCGTTTATTGAAAACCGTGCTAATGTTTTAGAAACAGTTAATTTTAGTCAGGGTAATAATAACAATAATCACGATCAGAAATTTAATAATACTAACAATTCGTATGAAAATAATAATAATAATAATAAATCAAATAATTGGTTATTACGGTCAATATGTCTCGTACTCAATGAAAGACACCTTTTCTTAAGTATTAGGTATAATCAATAATGGTATACATGTAGGTAGGTAGACCCGCGCGTATAATAATAAGTGACGTGTTGTCGCGGCGGTGGTTTTGGAGAACTGAATGGCCGCGGGCGGCGTGTGCGCCGGGCGGGGGGGGGGGACGCCCTTTGCGTCTCACCCCGCACTCGTCAGCTGTGGCTTGGTACGAAGTATCGGCCGCAACATCCTCCGCGGCGTTGGAAGCTGGCTTCCAACTAAATTGGTTATTACGGACTTCTTGAAGTGAAGTAGTAGGGCAAGTAGATTTCAGCAACTCGACTATCTCGTCTATCCCATTCTTCAGTGAAGCGACGATCGGTGGTCCATAAGACATGGTCTTCGATTTGAAGTGGGTAGGATTGGATTGATCTTCTCCATTTGGATCTAACTCTATTCGACAAATACTCTAACCTAAATAAATTAAAAAGAATTTATGCCTATGTTCTACGTTTCTTATCCAACTGCAAGAACAAAAGCTCGAAGGTCACTGGGCCTTTAGAGGCTGATGAATTAAATAAGTCTATAATAATATTAGTAAAAAGTAGTCAGTTAGAAAGTTTTAATGAAGAAATTCAATTGTTATTAAATAAAAAAGCTCTGAGTCGTAAATCTAAATTAGTGTCATTAAATTGTTTTGTAGATACCGATGGCTTACTCAGAGCTGGAGGTCGCATTCAAAACTCAGATTTGATTATGATAAGAAGCACCCCATGATTTTAGATGCTAAGCATCATTTTACTAAATTAATATTTAAGTCTGAACATGAACGATTGTTCCATGCTCAACCATTATTAATTAACCAATTAACCAAGTAAGACAACCATCATAATGGATAATGCAACACCAACAAAATGTCATTTCGAAGGTCATTTGAATTCACCCATAACAGACGATGAAGTAGAATTTTTACTCAATAACGATGGATTTATCTGTAGTAGACATAAGAGAATTAAAGATCTGTTAGTTAACAACTATCCTAATATCAAGTCCTTTAAAGCTCACACATCATGCCCTTGGAAACTTATTGAAGAAACAATCTTAAAAGACACTCTTGTCTTTTCCAATAAAGCACATGAGTCAACGAACTTAACTCAGATGGTAGAAGCTTCTATATGGAATCTCAAAATTCATCATGAAGCTTACTACGGGATACAAATGAAACTCCAACAAACAGAAGATCAGATTCGAGAATCTTTTCAACATCCCATAATCAGAAGCACATTTGAACAAAAAGTCAAGGTAGAACAGATTAAAACATCATTAACAGAACGGGAGCAAGAATTAGGAATTTTTTATCAACTATCGGATAACATGTGGATTGAGAAAGAATTAACCATCATTAGAGAGGGCAAAGGAAACTTTTACCTATATCCTACAACTATGGCTATCTGTGTAATGGATAATATCCAATCTAGATTTTACATACAACTCCACATTTTACTGAAGAGCTTACAAGAAGGCTTACCGAACTTATTTGACCACTATTTAACACTGGACACTTTCTTACGATGCATGAGAGAGAAGTATGCGAATAAGTTCTTCATTTTAATGAAAAATTGGGATTCTTTAATCATAGGTAGCACTGTTTCTGATCAAATTGAAGATATGGGATTTGAAGTCCTGAGACAATCAATTCTTAATGAATTTATTGAAGAAGGGTTTGAAAATTCTGATATCCTGAGATTTGACGAACTCGTTAATAGTCAAATTTACCTTCCCGATAAAGATCTAGCCATCCGAATTTCATTTTATTTGTCAAATTTAAATAAAAATTATGGACATCCAGTTCTTAATCCCATTGATGGAATAAAAAAGCTCCGAGAAAACTCTAAGAAGGAAATCCCAGTCGACGATCTCCTTGCAAAGAAAGTATTATGGGAATTCAGAAGAACGTACATGTATGGCTTCTATAGGAGTAGAGGTAAATATCCCAACTATTCCTTGACAACTAGTGTGAACCCTCACCTTAAGTTGATATTAACTGAGTCACGATTACCAACAGAAGCAGAGACCAACATGATTCCTCTAGAAGACTGGCAAGATGTTCTTCTTGAGAAAACGCATGAATTGAGTATAGAATTGGACGAACGTGAATTCCTTAAAGACACAGCTTGCTCTCCCCCAAGAGAAGAATGGTTCTTACCATATGATCAATGCGCGTTCAAATTACTTTATAACCAAAAAAAGCCAAAAGGATCAGGAACATACGAACCTCGAGTTCTGGCACGGTACTTGAAGGGAGATCTGGGGGAATTATTAAAGAAGATCAATGACCAAGAACACCTTCATTATAATCATACCAGGGATGACATAACACAATTATGCCGGAAGGAGAGAGAGTTGAATCTACTCGGCAGAGTCTTTTGCAAACAGACATACGAAATGAGACTTCTACAGGTGTGTCTAGAGAAATCTCTAAGTGACAATATCCTACCGTTCATAAAGGAACAAACTATGACTAACACCGAACTCGAAGTATCAAAGAGAATGGACAAAATAGCATCCACTATCTCAAAAGAAGGAAATTATAATGTCAACCTTGACCTTACTAAATGGAATCAGTTGCAAAGACATGACTTGAACAAATACTTGTTCACTGAACTCGATAATTTACATGGAAGGAAAAATCTTTATTCCGACTCCCACTTCTGGTTCAATAGATGCATGGTTTTGTTAGGATCCAGGCTAACTCCACCTCAAATTGGCTTAGATGGAGAGCCTCTTCCGGGAGATTATTGCCACTATGATCAACTGGGAGGGTTTGAAGGAATGCGCCAAAAGGCCTGGACTCTTTCAACTATCATGATAATTAAGATCGCCCTAGAAGAATGCCATCTTATAGGAGAGACAATGGGTCAAGGTGATAATCAAGTTATTCATTTAAAGCTCACTAAGGAACAACAAACTGATCCTCATTATTACATTAGGTTGTTCCTCAATACTCTAGATAATCTCTTCGATCGAGCGGGTCTCAAACTAAAACTTCATGAAACATGGTATTCGAAAAATCTATTTGAGTATTCTAAGGTTCGATTTTTCAAAGCAATCAGATTAGATGATAGCTTAAAGAGGCTTAATCGAATGATACCTGACATTAATGAGGGATTCCCTTCTATTAATTCTCTCTTGACAAGTTCCTCAACTTGTACTGAGAATCTGTCTAGAAACTGTTCCTCACCCGTCATTCCATTCATAATAAATTCATTTGAGACATGTAACATTCTCTCAAGAAAGAACTTAGTAAAAAGGGACTCATCTCGTAGTCTATGTGCTCTCCTAAATGGTGCGTCAATAATGGGTGGGTTACCCATCTCCAATCTCTACCAACACTGTCAAAGAGGATTTTCTGACCCGCTAACAATATGGTTGCGGATATGGAAAGTAATCAGAATTCAAGCTCCCGAAATTTATAAAGCTTTATTAAACATTTATCCATGTATCATTAAACATACAATTGACCCAGTAAGAATTGTTGAGGATATGTATAGTCTTAACATTGTTAGTCTACTGAACTTTGAAAGAGAGGCGAGAGATATCATAGAAAATTTCTTACCCAGTTACATCACAAATCCAAACATAACTAAATTAATGGGTGCTAGCAGAGAAGATCTTAGGGAACTTTGTGAAACGTTGACAACTCTCAGACCTTATGTAGCCAACCTAGCACATGAGATATTAAAAAATTCCAATGAGGGCATCCAATTACAACTTATAGAGAGCATCAGCGATCGGTACACGCGAGACGCGCATTCGTCCTTATTTCAAAATTTAAACTACCTAATTACCGAAAGAACTGTACCTTTAACCGAAGTAAAGTGTTCATATTTAAACAGCAGACTTTCTCGTTTTGTTTTATAAACAAAAAGTGGCTTATAATAACTAAAATATAAATTTTAGGTATAAACCTTTAAAATACTTAACAATAAAATTAAAATGTATTTTATAATTAAAACTGCAAACTTACCGGTTCTTAAAAGTTTATAAACTTGATCGGTCTCCAACCAACTTATTAAAATCACATGAAATGGTTTTCTGTGAACGGGGACGAGGTAACCGTACCTACCTATATAAAATAGGCTACCTACCTACACATTTTGCCTTCCCAGCGAAGTGCTGGTATCGTAATTAGATCCATAGAGTTTACCGCAAATAATTACGAGTTTGCGTGGAAGGCTTTATGTGATAGGTACAATAATAAAAACATCTTGATCAACAACCACTTGAACGCGTTGGTAAACCTCGACCCTGTTCAAAGAGAATCATTTCAGGCTTTGAGTGATCAAGTTCATAAAAATCTAAACGCGCTCAATACCCTTGATGTTCCTACAGTTGGTTGGGATCCCTTAGTTATTTTTCTGGTCTCAGCAAAGTTAGATTCTAAAACTAGTAGCAAATGGGAGGAACATAAAGGGCGCCTGTCGCACATACCTACACTAACAGAATTTAAATCGTTTATTGAAAACCGTGCTAATGTTTTAGAAACAGTTAATTTTAGTCAGGGTAATAATAACAATAATCACGATCAGAAATTTAATAATACTAACAATTCGTATGAAAATAATAATAATAATAATAAATCAAATAATTGGTTATTACGGTCAATATGTCTCGTACTCAATGAAAGACACCTTTTCTTAAGTATTAGGTATAATCAATAATGGTATACATGTAGGTAGGTAGACCCGCGCGTATAATAATAAGTGACGTGTTGTCGCGGCGGTGGTTTTGGAGAACTGAATGGCCGCGGGCGGCGTGTGCGCCGGGCGGGGGGGGGGGACGCCCTTTGCGTCTCACCCCGCACTCGTCAGCTGTGGCTTGGTACGAAGTATCGGCCGCAACATCCTCCGCGGCGTTGGAAGCTGGCTTCCAACTAAATTGGTTATTACGGACTTCTTGAAGTGAAGTAGTAGGGCAAGTAGATTTCAGCAACTCGACTATCTCGTCTATCCCATTCTTCAGTGAAGCGACGATCGGTGGTCCATAAGACATGGTCTTCGATTTGAAGTGGGTAGGATTGGATTGATCTTCTCCATTTGGATCTAACTCTATTCGTCAAATACTCTAACCTAAATAAATTAAAAAGAATTTATGCCTATGTTCTACGTTTCTTATCCAACTGCAAGAACAAAAGCTCGAAGGTCACTGGGCCTTTAGAGGCTGATGAATTAGTCAGGCTCTGAGTCGTAAATCTAAATTAGTGTCATTAAATTGTTTTGTAGATACCGATGGCTTACTCAGAGCTGGAGGTCGCATTCAAAACTCAGATTTTGATTATGATAAGAAGCACCCCATGATTTTAGATGCTAAGCATCATTTTACTAAATTAATATTTAAGTCTGAACATGAACGATTGTTCCATGCTCAACCATTATTAATTAACCAATTAACCAAGTAAGACAACCATCATAATGGATAATGCAACACCAACAAAATGTCATTTCGAAGGTCATTTGAATTCACCCATAACAGACGATGAAGTAGAATTTTTACTCAATAACGATGGATTTATCTGTAGTAGACATAAGAGAATTAAAGATCTGTTAGTTAACAACTATCCTAATATCAAGTCCTTTAAAGCTCACACATCATGCCCTTGGAAACTTATTGAAGAAACAATCTTAAAAGACACTCTTGTCTTTTCCAATAAAGCACATGAGTCAACGAACTTAACTCAGATGGTAGAAGCTTCTATATGGAATCTCAAAATTCATCATGAAGCTTACTACGGGATACAAATGAAACTCCAACAAACAGAAGATCAGATTCGAGAATCTTTTCAACATCCCATAATCAGAAGCACATTTGAACAAAAAGTCAAGGTAGAACAGATTAAAACATCATTAACAGAACGGGAGCAAGAATTAGGAATTTTTTATCAACTATCGGATAACATGTGGATTGAGAAAGAATTAACCATCATTAGAGAGGGCAAAGGAAACTTTTACCTATATCCTACAACTATGGCTATCTGTGTAATGGATAATATCCAATCTAGATTTTACATACAACTCCACATTTTACTGAAGAGCTTACAAGAAGGCTTACCGAACTTATTTGACCACTATTTAACACTGGACACTTTCTTACGATGCATGAGAGAGAAGTATGCGAATAAGTTCTTCATTTTAATGAAAAATTGGGATTCTTTAATCATAGGTAGCACTGTTTCTGATCAAATTGAAGATATGGGATTTGAAGTCCTGAGACAATCAATTCTTAATGAATTTATTGAAGAAGGGTTTGAAAATTCTGATATCCTGAGATTTGACGAACTCGTTAATAGTCAAATTTACCTTCCCGATAAAGATCTAGCCATCCGAATTTCATTTTATTTGTCAAATTTAAATAAAAATTATGGACATCCAGTTCTTAATCCCATTGATGGAATAAAAAAGCTCCGAGAAAACTCTAAGAAGGAAATCCCAGTCGACGATCTCCTTGCAAAGAAAGTATTATGGGAATTCAGAAGAACGTACATGTATGGCTTCTATAGGAGTAGAGGTAAATATCCCAACTATTCCTTGACAACTAGTGTGAACCCTCACCTTAAGTTGATATTAACTGAGTCACGATTACCAACAGAAGCAGAGACCAACATGATTCCTCTAGAAGACTGGCAAGATGTTCTTCTTGAGAAAACGCATGAATTGAGTATAGAATTGGACGAACGTGAATTCCTTAAAGACACAGCTTGCTCTCCCCCAAGAGAAGAATGGTTCTTACCATATGATCAATGCGCGTTCAAATTACTTTATAACCAAAAAAAGCCAAAAGGATCAGGAACATACGAACCTCGAGTTCTGGCACGGTACTTGAAGGGAGATCTGGGGGAATTATTAAAGAAGATCAATGACCAAGAACACCTTCATTATAATCATACCAGGGATGACATAACACAATTATGCCGGAAGGAGAGAGAGTTGAATCTACTCGGCAGAGTCTTTTGCAAACAGACATACGAAATGAGACTTCTACAGGTGTGTCTAGAGAAATCTCTAAGTGACAATATCCTACCGTTCATAAAGGAACAAACTATGACTAACACCGAACTCGAAGTATCAAAGAGAATGGACAAAATAGCATCCACTATCTCAAAAGAAGGAAATTATAATGTCAACCTTGACCTTACTAAATGGAATCAGTTGCAAAGACATGACTTGAACAAATACTTGTTCACTGAACTCGATAATTTACATGGAAGGAAAAATCTTTATTCCGACTCCCACTTCTGGTTCAATAGATGCATGGTTTTGTTAGGATCCAGGCTAACTCCACCTCAAATTGGCTTAGATGGAGAGCCTCTTCCGGGAGATTATTGCCACTATGATCAACTGGGAGGGTTTGAAGGAATGCGCCAAAAGGCCTGGACTCTTTCAACTATCATGATAATTAAGATCGCCCTAGAAGAATGCCATCTTATAGGAGAGACAATGGGTCAAGGTGATAATCAAGTTATTCATTTAAAGCTCACTAAGGAACAACAAACTGATCCTCATTATTACATTAGGTTGTTCCTCAATACTCTAGATAATCTCTTCGATCGAGCGGGTCTCAAACTAAAACTTCATGAAACATGGTATTCGAAAAATCTATTTGAGTATTCTAAGGTTCGATTTTTCAAAGCAATCAGATTAGATGATAGCTTAAAGAGGCTTAATCGAATGATACCTGACATTAATGAGGGATTCCCTTCTATTAATTCTCTCTTGACAAGTTCCTCAACTTGTACTGAGAATCTGTCTAGAAACTGTTCCTCACCCGTCATTCCATTCATAATAAATTCATTTGAGACATGTAACATTCTCTCAAGAAAGAACTTAGTAAAAAGGGACTCATCTCGTAGTCTATGTGCTCTCCTAAATGGTGCGTCAATAATGGGTGGGTTACCCATCTCCAATCTCTACCAACACTGTCAAAGAGGATTTTCTGACCCGCTAACAATATGGTTGCGGATATGGAAAGTAATCAGAATTCAAGCTCCCGAAATTTATAAAGCTTTATTAAACATTTATCCATGTATCATTAAACACACAATTGACCCAGTAAGAATTGTTGAGGATATGTATAGTCTTAACATTGTTAGTCTACCGAACTTTGAAAGAGAGGCGAGAGATATCATAGAAAATTTCTTACCCAGTTACATCACAAATCCAAACATAACTAAATTAATGGGTGCTAGCAGAGAAGATCTTAGGGAACTTTGTGAAACGTTGACAACTCTCAGACCTTATGTAGCCAACCTAGCACATGAGATATTAAAAAATTCCAATGAGGGCATCCAATTACAACTTATAGAGAGCATCAGCGATCGGTACACGCGAGACGCGCATTCGTCCTTATTTCAAAATTTAAACTACCTAATTACCGAAAGAACTGTACCTTTAACCGAAGTAAAGTGTTCATATTTAAACAGCAGACTTTCTCGTTTTGTTTTATAAACAAAAAGTGGCTTATAATAACTAAAATATAAATTTTAGGTATAAACCTTTAAAATACTTAACAATAAAATTAAAATGTATTTTATAATTAAAACTGCAAACTTACCGGTTCTTAAAAGTTTATAAACTTGATCGGTCTCCAACCAACTTATTAAAATCACATGAAATGGTTTTCTGTGAACGGGGACGAGGTAACCGTACCTACCTATATAAAATAGGCTACCTACCTACACATTTTGCCTTCCCAGCGTACCTACGTAGATTCGTATTGCATCGGGGTAAGTCCTATGCAATCTATTGCGATAACAGTACGTACCTATAACCTAATGTTTTATAGGCACACACAATGAGTTAGGTAGATGTATACGGTCCAGCCGCCAACCAGTCTCAATCCACACTGTTTATGAGGAATTTAAAATCATGTTTTATCATACCTATTCTCTTCATGTCTATGGACGCTTCACATTAAAATAAAACTTTAAATCATAACCGTATAGCAAGCAATGCCGCCTTAACTTTGATGATTTAGCAACGCTTTGCACAAAGATATAAGTCATCCTAAATTTCCCGTCCTATTTTTCCCTCTCTTCGACCTAACTGATCTCTGTCCCTCTATTCCGTGGCACTTTCTCTATTGGCCGTCTGCTGAAGTCTGTACCCTACAGCCTGCCAATGCAGCGAGGAGACCCAACCTATACCAGACTACAGCGCAACGGGCAGCCGAACCATGAGGTCCTGGAGCGAACCTACCTATTAGTCGGACTGGACGGGAGCACCTATCTACCTACAAGGCGGAGCTATCAAGTCAATCCATCCAAATGGAGAAGATCAATCCAATCCTACCCACTTCAAAACGAAGACCACTTCTTATGAACCACCAATCGTCGCTTCACTGAAGAATGGGATAGACGAGATAGTCGAGTTGATGAAATCTACTTGCCCTACTACTTCACTTCAAGAAGTCCGTAATAACCAATTTAGTTGGAAGCCAGCTTCCAACGCCGCGGAGGAATCCCAACCGGGTCGGCCGCAACAGCGAATCCAAATGAAGTGCCAAATATCAAAGCTCTCATTGCTGGAAATACCTTCACTATACGAGAAATATCGACATTGAAGGCTTTATCACTCTACGTGTCCATGAACTTGTCCAAATGGCGCTATAAAGTATTAAGAGATTTCAATGCAAATGAAGGAATTCCTAATTACCCTAGTTACTACGCGATAGTAAAAAAATCGCTTTGCAACCCACCTAAAGAAGATATACCTCGCGAGACGTGTTTTCGTTTAAATCATCTTGCGCGCGATAATCTTCGTCGACAAGATCGTGTTCCTCTTCAGAGGCCTCTCGGACGTGATTTACCTTGTTACCACGGAAATTTTTATTTTCTTGGTAATTAGGCTTGGATTGGAATATATTATATTGTGGTATGTAGGTCCCCCAAGACGTTAAACGAAGCCATTAATATTGCCATTTCGGAAGAACGCATTCAACAGAGTCTGTATAAACGTCCAAATACAGAAACGAAATTCAGTCCTAAGCCTAAACCGCGCCCCTCGAGGCCTTCCACACAGTCCGCTTCGACGAACTCGAATCAGCCTAAGACCGGAAGCGACACTCTTTTCTGTCGCTATTGTAAGAGTGCTGATCACGAAATCAAAGACTGTGTTAAACGGGAGTTTTACAATTTAAGAACCACCCAGCAGTCGAATAATCAAAAAGCGATCAGTAGTGGAGTCCAAATTAACGGACGGCAAGTCGATTGCCAAGAAACAAGCAGCGTGGGATTTAATAACACAAGAGTTTAATTGCAACGCCAATGTACACACGGTAGGATATTCCACAGGTGTTGATGAATTGAATATATACAGTTTTATTGACCTACAAATGAGTTTGATAATACCTACACCTTATTTTTCTGTTTGTTCTAGCGCGAGACCATCGTTTTAAAGAAGGCATGGGATAATATGAAAGCATTCACACGAAAAGCTCGTGCTGAACAAAGAGGAAATTTATTAAGAACTGGAAGTGGACCTCATGCACCTCTCACACCCCCACAACATGGAGGCTTAATGAGCATGGTCGAAGAGGGTATCATATATCACAAATAGAGATGGTAACAGACTTATCGGTCTGCTCAGCTAAATGAGCGCTATAAAACTATTATGAATATGACATACAAATTGGTTATAACATACAAATTTTATTTATCAGGCTGCACCTGCTATTATCTGTGAAATAAAAAATGGATTTGATAGTGATGGTGCCAAGGATGCGGACCACGCTCAGAGACTGGTTTGTGACGACTGTTTTGTTGTTCTGTGACTGTTTTGGGAAATAGAGTATAAAATGTGTTCCTTCTTAGTTTTATGTTATGACAATAAAGGCTTCGCGCCCCCGGACCAGATGTTGAGAAACTTGCATCGGTTTTAAATAGTACGACGGAGCGTCCAAAAACCATTCCCTTTCAAGGCGACGCGCGCGCAAGTTCTCGCCATCTGAGCGGTCTTATTTTCTAACAACACGGTTTTATTATTTTCTCAATCCCGGAACCCCATTGTTTAGGCTGTCGGACAGGCTAGTTTAAAACTGACACTAGCTGTTCATTACACTTTTATACACAAACGCACAACAGTCTATACAAAACGGTCTACAGAAAAGAAGAATAGTATTGAGAGGAACACAGTATTGCGAAATGCTAGACCGCTCTGACTTGAAACCAGAAGAAAACTATTACCGCTTCCTTGTTTGCCATAGTCTGCAAGCGGCGTGCAAGCACTAACAACTATACTTCCCTAATTGAACAAATTCTTTATGGCAAAGACTTAAGTAATGTGCTTTCCATAAAACACGGCAAAAATCACGAAAGTATATGGCTTCGGGATTTAGAAAAGACGTTAAACGTTAATATTCTAGAATGTGGATTCCTCATTGACAAAGAATTTCCATTTCTGGGAGCTACTCCAGACAACTAATTCACACATGGCATTGTAGAAGTGCAATGTAGTCGGTCTAAAACTTTTATATAGTACCGACATCTTTTATTATGTAAAAGTTTTGGTGTAGTAATTAATCTGCCCTTCTTGTATTTTGGCTAGTACTATTTTCTTCATTGTTTTGCATCTCTTCTTTATTTAAACTTTTATCGTCTTCTTCCTGTCTCTTGTTTTTATCTTCTTTCTCTTTTCTCTTTCTTTTTTGATTTTAGGGATCCTGATATCAGACCCAGAAATCCACAAAGATGGAACCAAATCTTACCGAAACTAATGAGTTTCAAGGGACAAACCAGCGTGGACGTGGCGGCCGAGGC
Organism: Eulithis prunata; assembly: GCA_918843925.1. Lineage (NCBI taxonomy): Eukaryota > Metazoa > Arthropoda > Insecta > Lepidoptera > Geometridae > Eulithis > Eulithis prunata. The sequence goes on along the minus strand of OU974025.1, from coordinate 6,310,237 downwards.
GGCGCCAAACGACCTAGAGGTCGAGGACGCGGGGGTCAACACAACAACCAGACAAGACAGAATTTCAACAATAAACGACAAGAAGACCATAGACTTAAAACTGGGTTACAGACACAAATTAATAATTTAAACGAAATAAAATCCGAGATATTCGCATTTGTAACAAATGAACAATTGCAACAGCTAACTTCTAACGTAAATAAGAAGGCAATAATGATGCCAGTCACAACTAGAAATGTCGGTCTTTCAACTGTGTCATTGCTACATACAGCAAACCAATACAGGAACAACATTATGATGCCTAATATACATCAGATGTATCGTATTTACCTCGCTGCTTTTGAGGCAAAGATCATAAAACTCAGGAAAGAGTCAGGAATATTATCTTCTATTTTCTTTCTTCTAACCATTGTACATTAGCTCATGCACAGGTTATGTTCAATTCCACTTACTATCAAACCTTCGATCAAATATACAAATTTCATGACTTAATTCAGAATTTTGAAAATGAAGCACAAGGCACCGAAACCTCCTTTGCTTCCTCACTCTTGGAAGCGAAGATGATGACGAAGAAATGTCAGATGAAATGCTCCGCGCGATTCTTAAAGATAACGAGAGCGCCGATGTGGAGACGGAGACAAGTCCAGAAGAATTCAAACTGGTCCAATGATTTTCAATTGGTTCATAATTTTCTGTTTCTATCGGAACGTGTCGCTTGCGCATTTTGCGCAATACTACAAGTAGCGGCACGAAACTTTAGCGCTGACCGTTATAGCGCAGAAGTAAAATGTAAGGTAAGAAACTACAGGCGTAGTAAGTCAACCCAGTTCCGGCAAGTCGACTAGCACTTTGCCAATTAACATGCTTATACGTCCAGTGTAGTATCCGCCGCCGACCAAACCAAGCAACCAAGTTCTGAAGAGTCAAAACAACTTTCATGCAAAGTTTGTAAGGGTGACCACCTGATGAGTAAGTGTACGAAGTTCATAGCGATGGACTTGAAGGCTCGTCAGGAATTAGTCAAATCAAAGGGGGGTTAGCGGGATGAAGGGCGGGCGTGCGTAGCGCCGATTGGCTCTCCAGTTGCATACGACGCCCCGCGCACATCCAGTGTACAGTTGCGTTCTTAATTGTATTGTTATTGCTGATAATTTTTGTTAAGTTTGAATTTGTTTGTTAAATTTAGTTTTTTAAGTTTGTGACTTTAAAGTGAATATGCCTAGAAGAAATACTGTTTTGAAAAGACAGGCAAAGAAAATGGTTTGATGTGAATTGTTTTTAAAAAGGGAATCTAATTAATTAATTGATTCTTTGAAACAAATCAAAAGTGAGATTGACGAAGCTACAAGAACTTTACTCAGTCATTCGGAAAGCAGCACTGTAAATTTGAGACAGATAAAACAAACTGCCGAATAAAGCGGGAAACATTAAATTAAATAGTATAATCAGCGATTTAGGAAAAATCCAATAAAGGACAGCAGTCTACAAATACGTCAATTGCATTGTTAAGGAACATCTAAAATCATGCCAATAGTTCCGATCTAGTGTTCAGAACCAGAACACCTGGCAAATGACGTTCCAGAACAAAATCGGACACAAATATCGATAACTTCGACCAAGGAGTAATTAATAAAGAGGAGCATTCATAACTTTCACAAGACAAATAATGAACTTCCTACCGTCGAAAAGATTAAAAGGAAGCTAGAGGAAAACAGTTACTTTGAATTAGGTTAGGAATTGGTAAAGGCAAAGGAAAGAGCATGAGCGGATATCTGAGGCGTGGCGGAGGGAAGAGGATAAATAATAGCCCCCAATCTAGGAAGTGTGGCAACCAATGCCTTTTATGTGGAAATTTTTGGAATTTTAAATTAATTTTAATTGGAATTTTAAAATTGTTTAGAGGCAGCTTTCGCTTTCCCGCCACTAGGTGTTGGAATATTATTCCTCCACCAATTAGAGATATCAATAGCGTTGATTTGTTCAAGTTTAAATTAAAACAACATGTTCTTTCGCTACAAATTAACCAACCCTGGCTGGCATAGCGTAAGTGACCTATTCTCTCTCTTTCTCCTATTGGTTTTATTGTTATTTAGTGCGGAAACTGGTAGCGCTTGGAGTGTTTCTTTCTTAATTGTTAATAAGAATTGATGGGTAGAGCATTCCTTGGGTCGGGATGTACGTGATGTCAACAACACTGGCTTCAGCAGAAAACCAGCGCTGCGGTATGGAAACATACCGTAGCATTAAGCTGAGCTGAGGCCGTTTTACCACCACACACACACACATTGTTTTAGCAATTTTTTAAGTTATGTTTTCCCTGTATACTGTTACTGTGGTGAACAATAAAGAGTTATCTTATATGATAGAGTTAAGTTATTAAGCTTCATGTACGAGGGGAGGTCAAAAAGTCCGCGGAATGGAAGGGTTAGAAGGGGGTGGGGGGAACTTTTTTTACCTGGTACTCTCCAGGTACTCAATTCAGGTATAAATACAAAATTTTAGACAAAACATCGCCAAACATGGATAAAATTGAGTTTCGTGCCGTTATAAAGTTCCTTACTAAGCAAGGAAAAACATCTCAAAATATTTTCGAAGAAATGTCATCTGTTTATGGGAACTCTTGCCCTGGAAAAACCATGATTTATAAGTGGCATGGTTTGTTCAAGCAAGGCAGAGAGTCAATTGAAGAGGACAACCGCCCAGGTCGACCGATCGAGGCCACATCTTCAAACATCATCGAAAAAGTCGAAAAACTTGTTCTCGAAGATGCTCGGCTAAAGAAGAAACAACTCGCAGAAATGGTTGGAGTATCATCTACAACCATTTTAAATATCCTCCACGACCATCTTGGCATGTCTAAGGTCAGCGCAAGATGGGTGCCGAGAATGCTCTCAGCGGTTCAAAAACAGCAGCGCGTCGAGTGTTCACGCGAGTTTTTGGAGCTCTGTGGCGAGAACAAGGAAGATATTTTGAGCCGGATTGTTACTGGGGATGAAACTTGGGTTCATCACTATGAGCCTGAATCAAAGCAGGAGTCAATGCAGTGGCAGAAAAAAGGCGCAGCACCCCTAAGAAATTTAAGGTGTCACAATCGGCCGGTAAGATCATGGCCACTGTTTTTTGGGATTCGGAGGGTATTTTGTTAGTCGACTACAAAGAAAAAGGACTCAATATTACAGGGGGATGCTATGCAACTCTACTGGAAATATTAAAAGATGCCATAAAGGAAAAACGAAGAGAAAAGTGGACTCGAGGGGTGTTGCTTTTGCACGACAACGCACCCGTTCACAAGAGCCATGTTGCAATGGCTGCCTTGCAAAAATGTGGCTACGGAACACTAAACCACCCTCCCTATAGTCCAGATTTAGCTCCTTCTGATTATTATTTGTTTCCAAAATTGAAAAAAGAACTACGAGGAAAAAAATTTACCGACGATGAAGAAGTTAAGTCGGCAATTTCAGCCTATTTTGAAGGCCTTGAGAAAACATTTTTTTTAGAAGGTATAAACAAACTTTTCGACCGATCTGAGAAATGTATTAGGCTTAAGGGAGAATATATTGAAATGGAAAAATAACAACATGTTTAATTTATTACCCCTTCCCCGCTATTCCGCGGACTTTTTGACCTCCCCTCGTATGTATAGATTTTAATTGCGGTGTGGTGTGTAATAAAGTATTTTCTATCTTCTTCTTCTATCATATCGCAGTGGGTACACGGGTAAACAGGAATTACCACTACACCCGCCGGTGGGTGAAGCCAGTGGGTGCACGGGTCGCGGGTCAAGTTCTGGCTGAAAAAGGCTCTCGTAGGGTTCATTTAATAGCTCTGGAGCACGCCGAAAATGTGACTGTAGCTATGTGCATTAATGCTGCTGGGATGACAATTCCTCCGATGCTACTTTTCAAGGGCAAGAGAATGCGTGACGAGTTAAAAGAAAATTTACCTCCTGGGACCTTGGTGAAAATGGCTCAATGACCACTGAACTATTCGTGGATTTCATCAACCACTTAGCTAAATATAAGTCACTAGGCAAGTGCCTTCTTATTTTCGACGGAGCATCATCGCATTTAGATTGCGATATTGTTGATGCAGCAGAAAAACAGGACATAGTATTATATTGCTTACCCTCGAATACAACAGACGAGCTGCAACCACTTGATAAATCTGTCAACAAGTCCTTCAAGCACTTTTGGAATGAACAGGTATTGCAGTTCAAATATCAACTACCTACTGGGTTTTGGTAGTTCAACTGCAATACCTGTTCAAAGGCTCGATATCAGTCATGTTTGCTGCAACTGCAAATGGTGATTGCTTGCCTCCATACAGTCTACAAAGGTGAAAATATGTGGAACCTATGGCGTCTAAATGGTCCTCGCGGCAGTCGTTATAGTAGTACTAAGAGTGGATGGTTTGACTCTGTCACATTCCAAGACTGGTTTGAAACTGTTATATTGCCATGGGCTAAAGATCTTCAAGGCACTAAGGTTATCATCGGGGATAACTTATCGAGCAACATCAATGTAGAGATTTTCAAACTTTGCCAGGACCATGATACAAGGTTTGTATTTTTGCCCCCAAACGAGACTCATTTGGCTCAACCATTAGATGTATAATTTTTAGGTCCTTTAAAAACACAATGGAGGAAAGTACTTACACAATACAAAATAGATTATCCACAAAATTCGGCTTTAAATAAAGCAGACTTTCCCGCCCCACTGAAAACTCTAATGGAAAATCAACAGGTATCTAAAAAGGAAAATATTGTGAGCGGCTTTCGGACAACAGGAATTGCACCCTTCAACCCTGCCAAATTATTGAGAAGATTGCCAACATATGAAGAAACTATCAAGTATAGTGTCGGTGAAACATTACTGAGTTATCTTAGAACTCCGAAAGCAGCAACAGAAAACACAAGAGGAAATAAAAGAATTGCACCAGGCAAATTAGTTGAAGCGCAGGATATAGAGGAAATAATACAACAGAAAAATTTTAAAACCAACAGAAACTAAATAAAAAAAAACAAATCAAAAGTTATTGAGTCAAATAATAATTGCATAGTTGATTATCTCAACATGCCCTCAACTTCAACAAGTCAAAATGATACCAATATTGAGTGAAACATTGATTGCATAATTGATCATGTCAACATGCCCTCAACTTAAACAGGTCAAAATGGAACTAAGGAAAATGCAAAACAAATATCAGTTATACAGGAAAAGGTACCCGAAGGTGGAAAATTATCTAATATATTAAAAGAAGTTCATTTAAAAACATTAAAACGCAGGCAGGCTATTTGCAGTCGTTTTTACATGGACGGTTCAGACACTGACGTTACTGATAACGTTAGTTTGCATGAATCTGAAGATAGTCATTATGTACTTTTTGATTATATTAATTAATTAATTTTATTTTAATAATTCAAATTATTTTTATGTACGCCCCGTCCGTGTTTTGTGTATTAGTTCCTGTCCATCCAAAGGTTGCCTGGAAGAGATTGCTTTAAGCAATAAGCCTCCTAAAACTTAATCGTATTACCAATTATGGTATTTTTTTGTTATTTTCTTTACTTATAAGTGGTGTACAATAAAGAATATTATATCTATCTATCTATAGTCCAATAGAAGACTACGGTAATATTTAAGAAAAAGAAATGGAAATTCATGAAACCTATTTGGAGATAACAACACCTGAACGGACAACATGTGGGGAACATGAGCTGGCGAAACACATCAAAAGTTGTTGCTGTTCATAACTATAACAAAATAATGGGTGGAATAGATCTAAAAGATCAGCTTTTATAGTTTTAATTAGAGCGTAAACGAGGAATGAAATGGTATCTAAAACTATTTAATAGGTTAATAGTCTTCGTGGGACCTCATCGAAACATACAAAATTTTGACACACCAAAATATCCTCATAAGAGAACATACAAGATATCCTCATAAGAAAAGAAGACAAGAGCAACACGTGGTCATCATCTCAAATTAGTTCGTGATACCAATACACACGTTGCACATGACTTCTTCAGCAACAGAGTGGTCCAAAACTGGAACATGTTGCCTGAGGACATTGTTACTGCTGACTCCGTAATTGCCTTCAAAAATAAACTCGACAACTGGCTAAGGATTATTACACACATCTTATTCATCAGCACTAAAACACTGGACGAAGGTACTGGAAGCGGTCAGTATTTGGTACATGCGCTTCATGCGTTGCTTCAGATTGGCCAGGCCAAATGCAATTAACGGACCGCAATAATAATTCAAAGGTACGATTTGTACAGCTGGAAGGGTTAGAAATGGAACTACACAAATCGTCAAACCGATTTACATCAGACGACATAATCCCAATACAATATCACAGATTGTAGATTTCGACAGACAATTTTGCCATTGTGGAATTAAAAAAAAAATTCACGACCAATTTTTTTTTCAAAATAGTTTTTTTACTAAATAATATATTAAGTATAAAAACTGGAAAAACTAACTTGAATTTTGATACGCCTTTGTCATCAAATGAAAAGTCACACCACAGAAAAATTACAGGAAAGCAAAATACGCCACGTCTTGTACGTAGATGGAGTGGTATTCTCACTGGAACAAACTCAATTTGATCATTGGATCTACAGATGATACAAGTTCTTGTTAGAACCAAATCATCAGAAATGGATCTAAAGAGAAAAAGGTTTCTCAATAGAACCAATTGGATCTTGATCACTGGATCTACAGAGAGTAAACGTTTTATCTTGATCACTGGATCTACAGAGAGTAAACGGTTTTTTACAGTTATTTTTATTTAACTGCCAAACTACTGAACTCATGCTTCATAGTTAAACAGTTGATTAAAATCAGCCGAATCTCTGTTGACATTACCTGTTAGTAAGATATATAATCTAAAATACAATAATAACTAAATCTACAATAATCTAAACAGCTGAATAAAGTCATGGAACGATCATAGGTAAGCTGGGATAACATTATTTTAAATATAGTGGAAACTTAGGAAAGTGGAAAATTAATTATGTCCACGAACCTACCTCTATAGTCCCCTCTCTTTAGCCTCAAAGGTTTGCTGGAAGAAAACTCGTTTAAGGTTAAGCTCACCTTTGTACATGTCCTCTTATTCTGTTTTTTTATTTATAAAATTTATTGTGTACAATGAAGAATTAGGAAAGTGGGATAGCTTAGGCGTATTTATTCAACCGGTTTTTTAATTAGTGTAAACTTAGGCGTATTTATTCAACTGCTTTGTTGATAAACACGCCCTTATCGCCAATATCATTGCTTCCCTCGCTTCCCGGGCGGCTTTTGAAGCTGGAACGAGCTATCAGCTGTCGGCGCTGACGTGAAGCTGACATTTACTGACGCGCCTAGCTGGCTTGATACGGGAGTTGGAGCTTGAGGCTGCCATGATGGACCTGTAAGTGTAATTTTTATTAGAATTTACTTAGAATATTTAATCAATAATCCTAACTAATCCTAACAAATATTATAAATGCGAAAGTAACTCTGTCTATCAAAACTACTGAACCGATTTAAATGAAATTTAGTACACAGATAATCTAGAGCCTGAGAAAGGACATAGGCTACTTTTTAACGCGAGAAAAAGGTTGTATGGGGGTTAAGAGGGGAATGAAAAGTTGTATGGAAGTATCGTCATTTTTAGAGATAGAAGCTTGAAACTTATTTTTTAGGCTGTTGTTTCGATATAAACAAATATGACATTCAAAGTTTGTAAAAGTTTTACCTTATGCTACCCAAAAACACTATTCCACGCGAACGAAGTCGCGGGCACAGCTAGTAATAAATATTCTTGGAGTATATCACACAACGCTCTTTAGAGTCTTCATACGGGCCTTAGTCCGGTTAGTAATTAAATGAACACAAACCATTAGAATCTTGTAAAGGAAACGGCGAAACCCCACCTCCCATATAGTTGAACGGCGTCGGTCCTGCCAAATGACTGAGATTTGTCCCTGAAAAATCATAACCAGTTTGAAAACATAACATAAATAAATATTCACGGACATTTCACACAATTCTCTCTAGACCCAAACTAATCAAAAACTATACTATGGGAACTAGATAGCCGATAAAATGATATTTTCCAGCTATTTTTTTGGTCAACACATACACAATAGAACCAGACATAGAACCTTCGACCCACAAAACGGAAGACAGACAGGAACACAACTTTTTAGGGTTAAGCTCACCTTTGTACATGACCTATATTTAAGTTCGCGTTAGTCATTACTTTTTGTGTACAATAAAGAATAAAGGACAGAGCTATTAAAAAAAAGGTCCCCCGTTTAGGCTTACGATAGTAGTTCTGTGACACCCTGTATCATTTTTGTAAGGTGTAAGGAACTTCATTTATGATAAATTCCAATGGAAATAGATTAGATATAGTTTGAAAGAAAAGCCTTACCCAAAGCGGTTCTAGGATCGTTTACAACAGCTGCGCCGTCAACACCGCCTGGCTTCACCTTCTTTCTACTGCTGTCCACGTCTTTGAGGATCTGGTCGAGCATTGATGTCTCTGTAACAAAACATACAATCAACGAAATTACATTTATTCAGAATCAAACGCCTGTTACATTGTGGTATGTAGTAATTCTTATAATAGGTAGGTAGACAATATATAAATAATACAGGCTTTTGCATCTTATCTGTTTGTACAATGTCAGAGATCACTTTTTATCCATAATTTTTTTATCTATTAATTATATTTTTAAATATTATTTTTTGTATTTATTTCTGCTTCTGAACAGGTATGGATGCCGGTAAGATTACACGCACATCTGAACACCTTTGTCTCAGAGTGATGGTCGCAGTGCAATCACTGAATACGTCCTCAATGGACGTGCTCAGCGAGGCAATGCATCGATACAGGCAGTGAAGGCTGCTGGAGCCAGGACCGACAGTTTAACGTGCCCTCCGAAGCACGGAAGCGCATGCCACTAACGGTCACCCATCCAAATAGTGACCGCGCAGAACGTCGCTTAACTTAGATAATCGGTGAAGATTGACTAAGCAAGCCTAGGCACGAACGCTACAATACTCACGTGAAGGCGTATCGAACACATCAACGGTTTCCTTCAGCACGTATTTCCTTAGGTTAAGGTACTGCTCCTTCTGAGCTTGCACTTGTGAATGAACTGCTTGAAGACGACCGGCGAGGCCCACTAGTGATTCGTGCATCCGCCGGAAACCGAGGTTCAGCTCTGTAAATTAGTCAGTTGAGTTACTTTTATAGATTTACATAATTGAAATTAATACATAATTCAATTTATTTATTTATTCATAAACACCATAGATCACAATCAATAGTACATACAAATTTAAACTAATTAGAGTTATAAGTAATGGACAACATCGGTACCCACCCACACTAAGAAAAACCTAGTTGAATTAAAGTGTTGAAAATGCCGTCTGATGTACACTTATTAAAGCAACAGTATAAATTGTAGGCATATCAAATATTATATATTCAAACTTATTACAATTCTACATACAATATATAAATACATACCTTGTTCAGTGAGTAATTTAGGTGAAGACTGCATCTGTTTGTCTGCGATATCCATTTGCCTTCGAAACGTGATCAACTGCTGTTCAAGCTCCGATATCAATTCCTTCACGTACGTCGGCGGCGCAGAGCCTTCCAACTCTGAACCTGATTTAATAGAACATTTAGTTTTATATATAGTTTATGTTGTCTTCACACTATTCCGCAAGGACTTGGGCAGGGAAGTGGGCACGAGCATAGTGTGAGCACGATCATGCCTCTGTCCCGGCTCCCGGCCCAAATTCATGACCTTGCTCCCTAGCGAGAATAAAGGCGTTGTTGCTGTGGCAATAATGCCGGCAGCGGCATGGGCATAGTGTGAACGCGGTTAGAAAGCAGCTAAGTTGAAGTGGGATTGGGCTGGTCATGTCTGTCGTATGCCAGGTGAGCTGTGGGCAAGGACTGCCACTGGGTGGATCCCGATCCAGCAAAAGGCGACGCGGCAGATCTAAAAGATGGCGAGATGAACTTGACCATTTTTGACCGACTGGCAGTGTAGCCGATGAGCAGTAGTAGTAGTAGCGAACATAAGATCCTTGGGGCTCGCTACTACTACTACTATGTGTGCGGCTACTACTACTACTCCGTGCTACTACTACTACGTGCTGCTACTACTACTACGTGCTACTACTACAACGGATATCATTATCAATATATATAAAACTCTTTTGAAGCTGACAGAGAATCAACGCACAGCCTAAACCATAAGTCCTAGAGGTATGAAATTTGGAGGGTAGTATCCTTATATAGTGTAGAGGTGCACTAAGAAAGGAATTTTGAAAAGTCGCACCCTAAAGGGTATAGAACGCGAGCAACGCCGCGGGCGACGGCTAGTATATTATACTTCTTTACCTGGATATGCAAAGTCTCTTGCGGCTGCCTCGGCGGCGGCAAGGGCGGCTGCGGCGGCCGCACGTTGCCGACGCGATAACGCACGACCTCGCACAACACCACTACGCAGTGACATGGTCTCCCGTAATGTTGTCTCTGCGTCAGCCGCCACCTGAATAAAATGTTGATAAAATCACACGATACTAGCACATTATCCTACTAATATTGTAAACGCAAAAGTTTGTAGGAATGTATGGATGTTTGTTCCTCTTTCACGCAAAAACTACTGATCAGTAGGGCTACTCCCGGTCACCGCCGTTCCAAATTGGATCCGGAGTTTGATCGATTTTGTGTCATTTTGTACTGAAAAAACGACATGACTTCTGTCAAAATCTATGGATCCGGATTGGAACTGCGGTCGAGAGTAACCCACCTGATTTAGATGAAACTTGGAAAACATATTGTCCGTGACCTGGACTAACACAATTGCTACTTTTTATACCGGAGAATCAACGGGTCTAACGGGACGCGAACGAAGTAGCGGGCGAAAGCTAGTAATACATATTGCTTTCACATTGTAAAGTATTGTAGAGTAGAGATAACGCAAGTACAAAACAAAAAACAAACTTTATTCATAAGAGTGTTGTAATACCAGTATTACGTACTAATCTAATAAAAACACACAAACATACCGTATGTAAAGGTTTGACAGAAACCCTCATGACTTCAGAGCTCAAGGACTTCTGCTTCTTCACAAACTCCTTGAAAGAATCCACCGTGGTTGCTATCTCGTTGGGCAGCTTCTGCTGTTTTGCGGGTTCATCTGCAGAGGAAAACACTGTTCAATCCGTGAACATGTGAAACCTCTGACTCGCGAAGCTAAAAATCTTTGAGAACTGTTCCCAATATTTATTTGAGTTTGGCTATAAAGACTCAAACATTTTTAAATTCTATACTTTTTGTACGGTGACGTACATGAGACAGTGCAAACTAAGTGACCGCGCGAGTCACTCGTGCTCATACAATAAATGAATCGTGAATGTTACCCACTTACTTTTACTCAAACTTTTAACTTAATTAACTTTATTGTAAGGTCCTAACTGGGACCTTACACTATTAGAGGCACGGTAAATATGTAGGCATAATGTCCTAAATAGCCAAAAACAACCGGTAACCGGAAGAGATAAAACTGACCTCAGCCAAATACAAAGAACGCCTACACGCACACCCTAATCACTTGGCTACACAGCTCACTACCATCAGCTACCCCAAAAGGCTACGCAGACAACACATCAATGAACTAGATGGGTTATGATTCCCAAGAAAAGGAGAAGTGCTCGCTGGAGCTCCCATCCTAAATGCCTGACTGCTTACAACAAACCTGCTCATAGTTTGAAGACTGATCGCAGATTAAAATAGAGAAAAAAAAAAAACAAAAAGATGCTTTCCGAAAGGTGGATTCAAGGGCTACACTAGGCGAATGCTGATTGAAACTGATTTAGCGGACTATTCAGCCTCTGTTTATGAATTCGGGGGTAAGTACTTACTTTTTGCATCAGCAGCTGCGGCGGATCCTATACCACTTGTCGGTGGTGCGCCTCCTAAGCCAAGACTTGGTGTTGCTGGAAATAAAGAAATTACAATCAAAATTTGTATAAGTATGCTTATTGGATGTTTTATTGTGGTCTAGTAAACATATCATGATAGTTCAAGCTCAATAATAAATAAATAAATATTCTTAGACATCACACACAACAACGCCCTTTAGTCCCAAACTAAGCAAGGCTTGTACTATGGGTATGGGTAGATTGCTGATAGAAGAATTATATAAATATTTTTTGAAATACACTTCTAATACATATTAACATCTTTGTTCTCAGTGGGCATCGAACCCATGACCCACAGCATGGAATGCAGATCTATTGCCGACTGAGCTGTGACAATAATTAAATCAGTTGTTACTAAACAAATATACCTGTTGTAGATGGTAGCGAGCTGGTGATGGTCGTAGCGCCTAGCTTACCTGAGAAAAAAACAACACAATTTTATTGATCACTAGGTGCCGCCCGCGACTTCGTTCGCGTCCCGTTGGATCCCGTTGATTTTTCGGGATAAACAGTAGCCTATGTGTTAATCCAGGTCACGGACAATATATATTCCAAGTTTCATCCAAATCGGATCAGTAGTTTTTACGTGAATGAGTAACAAACAAACATCCATCCATACTTACTATCTCTTCGAGTTTATAATATTAGTAGGATTTACATAATCAAAAACTATAGGTAACTACTTAACATCTGCAATCACATGGCCCACCTTATACTAAACATACCACACAGAGCAAGGGCCTTATGCTCAGTACCTCTATCATGAACAAATCTGACAGTCGCCGCGTTAGCGTATTCGAGTTATATTGCGCGTCACTGCCAGCTCAACTGCCAACCGTTGTAGTGTCACCGCGCAGTGTATCTCGGATACGCTAGCGTTACGATGCATTTGCGATTGTCACATTTATTCGTGCGCACTACCCTAATAAATTGTTATTCCCACTACCCAAACATTAGCTGGTAGAGAAGTTCGCCTGTATAATATACTTTAAGTTGTGCATTAAAGAATTAGTTTCTTGTTCTAACCAATAGAAGGAGCAATCGTCCGATAGCAGTCGCGTCTAGCGTACATGATTTTACAGTCGTCGGATATTGTAAAGTGACTGCTCGGATACATTTGGAATGTTTGGGTGATCGGGATGTAAGGACTGTTGGGATACATCATCTGGAATGAAACAATCTACTAGATACCACTATTATTCTTGTGATAACCTTTGACCTTTGTGTAAAAAAAAATACATTATATCTTCTAAATATAACTCTTTTGAAGCTGACTGATAATCAACGCACAGCCTAAACTGTAAGTTCTAGAGGTATGTAATTTGGTGGGTAGTATCCTTATATAGTGTAGGGGTGCACTAAGAAAGGAATTTTGAAAAGTCACACTCTAATCTAAAAACTCTCTCTGACATAAGTTAATGTGAGACAGTAATCAACACCACTGATGCATAGAAACTTACTGGTATATCAGCAATTGTGCTCAAGACTTACCAAATAGACTAGATGTAGTTGTAGCAGTTCCTAAGCCGAAGTTAAGTCCGGTACTTGCTGTGGTGCCTCCAAAGCTGAATCCTCCTAGTCCCCCGAGACCGGTTCCTGTTGATGCTGCGGGCTGGCCAAAGTTCAGGCCTGAAAGATGTGGAATTCCTCATATTATTATATAAAACTATACACATTGGCTTTAATTCATAATTCTAGTCATTTTAACATTCAAAAAACTGCTCTGTCAAGAGATTTAGCAGCTATTGTAGCTAGCAGAGCTTTAGTAGAACAATATGAATAAAACCATTGGGACTTGATATACCAAAATATTCATATTTTATTTACACTTTTATTGGAAGAACAGTTATAGGTACTTACTAGGTGGGAAAACAATCTAACATAAAAAAACTCAAAGTAGGTACATAATAACAACATGCACAAGAACATGGTAACTAAGAATTTATTGGAATTCCTTACAAACAATTTGTTTTATTGGTCTAGCATTCCCACCAAAGAACCTGTGAGGATTGCATGTAGAGATCTAACGATTTGTTGTGCTTTGTGTTTCCACCGGAGCACAATCCTTACAAAATCGTGTATTTTTTGTTATTGGTAAAATGTTGCGAGATTTGTACAACACAATCCAAATCTTTAGAAAAAGTGGTGGAAACACCAATCAGTATCTTCATAGAGTTGTGCATGTTTCTTGGTGGAAACCTACAGTAAGAGTTGGGTATTACCTGTTGAGGGAGTCGAAGTATTGGTCCCAGCTCCAAAGTTAAGACCACCTGCGCCAAACGCTGGTGCAGGGTTTGGATTTGCACCAAAAGCGGGCGCTGGAGCACCAATGGCACTAAACCCTGTAGCGGCTGAAGTAGCGGCTGGTGTGAAACTTGGGGCTGCTGTGGCTCCAAATCCTGTAGTTGCAGCTCCTGAATATTTTCACTGATGTGAACTTCACTAAGAAATGTCCAATAAATAATGCTTTGATGAACATACAAATAATATAGGTTAATGTGAGATGAGTTATTGAAGCTCAAAAAAAATAACATGACGTGATTGTATTTTCTGAATTATTTGTAGTAACAGACATCTCAACAATGCAAACTCACAACAAGCCTAAAATAACACAATATCAATGTAGGTATGTGTGGTATTATTATTAGGTGCCTAGTGCTTACTACAACAATTAACTTACCAAAACTAGGAGCAGTAGAGGTAGCCCCAAATGCAGGAGTGGACCCAAAGGCCGGGGCTGCGGTACTGGCTCCAAGGGCTCCAAAACCAGGAGTTGCCGCCGCTCCAAAGGATGTGTTCCCAAATGTCGGTGCGCCTGTCCCTGCGGCAGGGGTAGCAAATAAGCCTGTAGAAGGCTGAGAGGTCGCTGTGAGGCCAAACCCTGGCGTCGCTGGCCTAAAAAGAGTTGTTTAGAACAATTTTTGACAGTTCTACTGCCAAATGGGGGCAAAATTCTTTTGGAGGTTAGATGACAGTCATTTACTTTTTTCTACAAAAACTGGCCAGTTTCTCCTTTAGTCCGAGAGGTTTTACTTATTAGCTAAATAGGTAGGTACCTATGTAAGGCTATAGATGCAAGAAAGATCAACTTACTTGTTAGCGCCAAAACTGAAGCCGCCCGTCAGGCTTGCGGAAGCAGGGGCACTCGAAGGAGTGCCGAACGCAAACGACATTACTTTTCAGATTGCACCACACTTTTCACAATTAAAAATGAATTATGTCGGAAAGAAACAGTTCAGTTAATTTATTTTCAGAAATAAAGCCTCAAACTAGCAAACTTCAAACCAAGAGTCCGGCAAAAAAACCAACACACAGACAAAGCTAGCTTGGTTGGCTTTGGCTTGGCTGGCGGCTTGGCTTGTCATTATTATTTTTTTAATTTTGTTCTGGCACTGGAGGCTTGTCCTTTTGCCAAGTCTTTTTTGGTTTGGCTTTTCATCCCTGCGCAGGGTTGCCAGTTAAGTTTTTGAAATTATACATTCTACCGCCACCGCCCCGCAAAACTAAATTAAACAATCTGGCAACTCTCTGGAGCTACACCACCATCACACCGTTCGAAACTGGATCCGGATTTTGACTTTAGTGCATGAAAAATTATATAGGTAGGTACCCTAACAATACCCTACCTACGCCCCTAAGCCGCTATAGAAATCGTTACTGAAGTAAAGATTTTCCTACAAAAATCTATGCTTGAGTCGTAATCTAGACATTCCAAATACCCTACATTTAGGGAGAATACCGCACGTTGTGGACACCTACACCCAACTATGCCATCTGTGCTATATTATTATAGCTGATTTTAGATTAGGTACGTACCAATTTTATTTATTTTATACCTACTTTATCATAAAGTAACGAGAGTACTTTATCTATGGTCTTGTCTTGGTCTTGTCCATTTTTTTGTATTCTCTTTGTTGTCCATCGAAAAGAAAAAGTGCAATGTCAGACGAAAAGTCAAACCAAAAGTTTTAAGTTGGTCTAGGTACATAGAACGTAATTATTTCTGCCTCTCCCAGTGTTCCCAGTGATAAAATATACGCTCAGTGGCCTATCCTTTCCATTACCATGAACCACATAGCCTGCGGAGGGTATCTCCACAACTCCTGCAAAGCCATCTTCAAAACTACACCTGTGAACGTGGGTATTCGTTTCGAGACTCGTTCGTACCCGAAACCGTTGGTGGTAGCCCTACCACCTCCAGTCAAGGTGGCTCATGAGCTGTCAAACCAGCTGTTTACTGGCAACATCCGCGCAGAGTGTGGATTTGGGAGGTTTGGAAAGATTATCGGCTGCACTTTTGTTTGATGACTACAATAGATTGACTACCTAGGTATATTCATAACTATCTTTTATTTTAGTTTGGAAATGTTTGGAACCTTTAAATACAGGTGCGTGAGGGTAAACTTTGTCTATGAACTCTATGAAAGGATATCCGGTGTACATACCATATCTATCTAAATCTACCAGAGCTAGGTACCTATCTTCTAGCTACCAACCTACCTACCGACTAACGACTTGATTGAGGCGTTTTAGGAGTTTAAACAGCACTACATACAACTAGTATAAAAGTATATGATCTGTGACTACAGGAATCACTCTCTATAAGGGAGGGTATGTACTTTTGTACGTACCTAGTGTAATAATTTTATTCGCTTTTAAGGCCATTGAAAAAGCCATTCGTATTGAAGTTAGATTTTTTTACAATCCATTACGATTTGAATCCAAAGGCAACTGGCCGAAGTTCAGGCAAAGTTTAATTGACTTTCAACATTTTTTAATTAAAAACTTGAGAAAAGATACACTGGAACGGAACGGACCACAAAGCGTTACCCAAAAGGTGGGTACTGACCAACGTTACGAGGTGTAATGTAACATGTTACACAGCGAGCATTCGTGCAGTCAGTGCGTCGTGTTACGGGGAAAGCTGGGTACTGACCAACGTTACGAGGTGTAGGTAATGTAACATGTTACATTATTTATTTATTAGTTTATAGACGAGCAGCTTTCGCTGCTATTCGTAGCCAGTTGTCGAGTTTATTTTTGAAGGCATTTATGGAGTCAGCAGTAACAACGTCCTCAGGCAGCATGTTCCAGTTGTGGACCACTCTGTTGCTGAAGAAGTCATGTGCAACGTGTGTATTGGTAGTATCACGAACTAATTTAAGATGATGGCCACGTGGCCATTAGGTAATGTAACATGTTACATTACACCTCGTAACGTTGGTCAGTACCCATCTAAAGAATTGGTAATACTGCGGCGTTACCTACTTGGACACAGGATTGAATCCAGGGGACTTCCACTTTCACCTCGTCATTCATGAATCTCGTGATCAACATTTTGAATGAAGAACGGTGTGAGCACAACAAAATGGGAAGTTTTTTGTATGGGTTAACTTTTGCCTCAAGGTTCTAGGCTAGGACTGAGAACCAGCAGAAGAACAGGCTAGTCTACGGCATCTGCATATATAATATGTATATAAATATCTACAATAATGTACTAGTGTACCTACCGTCCTACCTAGTCATTTGGTACTACCACGGGCGTTACTACGCCTACAACATTCTATTCTTCTACATCCTACGATTTTGAACTCAAACATGTTTGAATTATCATAGTGTTGCCGATAGATGTCGTTGTTAGTTACATCAATTGACAACAGTGCTCTCTATTTAGCGCAATAGGAAACGTGATACTTTATACTATGCAAGATAGATGGCGCTTTAAGTGATTGTCATAGTAGGTAGGTAAACTAGTACAGTCATGAATGTACTACCCAAAGGTACTAATCCTACTAATCTACCTTGCTTGCTTCGTAGGTAGGTAGGTACCTAACCTAGATGGTAGGTACCTAGTGTATTACCTAGCTAATACCTATGTCGCATGTCGGTACGACAAGACAACCCTATTCATTCATAGGTAGGTACCTAGGTGTTTCTTCACAAAGGTTTCAATCAAAGTTATCCGTCCCACCCCACCCACGTCCCGTCGCAACCAACCTTCCTAGTTGGTAAAAGATTTTATCAAGAAAAACTTCATTTTCCATTTCTTCGTCTTTAAGTTCTGTTTGCCTACTTTAATTAGGCTTTTGTTCTCGCTCCATAGTTTTCTGTTATTCTGAACTAAAACTAGCTTGCGCCCGCGGCTTTCCTCGGAAACTTGGAATTTTACTGCATGTAATTAAAAAGAGCTCAAGTTACAAAGCGGTGCAGTGCGGGTTCTTTGATAGAGCAAGATAGCATTGTAAGAAAGTTAGTGGGAATTAAACGAATATGTTTTTTATACATTGTAGGTAGCGTAAGACGGTCTCCCATCGATGAACTGACGACAGTGATAATTGAAATTTTGATAAAGACCCGGTCGGTAAAGAGAAAACTAGCGTATTATGTTGGTACCTAGGTAACTGCCTACTTACAGGGAATATATTTTTTAAGTACCTACCTACCTAGGTATGTGCCTGTGACCTAGGTTAGGTTTCATTCAAATCGGTTCACTCGAAAACAAAAACGTTGTAAGATGACTTTACGGAGTTCCGTAAATAATGGCATAGTTGATCACAAGTGCCAAATACGTAAATGTAAGATCTTTAATTATACAAGAAAGGCCCACGAATTCAAAAAAAATCGGTAATAAAAGTTATTATTTCATAAAATACTAGATATAAAACTCACAAACTATGGCTAGATGGAAGAACACACGACTTAATTAGCTGTACCTACTGACTAAGAAGGCGTCCACTCTTAGTAAGATTACCGGTAGCGACTGCCGAACTGAAAATTCCGTTTCTAAACGTAAACATTAATTACAAATGGGTTTTTTTCATCAATTACCTACATGTGTGCGTATTGTTTACACAATGACACGTAGATATTACGCTACAAATCTATGATCTTCTAGATTGTCTAGTCTAGGGTTATTGCCAAGGGCCTTTGCCTTCGTTTTAACCCTCAAAGCGTTAGAAAGCTAGCCCCGACATCTACCGTAAAATCTGTAAACACAATTAAGTCTAAACTTCTGTTAGCACATTGCTTCCTAAGTACCATACCTTACTCTTTCTACAAACCTTATAGTGTTAGTAATAGGGTTGAAAGTCGTGTGAATTTGTTATGGGGTATGTTGGGACGACTTCCCTTTGTTGTCTAGTGACTAGACTGGGGTGGGTGCGTTTTATTTTATTTGTACGGAACACGTTGACGATCGATTTTGAGATGCATTTATAAGGTTGTTATGGTCTGATTATTCTGGGGAGTTTTTATACATTTCTAATTTCTGCGTCATGGTAAACTAGCATTGGTAGTAAGGACCTAGGGCTTTTTGTTTTGCGAAAGAGTTCAACAGGAGAGGTACCTAGGTAGTTAGGTAGTTAGGTACCTACTTACCTGAAATCGTACCGATTTTTCCGCCAAGCCGTGGTGCTCGCATTGCTGTGGTGAGCCCGATGTTTTGTGATTTGCGACAAGCGAGAATCGAGAAACTCGCAGTTTTTGTATGAAGAAAAATTGTTTGCAAATCTCCCGGTAGAGGCGTTTATCTGATTTTCATGCAAAATATTTCGCAAGTCGCTTCTCGATATGCGTTTCGATCAACAAAACAAAACTCAAGCTACGGGGTTTGGGGTATGGTTGCCGGTTTTACCTAATACATATTATAATTTTTATAACATCAAGGTACCTAGGTACGTTCCGTACAGTACCTAGGTATGTATGTATAGTCAGCAAAAAGCAGAAAGTGATTCAACTTGCTGTTTTAAGAGCGCATATAGTAGGTAAAACTCATACGTTTGCGCCTGCATATCAATAATTATAAGTATTGAATCAATAATTTTGAAAAAAATATACATATACCTACCTATTTAGTAAAGTTGAGGATATATATATATAATTATGTATTATGTAGGTACAAGAATGAAAACTAGGTAGGTACCTGATGGTATCGAATCTCTTGTTGCATTTTTCTAAACTAACCTAATTTGAAAGCTTCAAACTTATAGCCGTCTTTTTTGCCCATTTTACGACTTATCATCATCATCTCAGCCCGGTATCACTTACTGCTGGGTATAGGCCTCCTTCGTGTTATGCCAGCCTCCACTGTCTTACAACTAATAGCGTTATTTAATTACTAGCCGTCGCCCGCGGCGTTGCTCGCGTTCTAGACCCTTTAGAGTGTGACTTTTCAAAATTCCTTTCTTAGTGCACCCCTACACTATATAAGGATACTACCCTCCAAATTTCATACCTCTAGGCCTTATAGTTTAGGCTGTGCGTTGATTCTAAGTCAGCTTCAAAAGAGTTTTATATAAAAAAAAACTAGCCGTCGCCCGCGGCGTTGCTCGCGTTCTACCCTTTAGAGTGTGACGTTTTAAAATTCCTTTCTTAGTGCACCCCTACACTATATAAGGATACTACCTTCCAAATTTCATACCTCTAGGACTTATAGTTTAGGCTGTGCGTTGATTCTCTGTCAGCTTCAAAAGAGTTTTATATATATTGATGATGATTAATAATTTCAAAACCGTGAAGAGTAGGTACTTAGTTATGCAAGCATGGGTCCATAATTGGATCGGAATATTCGGGATGCAATTTGGGCAGATGTGAGGGGTGGCGGTCACGTGCCCTTCACGTGCATAGCAACTGTTATTTAATCTGCGCGCTCAAACGATGCACGTTGGCCAGCCGACCGTGAGATACAGTTAGCGACATTTAGTTCATATTTATATATTTTACTTATAGGTACCTACCTAATCAAAATGTCTATGTTTATAATGGGTCGTTATAGCTATTTGGTCCAGTGACCAAATAGCAATATTTTTTTTTGCGTTTACAAAATAATTAAATTTAATTTGTCATAACAAACAAAACATGACTTGAAAAAAAAAATGGATGGCCACTGGCCAATTAACTTATTACTTGAAATTGCAGCTTCAGCATATTATTATTTAAAAAACAACCACTAGAAACTATATCAGCTTGTCAGTTCATACTTGTAGGTAGTAATGTTCTGTGGTTTAATTTAGATCGCGTTTAAGTGGCGTTTTTAAAAGTATAGTTAGCTACTGTCGCTGACTGTAGGTACCTAGAACTAAATATTGCCCGTTGGCAAATTGACATATCAAAATGGCTGCTGGGCTACCCTATGATGTTGCGAGGTGTACGATGCGATTGACGGCAAGCTAGTGTTCGTAGATAGAGCTACGAGACGACGTAGGTACCCGAACTCGTGGTGTTACTTCGTTGATTATTGACAAGTGAGAATCGAGAAATTCAGTTTTTGTATGGAGGAAAGTCGTTTGCGAATCTCCCGCTAGAGGCGCTTATCGGGTTTTCAAACATAATTTCTTGATAGTTTCTTTTAGATATTCGTTTCGATCAACAAAACAAAACTGAAGACTACGGGCTCTGATGGGCTCTGGAATTGACGCATACAAACACAGCCAAACCTTCTTCGTGAAATAAAACAATAATTTGTAAGACTATGTAGTAATAGGTAGTCCCGTCAATAAGTTTTGTAGAGGGTCAACCCACCCTACGCATAACGTACCTATATATGTATGTAATTAAGTATAGTGAGTCATTCGTGGGGTAGTCCAGTGTTAGTTGCTATCAAAGATGACTCATTTTCACCGAAAGAAGGTATAATAGACATTTGTTGTCTGAAATAAGGAATAAATTTAAAAAAAAAAGTACATTATAGAACATTTATTTGTAACTTTGTAACCGATGACGTTCTGCGGGGTCATTATTGGGATGGGTGACCGCTATACTATCATATTAGCGCTGCTTTGCTTCGGGGTAGTTGGTTTCGCTACAGGGTTTACTTCGGCATTTCGCTAAAGTTTCTATGGAAAAAATGTATTGTATTTTATCAGCAATCTACTGAAGCAGTGATTTTCAAGGGTATAATCCTAATCCTTCCAATCAAAGGGCTTTTCGTGATGGAAATATAGATAATTCGACTTATGCAAAATCAGAGTGCAATTTGAGCCTTAATTAGCATGGAGAGACCCTCGGGCACAGGGGGCGGAGTGGAACCAGATTACGGGGGTGAAGATATTATTAACAACCCTGTTGGTCACGTGCAGTTTGTGAATCATTCTTTTTTTTTTATGAGCTACGTACCTAGCTTGAAAATGTGCGCAGTTAAAATCTCTATAGTTTACGAATGTCTATTGTAAGACGCGGGTTTTGTTACAAGACAATCAGCAGCTGTGCAAAATCATTAGTTTATTTCAAGACCTAGGATATAATAGTAAATAATTAACATTAAGGGACAAAGCACTGTCTTACGTCGAGTGGGCTCTTGGATGCCGAAGTCACGGAGGATCCCTAGGATACGTAGAGGGATTCAAGGTCGCCCGTAAGGCAGCTTTGTTCCCGAGGAATTATCCTCGGGAACAGAGAGTAGAGTATTAACTCTACTTTTCGCACAAATCGCAAGACAACAAAAAAGCAGTGCGAAATGGTCGTGTATGTAGGACGTATGGTTATTAAGAAAAGTTTGAATATCGAACTTTTAAAAAGTGATTGATCAACTTATTTTTGCTATTCTTTGTGTTTTATCGAGAAAAAATTTCCGGTTCCTTTTGAGAGTAAGTAATCATTACATTATACTTTTCCCGGTTTTTTCATCATCATCATCAATCAATCAATATATAAAACTCTTTTGAAGCTGACAGAGAATCAACGCACAGCCATAAGTCCTAGAGGTATGAAATTTGGAGTATCCCCTTATATAGTGTAGGGGTGCACTAAGAAAGGAATTTCGAAACGTCACACTCTAAAGGATGGAACGCGAGCAACGCCGCGGGCGACGGCTAGTTACACATAGTTATACACCCTGGAATGTGGGTCTTTTCATTACACTTATATAATACCTACTTATTTTTAAAGCTCAAATAAAAAACTTTTTACTTTTTTCATTACACTTATACCCTGTGTGTGAAAGTCTTGCAATAGCCCAGCCAATGCGGCACGATGTCCGTCCAGCCGCATCGATCCGCACCTGTGGCGGCTGTGACTAGACTTCCGTAAGTACCTACCCCCCACACGTAGTATACGTAGCTACGTAAGCAGTTATAGTAAGTCTCTTGTAAAACTCTGGGCTTTAACAGACAGCGGTCACGTGTTCGAGCGTTTAGCGCTCCATTGAACTATGTATTTGGAAATATTCATTTTCTTCAATGGTACGCGGACGGCGGAACGATTGACCGCGTGACAACTTTCTGTCTCATACGACCCTGTAATTATTGAACTCTATAGGTAATGCGTAAGTTAAAATGTGAATGTGGATGCGGATGAACCGATTTCAATGAAACTTAAGTAAACTGACATAGTTACTAATCAGTTTAGCATATACTCTCGAAGCAAAGATTTTTTTATAAAGACCATTGTTCTAAAACAACGATTTGATTATGGAAGAGCAGGCTAAAAGTCCTAAAAGTACCTTTACCGTCCTTAGTCAAACGTCCTATCCTATTTATTACGTATGGATGTATGTATATGTTGTATGCTTATTCTTCTTTCACGAAAAAACTACTGATCCGATGTGGATGAAACTTGGAATATATATTGTACGTAACCTGGATTAACACATACCTAGCTTACTTTTTATTCCGGAAAATCAACGGGATCCAACGGGACGCGAACGAAGCTAGTAAGAAATAACGAAAAATTTTCTTCAAATTGTCACTTACTAAGCGTGCTGATATAGGCTGAGCCTTGGATAAAACTTGTAGGTTGATAAATTCTTCCCCGAGGAAAATAATGATGATCACCTGAAGTTTACGTGGCTCAGTGATATTCTTTGGCTCAATGTGCCATTCTTTCATCTCGATATACCTATCTATTCGTCGTAAAAATATCGAGTGAGATTGCATATCAGTTTTACTATCGATAAAGATGAATTGCTTACTGTGACGGGACACAGTGTAAAAGAAGCCCAGGTAAAGTCGAGCAAACGTACTCTATATAACTTTATTTCATAAAAGAATAATTGTAAAAATACTTGGAAATCTCCTAGCATAAAAATTAAAAACAGCTTAGCGAAAATAGTTTTTATTAATAAATGTTTATTCAGAATCGAACTTACATCTCTTGCATCACAGTCGGTTGGTCAACCACTGCGCCACCATTACCTATGACTAATTTGAATGTTACCCATTCAAACTGATCTGAATGTCTGATTCTCTGAATCTGATTAATTTGAATTTTGTTGAATTTTTTTATTTAAACGCTTCCGTGCTTCGGTGAACACGCTAAACAGATCCGCACTATAAATATCTTTTCAACACACTTGCTCATAAAGTGGCTCTATGGTCACCGCAATTAGGCACATAATGACACCCATAATCAAACTGTGACTTTTTCATTGCTATAACTCACAAGTGAGTTATAGATTTTTTTTTAAATTTTATTGGTTGAGTAGCTTTGTTACTAAAAAAGTTTTTATTCAAAAAAAAGATCGTGTTCAATAGAACAAATAAATGAATGTTCCTATTGCTTGCTCATTTCATGCAACTTCTTATTTAAATAGATAATTTTAACTCGTACGTGTTTAATAAATAAAACTTTCACTCAAATATAACTTTTGTTTTCTCTGTAATAAAAGAAAACTTTAAATTCCCCATTTTTACGTGGCAGAATAGGCGCAAACCCTAAGCGCGGAAAATAAATAAAAAAAAAAACCTCATCCCTTTAGTCTGTGACCGATCGCAATGCGCGCGCATAGAAAAACTGATTATTTTTTCCCGCCATAGCGAAACATTTTTCACAACGCGTTTTCACTGTTGAAATTATTGTTATTTTATTCACAAGTGTGTTGAAAAACGTCGTATGATACACGTGTGTATTGGTGATTACCGTTCTCGGCTTTCTTAAGACCCTCGCCTACGGCTCGGGTCTCAATGGCACCTCGGCGGTAATCACCAATGTACCACACTTGTACCATAATGTACTAGTAAATAAAACCATGAAGTCTTTAGGGCGGCTTAAAAACTCAAATAATTTTGATCCCAGCTTAGACTAAGATATTGTGGAACTATTTGAGACTTCATAACTTTCTTTACTGACTGCACTACGTCCTTTACAACCTTTTTACAACTTTCAGACCTGAAAACTTTTACAAACGAGGCTTGAGGTGTCCTCCACCGTTATAAAATGACGGCTATAAGTATGTATGTGCATTATTGTACATATATGTAGTGGTAGCAACCCTGCCTTACGACTGTAAGGTCGTGGATTCAAACCCGAGCGTGTACCAATGGATTTTTCGATTCAAGACATATTCGCAGCAATAGCAGTCCTCTCAAACGGTCAAGGAAAACATCGTGACGGATCCAAGTGACGGTGCGACTTTTACCAGAACCAGGGTTAAATTGCTGGCCTCTTCACTGCAACGAGCTTTGGCGTTTCAGTCGAGTTCTGCGGCAAAGCTCCGTAAGGCCAAACTTTGTTGTTTTTACTTGGAGTGAACGAATACTTGTAAGAGATGAATGCGGTAGCTATCTCATAGAAACATGTTCATTCATTCTTCCTGAATAGTGGTGATGGAAGTCGCCTCAAACCTGCAGGATAATTTTATAAAACTGCGTAAAATAGAAATATCCTTTAATATTGTTAAATCACAAAAACCAACAAGGCCATGTCGTTACTTACTACTAGATTTGTTTAAGAGAAATATTCCTCTGATTATTTAGTTCTACACTTTTACAATCTTATTTCTATGCGAGGTGTTGAAGTCGAAGACGCGAAGGGTATTTTCTATTTTTTTTTGGTAGTCTAAACAAGTTTGGAATGTTGGTAATATTGTTGCAAATACTAACTTTAGAAAAATTCTGTTTAGAAAAACTGATAGAAAAGAAAAGCGTGAAAACTAATACAATTATGATAACACGAAGTCTGTTTCACGATCCATTAGAGGGAGAATGAGAATAAAAACGCGTTATGACGGTCACGGTGATTAAGTGAAGCGTTTGCACAGCGATTGAATGGTTCAGGGTAGGGCTACAGCATCGGAGGATCACCTTTAGAGCAGAGGTTGAGAAAGAAAGCGGGAATTATAAAGTACCTACTCTAGAGTTATTAGTTAGTTTATTTTTATAAGAGTAGTAGAGCTCTTTGTGAACGGCTCGTCCGGGGAAGTACTACCACCATGCCTTTTTCTGCGGTTTCGGTTTGAAGAGTGTGGTCGCCGGTGTAATTACAGGCACATGAGACTTAACACCTGTTTGCCTCATGTTGATGGACGCGGGGCAGTGCATCGTAGGGCACGTTTCTATCGTGCATGACTACGATGCAATGTTTTGCTATAGGTGACGGTTATCACTTAACATACGGTGGGCCATCTGCTTGTTTCATCAGCTAATAGTATAAAATAAAAAAAATATAAAAAAATAAGCCAAGATAGCCCCTGAACATCTGAGTGTGTGAAAGTTCCAACACCGATTTTTCATAAAAATACCTGTGGTGTTAATGAATATAGGTACCTTTATAGTTGCCTACATAATGGATATCATGTAAATAAAATATTATCATAGTAGATAAATAAATATATTTTCACGGATAGATCGCACAACGCCTGTTAGTTCCAAACTAAGCAAAGCTAGTATTCTTTTTTTTTAACACCCAGACATAAAACAAATATTATGTTCGCCACGCGCAAATTTTTGTTCTTACTGGGGATCGAACCCACAGCATCGACGGTAGAGCTATTACCGACGAGCTGTGCCGCCTGTCACAATGTAGATATCTAGGTAAACTAGGTACATCTTTTAATTTAATTTATATTTATTAATTTCTGCAGTAGGACTTATAATTTTCTACAATTATGAATAAATTTGATTCTGATTCTGCTAGATAATTTATAAAATAATTTCTGTTCTATCGTTAATCTTATGGCCACAGGCTACAGACCGTTCTGTGTTGTACAATACTCCCGCCTATTTCCGACAGAAAATAACTTAACTGTATTCAGCGATAGCCCTGACCTTTTCCGGACATATTTCTGAATGCTAATGTCGTTGTCAACTCATAGTGTGAAGATATGCGTTCCGAATATTCTTGAACATTTGTGAAGTTTGCTAAAGCCACAGATTATAACACTAAGGTTAGATCTTTATTAGGGTGCTTTTCCTAAAGGAATATCAGCGGGACTCTATTTCTAAGCTGTATGTTATGTACACTAAGTTTCATCATCATCATCGCCGACTGCAGCTGAGTGTAAACGCAACATTAGGATAGATAGACTGACGACATTGTTTGCGAAGTTGAAAATCTTTATTTCGAGAGAGAAGAGGTGTATGTCTAGTAAGACTTCTACAGAATGATAATGATGATGAAGATACTGGCTACTTTAAACCGTTTCATACCCACTGGTCTGCATGATCCTCCCAACATTCTTGGGATGGTCTAAAACCTGCAAAACAAATTAAATAAGACGTTCATCTACGAGCCCGTAGCTCGTTTATGGCGACGACCGCAGCACACAGAATTTAAACGTTTTCCTTTTTCCTATTAATCACAAAAGTTCTGAAGGTCTACTGTGAAACATCTCATTCAAATTACAGTACATCTCAGCAAAAGCAAGGACTCTACCATACAGAGAGAGAGAGAGAGAGAGAGAGAGAGAGAGAGAGAGAGAGAGAGAGAGAAAAAAAAAATCATCTATTGCCTCTATAGTCATAAGTAGGAATCTAATCTAGATGATTTAGGTTTATTCCATCCAGTCCTACTAGTTTTTTTTTTTCGAACGGACTAAAATGCTGTTGTAATCATCTGACGATTGCTGACAGCGTTACCGGACTACTGACAGCGTTATCGGACCACAAGTCCTACTAGTAATTCGATTATTTATCTAACTGTTTGGACAAAAATATTTCAAATTGTTAGGATTGATACAGCGTCAGAATGATTCGATGTACGCGACGCTGTAGTGACTAGGACACGATTATACCATCCTCTCAGCCTAGTCAGCCTTATTTACAGGAAAGACAATGTCAATGCGTGCGGAGCTGAAGTCGCGGGTTTCCTCACGGTTTTCCTGCATTGCTAAATCCGAATAAAAAAATACATTGTAGTTTCAGAGTAGTCCTTATTTGTCAGAGAAGTAAGTTAACGGGTTGCGGTCTCTAATTATTTTCTTTGAGAACTCGTTAAGTGAATTATCTATCTAAATGTATTTTAAATTGTCTGGCCCTTGGCTTGGCTTTCAAATACTTTGTGAATAATAATAACTGTCATTTTATAGAATAACTTTGACTGAACTGGTGGCTCTGAGTTTGTTTTTATCAACCTTTTTCACCATTATTTAGATAGATAGGTAATACTATCATCATCATCATCGTCTCGGCCCGGTTATCACCCAGTGCTGGGTATAGGCCCCCTTCATGCAATGCCAGCCTCCTCTGTCTTGTGCGTCTCGCAATCAGGTGTTTCCTGTGACCTTTACGATGTCACCGACCCAATACCATAGGTAATGATCACTAGATCTACAGGGAGTAAACGTACTATACTGCACACAAATAATAAAACTAACTAAGTATATTACAATGGACGGCCTTATCACTGACAGCGATATTTTCAAAACAACCGTAGCATGGAAGATAACATCCATCATCATTATCAGTCTGTACTATAATAGTTAGGTACTGTAATCAAGTGGGAAGTTTCAATACGAGCTTCAGAATATAATTGCCTAACTTTTGGTACATTTTTCAAGAGCCCAAACCTATAAATAAAATATCCTCCAATCAAAATTCAATAATTAATTAATCAGAAACTTCTTCAACTTTGAAAATTGTAATTAAATCTTGTAAAATTAAGTTAGAGGACTATTTATAGGGTTCATTGGTTCTAGTATTAAATTGAAGACAGAAGATAAAGTATTGATGAGTGGTTATCCGAAAGAGGGTTATCCAACAATGAAATACCATCTCGTTTGAGTTGGTTGGCAGACAATATTTCAGCATTAAGTCCACCCTATGTATCGAATTTATAAATTTGTGAAATAAAGTATTAATAATAATAATAACTAAGGTTGTCGACAAACGTCTGATAAGCAAGCTGAAATTGCAGTGGGCCGGCCATATTGGCGCTAGAACCGACAATCATTAGAGCAAATAAATACTTGAGTGGAGACTGCGTTTAGGCAAGCGTAGTGAAGGACGCCCTCCGGCAAGGTGGGGCCACGATCTGCAATTGTAGCTGGCAATCACTGGATGAGAAGAGCCGAAGACCGAGCTCATCTTGGAAGAGACCTACGTCCGGCAGTAGACATATATTATATAGGTTGTTGAGAATGATGATAAATGATTGGAATAAGTCTTCAATATTAATTGGTTCAACACCGAGGCGCAAACTGTGGGATTGATTGAAAACGATTTGAACTTTGTCTACGATAGATCATTGAGTGGCTGTTTCCACACTGCTAACGACACGACATCGTGGCGAGCTAATCTCATACATTTACTAATTTAATTACTCGATGATTTTAGATATACTCGGAGGTATACTTGCGGCACGCAGAACTGACAATCGATAAAGAACAAAGGTGGTCGAATGGTGACCACGAACTGGAAGGCGGTGTGTAGCTCGCCCCCCACTCAATGGATTGACAACATTGTTGAAATCGCGGGAAATCGGTGGATGATGAAGACTCAGAATAGTTTATGTTGGAAATCTAGCCAGCGGCCTTTGTCCAGTGGACTTCTACATGCTGATTATGATGATGAGACGTTTTCACACAGTTCTTCTTCTTCTCTTCAATAATGGCCTCTGTCCGTCATTTCGACAGACAAATTTGCCAATGTCAAGTGATATAATTGTAATAATATAAGTCAAGTCAAGTCATTTCAAGTCGGCTGTCGTTTGTTTTGAAAAGAAAATGGTGGATTTTCTCTTCGAGACCCAACACGAATTTTCACATTCAGAAAAACTACTTTACACACATTTATTCCAATGGCTCACACTTTATGTTACGACCTAAGTATTAATGGTTAAAATTCCACCAAAATTAAACAACAATACTCACAATAACACAAGAAAAACTATTAAAATAAAAGTGCTATGTGTCGTTTCAAAAAATGTCCAAACTCGTGTCCGTTTGCGCCACTGTCATGTCGGAGTCGTTATCGTGTCAGTGTCGATGTCGGCTAGTGTGGAAACGTCCAGCTTCGGTTATTACTCGATAATTGTCACCCAATATAATCTATACCCAGGTTAGGTATACATATTCAAGTAAATAACTTCATTCAAATACCTATTATAATTTTAGACGATAAACTGAAAATGATTGTTTGAGGAGACCTAACCGCTACGGGTAAGCTTTTATTCATAAGCGCGAGCGGGCACAATGGAGACAACAATTTTAAGGTAGATCTAACTTTTTCTTATTTTAAAAAGCTGATTGGTGTTTAGTATGACCTAAGGCCTTATGTTCACTTCGGCAGAGATTTTACTCGAATAGAGATGACGTCAAAATGACGTCAAAAACTCGATTCACCATTGCAGAGTACGAGTACGACGTCATCTCTATTAGATTAAAATTTTTGCGAAAATGAGGATAAAGGCTCGGGATAGTACCATTAATGGACTGCAGAAGTCTCAAGTATAATGTAGGTATTTATAACTAGGTAATGGTTAGCGTTACTCAGGGATAGTGAAACAGGCACCAGTGACATGACGTGTTATTTTTGTCATTTTGGGTTCGGTTGCTTGAGTCCTCTCGATCGAGTTTTGTTTTTTGATCAAAACGAATATCGAGAAGCGACTTGCGAGGTATTTTGTACAAAAACCCGATAAGCGCCTCTAGCGGGAGCGCACACTATTTTTCTCCATACAAAAATGCCAGTTTCTTAGATTCTCGCTTTTCGCAAATCAACATAGTAAAACTTCTTTTTTTTTTTTAAATATTCACGGATACTTAACACAACGCCTTCTAGTCCCAAACTAAGCAAAGCTTGTACGATGGAAACTAGATGGCTGATAGAATACACACATACATTTTTTTTCGTAAATACATACTTATAATACATAGAAACACCCAGACACAGAACAAACATCTATTTTTACAACACACAAATGTTTGTTCTCGGTGGGGATCGAACCCACGACCCACAGCACGGAAGGCAGAGCTACTACCGACTGAGCCATGACGCCTGTCAAACTACACGGACACACACTGAAAGAATGCTATGGTTAAATTTACCAAAGTCCCAACGGTTGACAAAATTTACAAGATTAATGATAAAAATTACTAAATCTTAACTGTTCAATTTACAAAACAATAAAGGTTGATGACGAAACAAAAGTTTACTAAGTTTTCTACGTGGATTTAACAATTGCTATGGTTGAATTTACATAAGTCCCGACGGCTATTAAACTTTTCAAGAGTAGCAGTAAAAGTTACTAAATGTTAGCAGTTAAATTTATAAAACATTAAAGGTTGATGAAAAAACAAAAGTTAACCACATTTTTATTATTGATTTAACCATTTCAATTTGATACATTTTCTAAAATTTATTAGTAAATGACGTTGTAACAAAAAAATAACAAAAGAATTAAGTAGATTATACAAAAGTGTTAGTTTAATAGAAATTACAATATTCCTGTTGTACATTTCACAATTAATTTACGTTGAATTGACAGGAAATTATTGTTGTATTTACGAGTTCACTTAAGTAGAAAAGTTCCCATTTCCACCGCAGCGAGGCGCTTTATCCGTTTCAAAACTTAAAGTTGAAATTACCAAATAATTAGGTAGAATGTACAAAAGTGTTAGTTTAATAGAAACAATCATATTCCTGTTGTACATTTCACAATTTATTTATGTTGAATGGACAGGAGATTATTGTTGTATTTACGAGTTCACTTAAGTAGAAAAGTTCCCATTTCCACCGCAGCGAGGCGCTTTATCCGTTTCAGAACTTAAAGTTGAAATTACCAAATAATTAGGTAGAATGTACAAAAGTGTTAGTTTAATAGAAACAATCATATTCCTGTTGTACATTTCACAATTTATTTATGTTGAATGGACAGGAGATTATTGTTGTATTTACGAGTTCACTTAAGTAGAAAAGTTCCCATTTCCACCGCAGCGAGGCGCTTTATCCGTTACAAAACTTAAAGTTGAAATTACCAAATAATTAGGTAGAATGTACAAAAGTGTTAGTTTAATAGAAACAATCATATTCCTGTTGTACATTTCACAATTTAATTACGTTGAATTTACAGGAGATTATTCTTGTATTTACGAGTTGACTTTGGTAGAAAAGTTCCCATTTCCACCGCATCGAGGCGCTTTATCCGTTACAAAACTTAAAGTTGAAATGACCAAATAATTAGGTAGAATGTACAAAAGTGTAAGTTTAATAGAAACAACAATATTCCGTTTGTACATTTCACAATTTATTTACGTTGAATGGACAGGAGATTATTGTTGTATTTACGAGTTCACTTAAGTAGAAAAGTTCCCATTTCCACCGCAGCGAGGCGCTTTATCCGTTACAAAACTTATAGTTGAAATTACCAAATAATTAGGTAGAATGTACCAAAAGTGTAAGTTTAATAGAAACAACAATATTCCTGTTGTACATTTCACAATTAATTTACGTTGAATTGACAGGAGATTATTGTTGTATTTACGAGTTCACTTAAGTAGAAAAGTTCCCATTTCCACCGCAGCGAGGCGCTTTATCCGTTACAAAACTTAAAGTTGAAATTACCAAATAATTAGGTAGAATGTACAAAAGTGTTAGTTTAATAGAAACAATCATATTCCTGTTGTACATTTCACAATTTAATTACGTTGAATTTACAGGAGATTATTTTTGTATTTACGAGTTGACTTTGGTAGAAAAGTTCCCATTTCCATCGCATCGAGGCGCTTTATCCGTTACAAAACTTAAAGTTGAAATGACCAAATAATTAGGTAGAATGTACAAAAGTGTAAGTTTAATAGAAACAACAATATTCCGTTTGTACATTTCACAATTTATTTACGTTGAATGGACAGGAGATTATTGTTGTATTTACGAGTTCACTTAAGTAGAAAAGTTCCCATTTCCACCGCAGCGAGGCGCTTTATCCGTTACAAAACTTATAGTTGAAATTACCAAATAATTAGGTAGAATGTACCAAAAGTGTAAGTTTAATAGAAACAACAATATTCCTGTAGTACATTTCACAATTAATTTACGTTGAATTGACAGGAAATTATTGTTGTATTTACGAGTTCACTTTAGTAGAAAAGTTCCCATTTCCACCGCAGCGAGGCGCTTTATCCGTTACAAAACTTAAAGTTGAAATTACCAAATAATTAGGTAGAATGTACAAAAGTGTTAGTTTAATAGAAACAATCATATTCCTGTTGTACATTTCACAATTAATTTACGTTGAATTGACAGGAGATTATTGTTGTATTAACGAGTTCACTTTAGTAGAAAAGTTCCCATTTCCACCGCAGCGAGGCACTTAATCCGTTACAAAACTTATAGTTGAAATTACCAAATAATTAGGTAGAATGTACCAAAAGTGTAAGTTTAATAGAAACAACAATATTCCTGTTGTACATTTCACAATTAATTTACGTTGAATTGACAGGAGATTATTGTTGTATTTACGAGTTCACTTTAGTAGAAAAGTTCCCATTTCCACCGCAGCGAGGCGCTTTATCCGTTACAAAACTTAAAGTTGAAATTACCAAATAATTAGGTAGAATGTACAAAAGTGTTAGTTTAATAGAAACAATCATATTCCTGTTGTACATTTCACAATTTATTTACGTTGAATTTACAGGAGATTATTCTTGTATTTACGAGTTGACTTTGGTAGAAAAGTTCCCATTTCCACCGCATCGAGGCGCTTTATCCGTTACAAAACTTAAAGTTGAAATGACCAAATAATTAGGTAGAATGTACAAAAGTGTAAGTTTAATAGAAACAACAATATTCCGTTTGTACATTTCACAATTTATTTACGTTGAATGGACAGGAGATTATTGTTGTATTTACGAGTTCACTTAAGTAGAAAAGTTCCCATTTCCACCGCAGCGAGGCGCTTTATCCGTTACAAAACTTATAGTTGAAATTACCAAATAATTAGGTAGAATGTACCAAAAGTGTAAGTTTAATAGAAACAACAATATTCCTGTTGTACATTTCACAATTAATTTACGTTGAATTGACAGGAAATTATTGTTGTATTTACGAGTTCACTTAAGTAGAAAAGTTCCCATTTCCACCGCAGCGAGGCGCTTTATCCGTTACAAAACTTATAGTTGAAATTACCAAATAATTAGGTAGAATGTACCAAAAGTGTAAGTTTAATAGAAACAACAATATTCCTGTTGTACATTTCACAATTAATTTACGTTGAATTGACAGGAGATTATTGTTGTATTTACGAGTTCACTTAAGTAGAAAAGTTCCCATTTCCACCGCAGCGAGGCGCTTTATCCGTTACAAAACTTAAAGTTGAATTTACAAAATAATTAGGTAGAATGTACCAAAAGTGTAAGTTTAATAGAAACAACAATATTCCTGTTGTACATTTCACAATTAATTTACGTTGAATTGACAGGAGATTATTGTTGTATTTACGAGTTGACTTTGGTAGAAAAGTTCCCATTTCCACTGCAGCGAGGCGCTTTATCCGTTACAAAACTTAAAGTTGAATTTACAAAATAATTAGGTAGAATGTACAAAAGTGTAAGTTTAATAGAAACAATCATATTCCTGTTATACATTTCACAATTTATTTACGTTGAATTGACAGGAGATTATTGTTGTATTTACGAGTTCACTTAAGTAGAAAAGTTCCTATTCTCACCGCAGCGAGGCGCTTTATCCGTTACAAAACTTAAAGTTGAAATTACAAAATAATTAGGTAGAATGTACAAAAGTGTTTGTTTATTACTAGCTGTAGCTATAATATTGATTCCTCTTGAACCACTCTATCTATTAAAAAAACCGCATCAAAATCCGTTGCGTAATTTTAAAGATCTAAGCATACCCATGTACAGAGTCAGACAGCGGGAAGCGACTTTGTTAAAAACTACCTAGGTACCTACCTATCTATGTGGTGATGTAAACAAGTAGGTACATGTAGGTACCTATAAGGTAAGTGTAACGTACGTATGCCTTTACCTACCTTACCACCTTGTCAGCTTTCTGGTTCCCATAGTAGGTAGGTACCTACAAGCTTCGCTTAGTTTGGGACTAGATTAAATTGCCACGGTAATGTTATAGAGAGATAACATTAGGTAGGTACCTACCTACCGTGTTATTGCTGCGTAGAATATCCATGTCCGCCAATATTTATATAGTACCTATCTACCTAACCTTACCTAGGTACCTACCTACCTATTATTAAGTTTATAGAAATGTATTTAGGTAGGTAGATACCTACTATTTATTTATTTAGTTGTCCTGTAGATTCTTTAGTAGGTAATAGCAAGCAAGCTCGTATGAGTTAGTGGCCAACTCTGGTGACGAAGTTTTTAGGCAGCCTTAAGGCTCCTTGAGCCGGGACCTACAGTTTAGCGTGCCCTCCGAAACACGGCAGCGCTCAAACGTAATGCCACTAGCGGTCACCCATGCAAATAGTGACCACGCAGAACGTTGCTTAACTTAGATAAACGGTGAAGATTGACTAAGCAAGCCTAGCCACGAGCGTTTCAAGTAGGTAATGAGAAATACATACCTAAATTCAGAAATAAATAATTCATAAATTCATTCAATACATTCAGATACCTACCTACCTACTTTGTTCTAAGTATGTATAGAATAGATGCAGTAGTTACCTACCTTTTATAGAATTAATAAAGAAAGAATAGAATCTATGCATACTATGATTATATTATGATCTAGATCATCTAGAAATTCTAGAAAAAAACACGCATAATATGACACTAGCTGATACCCGCGACTTCGAACGCGTGTGAAACTTTCCACCAAAAAATATCTGTCAACCAGTGTCAACCAGCATTACGATGAACCTCGTGTCAAAGGCTGCTTTTGGTTTAGAGAGGTCAAGCTGTATCTAAGAAAATCCAGGACTTTCATTTTAATAAAATCTGGCCTATGTTTCAATCCGGGAAAAGGGCTTCCTATTGGTATAAGTTTCGTCGAAATTGGTCCAGAAGTTATGGCGTGATCCGCGAACAAACAAACAGACAAACTCGATTTTTGGAATCGGAATCGTTTATTTAGTAGAAATCAGAAACATTTATTGTAGAACTGTGTACAGGAGATCTTAACATAAAATAGTTTCAACAGTGTGCATATATTTATTTTATCCATACCTATCTTTAGTTTTAGTTTTTGGCTTTCTTACAGTTTTATTATAGTATAGATAGATAGATAGATAGAAGACAGGACTGACTTGGCTTTGTCGTCAAGAGTTAGCATGCTCAAGTTGGTAGTATAGGATAATGTCAATATAAGCTCAATATTTTTATATAATAATGTTAAGATGATAAAAAAAATATCGATAATTTTAATGGTTAATTTATACGTAATAAGTGAGTGAAAAGTCTAAATAAATGTTCATATCTTAGGTCATATTATTAATAAAACATAGCAATTGTATTCATGATCCTTGGATATAAATCAATATTGTGTTTTATTTTAACTAATATGAAGCATACAATTGAATGCAGGTAACTTGTTAAATTTACACAACGACTTTTTGGGCAATTATAAGATTCACTCTATATTATGCTTTATCACAAAGCACATAGAGTACAAAATTAAAATGCAGGATGAAACCGAAAAGAGGCGTTCCTAGACTGCGCGGCAAGATTTGCTATTGGCTACATTTCTCAATCGTACCATAGTAATAAACTTGAATTTGCGAGCGAGTTGTGTCTAGCTTGCTTTTCCATTTCCAAATCTCCTCCATCTTTCTTTTTAAGCTCGTAGCACCGGTGGCACGTTTACTCACCGAATTACCGACACACAGCCTGCCGCAATATAATAAGCTGTTATTGATAATTATAGTAGCATAGCGATTCTCGGTTGTGTTTGTGGCTTGTGGAGAACTGGAGACTGTGACTTGTGTGTGTTAGTGTTTCGCTACCTTCGCTAGTTTACCTAGTATTATTAGGTAGGTACCTACCTAGGTACCTAATATGTCAATTAATAGCGATAGTGATGATAATACGACAGAAGAGTTCACACCGGAAAATTTTGTCACAGACCTGTTGGAGTCCTGGGGGGTTTCGGCGAGGGTTCAAGAAGTATTCAAAGGTGAGTATTACCTGCAAATGTACCTTTTCAAATTTATAAACTAGGTCCTAGAGTTACTACATAACCTACCTAGGTTACAATAAAAAATGTAAAAACTACCAGATTACTTTGGTAGTTTTTACATTTTTTATTGTAACATAGGTAGGATGTAACCTACTAGGACCTAGTTAAATGTGTAGAATACCTAACCTACTTATGCTTAGGTACCTACCTACCTACTAACAGGTTGTTATGTATTTTTAGAGTTCCCTATCAACCTCTTCCATCGATGAGTCCGTACGCTCGGCTGAAACGAAATCCAAAATTGAAGATGTAAATGTAAGTATGAATCCATAGCTTTTTGTTTGGTAGGTAGGTACCTACACCTGGAATACACCAGTAAAAAATCCAACAAGTTCGGACTCGCCGGTTGATCGGACGTCATCGGGCGTATTCACGATGGCAGTTATTGTAGTGTAGGGCACACGCTCCTATCTTTTACGTACCTACCTAGTACCTACGTTTGATTTGATCAGACGACTTCGGCCGATAATGGTTACTTTTGATGTCTTTTACAGGAAACATACTATATACCTAGCCAGAAGTATGGCAAAACTAAATACTTACCAGCAAGAGGCAAATTGGTAGATAATACAATAGCCATAAAATAAAATTGTGCAGTCTTGGGATTCTACAATCGAAAAAGCAGCTTGTGCCCATACCCAAAACCATAGATTCTGAAAATGAGGTTTATGACAGTAAGTATTATTAAATATATTGACTATTAGTAGGAATAGAATACAAATTGTTTGTCCCATGATCAGTCTGAAGCACTTCGTACATAGCTTTGTTTCGTTGTTCGTTCACTAATGAAAAAGATAACAAACTTTAGTTTTATTTCAGTTTCCAAGTTTATTACAGCCTGATAGTATATTTTGCAACAGTGTTTGTAGCATAAGCATAAGGGCTCAATTATGGCAATTTATTACAAATTACATATTTGCATATTATTATTAGGTATCGAAGAATAAAATGTGGGCTCATGCAGATTTTTATTTTTCAGATGTTAGGGACTACTGCTTTGCCGCTTTAATTGGCCACAATCACCACTACAATAAAGGTGTCAACACTCAGACGAAACCAGCAGAATCAAAAAAAAATGTCATTCTCCATGTACCTACAGGTATGTTTTGCCAATGTTCACAATAATAGTAAACATTAATAATATACAGGATAAAAAATTGAGCACCAGTGGTCTAGTCTAGTGGGAGCGACTATGCTTTCGATCGGTGAAGGAAAATATCGCGAGAAAACCTACTTTCTATCGTGGATACTTCGCTAAATCTTCAGATAACTTTTTCCCTGTTGCATTGCTAACCTTCATTTATTAGTAATTTATACACAAAGCAACAATAAGTAAAAATGTTTGTTATTTCAGAATGACAGCGAAATAGTTACCCGATTAGACACAGGAGAAAGGTTCAACTCGAAAAAGGAATGCAATGTCAGCCGCTCATCATTGGGGTCGGCGCAACACAGGACAAACTAAAAAAATTTTATGTGTCGTGCGACAACATTCTGTATAAGATTGACAGTTTTCTAAAAGCCTTAGATATACAAATAGATAGGTCCATTGAGGCAGTTGTGGTGTATGCGATTTGAATAAAATCACTACGTATTTATGAAAAATAG
This sequence comes from Eulithis prunata, assembly GCA_918843925.1. Lineage (NCBI taxonomy): Eukaryota > Metazoa > Arthropoda > Insecta > Lepidoptera > Geometridae > Eulithis > Eulithis prunata. Next base: position 6,271,326 of record OU974025.1, on the reverse strand, counting down.
CAATCAACAAAGTTTTGTTCAATAAAATTGCACATGGTTTTGCAATGCAAAAATATTATTTTGATCCAAATAAGTTCTCCTATCTAAATGTTGTTTATTATAACTAACTTTATTGTTAAGAAGAATGCTAATACAACTTTGTTGAATGCTGATTTCATAGATATGTTCAGTGATTTATATGTTCAGAAATGTTGAAATATGCGAGTGAGAACTTGTTTGACGGTTGTCAGTCTAATAATCCACTCTGTATAAGGGTACAAGATATACCCCGGGAATGGTAGTCATCAGGTACCTACTAGTAACAAAATGTTTTTTTATTTTATAAGTTATGTTAGGCCTCAACCGCACTAGCGGCCAACCGCGCGGCTAACCGCAGGGGCGGCCAATCGCGCATTTGCAGTTGGTATGCAACCGCAACCGCTGTACGCAGCGGTTGCATACAAACTGGAAACGTGCGGTTAGCCGCCCCCGCAGCCAACCGCGCGGTTAACCGCTGGTGCGTTTGAGGCCTTACATTTTACGTTATAAATCTGCTTCAAGTTTATATTTTCTGTGTAAAAAATTAAATTGGCATATTAGCTTAATAAATGTATGAACCTTTTCTAATGTTTCAATTCAATTTGTTCTCCTTTTTATTTGCTCGGTCTATCTTAAGGTTTTGTATTATAAACTTTATTACGTAAATTGTACTATAAACTGATGTTTTTTTACTAGAACACTTGTATTTCATCTACCTAGTACTGTGGATTCTACAATGAACTGCGGTATTTTTTGCTAGGAAGCTTTTGTGTTGTCTATCATAAGGTTTTGTATTATATTAACCTAATTATGTACTCATGTAGATTGTACTATAAACTGATGTTTTTTTACTAGACAACTTGTGTTTTATCTACTGTTAGGTTTTGTACCTATTATCTACGTAAGTAGGTACTTATTGTAGATTTTACTATGAACTGTGGTACCACAGTTCATAGTAAAATCTGCAGAAGCAATATAAGTACTTACGTAGATAATACAAAACCTAACAGTAGGTAAAACACAAGTTGTCTAGTAAAAAATACCTTAGTTTATAGTACAATCTACATGAGTAATTAGGTTAATAATACAAAACCTTATGATAGACAACACAAAAGCTTCCTAGTAAAAAATACCACAGTTCATAGTAGAATCCACAGAAGTACTTCGGTAGGTGAAACACAAGTGGTCTAGTAAAAAATACCACAGTTCATAGTAGAATCCACAGAAGTACTTAGGTAGATGAAACACAAGTGGTCTAGTAAAAAATACCACAGTTCATAGTAGAATCCACAGAAGTACTTAGGTAAATGAAACACAAGTGGTCTAGTAAAAAATACCACAGTTCATAGTAGAATCCACAGAAGTACTTAGGTAGATGAAACACAAGTGGTCTAGTAAAAAATACCACAGTTCATAGTAGAATCCACAGAAGTACTTAGGTAGATGAAACACAAGTGGTCTAGTAAAAAATACCACATTTCATAGTAGAATCCACAGAAGTACTTAGGTAGATGAAACACAAGTGGTCTAGTAAAAAATACCACAGTTCATAGTAGAATCCACAGAAGTACTTAGGTAGATGAAACACAAGTGGTCTAGTAAAAAATACCACAGTTCATAGTAGAATCCACAGAAGTACTTAGGTAGATGAAACACAAGTGGTCTAGTAAAAAATACCACATTTCATAGTAGAATCCACAGAAGTACTTAGGTAGATGAAACACAAGTGGTCTAGTAAAATATACCACAGTTCATAGTAAGTTCATGGTAGAATCTACAATATTAATTTGTTAAAATATATCAAAGGCGTTAAGTAAATAATACCATTTCATTACAGTTTTACCAAAGGGTTTAGTAACTATCCTGACAGTTTTACGGATGTTGTTTGGTAAAAAATATCAAAGTTCATGGTATAATCTACAATATTAATTTGTTAAAACATATCAAAGGCGTTAAGTAAATAATACTATTTCATTACAGTTTTACCAAAGGGGTTTAGTAACTATCCTGACAGTTTTACGGATGTTGTTTGGTGAAAAATATCAAAGTTCATGGTATAATCTACAAGATCAATTTGTTAAATAATACCATTTAATATGTTTAAATATATGTTTCCGAAACCGTCGTACATAGGTAAAATCTATCAAACCAAATTGGTATCAATATACCAAACTACTTTGGTAATCAGCCAACCGTCGCCGTATGGTAAATTCAACTTAAGTCAGCGGTAGGACCTCATTTAAACGTAAAATTTGGTAACTTTAATCTGAAATCTGGTAAATTCAACCAAAGTATTTTTTCAGTGCAGTTAGAGGACTGAAACAGTGTTCTGAGTTCTGACTCAGAGCCCTTCAGAGAGTGATGATCTCTCTAGAGTCTAGACGACTGACCCGCTAGCAGTGCAACTACCGGATACCCGGCGAGTCCCACAGTCGCGCCTCCAATTACCGAGCGGATTTGTCAAACTAAACAATTCAAACCTTCAGACGATTGCACAAACAGTTAGTGGCTCCAGAGGATTCTCAATACAGGAAGATTTCAGAAAATTCTTTGCGTTTAATTAAACTTTCACCATCATTATTCTTCAAGGGTCCATAGACTACGGTAACCACTTACCATTAGGCGGGTCGTACGTAGCGTTACATGAAATAAACGACAATATTAGTTACTTAGGCAAACAATACAGAAGTGGAAACGTTTCAAATCAAATACTCGTAACAATACAGGCTTGTTTGCTTCCATAAATAAGTGTTTTATTGGTATGTTTCGTGTCGTCGAATATTTTACCCGGATAAAAACCGGATATCCGGCAACACCCAGGTCCATCCGGCAGTAAAAGTGTTATTGGCCTTTCCATCTAACTCTTCAAAGTGATGGATGATGTTAAACATAAATAATGTTTTTTTACTTGGGGTTTTGTTTTATCGCAGAACTAGCCGTCGCCCGCGGCGTTGCTCGCGTTCTAGACCCTTTAGGGTGCGACTTTTCAAAATTCCTTTCTTAGTGCACCTTAACACTATATAAGGATACTACCCTCCAAATTTCATACTTATGGTTTAGGCTGTGCGTTGATTCTCTGTCAGCTTCAAAAGAGTTTTATATATCGCAGAATATGCATGCACCTCATTTTGCTGTTTTGAACTCGTTCTCCACTTCTACCTACGATATGCCAGTTTCCTTCCATCACTAAGACGTAAAGTAATCAGTGCTTTTGTGTCTGATCAGATGATCACAGATCATACGCAAAAACACTTGGAACTAGGCCATAGTTTCTTAAAGCAAGCAAGCAAGCTCGTATGAGTTAGTGGCCAACTCTGGTGACGGGGTTTGAAGGCCGCCTTAAGGCCTACATCGCGGCTTAGCGACTGCTAGAGCCAGGACCGACAGTTTAACGTGCCCTCCGAAGCACGGAAGCACTCAGACGTAAATGCAACTAACGGTCACCCATTTAAATAGTGACCGCGCAGAACGTCGCTTAACATCGATATTCATAGTAGAATAGGACAATGTCTAAGTTCAATTCATTTTCCTTCTTCTTTGTATCACAAACATATTTATTCCTGTATCTTGCTATGAGCTCTTAACATAAGAGGTTGCATAGAAAATGAGAAATATAATATGAAAGATCAATACCTAAATATTCCATACTGTTATTGGATGTAGGGAAGCTCTTTGCAATGTTAGTTGCAAGATGTTACAGTCAAAATGGGAGTTTTAGACAAAACTAGAAGTTTCTTTTGGTCTATCTCTAAGCTCATTATTTGGGGGCACAAGAGGGAGGGCTTACTTTTGTGCTCCAAGATAGTATTGGGTTGGTGGCTCAAGCAATTAAGCTGTGATGAAGTCGCTTTTTGTTGGTTCACCAAGGTGACTTATTTCTGTCAATATTTCTGAATTTTGATCATTTCCCAGTGTGTGTTACTCGCGCAAAAAAGTGTTGAATCTGAAAATTCTAAAATGCAGAAATTTAGAGCCTATTCTCCTGTAATTGTGCCCGAAGTTTTAGGCTTGTGCCTATGGCCATTTTTGAATTTGACAAACAGTAGGTATGAAAATACAAACAGAATGTGAATAACTTTGTCCGTAACATACAAAATGACCTGCCTTGTAACCAACCGTATCGTGGCTCCGGCAGTCAAACTGCGCTTTACTTTGTTTGTCTGTACATTCATAATGTGCCGGTTACTTTGTATTTGCAGAGAAATATATTCAGAGCATACCTAGTTTTGATATCAGAGGGCAAATAGAATCTAGTAAAATATAAAATATTATTCGGGTTTTGTTGAAATGTCGAAATACTCTCTTTGTCAGCCATTTCGTAATTTCTTATCTTGCTCTATCGACTTGGTACTGATTTGGACCAGTTGAGCTATCTATAAATTGTTGGCAACGGTTTGTAGATAGCTCAACTGTTTCATGTGTATTTTGTAAATATTGTGAATATTGTAAATACTGTATTAGTTGTAATTTTCGACATGTATTAAAACTAACGAAATATGGATCTTGACATCGGAGAAATAAATGAATTTGAATTTATAAATGTAAGTTTCCTGTTTTCACGGAAATTTCAAATAAAATTCGTAGAAACGTAGAACCCAGGTATTTAACTTTGTAATAAAGAACTCATCATCTCGCTCTAACCGCCACACTCAGAGACAGTACGTTTAAAGTTCAACAATTAGTTTACTCACATTTTCTTACCATGAATGTATTATATGATCTGTGCCATAAGTAAGTTTTTTTTTTTTTCGAACGGACTAAAATGCTGTTGTAATCGTTTGACGATTGCTGACAGCTTTACCGGACTAGACTATGAGTAAGGACGAACAGAGATCGCTAATTATAAGTATACCACAGAAGTAATAATTTTTCTTTTATCTATCCATCTATCTATTGAGCCTGTATGCACTCTTTCCTGGGTATAGTATAGGCATCTTCTTTAATACGCCAGTCTCTGTGGTCCTGCGCGAGTCTTCTCCACTGCATTTTTTCTTTAGTCTTAATAAAATCCTACAGGATCATAATTTTAGGATGTTAAATCTATCAGTAATAAGTACTTTTGTTTAAGTGACTTCTGAATGTGGCAGTAAGTACTTGTCTGTCGCAGTTTTGGGTTTCAAAATTCGTAGAAAACTAGCTTTCAGATGCTCCATTAATTTCAATCTCGAAATACGCGGAGTCGCACCATTCATCACAACTCCGGTGTGAAAGCTTGGTTTATAAAAAGCGGTGACCGTTTTATTAGGTTCCTTTTTTTTTAATCTTTGCTGTAATCGTTATGTTTTTTTTTGCTTTTGCGGCACAAAATAAACTTTTTGTATCTATTTATTCCAACTTTAGTAGGTAGGTACTACAGCCACGAAGCTGAGGTTGTTCACTCAACCTTATTTCAAGTTAAGTCTGTTTTGTGACTAAAATTAATTTTCAAGTACATATATACCATATTTAGTATTTGATTTTTAGTGCAAGTTACTTAACATGTGATTTTCATTATCATGATCATTGTAATAAAATATTTAGAGTTTCGAAAGGTAGTATTTAGAGGCACGTTCGAAGAACACTTTATGTAACCTACTCAGTTTATAAATAATAATATATAATAATATATATAATTTTTTACAGTCAATAAATGATTTGTAATTATTATTTTTTGCAATCGTTTCGTTATCAATGCTGAGTTGGACGCCATTTTGTGACGAAGTATTTTAACTTTAGTATTGTAATTGTTTCGTTTGTTGCTCTAGCATTGGTTTCATTCAATCTGTATCTGTTATCATTGTTATCTGTGCTATTTCTACTACTCTTTACCTCTTCTTTGTAGTGTGTTCTCTTTGTATTCTACCTTATTTATCACAAATAAAATAAATGTCTTTTATTCTTATTCTTATCACTGCTGTGATTATCAATATTATGCCTGTAATATAGCGTCTAGCGTTTTCACAAAGCTCTACAATAACGAAGACGTTCGCAACCTATTTATATGCAAATTTGAAATCTCACATAATAAGTCCTCCGCTCCTCACAAGTAACCTCTCAGTTAATTTTACTCAAAAGTCGCCGACTGATATATAGAAGCTTATCGGGACAAATTTATTCGCAAGAGTTGCTTGATAGAATCTAAGGGTCGACGCGCATCGTCAACTTTTGCAGACAATCGTTGCCTTATTCCTAAACTATGTAAAAAAAAAATGTCACCTGTTAAAATTATTGCTATCTCTTAATGGAGATGGCTCGATGAACTCGATGCACATTTAAAATATTGGCCTATAACAGCATTAAATCGCAAAGAGTGGAATAAAGGCGAAGGAGGCGAAGGCGAAAAATAAATAATAAATAAATAAAATAAGGTGCCTTCTGGTAAGATCGGCGTAAGTGGAAGTCCGGATGCCAAGCAATTCTGCGATATTTTTATATGATAATTGCTTAGTTACGTGATTTATCCGGACTTAATATTAGGCCGATCTTACCCGAAGGCACTATATCTCTTATTAAGGATAATATGATAGAGCTAATTTTAATTTATTTTTTATTAAACTTACATAGTTTAATAATTAAAAACAGCACAACAGCTTCACTTTGGATATACGTTTTCCAACAGTGAAGTTTTCATCCTATAGCGTTTGTATTTTTTTTTTATGATATAAGTAATGGAACAAGCTGATAGCTCACCTGATGTTAAATGGTAACTTTTGCCTATAACAATGCATTACCTCACAGAGCAAGTCCAATGAGGACGTGCCCTGTAAGGCAATGCACTGCGTCTATCACTCTGAGACGTAAAGATCTTGAAGTCTCATGTGCCTGTAATTACACCGGCGCCCTTACCCTTCAAACCGGAACACAGCAATGCGAGCATCACTGCTTGGCGGCAGAAATAGGTACGGTGGTAGTACTTCCCCGGACGAGCTCTCACAAAGAGCTCTACTACTACTACTACTGTATGTGAAGAAAAGCGTGGTCACAGTCATATTGTAGTCATATTACAGGTACTTTAACTTCTTGGTTTATAAAATGGCTTTTGCAACTTTATTGTTACAATTCTGCCTGTGTCTGTTTACGCTAGTATCACAAACGGGATGGATGGTAGGGAATCGGTATGTACTTATCACACAACATGTTACATCAGCATTTATTGAATACCTTGAAAGGTAAAGATCGAAGACGACAGTCGCCACGTGTGCGCCATCTCTTATAAAAGTTCCAGAGAGTTCTCGGTCCAATAGCTCGATGTGTGTACTGAAGTGATTTTATTTACCTCGCTAGGCAACGGGGACGTTTCTTGTTTCTATGGTTAGAACAGGTTTTATATCTCTTACATTTTATGACGGAAGATTCATTTGGACGACTAACGTTTCTAGATCAATGGATGTATCCATTTTTCTATTTAGACAAAATATAGTAAGTAGTGCTTTCAAACAGTGAGGAAAACATCGATGACTGACGTGAACCTAAAAAAGTGACCGAAAGTGACGTGCCCGGAAACTACTGAATTTGTCGATTAAAACCCCCCGAACTACTGTAAATAAAAAGGAATTTTAATTACTCATAAGTTATATTATAAGCGATAGACAAAGCATGTACGAGGAAGGATCGTTACACATAAATCATCATCAATATATATAAAACTCTTTTGAAGCTGACAGAGAATCAACGCACAGCCTAAACCATAAGTCATAGAGGTATGAAATTTGGAGGGTAGTATCCTTATATAGTGTAGAGGTGCACTAAGAAAGGAATTTTGAAAAGTCGCACCCTAAAGGGTCTAAAACGCGAGCCACGCCGCGGGCGACGGCTAGTAAACCAATAAAACGTCTTGTTTTTCTTGGTTTTATTCTGTAGAATGTTTTTGATTTAATTTCAAATACAGAATTAGTTAGGTGTAGGTAATTAATTTTCTTCGACCAGTTCCGTAAACATTTTCTTTCAATTCCTTGAAAATCAGTAAGATTTCTCAGATTTTCTCGTTAACAAAATAAACATGAAGGAATTACGTGAGCCAACAGATCCGCGGGAACCAATAGAATCCAGATTGAACTCTGCCGAGTTTAATCCGAGGTGCCTATTCTGGAAATTCTTGTATTACTTTTGCCTTCTTTATGAAATGTCTTCATGGAGATAAAAATAAATAAAAGTCTTTTACCACGGATAACTAAAGGACGAAAACGACCGATACGGGAAAAAAATCAATATGAATACTAGGAAAAGCTGTCGACAAACAGAACGGCAATTACAAAGCCCATTCCCCAAAATCAGTTCCTAGAAGCCATTCATCAAACTAACAAAAATAACAATAGTTTTGTAGACAGTGTAAATTGGTAATAACGTTGAGATTTGTGTTATCACGGGAAGTCGATGGATGAAAAATTCCGAAACTCGTTCGGAAATCTCTCTGGGAGGAAAAGATAGCTCTATTTTCTCATCATCATTATCATATCAGGCTAATGTAAAGCTTTTTTTTTTAATTATTTGGTTTACAACTTGAAATATACACTAACTTAACCTAAAACACATTTTGTAATTTAATAATTTTCGCTGTAATTTCTAATATAGTAAACACGGCATGCGTTGTGTGGACAATGTAAAATAAAACAGAAATAAAAAAGTGATGTGAAAAACAAAACTAAAAACTAACTATGTACAAGTAAACAAGTATTAGCATGCAGCTATCAACATGTTGTGTAGAAGTCTGCGTAATGATATGATGATGATGAGATTACGTACAATACAACCGATTTTTGTTATAGCACGCTATAATGAATGAATGAATGAATGAATGAGTGAATGAATGAATGAATGAGTGAATGAATGAATGAAAATGCTTTATTGTACGTAGGTACACCTTATAACTAATATGCGAGACAGATTAAACAGCTTTAGTTCTGTACTTGCTCAATTTAAAGACATTTCTGCTAGGCTAGTGATTTTATTGAATATCTTCTTCTAAATATATAAAACTCTTTTGAAGCTGACTGACAATCATCGCACAGCCTAAACTATAAGTTCTAGAGATATGAATTTTGGAGGGTAGTACCCTGTAAGGGTGCACTAAGGAAGGAATTTTGAAAAGTCGCACCCTAAAGGGTCTAACATTAGGATCAAAGATCGCGTGGTATCAACATACCAAATAATGCGTATGCTGCTACCACGCGAGCAATGCCGCGAGCGACAGCTAGTTTTTTTTATATAATTTTAGTTACTTTTAGAAAATACCTAGGGTCAGATGAATTTATCTGGTTTGGTAGCTCCGTTTTAAAAATACAGAATAATTCCGTCAGATGAGTTCGTATTAGTGGTATAAGCATCCAGCAATTTGCACTTAGCTCCGATCAGATGCTGCGATGTGTGCTTCGCGTGAGTGTCGACTCTAGAGCGGTGTGATGTAGAATGTAGAGAATCAATGGGGTAGGAATCCAGATAATCTATACTGTAACACAGTTGAAGGTTTACTAAGCTGTTTAAAAGTATACCTACTGTTGCAAAGAAACGCTACAGGAAAAATAATCTGAAAACTGCAGTTTGAAAGTATACTGTTGCAAAGAAACGCTACAGGAAAAATAATCTGAAAACTGTAGAAATGTACTATAGAACAATTAAATATTCTACAACATTCATAACAAACGCATCTGCTGGTTCGGTATTTGGTGTATACGTCCCTCATTCCTGTTCCAGGGAGTGGACTGACGCCGTTTACCTATACGTAGTACTTCTTTTTATTGCCCAAAGACTTCCAGTACTCCTTATCATGAGCTTCTTCTCACCATATCCTTTGAGATTGTCCTACCATTGATACTTACTAACAACTAAATAATAAACATTGGGTTTTTCATAGTTTTTTGCCTAAGAGCTGGCCTAAAAGATAGATGTATAAACTCTTTATTGTACACAAAGAAACAGGATATAAAAAAGAAACAATTTAAGCTATTTAGTACAATCATTAATGGGTACATTGATACATTGAGTACAATCGCTAAAAGAGATCTCTTCCAGGCCACCGTTGGATGACGAGGATAGGTAAAATCAGAAAGACGGCGGTGTAAAAAAAATGGAGTTTAACTTCAAACTGAAATAACTAAAAGCGTCTAATAAAGATGAAGCCGACGGCGCGCGCTAGTAAACAACAAAACATCCCAAACCGATGGGCACATTGGGCACCTACGCATTCAAATGCAGGGTTGAGGATGCAAGGGCAGACGGATGGGGTTCGTCCCTCCCAGACAGGGGTATCGATTTTTGTTCCTGTTCACCCCAACTTGGGGGCTGTTATTAAATATAAATGGCGACGAAATGTCGGGGTTGGTGGTTGCTGTCATGTCGAAGCTTTGGGGAGAGGTGAGATCTACTCGGTTTCATGAAATACAACGTGTTCTTAAGTAGAAAGAAAACCGGTAGCTTAAGGCACAATTTTTCACCCATAACACACTTACACCACAGTATACACCATAAAACCGCTCGTGGTGTCGCTTGCTGTCAATCTTCACCGATTATCAAAGTTAAGCGACGTTCTCCGCGATTAGTTGTGGGTTGCGTGACCGCTAGCGGTATTTACATCTGAGCCCTGAGTCTATCTCGGTGTTGTGTTTTCTTGCTATTTTTGGCATTCGGAAACGGATTCGCAAAGTGAAAAATTTTGTATGAAAACCGGATAAGCGCCTCTATCAGGAGATTTGGGAACTGTTTCTGCGAGTCTATCTGAAGTCTATAGACTCGCAGAAACAGTTCCCAAATCTCCTGCTAGAGGCGCTTATCCGGTTTTCATACAAAATTTTTCACTTTGCGAATCCGTTTCCGAATGCCAAAAATAGCAAGAAAACACAACACCGAGATAGACTCAGGGCTCTGAGCGGAGGGCTTCGAAGAGCACGTTAAACTTTCGGTCTCGGTTCTAGCAGTCGTTAAGCCAGAAGGCTTTAAGGCGGCCTAAAAACACCGTCACGAGAGTAGGCCACTCCCATATTTTATGTACTTACCACAGTATATTTTGCTTCATACCTGCACCTAGCAAACAGCCCTGGGGCTGTAGCCGAGTCGATATCCTACAGTCGCTAGAGAAACTAAATGTATGGAAATAACGTCAAACGGAAAATCACGTGACCATTCTCATGCATTTGAAATTTTACTGTTCATAGCAGAATGTTGACTAGGGTTGGTTCACTTACATTGGTTTTCTGCTCTGTGTTACTTCTCCAGAAGCATTTCGAACTACCTGTGGTCCCTACTATCACATAGCAGCTACTAATAGCTTCTATAGGTTTTCTATTTACATTACTCTAAACTGAAAACAGATTTGCCAAGAACGTTTTTTGAAATCATAAATTCTGCTGTGATATTTGGTCAATAAACCAATTGAAATGACAATAAGTCCTCAATACCACAATAGATTCCAAAGTGCATTCATAATCCGATGGCGGACATTACAGACTGGCGGATCCAATTAGTATCGAGTAGTTGGAATATTCACTCAATATCTCGGATGCGGAATCGATTATCGGGTAATTTGATTGAGCGCGGCTCGAGCGCGGCGCGGTCAGTGAAACGCACAAAACAGAAAAAGATATAAAGTAGTTTGGCATTTTATGTTGGAAAATATTGAATATTTTTTCGGTTTGCGTACTTCCCTGTTGCAATACCCTTGAACAGGGTTCATGTGTGATACCTACCTACATTGCAACAACAAAATTGTACCATGTGAAAGCAATAAATGTAATATATTGTATTTGTTTAGTGATATCTATTTACCTACTAACACTAAAAACTAAACACTATAAATTTTTCATGGGTCGTAGGTACTTATATTATTCTTATAATTCAACATCAGGCTGTGCGTCAATGTAACGAAAAATCGGTAGAAGGACGTGCACTTTTAGACTCACCATCTCTACCAAGGTAAGGAACGAAGGAATGATTACTTTTTGCGACCGAAAATGGAATTTAGCGCAAATTAATATTAAATGCAAATTCCTTCGAATGAATATTTATGTTACACTGCAATTAGACAGATGGACTTCTAAGTATCATGGTAATTTAGCTTTTTACCCGAATTTATACTGAGAGAGAATTTACACTCAGTGACTAGTTACGTAACCAAAGAGTTGTATCTACTGGGATCAATATCGATGATTCCTGGGAGATCTTACCTAATTCAATAAATCAAAAAATAAGTTCCTATTTCTTTGATTATAATAACAATTGATATTTTGGCATTGCAGAGTTTAACGATTTTTTCCATTTATTGGCAATAAATAAATATTCACGGACACTTAACACAACGCCTTCTGGTCCCAAATTAAGTAAAGCTTGTACTATGGAAACTAGATGGCTGATAGTATACATACATACATTTTTTTTTGTAAATACATACTTATAATACATAGAAACACCCAGACACAGAACATACATCTATATTTACAAAACACAAATGTTTGTTCTCGGTGGGGATCAAACCCACGACCCACAGCACGGAAGGCAGAGCTACTACCGACTGAGCCATGACGCCTGTCAATACGATTAGGAAAGGAAATAAAGCACCTTGTCTAAAATCTTCTTAAACCTACACTTCTAAATAAGTAGATATCTTCTGATTTACTTCAAAAATCTTTATTTCTTTCAAATAAAAGGTATCACTCTCGATCGGGCGCCGGGGGCCCGAAATGTTTATTTAGCGAGAGGGAACTCATTTCGACAAAGGTAAGGGCCCTCTGAAGATAAATGAGGGACTTAACGATTTTATATGAGTTTATCTCGCGTGAAACCTGGCTCTTGCCACTTTCAAGAGATTCATACTGTTTTGTAATTTCCACAATGTTGTCATTCCAGCGACTCTTCTTACGTGATTGTGTTATAGGTGGGTTCTTAGGTGAATCTAACCCAGTTTTGATTTCACCTAGATTTTACTTTGTTTTCGAGTTTCTTCAGCCAGTAAGTAGGTATGCAGATTATGAAACAACAGACAACGCTATATGTAACCTTACTCTTTTCCTTAGTGCAGATGGTCAAGAAAGTAATCTCTTTAGCTAAGTAGGTATTCTTCAATCGCCTATTTGCATTAATTATGACATTAAATTAAAACACAAAAATACCGCGTGAAGTCCAAGACACATAACGCGCGGGACGGGCGAGCGTTTATTCCGTTGAATTTATACAGATAACTAAGTAACTATTGCCACGCTAGTGTAGCCGTGAGCATTATTTTACGTCAGAGTGATACTTTTCAACTTATGTTGCTGTTATTCAATCTGTGCTATAGCCTTTCATAGCCCGCGGCCTTTGAAGGTAGCAACTTTGTGTTACTTTAAGGTAAATCAGTTTTTGTACCTTTCCTATTCATTAGTACGTTTAGACTACATAAAACCTTCAATCAGCAAACTTCGCGCAGCCCAGAGCCCCGATTCTGCAAATTTGTTTTGACTTTCGACTCGAGTGCTAACATTCTCAAAGCGAAACATTTTGTATGAAAACCGGATAAGCGCCTCTAGCGGGAGATTTGCAAACTATTTTTCTCCATACAAAACCTGCGAGTTTCTCGATTCTCGCTTGTCGCAAATCAACATAACAAAACTCAGACTAGGGGCTCTGGTTTCATCACTGCACGCTCGCTGCGAGTTCAAACTCACTCGAAAATTGCCAGTGTGAGTAATGTGAGTATAGCTATAAGGGTACTATTGAAAAATATACCATCTGCCTTCATTAGAGTCTTTATTCGATTACACAATCATGAGCTTATTTCATTTCCATTTTAATATTCATAAAATATGATAAGAGGCATTTTATTTTCGCCTCAAAATATCGCACCATTTTGCAATTATACTCGCACCCGTATCTTTAGCAGATTTATAATAAAAATATCTTATCCTTTCACAATATTAACTGCGAAACACAATGCCAGTGAGTCAGTATAATAATATTTTTATCATTTTTCATAAGTCTATTTCATCTAACTAAATAATAGAAGTCATATAATTTATTAATTTATTCAAAGGCATTAGTTAGAATCCTAAAATTAATAACAGATAAAACAGACTGAAAATACAGTGGTGAGTTTCACAAAAGATTTATTAACGTTAAAATTACCCCTATTTTAAAGCTAACCCTAATTGCGGAACCCGTGATCCGGTAAATTTTAGTAAATACTGGTATCTACCAAACTTTGGATTTTCACTTTAATAGTTTGCTAGATAAGGGATATTTAGCAAGTTTGGATATAAAATAAGTTTTAAGTTAAGGAGGGCGGGCATCTTCTTGTAAATTGGTCTAGTAAAACGCGTCTGCTAGCGACCAGTTCTTCCTTTTTGCCCTGAAGAAAATAGCTAACAATTCGCGTACGTATTTTTTTTTTTTTTATTATGATAAAAGTAATGGAACAAGCTGATAGCTCACCTGATGTTAAGTGGTAACTTCTGCCTATAACAATGCATTACCTCACAGAGCAAGTCCAAGGAGGACGTGCCCTGTAAGGCAATGCACTGCGTCCATCACTCTGAGACGCAAAGATCTTGAAATCTCATGTGCCTGTAATTCTTAAACATAAAGTATGAGATCTTATTTGGAAGATTAAAAAAGGCCAGAAATTGTTATTATATGACAGTTAAACTGCTATAAACAGAAAGGTTTTAGCAAAAAACCTAACAATTATGACGGTTTGAGAATAACTACGGGTTCTGTGCCTTGATCACGAATAAATGTGACAATCGCAAGAGTATCGTAACGCTAGCGTATCCGAGATACACTGCGCGGTGACACTACAACGGTTGGCAGTCGAGCTGGAATTGACGCGCAATATAACTCGAATACGGCAGCGCGGCGCCTGTCAGATTTGTTCGTGATAGAGGTACGGGTTAGTTCACATAACAGGTTATGTAATGTAACCCGTGCAAAGTTAAAGTGAATTAGCTAGTTATTAAATAAACTAAGCTTAACCGAGTAGACGTAAAGTAGGTAGCAGTTTGAACGCACTAAGCGGCCATCTCACATAGCATAGCTAATAAATAAATATTATTGGACACATCACACAACGCTCTCTAGTCCCAAACTAAGCAAAGCTTGTACTATGGGAACTAGATTGTTGATATAATACTTACTAGCCGTCGCCCGCGGCGTTGCTCGCGTTCTAGACCCTTTAGTTAGGATGCGACTTTTCAAAATTCCTTTCTTAGTGCACCCCTACACTATATAAGAATACTACCATCCAAATTTAATACTTCTAGGACTTATGGTTTAGGCTGTAGAGTTTTATATTATTGATTGATATAATTTTTTTTTGTACACACATACTTAAGAAACATAGTAACACCTAGACACAGAACAAACGTCTGTCTATGTTTGACACACACAAATGTTAATCTCGGTGGGGATCGAACCCACGACCCACAGCACAGAGGGCAGGGCTACTACTGACTGAGCCATGACGCCTGTCAAAGCTGGCAAATACACTGAAACAGTTGAGCTATCTGCAAATCATTGAGAACGATGACGTCCACATAGATGTTTTTATATAAATCTTATTACACACGGTAGACGATGAAACAAGCCGTTGGGCGTTGTCCCAGTAGCAATCCCTGCCTGTAACGATTCAACAATGTCGTCAGTCCAACGGGTGGGGGAGATGCCCCACGCTCGCCTTCCAGATCGCGGCCGCCAACGGGAAACCAATCGGATTTTTTTTATGTTGGTCAGTTTTTAGTCGCTTAGTGCGTATAAAACCTTAAAATCCATGTTACTCGCTCTAATTATTATGAAACTAAAACTTGGTTCCTGGTGGAATTGACCTACAAACTTTGAAGCGTGTTAATTATACAGTGAGTTCGTGTGATTAAACGAAATACAAGGTAACTCTGATCCCTGTATTCTTTAATCATATTAATCACCATTTTACACAAAAAACACATACGTGATCAGCCCTTCTTCTTCTTCTTTTATCTATGGCCTCTGTCCGTTATTTCGACAGACAATTTTGCCAGTGTGAAGTGAATGATTTGAAACTTAGTTTCCGCTTGCGACTTCGTCCGCGTCCCGTTTGATCCTGTAGATTTCCCAGGATAAAAAGTAGCCTATGTGTTAATCCAGGTTACGAACTATAATATTCCAAGTGTCATCCCAATCGACCAGCAGTGACCATCTGGTATAATCTCAATATTAATACAGATTCTGTATATAAAATTATAATATAACATTAAACTGATTAATTAATTTAATTAAAGACATGAATGAGCCCCGAAAACTTTTAATACGGCTTTGAGAAGTTGTTTGTAGGTAATTCAATTTAGGGATGTTGAAACAACGGTTCGAAACAAGGGAGAGTAACTTTCGGACGTGTCTCGGAGAAAATGGATTGGAATTGCCCAGACAAGCCAGTGGTAGATAAAGGTACGCTCCGAAAACATAGTTAGACAATTTTTTGACTGTACCTACGTACAGTCGACTGGGCGTACAGTCAGCGACAGACAGTCAAGACAAAGTTAAAAATATATACTGATAACTAGGAACTTTTTTTTTTTTTTCAAACTATAACTAAAAATTAAAAACTCTATCCTAAAAGTAGTATTTAGGTAAAAAAATATAATTAGAGCCAACTGTAGACAATTTTGAAATTCTGAAAAAGTAACCTACTCACAGTACTCACTCATGTAAATGACTTTTATACTACCCATTACGAACTTGTACTACACATGAAACAATAAATATATACTATACTAGCCGTCTCCCGCGGCGTTGCTCGCGTTAGAGTGTGACTTTTCAAAATTCCTTTCTTAGTGCGCCCCTACCCTATATAAGGAACCTACCCTCCAAATTTCATACCTCTAGGACTTGTAGTTTAGGCTGTGCGTTGATTCTATGTCAGCTTCAAAAGAGTTTTATATGTATTGATGATTTAGAGATAGATTACTATACTATGCTAAATGTTGACTATACGTAGGTAGGTACACAACAGTTGCACCCACCATAATTTTCGTCATAAACTGACATGACATTCAATTATTATTTTCCATGGCGTGTGATATGACATGGGAACATTCACGGGAATATTCCATGGGGTCAGCACTCTATCGATTTCTATCAGTCGCACAGCGATAAGCCTGTCATAAATGGTGCCTCCCTGTTACGAAGTTGATTTATAACTGCTTGCTATCATTATTTTTATTGTTTTAGCTTCTAAAGTCGGAAATAAATAAATATTATTGGACATTTCATACAACGCAATAACACATGAGACTTAACACCTTTATGTCTCAGAGTGATGGACGTAGTGCAGTGCATCACAGGGCACGTCCTCAGTGGACATGCCTGAGGCTATAAATAAATAATAATAAATATTCACGGACACTTAACACAACGCCTTCTAGTCCCAAACTAAGCAAAGCTTGTACGATGGAAACTAGATGGCTGATAGAATACACACATACATTTTTTTTTTGTAAATACATAGGTACTTATAATACATAGAAACACCCAGACACAGAACAAACATCTATGTTTACAACACACAAATGTTTGTTCTCGGTGGGGATCGAACCCACGACCCACAGCACTATATGCACAGCTATGCATCACTATAGGCAGTGGTTACCACTTAACATAAGGCAGGGCATCGGCTTGTTCCATCATTTAGTTGTATAAAAAAAGCTCTCCCCGTCCTTTACAATATCTTTACTTCATCGGATGGAAGTACTTACATATTTTGGTTACTACTCGAACGGAAATAAAAAAATATAGACCCTTTTGAAGAGGTTCTTAAATAACTTAGATACAAGCCCTAGGAGGATATTTAAGTGTTTAGTCGAAAACTAAATGTAAATTTATGAAGACCTAAACCGATAAACATTTTGCATAGCAATATTTTTTTACGTTTGCCGTTTCTGAGATGCGGGTTCAAACCCCACTAGGACGATAATTTGAGGATGTATTCATTAATGTAAATAATATGTAGGTAAGGTTGATGTGGTCTGGCCAAGCGAACTCTGCTATGAAATGAATGGGCAGCCCCGAAAAGATTTTTACATATTTTTACATCTTTATTACATAATTTATAGTTTTTGCGGTACGATATTTCAAACTTCCTATAAATGTAGGACTGTAGGTAGGTACCTATATGTTTTCAAATTTCATATTCTAAGCACTGCATATTTTACGTGGTTTGACTCTGTATTGAATTATTTGTAGCCAAATACTTTTTACTACTTTTTAGAAAATATTTTTCTTAATCTTTTTTTTTTTTATGAACAGAAAGTACAGTTGTTTTGTTTTTTACATGAAAAAATAGTAGATGCCAATACCGTGATTACAATAAATGAAATATATAGGGTATACAATGTTTCGACAAGTGTTACAGAAGTTCCATACTAGGGATTTCTGAAAAAAAAACATAAATACCCGCTGCAACACCGTACGACGTAGCCAGTGAGAATTTCTGAAAAAAAAAAAAAAAAAAAATTTATTGAAGTGTTCTTTAATTCCCCAAATTTTCGGGAATATTACACCCGATGCTACTTTTTCCTGTATTTTCTTACAAACTTGTTATACCATTTCTTAGGTATTAGTATAAGATGCAAGAGGGATTACGAAGGGGAAACTTGAACAGTCCATCAACTAGAAATTAGTTTACTAACTATTTTCTTGGAAGTTAAAGAAAGTTTGTGAGAAGCGTCGAGTGGTATTGTAAGATAATTTCCTCGTATCTTAACCACTAGAGAACAAAACTAATTTAAGTAGATATTGTGGTCGATTCTGTTGTTACATTCGAAACTAGCCTAATTTGACAGCGTTAAAATTACAGCTGTCTCTGTCGATTCAGTTTGAGTAAGATGCGACAACATTTTTAGTGCTGTCAAATTAGACAAGTTGGGAAAATGCAACAATAGCATCACCACCGCTATAGTGTAGCGTGTAGATTGCTGATAGTAGTACTACTAATATCATCAATCTAGTTCCAATAGTACAAACTCAGCTTAGCTTGAAAGAAAGAAGAAAGAAAATACATTTATTTATGACACACAAACGGGCACAAACATGAAATACACAGAGTAAATAAAACACAAAGACAACATAAAATATAAAATGTGTATCTCTCTGCACTGCCCATCTAATGGCCACAAATAGGCGTCCAACTCAGCATTTGTTGTGTCTCACAACACAACGCTGATCTTCCGTTGGAACCATTCGAGTTTCGGATTAGACGACGTTGTGTGACATGATGACCAAGGATATTTATTAATATACTTAATACATAGTTAACACACAGACATAGAACAAACATTTGCCACACACAAATGTTACTTCTTGGCGGGATCGTACCCACGACACGGAAGACAGACCTAACCACCTGAACTGTGACGATTCTAGCTAAGTTATTATTCTATATCTTTTTATACTACTAGCTGATGAATCAAGCAGATGGCCCACCTGACGTTAAGTGGTAACCATCACCTATATTTTGATATAGGTGATGACATTGCCTCGTAGTCATGCACGATAGAAACGTGCCCTACGATGCACTGCCCCGCGTCCATCAACTTGAGGCATCATGTGCCTGTAATTACACCGGCGACTACACTCTTAAAACCGAAACACAGCAACGCTGCTTGGCGGCATATAAGTATAGAAGTTGAAAAACAAAATTAAAGGGAACGGTTAAACAAAGGATTGACCTACTATTTTTATTGGGCTTCTCTAAATGTCAAGTATACCACGTGCCGCTTGCGCCACAACTCAAAGAATAAGTCAAACTTTGGCTTGCGCAATCGCAAGGCGTACACGTGCCGTGAAGAGTAAGTATAATAGGCCGTTTAATTTTGTAACCCTGTGGACGACATAATGTTTACTCTAACTTTTTTTAAGACAGACCATTATTTTTTTGATTGCAATTTTTGTATGGATAAAAATTGTTCCAATCACTTTTTGAATATCAACAAGAAATACTGATAACTACTGAAGAATCAAAACGAAGGGGTGTGGGTAAATAGTTGGGTCCTGACGCTGTATAAATCATCTTCTGTAGTGGTACAGTTTCTTGTGAAATAGCTTGTCCGGGGAAGTACTATCTTCGTACCTATTTCTGCCGCCAAACAGTGACGCTCGCGTTAATACTGTGTTCCGGTTTGAAGGGTATGGGTGCCGGTGCCGGTGCAATTACAGGAACATGAGACTTAACACCGAGAGACTTAAATCTTTCAAAGGGCAATGTGTACGCTTCTTTAACAAATTCCCAAGTGATGTGTCTCAATTGTCGATTGGCAAGTTCAAAAACGTAATAAAACAAAGACTTATTTCAAAAGCATACTATAAAATATCAGATTATTTAGAAGACAAACAAGCTTTGGACGAACTAGCTCTAACTCATCCAATAAAAAAATAAAAAAATTGTAATCATACCTAATCATACAAAACGTAATGACGATTCAAAGTGATCCGTGAGATTTTATTGAATAAAAGCTTTTTGACTTTGACTTGACTTTGACTTTGACCTATATTTGTTAGTGTGATAGGCGCAGTGCTATGCATCACAGGGCACGTCCTCAGTGGATGCGCTCAGTGAGGCTTTGCATCGTTACAGGCACTTGTTTTTTATTTATTTTTTATTTTATACAATATAGGCAACCGTTTGACTACAATATCATCTGATGTTAAGCAATGACGTGGTCGACGATGTAGCACGGTTAAAATATGAAAATAAGACTTATTAAAATAAGATTGTCGATGGCCCATTGTTTTATATAATTATCTGTAGATAAGATGGAAAAGTTTTATTATTAAGTTTAAAAAAAATTCTTCTGTTTTCAGTTGATAAAAATAAACCATTTGTTACTTACCGAAGTGTATTCCGCTGAAAAATAACCTCTAGATTTCACTCAACAGAAACGAAACGAAACTAGACAGGGGGGGTACTTCGGAAAACCGTAGGTTCAAAATCACCTTACTGATTTAATTTACACTGCGCGGTCGCTTTGTGATTTTTGTGACTGCGCGGAATTTTTCAATGCCGCCGCGAAGTGTAATTCGACATTTCAACGTCAACGTTTATTTTGCGAAGGATACCCCCAGGTATTTATCGAAACTCGACGTCTACACCTGACAAACGCACTCACCTCTCAAATAACAAATAGACCTTTTTTCCTAGCGATTTTTTACCTCAATCCTTGGAAGGGTGATGTTAGTCAGTATGGAGAAATATTTTGGGATTGCTGTTCTGCATCACCTGCTCTCAATGTAAGCTTAAAATGGTTATGTTCTGGCTTTTGTCCATTGATGTCGGAAAATTGATATGCGCATTAACACGAGCTTAACGGTGAGGGAAAACCTCGTGAGTAAAATCAAGTTTCTGGACATAGGACCCGCGAATGTTTTTTTTATTATAGTAGCATTGTCTATTAACCTTCTGCCAAAATCCAAAACAATAGAAAATCTATTATATCTCTTGCACGTAAAAATCTGTGTTCCGACATACCAAAGGTTAAAATAAATTTTCTTTTTCTCTCAAAAAGTTAAAATTTAGCTTTAATAAGTAAATTCTGCTACTTTAAATTGAAAACGGCCCGCATATGAAGAATTTTAAACTCAAACATATTCCCTTTAAGGCACTACAGGAGTTTACACTTCTGAAGTTTCATGAATTTTGCGACGACGACGGCATGGAATAGAAATAAGTAGGGTTATTCCCATTGAACCCACCTTCTAACCCACTGATGGACCAGGGATATTATGCTCAATAATAAAAAAAAAAAGTTTATTTTTAATAAGTTTTTTTTGTTGGCGTCGCACTGTTTGTGCATTTGCCTCTCTCTCTCCTAAGCAATTATTATTCCCATCTGACGGTGGGGTCTGCTTTCCTCGTTTTTTCTTCCACTTCGCTCTATCCGACGCGTCGTCTTGGGAAAAATTGCAGGACGTTTGTTTGTGCATTTTTTTTGACGTTTGTTTGTGCGTTTGTGCATTTGCCATTTGGCGTAAAAAAATATATAAACATATACATTGTAAAAAGCGCGGGATCTAACATGCGGGTAATAAAAGTTTGATTTACACTTAAAGTATCTTAATCTGTTTAGTAGTTTTAGCACTTAATTAGTTAGGATGTAATTTGTAACGAAACCTTTGTAGAGCATTGACTCCTCGCTCTAAGTAAAACTTGTATGTAGCAAATTGGGCAGATATTTTAATATAATTGGGATGACGTCATACGAGAATGACACGGGGTGATGAGTTTTCTGCCGATATATGACGTAGTTCCTGTTTAATTCAAAGGTCTGCCGAACTTGAAAATACTGGACTGGATTAGCTCACTGGAATGGATACATTCCAACATTGGATTTAATCGCTAGATCGGTATAATGTGAACAGCGGAATTCATAATATTCGTAGCCTTAATCGTAGCGCACCTCTACGGCGTAGCGCTACGGAGCTACGTAGCTCAGTCAATTGGCTTTCAAAGGAAAGCATGTTTAGAAATATGTGTTTGGGTTTGTATTAGAAAGTCTGATACAAATACTGATATAAACGAATGGCCTACCTGATTTTAAGAGGTTATCAGTGCCTGTAACAATACATTGTCTGACTGAACGTGTGCGGACGTGTCCTGCACCCATACTCGCTAAGTTGCCATAATAATATGAAATAGAAATATCACATTGCTTACTCCAAAAATACGAGCAATCCTAACAACAATGTAGCAAAGTCACAGATGAGTTCATAAATCTGTCCAGATGCGACACTCGTATGATATATCGCCTCAGGCGCCTTGCCACTTCTGTATTCAGACCGGGATTGACAGGTCACGTGGGTGCTTTGGATTCGTACTTTACTGTTTAGAAAAAACTGACATGTAACAAGCCTAAGTGTGCTTTTCCACCAGAGCTAAGCTAAGCTGCGTTGCTAAGGATTTGTTTCAAATCCACCAATAGGGATCTTTTTATTTTCATATTAATAGAATCCTATTGGCAGATGACAAACACATCCTTAGTTTACTGATTCACTGAACTCTAGTGACTAGAGTTGGTCGCTTATTCATACCTACTTCATCATATCAGCTTGCAGAGGTTCACTGGACGTAGACGTATTCTCGTTATTAAAAAACTTAATGTAAGCTTGGAATAATTACACAGTGTTTGGTTTTTTGTTGACAAGAAGATTCAAAGTCGATTGAAAGAGACGCACAGTGTATCTATTCTAAGCTTACGGCCGAATACTCAAACGCTACTTATATTAAGTTCATGCTTAAATTACTGCCATCTCTTACAAATGAGGCAGAGCTATTTTAAGTGGTGTTTAACGTTTCAGTATTCCGCCATTACGTCGTATGTCGCTGAATAAGACTCAAGGAAATTAGGCTTTTATAAAAGGAAGTTTCTTAAACTAAAATAAAACACTACTTTCAAACCAGTTTCTTTATTTCATGTACGTCATTTTGATACAACATACATTTATCGTCAGATAATTAATCCTTAATTTCTAACTTATTCAAAACCTGAATAACAAGTATCGTATGAGTATTTATTAATCATGTTAAGTAGCTCAACCCACACAGTTAAAACAAATTTTGCTAACAAATAGTCGAAACACAGAGCAGAGAGTTTGCACTCAGCTAGAGGTGAAAGATAAAAGAAATGTACGAATTTTCGAAGAACTTCGTGGGTTTTGAGTGACGATTATTACACGCCACTGTTTTGGGTATTCTGTTGCTAGAGGTGACTCGTTTACGTCATCCATTGGGTATTTATCGCCAAACCCATAATAGTAGAGGCTAATACGTCCCACGACACCACGTTATACAAAAGTAATTATTCATATTCACTGTAAATAGCTATTTACTTCGACGGGCATTGACATTAGCTTTTAAAGTATTCGGGTTAGTGGTTGAATCACGCACTTTGAGCATTCAGTTTGACAGCCTCAAGCTTTTGTCAAACTGTTGGCTTCTTTTGGGTATTAAAATGGTATTGGTTGAATTTGCCGCATGATGACACTTTACGCGCAGTGTGACCAATATGTGACACAGCGCGTAAACCGTCTGTTGAGGGACTATTGACTGTCTTTTAAATTCCAGCGTTAGTGCGTCTCTATCAGAGGCGTTCTTTGTCTAAGCTCTGTGTTTCAAACTCTCATCAAATGGAATGTTTACTGAAAGTCAATTCCAAATCAAGCTTTCTTAATGTTAAATACGAAATATAATATGAAAAACACAAACTTACACACAAACACACGAAACTTAAAATGGAAGATGGTTTTGTGGTACTCTGGAATGTGTGTTTTCAGTATTAAAATGTTTTTGCTCATTCGTGCTCATAATGTAATTTGTTTTTGTGCGTAAATTCGTATGGACTCGAAGTAAGCGAGTCTTCAGAGTGTGCAGAAAGCTTGAGCCTTGCAGCTTTGTGTCAGAGATTCAAGAACAGAAATACTTTCAGAAAAATACTGCTATTTGCTTGCGTTATTTTGTACCTAGCCGAATATTTCAGAACTCACACATCACAGAGTATCACTGAAAAGTAGACTCTGCCAGGCGCACGCATAATTTCCAATAATTTATTTCGTTAAAAATTATATATATTCTCGTAGTTTTTTAGCATGTAACTAATTTTATTATTACATTGTATATTGTATTGGAGAAACTCATGATAAATTTAATAGTAAATTCAGTTTTACGGATCACAAATTAACTTCACAATGGTGTCTGGAAACTTGTCCACAACTTTAACTATGCGTACGACTGTGAGGAAATAAAAATAAAACCTTCATCTTAAAGACAAATGACTTTTAACATCAAAATTTCAACTGCATGCTATAGAATATAATTTTTATTGAAAACATTAAGGTACACAGTATCGACAACCATAAACAAACAGAAGGTTATTTTCAAAAATGCTCATTATTAAGTTGAGCGAGACAAAATATATGAGCAATCATTATTGTTGATGTTGGACACGAAAGTCAGAAACCTCACTAGGTGTATTAGTAATCAAACATTTGGTAAAGAAAAACTATTGACATTTAAGGCTGTACTGTTGTTACTTAGCATTTTTTTATAATAAAACGAAATGTATATTTTCCGTGAACGATCACAAAGATTCATTCATTTTTGATCTATAAGAATTACTCGGAAAACAACTGTCTTTTATCGACTTTCGTGTCCCAAATTATATTCTCGCAGACACGTAATAAAGTGTCCAAGTCCGTGACTAGAAAAGAAAACGACATCTTATGAAACTCGGGAAAGAAATTAGGTAATACACTAATATTAAGAAGGACAAAGTCTTACAAACTCGAGAAAAACTAACGTTCTAAACCTCTGACTAGTTGAAATACAAAACCTATACCTAAAATAAATACAAATAAATTATTAAAATTAGATTACAACAAAAATGATCAAAAGTTCAAAATGCATTCGAAAAGCTATCAGCGCCATTTTTCGCCATCTTTATTGAGGTAAATATTTGCACCATTAAACGTTTTTAAGAGGTGCGAAAATTAACAATAGTGCTGGGAAAAATCATGAAACGAAGTGGGTTGATTAGTTATCGATAAATCTTAAAGGTGCTTAAAGGCGGAAACAGGTGAACCAGTAATTTCAGAATTAATTTCAAACGGTCGAATACAATCTAATGTAACATGAACACTAAACATCTAATTCATTAACCATGCTTCGTCTGTATTTGGTACTCAAAATAGGCAATTTATTATTACTCTCATTTTTGTTGCACCAAATATGATGTGCGTTTTATTAATTAGACAAATGAGTACTAAACCAGAGTACGCAATGGCAATGACATATTAAAAACACACGTTAAGTTTAAATTCCTACACAGATATAAACCTTAAAATATCGATTAGCATTCAAGTTCATTATGAAAAAATATATCATCGGAAATATTCTTCAACTTCTCTCCTTATCAAACCATTCAAGAACAACTTATTTATGCATTGTGACAACCGATTTTATAACTACATGTCTAATAACATTTTGGCAACAAATAGTATTTTCTTTTTTTTTTAGTTTTTTTCCTTCAATTCAACTGCAAAGTCAACATTTCAAAGTTCCTTTCCCATCGATTTTTATAATCGTCTTTAAAGATAGAAGACATAGAAAAGTATCGATAGAAGATGAATATCGATAGCATTGGCAGCGGTTGAAGAACTGAGCGTCCCATCTCTAAAATTTGGCTATCAATAATTCAATATACAACAAACCTACAGATCAGTTCGTCAACTCGAGCCAACCAATGAAAATTAAGTTTAAATTAGACACATTAATTTAGTTTTTTTTCTTTTTTTAATTCCTTTTCTGTCATCAGTCTTAAAATTGAGTCATACCATCTGACTAAGAAATGACAAACCCTTATCTAAAACCTTTCTAGGCCAAAACTAACTTCGGTTGTGAGATCGGAAGATAGAGGTATAAGGAGATATTAAAAGTTAGGTAGGTAAGTGAGACGACGATATTTGGAAACGGTTTTCATCAAGTTGTTCTTACTAGTTAGCGTCAGTTACCCGACAACGTATTTCGTTAAGGGTACGACAGCATATTTCAGTTAAGAGGTCTAATGAAAAGGCTGAATAAGGCTTTCAGGGAAATTACACAATTCTTAACACATACATTATTGGTTTTAGAGTATCAACATTTAATAGTTTTTTTTAATATTACCTTAATACTAAAGAGTACAAAAAATAAAGGAAATATTGAATATGAAAAACAACAAGTTTTCAGCGAATCCTCGCATTTTCATATAAGAACAACGTTTTTATCGTTTACAGTAACATTAATATTTTACTTAAGAAGTAGAGATGAAGTAACATTTAAGACGACGACTTTCGAAGTGTTGATAACATCTAGCTAGAGTGTCATTTCATAGCGAGTTCCTGGGGCCTGGCACGCGACTCGACATAACAGATTAACCAACTAGTATTCTTGACCAACACTCTTTACAATATTTTCTACAATACCTGCTAAGTTTCGATGCTTTCAGAATTATCGTCAGCATTTTCCGTAGCGGACAGCTCGATGCCATAATCGCATTCGTTTATTTTTCCTACATTACGTAGTCAAGCGTCGCGACCAGCCTTCGAACTCTCTCAAACCCTCACTCATTGTTTCCCTTCGATTATCCTCAAAGTATCAAAAATATTTTCCTTTCCTTTAGTGAAATCGAAAGATCATGACCAGTCTTAAAGTAAGTTAGGTAACAATTTCAAATGGCGATATGCATTGAAGTGAAACCAACAGTTAGGACGAAGTAAGCGAACTACGGAGAACTACTGCAACATCTAACTTACTGTACGATACAAGGTTAATTTAGCACTTACTCTAAAACATTTAGCCCTGGTTTACAAGTTTCCGTTTTCTGTTATCATCAAATCGTCCATCTGAAATTCAACCTCCCAATTTCTTTTGTCAGAAAACGGATGCTTGTAGTCCACGCGATGATGGAACGCACATGCGTGAAGGACTCTACAAAATACCTTTTGAATTTATCAAAGACTCGACATATTTACCTCAACTTTAAGGCCACGGAGCAAAATGGTGTTTCAGTAGATAATAGTAATTATTGAATAACTATGTAAAGATGACACTAATCTACGGCCTTAAGTAAAGTTCCCTTCGAAACGATTGCTTCATCATCAGACGGGAAGCCGACACGCGCATCAAGTGTAAGCTTATGACCTCATACATGACAAGATCACATAAGAACCAACAGAGATTGGTATGACAGCTGACATTGACAGCGCCAACATATCTCATCATGTAGTAGAGGATCATAACATTCATAACACATGTGAAAGAAGCATCACAAGTGTTCTTAAACCTAAGGTATACTTATCCAGGAATGCATTGATTGAAAACGTTAACACTACATTGTAAAAAATATCGGTGTCAGATATACTGCACGAAGCTCAATGTGTGTCTTACCTACTATACTAACGTAGACAATGCAATGTCTAAAAATACACTACTCAATACGCTAAGTAGGATATCATAATATAGTTTCTCATAAGCATAGTGTCATACAATGGCAGGATGTCGTGTTAATTGAGTGTGGACATAAGCATCGTATAACTAGTAATCTTAGTGCGTACATTAACAATAATTACCTAAGCATATCCAAGACTAGAATCATTTAGAAAGATTCCAAATTTGCTTCCACTCAGACAGCCAGTCACTCCTAAAATTTTGTCTATTTCCAAGGGGTCGCCACTACGTGGAAGATATGTAGTTTTTAGAAACAATTCACTATTAAACCTTTTATTTTCAACATCCGTAATCCAAATCGTGTTAGTATTGTCAATAATTTTCAAACAAAATAAATTATCGCGTACCTAAATTTCACTAACCGTCCCTCATTTCGCAACTTTATATAAACATGATATGTCATTTGCTACTCCCTTTAACCAACGCATCATATTTGGAATCTTTCCATTAGTAAAAATATTTATAACTAAAAACCACACCTTACAAATACAGATAACCTAACACGCGAAATGAACGAAACGCATGCTAGCATTGCGTAAGATGGACCTCGTCTAATAATCGTATATGGGTCGGAACATATCTTACGGCTCCCAGATGCGTTTTCGTAACTAACGGTCATAAAGACGACACCAATCTTAAAGATATAAATGGTTAATGCATGGAATACGAACATTAGCCTAGACCTATCAGTAACATTAACATCTAAAGAACTTCTACTACACTTCTATAAAAAAATCGCCATCATCGCGAAAGTAAATACTATCGTAATATTAAACTAAGTTTAAGCGATACCAAAATATTATTTCCACAATAAAAACTGTCTCATAAAATTCAAACGTGATTTAAAACATTTTAGCGTAGCCTGAGGAGGGATGGTTTGTGCAAATATGTGCTTTGTTTTCTTTCATCTTAAACTTACAACGATCACAATTTTTTGAGATTACGTAGACGGTAATCGAACCAACACGAGTATAGGGCCCGCTCCTAACTACTCGGAGCAAACCTCTCTACCCCAAAATATAAATTTTAACCCCATATCTAAACAAGTTAATTACAAAATCAACATCAGTCAATACAGTAAAATTATCGAATATACATATTTCATGAAAAAATACATCAAAAATTAAGTGAAACACCAACGTTCTGTGCATTTCATTAAAATTATCGGCGAATTAAACTTTTCAACAACGCTACAACACCGCCTTTAACTACCAAGCAATGATATATGACCATCAAATATGATAAAATCCATTGGAAATGAATACAATTCCTGAGCAATCGTTAATATACGACAGATCTGTATAATGTATATTATGTATAATGCGACATGAGCTTATATATACAAACCCCTAAGTACTAAAATGACCAACCAACGCAAGTTCCATAAAATTCAACACACTACGCGAATGTCGACAGGCGACATGACAAGCTAACTCGATACAACTACTCGATGACACATTAACAGGTGAATCTAACGACACAAGTCTGATCTAACGTTAAAACTAGCGATATGGTTACTCCTAAACAGAATAAACCTCACAAATTCGAAAGTCCCTCGTTACTCCCTGAATTTAAATAACATCTTACAAATATCGTTGATTCATTATAAAAATACACACTTTTCATCCAGTCCTGGTTTTCCATCTCGCATCCCGCCCCTTATTACTAGAGTAATACATACTACCAACATCGTAAACGCTACTTTATTTACATTTTCTGATTGGTTTCGAAATGAAAATGGGATTCGGGAAGATGGGGCGAACGAAAAAGCTTGAAATTTCATCAATGATCAAGTCCGCAGCGATAAGACGCTCTTGAGAAATAAATACGATTCAGATGATATATATATATTTATAGATGGAAGGTAACAGCAGCTTTGGAAATGGAAAATTCTAATGGACATGACATTTCGAAATGATGAAATAAATGATTTGTTGAAGAGTTCTTATCGTTATCTTAAGGAAACAGCTGAGTATAAAATTATAAATTTTAGTAAGCCTAGCCTGTGCTTACTCTATTAGGTGCTAAATTTAGTAGTTAAGTGTTCCCTAGTTTAATTGACTTGGAGATTGGGTTTTGTTTGCGCTTTTTTAAAGCCGTGCTGCTGAGATGGGAGAACTGTAAAATATCACCTTACAAACGAAACGACAAGTTTTTACCGTAAACTTAAATCGATAATTCATCAAGTGGTTTTTATTAAAAACTCCGGCGAAAAATTTATCGATTCCGCAGTGCAAGTATCGTTCTTATCGATCGCATAATTTGACATTTAGAATCGTCAAAATTCGATAAAAATGGTTTTATCGACAGTTGCGGGTACGTTACCAACTTAGTCGATCGGTAGACAAATTCGTTAAATTTTAACGAATTGGCAATGGTGTATGTTTACTATATTTTGATTCTGACAAACGAAAGTGATTAACAGTGATATTGACAGTAAACTAGGGACACGAGTTTTGACATTTTTTGAAACGACACATAGCACTTTTATTTTAATAGTTTTTCTTGTGTTATTGTGAGTATTGTTGTTTAATTTTGGTGGAATTTTAACCAATAATACTTAGGTCGTAACATAAAGTGTGAGCCATTGGAATAAATGTGTGTAAAGTGGTTTTTCTAAATGTAAAAATTCGTGTTAGGTTTTGAAGAGAAAATCCACCATTTTCTTTTCAAAACCAACGACAGCCGACTTGATAAATGACTTGACTTGACTTATTTATTACAATTTTAACACTTGACATTGGCAAAATTGTCTGTCGAAATGACGGACACAGGCCATTATTGAAGAGAAGAAGAAGAAGACAGTAAACTAGTAAATCATGGCAGCAGTGAACGAATGATTTCGATAACTTCTGACCTTGTTTTTGGGGGTACGGATCTTTTGTTGACAAGAGATCCGTACTACCATGGAACGATTCGATTCGATACGTTTATCGACTTTAGCGATCGACAACTAAGCGATCGATAAGAACGGTACTTGCACTAATGGTACAGATAATTACAAAAAGTTAAGAGATGAGATAACTTGTCGATTTTTACTTAAGGCCTGAAGGGTAAAAAGGTAAACTGGCTACATTTTGTAGAAAAGTAAAGCTTCAAGGGATATTAGTTTGCTTAGATTAAGTATAAATATTTCTTAAACAGATATAACCTACATCATAAGAATATGTAACTATTCGTACTGAGCCTAACCGCCTAGCACACTGAGAAGTTTTTATATTTGTATATTAGAATAATACTTACTAATGTTATTACTTTTAATGATTTTTTGTTAGTGTTGTTACATTAAGCTACTTTATAAAATAATAATATGTTTTTTATGTGAAATCTAAAGACCTATTCGATTTAAATAAAAATTTTAAAACTACTTTAGTCTACTCTAGATTTTCTAGTTACTTACAGGTGTTAAATTTAAACTAACTCGGAATGTTTTTTTTTTAATTGGACCACTATAATTTAGAATTATTATTTAAGAGCGGTGTACTTTAAAATGTGCATTAAAAACAAAAAAAGCATACTTACGGTTCATGCAATTTTGATCCCTGACACCAACTGCATCAAAATAGGTCTAGGTACACACACACACACACGTTTTACATACTTACACCAATCCGACGTTTGTGCTAAGGGTTGCCAAGTTATGATATTTGGATGAAATAAGTTGGTTTTCTATAAAACTACCTGTTTGTATTGTATATTGTAAGAGCGCTAACTAAAATAGATCATTATTGTGTCCTAGTAATATTTCAAACTTAAATAAAATAGAAATTCACACATCGCTTCGATTTTAGTCAACACTTGCTACTAAATACCTGTATTTTTTTTGTGCACTTGAATAAATTACTATTTTTACTATCCCTTAGCACAAACATGCGACACACGAAAAATAATTTTAAAAAAAAACTAAAGCAAGCGAGGGCAAAATAAAATAAAACACGCATTAAAACTGTAATGAATTGGTATTATTATAAAAAAGCAATTATACAACAAAAATAAATCAAAACAAAACGATGTACATTAATTTAAAGAACAATTGTTTATACAAATAATTAAAAAAATATAATAATTATAACAACAAACATCGACAAAATATATTTAAAGACAAAAACACGTTCAAATTTAATCAGTCGAGATTTAGAAATGCAATTTTAAGAATGAATCTTTTCAGATAACTAATTTTTACTAACATTATTATGCGAAAAACACAAAAGATAAAGTTTTGTGAATAAAACATTGATTTTAATAATAAAATAATGTTGAAACTTAAAATACCATTTCCTGGTTAAAATAATAAAAACTAACCATCTAAATTGAATAAAAAATGAATTAAAATTGGAGTACACTTTACGAAGGTGTAGTTGTCATAATTTGCAAATTAAAATTCGATACACTATACTATACTTACGATAATGATATATAATACGATGAAAAAATATCTCAAATAAGTAGAAGCGTATGTTGTTACAAAACAGAATCAATTCATGGAAACTACAACGACAAGAAAAACCATCAATGTTGTGAATTCATGAATTAAAAACTGCATTAAGTCTAAAGGTATACCCAAAATTATCTAGCGTGACCTCAGTCCATTACAACGAACTAAATATAATCCCAAAACAAATCAGTGGTAAATAAATAAACGGTTTTGGTCGTCAATCATTGGGAAGTTCAAACTCGAATCAATCATGCGGTAAAATGGGTAAAAAGATTCGTAAAAACAGACTGAGGCTAAGCGGATCCCACGGCATCGTCTAGCTTACAATCAATTAACTCCGTCAGTGGATTAGGCAAACGACAACAACCACTTATCTCAAAACATAGGAACAGGGAAGCCTATTAAATAAATCATTGGTGAAAAATCACTGAATTTTGGACTTTGAGATAAGCGCGACAACATTGAAATTCGTCTAATCCAGCGACACTTTCCAGGGTTTAACTAGTATCGAAGACACGTCGAGATAGCGAGCCGCTCGCAACAAAACAGGTATTACGGAAACTTCTGAATGATCTCTGAATTAGCGCAATATTAGTTTTGGAAAGACGATTTTAAAACCTTTTGCACTAAAAAAAGTTTGAAAGATGATTCGAAAATCCTATGATTAATCACATTATGGTACATATTTACATAACAATACTAAATATCACTTAATAGATCACAACATGATTGTATGGCACACGACTTATAGGTATGCGAGAGGGGGATCGTCGGCGGGTCTTCAATACACCAGATATCAGACAATTTAAAAAGAACATAGGAATATCACCAAATCTAACATTTATAACCTAAACTATACTCGATCAGATTGCCCTCGCAGCTACGGGTAGCATCAGATCTCATTTGTCATAGATTCAGCAAAAAATACTAAAAACTCATTACAAACTACTAAAAACCAAAAAAAACTAATCAAACTAAAATAATTCAGCTAAGACACTCGCACACGGTAATGAAGTAAAAAAATAATAATAATAGCATAATATTCATAAAATAGAAAAAATAAACATTACACATGCACCGTATAATACCTACTAATCGCTAAAAAAATAATAAAAGTGTCCATATAAAAATATCTTAGCATAATAACAAACTGTATATTTTTGTATACCGAATAAGGGTTAATACTCCAGTAAGTAGTAAACGCGACCGGTATCGCATTGATAATCAGCTAAAAATCTCAAAAAATCATTAAAAACAAAATGCTAGCGAGACGAACATTGCCTAAAGAGCTCTAATAGTTACTACCACGTCCAATTTAAATACTATCATCGAATAAAAACGAACAAATATTATTATCAACCAAACTTTACTATTTGATAAAAACAACTTCGTGGGTCTCAGCGACTAGGCGGTTACGACGTCAACATTTAAAACAAGATCGTCTTTCGCGTTCCTTCCATTAATTTCTACTAGTATCGGAAGATTCGAGGATGGTTTACAGCTCTCGAGATGTGGCAGGTATCCAGGGTACCGGTTCGAGCCCTATGAACCACCCGGAGAGCTAGATTGTGATGCTATTACAATAGACCTTCAGTAGGTTTACTCTAAAGAAGTCATTGCTTCAAACGCCGCAGTCAACTTTGTCATTGATAAAACCCCTAACATTACATTCCCCTTTAATTTAGTAACTACATCGAGAGGGGTAGTAACCAAAGATAGTCCAATTTAACACTTATCTAATAATAATGTAACAACTCTTACTTAATTTTCATAATGATAATTCCACCGACACAGAATAAGTGCTAGTTAAAACAGGGAGTGCTATAGTGTCGTAGAATACCTTACAACTAACAACAACACCGCTCGATGATCTCTTATTACGATAAAATCACACGCTTAACGCCTAACAATTTTTTTTAAGTAATAATAGTAAAATATTGGTCCAACAAATGGGCTAAATAATACGAATGCCCTCATTTTTCATCCCTAATTAAACGACGTGGGACACGAAAAAATATTATCAATAGGTCAAAAATGATAAGGGCTCGAGAACACCGCAAAACTATCGGATCCTTTCCAAATAATCTCCTTTCAAGGTACTCGAATAACAACGTCAATACTATAACTAATCTCATACAGTTTCGGAAATAATTCATCAGAGATCTCATGCCGAGAAGTATCGTAAGGTTTCCCACAGGGATAAAGTTGATCACATCGAGACAGCCGCTATAACACTTGCCACTTACTAATAAGGAGTCTCTTTCACTGAGTCACTCTGAACTATGGTAAAATTGACACGCTTGTCATTGGTGTTCACGGTTTGCCTAGCAGTGTGCCGATTTTTCTATAGTTCGGTCGGTTCGGTCATTCCGATCTCCTGGGGAAGTACCTCGAGACTCACATGCCTATAGGCGGCACTTGGACGTAGCGGTAGATGTAGAGACGGTAGTCCTTGCTTGCGAGCACTACCGAGCCGTCGTCCATGAGCGCCACGTCGAAGCACTGCGCGTGTTTCACCTTGCTCTCGAGAGCCGACACCAGCTGTCCGTCCTGTGTGAATATCGTCAGGTTGAAGTTGTTGTGATTATCAGCGATCAGGATCTCGCCAGCGGCGTTGATGCCCACACCGATCGGGTAGTTGGTGACGCCCTCACCGCCAATCTGGCGTAAGTAAATGCCCTCGTAGTTAAACACTTTGACGCAGTGTGCGCGGTTGTCACTGATGAAGATCTCTTGTTTGTCGTTCACTACGACACCGTTCGGGAACTCTAGGTGCTTGGAACATCCGAATTTCTGGAGCACATTGCCGATCTGATCGAAAATGATGACGCGCATGACTTTGCATTCGACGACGACGATTCGGCCCTTGTTATCGACAGTAACACCGCGCGGGTGCTGAAGGATGTTTGCACCGAACTTGCGCACAAACTGACCGTATTGGTTGTAAATCTGTATTTGGTGTGTCGGAGACCGCTCGGTGACAATGATGTCGCCTGAGGTGCGCACGACGGCCACTCGATTCGGGTACAGAAGTTGGCCGTCACGTTTACCGCATTCTCCAAACTGGAATTTAAAGCGGCCTTCTTTGTCAAATATCTGAATGCGGTGGTTGTTTGTGTCCGCCACGATGATGTCGTTTTGGGCGTTGACAGCGACGCCACTCGGCTCCGTAAACTGACCTTCCATCACACCAAACTCACCGAATTTGCAATGATAAATCATTTTCTGTCGCTTGATTTGCGATTTCGGCGGGAAGATAGCTGTAGAGATTAGTTTGTTCGTCAAGTCCATAATAGGATCGGGAAGCGCGGACGCTAGTGTGTAAGGGTCAGGCGTGGTAGGCGGAAAGAGAGAATCGCAGCCTCCATTAGACCATTTCTCGTAAGGATTAAGCCCGTTTAAGTTTATATCTCCAAGCGAAGCCGTCGAGAACGGCCCGAGACTATTGACGCTGTTGAAGCGTTTCGATATGATGTTCGATTCAAAGGGCGATGTGGACTGGCTGGTGTGTCCAATAAGGCCGTTCGTGTAAGGGCGGTCTAGAACTCCGTTCAATCCGCTCGGCAGATGAATACCTCCATTCAGGCTGTTGGAGCTGCCATTTACACTGCTGCTGCTGGAAGACGATCCTCCGTTCAAGAGGCATCCGTTAGCTGTGGGGCGCGCGATAGGGGGCTGTTTCGAAGGCCCGACGTTCGCTTCTGAGCTAGAGCGCACGTATCCAAAAGTGTTTCGCACACCTACTTGTATGGCCTGATAGTTGGACACGAATTCAAGCTCGCAGGCGGTTTGCATGCTCTGCTCCGGATTGGAGCTCATCAGCGCCTGCAGTTTAGTGTCCAACAATTTCCTGAACATCAGAATCTCGGCCAGGTTAGCGCACTTGGTGAGTCTTTCGATAAAATCGCATGTCTGGTAGATCTTGTCCACCGTCTCCTGAGCTTTCTGGCCAACAACGGTCAGAGCGATCTGCTTGGTGGAGAACAAGCTCTCCAGTTCCTTGAGCAATTCTTGCTTGCGCTCTTCTAGCATCGAGCGATAGAACTGGAACGTGTCGTTGATCTCATTTTGAGCTTTGTGGTACTGGACTTGCAGTTTACCGGCAGCGTGCTCAACAGTTTTGACGACGTGTCTTATTTCAGTAGCGCGCGTCTTGGCTTCGGTGACGATCTGCTGCATGAGCTCAAGCTGCTTGGGGCCAGCGTCAGCGAGGTGCTCGCAGTCATGCAGCGATGCAGGGTGCTCCAGGATCGTGCATTCCTTGCACACCGGCACCGAGCACGTGCGGCAGAAGTACTTGAGGATATCATTTTTATGTCTGGGGCAGAAGGCGGTCTTGTCGCCGTTAGCCGTAAGGGTCGTGCCCAGCAGGCTCATCTTGTCGTCTTTCAGGTCGCCGAACGGCAGCACGCGGTGACCTTCGAAGCAGTGCATGAATTGGTGCGCCATGACGCAGTTCGGGCAGAGGTAGTTGGCGCAGTCGATGCAGCGGGCAATGGCGTCCGACTCCTTGGATTTGCAGCCGGTGCAGCGAGCGGTGGGAGAGCTGGTGCTAGCGCGGGGAGGGCCGAGCAAGTCCGCGTCTTGTTCGACGGCGGCGGCGATCACAAGGTTCGTCAACAAACCGTGCACTCCACCAGCAGGGAGAGTGCTGTCTACACGGCAAGTCACGCACGTTACTTTATCCGGGTGGGTCTGCTCCCTCTCGAGGCAGGGTCGGCAGAAGGTGTGGAAGCAGTTGAGTACTTTAGGGTCGATGAATGTCTCGCGGCAGATTGCGCAGATGGTGTCCAAGCCGTCGAACTCGCGTAGGTCACATACGGCAGAGTCACTGGCGGGCGGCGAGGACCCGCTGAGGGTCAGAGGCGAAAGGGAGCCACGCTCCAACGAACTTATTGAGTTGGCACCGGGCAGCGACTCAAGGGACGGGGTGCGAGAGGCCATCTTCAGGACACCGGCATCCCTGAAACAACAAACAACATCGTTAGATAAATCTTTTTTACTAGGCAGCTTTTCTTATTGCTTAGCTTTTTGATGACACGTCGTCCTCGTAAAAACCAGACGAGACATTGACGATATTGCCCCAGAATATTGTAGCGGTATGGTATGATGTGTTATAAAATGATTCACATCAATCTTTCGCTTTATACGACGTTCGAATTTTCTATCGATCGACCTTTTACCGTGGAAAATTCAAGTATAAACCGTAAATGCATTTTCTTTTACAAAATTCCTGACCTTAGCTAAGATACAGGGAAGGTTGCACGGTCGTTTACGGCGCAACGTGATAAATAGAAGAGCTTTGCTCAATATTTTCGGTAAATTTATGAGCAGTCGAGTGTGAGGCCGGAAGGAGTCGAACGGAGGCTGGGACACATCAATAACGGTAGTAAGAGTGCACCGCGGGAGTACCCGGGGCCTGCAGCGGTTGCCATGGCGACGCGAGGGCACCGCGTAAGGGGATACTACGTGCTCGTTCGAATTAGAGGGTGGATATTTATTTCGACTCCCGTTACTTGAGGGGAGATATTCGCGAGGTGAACGACCGTGGCTCGTTGAAAATTGTACGCCGAGTTATAAAGCTGTTTAATGTTTCTAATTTAAGCTGCAATTGAGTTGCAAATCGCAATTTCGACGGCGGTTTTAAAGCTAAAATTTACAAATTTACGAACACTAGAAATGTTTGCAATTTTGCTCTTTTAGTGTCTATTGGGTTGAAAATTACTTAGTTTACGACGCCATACTACAAAATATCCTAGGGCAAAAGATAACAAACAATTTTATAGCGCATTGTTTTGAAATCTGAAATGATTCAACTAAGAAGTACGTTTGTTGAATTATACCGCGTTCACACTATGCCCATGCCGCTGCCGGCATTATTGCCGTGGACTTATTGCCTTTATTCTTACTAGGGAGCTAGGGCATGAACTTGGGCCGGCAGCCGGGATAAAGGCATGATCGTGTGCAGAACAAACATTTGAGTGTGGCAAACGTAGATGTTTGTTCTACGTCTGGGTGTTACTAAGCTTTGCTTATTATGGGAGTAGAGAACGTTGTGTGCAATGTCCAAGAATATTTATTATTTATTTATTTATTTAATATTTTGGTTCGAGCAACTGAGATGTCGTTATCGTGTAGGTATCGGCAAATGTGCATACAGCCGTCGACTAAATAATCAAACATGAGCTATTCAATACATCAGTGTGCTACGCCGTAGCACTTCGTAGCATCGTAGCAGTGCTACGGTTGGCTAGGGGCCTATAGTGGTATCTACGTGATGAACGTTAACGGGCCCCTGTGTGACGTTCAGAAGTGATAGCAGATATTTGGCGAATGTACAGTCAGCAAAATAAGTTGATTAAAAATTTTAGATTGATCAATTTCATTTTTTTGTGAGTTTTTGGTTATTTCTTTTCAAACCTTTGCAAGAATTGAGTTATATTATATTTTTATGCTATTTGCAATGATAAAACCGCTTATAACATTTTACTATTGAATTTACCTGGATTTTCAAAACTTAATTTGTTAATTGACAAATGTTGCTGAATGTACTTTAATAGGGTATTGAGACATTTTTAGAGTATATAATGATTTCAATAATGATATACTTAAAAAAAAAAATTTGTCGCTTTTATTTTGAGCCGAGTTTAAACATTTTTTTTTTCCTTTTTAAGTATGCTCGCAACATATATATATATTATTGTATTTGAGATAGATTGGACAAAAATAATGAGAAAAGTTCTATTATTTTGAGCATCGGAAATTGTCTTGTCAAAATCAGTCTCTGGTTATCAATATCTGTTTATACATGGCCGAATAAACCCAGCTTCATCCATCCTCTGTTGATTTTATGCAAATAACACACAATCAGCTTTGGACCTTAGACGCTGATGTCATTTCGCATATTCAATGACCGGGCTTTGCCTCACGAAAGCAAACGTCTATCTAAATTTCCGGTCCCGGACCTCCTAAATTTCCACTCTATATCCATCACCCTAGAGTTCTGAATCGCCAATCTTGTTTTCCACCGTAACCTCTATAGGTTATTGTTCAAATATAGTCTCTAAACCAATAGGAGTAAGGTGTATTCCAATCAAGTCTCCAGTATCGGAAACCAGCAGGTTGATTGCACCGCCAATGCGTTTCTGCATGCGAAATGACCACACTGGGACCTGCTGCTAATGAAGATATCCGAATTTGTACTGAGGGACAATTCTCTTAATAAAAACCGAATAAAAGTATTACATAAATAAATAAATAAATATTCACGGACACTTAACACAACGCCTTCTAGTCCCAAACTAAGCAAAGCTTGTACTATGGGAACTAGATGGCTGATAGAATACACACATACATTATTTTTTTTGTAAATACATACTTATAATACATAGAAACACCCAGACACAGAACAAACATCTATGTTTACAACACACAAATGTTTGTTCTCAGTGGGGATCGAACCCACGACCCACAGCACGGAAGGCAGAACTA
Organism: Eulithis prunata; assembly: GCA_918843925.1. Classification (NCBI taxonomy): domain Eukaryota; kingdom Metazoa; phylum Arthropoda; class Insecta; order Lepidoptera; family Geometridae; genus Eulithis; species Eulithis prunata. Next base: position 6,231,439 of record OU974025.1, on the reverse strand, counting down.
CTACCGACTGAGCCATGACGCCTGTCTGTCTGACATTGGAATGTCATGCCATTTTGTGACTTCTATTTGTGTGATCAAAAACTCAAAGATAGAAGATTTTATTAGGAGAGTTAGCCCTACTTGTTGAAAATTCCAGTCATTACTAGACGGGTTTAATTTTGGGATTACAAAGGTATCGATTCTATGTTATTGAAACGACAAAGTGGAATGCTTCGACATTTGGCCCTAGCATGAAAGGCACGATGAACCAATAAGTGAATGACAAATAGTACTTAATATTATGTGCATAAATTATATAAAATGACTTGTTTGAGTTAATATTCTTGTTTATTATAATTTGTTATTTGCTACAGAAAAAAAAATATTTTCAAAGGTTGTTAAAAGTTCGGAGAATGATAAATAAATCAATAAGGTTTGGTATTTCACATCGATACTTCGTGTTATTGAAATAAGAATATTCTACAAATATTTTTTACTAAAAACGGGATATTTACCATGAGTTATGAGTTTCATTATTTTCCGTAACTTCAACACAGTTTCAGGGGGGCAATCGTTGTCTCATAAAAACCTGCCAGGTTTAAGCCTGCCAGGTTTTCTGAATTGTTTTCATACTAAACCATATGACATTAGCGCGTTGCAGCGCGTTTTTTGCACTCAAAAGCTCTTGGTTTTCGTATATCTGCAGCCACGTCACTTGACATTATGCTGGGCAGCGAAAGCAGTTCAGAGCTTGCGATATGGGGGCTGTCAGTTTAGGTTACAGTAAAAATTAGTTAATAACCATGATAGTTACCTACGAATGTTTCTCTCGTGTTCGATCAGCAGGCGTTCTCAGGAAAACCTTCCAAATTATATTCCAAGCTTATAAGTACAATGCCCTGAATATACCGTGTTCGTGTACCCAACCCGTTGCCGAGGTCCTGAGGTCAAGACAACAAAACTTATTTATAGGATACAAGTTATTACCGTATTTGAAAAGGGACACCAATTCGCACCCTACATTTGTATCGTATGTACGCTCAATACCAAATTGTATGCCTTTGTTGGAAAATCCCCAGGGAGAAAGCCCCTTTGCGCACTCAGATAAGGGTAAGTTAGGCGCAACTTTTCTGTATAAGGGTAGTCAAATATTTGTGTTTGACACGAGTAGATTCAAATCAAAGGTCAAACTTTGCACAAAGCTTGGTGAAAGATTCCAATTGAGGAAGTTCCGTTAACACGAGCTTATTCTGTGGTTAAATTACTTTTCTTGAACTAACAATAGGGCGGCTGAGAAGGGAAGATACTGCAGGAGAAGATGGGAAATTGTATGGTGTTTAAAACAAGTTTGCGAATATAAACAAAAAGTCTCGCCAGTTTTTATGAGGGTAGACAGAGAATAAATTGGCTTACGACTGTAGTTTTTAGGCACGGTAGATGTACTCCATATCTTTTGGTAAATCTAGTACCTAATGTAAGAAGGTAGGCAAAGTATTTCAAACTTCAAGTATGTACAATTAAGGATTTATCATCTTGGTAAGTTCCCAAAGTTTAGCAAAGTCAAGTAAGACTTGGTCTAGTCAAACATGTATAGTATGAACACATCAAGTATGCGGGGACTGTTGCCACTAAATACATAAGTCGTACCACTTAAGATGCCAAGATATTTCTGCGCAAACTAATTCATTGTCCTAAGACTGGAACTTGGGACGCCATTAATTGCAATAAGGTTCGAAGCAGATTACCGAACCCCAAAAGGCCTTCCGAACAGTCGTAAATCACAATAAAGGGACAGGGAAAAATTAACGTACACGTGCTGGGGATAAGATACAAATTGGTTTGTGTATTACGATTGAAATGAACCGAATTGTGGTCGAGAGAAAGGTAATGCCGACGCTATTATTTTAGGGTAACGCGTACTAATTCTGTGCTATTGTTCAGTGCCAATAGTTACACAGAAAATCACAAAAGGAATACGAATATATTACCTTTGTACTTGCGAAAGGACTTTGGGTTAGAAATATATGATAATTATATTTGGGTTTCTAGCTTTTGGTTTTTGATCGATGGATCCAGAACGAAGGAACCATGGAAAGCCAGTCAATAGAGAAATACTAATAGTTTTTTTTTATATATGGGGATGCAGTGGACTTCTACAGATGATATGATGATGATGAAGATTTGGTTTTAGTTAATCATTGGCTACTGCAATGGCATTTTGGATTTAACAAACGATTTTTTTTCGAATCCTTTACAAAGTTTTCAATAAAATATTTTTTTGCGATCAAAGTAGAACTTACATTGTGTCTGTTGTTGGTTCTTGAAAAAAACATGAAAAATATTTGGCTTATTTAAAAATACTCTTAAATTCCTTTTAAACTCCTATTTCGGTATGTTTCTAAAGATATTCCAAAAAAGATTCTTAGGTTTTAGAATTCTTTTACAGAAATTGGGATTATAACCTGTACTTTTGAAATATTTAGGTCTTCAAGAACACTTTGAATCATATTTTAAAAGAGCCGTGCTTTATTTAGATTTTAAAACTCCCTTTTGACTTCGTCCACGTCGATATTCACTACCAAAGCTAAGTAAAATAATTATATATTCAAAAATATTTGATCCAAAAAAGAAAAAAAAACGCAGGCGAAAAATGACACCCCTCTTTTTAGAAAAGACTTATTGATTCCTAAGACACAGGGTGATGTAAATTATTCAAAACACCCGACCGATTTTAAAATTCATGAGGGGTATAGGTAGTTTTATATAAGGTTTTATATACGGTCTTAAAAAAAAGGTAGTTCTAAATATACCGGTTTTATTCTGAAGATAAGTCACAAAATAAATGTGGTGTCTTACTTTACATCTCACTTTTGTCAACTACGAAACAACTGAATTTGAAAAAAACATCTGTATTTAGTGTTGTTAGTGGGGATCGAACCCACGACCCACAGCACGGAAGGCAGAGTTATACCGACTGAGCTGTGACGCCTGACACAGTGTTATATTTACAGCATGCCGCTATAACATTTATTTGAAATAAAAACGTGTCACGAGATGTTCCAGTACGCCTGATTTATAACATAGATTGTGAGGGATTTGCGCGAAAGCCTACCTAATGGGGGATGAATATTTTTGAAATGTTTTTTTAGGATCTGCCGCTTGTCATGTCATAAACATTCGGATTAGCGCGTGTTTTCGTAGTCGACTCAATTATGTTTGTTTGTTTCTATTATGTTTTGTTTATTTTGTGGTACGTGCTTGTAAAAGTAAGTTTGAAAGATACCGGGAACGTCGACAGTTTAACGTGCCCTCCGAAGCACGGAAGCGCTTAGATGTAAAATTAAATGTCACTAACGGTCACCTATGCAAATAGTGACCGCGCAGAACGTTGCTTAACTTTTTTGTGATGATGTAGGTATCTTGTATAGATCAAATGTGAGGTTACTACTAGGGTATACAAAAAACATACCTAAAAATATATGGAAACCTGACCTACCTTATTTAATCTAGCGACTAAATTCAGCCGCAGCGCCAAATTTAATCAAATATTATTTAATTTAGTCAAAATTATTAATACATTCTCAAAATACGCTCCCTCAACTTATGACGAAACTTTTAAGGGTGGGACTACATTATCTATATTTAATGCTCACTTTTATATTCCCCGCTGCGTGAAATCTAATTAATTTAAGCCAACGAAGATTTTAAATATTCCGAGTTTTATCATTTTACTATTATTTTCTCCCGGCTTCGTCGGTTACTTTTCAAGTTACACTTCTTTCTGTAAGTTACACACTTCTGGGTATTTTTTTAATGAGAAATACTTCGAAACATCACAAGGGTCATATCTGAGCTGCGTGTCGACGTAAAGAAAACGCGTTCGTGGGGCAGTTTGCGAAAATGTTCATCAATTTATGTTGCTGACGATACGTTCGGTTGGTTTTCCGTAGCGATACATAATAAATGTTGTCGCATTCATCCAGCCCTCATACATTATGTATTTACCATCAACTTGAAGTGCTTGATCGCGGGAACTCGACGGAAACTTCAAATTCATCTTAGAATAGTCTCGTATGCTCAAAAAAGTCTCACGCATAGGTAAAAAGTATAGACTAGTAAAAGTCACTCTGGTAAAGTTTTTCAGGTAAAATACCACCGTAATTTCGGCGCCCAAGCAGTGATGCTCGCATTGCTGTGTGTGTACCTACCCGGTGCAATTAATTTCCCACAATCCCTACTTGTTCTACCAACCCTACTTCTTTTCCCACAAACCCTGCTTGTCCCACAATTCCTACATTCGATGTTTACTTCTTCACTAATTTGTTGCACTATATCCAAAAAGTATTTTCCTTAATGCGTTAATTTTTTTTTGACTTTATCTCATATGAAATACTAGAAAATTCTATTTAGTCAAACCAAATGGTTCAGCATCAGTAGACAAACGTAATATCCGTAATTCGCGCATCAAATCACCAGGCAAGCCTAATTGCCCAATAATTCATAGAGTCGCGACAAACACGAATAAACGCGATTTGCATTTAGCTTGCGAAATGAACTTGCCTGTGGCTCGCGGTTTCATGAAGTTATTTGTTGCAGTCGGGAAATAAAAGTACAAGCGTATGAGCGTACTTTTATGTAGCCAAAGTAAATAAGACTAGCAAGGGACCGAAAAGAATAGCGTAATAAAGAGGAGGCCTATACTCAGCAGTGATGATGATGATGATGAAGTAAATCCATTAGATCATTTAGATGAATATAAATATGTAAACATCTTTTTGAAATCTGTTTTCTGATTAATATCTTGAAAGATATTCTATAGTATAGATAATTAAAAAAACAGATAAAGACATCGTTCAAGCAACTGTTGGATTTTTCATTAGAAGATATTCTATAGTAAACATAATAAAAAAAAAAACAGATAAAGATATCGTTCAAGCAACTGTTAAATTTTGATTAGACAGATCATATTAAAATAAAATAACTAGTTTCAAGACTCAGATAACATTAACCCTACATTTTGCGACTTTCTGTAAGTACTGATTGAATAACTGTGATTAGTAGTAGAGCTCTTTGAGAGAGCTCGTCCAGGGAAGTACTACCACCGTGCCTATTTCTGCCGCCAAGCAGCGATGCTCGCATTGCTGTGTTCCGGTTTGAAGGGTAAGGCCGCCGGTGTAATTACAGGCACATGAGACTTCAAGATCTTTACGTCTGAGAGTGATGGACGCAGTGCATTGCGTTACAGGGCACGTCCTCATTGGACTTGCTCTGTGAGGTAATGCATTGTTATAGGCAGAAGTTAATACTTAACATCAGGTAAGCTATCAGCTTGTTCCATTACTTTTGTCATAATAAAAAAAACTCGTTTTTGTTTTTATATTTGACAAAACGAATTCAGGCATATAGGGTCGAAGCCTAATACTATCATTTTGTGATTATTGAGCGATGACTCTGTTATAATTATGTTAGTTTGTTAGTTATTGCCAGCGATTTGTTTGTTAATTGGCTAATACTAGGACTCTATTAGTGCATGATTCCGTAAAATAATGTTTGACTAATAAGGCTGCACGCGCACTTGGCCAGCAGTCGGTAAGTTTACATTTTTCGTTTGACAAATTCAACGACTTTATTTTGAGGGGCCAGGAGGGACATATTCTATCCCCATACTGCTCACAAAATCAGCCTCGTACTCCCTAGCTTGCCTGCCATCCTGTCAATTTCTGGAGGGATGACTAATCCTCTACCACTATCCTTGATAGTAATTAAGTATGCTTTAGAAACACTTTTCTAACGAACTGTACCTTCCATTGATTAAGGTAGAACTGAGACATTCGTAGCATAGCGGCACTTTTATTTAGGTATTTTAGAATCCGTGCAAAGCGGGACTCGTGCATAGCGGAACTAACCCAAATGATGGGTTAGTTAGGGTTTTTTGGCAGTTAGTTTTATGACATGTAACAAAATGTCGTTGAGCCTCGTATGATCACCGCAGTACAGCCATGGACGCAAGTGCGCCTGCAGTCTAAGTTTCCCTGTATTTTAGGTTGGAACTTACGAGTGGTGCAACTGAAAAACCAAAATAAAAAATTGTGAAAAATCGAAACTGCACATAACGCGTAAATCTTGGTCAGATTTAGTCATACGAACTTAAGTTATTTTTAGTCAAAAGCCAACGTCAGACACTGCCTTTTTGGCTAAAAATAACGTTTTCTAAAATGAAAATTAAATCCAAATAAAATTAATTTCACTAATCAAGTTTTCAGAATTTGATACATGAAAGCGAGACCAGGATTTAACGAATAATTTCGTTAAAATTACGTTATCACGAGATTGCTTCCGGTTTATGCGAATTCCGACTTTATATCAACGCGATAAGACTGAGAGTTAAGTAATTGAAGGGAGAACACCTAATTTTAGACGAAAACCGCGTTGCGACGTCATTTACTTCGTACCGTGCGAAATCCAGTGAATTCCTGTGACAAATTACTGAGCCTACATTTTAGGACGTACTTCTGACTACCCCTCTTAACATAGTACGTAATAGCATAGAATATTAGTACTCAAAAGTGACTTAAAACGCTTTTACATAATCCATGAAATAAAGCTAGTTGACTTCATTTCGAAAGTAATAGTTAAATCTTATTTTCTGTATAACCTTTTTCGCATATTTGTTTGTAAATTATATACGCACAATAAAGTATTTTCATTCATTTATTTATGCACAAATATCTGAAACATTCTCTTTGCAAATGTAATGGAGTTGCAAATCGTAGCACTGCTACGAGTTCTACGGCGTAGCAGCGTCTACGATATTTGCTACGGTGAAGTTTTGCTTGTGTGGGTGTTGTAGTATCGACGTTCAACACATAGATGGTAACTAGACCTTATTGGATAAGAAATAGGAATTTGGTATTTTATTTTACTTTATAATTAAATCGTTCACATTTTTCTCGGTAAAATTACAAATTAAAAAAAATGCCTACAATGATATAAACAATAGAATCACAGTAGCATCTCTAAGCACAGTAGACATCCCCTTACATCTCTCAGTAGTCACAACCACTAACCTCTAATGTTTTATCTCAAATTACCACCCTCTAGATTTGATGTACTCAAGTTCCAGAATACCAGATTTAGACTTCTATTACACCCCCCAGGTAGTACGAGCAATTACCCACAACCACTGAGTTACCTCCCCCCACCACTAAGTTACCCCCCTGTAAGTAACAAATGAGACAATCCGAAATATCTAATGTTTATGAAGCAATTAGCGCTGTTTGATGTAACTGTTAAGGTGGGGTTTCATTGCTTGAGCGTTCGAACACTCTTGAAACTCCGAACAGATATAGCAAATGTTTAATTTTAGCCGGTTGCTCAAAAAATAAGGGCGTCTTATATTAGCTTGTGAGTCCACTGTTGGACATAGGCATAGTTATCACTTAAAATTAGGGTTCTCCATTCATTGTGAATTGAGATCTCACAATCCATTGGTCATTTGACATTTCCAGAGATCTTGTGTTCAGTTCGGCAAAGATTTTACTCTAACAAGGATGAGGTCACATCAAATGTAATTCTGAAGTGAGCATTCTGAGTAACAGTTTTTTTTTCAAAATTGTTCACAAATTTGATATATGCGCGCGAACGAACATAATAATATTAGTTGAGGTGTAGTATTACTGTAGATACTAAGATTCACCATTCATCTTCATTTTGTAGTCAGTATTAGTTTTTGAAAAAAAAACAAAACACTAAACACAACACTTTGTTTTTGAACAAATTGTAACACTTATTTATGCAAATAAACATCTTGTATCTTGTATCTTGTAGACTCGCTAAAGAATGCTCGTTTCGATCGAATCCCTTCCCCTCAAGTTATGCTCGCTCGGAACTGCAGTGCAAGTACCGTTCTTGTCGATCCCATAATTTGACATTTAGAATCGTGTAAATTCGATAAAAATGGTTTTATCGACAGTTGCGGGTACGTTAGCAACTTAGTCGATCGGTAGACAAATTCGTAAAATTTTAACAAATTGGCAATGGTGTATGTTTACTATGTTTTGATTCTGACAAACGAAAGTGATTAACAGTGATATTGACAGTAAACTAGTAAATAATGGCAGCGGTGAACGAATGATTTCGATAAACTCTGACCTTATTTAGGAAGTACGGATCTTTTGTCGACAAGAAATCCGTACTCGCATGGAACGATACGATTCGATACGTTTATCGACTTTAGCGATCGACAACTAAGCGATCGATAAGAACGGTACTTGCACTGCTGTTCGTATAGTGGAAACGCGACTTAAACAAGATTGTTATCTATTCAGGACACTGTAATTGGATCAGATAAGTAAATAAACATAATAGGTGTACATAATGGCTGTTTGCTTAAATACAAATTGTTTTGAGTTTATATGGGGTGTTTATTTACTTGTCTACTACTTGTCTTGAGAAAGGATTTTTAAGATAAACAAATAACGTTAACAATTCTACGAATTGATACATATTAAAATAGGAGTGTATACCTTTATACAGGGTGCTATTAAGAGCACTCGTGAAAACTTCGGAGGGGTTAAAGTGAAGTATAGGCAGTGGTCACGACACACTACTTAGATTAGATTAGAAAATTCTTTATTGCACTTCAAAAATCGTACAGAGGCGAGTTTAATGCTATTTAGCATTATCTACCAACTAACCTGGGTGTAGTGTGGAGATGATGGTAGTGCTTCTAATGGGAAACTTTAAAAAGAAAAAACAACGCCTTCAAAACTACATTAACCTACAAAACATACTATATAAGCTGGATAAAATATACTACCTAATACACATACATACATACCTAACCTAAAAAACAATACATAATAGACTAGAATACATATATACCTACTATATTATACTTAAAATTATATACATATATTGCTCAATTTTTTTGAGAGATCTGTATTGATAGAAAGTGGTGATATAATTTGGATTTAAAAATACCCAAAGATGCAGATTCACGGATGTCCACTGGAAGGGAATTCCACAGTCGTATCGCACTGACAGTAAAGGAGTCGGTGTAGAAGGAAGTTTTATGGACAGGAGTTTTGAGGTGTAGATGTTGAGAGGACCGTGAGGGACGGTCAGAGCAAGAGAGAGGCAAAAAATGTTCTTTGAGATAGTTTGGGGACATAGGGTTGTGAAGAGTATTGTAAAGAAGACAGAGAATATGAGTATCACGGCGAAAACGGATTTTGAGCCACTTCAGCTGGGAGCGATAGAAGGAGATATGGTCATACTTACGCAGTCCGAAGACATACCTAATACAGACATTCAGTAAGCGCTCCAGCTTATTAAGCTGATCTTCCGTGGCGTCGGAATAACAGACATCGGCGTAGTCTATGATTGGAAGCAGCAGTGAGTTGACGAGAGTTATTTTGGCTGTAAAAGGAAGAAAGTTCTGCATACGTTTCAAGGCATGCATGGACGCAAAGATTTTCCTACTGACTTCCGTGATATGGTTATCCCAGCTCAAGTTTTCTGAAATGATGAGGCCCAGGTCTTTAACCTCCGAGCAATAGACCAAGGGAATATCGTTATATTTAACGGAAGGGAGAGAGTTATGGTCTATCCTCGAAAGAAAAGCCCTGCTTCCTGCGATCATCACCTGGGTTTTGCTGGTGTTAATTTGGAGACCAAAATTTTGTGACCAGGAAGAGACAGCTCGGAGATCCTCGGTAAGAAGTTCAACAGCATTTGCGATGTTGTTGGGAGAAAAGGAAAGATAAAGTTGCACATCATCAGCATATAAATGAAATGAAGAAAAGCGAAGTCCCGAGACCAAGGTATTAATAAAAATTGAGAAAAGAAGCGGAGAGAGGACCCCACCTTGTGGAACGCCGGCGACGACGTCACACCAATCGGAGTGGGTGCCGTCAATTTGAACACGTTGCTGGCGTCCACAGAGATAAGATCGGAACCAACTAACTACTTAACATCAGTTTGTGCCATCATATAGTTGTAAATTGTAAATATTGTATAAATGTTTTAACAAACCGTTTTCTTCATGGACTCCTCTGATTTTCATTTTATTTTTTAGCTTTTGATGAATACTTACCTGAAAAAATAAAAGAAGAGGTTAATAAAAACAAGACATTAAAAAAAATTGAAAATATCAATAGGAGTAAGAGTAAGGTACTAAATTTTTAAGACTAGTAGGTAGGTACTAAGAAGATGATTTATCATTTGATTTTATAATATTGCAAAAAAATACCATAATTAAATTTCAAAATAAGAATCCTACAAATAATACAATTATAACAAAGAGTTGTAAAATAACATTCAAAGTCAAGAAGCAAACTCAGTTTTATTTTAAATTTATTCTCCATAACAAGACCATTTCTATTCAGAGACAATGGGAATGTTCAAAAACTCAATTATCCAAAATCTTTTTGCAAATTTAGGCCGTAATCTCGGAATCCGTCCTTCTAATTAGAATTGTTTGGTTTGAATATGCACATAAATCGTACTGCCTTAGAATTTTAATGCTGGTTGAAGCAAAGCCTTGATGGAATTGATATATTCCAGAAATCCCTACCAGTGGGGATTTCAGATTTTTTTTACAGAAATCCCCACTGCTACGACGTGGCATGTCTACGAAGTAGCAGTGGGGCTGACGGAAAGAACAATTATGATATCTGGTGGTTTGCTTCAGTAGGACTGCATGGAATAGTAGTTCTATTTGGAATAAAATCTGCATATCCAAAATGTTCGATTAGCCAGTCTAACAATTTGGCATATTTTTGTCCAAACAGTTAGATAATCGAGCTACTAGTAAGACTGGATGGAATAACCCAGTTTTTTACAGCCGACTACTTTACAATAAACCTACTTTACCAGTTTTTTACAATAAAGTATTTTCATTCATTCATTTAATGTGCCCTCCGAAGCACGGAAGCATTCAGATGTAAATGCCACTAACGGTCACCCATCCAAATAGTGACCGCACAGAACGTTGCTTAACTTAGATCATCGGTGAAGATTGACTAAGCAAGCCTAGCCACGAGCGCTTCGTATCGTATGTAATATATGAAAAATAGGATTCTAATTTTCTCTTTCTTCTTCTTCTCTTCAATAATGGCCTGTGTCCGTCATTTCGACAGACAATTTTGGTTATAGCTTCAAAAATGGAATAAGCTTTATGTAGAACAATATTCTGGAGCGGTATTCGACCTGTCACTCGTATAGTCCAAGAGCCGAGTGCATAACGAGCACCCGATTACTTTTGTTCGCAACAACAGATGTTAGTAACCGCCAGTTGATGGCATTTGTTCGGAAACTAATCGTTCGATTCCGAAGGGCGCTTAGAAAATAATTATTTCAAAGCAGACGGTGAGTTGTTGAATAGCTTTAGTTTAACGATTCGGAATAGTGGAACTAAAACTATAATAAAAAAAAAATCATTTCAGTTATGGTCGCGTCGCGTGCCTTAAATCTACTTGGGTAGTTTAATTAGTTTTATAACCTGGTTTGCTATTAAAAATGATATCCAATTGTATTTTTATTGAATTAATAACACAGCAAAATGAAAACGTAATTTATATGTATAAAAACTAGAAAATCGTCTTTAATTTGATACGGCTTCATCATCAGATGATGATGATGATGTCAGTTAATTGTGACTGTTTTGTTAATCGTAAACACCGCAGAAAAGTTTAACTGCAAAACTACTGAAACGATTTTGATAAAAAAATTATGGGACCAATCTGGAAATTAAACCCTTTCTAATAAATAGTTTTTCAAATCGGTTCATAAGTGACGAAGTTCTGAGGTAACAAACATGAAAAAATTGACCTTTTTGCACTCCCAGGAAGACTGGTAGACAATGCTCTTAGCATTAAGTCCTCCTAGCACTACTTGTTTGTGTGAAATTTTTAAATAAATAAATAAATAAAAAATATACAACTGAATTAAGAATCTCCTCCTTTTTTCGTCGGTTCGGTTGAAAGTACAAAAGCGAACCAAAATCCTGGACATTATTTTATGGTAAGTTTAGATCCCACAAACATTAGCATAAGCAGCATCATTAGCTACAAAGCTATCTTATCTAACTTTAGTCGGATCATAAGTTTTTAACATTTCAAGTTCTCAGCTGGCCATTACAACTCCAAACTCCTTTCTGAGTACATTTCCTTAGAACTTAACCCGGCAAACAGAATACTATGAATAATCCCGCTTTGGTGGATGTTGGTAAAATCCAGTTTACTCCAGTACCATGCCATTGTATATAAATCAGTGACTCAAGTTTATAGAAAATGGTAATTATGAGTAAACATTATGACAACATTACCACAGATAATGCAATAGTCCAGTAACTGGTGCAAAATGCTGACATTTTGACAAAACGACATGACAAATATCTCGCGTGCGCATCCTAGCCCCGCTGGACGTCATCATAATCATCATTTGTTGTTATTTCTTTAGATAAAATATGCACTTAAAGAGTAGGTATCTGACCTCAAAATAGGATTAACAGCGGAAATCAGAAGTGTACTACAGAATCACACACATCACATGAACTCTGTCCCACTTCGAGAACTGAACCCGCACCTCTCCTATGAACATGGCGTTCCAACACAATCGCCCGTGGTCACATATTCTGTTTCAAAATATTGTATATGATCAAAAGAACTTCTGTGAAGTTCGATCATTATTATATGAGTTCACTTCATTCGAAAAGCTACCGAGTACCTAGGAATAGTACTACTACCTGTATAAATATATCTGAAGAATGCAGTGAAAGAAATATAATTGTTGTTATTTGCGGTACTAGTTTAAGCTGTACTAAGCCAGTATATTCCGGATCTGCATTGAGATACGAAGGGATGCTGGATGCTTAGAGTGACGTAACAGATTTCCATATTAATCAAAGGGTAACTGTTTGTTATGCAAAGTTATGATTGCAGCTGCGAGCTTTCCCGGTGAAATGGAGTGGAGAGTTTTTATGCGAGCTCTTGTACTAGTTTTATCTTCATTCCGGTTTTAAATTAGGATTTTTTTTCTACTTTTTTAAATAATGAAAATGCTACAGCGGTTAGAGACGCAGTTTTTAGATCACATCTAAACCCTATATTGCACGAAAATTCTAGACAGGTTATCAACCAATGATAGACCAATCTTGTTTCTAAATGCGGAAACGGAAGTAACAATACCAATCAGACAGACGTCATGTCTTCATCGGTATTTCTGGCTTCCTTGCTGTGGGTCGTGGGTTAGATCCCCACCGAGAACAAACATTTGTGTGTTGCAAACCGATGTTTGTTCTGTGTCTGGGTGTTACTTAAGTATATATTTACAAAAAAAAAGTATACAGGTATATTCTGTCAGTTATCTAGTTCCCATAGTACAAGCTTTGCTTAGTTTGTGACTAAAGAGTGTTTTGTAATATGTCCAAGAATTTATTTATTTAATCAACCAATGAGATATTTTGAATGTTTCCAACCCAAAAATTGGTTATAAAATCAACACATTTTACCGTAAAAGAAACAGCTGACTTCATACCGAAAGGTGCAACATTTGTCATGCTCCGATCAGCTGATGTTTTTTGTAAATAAACATATTACCCGAATACGTCAATGTCGGAAAATCGTTAGTCCGAAAAAAATATTGATGAAGACCGACTTTGTGAGCCAGCTGCTTCCGTCACAGCTGATCGGATATTGGCTGTTAGGCAGCTATCTCGTTCGCACCCAATAAACCTGGCTATTTTTATCTCTGTCCGTGCTTTTAATTTTTCACTCGGCGCCCGTTAATGAGGCGATGAAGCTTCGATCTGAGCGTGTGTTTGACGTTTAGTTTGAAGAGTTTTTGATTTTTTCTGAGCCTTTGAAGAGGCCTGCGGCGGTGATTGGATTGTGCCAAGTTTTTTGATTAAAACTGATCATAACAAGCAATATCTCGTTTTAATTTATAAATTAGTTGCATAATTAGGGTTAACAATATTGGTGGTTAGAACCGTAAGCAATGCAGTCGGACGTGTACCTTCATATAACCAAGAAAAAGTTTGCTAAGGGCTAAGGACAACCCTATTAAATAATACCAGAGGTCTTGCCAAATAGTACGAACAAATAGGAAGTAAAAAAACGTTGGTATGATGAATAATTTTCGCTACTCGACTTGCGTGATAGAAAACTTGAGCGATATAAAACATTGTTTCTCTGAATAATACAGTTCGTTCTCGTGTTGGTAACACTGGCACGCGATTTGAATGCGGCGCCTTTCGAAATTTAAAAATTTAAAATGTATCTGCATAAGCGGCTTTTTGTTTTAGTCTCAAAATTAAAAACTGCCAGCACGCGACTGGCGATAACACGCCGAAGAGTTTTTTCAAATACATCTATATTATTATCATATTACGATTAATGAATGAATGAATGAAGGAAAACACTTTATTGTACACCTTAAAACTAAAAACAAGAATAAAAAAATATGTTAGAAATATAGCTAAACATAATAATTATGTACAATGGGCGGTCTGCTTAAAGAGCGATTTTTTTCCAGCCAACCTTTGGAAAAAAATTATGTCAAATGTAAAGCGAAAATTCAAACAGTCAGCCTAGAAGAACAAACGAGATACTGTTTCAGATAGTATTTTATACGGACAAACTTTAATAACTAGTTTCTAATTTCTATTTAATTTGCATATTTTCATAACTTCTTTTACAAGTAGAATGGCAACACATCGCATGCCCACAAAGCATTTCAGTCTTTATAATTTAGACCTAATTCCAACTTCCGCCTCGATGTGAAAATTGCATTGTGTTCAAAATTCAAATTAAGCTAGGTTACTTACTTCTTTGTTCTATTTTTGAAAAATGTACTTTTTTTATCAAGCAATAAGTCACTGGCTGGCAAGGCAATATACTCCTATAGGAGTGCAAGAGGTTGTATCTAACTTTTTCTTCAGCTTCTACAGTAGAGGTATAGTGTATTTTTTTTGGGTCTGCAAAAAGTTACCACAAAGAAAAATCTACAACTACAAACTTATCTAAAACTGCGTTTCGTCACTTTCACGAACATGCAATGTTTCAAAATGATCCTTATCAGCAAGGAATAGGTATCAGTTCACTTTGAAGTGGAGCATTAAGTTTTAGATAAGACTGTAATGAATGAATGTGACAATCACTAACGTATCGTAACGCGTATCCGAGATACACTGCGCGGTGACAATACAACGTTCCGCATTCGAGCTGGTATCGACGCGCAATATGCCTCGAATATTAGGTTTGCGTCACACGGCGACTGTTAGATTAGTTCGTGTGTACAAGCTCAGTAAACTACGAACACGTTTAAACTTTAGCTAATACGTTTATTGTTTATAACATCAACTGAAATGCAAGTGTTTTGTCCATTAATTACTAAAGTTTGGAAGCTAGTACGTTGTATTGCTGTAAACATGTGAAGTTTTTTTATGAAGGGTTTACGTAAATAGCTACTAATTCAAACTTTTCGTTTTATATTTTATTAATAAGTGTTTAAACTTCGTATACATACATCCTCACAAACGTTCGCATTTCATCATTCATTCCTGCCCTTATCCCACGCTAGGTGGGGTCGGCGCAACATGTTTTCTTCCTCCACTCACTCCTATCATTCGTTAACTCTGAACTCCTTTCACATTCATGTCCTCTTTCACACAATCCAACCACTTCTTCAGCCTTCCTCTACTTGCATACCCAGCCACGCTCATATTCATAACTCTCTTCGTTATATGACTTTCATCCCTCCTCATTACGTGTCCATACCATGCTACTCTACCACTCCTTATCTTTTCAATTCACTAACTTTCGTGTTTATAATATAAAACGATGTTATTCAAAGAGGCAGATGGTGAAACAAGCCCTAAATCTTCACTATCATAAAACTTTCAAATAAACAAAGGTTATTCATTCAACTACTAGTATTTGTCACCAGTTAACAGGTTGCATGTCCGCACTAGCCGGCAGTTATATTGCCGCAATGCAGCTAATCTCTCTATAGGGAGCAGAAACAAATGCCGTAATGTACAGCATTGTGCCAAATGTACAATTCATGACTTTCCCAACGTGCCCGCTGGTCGGTCAGTGGGGCCGCTGGGAAAAATTTACAACACCAAAATGTAAATCAGTGGGTTAGACGGGATGTTTTGTTAAAGTCCCATTGTCAACTTTCTTGGATGGCACTGACTGTCTAACTAAGGGGGTCAGAATTTATTTTCCCAATAACCCTACTTTGTTTAAGATTTTTCTTAAATACCTCATTACCGTCCAATGATTAGTAACTAAAAGTTACTTATTAATTCTTTAAATTCTTTATCTAATGTATTGCTGAGATCTCATGTACTACGAACTACGTAAGATTCTGCAGTGACTGTGTAGATTAAAAACAAGACAGAATGCCTGGAACGTGTTACACATCTAAACAAGCACTAAGCAAAACGCTTACAATATGTGAACAACACAAGTTTTAAGGCGCTTTTCCACTATAGCTAAGCTATGGTACGCAGTTTGCAGCGTTTCGCTTGCTTACTTCAGTCATCAGCCGATTTGCAGCGTCAGTACACTCAGTACGCGCGTAGTATTTATTTGGTGTTTTATAAACGTGTGCTAAGCTATGATTGACCTGACTGCGGCAACACTACGCAAGATACCTGACTTCAATTTGCAGCTCAGTACTATATAGCAATATAGCCAACAGTCAGTCGCTTAGTACTAGCTTGGTGGAACCACGACCTTACGAATATGTGAACAGTTTAACATTCTTACAACAACAGTATCAGATTCTAAAATCTATTCAATTTTGTCTACGTGTGTAGCTTAAGCATGCAATTTTGCTAAAGGGATCTAGATTAAAATCTAGTCAATATTAGCGTCTTTTACAAACTTTGTTTAACACTGGAATGTGTAACTGCATTGATAAACACTGTACTGTCAGATAACCAACTGGGACGTATGTTTCACCACTTCGTCAGTAACTTTTAGGATTAAAAAGGTTTTTGAGAACTATTTTTGTTTTATCATAGCTCGCATCATTGGCACTAAGACCTAGACTTGAGATTACTAGAGATTCCTTTTGGATACGTGAATAAAGCCTTAAGTATCAAGTGGTACTTTTGAATTAGTATTTTTAGAAATAAACAGGATCAGAAGGAACGCGGATGAAGCCGCGAGCGGAAGCTAGTATCATAATAAAAACAAAACACAACAGACTTCACAACTCCGTGCCTCATGATATCAAAGTTGTGTCAATTAAGGAGATATACGGCAAGTGGTACCCACCCTTATAGCGTGGAACTTACGGTTATGGGGGGTGCAACTCACCCCGTGAACGTAATGTATGGGGATCAAGAATAGGGTTGGGGAATGGAAAAATACGATGTGTTGTGGTGGTTTTCACACCACGAACAATTACACCATGGATTTTTCTATTCGGATTTGCTTTCAGTGCATGAAAACCTGCCATGGGTTTAATAAATCTATACTAATATTATAAAAAGGAAAGGTTTGATCGTTTGTGTGTTTGTATTGAATAGGCTCCGAAACTACTGGACAGATTTGAAAAATTCTTCCACCGATGGGAAGCTACACTATCCCCGGGTGACCGGTTAAATACCCGTGCGAAGCCGGGACTAGCCGCTAGTAAGTACCTAATGAAATATATAAATATTGTTGGACATATCACAAAACGCTCTCTAGGCCTAAACCAAGCAAAGCTTGTACTATGGGAACTAGATTGCTAAGTATGTGCCAAATTCAACTTAATTTTTGTGTGTCATCTCTATGACTCCCTTTCGGATCTCTTGACTCATCTCTTGGCAGGCATCATCAATGATGTTGATTTATGTTAGTCTTTCTTGTCTGGAGATACAGTTACGAGCTTTTTCATTTTTAGAAGTCTACCGATCTTGATTCCGAGCTTCTAAATCTTTTTCATTTTTACAAAACAAAATTACGTTGACTTTGTAATTAATTCATCACTTGGTTATAAATTTGTGTTTTTTATTCTGTAAACGCGTAAAAATGGTTCCCCCCCCCCTCCCGCCATGCAACTCGCCCCAGCCCCCAGGCAAAGCTTTTACCTCCTCATTTATTTTGGAAAGTATCCCATCGTAAAAGCAAAATTATTCAGCCGTAATGAAATACAAACTTTTTGATGGTATCTGGAACTTTATTAAACAGTAACTTGAATTACTCGTAGTTCGCCTGCCAGTATTATTTAAAAGTAGAACAGACAATTCTACTAATTTACAATAGAGAGTTTTCCATGTATTAATTCGTGTAGTTTTAAGAGTGCCGCATTTGATTTGCGAGCTTCTTTAATAAATGAAAAACTCTTTATTATATACCTTACAAACAAATGAAAAAGGAAAAACAAATGTAGAATGGACGGTCTCATCGCTAAAAGAGATTATTCTTCCAGGCAACCTTTAAATGGAGAAGAACTTAAATTATGGATGATCGGTCGAAGACAGAAACAAAGAGTTCTTTTTGGTGAATATAATTGCTGCCGCAGTACTCGTGGCGCGCTCGTTGCGTAGCTTGCTTAGTCAATTTACACATATTAATCTAAGTCAAGCAATCTGCGTGGTCACTTTTAGGTTGGGTGACCGTTAGTGGCATTTACATTTGAGCTTCCGTGCTTCGGAGATAACGTTAAAACTGTCGGTCCCGGATCTAGCAGTCGTTAAGCCATGACGAAGGTCCTACGGCGGTCTAAAAACTCCGGCACCAGAGTTGGTCACTAACTCATACGAGCTTGCTTGCTTACCGCAGTACTTCTAGTTCCACATAGTTATCCTCAGTCGTACATTATCTACCAACAGTGTCAGCTTTTAAAAACGACAAGTCAAGGGATCACTGTAGGATTTCTGATATTTTTGAGTATCACATTTATATTCTGGAAAGCTATGGGGATAAATTTTACTATCTCTTTTCATAAAATCTTTTACGGCGAAATTTTATGAGTTTTCTTATAGCAGCTATGTCGTCTTGAGTTTTTTTTTTAGGTAAAAGTAATGGAACAAGCTGATAGCTCACCTGATGTTAAGTAGTAACTTCTGCCTATAACAATGCGTTACCTCACAGAACAAGTCCAATGAGGACGTGCCCTGTAACGCAATGCATTGCGTCCATCACTCTGAGACGTAAAGATCTTGAAGTCTCACGTGCCTGTAATTGCACCGGTGCCCTTACCCTTCAAACCGGAACACAGCAATGCGAGCATCGCTGCTTGGCGGCAGAAATAGGTACGGTACGGTAGGTAGGTGTAATTCGAGGGCACGGTACAGCGATGTAGTACCTACTCGACAGGTGTCGTTTTTGACAAAATGTTATCTACCCACTACGAAGGAAGTACCTATTTAGAGTGACAAATGAAGCATCGTGAAACGTAATTTCTATCTCGGTGGTTATATAAACGGCGATAAATGGTTGTTAAAAGAATAAGGTTTTCATAGTTCGGTAAGAACTATGAATTTTCCACACCCAGCTAAGAATATACTGTATTTCTTTAAGTATAATAACAGTTTTAACCGTGATTGAAAAATAACCAGCATTTCAAAAATCTACTTCCTCCTGCCCTTATCTCACAAAATATAGTACAATAGGTACTACATAATTCTATTTACCAATCAAAGACTTTTCATTTCCTAATAAAAATATTACGTCCCAAAAGCACAACAAAAACTCCCAAATCTAATGAAGTAAAACCGCAAATCAATAATCCACAAAGAAAGTATCCCAAAAGCTCTGTACAAACAGAATTATTTAGATAAAAGAAAAGTACAAAAGTCCAAACCACAGCAAAAGGCGGGGAAACACAAAGAATTGCCACGATCGTATGAAGAAATTCGCGGAAGTCCGAATTGGCGGAGATTTCTTTCGGACAAGGGCGTACTCAGAGCCCGAACGTGGGCAAGTTCAAACGGCAGTGTTTCTTTTTGCAACTGTCGCCTGTCGATTCAAAATATAACATACTCACTAAAACACCAAATGAGGGCATTATACCTAAACATGAGATTTGCCTAAACAGCTATTTACAAACGAAAGATGCCAATGAAGTATGCCTAAAATGTGAAATTGACAAAGCAGCAGTTGGTCTAATGTTGCGTTACCACTATGCCGCAGTCGGGAGGGACTTGGGCAGGGAAGTGGGCACGAGCATAGTGTGAACACGAACATGTCTCTGTTCCGTTTCCCGGCCCAAATTCATGCCCTAGCTTCCTAGTGAGAATAAAGGCGATGTTGCTGTGGCAATAAGTCCGCGGTGATAATGCCGGCAGCGGCATGGGCATAGTGTGAACGCGGTATAAGTTGCCTACAAAACAAAATCTTCACTATAAAAGTATTTGCCCCATGATTTTAACTGATCTGATCTGACCCTGTTCGCTTAAGTTTTATCGGACTGAAAACCAATAAAATTGTATAAAGGATGAACCAAAAGTCGGACAATGCCACTCACCGGATTGCCTTTGTGGACATTTGATACGTTTTAAAATGTTGGACCGATGTCTGATTCATTTTCGTTCAACTTTTTGCTCAAAAAGACTTTCAATATTAGCAATATTGATAATGCTCCCGATTCTGTTGTTGCATTTTTCTAATAAACTGAAATGACAATAACAGCTATAATTTTAGAGCCGTCAAAGTAGCAAAGTTTAGAATAATGCAATTTGGAAAATGAGCCCCGGCACCACGGAGGCCTTAAGGCGGCCTTAAAACTCCGCCACCAGAGCTGGCCACTAACTCACACGAGCTTTCTTGCTTTGGCATGACAAAACTCTCGAACTATTGAGAAACTCCACGCATAATAAAACGGGCGACAACATTAAAATGCGTTTCATACAGAAAGTTTTCAACAGAGATTGGAAGAACAGTATTTTGTAGAATAGAAGTCACTCTTAGAACGTAGTGGTTGTCTTAACAGATAAGCATTTACCACACAGATACCTACTTCCTTTCGTAGGTAATCGTAGTTAGGCGTAGTGAGGTGGACAAGAGAGAGATAAATTCAAGTGAGTTCAAGACAGGGAAAATGAAAAGTTGTCCACATCAATTACATAGGCAAGGGCCTCAGGCGTAGGGCACTACCGCGACTTCAAATTGAGAGATGAACATGAAGTTTGCATAGGGCACGTAACAAGGTTTACAAGGGTGGTGGGTGGTATTTTAAAATTAGGTACAAAATGAAATTGCTTTTCCAGCTTATAAAATATTACTAGGAATAATTCAGTCCCTCACACCTCAGAGAAAGCAATTATCACTATCAAAATTGCATTTTAAATTACATAAATGAACCAACGCCTGCAACTGAGCGAGCAGACTTGATACATTGCCCCTAGACATCACGCTGACAGCTTTAAAATCTAGTATTGCCAGTTGTAAAAACGAACACATTAACTGATTGAATGGCTAGGGTTGCCAGTGGTTGCCGACCGGTGTTATTACTCGGGTAATGACTTCCAGTAACTGGTAGTTATAAATGCGCGCAGAAAATTATTTAATAAAATTATGTGTTTTAAGTAAGTGTCATCTGATGAACATGATCTTTAATTTTATTTAACTTCAAAATAAATGCTGGGATTGAAATATTTATTAAGCAATCAAAACCAGTTAGTTTTCATTTGTTATTGGTAGCCCTGCAACCAGGGTTGTCAGCCGCGAGTTATGTAAATTAAACCGGGAAAAACCGGGTGCGGATTTGAATCCAACATGGCCTCCAGGGATTTACGGATGTCACGAATTTTCCCGCTAATTCTGTGACGCTTGATTAAAGGGACGAAACAAATTGACTATTGTTTGTTTTTTTAGAACATCATTCTGTTTTTTAATTTGAGATTTTGACTGGGGCAACTTTTCAGCTGAGTTATAACTCAATTTCAAACTTTTTGTTTTGCTACGTGGAATTTCATATTGAGCCGAATTAAAGTCTGGTATATTGAACCTGGACTGTTGAGTATTCCGAGAGAAAAGTTCATCACTATTCCGTTCATCATAATTAACTCGAAACCCGCCTGGAAGGTTAATTGGACGAAAACTAAAAGCTTACCCTGAAAATATAGCTATCACGTTATTCTACACAATAAGCATTATACTTGTGAAATCTATTTCAATCGAACGCGGAGTCGAAAGAGACCTAATCAATCATTCACGTTCATCCATCAAAACATTCAACAAGTAAAAACAAAATGCTATCGAGCCCAACCCTAAAAGCAGCGACTGTCGCACAATAGGGCAACACCCTACACGCACGGTAAGGTGCGTGAGTGTGCGTTAAGCGTCACTGGTGTTAGTATTCGTGGCCATGTAAATACAGAGGCGAGGTACGCGTGTGTGCGCGCTAGGGCTGGCAGATGTAGCATTGAACGCAGCTGTCGTTTCCCCCTTCAAGTACTATATTATTCGGCACGCGCTTTGCTTTCACGTAATTATGCATTATTATTATGACCACCTTTTTTAAGCTTATTATTATATTGATTGTGTATGTTTTTTGTTGCGAATGCAGTTGCTATGCAGTGTTGCCGATTCGTGCGGCAGCCGCTAGTGGTGTGACGGATGTCGATGAAATCGTAACATGGCGTTATTAAGCTGTTGAGTACTTCGATAATGTCACGTTATAAATTATTCAGTAATGGTAGTCGGCAAGCGGCAGTCTTTTGTCGATAAAATATAGCTGAATGTATCATTACTATATATTTTATGAAGCATTAATGCTTGGGGCTGAAGATTAATGAAAAATCAATAAGCACATATATAATGCATTTACCGTCACTATCATTTAGTGGCTAGTGGCGTCTAAAAACTATATCACTATCTTGAATTTTATAGAAGAAAAACATTCTTAAATATCTTCTTATGCAATGATACGTAGAAGATTGTAGCTAAACCAAAACGGACTCCCTACGCACATAAATTTCGTTAATGTGTACATTTTGTCATTCGTACCCACTCCCTCTTATAGTTCTATCCCTTTCTAAAATTAACGTCCGTAAGTCCCTCAGTCTATTCTCGCAAGCAAGCGTTGAAAAATTACCTCCATAATGTATTTACGTGAACGGTACTACTTTTATGTGTATAGTAGTAAGATATATAATATTAGTGTAAGTGCGTAAACGTGTTCGCAATATCTCTGGATTATTGTGAGTTCGCGACACGAGTTATAACAACATACATTGTTTCTGCATTTGTTTTACGCACACATGAATACACAGACATGCGCAATTAATGTGATTATGAGTCGAACGGAGTCGAAAGGCTAAGTTACAAAATATCATGTTCAAGGTATTACGACGGCCTTAGTCATGACCTCAAAATCCTCAAATTGAATTTCTTTGTTATGCATAACGGACGCAGTGCTCTTGACTAGACATAAAGTGATTGCAATTGCAAAACAAATCACACGAAGTACTTACGCGATCTAAACGCGAGGTTGAATTATGACCTTTTACTTTAGTGTATTCGGAAAGCGATAGCAAATAGCACATTATCGATTCGTTTATTTCTCTTTTCGAATCAAAACACACCTTTGTCTCTCGATTACTTTGTAAATTCACTCGAAACACGCTAATAGCTTTCAGTAGTCATACCACACGGTCAGAATTCATGTCGCGATGTGTAAACAAGGCATGGCGTTAAAGCGTGGGCAGACGCGCCCTAATGATCACGTTACAATCGATAATCGACTAGTAAGGGGACCGACCCCATGTTTTTTATCGATAGAGTGCGCCATGCGCCCCACCCTAATTCTAACGATTCAATGTTATTGAAAAGCGTCATTTTGAAGTTTTGAATTTGGAATTGGCAATACTTCGGTTTATTTCTAAATCCTTTGGAATCGAGTGTTTGATATTTGAATTTGGAATTGTTTTACTTTTTAATATAAACAAAAGTATAACCTTTGAAAGTGAGTAAAAGTTTTGTTGTGACAGTGAAGTTTCTGTCGGATCTTCGGATTATGAAGTTTACATAACAGATCACAAGCAAAATGGATTGGCTGGGATGAATTTATTACAAACTTAGCCGACTGCATGCAAGCCTGAAGTTTGAGTACGTATAAATTATTCATGACTAGTCGAGCCCGCGGGTTAGCTCGTAGATTTCTTACTGATTTCGTTGGAAGTTTTCTAAGTAATGCGAATATGGAATAAAATACATGAGACTGAGATTAATGATACTAAGGTAGGTAACGAAAATCGTGAAGAGGTCCAACATGTCTCAACAAATAAACAAAAAACTAAGAAACAAGTGACTGTTGCTTCCACAGGAAATGTTGTTTCTATTGATGAGTACTAATCCCTGAATTCTTTTCAAGTGGTTTTATCACAACCCGTATTATTTATGGTACAAATCTAATAAGTAAGGTACGTTATAAAACTACATAAAAACCCTAATAGTAAAAACCTGTGCCCGTAACCTAAGTTTTGTTTCGTAGATTCGTGACTCGATGTTGTATGAGCAGTGGACCGATATAGGTTGAGATGAAGATGATGTTGTAGGAAAAAATGTAGATTTCGTTTCACCAAACGATTTTTTACCATACAAAAATTGGTACTCACTTTTCGCAAATCCACAAAAAAAACTCGGACTCGAGCTTGTTCTACAAATGCAGCACTAAAGAGTTTTCATGCAAACATTAATAAATTAAGGCAATGTTCCAAGTTTTTCTTCTACCCGCATTTTCATTTCACCGTGCATAATTACGTACACGTACACGAAAAATTACGAAAACTCAACTTACGTGTTTTTGTGTTGTATAATACAGTTATTGCGCATATTTTAGTTAAAATATTAGTGTTTTTAGGACTTTATCGTGGAATGTGTACGTTTGAGTGATTATCGTACACACACTAGAATACAAAATTATTGTACGAGTTGTTTTGTATGTAATAGTGTTTTTGTTAGTTTACGTATATAATGCCATCGCATTTAATTATAATAAAAAATATGCCGAGTAAGTTGAATACCAAAACAATTTCACGAAACTTGAATTTACTTGAGAATTTAACAATTTATTAGTGTCTAGTTATACGATAGTAAAAGACAATTGAATGGGAAATAGGACATGTTTTATCCGCCTGCTTTTCCACCCACTTTATAAATATAACCAGTGTAAAAGCTTTAATTAGAATAAATAGGCTGATAACATTTAACATTTGATATCCGCCATGTTCAATCCCAGTCACTTCCTAAATGTATGTATGTATTCTATCAGCCATCTATGTAGTTCCCATCGTACAAGCTTTGCTTAGTTTGGGACTAGAAGGCGTTGTGTTAAGTGTCCGTGAATATTTATTTATTAATTTATTTATTTATCCTTCGAAAAGTGCGACCAATTAGCTCACGCGAATAAACCAAACACCTACGTTGTCACAGATAAAAAAGAGAGAACTACATTTACATTGTCACAGACAAAAAATGAAAAAGAGTGAATGTAATGAACGAGTTGTAACGACAGCAATACAGGATGCAATTTGCTTCGGTTATTCTGCTTACTCACCCATCAAGGCTGATAGGCTGTCGTCGTCGGTCTTTTGAGTAAAGCAATCCTCTTTTTATGTCTAGTAACACGGTTTCTAAGGATGACATTAGATCTAGCGGTTCCTTTTTTTTTTTTTTAAATCAGCAAGTACGTTTATTTTTTTCAGAACACTGTCAAAAAGGTCACTCGCTAGTCTGTTGATAGTCTTGTCAATGGTATACAAATAAGAAGATTCGAGTTCTGTCATTTTTGAAAACAATATTAGCACTTTTATTTTAATAGTTTTTTTTGTATTATCGAGGATTGTGGTTTAACTTCGGTGGAATTTTAACCAATAATACTAAATATCGTAGCGCAAAGTGCGAGTCATTAAATTAAAAGTTTAATAAGTGGTTTCCTTTTGAAAATCCACCATTTTGCCTTTTAAACAAACGACAGCTGATTTGACTGATATTATTTAAATACCTCATTTGACACTGGCAAAATTGTCTGTCAAAATGACGGACACAGGCCATAAATAAAAGCAGATGAAGTTTTAAAGAAAACTACATGGATATGTCGCATTTTTTTTCTAATTGGCCGGTTCATTTATACAAATAAAAAAAATACAAGCCTCTCATTGAGTGAACATAATAACAGTCTTCATAATGAAGTTGGATTGGATCGCCCTCTTTATCGCGTGCGCAATGAATCAATAAAGCTTCTCTCAAACTGAATATATTTCTTAACTATTTATTTTTCCCTCTATCCTGCTCGTTCATTATATTTGCGCTGCGAGTGTAAAAGGGAGGGCCATAAAGCTTATAGAATACAAAGGTAAATTGGTTGGCACCCCTCACAATCTCATGGGTTTGTATGACACGTGGCCGCTTGGGGATGAACGAGGGAATGATTTCAGAGGGTGGATTTGACCAGTTGGCGAGTAATACACGCTTGTAGTATGAATCATTGTGAGTTATGGGCGATTCCATTATCGCGGGTGCAACATTTAGACGCATGTGTCAGTTTAATGTAATTAAATAAAAAGCATTTTTAATCAAATTAGTCTTTATAAGACTACATTTTAATATTTTCTTTCTATATTAGAGTACAAAGATTTTAAAATAATATTTCAAAAGCCAGGAGGAAGGCTCAAAGTGCTATCGCGGGTGCAACCAATTTGGCCCTGCCTTTCCAGATCATACACTACAAACAAATAAATCTGTTAATTGTGATAAATTAAAAATGTTTTGCCATAATATTTTGATAGGTGTTGAATTAACAAAGAACATCAAATAGAAACTGTAAGCAAAACAAAAATGAACTATAGGTTATTAATTTTTTCATGAATCGCGGGTGCAACACCAAATTATCGCGGGTGCAACCAGTCTAGTATAAGTAAACATAAACATCAATTTAACTTATTTAGAAACTATTTAAGAGATCAAATCATATTTATTACTAATTACTACACTTTTGTTGTCGCTTATATTCATTTTTTTTTTCAAATACGGCAATATTCACCGAAAATTCTATAAACTTATTATTTCCTTCAGTCTTTCTCTCCGGCGCTTCCAACTTCGCGATAATATCATCAAATTGCACGTCTGCTATGTCATTAATGACTTTTATGAAACTTTTGCCGTCAATTGTCGTCATAAATTGTACCCTGATATCTCCATCTTCATCCATATCGCTCTGACACAACCCGACATATCGATATTGAGTAAATTTTTAGCCAGTTTGTTTTCATTTCATTACTTCTGTACGTTTGGTATCTCGAGCTCTTTCCCGACGGAGGTGTTCAGCACGAAGTTCAGGATTTTCCTTTAATTTCCGTCTATATTTTGGCGAAGCAGTCTCCTTCTGTTGCTCTGAAGACATTTAAACTGTTATTTGTGTAAAACAAACAAAATATAATAAAAGCACATAATATTAAATATATATCATCAATATTATTATTTCAAGGCATAAAGAAACATCAAAAAATGAAATTAATCACACAAAATGGTTAAGTGACTAAAAGTTGCACCCGCGATCTAACATCAAGATCGCGGGTGCAACCAATTTAAGTTGTTTTTTAATTAAACCTAACAAACATTACACTCTTAAAAACCATTCGTTTAAGTGTAGTTTTAATTTCTTCTTACTTTTGCAAAGTTTCAAAATGTTAGCTCTTTATTTCTGTGAGAAAAGTAAACTTTTATATATTTTCTATCGCGGGTGCAACAAGATTGAAAGTGTATACTAGTAGTCTATAAAACTTAATAAATAGCAACATATACTTACATTTTTTGGAACAGGAGTATAAATGAATATTGTCACTACACGTTTAGCCGGTAAAACTTATCCTCAAACTATCAGCAACAGCTGTTTCGTGCCAGTGTTTCTAGGGTATGACTTTACAGTTTGTACCCACTTTTTGCATGGTAGTATTTTCAAACGCGCCAAAAATGCAAATATGGAGTAAAATCAAATAAAAATATATTTAATATGAAATTTCAAGTTTTTTCTTTGCACTTATAACAATAAAAATAAATAATAACGTGATTTAAAAAAATGTGTCAGGAATCGTCTATAGCGGAATCGCCCTTATAAATCAAAGAGTATTGGGTTTCGGATCAAAGTTTATCACAAACCTTCAGTCGGTAGTAAAATGGGAATTGGAAGTACTAGGTAGTAAATAAATATGTATTTCATCAAGTTGCTATAAATAAAAAGATTGTTTAATTTTTGTATTTAGCTAAGCTTGCGTGTGGGTGTGTACCAGTAAGTAATTCTTTTTACACTTTTCAGATAACCATTACCGTACCTATGCTTAGTTTGATTACTTTAAGGAAAGTCATTTTTACATTTATTTGGGCATTTAATTCCAGTATTTACAGATTCAGCAGACACATAAAGAAAACCTATAGTTTGCAGACAGTTTTTTTATATTACGTACATAGGTACTTACGTAAAATTATATTCGCATGAAGTAATTATGTGTGCACTCGAAACAGAACAAAATAAAGTTGGATCAAAAGTAATTAAGTGTTATTTTAGAAATATATTTAGTGTTCCACTTTTGCCTGTGACTGTACCACGCGTCAGTAATCGCGTTTGATCAAAGCGAGTTGAGTGTGTCACGTGCAGGGTTCGTAGGCTATTGTTGTTAACTGTCCAAGTTTTACAGCCGTCCGGAGGCGTTCTGATGATGATGACGCTAAATCTAGTTTATGGATGTTTCACAAGAACACTGTGTTGATTATGTTAGAGATTTTAATTAAAATGTTCTTACACTTTTTTTAGCGGGTATTGATTTATTTTTAATTAGATTTATTTACCTAATTTAAAACAAGTACCTAACTCTCTTTACCTTAGCCGCGTTTTTACTTTATTTGTAAGAGTTTTATTTATACGTAAACTAATTAACTGAACAAGTAAATACTTCAAGTTAATCCGTAACTCTGCGTAGATATTTTCTGTTTCAATAAAATCCGGTATTTTATCTGTGAGTAGCCCGTGTAAGAGGAAGGAATAAATTCAGAGAAGAAAATTAAAAGCATTCATAATTTTTATTCTGCAAAAACGTTTATATCGTCAATTTTGGACGTTTTTTTGATCAATATATATATAAAACTCTTTTGTTAGAATCAACGCACAGCCTAAACTATAAGTCCTAGAGGTATGAAATTTGGAGGGTAGTATCCTTATATAGTGTAGGGGTGCACTAAGGAAGGAATTTTTAAACGTCACACTCGAAAGGGTAGAACGCGAGCCACGCTGCGGGCGACGGCTAGTAGGTACATATAATTTAAATAAAGATTCTGTCAAGGAATGACTTAAAAATACAGTAAACAAAAAGTCACGAGATTTCGACCACGATATTTGTTTGTATCAAGGTTGTAAATATAATAAGATACATAAATGGTCACTTTAAACCACTTACAATAATATATAACATAAAAGAAGGTTCAGCGAAGGCTCATGACATTACATTGTAATGTCAACGACATTTCAAAATCAGCGAAACGACATATTTGTATCAGACAAAAACTGACGTAAAGTATACAAATTTTGCATCATTAGAAACAAAAAAGTTATTTCTATACATAAGTACCTACAGGGCTGCGATCGGTGTGCTGCCTTGCTTAAGCCTGTCAGGTTTTCTGAACTGTTTTCATACTAAATCATAGGTATTCTGTGACTAAATAGTGACATTTAGAGCATTTCAGCGCGTTTTTTGCCGTCAAAAGCTTCTTGTTTTCGCATATCTATAGCCACGTCACTTGACATTATGCTGGGCAGCGAAAGCAGTTCAGAGCTTGCGATATGGGGGCAGAATATTAAATCAAAGAAGTGTTTCATCGGGACCTTTGGTAATATTATGCAATAGTCCAATATAACGTGATATAACTTTAAAAAGTAATAACAAAGTCTGTTAAGAATAAACAAGAGAATATTGGAAAACTTCGTATCATCTTGACTCGAAACAAAAACTCTTTAAAAAGAATTCGTATTTCGAAATTTAATTAACGGTAATCGAATGCCAATAAACACCTAAGCTTCGAATTTTGAACGATCATAATTTCAAATTAGGGATTTTGTTCGGAAAATTTTCGAATATAATGCCATTGTGGCAGTAAAATAATGAGAATCGAGAGCTGTTCAATTCGATACAAAATATGGAAACCATTTTTTCGTAATAAGTAATTGAATGATTTTTTTTCCCATTCTTTTTTTAGATAATAACATACGTTTCTGCTGGAGATTGCTGCTTCAGAAGTACTTACCTGGAAAATAGAAAAAATACATTTAGTATAATTGGTACAATATAAATGATCATTCTACAATTATTATAATTGAACACCAATATCCCGTAGACAAAAGGAGTTCAAATTTCACAGAACCAATAAAATCGAACGAGCAAGACAAATAGAAAATTAATAAAACATTCCTAAACCGAGGGCGAGAATTATTTGCGGGAAAAATTAATTACTTTCCTAAGAATTCCTATTACCGAGCTATAGGAAAATTTGAGTTCTATTTGCGTAGCGTAGGAAAATGTAGGAAAAAACTTGGAAAAAAACTCCTGTGTCTTTTGAATTTATTAAGAGTTAGCGCGGGGACCGCGTTTGGCCCTCCGCCAGTTTTTGCACTTATAAGAAAAGGTGAAATAAGTAAATACAGAAGTTTCCCTTATCCGTAAAGGCTTTCTCTCTATCTAAAGGATCGATTTGCCGACATTCGGCTTATCGAGAATTGAATTTGGGAGCACAAATTGCTAGTTCAATTTTGGTGAGACATTTCGGCTGTACTGCTCCCCGCCTAGGAGATTTGTGGGCTTCTAATGAATATTCAGCTTAGTCTATCCGATTTATATAGCTAGTACGTAATTCGCTAGGCATTTGGTGAGCCGACAAAATAACATAGGAGCGTGTTGAACTGTATTTAGTATTACGAGGCAAACATAAATTTTGAATGTGAAGAAAGATTGTACTCAAAGAGTTGATGAAGCTTGCAAACTTTAAAACGAACTCTGCGACATAAACAAATAACACGTTTATAGTGAAATGTAAATTCTCGAATAAAATACCACATTTGTAGCGAGCGTACACACGGTAACTTCACCAGTTGACCTTGACCCGCGTTGATCCAATATTGGGCATGCAAACTGCCCAGCCCTGTCCCCAGGTAGGGTTTGGTTTAAAGATCCTAACTCAATCGCCATGTGTCATTGTTTGATATTATTGTAACAATAAAATCTATCTATACAGGGTGTTACCAGACCACTTCCGAAAACGAAAGGGGGAGCTACAGCACACCAAAACCTAACCAAAAAAAAATCAGTTATCCTGAAAAATAATTATAGCCGGAGAAAACAATGTTTAAAGATTTGTATTTATTTCGCCAGCCCGCAATGTACGCATTCACGTAGGTAAGGTCGAGGCGTAGTACTATTATTTATTCTGTGTCGTAAGTGCCTACTAACGTAGGTAGGTACTAACGTAGGTCGCTCGCACGTCGCGTACTTGAATGACCCGCGATGAACTCTCAGCTGTTCATGCTGTAGTAGACGTAATCTGCGTGCTGCGTGTACATTGCTGCTTTATTTATTTTATTTGTTTTTTTGCTTTTTTAAATGAGATAATTAGGTAGATATGTCTTATTATGTTGTACTGTGTGTATGTAACTAGAAAAGAAATTAAAAAGAGATAGTCAAGTCAATTTTTTTTTTCGCGATTTTTTTCGCTTATTGTTTTCAGTATCATGGTCTGATTGGAACCTCCAAGTTTTCGGAAGTGGTCTGGTAACACCCTGTATATCAAACCGTAAAAAAGCCAAAAACTGAAATTAATGATGGATAAATGTATGTATAATGTATATAGCTCAACTGTTTCATATGTATTTTGTAAATATTGTGAATATTGTAAATACTGTATTAGTTGTAATTTTCTTTGTGAATAAACATTTGTTTATCAAATGTATAATGCCTGCAAATAAACAATTTTATTATTATTTTGATTATAAACTAAATATGCAGATCTACTAAATAAACAATTCTAATTCCGAAAATCGAGTTTGTCAGTTTATTTGTTTGTTTATAAGCGGATCACGGCTCACTTTATTGTTTTTTATTGCTTGAGATATTATTTGTTATTTGCGTCTATGTATTTGTTTTTTCCCGTCAAACTAGTACTTCTGATATAAAACCGTACTAGGCAGGTAAACAAAAATATTTTCTTTTTGTATTAGGATGTAAGAGTTCCGATATTTCAGCACTCAGAAAGTAAAAATTTTCTAGGCCACTGAATATTCCAACTCGAAGACGAAGATTTTTAAAGGTGACGCCGGGACGAGAGAAACACTTTTATCGGTGTGTTGAATATGCAGATTTAGTAAATGGTGAAGACATTCTTGTAAAATATTGTAGCGAAATACTACGGAACTGAAAAATGTAGATTTTGATAGACAAAATGCGCTTACGTGCTTTACTTTTGGCAAGACTAAAAGTACGTGGTTACTCAAAACCACGAATGACCACGAATGACCTACGAATGAGTAGTAGTATAGAGCTCTTTGTGAGAGCTCGTCCGGGGAAGTACTACCACCGTACCTATTTCTGCCGCCAAGCAGCGATGCTCGCATTGCTGTGTTCCGGTTTGAAGGGTAAGGGCGCCGGTGTAATTACAGGCACATGAGACTTCAAGATCTTTACGTCTCAGAGTGATGGACGCAATGCATTGCCTTACAGGGCACGTCCTCATTGGACTTGCTCTGTGTGGTAATGCATTGTTATAGGCAGAAGTTACCACTTAACATCAGGTGAGCTATCAGCTTATTCTATTACTTTAACCATAATTATTTTATTTTGACCAATTTTCCTTGGAGTGAGCTAAAATGTGCATCTAACTTTTTTATTGACCTGTAACCAGTGCTTACATGCAATTCACTAGTTTCTGATACCCATGAAGCAAGAATTCTGTCTGTCGTAAGTATTTGAACTAATTGACAAGACTCCTGATAGGTGGAGACTACCCAACGAATATAGTATGTTAACCAGACGAATTCTGTTTTTATTGTTACCGGAACCAACGTGTTCGAAGTATGAATGCACGATGAACCGTTTAGGTTATTATGAAACGACGCGTGCTAAAACCAATCAGAATAAGGAAATGGCGGGAAAATACGACCATTATCAGGTAATGTCAATGTAAAAGCCCATTAATATCGAAGCCGGTTTTCGGACGGAATTAAAAAGAAACGTGGCATAGAGTTGTAGCGAT
Organism: Eulithis prunata; assembly: GCA_918843925.1. Taxonomy (NCBI): domain Eukaryota; kingdom Metazoa; phylum Arthropoda; class Insecta; order Lepidoptera; family Geometridae; genus Eulithis; species Eulithis prunata. The sequence continues at coordinate 6,198,221 of OU974025.1, read as the reverse complement.
CTGATTCATTCAAAAAAGAAGCAAAGTTGCATACGATTACGTTCGTTTTTTGAATGAAGTTGGTATGGAACAACATGGCGGAGTTAAAGTTGTAACTATGCGTTCCGTTTCACGCGAGTTGCCCAAATTAAAAAGAAACCTTTTCTATCCCGGTTATGTTCTTTTTTTGAATGAAGTTGATGAAACAACATGGCGCAGTCAGAGTAAGTTGTAACCGCGTTCCGTTATACGCAAGCTGCTTGCATGACGAAGTTCTAGCAGGATATAATTAAATGGATGTATCCAGTTTGTAATTGATGAAGTTTGAAGCATTTCGTAGTTCTAGCATGAGTAACGCTAGTTTCAACGTTTAAGTTTTGAATGGCTTTCATATTTTGACAAAACATTTTGTAAATTATATTATAACTTTAAACTATCCACGGCAAAATGTATGTTTTTAAAACTAAAATTGAATATTGACCTTTACGTAACTCTTGTACTTTTATCGATTGTAAGTCTCGTAACTCTTATCTGCTAACCTCTAAAGCTCAGAGCGACCTCTACTTGCGTGTGGTCCACGACTTCTGTTCTAATAATAATTATTTTTTTACTTTTCTCCGTGAATTTCTGTCTCAAAACGTTTCTTTTCGCAGTCTCTTCCGAATGGTTTCACAAAGAGGCAATATGTTACTACGAGTCACTTATCCGATCCCTCACCTTAAGACCCGATACGCAGGTGCGTCGATACGAATCGGAATCGAATAAAAAACGTGCGTAATACGAATTTAAATCGAAGCTCGAGCTGGATATTCAGAATATTAAATGTTCTATCCAGATGAAGTGTTACGACTTAGATTTTATGTAGTTCAGTAGATTTGGTATTCAAAGTGGACTGGATATTTATTTTCATCAAAATCTAACCTATATATTTTCATAAGGCGAGATAATAAATGTTATATTTACTTTAGTCACAAGTAGGTATCTATCTAAAATGAATGTCTTAAATTGAGTCATCTAACAAGACTAAAATAATAGACATTATTTTTGAATGCATAGGTTTATCTATTGGTAAAATAATAAAGTAAGTCAAAAGCTATAAAGAACTTTTGATAGTAATAGAAACCGCATAAAAGCTGTCCCCAAAAAGCTTCAGTGACCATCCGTACACAAATTTTATGAATATATCTAACTAGGTCGGCAGCAACAGGTGTGTTGAACCACGTCCGACCTCAGGTTAGTTTACTGTTTCCAGAATTATTTTATTTTCCGTATTTTAGATAACCTGCTCTTGTATTCTAAAGTTTTTTTTTTTATGATAAAAGTAATGGAACCAGCTGATAGTTCACCTGATGTTAAGTGGTAACTTCTGCCTATAACAATACATTACCTCACAGAGCAAGTCCAATGAGGACGTGCCCTATAAGGCAATGCACTGCGTCCATCACTCTGAGACGTAAAGATCTTGAAGTCTCATGTGCCTGTAATTAATTAAGTTTTGCCAAGCTTGAACAATTGGAACAGAGAAATAAATATGTTTGAGGTAAAATGTGCATTCAGTTGGCTTAATGTATATAATTATTATATCAGCAATCTGTTTTCTGTAGTGCAAGCTTTGCTTAGTTTGGGACTAGATGGCGCTGTGTATAATGTTCTTGAGTAGTAATTTTTTGTACATTGTAATTTTCTTAATTTTTGACTATTCTTATTAGGGTAGGTACATTAAGATTTAATAAATAAAAAATTAAGTTGTAAATAGGTTGAGACCTTTCAAAAACTTACAAGTTACATCACAAGATAATCATAGACTTCGTTCAGACTTCAATATTACTTTCCTGCGTATTTGTCTTTGAACAAGCCCTAGGAATCCTACTTTATATTGGTAGAAGAAAATAATTACTTGACAAAGACAAGACCCTAACTTGAAATTCTTAAAAGTATGCTACCGAAATTGTCTATACCCAGTCGTGTATATAACACAATATCAAGTTATATCCTACTATTAATAATACATATTATATAATAAATATCCTTGGACATATAAACACAACGCTCTCTAGTCCCAAACTAAGCAGAGCTTGTACTATGGAAACTAGATTGCTGATATAATACTTATGTACAATTTTTTTTGTAAATACATACTTACCATACATAGTAACACCCAGACATAGAACAAACATCTATGTTTGCCACACACACATGTTTGTTCTCGGTGGGGATCGAACCCACGACCCACAGCACGGAAGGCAGAGCTACTACCGACTGAGCCATGACGCCTGTCATGATTATAAACGCGAAAGTTTGTAAGTATGGATGGATGGATGAATGTTTGTTAATCTTTCACCTAAAAACTACTGATGCGATTTGGATGAAACTTGGAATATATTGTCCGTGACCTGGATTAACACAGGCAACTTTTTATCCCGAAAAATCAACGGAATCCAACTGGACGCGAACTAAGTCGCGGGCGGCACCTAGTATTTTATATAACAATGATATAATTATATAGATTTTCCGTATGTGTGTAAAATGGTCACATTGAAAATTTTGTTTTCGCCAAAAACAAGTCCATTAATTATATTTACTTCAATTAATTAAATTTTAACATGGCAATGTTACTTTTGGGAGGTAAAATAATTGCCGTTACCGGCTACTATTGTCATGGTAATGAAAACGGAATATTATTACAGCAAATTACGTTTTAATGGAAACACGAGCGGTTTGCACTTTGTATCGATATTTTGACAGTGGCTGTCGTGGCTGGCCACTCGTACTGGCCACTGGTGGTAGCCTGGCCACTACCAACCCTGAGTTAAGATTTCATGCGTTACCAAAAAATGCGATAATATATACTTACAAGTCATATATATGATTAGCTTTTAAAAGGCCGTTTAGACAAGTAACTTATTTTTTTTTGTATATATACAGCTATGCAAAACTATCAATTAAAAAAACTATAGGACTGGCCAATGTTCAAGAGAAACAAGTATACGTATACAGTGCTTTTGATTTAATTTTCTATCAGGAACTTATATATAGTATTTTAAAATTGATATGTAACCTCATTTGCAAGTGGTGTCTGAATTTTTTTTTCAATATTTCAGTGGTAACCTAAAAACTAATTGAAAAAAGTGCTTTTCGATATCTGAACGGAATAATATTCCATGAAAACGATACAAATCCCTTATACAATCTATTTACATGGCATGCCGATGTTGTTGAATAAGTTTTGATTAAATTGTGTTTCATTTTGAATGTTCTAGAGAAAAACTATTACGGACCACATTCGAAATTGAAATTAAATGGTTCACAAGTTTCCAATTATTTGACTGGTTTATTTGTAGTTTCAGAACGTCGACTGTTTACGTCGAAAGTAGTTTCTTTATATTGGGTAATAATAATTGTTTTAACTGACAAACAGTTGGTATTAAATGTTTGAATTCACTTTAAGAATATTGACGTTACATCAATAAGTAAATTAATTTTATTATTAAGAAATTAATTCTCTGACTGTACCATAAAAAAAATTCAGATTACATAATAGCCGTTTCGAAATTCAAAATCCAAAAGCATATTTTCGGGACAGCACGATTAACGTCAAAACGGGCGTGCTTAGCCACTCCGTCACGTCGCAGATGTAAGATAAAACATGGCGACGCAGTATTTAAATCATGCTCCGTAAACGGATGCCACGAGTCGCGACTTCCCTCGCAAGCGGCGGCCAATTTAACCTGACACTTCTTTGAGGCGCCACTTGTTCTAAAATTACTCCTACTTTCCCAGATTGTAGTAGTTCAGGGCTCGCACGTAGGTCTTGTTAAATTGGCTAGCTGACGCCACAGTGCGTTTACGAAGTTCATTAATTACTTTCATAAAGTTTGGCCGGAAAGAGGGTGGTTATGCGGTAAAGTTGTAGTTCAGTATGCAGTATCTTGGCTTCTTTTGTCCACGCTACGACAACGTTGCTTTTATCTTTTTGTAATTTACAAGTGAAAGAATTCTGACATTTTAATTACAATTCTTTTATTTGATTTTCACACTTTGTATTGCGTGCTACGTTTTTTTTTTCACACTTATACATTTTCTTGACTGTACTACTTGGCATGCTTTTTTCTGACTGCCACCGACACGACATCAACACGATGTCTAGCTTAAAAACGATAAAAAGCTTTTCTTGTACATTTAGTTTGACGCTTAAATGCCGTCGACCTCGCCATTTATTTTTATTCGAGGTAACATGTCAGTATCGTATCGGCGTCGGGCGGTATCAACCAGTGTGCGAACGTCCATTGCAGTGCCCAAATTCAAATAGAGATAAATACTACGCTTATTATGCGAGATATCGGATCTATCGGAGTTATCGGTCCGACCGCTTTCGCCCCACTAGCTTCGGCCTTAACCACGCTTCATATAAGTTTTTCAATTCGGCAATCTGCGTTAGATAGTGATAAGGAACGCGGTTATCGAACATTATAGAGTTGCTCCAATATATTACGGAGTTGGGCTTTCTGCGCCATTTGCAATTTCTCCCTCCATTTAGCATCGATTTCACTTAATGTTTGTTCCAGAAAGGGGACGGGTGGTTGGTTATCGGACAGTGAATCGAATTTTAAATCGAGACTTAAAATCTGGCTTGGATGAACTTTTATTCAGTGTTATTTTACTTCCAATGTTTCTATGAACTACATTATTAATACGCGGTCAAAATCTAGGGCTAGAATGTAGTAATGGTTTTTTGACACGTCGTCATCTCGATTCTTCCTAATCAAAACCTGTTAAGACATCTACCATTGAGACTAAATTAAGGCTTTTCAAGATATTTTTGCGTACAATTTCTGATACAAAGGTTGTATGACAAGTAGGCTTTGGAAGATTACACAAAAATTTATAATTTTTTAGATAAGATAACAAAAAAAATACTATAGGTAATCATTTCGACCAAGCTATTTTTATTTTTACACCATCATAGTTACATCAATTTTTTATTACCTCTCGCGTCCGTTTCCCACGGTTTAGTTACGTCACATTATAAAAGTAACTTCAAGAAATCCAGTTTGGATGAAACCTCTTTCAATTTCTGGTTTGTAGGACATAATTTCCTCAAGAATGTCTATTTTGATTAACAAGTCATTCAACTTGCCAACCAACACATCTGGGGGCCTAATCTTTTTATGCAGAATGGATTCCAGATTTGACCTCATAAAATATATATAAAACTCTTTTCAAGCTGACAGAGAATCAACGCACAGCCTAAACTATAAGTCCTAGAGGTATGAAATTTGGAGGGTAGTATCCTTATATAGTGTAGGGGTGCACTAAGAAAGGAATTTTGAAACGTCATACTCTAAAGGGTAGAACGCGAGCAACGCCGCGGGAGACAGCTACTAAATTATATAATAATAACTACCTACTCAAGGTAGGTACCTAACTATGTATAGTTAAGTGATATACATATATGTAGTAGTGTATATGTAGGTACATCATATAAAATGTCATTTATACGTCTTATTAGAAAGTATTGGATATTACTATACTTATTTAGGTTTTTATAAGAAAGCGCCATCTAGTCACAAGCTTACCAAATATTCAACACACTAGAGGAACCAATTCGTACGTAACAAACAACTCGAAACGAGGTCCGCAACTAAATACCCTTGAGTTTGTTGCAAAAACACATTAAATACGGTTGAAAACCTTCTACACTCGCCATACGAAATCGTTAAAACGATTATCAGCATTTTATTCAGCCCGTCCGATGAAAAAAAAAAGAAAAAATTAAAATTAAATTATTTTTTTGTAAATATGCACATAATAATAAATAAGAATATAAATAAACAATACATAACACTTTGGACGACAGCAGGCCGGTATAATACAAACGTCGTGTTGACGTCATTATCCCCAGACACGTCAAACTTGACAGGCAGAATACAGAAGCCGCTAGCCAAGACAAGTCGAAACAAACAGGCGTATTTACACATGCCATAAATAGGCCACGGCTAAAATTAGCTGCGATAGCAACAAGTGGGACTTTTGATGCCCCCCGCGTAGGGCTGTGTGAATCTAGATTGCTCAGAATTAAAAAAAAAACGAATATCTGTGTTTTTATATAAAGTGTGATCTCATGTTTGTATACAACGTGGTTTCGGGTAAGTAAGTTGATTTATATAATCTTGTTAGATTTTCAAACACGTACTATACCTAGTGGTGGTGTAGTAAATACAACTTAGTCCAATGACATCACAGGAGACTAATTTAGGTAACTACTTATAATCAGCAAGGAGATATAAATACATAATGTATGTATGTATTTTATCAGCCGTCTAGTTTCCATCGTACAAGCTTTGCTTAGTTTGGGACTAGAAGGCGTTGTGTTAAGTGTCCGTGGGTATTTATTTTATTATTTATTATTATAAATAAATAACCACGTAACAACCATAAAGAACTGTGTCGTTTTTAGTAAAAGTTATAACTACCATAGAAATACAACCATACTAAACAAATATATGCGGAATTTACATATCAGATCATAAAAATATGTATTCAGCATAAATCGAACCTGCACCACTGCCAGCTGTTCGTTACCGGCGCAACAGAAGCCGCAACGAGACAAAAATGAATGTAATTTTATTTTGAAAGGTTTTGAAATACAATTACTGCCACGCTTGACATCCCTGATTAATACGACAGCCCTATTCGTAGAAGGCGCGCCTTGTTTGACAAAATGTGACTCATTGGCAATTTAGTCATTTTCGGATTAAAATTCAGTTAATTTGACATCTTGTTTTGACAAGAGAGATGTTAACCATACTACACTTGTTATTAGTTGTTTGTGAGTTTTAGTTCCACCTTTGGGGATAAAAACTTTGGCGTAACAGGTTTTGAGCAAATCGATAATACCTTAAACTTAGGCAAAGTTACCAACTTCCTACACTTCCATTTACGCTATAAACTAGGTAAACATTTCACTTCAAACTTCGACTTAAAATTGCTTCCGAATTTGAATTTTCTAACTCAGCGCGAGCACGATAAACATATTTTGTTTACCTCCTTCGGTACTGTTCGTCAACTTAATTTTACTGCTTCTAAACACGTAAACCGACGAACTAACGTTTTATAGGGTGCTAGACGTCAAACTGGGGTTCGAAGAACGCATTTCTTTATGACGTAATAAACATCGACGTGTAGACCGTTCCTTATAGTTTAAAAAAGGAATCTAATTCTTAGTTGCCAGGCGTTCTGTAACTTTTGAAATTCGAACATTATTTTGTTTTGTCTCGAAGGCAGTGCAATCGACCATCTATTCTAAAAATATCAACATCAAAGCAGTATTTTATTGTGATTATACGATGCGAATGCCTTGAATACATGATGTTATCTACCTTTTCGGGTGCGTTTATTCACCCCAAGATGACACTTCACCACTGACAATAAAACAAATCCACAACAAAGGTCATGAAACCTTAACAATAGTTCTCCGAAAACCGTTACGACGCCATATTGGTTTCTTAGAACCACGCAGGTCCCGAATACACCTGATCGTGAGAATAACCGCTTGTCTAGGGGCTGCCTAGTTTGTAGGGGCTGCAGTTTATTTTAATAGTTTTAACGGCTTTTGTAAGGGATACGTCAAATGCGTTTTTTTTTCTTTTGTAAACGATACTAATTTGTGTTTGACGCTGCATTGTAATTTCTAAATTCTCGTGAGATTTTATTTAACGACTTTATTCAATTATGATTTTAATTTTTTTATCTTGTTTATGTACTTATAACTGACCCCTCGTTTATCTATAACTGACCCCTCGTTTTAAAAAAAAACAAAAGAACGGAGCGTTCTCGAGGGCATCTTGTCAACACGCAAGGGATCGATATTGCACAGAGAATATCATTTTACGTTTGTCAACAGTTTGGGAGGTCTTTAATACACAATTTCTTACGCTTTGACTCAAGGTTTTTTAGGTTTTGAAACTTCCGAAAGGTGACTTGACTATTATTATAACCTTTATGATTTTAGTGGTAATTTTGTTTTGCATATTATATTTTAATCGCATGTTTTTTTAACTCGTTACGTTTATTTATTTCACAGTCAATTTAATAAGCAATACATATTTAGATTATTTATTGTCTCGTTAGTGTCACATTTTGTCCCCTATAAGTGCTTTAATATGTGTGTAGAATAAAACATCTGTTAATAAGTGCACATCGATTTAACGGTTTGTATCTGTGAATAATAAACCAATAGTTTTATTAAGTTTGACACCATTTTTAAGCCCGCGCTAAAATGACAGGAGATTATAAAGATATGTATATTATAGGAGTTAAACTCGAGCTAAGATAGATTTGAGTAGTTTTCAAGAAACCAGTCAAAAATGTATGCTCTATTTGACTCGTATTTTTTTATATGATATAATTAACCGTTTGAGCACTATCTCACCTGATGCTAAGCGATGATGTGGTCGAATATGTAGCACGTTTAAATTTGGTCATTCGAAACACAGACGCAGTGAACGAGTCAGTTATGTTTGTCAGCATAAGACCGTAAGTGTGAGCTTTCCGAGAATCAGGGCGCATTAGCAGGCTTATATGCCAGTAATAGCTCCCATGCCTTCCAGTAACGAAGTTCCGGTAATTGAGTTGGATTCTGCCTCCAGCTTCGACGGAAATTGATTAATCTATATGTATATTTGTCATGTAAAAACAAGTATGTATTACCCTAGTTATAAGCACGAGAGAAATAAATAAAATTTGACGTATAAGTTTTATAATGTAATCCATGATAGACTTACCGCTGATTATCGATAAGACCGCCCATTGTACTATTAATTTAAGTGTTGTTATTCATTTTCTTGTAATCGTGCAATAAAGTAAGGGTAAGGGCGCCGGTGTAATTACAGGCACATGAGACTTCAAGATCTTTACGCCTCAGAGTGATGGACGCAGTGCATTGCCTTACAGGGCACGTCCTCATTGGACTTGCTCTGTGAGGTAATGCATTGTTATAGGCAAAAGTTACTACTTAACATCAGGTGAGCTATCAGCTTGTTCCATTACTTATTCTATTCTATAGACGACATTTGAAAGTTTTCTTAACTATGTCCAAATAATTCTTTCGGTATAGGGGTTCTTAATCAAGTCCGAAAGCACCTTGTTATTTAAATTTGCAACAAGCTTAAAACAAAATGGAAATATTCAACCAATTTGAGAGCACTTTGGGACTTCTATTTTCACAGTTTTCAAGCTAACACTTTGAGACTTGTATTTGAAATACTTGGCATTTTACGGCACCTACGAGAAACAAGAAAATAAGGTGGCAACATCTTTATACTTTAAACAAGGCAAAACCACTTCTAGAGCCTTAAAGCTAGGAAGTAAAATTGCGTGTTCTGAAGTCTTGCACCTCGATATAAAGCTGTTCGCTCATGGAAGGGAAACGTAATTAATTTGATTAATCTCGAATGTCTTCAGGGCGTTTCTGTGATGAGTAATGAGTCTTTTTTCTTAGGTGTATTCACTTGTAGATTGGATGAGCAAAGTTAGAAAGGGATTTATAGAGAATTTACACGAATAAGGTTTAACAGAACTTTTTTATATAAAAACAAAACTTAATTTTCTTTTTCTTTTTGTTTTATTGGAATGACTTTCAAAATTAATTAATATGTTGACCAATTTGTATTTTTCAGTAACTGTTTTTGTACCTACAGACGTACCTATCTACCTACCTAATTTATTAATTTAGAATTTTCTAATCTACTAATAAAGAAGAAGAAACTAATATTAAATATCCGGCTATTTCTTCTAAATATTTGAAGCTTTTATAATTTTTTTAGTATAAGTACGAAATTTTAACCAATTAATTAATAAGCACTTAGCAGTTTTAAACTAACAAGTAAAAAAAAAATTATTTAACCCAATTTTGCCAATCTTTATATTTCCCGGCTGTTAACCTTTTATCAGATGTGAGCTAATTACCAAATAAATTGCTTACTTTATCTGTTTTTAATTTGAAATGTCAGCTCGAGTGAGTCATTGCTCGAATTCGCAGATTGTAACCCGATTTAATATAGCGATCATCCTCACATATATCCCTCATACTTTACTTTATACTATATAGACTGCTTTTACCCGAAAAGGAGGTTTTTTATTTATAATCAAGGTATACCTTTTAGTTTATGGTTCATTATGATATCTGCGCCGCAACCCTGGTCGTAGCTGAGTAGACGATCAGATATCTCTCACTCTTTCCTACTTCGTATGGGGTCCCTGCATACTATTATTCCCTTCGTTTTTTTTACTCACGTCATTCTTTCTTTAGCGCACCTACGAGTACCTACGACTAGTATAAAATTTACGAAAATGTCACTAGATATACAAGTTTATAGCTTTGTTCTCGTCATAAGTCATTCATCACTCCGTATTACATATCCATGCTAATGTTAACCTAAAAAAATTACAAATATTTGTATTAATAGATACAAAGATGTCATTATGATAGCGTGAAACGAAATAATCGAGTTTTGTAAAATAGTTTAGCTAATCAGATGCATAACGATATAAAATATTAAGATTATGATCGGTCGTTACGTATTTAAGCCTATTTTTGTCGATATTATATAATCAAACACGAGTTTTATGCAATTTTAATATATAAACTGATCTATTCATTTATTGAATTACATAAGTCCGATTTTGGGGTCAAAAGAACCCTACCTTGTAAAGTTATCGTCTATTCATAAGATGAAACTGAACTCCAGAATTTTTTCTTAGAAAGTGGCTAGACAAGCTAAGACAAAACAATACTGTCTTATCTAGTAGGTCTATTGTAAATATGTCAAAGAACAAAAAATAAGGGTTCCTTCGTACCTGAACAATGCAAAAAGTATTTAGGGTATTGAAATAAAGATTGTATTGTCAATAAGTATTGATAATTTTAAACAGGTATACCTACTGTTATCTGAAAGAATATTGATTATTATTGTGGGAACTAAAATGTTGTTCACAACTTTATTATGAACTAGCCGTCGCTCGCACCGTTGCTCGCGTTCTACCCTTTAGAGTGTGACGTTTCAAAATTCCTTTCTAAGTGCACCCCTACACTATATAAGGATACTACCCTCCAAATTTCATACCTCTAGGACTTATAGTTTAGGCTGTGCGTTGATTCTAAGTCAGCTTCAAAGGAGTTTTAATATATTGATGATTGATTCTAAAGATAGTAATAACTAGTATATTTCAAAACCTATGATTTTTATTATTACAATCATAAATTATGAATTCAACAATCAAATTAAACCATGAATAATATGCATTAATTTGTTAATAACTATGTTGTTGCAAACGCTAAAGCCAAAAATATGCTATATCTTGGGAAACTATTTAATAATAAGTACCTACATTTTATACAAAATATAAGAAAAATAATAATATAATAAATTAGCTATTTCGTTCTAATAAAGACGGATCATCGAAAATATCTACTAAGTCTTTCTGTGTCTGTAAATGTCTTAACAAAACTAATATTATAAGATATTGAAAAAATAATCGAAACCACGTTAGTATAAAAAACGTTTAAAAAGAATGATAGAACTATCTATGTCACACCCTATCAGTGAGGTATATGTAAGTACACAAAAACACATAAATCAAATTACCTAAGGTTTACGTAATAAACCTAGTGCGTAACTTCCATGAAACTGCTACAACGAGGTAATATTGCTACGAGTTTCGTAACTTTACCTATCAGTAGGGCTACTCTTGATTACCGCCGTTCCAAATTGGATCCAGATTTTGACATTTTGTACTGAAAAAGGACAGGACTTCTGTCAAAATCTATGGATCCGGATCGGAACTGTGGTCGAGAGTAACCCACGTTCATAAACGTAATTGTTTTTTTTTTAAATAAATTTTATTTGATTTCGTTAAAAATAAATGAAAGCGTATATTAAAAAAACAAAAGTTACCAAAATATTGATAATCAAAAATACAATATTTCTGTTATGTATCGTTATTTAAAAATACTAATTTGTATGTCTAAATCGATTTAAATTCATAAAATATAAATATTTTAAAACTGCATAATTTGTGATTAAAAATAGCACAACGACATAAGAAATCAAAATTTTACGAATTGGTCGAAGTATTATGTAAGTATTAGTACATAAAATTAAAGAGCCAATATATAATTACAAATATATACAGTATCTTTTTCGAAATAAGGAAATATACATAATAATGAATTCTTTATTGCATACTAAAGAAAAATAAAGAAGAAAGAAATAGCCACATAATGCACTCGGCATATAAGTAACCGTTACATTAACAATATAGAGTTATATTTAGAGTTAAACAGATACAGTGATTCAGAACAAGATGGAACTGGGCACAAGCACAAAGCAAATAAGACTGTGTGGTCCCAGCAAGGCACTATCACATGATTGTTCAAATAATTATTAGAGCAAGTTCCATCTCTGTGGTTAGGGAGAGTTTAGGGTGGATGGAGAATATTTGGTAAATAGTTTTAGTAACGAGTATAACATATTAAAATGAGTGGGGTTGATAAATTCAATATGACAGTTTTAAAAGTCTTAAAAATATATAGTAAGCCTATTTCGATAAATTTTCCAATATAACTCCCTCTGAAAATTTCTAAACATTGTTATTATCTGAATATGAGTTATGGAGTTTAGGTAAATATATATTTATAACAGTTATAGTATAAAATATTAGAACGAGTGTGGTAATAAGCTTAGTATCGATTAACAAACACAACACATTTTTAATAAATTTAAATCTTTTTAAAACCAAATTTAATATGGGATCTAAAAATTTCAAAATTCATTTGATAAATCCCTTAAGATTTAAAAGATAGCTACCCCTTTTCATAGAAGTTCTTTTTATTTCACCGCTTATCGCTTCGCTAGTCCATAAATTCGCTCCTGGATTCAGTCGGGGATTTGCTATTCAGATTTCAGTTGGCCGTTCGAGATGATTTGATTAATAGTCGCGCCAAATATCCAAGTACTTCGTTAAACTATTCAGTTATACCGGTCCACGTCTGGCGTCACTCATTAGTGGACTTCTATCTGAATTGCTGGTCAGAATTTTCAACGCAGTCTTGGTAGGTTTTTGGGATTAGATCGGTCGGGAAGCCGGTAAATGGAGAACGCTAAATTAAAATTTTATTGGGGATCATTTCTTCTAGAAATTTTTGGAGACAATTTGTAAAATATTTAATAAAAGATATTTATTTTACTGCCATGATTTTTTTTAAACCTTGATTTCAATACTTATCAGAGATCTAAGTAGTGAATAAAAAGGCCGATGACTAACTAAGCACGCCAATAAGACTACGAAGATTTTTGGAGGTCAAAAATTATGCTTGGAAATTTATTATTGTCTAGGATTTCAAAATATTATTTGGAAATCTTAAATAAGGCCAAACATATTAACAAAAATCACAAACAGCCTTGGAACAATACTTATACCTAGCTTTGATTATTTGAATTAAGAAATCCATTATATACCCACAACCGTAAAAAAATATAAGTACATCGTTTGACAAGGTATAAGACAAACAAATATAAAAAAATATAAAAAAATAACAGATATTACAAAATTATGTAATCGCAGGTTTAATCTTCAATCTTCACTAAATTCGTTTTTATTTAAACGTTTTTAATACGACTAAAAGAACAAACTTTGAACCACATACTATTAATTTGATGTGTTAATACACACTCCGAATTTTAAAATGTTGCAAAAGTCATACATAATACAATTTGCATGATAAATACAGACTGATAAACCTAAAAATAGATATATCTATTCGGGGTATTTCACAGTATTATTAATGTAGTCCCCATTTAAACTGAACAGCAGATGTTCAAATCGTAACGGCTTCTTGATATATTGTTAAGCATTTTATTGCCTTATTATTCTGAAGGCTATAAAACTACACAAAGATATTCTGCTAAATACTCAATGCAAAAAAAAACAGTCACAAAAAAAATTATCAGCAAAAACAAAACTCACCAAAGCAATCCAAATCCGTTCATGAAATCAATCTTCACCAAACTTCAGAAAGAAAAAACTAAAATTAATATTACGCGCGATACTACACTACCAATTAGAACTAATTTGGACACAATGACTAGAGAAAATGAGAACGCGGAGGCACAACCGCTCGCGACGACGGCCGAATCATAACTGACTCAACTCGACTGACGGAGGGGTCAAGTTTCCGAAAAAAGTTGAGCTGCAGGCACGGCACCCATACGTTACGGCCGAGATCGCTACAACAAAAAAGAACCCTCAAATTATTATCGGCCCAAACGAGACGGTTCTCAAAGTTTAACGACCACCTGCACCCATTTTTATTGTTTTATTTTTCCGTTGAGAGAATGACGCAAAACTTGATTATTTTTTGCTGTGGTTTTTTCTTACTAAACAGAAATTTATATGGGAAAATATCATATTTTTTTGTAACCAATTTACTCGTTACAAGATGATTTAATAGATTACTGACCATATCATTCAATCACTTATACCATTATGTTTGAAACAAGACGAGTATGATATCATTCATATTAAAAACCGTGAAATTATTATTTTTTCTGTCAATGATACGAGTTCTCAAGGCGATCAAGGTTCGTTCAATGTACTCAATTTTATTGCTCCCGTCGATATTAAATTATTATTGGAAACAAATAACCAGTTAGTGTAAATAACCTTAAGTACTCCTTTAGTTCCACCCGACCGACTTCATGTTTTATGAGCTTTTATTTAAGATTTACAATTTTGCGCAAACCTATGTTAATTTGTTAGTAGTTTATTTATAGGTTTAACACAGCTATTTACAAAGTTATTGGGAGGAATGGTACAATTTAGGAAGTGGTATTAATTCTATACGGTTTTTAATAAGCATTTAATTATTTCGGCAATATTACAGTTTTTCAAGACTAAACTTTTAGAATCTACTCGTAGTTTTATAAAACTGTATTAATTTGAGAAGTATACAGACAAACATAATTACTGATAATAAACTAAAAGCAGTAATTAACAACAGTTTTCTGCGTAAAACAAACTGGAACTGAACCTGTATGGTTTTTTTTATTTTTTAATATTCCTTTGTATGAAAATAAATTTATCTTTAATTAAACAACATATTTATGTAAAGTTTGAGATCCACAACCCGGGCCCTGCAGCTGCCGTCCCTGCACACAGCTATAAGCATGTGTGCGTATAAAGTGCGTGCGTGTGCGTTAATGGATATGTGTGTGATGCGTAGGGTTGAACGTCATTTATTATTTCTTTTTGTGCGTTTATTTTTTGTGAAAGTAGTAAAAATAACAGCTTGCATTTAGATGAATTTAAAACAAATGTTTTAATCAATCTACAGCCTGTTAAAAATCCACACATTTAGGTTTCTGCAGTCATAAAAAAGTAAATGAACTACCAGACCTTCAATATATTTACCAAGATTTCTAGATCCGTTGGTTACCAAAAGTAAGATTGAGATGGGACGAACAGACCCGCAGCTGAGCCCAATACAAAAAAAAACTAAATTAAAACTAAATTGAGCTACCTGAACTGAGGTTCGATCTTCACGAAGGTTAAACACAGATTCCTGGGAAATTCAATTCTTTGGACTAGAATGTCCGAGAAACACAGTTTAAAAAGAACCAAAGCTGACCAATTATACTTCTACGAATCTGGTCTTTATCTATTTAGATCCATATTTGGCTTTTCAACTCATATCTGGCTAGACGAGGCAGGTATCTTTATAAGGCTTGGGTATGAGGAAGTTTAATTAATTATGAGAAAGATTTTAATCACTCACTTTAACTATTCAACTAAATTGTTCTAGTTTTTATGACTCAAAGTTTCTGCGAGAGACGCAAAATTAAAAATATTTCGTTTTTGTTATTTTTTAAACTAGAATATGTTTTCCTTGCAAAAACATAGTCAGTTTGAGGTTAAATGTCAAAAAACCACAGGCGGAAGCTAGTTACATAGAAATACTTTTTATATAGGTACATTACTTGCTGCAATATATATTTTTGGACTTGTCCGCGACTACCCCTGAAGCAAAAGTGGTAGAAAACAATAATTTCAATACCAAGACATCGGATTTGAAAAGAGCATTGTGTTATACTGCATAGTTCCCTCCTGTGTTGGTCGTTGTTATGCAGCATAGACGTAAGGAAACGTAACAGGTTGGAACTTTTTGAACTATTTTTAGTTGAAACTAATTTGAATTAACTATATGTAGGTGTTAAAAGGTCGGTGTTAAGTAACCTTTAAAACAAAGGCACCTAGGTACCAAGCAAAATTATAATTGCTAAAGTTTAGACGTGACTCAATCACGGTTGAAACACTTTCAATGAAAAAACAAGAGTTGACGGAATACTCTCTTTCATATGAGTACCTAAAGGTTCCATTTTATTTTTCTAGACCTAAAATTACCAATAACTAAATTTCAACTTCTTGGCTTTTGCAACTCGTTACAATTCTGCCAGTGTCTGTTTACTCTAGTTGTTGTCTGTTGTCAAAAACAGGATGGGGGGAAGAGAAGATTAAGAAGGACACGAGTTTTGACATTTTTTGAAACGACACATAGCACTTTTATTTTAATAGTTTTTCTCGTGTTATTGTGAGTATTGTTGTTTAATTTTGGTGGAATTTTAACCAATAATACTTAGGTCGTAACATAAAGTGTGAGCCATTGGAATAAATGTGTGTAAAGTGGTTTTTCTGAATGTGAAAATTCGTGTTAGGTTTTGATGAGAAAATCCACCATTTTCTTTTCAAAACAAACGACAGCCGACTTGACAAATGACTTGACTTGACTTATTTATTACAATTTTAACACTTGACATTGGCAAAATTGTCTGTCGAAATGACGGACACAGGCCATTATTGAAGAGAAGAAGAAGAAGAAGAAGATTAAGAATATGGCCGGTAAAATTTTATGAGAATCAATGAAATATTACCAATAACTTCATTGCCATTTCTTTTTGACATGACATGACTTTGACATGCTTGAAAGACGATTGGAAAAGACAATGTACGTACTTTTCAGTACATGCAGTCCAAGTACCGTTCTCGTCGATCGCATAATTTGACATTTAGAATCGTCAAAATTCGTTTTATCGACAGTTGCGGGTAGGTTACCAACTTAATCGAATGCTTTGCTTTGTAGAAGACTAGAGGGCGTTGCGTGAAATCCCACCCCACTAATATTATAAAGTGTTTCAATCATTCTACAAGTTCTGGTCCGATTTAGATGAAACTTGGAATATATATTGTAGTGTTTGCATCTATTCAGTAGGTGTGTTACCCTATCTCACGTGCACGAGTGGTTAGGTAACTGTCAGTGTCAAACTCCCGACCTGTCAAGTGTCAATGTCTCCCGACGTGAGGGCGGGAGACGGAGGGGGAGTTAGCTGACGGGTACGGCCACGGACGGAAGCCGGTGGAAGACCAGCTCGGTGTATCAGTGAGCCAGGGATTAAAGTACAGTATTCTACATATATAATTCGTAACCTGGATTACCACATAGGCAACTTTTTATCCCGGAAAATCAACAATATCAAACAGGATGCGGGCGTACATGCGGGCGGAAGCTAGTGTCCAATGACAGAGTATTTTAGAGCCGCTATAAAATTATAAGGGGTTAGTTATAAATACCTACATTACATATACAGAGTTACATTAATATAGATGTTATACGATAAAATGACAGTATTATGTTAGTGCCTGTAATAGAACTCTGGAGACATAACTCGATCAATATGACATCGTAAGGGGTAGATTCAATTATCGTTTCATTAGGTACCCTACACATCTTGTGTATTAATTCTGTTAAGTGCAGTGCGGTTCTAAAACGACGGCGGTTTTCACACTGCCGCCGACACGACAACTAATACGTACACGATATTGGCCAAAACTAACCTACATTTAGATCTTCTTTTCTTTTTGAGCGCTGGCTGTCATTTTGACAGACAGTTTTGTCAGTGTCAAGTAAATTTTTTGAAACAATATTTTTGGTGGAATTTTAACCAGTAATACTTAGGTCGTAACATAAAGTGTGAGCCATTGGAACAAATGTGTGTAAAGTGGTTTCTCTGAATGTGAAAAATCGTTTCAGGTTTTGAAGAGAAAATCAACCATTTTCTCTTCAAAACAAACGACAGCCGACTTGACAAATGACTTGACTTGACGTAAATTATTACAATTCTATCACTTGACATTGGTAAAATTGTCTGTCGAAATGACGGACAGAGGCCATTAATGAAGAGAAGAGAGAAGAGTAGATGCTTTCACATTGTGCACACCACCGCAATTCAATTTGAATGTATCATTGATTCGCAAGAAATGTCGACTCATTTTCCTAATGACATTTATCGAACGTTTCAGAGTATCAGACCCTAGATTGTAGTTTCGATTATGCACACAATACGTATGATTTTAGATTAAAATTTATTACTGCGTATGATTTATACCGACGTTAAGCGGCAGCTTGGCAGTGAGCCTGGATGCACCGAGATACTGATATCAGTATCGATAATCGGGACATTTAATCGATTAATATTTTTAAATTTAATAGAATTTTGATACAAATGTTACTGTATCTTGCTTATTGGTCCTAATTAATAGTTTTTTTCCTTTGCGGGGCGCATCTGGGTGAGACTAGCACAGGACTCGGCACTACCTGTCTTTAAGTCACGACAGAGGCCTCAAGGCGGCCTAAAAACTCCGTCACCAGAGTTGACCACTGACACGAACTTACTAATGTGTGCTAATGTATTTATTGATCAATGGTTTGTACATGCTATGAACCAATATTGCACCACGTTGAGGTAGGCCGGATGGTACCTATTTATAGATGTCCAAGGTGTTTCATGCCGGGGTCGAGGACCGGGGGTCGTCGACCTCAGATGACTTCATCTTGTAATTTAGAGTTCAGTAATTGACGTTCTGAGAAGTCCGAATGCTTTATTGTTCTTTGCGGAGTTAGCGTCAAACTACATCAGAAGGCAAGACGTCGCGTCGGGTAGCTAGGGAAAAAATTAATAATTTTTTTGAAAAGCAAGTAGTTTTATGAGCTTTTTCATTACAATATGCTTTTTCTTAAAAGCTATTTCAGTTATAGCGAAATTATATGTATTATAAGTATGTACCTATTTACAAAAAAAAATGTATGTATGTATTCTATCAGCCATCTAGTTTACATCGTACAAGCTTTGCTTAGTTTGGGACTAGAAGGCGTTGTGTGAAGTGTCCATGAATATTTATTATTATTATTATACTTTAGGCTGTGCGTTGATTCTCAGTCACCTTCAAATGAATTTTATATATTTAGAAGATTATTAATATCCGTTTTTATAACTAGCTCAGGAGCCTATTCAACATATTATGTGATCGAATTAATATGTCAATTTTTTTTTAATTCTACAATTCAGACTCCGATTACCATTCTGAGTTCACAGTTCGCTTTTTCGAGTTCGAGGCTTCTACGATTTCGTCGAGATGTGATACGGAATTCTAATGGTTGGTTCGACTCACGCTTGGCACCACATGAGCCTGAAGTTATGATTCACAGTGTTCGATCGGCAAATAATAAAAAACTGCAAAACATTGACCTCGGATGCACTGGTGTCAAATTGCGTTGGTGGCATGGCGGTGACCGTAAAGTAACATTCTTACCTCAAACCCACGGGTGTTACTTGCGTAAATAATATAATCAGTTTCTGTTTTGTATCTTTTTAATTGAAACTAGCCGTCTCCTGCGGCGTTGCTCGCGTTAGAGTGTGATTTTTCAAAATTCCTTTCTTAGTGCACCCCTACACTATATAAAGATACTACCCTCCAAATTTCATACCTCTAGGACTTATAGTTTAGGCTGTGCGTTGATTCTCTGTCAGCTTCAAAAGAGTTTTATATATATTGATTGATGATGATAGTAATCTGTAATGTAGTATTCGTTTGTCGTCTTGACATCTCTGAGATTTATCGGTTTATTGTCATAATCCCCACTAAGCTGTCCCACCAGTGGGGATTATGACAATCTTTGAAAAATTGTTGACGTTTTCCCTACTATCCTGGCTGGTGGGGATTACGATAATAAAAATAGATGTAGAAGTAAAGATCACGACATGACAGATGGATCTCGAAGCTTCCATAACAAACGTGCTGCTATCTAAACTAAGCAAGTCGCTAAGTACCGTCATTACCGCTAGTTGGCTATCAGCATTGCCGTTTGTCTCTGTCGCCGGATCAGACCCCGGACAAGGAGCAAGTAGATTCGGTAGTGTAGGTACCAAAATTATGTTATTTTTAGGTAGTGGAATGCTTCATTTTTTCTTCACAATATCCTTGGAAGTCTGGAAGAAATCAATCCCACGTGATAAGACCGCCCATTGTATATAATATAATATAATCTGTCTCGCATATTCGTTTGTAAGGTGTACCTACGCACAAAAAAGTATTTTCATACATTTATTCCTTGAGAAATATCCTTGGAAATTTCACACATCGCCCTCTAGTCCCAAACTAAGCAAAGCTGGTATTATGAGAAAATTAATTAATTAAATACATTTTTTTGTAAATACATACTTTTAATATTAACACCCAGACACAGATCAAACTATGTTTTTATCTTTAGGAGTCCTTTTATTGAAATTGGTACAGTTAAATAATTAGGTCGGTGTCAGCCGCATCGACAAGTCTCGAATAGAGAGGCCAGTCTGGATCCGATTCGGTCAGCTGGCACTGAGGAAATTCGATTCCTGAAGGAACGAGATCAGAAGTTGTTCTGTAAATGCTTGATGACTTCATTTTGTGAAAATATATTTCTTATATCCTACAACTTATAAATAAGAAAGTATGTCTGTCTGTTACGTTTTGACAGGTAAGCCGAAGGTCGAGATGAAATTGAAATATTTTTTATAAGTAACTTTGAAAATATGTACTACTCCTGAAAACCTAGTAAGCTATGTGAGCTAGGCTGCAATATTTTTTTTTTACTGTACTATGATCTGTGACTGTGCTAGAATTTATTTAAAAAGAAAATGACAACAATAATACAGTATTTACAATAAACTTACAATTTAAATAAATTATTCATAAAATTTATGTTTTTGGTTTAACGTTTAAAGATAAATAAAGCTTTTATTTTTTAACTTGATTTATACAAGCTACTTTTCTTTTCCGATACTACGCGAATAAACCCGTGTGCAGTCGCTAGTAGTTACATTTGCGAAACGAACTACGCCTAGCGGTCGGCAAGTCCTTCCGTTTAGTGTTGTGTTACACCGCGTTATCGATAACTGCAACTCGATACTTTGCAACGATGTATCGATTGCACCTGCTTGTCGGTTCGAGGTTAGCGAATGAGGTACTCACGACTTGTTTTACTAGGTGACAGCTGAAGCCGTAGTCAGATTTTTTATTTAAAAACGACAATCGAGTAACTCGTAGTTATTGTATGGACAAAAATCGTTTGCAAATCTTTCGCTAGAGGCGCTTATTGGTTTGTCATACAACGCTAACAAAAAAACGTGCAATATGACTCAAATACGTTACGTTTACGTAACGTATTTGAGTTTGTTTTTATTTTTTTTATTTTTTAAACTTAAGCAAGCACCTACTTTTGTATATACACATACCCTTTTACATGTAGCTACTATAAAATCACCACATAGTAAATTTTACTACCATATTAAGTGGCGTTTACACTCTTGCCGATACGACACTTACACGATATAAAATATCAGTTGCTTGTACATAAATATAATTATCGGAACCGATACCCAGCACTGTGAAATCGTCTAGTTGTCTAGTTATGACATTAGCTGTCCAACAATATCGTGTAGAATCGTACATTGGATATCAATGCTGACACCCGATGCGATGTGAAATCGTCTAGTGGTAAATACAACATTAGCTCGTCAACAATGTCAAAGTCAAAGTCAAAAAGCTTTTATTCAATAAAATCTCACTGATCACTTTGAATCGTCATTTCGTTTTGTATGATTAGGTATGATTACATTTATTTTATTTTTATTGGATGAGTTGGAGCTAGTTTGTCCCAAGCTTGTTTGTCTTCTAAATAATCTGATATTTTATAGTATGCTTTTAAAATAAGGTCTTTGTTTCATTACGTTTTTGAACTTGCCAATCTACAACTGAGACACATCACTTGGGATTTTATTAAAGAAGCGTACACATTGTCCTTTGAAAGATTTACAAATGTTTAAGAGCCTAGTGGTGGGATCAGCGAGTTTGTCTTTGTTTCTAGTGTTAACATTATGATTATCACATTTTTTGTTGAATAGAATTTCGTGTCGTTTGGTGGCAGGGTGAAAACGTCCATTGGAAACTCAAATCTAGCTGGCAAACTCAAAGTTTACACACCACACATGCACAAAACAAACATAACTCACACAAGTCTACTTTACCTGAAAACACGTCACAAATTCACAATGGTGTATTTTGCAAAGTCAACACAAAAGTTATTCAAAATTCGAAAACTCCATTTGAAATGCATTAATATGTAATTTAATTTACATGACGCACGTTAAGCGTTTTTCGTACAGCTAAATGATGGGACAAGAAGATTATAATATCGTTCTTGTGATTCAATAACATTGACTTGGAACCCAAAATATTCGCGCCCCAATCAATAGCATTTTGATTCAATACATTACCGAATCGAATACAAGATATTGTGTCAAATTCTCGTATATATATCGCATTTTTTTCTCTCGGGATTCGGAGACGAGCAAAATGAAGTCTCGACTCCGAATCCCTCGATAATATGATTCGAGAAATATGTTTTGGCAATACGTACGAGGCAACATGCGCCCTCGTATATCGTGCAATTTGAGATAGCAATACTTGTGAGTATTATTTGTAATTTGGTCACTGGACCAATGTCCCTAGATATCACAATATTACCTACAACTCTTTCAAATTCTATTATTGAATTTTTTTTAAAGATTTGTGTAGGTATTGTATGTTAAATATTTTGAATTAATTAATTTAATATTGATTTCCTTGAAGAGACAGAATATGAGGAACGAAAGTATTTATAAAAACTATTGTACCTTAATTTTTTGCAAATAATTATGATTATAATGATTTTACCAACCTACTATTACGAAACCTACTGTCTACTTGATTTCTAGTTTTTTACGAACGTTTTTTCTCTTTAACATATAAAAGTACCTACAAGAAGTTTTAAAAACAGCTGATTGTGTTAGACGAACTGGCTTGAACCCAAAACGAAAATATTTGCATATTAATTTCATGGGGAAATACCGGACTCCCAAGACTCCTGAAAGCCATAGCACGAACTTTCTGCCCTGTGTGTTGCTCTTTACCTGCAGAATATCATTATTCTTTCATCTAAATTCATATTTTACACCACGCTGTATACAATTTTGTATCATCCTTGTATACAATTTTGTATCACCTTGTATACAATTTTGCACCATCCTGTATACAAGATTGGCTTCAAGTTTTATACCATCAATAGAAGCGAAGAGTTTTGTCTTATTTCGCCACCAAATTACCTCTTTCCTGACATTTGTCAACAAAGGCTACCAACACCTTGAAAGCACTCTTTCACTACAAATACACTCGCGAGCGAAAATTCCGGGTCATTTATAAAAACTAGAATATCTAGGAAACCATTATATTATTTTACCATTTATATTATTTGTATTATAAGTATGTATTAACAAGAAAATATTATTAGTATTATAGCTTTGCTTGGTTTGGGACTAGAGAGCTTTGTATAATATGTCCAAGAATATTTATTCATTTATTTCTTAACACCAGTTTTGATTAGATTTAGTTTTTAAATATCATTGGGCATTTCACACAACGCCTTCTAGTCGCAAACTAAGCAAAACTTGTACTATGGGAACTATACATAGATTGCTGATAAAATACTAATATACCTTTTTTTGTAAATACATACTTATAATACATAGTTACACCCAGACACAGAACAAACATCAATGTTTGCCACGCCTAATGTTTATTCTTGGTGGGGATTCAACCCACGACCCACAGCACGGAAAGCAGAGCTATTACCGACTGCTTGAGCTGTGACGCCTGTGTATTTAAGTTTTTATAGATGACCCGGAATTTTTGCTCTCGACTGTAGTAGTAAGAACTCATTCATTCGTTCTTTTGTTAGATAAATCCCCTTTGAAACCTTTGTAAGGTATTGGACCATGGGTTGCTGCTTATTTGAAGGACTTATTGGTAATACGATGTTCGCACTTGGAACTTTGTCGAATTGATTGGATAGGATCCGATCTTATTGTGGACAATTGAGTTTCTTTTTCTAGACTGGAATTCTACCTACGATTATTGGCTGATGATTAGGTCACAGATCATATAATACTACTAGCTATTACCCGCGACTTCGTACGCGTGCGAAACTTTCCACCAAAATATCTGTCAACCAGCATACGATGAACCTCGTGCCAAAGGCGGCTTTTGGTTTAGAGAGGTCAAGCTGTATCTAAGAATCCACGTCTTTCATTTCAATAAAATATAGCCTATGTTTCAATCCGCAAAAAGGGCTGCTGAATGGAATAAGTTTCTAACCGTACACATTTTAGTGCAGCTGTATGTACTTTAATTATTTTTTTATGAATACTAATAAGTAGCTCTACCCGTGTGTCAATTTTTTGTCTAAATACATGCTGTATGTATTGTATATGCTTCTTTTTAATGTTTTACAGTTTTATAACACAAGCGAAGCAGCTGATTGAAACAATTAATAAATATTACAAATAAACCAGTTATTAAGCTTCAAAAGCGCCCCAAAAATTAAATGGTAGCCATGACAAAGAAAACGTTCGATATAATTACAAATTACAATTCGCGTGACACCCCTGAACAAAGGAACAAAGAATTTATGAAGCGAACGGAAACAAAGAATGGTTCCCGCTTGATTGACGAAACAATTACCAAAACGCTGTATTTTAAGCAGTTACTTACTTTCTCAAAGCCACTATGAATAACTTCAGTATGAAAAAATCTTCTAGCTTGAAATTGATAGGTTTACTTACCAACTTTTTTTTAATTTCTATTTTGTTTTCATTAAATCCGTGCAACCATTTCTAAAATCATAAATGTTCGTGTGAGTAACTTGTTGGCCTAAGATACGGGCGTTAAAGTGAAGTGAATGTTGTCACGCTATCAGTAAATTCACGATAAAAACGAGAAGGGAATTTAAATACAATTTTGTAGGAGTACTAACTGAAGTTTATAAAACCACGCTGTGGAAAATAAAACGCTCATAGTAGACACCCCCTAATTCATATCGGTCTCCTAAAGCTGAGCTAACTAAAATGATTGCTAAATCTGTTGTCATCTCTTTTCGATGTCATGCAAGTGACAATGATAGAGTCACAGTTGAATATGAATAAAGGGATAAAATACTTTAGCGATTTATCTAGATTATGACATATAGATTTCGAAAAAGCTTTATCTTTTCTACTACATATATCGTACTTATTTTATCACCCAGACTGTCCGACATCAGTGTTTGGTGAGTTTTTTGATCGCACAAGTTATGGTCAAATTATTCTTCGAAGTGCCAAAAACACGGATTCCTTAGCTAATTTCCGTGTTTTTGACGTATGAAAATCGTTTTTCTGATCGGTCGAAACGAAATTTTCCAAATGACCGAAACTTCTGCGTATATATAGATCGATTTTAGATATTATTTATTCTACTTCGAAGCACACATTGCTGGATATCCGACGCTTACAACAGTTAAAACTTTGTCTATTAAACAATCCCCCAAAATCGTAAATTTTCGATCCCGCTGCATCCCCGGAATGTAAACACGGGTAGATCAATACGGCGGGGTAAACAGTCGGTTGCCATGGCAACGGGCGGGAGATTTCGTCACTTCCGCCCCGCCCCTGTCTGCCACCCTCGGGAGCGGTGTCCGCAGCAGCCTTTGGACACAGCGGGGTGGTGCAGTAGGTAATGATTGTGTAATGTCCAGGATTAATAATATCATCTAAATACATAAAACTCTTTTAAAGCTGACTGACAATCAACGCACAGCCTAAACTATAAGACCTAGAGGTATTACATTTGGAGGGTAGTATCCTTATATGTATAGTGTAGGGGTGCACTAAGAAAGGAAATTTGAAAAGTCACACTCTAAAGGGTCTAGAACGCGAGCAACTAATTAAGTAATTTATATGTTTAAAAACCGACTTCAATTTGATACAGCTGCATCATCTGATGATGATGATGGTAGTTCATTGGGATTGTTCTATTCATCGTAAACACCATTGAAAAGTCACAGGAAACAAAAACGCAATGTAGTGTACGTGGATGACGCGTTTTTTTCAATTATTCTTATTTAACTGCCAAACTACTGAACCAATTTTGATTAAAAAAAATATGGGACCAAACTGACAGATAAAAAAAAATGAATTTTTTAAATCGGTTCATAAATCACGGCGTCCACAATCCACACCGATCACTCGCAACCCGCAGCGTACTCGCAGCGAGTAGAATCGCTTCCGAATCGCCAGTGCGATAATAATTATTGATTTAGGATAATTTTTATTAATTTTTTTATTTTCTAGCGATTGTAAAATGTGAACAAAAGATCATGTGATGCAACTGAAGTCGAAAAAAGCATTTAAAACACTCTTTCAACACAAAAAATATTAATCTCAACTTCTTTACGACAAAAAACACAACTCCCTTGACTAACAAATTTACAAACTTATGTTACCTTCTGTTTTATCTCCACTGTGACCCAGGGGCTGCTTCCGACGTCCGCACGTCAAATTGTATACAACTATGCATCGATACGTTTCCCGCCTATGTATGGTTGAGCAGTAAATTGAAATTGGTAATTAGATGTGCCCTAAGCATTAGTTTGAACTGCGCTAAAGAGTAGAAGTGGTAGAAGCCTACCTACATATTTTTTTATATTTGTCATCATAATTGTCATATTATCATTTTTTTTATACAACTTGATATATACACTTACTTAACTTAAAACATATTTTTTTACATAATAATGTTCGTTGTAATTTCTAATATAGTAAACAGCATGCAAGCAATCATTTGTTAGGAAGCTATTATTTTATTATTCCGTGTGGTTATTGGTTACTATGTTGCGTACAAAAACTATTTCATATTTAGCGACGAATTTATTTCATGATCACATCCCTTCTAGACCACATACCCAATACCGAGATTCGACGTCGCACAAAGGTTGTGGACGTGGGTACGCGAATCGCGAAGCTGAAGTGGAGATGGGCAGGACACCTGGCAAGAAGGGAGGACGAGAGATGGACGAAAGCTGTCACAGAATGGTGGCCAAGGGATGTCCGTAGACCAAGAGGCAGACTACCCGCCCAATGGTCAAATGACATTGAGAACTGGCTGGGAATCACTGGACAAGACTCGCAAGGGACCGAAAAGAATGGCGTAATAAAGAGGAGGCCTATACTCAGCAGTGGGTGCAAACGGGCTGAAATGATGATGATGATGATGAATACATTACGCACCAATCTTAAGTCCTTTTATACTAACTTTAACTTAACCAGCGTTGTAATAAAATCACTTACCTGGAACAAAAAGAAGGAAATAATTAAACAATATATCAATTTGAACATAAAACAGAAACAAAGCCGTTGGCAAACGCTTAAGGGTGTTTGCACACTGCCGGACACCGACACGATACAAATGACAGTGGCTCGAGAAAATATATCGTTGTCAGCGCCGCGCTGACACGGTGTGGAGCTTCTAGTACTAATAATATACGATAGCTTGTCGACGTTGTCTTATAGGCGTCGTGTCGTAGGTAGTGTGAAAGATTAAGAGTACCCAAAAGTCCACAAAAGCACCCTCCCTATTTAATTGGGGTATTTTTGGGGTGTTTTAAGGCTATATTTAAGGGTTGCAGAATTATTCCCAAGATAAAATTGTTTCTTTTGTCCAAAAATGGGCTTATGAATTTTAGTAACTTTTATGTGTGAAGTGGGATGATTAATCTATTCAAACAAAGGTTTTTGGTTTTGCGCGGAAATTCGGACTCTTTAGTACTTTTGTATGAATAAGGGTGTTATGGATAGGCTTTGAGACGCCAAGTGTTTTTTTTTTACTAATAAGCAATTAGTGTGAATATGAAAGAAAAGTGGTGGTGTCTGTCCGTTTTCGTATCAATCTCAATGAATATTTATTACAAAATACTTATCAAACAAAAATAATCCTAAAACCCTTTTCGTATTTTTTTTCCGTAAGGTCTGATTCGGGAAAAGGATACAAGAGACGTATTATTGTCAAATTGAAGTCACTATTAAAAAAATTAACTAAAAAAAATATACTCTTCCTGAAATTCTGAATTCTATTCTAGAAATAGAATCTAGCTAGACTAATAACGTTCCTTATTTCCAAGATAACAAAAATGTCTAGCAATTATTAATAAGGCCAATAAATTTCAGCTCTGAAGCAGTGGGCGTGAAATTGGTATAAATATGAAAAGCATTTTCCCGAAAACAGTTTAAAAATAAGCCCTCATAGAAACCCAATATTTTCATCAGCTAACATGATTTAAAGCTGACAAAGATGTCTGGCAACCCCCTTATCAACAAAAACGGTACTTGAATATAATTGGATGGAAATCAGGGGCTTATGTTTGGAAACATTCGATATAACTATGCGAGACGTCAATAAATGGCGAAAAGATTCATTTCTACACGGATAATTTAGAACAGTCCTAAATTCTACTTCGACTTCAACTTCTTGGATTATTCTTCTTCTTCTTCACCCTATACGGCCTGTGTCCGTCATTTCGACAGACAATTTTTCCAGTGTCAAGTAGTGATTTTTATATAATATAATCAAGTCTTTGTCGAGTCGGCTGTCGTTTGTTTTGAAGAGAAAATGGTAATTTTATGGATTGGTAATTTTAAGGAGGATAGTATCCTTAAATAGTGAAGGGGTGCACT
Organism: Eulithis prunata; assembly: GCA_918843925.1. Taxonomy (NCBI): domain Eukaryota; kingdom Metazoa; phylum Arthropoda; class Insecta; order Lepidoptera; family Geometridae; genus Eulithis; species Eulithis prunata. The sequence continues at coordinate 6,169,236 of OU974025.1, read as the reverse complement.
AAGAAAGGAATTTTGAAAAGTCACACTCTGTCCATTTAGAACGCGAGCAACGTCGCGGGCGACGGCTAGTGTCATCACTTCGATAAAAAATGATGTGAATTCCCGGCTTTCACCGTGGATTACGTGGAATTGTGTTTGCTCGAGATGTGACGTCATCTCTCGCAATAAAATTATCGAGTGCTTTCGAAACAGGGCCCTCGAACCGTCATGAAGGGTGCTGTACGAGTGCGTAATGTAAGTCGAAAGTAACTTTATGTAAGCAGATTATAGGAAAATTTTCGACACTTTACTGAAACATCTTCTGAAATATGGCACTTTACTCTTCGAAAATAAATTCAATGTAAAAACTTGATACGAAAATCTGGTTGGGGTTAATTCGAGGTTTTAGTACTTATGGTAAAATAATATTATTATCTTCTGTAATCGCCTTTTGTTCCTATTATTTATTAATTATTATGATTGTTCGGATGTCGTGCACAAATTCATAGCAATTTATTTGAGGGGAGTCTCATCGCCTTAGGCTAAGGCTAAACACACGATTTCAGTATTTTAAGTTTCGTCACGAATTCAAAGAAAGATCTCTCGTGTCGACATAAAATCACATTTTATTTGTGTTTTTTTTTTAAATATTGATATTAACATTGGAAGTCTTTTGCCCAGCAGTGGGACGGTTAAATCAAATAAAATGATATTATTGAAATTTTTTGAGCACATGAAATATTTTTTTCATATTTTCTATTCTCTAGCGATTGTTGAATGGCAACTTAGCTAACGGCCTGGTGTATACTTCTAATTACCTAAGTCCCGGTGGGTTAGGTAGTTAGGTACCTACCTCTAAATGTCTTTATGTGTACAACTTAGTTCAAAGACATTGGAGTGTCGAATAACCGTCTACATTTTCTCAGCACTCTTTGTTTGAGAGCCTGTTCATTTAGTAAGAGTTGGAAAAGGACCCGGCTGAATATAAATACTGAATCTTATTGCCGATTTACACATTCATTAGTACAGTGGCGAGTGTAGAGTTACACTTCACGCCAGGGACTCCACTCAACTGCGAGAGTCCGCTGGTCAGAATAATTTTGATTAGTTGACGTACAAAGCTAGTAATAACGCAATAAGTAAGTAACTAATAAGGTACGCATAACCACACGTTTAAAGTTTCATTACCATAGCTTTTATAGTAATTATCCTTTAATATTAATTATTTAGACGTCTGATTACCCCTTTAAACGATTTCTAGCACTAAGGCCCGTATTAGCATTTACTGTTCAAGTACTGATCCAGACTCAAGCATAGAATGACAGCTGTCAAAAAAATTATGTCCATAACTAACGACTGTCCGAAATTGCGGGCAACACTGCAAAGGCCATAGACAAGAATTGAATTAAAACTAATGAATGTCATGTCTGTTATTTTATTTTAATTAATTTGTCACCTCATTTTTTTGTTAGGACATATATTTCAGTAAGTGGTCCTCACCGTAACGTTTTAATCCATTATTAATCTGCAGCATATTAATCCGTACTAAATTAATTATTGCAATTTTCATAACTGGTTGATTTAACGTTTAATTTTGGATGCGGTTACGGTTTGCGGTTGCGTCGCGCCAGACCAGGAAATCGCGAAATGCCTCGGTCTGGGGCGGACGTATGTGGAATACCGGTTTGAATAGCTGAATAACCGATATTTTGAACGGTTTAAAAATGGTTTTAAAAGGGTTATACGCCAATAGTTTAGTAATCTGTTTATGTACTTTATTCAGTACATTTCAAGTCTTTGTAGGGATGTGAAGGATTGTGTACTTTTTATTTTGCAAAATTCAAGTCTTTTTTAGGGATGTGTAAGACTTCTTTGGCTCGATCCAGATATTATTTAATGGCGTTGCTTCAACTCCGTCTGATCTTCGCTCACATAAGCAATTCATATTAATATCGATATATCTGAACAAAGATATATATCTTATGAATCATTATTCAAATAAGCTTAACAATGTGAATTCTAAATAATACACGTTCATTGTAATTCTGAATTTGTCACGCGTACATGCAAATGGGGGCGATAGTTTAAAGTGCAAATTTAGGTACATTAATTAATACGTTTAATTAAGATTCGTGTAGTGTGGGCCTTAAGTTTATTTAGGTGAGAAGACACGATACGACAGCTTACTTCCTTGTTTTATTAAGTTAGTGTGTTGAATTGACAATCAATATCAAAAGTTACTATAAGCAAGTTTACTCTTTACCAAATACAGAAACTCCATCAAAACTGGTTCGGGCCTTCAGTTATAGTTCTTATGAAACATAGATTACACAAAATTTTGATCCTTCTATTTTGTGGAAACCTTTTTTTTTTTATGATAAAAGTAATGGTACAAGCTGATAGCTCACCTGATGTTAAATGGTAATTTCTGCCTATAACATTGCATTACCTCACAGAGCAAGTCCAATGAGGACGTGCCCTGTAAGGCAATGCACTGCGTCCATCACTCTGGGACGTAAAGATCTTGAAGTCTCATGTGCCTGTAATTACACCGGCGCCCTTACCCTTCAAACCGGAACACAGCAATGCGAGCATCGCTGCTTGGCGGCAGAAATAGGTACGGTGGTAGTACTTCCCCGGACGAGCTCTCACAAAGAGCTCTACTACTACTACTACTAACCTGTCAAGTTATCTGTAAAAACCCGTAAAGTGATTTGTAAAAACTGTTGTTTCGGTACGGACTATAAATAAATAGGTATTTTAGGTCTTTTCTTAAGGCTTAAGGCTTTGTAATTGCGTAAGTTCTTGAATTACACTCATCTATCATATTTGGTGGTTAATGGCCCTTAATTCAGTATCGGTGTCGTTATCGTGTCGCCCGTCGACAAATGTGAACGCCTGAAACCCTAATTTACATAAACTCTCAGTTGACGAAGTTTTGACGTGACGAGATTTACTTAGCTCATTGGAGAATGAACTTTAGTGTTTGACGATAAGATTTACTTTGACGAGCTTAATTTATGGATTTGTAAAGAGCCTTTTAGCTATGGAACAGCGAAAATTATTAAAGATAAATGGGTAAATTCTAAAGCTAATACAGAGCAAAATGTATCTGGAAATTTCTAAACCTTTTGAGTAAAATAACTACACGGAGGACTTTGAAGTTGAGATTTTCATGTGATATTGTATCACGAAAATAGTGTTTTATTCCTTTCACCACACTAGTTATTTTACCATTACAAACTTTATGAAGGACTAGTTACCAACACATAATACACTTATATGAGTTTACTAGGTGCCGCCCGCGACTTCGTTCGCGTCCCGTTGGTTCCCGTAAATTTTTTGGGATAAAAAGTAGCCTATGTGTTAATCCAGGTCACGTACAATATATATTCCAAGTTTCATCCAAATCGGATCAGTAGGTTTTACGTGAAAGAGTAACAAACATCCATCCATCCATCCATCCATACTTACAAACTTTCGCGTTTAGGATGTAGATAAACCTAATCATACTTAATCAAGCAGCGTATTAATGTCGGAACCCTAGCAGTCGAGGGGTTAAACGGGTGTTCTGTTAACCTCTCGCCTGTCCGGATTCCAGACAGAGACAAAAACGCTATTGTCTTGTCCCTTCGAAGTCCACGTGTAAAAATTCTCGCCAATACAATTTTTAATTGAATAAGCGTAAAATAAATTGATATGTCAGAAACATTTTTCAGTGAAAACAAGCGCAGAGCCGTATTTACATGTTTGCTTTCAGAGTGAACTGGTGCAGATGGACCACGTTCAGTAAATACTACCTTTGTGGTGTGCCGGGGAAGTTGGACGGAATTGCGAGTAATATTTTATAGTGATGGTACTTATTATGGTTAAACTATTCGCGGACGATCGTATGGTATCGGATTGACTCCCGCGGAAGTTCGACGACGGAATCTCCGTCAAGTGTGTCGAAGGCCTAAGCCCTCAATTCTGTTATTTCCTAAACAAACTTATTTGACTGCGCGAAAATTTTTGCCATCCCTTTATCATGAACTGAAACGATAGACAGCTATAATTCTTCTGCTGTTTTGATAAATGCACCGACAAACTCGAGCCCATTATCTTCATAAAGCCTAATAATAATAGGCCTTATTACATCTATTGAAGATGATTTTTACAGCGTCAGGATGCAACCTATGCCTACACTTAACGGGACACTGTATAGTGCCTGAGACAATGTTTAGATGGAGTAGCCTTGCCCAGCACCTATACCATCCTCTCATAAAGCCTAATATGGTATTACTAGCCGTCGCCCGCGGCGTTGCTCGCGTTCTACCCTTTAGAGTGTGACGTTTCAAAATTCCTTTCTTAGTGCACCCGTACACTATATAAGGATACTAGCCTCCAAATTTCATACCTCTAGGACTTATAGTTTAGGCTGTGCGTTGATTCTCTGTCAGCTTCAAAAGAGTTTTATATATATTGATGATGATTGATGATTGATATGATCTGTGGTACAGCTTAAAAGTTCTATCACTGAACTTGCCAATCATTTAAAAGCTATACTAACTCTGTCGTAATTAAACAGGATGCGTAAATGCGCGAACAGACCGCGTTGGTTTCCGGTATAACCGGGACCGGGTAGCCCGGGTTTACGACCGAAATCTTGGTATGGCAGTAAAGTGCCTCAAAGTGGGTCTTATCACCTCATTTTAAAGATGGCTGTGGTCCTTGAGAGACTGTCAGGCAGCTGAGAGTTTAGACTGAGACAAATGTGAGGAGTATGCGTCTGTCTAAATATGTCATTTTGTAAGTGTAAGTGTCATTCTGTTTAGAAAGGGTGTACTCAAGGTAAGAAGAAGACTGTATTTACCTATGTGTGTGTGTTTCAAAAGAGCAACAGGCAAATTAGTATTATATGCAAAAATAACATATTCTGAATAAAAATTATAATATGTTTACAGATAGTTCAAGATCAAAATATGGATCTAGACATGTGAGAAATAAATGAATTAAATCAGTTCCAGTTAGTCTTTTCACTAAAATTGTCGTTAGGATTTTAGGAACTTTAGACACGTGCAGTGCTCGCGCACCCAAGACAGACCAGTCTAACTGACCGCAGATCTCAATACCGACGACTGATCATCAGGAGCGGGCCTTAGATTAATCTAATCAATTTAATTAAACGCGTCACCCGATGGCTGATACCTATCTATTTCTTTCTTCTTTCTGTCCTTTCTATGGAGTGTCTCGGAAATAGTTGATTCTAATCATGAAATTGAAGACTTTTTAACGTTTTTTTTCGGGTTTTTCCCGGAACTTTGAGGAGTTACAGCTTTTTCTATGAAAACCGGAAATCTTATGTTGCAGGTGTTCATGGGCGGCGGTGACTACTTTCCATCAGGTGGCCCCATCTGCTCGTCTGTCAGCTATGGCATAAAAATAATAATAATAAAAAAACTGAGGGCAGAAAATTTAAAATATTTTTCGTACAAGTCTCCTACCGCTGCCCAGACTTACCAAAAAACACGCAAAAATGTATAAGAAAAAAAGATGAAAGAACGAATCCCCGATACAGTTAACTTCAGACGTAAACGAACAAAAAACCGTCCACACGTGTTCGACTTCGTGTCGTGCCCAAATTAATTTCAAATATGAGCCGGGATTATTGAGAAATCCGTGCATCCGGGGAACCGAATTGTATGTCACTTATTGGAATTCCATAATAGCTTATGGCTGATTTACACAGGCATAAGTAATGGCGACGCTTCCCTTACAGTCAAGTCGTCGTTACCGCGCAGTGTACTCACGTGAGTGTGTAATGATATTATATGTATGGGCCAACTGGTGGGCCAGAAGGAAAAAAATGCCCAACGAGCCCATTATTCAAATGAGTGGGCTCGATGGGATTTTTTTTCCCATCTGGCCCACCGGTGGGCCGGCCAGTCGGCTCGATGGGAATAACCCGTGTAAATCAGCTGTAAGTCATTATTGAAATCGAAAATTGGCGAACAAATTATTCAAATTGGCCATATTTCATTTTAAAACACGCCTTTTTCAATCGACTTTATTAAGGGCTCTAAAAAAGGTATGATGAGCTGATTCTAAATAACTTCAACTTAACCCATCAATGCAACGTAATCGAAAACCAAATCCCAATAGCCGTCGATCGACGAGTATTAAAATCCACCATCCGATCCGGCTCACGAGCGACGTATGAAAACGACCTACATCGGCAAATATTGCGTATTGCAATGCAAAACAGCTTCAAAGGATTGAAAGGGGAGGTTAGGTTTTTAATCGAGAACGTATTGAAAAGACTGAAAGCTCTGAAGGTTGATCTAAGTTGGAATGTGAATCGATCAATTCAAGTCAGTATGCGAGGTGATCAACGAGATATGTTGGCAGTGATGGGTTAACTGTTAACTACCTAAACTGTTTTGGGGTGTACAGCTAGCAACAAAAGTAATACACAATCTCTTAAAAGCTTTTCTTTTCGTTTTGGTATCTGGTGTAAAACGTCTGACGTCCGGCACACCAGTGGGCGCTGATTTGTATGGAGACACTGAGCGGATTCTTTGAGAAGCTTATCTACACCAAGCCCGTACTCGCATGTCGAGCTTCTCAAAGAATCCGCTCAGTGTCTACATACAAATCAGCGCCCACTTGTGCTGGGCGTCAGACGTTTTACACCTACACTACACACTAAAAACTCGGACTAGGCCCTCTGGCCGTCAATTATCGGTGTAGGTGTCATGTCGGTGTGAAAACGCCCAATAGAAAATAGAAGCGATGGATCTAACTGATAGTACATCCTGTCTATAGCAATTACACTGAACTAAGTTTAGACTAGTACCTGCAGATCAGACCACAGCAATCAAGCATCACTCCTTGGCGGCAGAAGTAGGTACAGGTAAGTTGACTTGGCTAGCAAGCGTTGTGTAATTTGAGTCCCAAACATGACCTTAAAGGCCCTTAAGGTATGGTTAAACAGAAAGCGTTCTTAGCGCGTGTGAAAGATTCATATCGCGCAGATTTAGTATGAGGCGCTATGACGAATGCCTTAGACCTTTGTTTAAGTATGTACACGAACCGTCCTATATACTACCCTCTCTCTAGACTCAAAGGTTTGCTGGAAGAAAATTATTTTGGGTTAAATTCGCCTTTGTACATGTCCGCTTTTTCTGTTTTTATGTATTAAGTTTATTGTGTACAATAAAAAATTAAGAGAAGGCCTTATCAAGCACAAAGCGTTTTAAGCGCGCTTAAAAGCGTAAGCGTCGAATACTAGAACCGCGAGAGTATGCGACGCTGTTACAGAGCCCTGAGTCTATCTCGGTGTTGTGTTTTCTTGCTATTTTTGGCATTCGGAAACGGATTCGCAAAGTGAAAAATTTTGTATGAAAACCGGATAAGCGCCTCTATTACGTGACCGCACTCGACGGTGAGCACCGCAAAGTAACATTCGGATTACAGATAGACTCGCAGAAACAGTTCCCAAATCTCCTGCTAGAGGCGCTTATCTGGTTTTCATACAAAATTTTTCACTTTGCGAATCCGTTTCCGAATGCCAAAAATAGCAAGAAAACACAACACCGAGATAGACTCAGGGCTCTGTTACGCTGTGACGTGCGCTAACGCTTTTAGTTTGGCCGGGCCTTATGTAACCCGCTACCCTAGAAACCTCCGTAGTAATGTAATTTATTAACCAACATCGCTTCCATCAGGCAGATCCCTCAGGACTCCATGGGAACATACCTAGTCAATGTTTATGCACACTGCTGTGCTGACACCGCTTTAGTATTTACATTCTCATAAATAGTCTGCAATGCAGTCTGCACGGTATAGTTACATACAAGAATGTAAGTTCACTTCTTATAGGGCTCTAGTGGTTCTAAGGATAAAATGTTGGGCTCCAGAAACCCTAGAGTCATAACAAAATGATGAGCGATAATAATAGGCTTTTTACATCTACTGAAGATGATTTATACACCGTCAGGAGGCAACCTATGCCTACACTTAACGGGACACTGTAGTGCCTGGGACAATTTTTAGAGTAAGGCTTGCTCAGCACCTGTACCATCCTATCAGCCTAGTCAGCCATATCCACAGGAAAGACAAGGTCAATACGTGCGGAGCTGACTATGATAACCTATCAGATAAAGCATAAAAGTGCAGGAAGAAAATATATTGTTTGAATGATGACGGAGGAGTAAACTGAAACTTTGGTGCCATTGTCATCCATTTTGGCCTTATTTGACAATATCGTCTACCCATCTCGCGGTTGGACGCCCTACATTTCTACAATCACTTTTCGGTTGCATTCAGCGAATGTCCCCACTCCACCTGTCACCATTAGGTTATCTAATAATACAGATGATGACTAGGTTATCAAAAATTAATCCCCAGAGCAGTTTACTCGATGTATAACTCGAGTTCTGATTTATAACAAGTTCAACTCAGGCTATGAATATTTGAGTTTATACAGTTCTTGTAGAACTTTGTTATCTGGCAGATAAACTCGAAACTGTGGCGCTATGATGAATAAATTACAGCGTAATGTTGTGACTACCCTCAACGCTGAAATGTGCCTGTTAATATGATAATCGTAAAAACTTTGTGTTGTAAACGGCTATCTTGTTAAAAGTTGAAGAGGTTATTTGACTTGCCTACACAAAGCTTTAAAACGGTATTTATGTTGCGTAGAATGAGCAGAATGTACCTGTCAAGAACGGGTAAGATTTTCAATTGTAGATTCCTTAGTAAGCAAGCTCGTGTGAGCTAGTGGCCAACTCTGGTGACGGAGTTTTCGTCGTGGGTTAACGACTGCTAGAGCCGGGACCGGCAGTTTAACGTGCCCTCCGAAGCACGGAAGCGCTCAGATGTAAATGCACTAACGGTCACCCATCCAAATAGTGACCGCACAGAACGTTGCTTAACTTAGATAATAGGTAAAGATTGGCTAAGCAAGCGCTTCAACTCCTGAGTTACCTAATGTGAGTTAAACGCCTCGATGGATTTTGATAAATGAGGTATTGTTTGATTCGTCTTGATCACGGGAATTGTAGGAGTCAAATAATACGCTACAATAAATTAATGGAGCTAACTGGAGCATAACTATCAACAAAGCTATGTCATACCTAACCAAACTAACTAAAACCTTCAACCTTATTCAAATTCTACGTATTACATATTAATTCCGTAATCCACGTTATAACCTGGCTTCATATTCGTACTCGCAGACATTCCAACCAAATTGAATTTAAAACTACCACCGAAAGTTACAATCATAACTCAACTCAAAACAAACCCCAACTCGGCGAGGTAAAGTCGAAAACGCGTCGACAACCATTCATTAGTACAATCAAAGCCTAAACAAACATCAACCGTGAATTTGTTTGAATAATTATTATTCCTGTTGAAATTTCCTAAACAACTCGGTACACGAATGGAAAACTCTTGTTCCGAATATGAAATCCAATTAAGTGCGTCAAACGAGGTGGAGTCTTGAATTGTGAGACAAACCCCTTTTTATAGCGCTTCGAAGGACGAGAGTGAATCTTGTTAGCGGCTTGCGGTGCAAGAAATTAGTTTATGGAGACGAAGTTAGTAGAATTTTATCAAAGAGTTATTTCAAGTCCTTGTGTCGTGGAAATGAAATCTGCGCGAGACAGTTCTCAACGGCAATACGATAGCTAAGTAAATTAATATATACAAAATACGTTGTTAAATCGTAAGCATATTCAATCTGATGATGACAGGACTTTCCAAAAAGGATTCTATCTATCTAATCGGCCTATGCTCACCCACCGTTGGGTATCATCATCATCATCAACCTATATCGGTCCACTGCTGGACGTAGGTCTCTCCCAAGACGCGCCACTGAGCCCGGTCTTCGGCTCTTCTCATCCAGTTTTTGCCAGTTACATGTCTCAGATCGTCACCCCACCTAGCCGGAGGGCCTAGCTGTTGGGTATAGGCCTCCTCTTTGTCACGCAATTCTTTCCGATCCTGCGCCAATCGAATCCAGTGTGCTCCAGCCACTTTCACCGCCCACTGGTCTGCCTCGATACCAAAAAGGACTACATATTTACAAAAAACTATATAAAATCTACACTTACGTTTCGATATCGTTGGGACGATATCTAATGCATGGTTTGCCGCCACGGCGCCGCGTCTATTGTATCTGTAAATAAAATAAAATAAACATTAAAACTCGAAATAGAAACACTGAATTGTGAGATTGTGACTGAATGCAGGGTCTTTTAAAATATTGTTTTCAGCGTCATCTATGACGTGATATAGGAACTACGTCGAATTACACGAAGTTTGACATGCCTCTGACAAAGGCATTTCGTTTTTAAGTCAATGTCCATCGACTTAACGTAAAAGTAACTTCTCCTTTGGACACGAGTTTTGCCATTTTTTGAAACGACACATAGCACTTTTATTTTAATAGTTTTTCTTGTGTTATTGTTGTTTAATTTTGGTGGAATTTTAACCAATAATACTTAGGTCGTAACATAAAGTGTGAGCCTTTGGAATAAATGTGTGTAAAGTGGTTTTTCTGAATGTGAAAATTCGTGTTAGGTTTTGAAGAGAAAATCCACCATTTTCTTTTCAAAACAAACGACAGCCGACTTGACAAATGACTTGACTTGACATATTTATTACAATTATATCACTTGACATTGGCAAAATTGTCTGTCGAAATGACGGACACAGGCCATTATTGAAGAGAAGAAGAAGAAGAACTTCTCCTTTATTGCGGGCAACACTGCAAAAGCCATAGACAAGAATTGAATTTCTGCTTTATCTACTTTTTATCTTACTTAAGGTGCTTAAGGCTGGTTTCTTTATTTAATTTTAACTACCGGATGTCATTAAGTAGATATCTGCACAGCATTGTTGTTAAGGGACTGTAGAGACGCCTATAATGTGCTTAGTAGGTATTTAGTATATCTTGTTAGTGGTCAGAAAGAAACAATTTTTTAAACTAACTGACCTACCTATATCAATCTATCTATAGTAAAGTAATACAGAGATAGATCAAGATTAGCCGTTAGTCAATCAACCGATTTTACGAACGACATTTTTTTTAACATAGTTACATAAACAATAATAAACAAAATAGTGACAATGGCAGCTCCCCATTCGACCGGGCACGTTTCAACGGTTATAGCCTGGAATTGCTTTTGCGACCTTGAGTGTTGAAAAACAGCAGGTAGCAACGAGAAACGTGATTCGAGAAAACTACAAAGGGAAGTTTTTTGAGCAGTTTTGTGTGCACGTATTAGGTATGAATTTAAATACAATGTTAGTCATTTTAGAGAATTCCTTGATGTTTATGCAGAAACTGATAACTGAGTTAGACAGAAGAGTTTGCTAGATGCTAGTTTGATTCCCGCAGCAGGACGATCAAATAATTGGGCAATAAGTCTAACCTCTTATGCTCTAAATATAGGCAATCTGGACGTAATCCTTTACAAATGACACGTCGAAAACTAGATTATAGTAAACAATGAGTATGTTCATGGCTACTTACCTGTATTTTGTCTAAATTCCCGACTTCATTAGTTGAGATTGATGGACATTTTATATTATTGAACGATTGTCCTGCTTTTGAAAAACTAAAAATGTCTTTAAAAACTCTAACTCTAAAAAAGTGAAATAACGTTTAGTTCAACCTAGGTGGTTGTCAACTCTTAAAAGGTTTAAATAACATTTCAAGATCTAAATAGAAAGATGTCGCATATATTTAGGATAGTCCGTCGGAATTTAAATACAAGTTCATTATCGCCCAAGAGGAGATCCCTTTTAAAGGATTTCATTAAACGAATTCCTTTATATAACCTTGGCTTACGGCGAAATTGTCCAAGAGTCATTGTTGGTATTTTGGAATGCAAGCTGGAAATCTAGAAAATTTGAGTTTTTTGCACCTGAGTCCTATTTTAAGATCTCATAGCGCATATTAGACCAAAGCTTGGACTACCACGTATTTAAACGGCATGACAGTCATTGAATTTGCCAAACAATCTTTCTATATTTAAACCCTGAGTTCTTCGTTCCTTAAAATATGTTATTAAACTGTAATGTGTCTGGAAAGCCATGTACGACATAATGATTTTTATTAAAGTTCCTAGTCAATGAAATAGGTAGACATAGACACATTAGACACCCTAGTTATTTAAAATCTCACAAGAATACGCTCAACCAAGAACAATTAAGTAGACTTTAGTAACAGGCACTGTATTACAAAACAATCTGCGCCTCCGAAAACAAGAGGATCGCATTTTACTTTAATTATTCTGCATTGTCATGTTCTGTCTAAAGCAGTGAATTCAAATATTTATTCATTTGTAATTAAACTGAGATGTACGATAGGACTTACAGGGTTCTCTTTGTTCACGGACCCCGTTTTATCCAGAATGAGAAACTTTGATAACAATGTTAAAACAGCTAAATTCTATTAGGCTGATAACGAAATTGTAATGGAAATGACCAAGGAGAATGGTGAGTAGCGCTTTTTGAAGGCTACCCTCATTACTGCAAAGGAAACGGAATGATGAACTACCCTCATTCTGCAAAAGAATTAAATGATGAGCTAAATGCTAAATGACACGTGGCAGAGTTGAATGTTTTGAAAAATAGATGGCGTTATTGTTTCTCAGCACGGCGACACCTCGATCTAGACGGTTTGGACTTTAGGGAAGACATGTTTTTGTGTGGAATGCACGCCGCTCGCCTACACCTGTTGCGCTCTCTTTCTAATAATTCTCTGCATTGTATATTGCGTGGTTATGATTGGTGTCTAACCTGATCTGTAGCCATGTGTACAAGCAAGACAAATTGTCGTCATTGATAACGTCACTAGACGTTCGAAGAAAATGGGGTATTACCGTACCTCTATCACGAAAAAATCTGGCAGTCGCCGCGTTAACGTATTCGAGTTATTTTTGGCATAAGTGGAATGCTTCAATTGTTTAATAGCATAATTAGCTTGCATAATTTTGTAAGCTAGCAATAATGGTTTCCAAGATATTCAAGTTTTTATAGATGACCTGGAAGCTTTGATCTCAAGTGTCATTTATGATGGATAGGTAATTAAACTACCAGGTTTTTGGGAGAAGTTAATTTACTTCTTAAGACGTAAACTTAAGAGAATCTTATACAGGGTGAAATGAGTTGCACCCTGTATAAGATCCCCGAATAAACACTATCAGGCTGACGAGGGTCTGCCCATTTCATTACATCGACCGCTCAGTACTATAGAGCTGATTAATTAAGGCGAAATTGGACGATACAGGGGTTGTGACTTCATAATCATAACGCCTGGACCCTTATTAAGGCTTAGCATCTATCATGAGTACATTCCGACCTTCGTGAAGAAAAAAATGAAATACTTGTGTGTCCAAGCCACGCACAATATATATTCCAAGTTTTATCCAAATCGGCTAAGTAGTATTTGCCTCCAAGAGTAACAAACATCTATACATCCTCACAAACTTTCGCGTTTATAATATTAGTAGGAATATTTTACTATTAACATTACTAAAGCCGAACACAATTTGTGCTTGCCAGTACTTTTAATAAAAAATTGCTTCGGATAAAATAGGTCGTATCGTACCTAAACCAAATCGGGGGACAACGGACCGGATGAGAACTAACCTAACCTGATACCTAAACAATTAGATTCAAATTCGATCGAAAGAGACAAAACACGATGTAACTACTCCAAAGCTTACATCGAGTTTAAACAACATTGAGTATATTCTTTATTCTCAACAGACCTTTACAACTACCGACGGATGTTTAGAAGCTGCTCAGTGGTATAGTGAAGAGGTTTTGTCACGAGGGACCACCCTAATTGCTTATTTTCACGCAAATAAAATGACCTTTTAAAAGAACGGATGAGGTAGTCCGTAAAGCACGGAAAGCTTCCTGTCGCTTTAGAATAGAGACGAGGATGGATGTCACGTCAGCCCCCCTACGTCACGTTTTCAGACATTCAATAATGGCTAGGGCTACGTCAAAAATGTATGGGATTTTCACGTGCTTTATTGTTTAGAACTGTCATTTCCGTTTTATTACACGCTTTATATTAGCTTCACTTGTATGTTTGTAACGCTTTTTATTAAAAAAATATTTTCTTTCTTACACTATTATTAATTATATTTATTAAAAAAACTTACACTATTCTTAATTCAAATTTATTAAAATTTATTTTCAATTTTTTACTTTGGTTTTCTATACAAAGCGTGTTTATTCGTTTTTTTAAACTATTATTTATTACTTTTCTACGATCTGGCGGTCGTATTGGAATAAATGTGTGTAAAGTGGTTTCCCTAAATGATAGATTTCGTTTTCAAGTTTTGACGGGAAAATCCAGCATTTTCTCTTCAAAAACGACGAATGACTTGACTGAATATTATTTCAAATACCTCACTTGACGCTGTCAAAATTGTCTGTGACTTTTCTGATAGAACAGTCCCAATGAATCATTATCATCATTTGCTGATGAAGGCGTATCAAATTGAAATCGCGTTTTCCAGTTTTTAAACTAATAAATTATAACAGTATTGCAACATTTGCAACTATGCACTACCGAATATAGCAGGTGCCGATATTTCCACGCTCCACGGCATTATGTAATATCCTCACTGAGGGGGTAAATTCACATAAACTTTAAATTACGCGACATAGGGAGCTAATTAATTTTAAAATTGCGATCGTATGAGAATAACTTGCTATTAAAATTTCCGCGTTGCTTTCCCCAGAGTTATTTAATGAGCTATTATTTTTGATGGTAATGTACTGCGGAGTGGAAAATTGAGTTATTCTGATGGCATTTTGTAATTATTACTTTGTTACAGAAGCGTATCATCAGTCTTTGTATAATAAACATAATCATAAACACAAGACACTCCAACTTTGGCATACATTTAACTTTGGCCCACGGCGAGAAACCGAACCATTTGCATCTCTCTTACTAAATATAACATTTCTTACTCATCATAGTCATCATCATCTCATCATCTTCCTACCCTGGTCCCACGATAGGTGGGGTCGGTACAACATGGTCTTCCACTCTCCTCTATCAGCCGTCATCTCTGTGTTCACTATAACTATGTTGTAAAGGATCATATCAGCCTGTAGAAATCCCCTGCTACATATACGCTTAGGCCTTTTTTATACATTTTAGAAATAGCGTTTTTGAGCCCTCTTAACCGTTTCCTATTATCGTCCTATGTCGACAAAGCTGTCTTCGCCTCCTGAGCCCGTAGGAGTTTTGTTTTGTTGATCGAAACGCATATCGAGAAGCGACCGACTTGCGAGATATTTTGTATGAAAATCCGATAAGCGCCTCTAGTCTCGGGAGATTTGCAAACTATTTTTCTCCATACAAAAACTGCTAGTTTCTCGATTCTGACTAGTCGCAAATCAACGTAACCAAAGTCAGACTACGGGCTCTGATTCGTGGTTGCCACTAGAAAAACTTGTTCAGTTATAATAGTATGTCAAATTAGTTTGCCTGAGTGCTCTTAATACAACCTGTACTAAATTAAAGTAGGTATATCGCTTAACTTTCCCAATCTAATCCATTGTCTTCAAGTCAATGAATATCGTTGATTTCCCAAAAAAACCCGCCTTCATAATTCCCTATTCCCGAAACTTCCAACTTCACAATTTAATGGATGTCTGTATAACTTTGCTGCTTTTATCATTAATTTTCCTTTTATAATACGATTATGAATATTTTCATGAGATCTGTTTATATTTTCGAGACAATGTAATGTTCGGGAGTTTAATAAATTGGCCTGATTTGTTAGAGTTTGGAACATGATATTGAAGCTTCTAACTCTGCATATTCCAAGTTTTCTTTGTTTGTTTGTAAATGTTGCGCTGGTAACAAACTGAAGAAACAAACAAGAATGAATAGCAAGTGAATTAAAGTAGGTAGGTATAAAAAAACTAAAAAAATGTAATGATTGGTCTGAACGTCATTAATATACTTAACTAGCCGTCGCCCGCGGCGTTGCTCGCGTCCTAGACCCTTTAGAGTGTGACCATTCAAAATTCCTTTCTTATTGCACCCCTAAACTATATAAGGATACTACCCTCCAAATTTCATACCTCTAGGACTTATAGTTTAGGCTGTGCGTTGATTCTCAGTCAGCTTCAAAAGAGTTTTATAATATTTAGAAGAAGATAAGATTATTTTTTTGTTAAAAATGTGAGTGTAATTCCAAGCTTACATCGAGTTTATTAACAGAGTTAGCGACCATCTAACTAATGAACAAAAAGTACTAACCCATAGAGCTCCAATTTTCTGACAGATCAGATTACAATAGCTTTTGAAACCTCGAAAGCCTTCGTGCGTGCACATCAAAGGTTAACTAATGAGCCATTCTTAGCCCAATTATATTTATAGATGAGCGATCTCAAATCGCTTGAAGGCTGAACTTCGGTCAAAGAACTTCCGACATGTTGTACTCACAATATCCGAAGCATGAAAGTCATCTTTAACTGAAATCATTATCATTTAACTGAAAACCAGCGCCTGGGCAGGATATTCATTATTCACATATCCTATTTGTTATTTTATTTTAAGTTTCACTATAACATTGTAAATTTTAAAAATAACAAAATCATTTTTTTTCTTTCTTTTTTTTTACATTCGCTATAAGGTGCCTTATGGTAAGATCGGCGTAGTAGTAAGTCCGGATAAATCACGTAACTAAGCAATTCGGTGATATTTTTAAATGATGTCAACATCGCCTTAGGCGCCATTTTGTTATGCCCCTGTATAGCAAAATGGCGCGTAAGGCGATGTTGACATCATTTAAAAATATCGCCGAATTGCTTAGTATCCGGACTTCGCCGATCTTACCAGAAGGCACTATACATTGAAGCGCTCGTGGCTAGGCTTGCTTAGTCAATCTTCACTGATTATCTAAGTTAAGCGACGTTCTGCGCGGTCACTATTTCAATGGGCGACCGCTAGTGGCAATTACATCTGAGCGTTTTCGTGCTTCGGAGGGCACGTTAAACTGTCGGTCTCGGCTTTAGCAGTCGTTAAGCCATGACGGAGGCCTTAAGGCGGCCTAAAAACTCCGTCACCAGAGTTGGCCACTAACTCATACGAGCTGACTTGCTTATCTTTACATTTTATATGCATGTTTTCCCCATGTATATGCCATAGTACACAGGCGACTGTTGGAACATTTGGCAATCTTCGAAAGTTTCCAAATCTTCTTCGAAAGTTTCTGATATCGATACGACAAGGATTTCTGAATGAATCAGAATGGCATTGTGATCTTTTCAGGCTGATGATGATGGTGCTTATCTATATATGTTTTTTAGTTCAACACCATACAATTCGATCAGATTTTTTTCTAAGGAAGCTTTTTTTGCTTTGTGAGACAAATCGATTTTCATGATCGGAAGATAGTGTTTCTACTTTATCGTTCTCACCGATTTGCATAGTACACTGATTGGGATTTTGACCGCCCACCAGTGGGCCAGCCGGTGGGCTCAATGGAATAACCCTTTTTTCCTACCTATGCTGCTTCAGTTTACTTCAGAAAGCCAATTCGACGTGACGTAGCCTCTTGAACTTTAATGAATGATGACTTTGGAATCTTCAAGGCTTGTCGAGCAAGGACGAGCAAGGATCAAGGGATGAAACTCAACAAGTGTGTAATTTGTGACTTTTTCAAATTACGGAGTACTTTTGAAGTAAAGGGGTTTTTGGGGTGTAAAAGCGGCTTACCCTTTAGACCTCTAAAAGGATCTTTTAAGTAGCTAACTAGGTACCAAGAGATAAGGGGATATCTACCGTGCTTTCTAACAACCTCCCATAGACGTTTGTTTCATGAGTCTAAATGTCCCCCTCCGTTAAAAAACAATCAACGGTTAGTCTATTGATTGATATCAGTACGAACAAAATACTTATGTTCAAATGACGTCTTTGAGTGCCGCTGTAAGTGGTCTGAGAGGACGTCCGGAATATTTTTTTAGTAATAAATTAAAATTTAAATTTTTAAATTAAATTAAATTAAATAAATTAAATTATTCGCGGACATTTAACACAACGCCTTCTAGTCCCAAACTAAGCAAAGCTTGTACGATGGAAACTAGATGGCTGATAGACTACATACATACATTTTTTTTTTTGTAAATACATACTTATAATACATAGAAACACCCAGACACGGAACAAACATCTATGTTTAATAGCATTAGCGGTATCTATTTTCACTTGTCAGTTTAAGTGTTTCTTTAGCAGAATATAGATTACAGATTCTACAAGACCTATCTTTTAGCAGTTTTTAATTCCTTGAGACATTTCCTTTTCAATTTTAAAAAATTAGTAAACCGCTGAAAATGTTCGTCGAAATATATATATTTGCTTCTAAAAACCGTTGCACAGGAAGAGCGGCGTTGCTCTTCTTCTTATTTTTCTATTTATGGCCTCTGTCTGTCATTTCGACAGACAATTTTGCCAGTGTCAAGTGAAATACCTGAAATAATATCAGTCAAGTCAAGTCATTTGTACATTCGGCTGTCGTTTGTTTTAAAGAAAAAATGATGGATTTTCCATTAAAAACTTCTTTTTCTTCTTTTATTTATTGCCTCTCAAAACGAATTTTATAAAATTAAATGTCAAAGTTTAGATGTTTGTACTTATATCGAAAAAAGCTGCACCGGTCAGTGTACCCACCTACTAATAAAAGTTTTTCTGAATGTGAAAATTCGTGTTAGGTTTTGAAGAGAAAATCCACCATTTTCTTTTCAAAACAAACGACAGCCGACTTGACAAATGACTTGACTTGACTTATTTATTACAATTTTAACACTTGACATTGGCAAAATTGTCTGTCGAAATGACGGACACAGGCCATTATTGAAGAGAAGAAGAAGAAGACTAAAAGACCTTACGGTCACCAGTTTTTATATACCTACGGCCAAAACTCAAGGCCGCAAAATGCCTTTGTCTGTACCATCGGACGAGTCTGGGACTAAACGGAAATTATTATTACGCACTGTTCCGTTCAATTCTCGCTAGGCACTTTATTTCGGCGAATAAATGTTTATTTGATGTATCTTTTGTCAGTGGATTTTTGAATAATTTACGCGTCCGATCGGGATTGCCCTTGGTGCTTTTGTAGGGCGACTATTGTTAGGAATAAACATTGTGATATTGGTTAACATCAGGTTATCGACCATCAGGAAAAACATGGAGAAACCAGTTAAAATCCTAGCAGCGATGTTTATTTATAAAAAAAAAAACGTAAGCACGCGCCGAATACTGAGTTTCGATGTCCAAAGTAGGTCTCACTACCTAAGGCAGGCGTTACATACAGCTCTGTTGGTAATAGCTCTGCCTTCCGCTCTGTGGGTTGTGGGTTCGATCCCCACCAAGAACAAACATTTATGTGTGGCAAACATAGATGTTTGTTCTATGTCTGGGTGTTACTATGCGCTATAAGTAATATATTTACAAAAAATAATATATACGTATTTTATCAGCAATCTAGTTCCCATAATACAAGTTCTGTTCAGTTTGGGGCTAGAGGGCGTTGTGTGAAATGTCCAAAGATTATTATTTATTTATTTATAACTACGCTTCTTAGACATCCTCAGGGGACTCAGGGTTCCAAGAGATCTAAAGGGATATATATCTAGTGTCCAAGTTTTTTAACACATCTGCCTTCTCTTCTGAACCGTTTTAACGGAACCTCGTGCATGTGAAAACGCCAGACCTTTCTTAAACATGTAGATGGAAACATGATGTAAACTAATCTTCATTCGTTCAATCACAACCCTTTGTTTTAACCCCTATTTTATATTCCCCACTCGAGTGTTGATTTAGGCCATGTTGACCGGGCGTGTATTCTTTTGTAATCGAAAATGTGATGCCGTTATAATATAACAACCGGAGACGGTTATAAGCGGCTTTTTTAAACGCTTAAAAAAATATTTTGCTGATTTTTTTGAGGATTTGGCTTGTTTTTTTACCTACGTTAGACATTAGAGAGATATTAGATACTATAGTATAGATGAGTAGATAGATTCAGATATGGTTTTATGTTGACCTGGTATATATGGTAGGTCTTAGGTAAATAAAATAACAGAAGAATGTGGGGTACTAAAATAAATAATTGTGTGTGGGATTCCTGTGTTCTGGTTTGAAGGGTAAGGGCGCCGGTGTAATTACAGGCACATGAGACTTCAAGATCTTTACGTCTCAGAGTGATGGACGCAGTGCATTGCCTTACAGGGCACGTCCTCATTGGACTTGCTCTGTGAGGTAATGTATTGTTATAGGCAGAAGTTACTACTTAACATCAGGTGAGATATCAGCTTGTTCCATGACATTTATCATTACAAAAAAAAATATATTCATGAACATGTCACACAACGCCTTCTAGTCTCAAACTAAGCAGAGCTTGAACTACGAGAACTAGATTGCTAGTGGGGTCGCACGAGGGTTAATTGAATACAGTACTAAAAAAGGTGAGTATAAATACTGAGATCGAAGATAAACTTTACTATTTTGTAAAAAAAAAAAAAAAAAAAAAACTATCGCTGGGTTACTGCTATGCAACGCCTTTTGACGGTCACCGTTTCTTAGAAAGCAAAGTTTAACGGTCATGTTTGTTTTCTTTTATGGTGTTGAGAGGTTTCTAAATATAGTTCAATCAAACCCATACTATTTGTGTTGTATTTATAAAGCGTACATCTGAAAGACTACGCGTGTGGTCGTTCGTTATCGAAAGTCAAATGTTAGGTTAGTATGTTTAAGTTCTTCATTTTTGTGTTTTTCTTTTGTATTTTTAACTAGAACTGTGTTTTTTTTGTTGATTTTTCTTATAATTTTGCTCGGATCCAAATTCTCCACCGATCATTACTTCTCACCACCGGTCATTCTCCATCGTGCTAAGGTCTAATAAAACGTGACATTGGCGAAATTGCGGGCAACACTGCAAAGGCTATAGACAAGAATTGAATTGAATTGAGGTTAGATGCGCACTCGGTGACCAAGGATCACGACAGTTACAACTGTCATTGGCCATTGGTTGCCTAGTGCTAATATTTTAGCAGCTAATCAGACCATTTTTGTAAATTATAGAACTGCATAGACCATCTAAAGTTTGCAGCATTTAAATATATCAGAATTTGAGAAGCATCGGCTGTACCGCGGAAACTATTTGACAACGATTTTGATAAGATGATTCTAACAAATCTTTAGGTAGGCTTGTTTTGATTACCTCTCTGTTCTTTCAAGCCCGAGTTTCAGGTTACCAGTTGCCGATACTGCAGAGCTACGCGCACTTTACGCTATCATTTGTTTTCTACTAGGTTATAAATCCTTTCCCAAAAACTTTTCACTAGCCTCTATTCAGTTGAAAACAAAATCTACGACAAAACGGAATTCAATCCGGATTTCCGGACGGACGGACATATTGCACAGTTGCCGCGATTGGATTCCAAAATGGACAGCGAAAAGACAATCGCGACAGCCATCTATCGAACAGAACACAAAAAGTAGACGCCTGTCAGCGGCTGGTAAAGGTTTGACAATAGCTGCTCGAGCAGTAGGTACGAGCGGGCTTATGGTTGGTACTAGAATGGTGCGAATTTTCTTTTGTACGAAAAATACGCCCGATAGACTTCAATAGGTAGGATTTAGGTACGTCCTATCTGCTATGTTAAATACACTGGATCTATTTAGATTTGATAAATAACACAGCAGTATGAGTGAGTATAGATAGTGCTTATGATTAGGACCTACCGGTGGTGAGACTTCTGCGCGAAAAATACGTCAGAGTTTTTATAATATAAAATCTCTTAGATAAATACGTATTGAGTGTCCGGATGACACGTATGACACCATGATGCCATTGCAAATTCTGATCTGCTAATAGAATCAAGTTATGTTTAAGCTTCCACTGCAACTAGTAGTAGTAGAGCTCATTGTGAGAGCTCGTCCGGGGAAGTACTACCACCGTACCTATTTCTGCCGCCAAGCAGCGATGCTCGCATTGCTGTGTTCCGGTTTGAAGGGTAAGGGCGCCGGTGTAATTACAGGCACATGAGACTTCAACATCTTTACGTCTCAGAGTGATGGACGCAGTGCATTGCCTTACAGGGCACGTCCTCATTGGACTTGCTCTGTGAGGTAATGCATTGTTATAGGCAGAAGTTACTACTTAATATCAGGTGAGCTATTAGCTTATTCCATTACTTTTACCATTAAAAAAAAAACTTTAGGAATCTGTTTTTTTATTTTATTACCGCATAGGTACCTATCTATCTAGGTATTTAGATTTACCAAATCGTACGAGCATGCTCGTAAATTATCGTTAAAAATGTCGGTGAGTAAGCATAAGCACGCTTTAAAACGATTATAACGAGTTTGAATTTTATACTCTTCCACATCAAAATCTAACAAACTACCCACATTCAGTCATTCAACTCGCTGGTGGAAGGACGTACAATAGTCTCCATTGAGAAGCACCAGATGGCGTAACTCAGATAAGGGCCCATACAGTTCTATACTATTATAATCTGGGCCCATAACCATGCGGGCGCACTTGAGCTCAAGATAAGTGACACATGTTCAGATCTGTGTCATGTCAACGTCATGTTTTTAAAAATGGAACACTTTTTTTTTTTCATTAGACTTAATGAGAGCCCATTGTTTTGCAAGAAAGCTAAGGGACGTACAAAAGATCTTGGCAAGAAAACGTTGAGAAATGTAGCATGGTAAGTAGTTTTTACCGAAAACTAGTAGGTAAGCTTTTATTACTATTGCTGTTTTAGTGCTTTTTTTGGTCATCTCTGTTTGTTTTTACTTCATTTCCTCTTGATATATATACTTAGGTAGAGGAAAGCGCTGAACATCAGATGTACTCCATTAATTTTTCTCATAAAGCATGCATAGTTTTGAATTATTGTAATTGTTGAAAAAAACGGTTGAATACGTAATAATAATAAATTACAGATATTAATTTATTATCCATGTGTATTTTGTAAATATTGTAAATATTGTATTAGTTGTAATTTTCTTAATAAAATAAAAAAAAAAATTACAGATACGTAAATTAGCTTTATCTGTTAAAAATTTTCGTTATGTTAAATCGCTCATATTGATATTGCTTTTTAAATATACCATGTTCTCAGTGGGACATGATCCATTCGGTGAAATTGACAAGTAGAGGTTACTTACCACCGAAAAAGAAGTGCTACATCTGCCTGTTCTTCTAGGCCATTTTTTAGAAAACAACCTGTATTTTCATACCCCATAGTCACAATGAACTATCAATCTACAATATCATACTAAAGTATGACTAATGACATGACAGTGTAGTTCATCACTTTAATTTATTCATAAAATGTTCAGGTAAAAGTTTCCAAGAATGCTCATATTTTTGGTGTTTACAATAGGTACTTACATATCGTACTAGCGGTCGCCCGCGGCCTTGCTCGCGTGGTAGAGGTGGCAGCATACGCATTATCTGGTTAAAATCTTTGATCCTATTTTTAGACCCCTTAGGGTGCGACTTTTCAAAATTCCTTTCTTAGTGCACCCTACAAAATTTCATACCTCTAGGACCTATAGTTTAGGCTGTGCGTTGATTATCAGTCAGCTTCAAAAGAGTTTTATATATTTAGAAGATGATCATTCAGTAGTCTAGTTACTATATAGTATACAAGCTTTGCTTAGTTTGGGACTATTGGGTGTCATGTGAAATTTTTATAAATACTTTTAATTTTCCTTTATTTTGAAATAAACACTGACAAGTTTCTAATAAAAACACAAGGCGTAGGTAAAAACTATAGTGACTATTTGGCAAGTTCAGATGATCAACAAATGATCTCGAAGATATTTGTGATAATCAGCTATTAATTAGGAATTGTATTTTCTTTACAAAGTAGTTATCAATTTGCGTTACGCAGCATTTTATACCTGACAGGTGGCAAGCCCATATCCGATGAACAAAGTTTGTGCTTTGTTCATCGGCCTTCGGACGACATGGATATACTGCCTAGTGTGTACGTTTGACGTATACCACAGAGTTCACGTAAATTATATTTTTATAGAGATTTGAGCAGCGCCCCTAGCGGTAAATTTGCATAACTGATGATTTTTTCACTCTGTGGTATACCGGTATACCTACGTAGAGTCCACACTATAAGGGGATTGATCTTTCTATACTTTGATTCCATTCCATACAGCACGCGGGTATTCGCTAAAGAAATTCGTTTATTGAAAAGATTTGATTTTGGAATTCTGTCAAGACTTTTTATATTTAGTCGACAGTATAAGAGTACTGGCAGTAAACTCGAATGAAGAAGTTCAATCTAGGTTTACACGAGCCAATGAATTTGAAGCTGAAGTTTTTCCTTTTGAACTCTATAGTAAACAATTTAAAGCTTAATTTAGACCGACTAAGCAGTACATGCGGGTAGAAAAGCTCACATATGCCCAACAAGCACTGCATAGAGACGATAGGGGCACCAATACATCCCTAGGACAATTAAATTCAAGCAACGAATTAAAAATGAACCTTATCTCCGCCAACTAAGTCCGAAATTACTTCAATTTACTAACAAAGGAAAAGTTGAACAAAGGAAATCAACAGATGGCACTGTTGATAATGAAGGATTCAAGGGCTTGTAAATGGGGTAGATTAAATTTTGATTACTCTGTCGTTACGTATATTTTTAATTATATTTTATTAAAGTCTTGGTACAAATGTATCAAACCCAAGATAAGTAAAGAATTTGCCAGAAAGATATAAAACACAGTATTTTGATGTTTCCTTTTGCGAGTCATGACGCGCCAGTTTCTCTTACATTTTTTATTCAGTTAACCCTCAACGTGTCTTAGAACAGGATCAAAATATCGACCTCGGCTTCAAGAAACAAAATAACCAGAATAGGTATGGTCCTGGTTTATGTGAATGCTCACATTAATAATTCATTGGTGATCCCCCAACTGTGGTGGGATCTCAAATGTATTTTACGACACGATCGACCATGTTTTATTATACAACTAGGAACAGAGAGGTATTCAGGGGGTGCAGTTAAAGCCCCTTGGTACATTTTGATCAGTGTGGTATTACGACTTGACCTGTTACTTATTTCTATTCTGTTGACACTAAGCCTTTTTTTTTTATGATAAAAGTAATGGAACAAGCTGATAGCTCACCTGATGTTAAGTGGTAACTTCTGCCTATAACAATGCATTACCTCACAGAGCAAGTCCAACGAGGACGTGCCCTATAAGGCAATGCACTGCGTCCATCACTCTGAGACGTAAAGATCCTGAAGCCTCATGTGCCTGTAATTACACCGGCGCCCTTACCCTTCAAACCGGAACACAGCAATGCGAGCATCGCTGCTTGGCGGCAGAGATAGGTACGGTGGTAGTACTTCCCCGGACGAGCTCACACAAAGAGCTCTACTACTACTAAGAGGGGTAAAAAAACACCACTGGTATTCTTCGGTAGTTGATGTGGTTCACCTATTAAATAAGATGAAAATGATTTCATGGTGATGGGGTTATTTAATTTAATATATAAATTTTTACGACTAACCGTACTAAAACTGATAAAATGTTTAGTAGTAAAAATATTAGGAGTTCTGTTCGTTTGGTCTCCAATTGTACCATGACGAATATTATGTGGAATATAAGCTTGAGAAAAGATTTTTATAATAGAAAGAAATGGTTATGTTAACTATGAGTGAAATACTTACGTGATATTGACAAAACTAGCTTTATATCAAACTAGCTTCCGCCCGCGATTTCGTTCGCGTACCGTTGGATCCCGTTGATTTTCCGGGATAAAAGTAGCCTATGTGTTAATCCAGGTCACGGACAATATATATTCCAAGTTTCATCCATCCGATTTGGATGAAACAATAGTTTTTGCGTGATAGAGGAACAAACATACATCCTCACATACATCCTTAGAAACTTTCGCGTTTATAATATTTCCTATTCCTATTTTATTATAATAGGAATAGGAATTCATATTATATTAGGATAGAATAGTAGTTAAGCCCTTGCCCTATTGACCCTACCCTTAATACATTCCTAACTGACACAGTGCCCTTAACAGAGTCACCGACGAAACAGTAGAAGCTGCCTTTTTGCGGTTTCTAAACTTTTTCCTTGGATGGTATTTTGGTGTAGAATTCGCAACGTTTTAGGAGGGGACATAAAAATGAATGTAGATTTCATGTAGTCTTCGGTGGTGCTTTAAGACAGCTTTTTTTATTCAGTTGCTTAAGCTGTCTGAAAAAATAAAGTACGCGGAAGCATACTATTATTATAATTCAACAATATCCTACTTAATATTATAATTTGTGAGGATGTATAGATGTGTGAGGTATGGATGTATGGATGTTTGTTACTCTTTCACGCAAAAACTACTGATCCGATTTAGATGAAACTTATCCCGAAAAATCAAGGGGATCCAACGGGACGCGAACTAAGTCACAGGCAGAAGCTAGTAAATAATAAAATATTTTGAAATTCGATCATGAGTAAAATTGGAGACGCATGCATAAAGAAGCGGTCAATCATCTAACTTCAATAGTGACGTAGGTGAAAGTTGCTGAAATTAGTCGGAGAAGAACGAGATCTAGTATACTAAATCTTAAATACCTACTACAGAATACTACGGTTTAACTCTAGTAGTAGTTCAGCATCAGCTTTAGAAATAACTCATAACAAGGTTTATGTGATAACCCTAATCCCGCTTTCAAAACATTTACATACCATAAAACGTAATCAAGACCATGTAGTTGTGACTAGTTCACCAATCAAAGTGAAGAGATCCATGTGTGTGTGACCGTAAAAATAGCTCAGCCACATTTTTACGGGTTTGAGTTACTAGTTGAGTGCCCGCGACTTTGTTTGATGGTGTTTTTATAGATCTTTCAATCTTTTTTCGGTACCTAAAGACCTAATAAAGGTTCATGGAAGTCATTCGGTGCAGGTCCCACTCGGTCACTCAGCCTCGTATCGTAAGCTCTGAACTGCTTTCGCTGCCCAGCATATTGTCAAACGACGTGGCTACAGATATACGAAAACAAGAAGCTTTTGACGGTAAAAAACGCTCTGAAACGCTAATGTCACTATTTCGTCACAGAATACCTATAATTTAGTATGAAAACAGTGCAAAAAACCAGGTTTTGTTATCTATCAAAATAAAAAAAGTAAAGAAAAAAGTAACCTTCACTTGTTTGTAAAGCTTGTTTGTGGTTTAAAACCCGAAGTTTTGAAAGTTTGCCCCAAATATGTTTAAAACCCAGATCTACTAGCTTACTGCCTAGCTAGAGAGAATCAGAAAAAAACCGAGTGACATCTGTTTATTTTTTTATTTTTAATCAGCCCACGGTCAACTGCTAATTTTATAAAACCTCGTTATGAAAATGCTTTTTTCTTAAAAAAAACTTTGTTCTTTTATCATTACCCAGCATCTTCAGGGATGGTACTCATTACGTCTCGACACTGGGGGGATAAAGTAAACACAGAGAGAATTTTTTCATCAAAATTTGACTTACACCATCTGTTTCCCTGGTAATCTCAACTTGGTCAAATATTTGCGTTGTGGAGATTAAGTATCAG
Source organism: Eulithis prunata (assembly GCA_918843925.1). Lineage (NCBI taxonomy): Eukaryota > Metazoa > Arthropoda > Insecta > Lepidoptera > Geometridae > Eulithis > Eulithis prunata. Next base: position 6,141,629 of record OU974025.1, on the reverse strand, counting down.
TAATCTTAACGTAAGTTTCACTCAAGAATTTTTTGTAAAAATAGATAAAGGTAAAAATAGATAAACATAACGGCTTAAAATTTACATTGTATGTTATGCTTTTTTAATTAACTGCTTTATTATCAACCGTTTGAGGTGCTTTTTCTGGAATGCTTTTTCCGGTGTGTACGTTTTAAGTTTCAACGTAAAGATAATTATGCTATTTTCTATCGGCTTTGATGTTAGATAAAAACGAACAAAATGTTTTATTATGATTTTAAGTAAAAAACCGACAGCAGATTAACCGTTTACATAGAAATATGTGCTTAACGTGCCGTTCAACATGTAGTTTCGTTTGCCATTTCCGTTAAAATTATGTGCTTACCTATGACATAAAATTTTAGATCTTAAACCAGTCTAATAAAGCCTAGTTTTCTTAAGCTAATAGAGTGACCCGGGACTTTTTCTGTCCCCAAGATACGAAACTTGATTATTATGCGTAGCTTTTTATATCTTCCCTGGCTTGAAAAGTATTAGCATTTTCTTTTCAGAAACATTAATTAGATAAATTTTTGACTGTTTGGACTGCGGATTAGTTTAAGAATAGAATATTAAATGGTGAAGGAAAACATCAACTGTCTAACTACCCTAACAACAATGTTCTCCAGATCTCTTCTAGACGCAGCGCCACGGCACCATTGAGTAATCATATTCACCTTAATTTTATTCCATTTAAAATCCCCATAACATTAGGTTAGGTCTTGAAATGTTCTGTCAAATGAGACGACTGCATGAGGGCGTGATGCATCCATCACTCTGACACGTAAAGGTGTCAACTCTCATGTGCCTGTAATTGCACCGAGATCATCACTACTTGGAGCCAGAAATAGGTACGTATATCAGAAAATGTATTTACATTGCTATTCCTACTGAAGTAGGTAGGTGAGTTTGTTGATACATTTTCCAACGAAAACCTTGTCCTATATCCATCTGTGTATAATAACCACAAATACCTCTCAATAATGAATGATATCTCGAGCTACAAAGAGCTACTATAGGGTAAAGTAAACATGGCGGAATAAACAAATAACTACTCGAAAGCGTTCGCACACCGGCAACGGCCTGATTCTGGAACACTCTATATTATTCCATTGGTACTATCTCAAACGGTGAGAGAAGTCAGCGGGAAATTGCTTGAAAGGATGCGATAGGGTGCTTACTACGGGCGCTTAGTACCTACTAAACGTTTTCACACTGTGTCGGCACCGACATCGTTATTTTTGTTCGAGCCACTGCCATGTCGGTAGGTATCGGTCAGTGTGTTTCACCCATTGCGTCTCTATATCTACCATGATAAATGGTATTGTAGGTAGGTATTAGTATTTCTGTCCTATCTAGGTCAGTGTATCCTTTGGATAGCACCTTTGAGCATTTTGATAATTGGTTCGTTATTTTATCGTATTTTTTTTATCCACTTTTACTGATAAACGGAAGGCTAATGTGGAAGACTACACTAGTTTGTTATCGGTGCGATAATGCATACGATGCTGTGGACTGCTATCGATGAGTGTTCAGTTATTTCTAGGCAAAAACGTACTGGAAAAAGTTTTAACGAAAAGCACAGCCAAAAGTTGAATTTCACGTGATATAAAAGCAGTAAAACTCTAGCTAGGCAAGGTTTCATTCCAGCAATTTAACTAACAGAATAGAATATCACGTGAAATTCAACAATTCCACGTGATATTCCAAAACTTACCAGAATACACCTCCCGTCCGACCGTGCGTCGGTTGTTTGAAGACTTACCTGGAAACGAAAGATAATTTTAGTTCAAAATGGTGCAATCTCTAAATGTGTTAATTTATACGTTCGTTTATGGTGCTACGTTGCCAACTTTCTGTCAATAGATGGCGTTGTTTTAACTGCTTTTTCTTTTTAATTAAACATTAATAAACGTTATTTTGCGTTTATTGTTATGCTTAACGTTATAACGTGTTTTTTGGAAATAAAGCCAGCTTTTATTATTGACGAAGAATAAGTAATTGCGATCAGGTAAAAGAAGAGGCCTGTGTTCAGTAATGGACTTCTGCAGGCTGATATTATGAGAAAAATCTAGGTAATACCCCATGCAAACATTCGTCCTTGCTAAGAACCGAACTGGCGGTATTATCTCGTGACGCCGTTCGTCACATCTGTGTTCGACCTCATCCATAAACAGAACATTCTTTTTTCAAAAAATCAAAGCCACACATGGCACCCACAGCGCGTTCCAGAAATACTCTCGTAAACACTGCAAATGTGAACACTTGGGTGTTAACTAGTGCTTATTCTGTGACTTGGCCTGGGATATAAATAAATAAACTATATGAGGCGCGGTTGTCGTTTTTGTTTGTCTTGAAGATGCTGGGACAGTACGACGTGACCTGTCTAGCATCAAGTTTGTTAATGAATGTTACAAATAATCATTAGAAACAAAAAACAATGGAAAACTATAGTAATATACCTTCCATCTACATTATATTTAGTACCAATAAGATGTCTGCTATCTCACACACTGCAGGAGTAATAAAAAACACCAACTCACGTTGAAGAAAACTACTAATAAATGGAAATATCAGCGTTTGAATAATTGGTTTTGGTTACCAAAATAACGTACCTCGATATTTATATTTACTAAAAGCAATAGCAATACTAAGCTCACAAGTATATGGCTAACAAATATACTAGTGCCTAAGTGGTTTAGTTAACAAAAACTCTAGTATTTTTCAAGAACAATATCACCGAAGCAACTTATATAAAAGCTTATTTTTAGATAACAATAACAGCAGACAGCTTTTGGTTTTACTTATAACACCAATAAAGCTGTAAAATAAACGTTTTTATCTTCAAGAGCTTATTTCTCGAGAATACATTACTGCAGGTTAAGTACAAGTATTTTATTAAGGTTTCACTATGTAGAACCAGAAATACTTCTACTTAATGATTTTCTTATACACGTATGTAGTAGTATATAGTTTATTAGGATAGCATTATTGCGTAAGATCACATGCATCCTTATATAAATATTATTATACGATATGGTTACATTTTGTATTAGAGGCTGTACCACTTCTGTTTTAGTACATTTGTAATTGGTAAGGATGTGTGTATCGAATGCATCCTTTACAGATTGTACTAATGAAATAAAGTAGGTAGGTTTGTGTTATTAATTACTAGCTTCCGCTTGCGACTTCGTTCGCGTCCCATTGGATCCCGTTAATTATCCGGGATAAAAAGTATCCTACGTTACTTCTAATACCTCCAAGAATATGTGTACAAAGTTTCATGATGATCGGTTAAGTAGTTTTCGCGTGACAGCGTAACACACAAACTTACATTCACATTTATAATATTAGTAGGATTATAACAAGTTATAACGCTTTTGTGTGAGGGAACTTTTAAAAAACGTAGGTTTTGTATGAAAAATGCTACGGCCAAATAATGAAAATTTCAGTATTGAATATTTTCTTTCGGACTTGACAGGATTATATTTTTTTTACGTTATAAACTACCGACCGATTAACTTCTCAATTTTGTATAGGTAACTAATGGTGTCACAATTTTTAGACTACAACCAGCTAATTTGACTCTAAGACCAAGCTAATAAAGCTCATCATCCAATAACCGCGGTTCGTAGTGACTCACCACTCGTGGGCGGGTGTACCAGGGCGGGTGATTAACGCCGCCCTTCACCAGACAGACGACCCCTCTCAATGTCGCGACCCTAGTCAGGAGTGCAGCCCTGTGTCATTGAGGAGTCGGTTTGTACATAGTTTAACGGAAACAACGGTCGGAATTTCATCAGTCATAATATTAAATGGCAATCCTTATCATTGTTTCAGTAGGATCACAGATGAAGAGAACATTGTAGGATATGTGTCCTCCTACGAAAAGGAAAGATCTTCCACGCCGAGCGATCTTTGGCTCGGGGTCCGAGGACCAATGGATGGTATTCGGTAGTATTACTTATGTTCAAACTCCGTGATAACTTCGTTTGCGCGATCTAGGATAGTTCTCATGTAGCGAGATAGATGGCGCTTCACAGATATCATATCATATCATATCATCTATAATAGTTACTGAAATTAACAGATGGATAATTCTGGACATCACAGCTCAGTCTGTACAGCTTTGTTCTCCGTGCTATTCAAATAGAAGTAAAAAAAATTTATTGAGAAACTTATGATGGGGTTGCGTCGATTGGAGTACTTATGACCACCTTCCGGCTTCATCATCAGATTAGCCCGCTGTTACCATCAGCCCGGCGTAACTCTCGAACTATGTATCAAATGGAGGTCATGAAGTGCGTTTCATACAAAAAGGTTTCAGTAGGTATGTAAATTTGGTAGAATGAAAGTACCGCTTCTTATAACTCAGTGTTACATGTTCTTTGGTTACCATACTGTTAACGAAGACTAAAAGGGTAGGCAGGTAAAATACTTATATCTCAAAATCGATGTTCCTGGTTACGTTTAGGGAGGCAGCAATGGAATGTTTGACGATATATTATGTAGTTAGTTAGAACGTACCTTACTTTCTTTCACATTACTTTGAAGTTAGGCTCTCGAGATTTCAATGCTTATAAAAAATATGCTTACTTCATTATAAAATCCTGCCTTTACAAATCTATTTGAATAGAACAGTAGGTAGGTATAGGATAGCTACCACACGTAGAATACCAACTAGTAGGTCTAGGTAGGTTAGGTACGCAAATCGTGCAACGAAGGGGCTAGCCGGAATGCCTCGAAGGCATTGATCTTAAAAAAACCCGCTCAACCCACGGACTTTTGTTGTGATGGTCAGTGCCTCGCGCAAAACAAAAATAAAACAAAACGGGACGGAACGAGTCTGGCCGGGCTGCGACCAGTTTGACAAGACGAGTCCCGACCACTACCAGTCCCTTGGTAAGGTATTCCTTATCTCAAACAAATAAGATCTAAAATCGATTGAATAGCCTTTTCAGGTCTACGTGGTCAGATGATATAAAACGTTTCGATTTCTGTAGGAATTTCGGCAGACTTTGGGTGACAGATATTGAATACAAACAACAGTTCTTGGAAGATTGGACCGTCTAGACTTTTGAATTATAAAGGAGATCTACCTAAAGTTTTATCAAGGTTCTTTAGAAGACAATCAGTTGGACTATCTAAATCTAAATCATGGTCATAGAATCCAAAACCAACATGCTCGTACCTAAATTAATATAATAGTAAAAGATTTTATACCAAATTATGTTGTCGTCCCAATATAAAAATATTTGTATTAGTAATTAAATTCTGGAATAAATCTATACTAACATTATTGTAATCCAAAAAATATATTCTTGGACATCCTTGGACGTTAGGTACACACAACGCCCTCTAGTCAGCAGAGCTTGTACTATGGGAACTATGCCGATAGAATAATTATATAAATTTTTTTGTAGATACATAAAGAAAATTACAACGAATACAGTATTTACAATATTTACAATATTTACAAAATACACATGAAACAGTTGAGCAATCTACAAACCGTTGCAAACGATTTATAGATAGCTCAACTGGTCCAAATCGGTACCAATCGGAAGCGTGCCCAAGACACTGGCTGCATTGCCGCGCTGAATAGCAATGCTGATACGCTGGCCTAGATAATCACCAGCCCTCGGGTCACGCGTCGCTTCGACTAGACGCCCTGAAAGAATTTTGAAACCCCGGAGGGCCTCGGTACCCCACGGACCTAGAGTCTCGACCCCAAGAGGCACAAATGTGTAGGCCCTATCGAGACCTGCATACTTGCGCCTCTTGTGGTCCTCGGCCAAATCTGCCGCCGCACCAGCCTCAACGGAAGTCAAAAAAAAAAAAAAAAACAAACATCTATGTTTGCCACACACAAATGTTTGTTCTCGGTGGGAATCGAACACACACAAATCCCAAAGTTTAAAGCCGTACTTGAGGATGCAATGCACGAGATAATTTAAACCATTGATATAAAATTAAGTCAACTTTTCTAGAAAAAGGCTTCTTTCTCAGATAAGGTTAGACGCAGCCTGAGGCTGATAAAAATATTGAAATGAGCTCCACAATCTTATGATAATCATGCAGGTAGCTGGAAAGTTCCAGAATATTCCATGGCTTCATACAATAAGGCATACATTTAGGGGCTACCTGAGCAAACGGTACGGTACTGTGAATATATTTTGAAAAGTTACAAAAGGGTTTGGAGATAAGGTCGATTTTCAATTGTCTTCATTCAAACATGGCCCTTTATTCTAGCTTTTATTATAGGGATTCATATTGACAAAGAAAATGGAGTATTTCATAGGGATTAGTATGTAGGTACTGTAAAAAAGCATAAAATATACTTATGACAAAATCATACCTAATTAGTTTTCGTGTAATTTTGTCTTTTGAGGAAATATCCAGTTTAGGTAGGCCACATTTTTGTTCGATAATTTTTTTCTTACATAGAACCTACGAGTAAATCCTTTGAAAGTAGCGAATTTGTTTGAATATTCGCGAAAGAAGTTACATTTTCTTCTTTTACTTCATGAAAGCCACCTTCACTGTGTCATACACAGACTGGGCCAATAGTAGAGGCCAATAACACGCAGGTCAAGTCACGGACAGCGACAAGGTTAAACATGTTTTATATTTTTAGTGCTCTTGAAAATAAATCTTAAAAAGACCATCTTTCCCTTTCCAGTTTTATTGTTATTCAGTCTTACTGAAGGGTTAATAAAAATAATAGTTTAGACATTAGACAAGCCATTGACTCTTTGATAATGACCGCTCAAATTTTTCTATCTCTCTAGTTCGGAAGATGTGCAAAGACGAGCTTAAAAAATCCGTGCTCGAAAATAAATCGACATTTAAAAAATGCGCCTATTGGTTCCTCAATTGAAATACAGTTCAATTCTCGCCATTATTTCAGAATATGACAATGAAACCGCCAACCCAGCATTAATAAATAAGTCTTATGGCCCCGACTGTTCATCCATCGTTTTCCAAATTCCAGGTGATAAAACAAACCAGAGCAAGGTAGATTTTGTAAATAATAATATAATTTATAAAAAAAAATTATAAATGTTCTTGGACATATCATCACTCTCTAGTCCCAAACTGATAGAATACTTATATACTTTTTTTTTGTAAATACATACTTATGATACATAGTAACACCCAGACACAAAACATACATAATTATGTTTGTCACTCACGAAGGTTTGTTCTCGGTGGGGATCGAACCCACGACCTACAGCACGGAAGGCAGAGCTACTACCGACTGAGCCATGACGCCTGTCAACATGTTCGTTGCCATAATCATTCGTCGTGCAAATTCATCAAACGTTTGACGATAATTCACCCGAGAAAATGATGCCCCCGAGTAGGTATAAATCAAGACCCAGTAGATGATAAATTCGAGATAATAACGCACTTGAGACGAGGAACTGCTTTGAAATTCCAATAAACCACTCAGTAGTTCCGGTAATGATTTATTTGATGATGCAAAGCATATTCCACTATCGTCACCATTAAGTATTGGAACCCATGATCAAGTGGTCCACAAACTCGTTTTGTCTCTTGGGCTTCGCAGTGTTTCTTTAGAAGAGTGCCGTGGTCGTCAGACTCTATAATTCAATTAATTTGAGGGCATAATAGCGATCAATTCGGCTTCATGAGTCATTGGTGATTCAAATACTCAGAACTACATCGGGCAGTATAATCAAAGAATGCTGGCAAATCTAGACGATACACGGATCGGTATCTGAAGAGGTAAATAAATGCATACTCATGACTCGTGACCTGACATCAGGAACTATCACACGACAAATTCTTATAAAAAACACGTCATAGAAACTTTTCCAAATCCTTTTGAAATATATTATATAGTCATGGGCATCGGCATCTTTGTCAGGTAGGCCGTACTGCCTGTATCTGAACCATATCCATCGACAAACCAGGCAAATATTTATAACTATACCAAGACAACAACCTGAAGAGCAGCAAGCAGCAACCAGACATTCCTCACAGAACAACAAAACAACCAAACATATGGTTGAAAAAATAAAACTGGAAACATTCAAGCGCAACTCGACCAGCCAAGGCAGACCTTCCACAACCAGCCAACGCCCTCCAAATCCTGTTTCAATCAACCAATCTACACGCCAACGAGGGTCTAGCTCTACTGGCCAGGCGATATCCTTGCCCAGTTTACAATGAACCGGTATTCGGTTTCGAAAAAGGTAAACAAGGGATCTATTGTGGGTGGTGGAACAGTCACCCCAAGCAAAGGTCTCTTGTGGTCAGTGACCAAGACGAGAATAACGCAAGTACCTGGACACACGCTTGATGACGTCACGTAGGTACATACAACTCGATTTATGGGCACTGGGAAAAGAATGTCTGATAGGAATTCAATTAATTTATGATAATTTTTGAGGAAAATCAGAGGTCTAATTGAAAATGGACGAAGCGGAGTGATTTAATGTGAGGGAAAAGACAAATTAAAATGGTCCCAAAATTATTAGGGTCTTCAGTGACCCATTATTAGAACATTAGCATTTATTGATTAGTGTTTAAATAAAACAATATTTGATGATAAAAACCTTACCAATAGGTGCCAATAGCAATAAGACTAGAGGCAGTTGTGTATTATAGTTTCCATTCTACAGCTTTTGGTAAAACTAACAAAGGATAAAATAGTAAATAGATGCTTTGGCATACCTAATGTACGAAAGTATTATGTTGAGGTGGAACGACTTCTAGCCTGATGAACATACAACATCTAGTCTAGTCAAGCAATATATCTTCTGAAGCACAAAAGCTCTCACATGTCCACATACAAAATTGAAGGCCAGAAGAGTCTGAACCTTTAGGTATTGTTGATCCAAAGAAAATAAAAGGTTCGTAAGCCGATTCGTAAAATGAACATGTTTCTTTATTTCTTTGTGTCTGGTTTGGTAATTACGAGTACTTGGTCACCTGCGCCATGTCAATGACCAGCTGGAGATATGGTATTTTCCGTGATAGTCGTGATTAGTACCATGTTTTTAATGATCTGATCCCCTGGACCAGATTCTTCTCACGTTCACAGTTATCAACCTCCAGCTTCCTACTATCCCGAACAAACGCGTCATAGTCTGATGCAAGCAGCTGGTTCATACAAGTACGTAAGTCACCTCAGGAAGCCTCCCTAGCCAATTTGACATGCTACAATCGCATGCTACATTTACTCGCAGCCGTGCACTAATTCTGATGTTCCGAGCAAGGATTTCCCCCCATTTATTCCAAATCAATTTATTTTTGTTCGACGCAAAGTTGTTCATTATTTTCTAGTTAGTCTTGGCTTAGGTCGCATGAAACTAGCTAAGGTTAACCAACAGATGTGTCGAAACATCCTCTATTCAAGGATCTTGATTATCTAACTACAATTCTAAAGGCATTTATTCAAGAAAACATAGACTTAGAAACTGTTAACACATTCAGTGTCTAATGTGTCTATGCATAGTGGAGTCTTACAGCATCGTAAAAAGCAGAATTCCGCTCACTCGCGATTGTAAAATGACATTATCGTAAAAACTACATGAAACTACTGATGTAAGTGCTCCCTGTAGCTGTACTGCTAATGAACCCCATCAATCACCATTTTATGGTTGTCATGAAAAGGAACTGCAAAACACGCGAACTTATGCAGGTCACATGAATGACACCTTGACAGGCTGCCACTAACATTATGGTGCCATGATATGTATGCTTATGGTACTTTTTTTTTCAATCTTTATTTACTAGTGAGGGTTTTATCAACAAGATTATGCCACCCTCGAAAAGGCATATAAAACTACTATGCTTATGGTACTTTGCTTTTAGACAAAAATTAAAATCTACCTACCCGTACAGGTAATGCATTGTTATAGGCAGAAGTTACTACTTAACATCAGATGATCTATCAGCTTGTTCCATTACTACTATCATAAAAAAAAGGTACCTTACCTGCTATGCTTATAAAATTACGGGAATAGGAATAAGTACCTACCTACCTATTACCTACAAAATGTTGTTTCGTTGATTTTAGGTCCCTCTTAAATCTACGTATATGTATCTACCTAGTTGTAAAGTGGTCTCATCTCAGTTATTTCTTAAATAAAGAATTTGAATTTGAATGATTACTAATACATATTTCAGTGATTTTGTGAACCTGGCACTAGAATTCAGATGTTCATCGGTCCAAATGGTCTTGCAGACTTAAAATTTGGGTAGTTGGATGGTTTTGTAGTTTACTTAAATCAACTGTCTATCGATCGAATATCCATAGGTACACTAATGTAATGATACCTATCACCTTTAATTGGTGAAATAAAACATAGAAACAAAGCTAGTTGCTCCATTTTTTTGTTTATTTTTATAAAGCCAAATATTTATTTTTTGGTACGTATTTTGTATTGACAATGATATTGAGGCACGTTGATATGGTGACCGACTGTGACCGACTAGGTTGTTGACAAAGAACTCTAACGAAATGACCCAGCTATCCATCTTCGTCTGTGACCAAGATCTTAACAAAGTAACCTAAAACGTCACAGGGGATTTATGCCCCGATGAAATTAACCTTAGACGTCGCGCCGAGATTTATAATGAAGGAAACGAGGTATTTTTGAGGGCAGTTTAGACCCGATTTACGTGTCAGGCTCTTGAAGGGTTAAATGAGGATGATATGGCTTAGCTTGGAGGTGGTTTCTATCTAACGATGTAAGTAAGCGTCTTGTGTGGTGAAATAATCTCTGTGGTGTAGGGTTCGATGGCCGCGGCAGGACAAATATTGGCACGATCTGTGAGGAGTCACCTTACGGCGCCCTTAACGATTCGGAGGACCAAGTGGACAGAAGTGGCTCAGGGCAACTTTTATGTTAAAATTTCGATTTGTGTTCTGATGACGTCACAAGTAAGAAAGGTATTTTTTATAATTTATCTAAGTACCTTATCGAAAGTACCTATATACATAGTATTATTTTCAGCATTGGCGGCCAGAAGACAACCACTTGAACTCACGTCAATAGGCTACGGTAACCGCTTACCATCCAGGCGGGTCGTAAATTATATGTCTGCTTAGTTGTATTCAAAAAAACATCCTTAGGATTAAAAACCAGGGTCACCACTAAACCGTCAGTGCTTCTGCAAAGCAAGCAAGCAAGTGCTTCTTAAAAGATTGAAAGTCAAAACCAGAATAATACTTAACTAAGTCGAAATAAAAATCCATTACAATTCGGATCTCGTCGACGTTTGCCTCCCTGCTCGAGACATAATTTGAATTTCAAAAACAAAAGTTAAGCCTAGGGTTTTGAATCTCCATTTAACATACCGGGTGTAATAAGACTACCCCGAAAATTTCGGGGAGAAACACTCTTCAACACAAAATTTTTACTTTTTCTCATAAAAAACTCTCATCAAAAATTATCTTTCTTTTTCTAAATATATAAAACTCTTTTGAAGCTGACTGACAATCGACGCACAGCCTAAACTATAAGTCTTAGAGTTATGAAATTTGGAGGGTAGTATCCTTTTAATACAGTGTAGGGGTGCACTAAGAAAGGAATTTTGAAACGTCACACTCTAAAGGGCAGAACGCCAGCAACGCCGCGGGCGACGGCTGGTTTACAATATTTACAATATTTACAAAATACACATGAAATAGTTGAGCTATCTACAAACCGTTGCAAAACACTAAAGGTGGGCGAATGGTCAAACGTCGCCCTGTGATGATGATGATGACCCTCAAAAAAGACATTCACAAGGTATATATAGAATAGTAAGAGAATGGCCGGATACACCGAGTGGTTCTTGGTAAGGATGTGGTCATATCCGAAAATTGTTAACTCTGTGGTCACGGATCAGAGGAATAGAGCCGTAACAGACGCACTCACCGTGGTAGTATTTTGTCGTTTTAACAAAATAATTTTGTTTAAAATACTAAATAATAAGAAAAAAATGATTCAAAACACATTTCTTAAAAAATATCTATTTTAAGATCGAAAACAACTGAAATTTTCTCATCACAGCCGCAATCGCAATCAGCTGATCTTATTCAGTAAACAGCTCAAAATTAAGTGTATATAAATATTAACAGGCACTTCTATCCAACGGACGCATTTACAGATAAAACAGGAAACCAGCAAAATTTTAGGTAATATAGTTATAAGTAATGGGACCTCAATGGTGGTCTCATTCTTTTGTCGCATTAACGGGACCACAATTGAATGAAAAAACACTCTTAATAAGTAAATCTCAACCTACGCCAATATGATAAATTTGAGCCTAACGGTATCAGCCACTATATAAATAAAAACTGGCTTCATCCCGGACGACTAGTTTCGCACGACCACAGTTTAAAAATCCCTAACAAAAAGTTCCGCTGGACACGGTTAAACTGTGGTCCGGGGCCGTGGTCGTCCGGGACGAAGCCTAAAATTTACTGTCACTATATTGTCTATTACTATATTGTCAATGGCCGCCCATTGTACTATACAAAGTTATTTTTAAGATTTGTACGTACCTTACCCTTGTGTACAATAAAGTATTATCTATCTATCTATCTATTGTGAGTTTAGGTTATTATGATGAACGGGATTTGATGATGAGGTCCAACGGAACTCTTCAATGTAGAAAAGTAAGTTTCGTTCAAGTAATCGCATGTTGACAGGTGATACCCGCTTTCAATATAAATGCGGCGAGGGTTGCCAGCTAATCCGTAAAGAAACCACTGAATATTTGAGGGTATAAGAAGGTATTTAAAATCTTTTTGCAAATTCTCTGGCAGAGCTTCAAATACTTGAATTTTAAAGGCGGTTTCATTTAAATGTGACCCAAAATACTCAAACGGATTAGAATAATTAATTTCTTTGTGATTGACATTGTTTTTACTTATAAAACTTCTTCTCTTTTTAGTCTGTCTTTCCTGATAACTATAATCTGAATGTCTTCAAGGCAAGAGTGAATAAGTGTATTCTAGACCGTCTTGCTCCACCGTCGGCTTCAACGTCACTTAACATCAGGTGAGATTGTGGTCAAACGATTGCCTATAATACCAACGTTAAAAAAAATTGCAATTTCAAGTGTCATTTATGAGTGACGTTTCAGTAAACAGGCGTAAGCCTCAGGGTATCATCGGTATGTGGTTTTTTGGGCCAATAAAAGGTAGGAGAGGTAAAAAATTACTTCACGCATGCGAAGGCACCGGCTTCTCAATAGCCACATACCTTCATGATCAATGGTTGCCCTCAAAAGAACCACCGTGAAGATGTGTATCTAACGCCATAGAAACCCACCGCCCACGTCAACCCTAAATTTTTTACAGCCCGACGCATATTGGAATTCCTCTTCTTTTCACGCTAATACACTCCTTATTGCAATAAAATAGAGACCAATATCGGTAATGCCTGAACCAGTTTGAAATTGAACCTGCCGATTGGCTAAGGTATTTTAAACTTTATGGCCCAAGTAATAAGGTTTAGAAAAAGGGTCTAAGGATGACGTAGTGTGATGGTATTTGACCTGTCACGGTTGATGTTATTGTTGATCGAGTGGTTTGTTCCTTTTTTGAATTTAAGCGTATTGTCGGCCACAAAAGTTCTATTTTGAAATCTAGTTTTATTCCGGTCTCGCCCCTAGCCAATTTGACATTTGACAAAACGTCAAAAAAAATATGGAATCAGTCACGTGACGTGACTCATCTAATGTCATTCTAAAGATTAGTTTGGACACGAGTTTTGACATTTTTTGAAACGACACATAGCACTTTTATTTTAATAGTTTTCCTTGTGTTATTGTGAGTATTGTTGTTTAATTTTGGTGGAATTTTAACCAATAATACTTAGGTCGTAACATAAAGTGTGGGCCATTGGAATAAATGTGTGTAAAGTGGTTTTTCGGAATGTGAAAATTCGTGTTAGGTTTTGGAGAGAAAATCCACCATTTTCTTTTCAAAACAAACGACAGCCGACTTGACAACTGACTTGACTTGACTTATTTATTACAATTTTAACACTTGACATTGGCAAAATTGTCTGTCGAAATGACGGACACAGGCCATTATTGAAGAGAAGAAGAAGAAGATTAGTTTTCGATTTTCTAGCGAATATAGAACTTGCCCAGAGCCCCCAAAGAGACTCGATATAATATACATAGACACGTACCACACACACACGTACTAAGAACCAGACTGGTCAAGACATACAAGCAAGGTTTCTGTCTTAAACTGGATATGTACAATAAATTACCTCTACAAATTACAAAGCTTTCATTAAGTGAATTTAAGGTTAAGCTACTGTTGTTTTTTGAATGTCACCCATTTTACCATATCAGTGAATACATGGGATGTTCATTTTCATAGTTGCACACATGATTTTTTAGGTTAGAATAAGAAATTCTTATTAAGAATTAAATAAATAAATAAAATAAATAAATATTCACGGACACTTAACACAACGCCTTCTAGTCCCAAACTAAGCAAAGCTTGTACGATGGAAACTAGATGGCTGATAGAATACATACATACTTTTTTTTGTAAATACATACTTATAATACTAGAAACACCCAGACACAGAACAAACATCTATGTTTACAACACACAAATGTTTGTTCTCGGTGGGGATCGAACCCACGACCCACAGCACGGAAGGCAGAGCTACTACCGCTATAATATAATATAATTACTTAGAAATGGTTAAATAAATAAATATCAAAATATCAAATAGATTACTTCCACCTACCTACATACACCTAGGTAAGTACAGCTTCAACTTCTAATGCTATAGACAGGCGTCATGGCTCAGTCGGTAGTAGCTCTGCCTTCCGTGCTGTGGGTCGTGGGTTCGATCCCCACCGAGAACAAACATTTGTGTGTGGCAAACATAGATGTTTGTTCTATGTCTGGGTGTTTCTATGTATTATAAGTATGTATTTACAAAAAAAAAATGTATGTATGTATTCTATCAGCTATCTAGTTTCCATCGTACAAGCTTTGCTTAGTTTGGGACTAGAAGGCGTTGTGTTAAGTGTCCGTGAATATTTATATTAAACTTCGCTCGTGGCTAGGCTTGCTTAGCCAATCTTCACTGATTATCTAAGTTAATCAAACGTTCTGTGCGGTCACTATTTGGGTGGGTGACCGTTAGTGGCATTTACATCTGAGCGCTTCCGTGCTTCGGAGGGCACGTTAAACTGTCGGTCCCGGCTCTAGCAGTCGTTAAGCCACGACGGAGGCCTTAAGGCGGCCTAAAAACTCTGTCACCAGAGTTGGCCACTAACTCATACGAGCTTGTAAGTTAAGCTTCTCACGACTGTAGTGCCGGATGCCCGCATCCGTACAATCCGTATTAACGGAAAAGATCCGTAGTTTTTGGAAGTTTAACAGAAATTTTGACAGTTTAACATAAATCGTGTTTCCGTTTCCGTCTTGTGTTCGGAATTTTTTAAACCATGAATCAGGTTTAAGCTTGTATTCTGATAAAGAAATCAAGCATAGATTTGTCTAGAGATTCTCAGACGAAAATCTACACAGCATTAAATGCGAATACGGGCCTTAGATTGTAGTGAGTTATTCTAGTTTCGGATTACCGGTATCTCCTCCCACTAGGACGAAACATTAACTTTCAATTTTATTAATATTTTATGGTTTGGTTCCAAAATTTGTTTGTCTAGTTTAGAAGTAAGTAAGTTGTGGTTAGCCTTCTACTACTACTTATAATTTTTTGGATAAAATATGACGATAAGTTTATTTTTGGACGCGCCTCGCAATTTAACAGTAGTTACCCAAACCAAGAGATTTTTATTTATTATTATTTCATTTTATTAGGCTACTTTTATTCCGAAAAATCAAGGCGACGCGAACTCTTCAGAAACTTCTACAAGATTTCGCATAGCAAATTGCATTTCTAATCCTGCGTTGACGAAGTCGCGGGCACCTATTAATAAATAAGATATTGATCCATATTTAAATTTAGTTTCAACTTTGCCCATCCCTAGTGAAGATTACACCACGTGACGCAATCGCAAGTAATTATCCAATGCTAGTCTAATTACAAATAACGCTCCACGTGTCAAAGGCAACACGGTAATGTAAGGTAATCTGAAATTTCAACAACGATTATGTCATAATAGCTACCTTCATTTAAATACCAGCCCTATATCCATTACATAAAGGTGTGTATTAGACTGGATGGACTTACAGGTAAGTGGAGCAATGATTTTTTGAAATTCGAACGCCTTAGTGATATAACCAAGTCCATAATCGGAAGGTTATAAAATGATATACTAACTTAATAAAATTCTGTGGTACACGTGACCTAATAGTTTAGAAACACATGGATTATTTATGACTAGCTTCCGCTCGCGACTTCGTTGATTTTCCGGGATAAAAAGTAGCCTATGTCTGCAGTGCAAGTACCGTTCTTATCGATCGCTTAGTTGTCGATCGCTAAAGTCGATAAACGTATCGAATGGTATCGTTCCATGGGAGTACGGATCTCTTGTCGACAAAAGATCCGTACTCCCAAAAATAAGGTCAGAGTTTATCGAAATCATTCGTTCACTGCTGCCATGATTTACTAGTTTACTGTCAATATCACTGTTAATCACTTTCGTTTGTCAGAATCAAAACAAAGTAAACATACACCATTGCCAATTCGTTAAAATTTAACGAATTCGTCTACCGATCGACTAAGTTGGTAACGTACCCGCAACTGTCGATAAAACCATTTTTATCGAATTTTGACGATTCTAAATGTCAAATTATGCGATCGACAAGAACGGTACTTGCACTGCTGATACAGTAAGTTAGGTACGTAAGTAGGTACCTACACGATATAATCACGTGTCGGTTAAGCAACCGTGGCATTGTACTTTGTAAACTATGATGTTATGGTTTTGCAGGTGCATTGATATCTTCTGTGATGTAAGTCGCTTGAAGCAAGTTAAGTACTGTTAAATGATTCATGTTATATTTTTATACGACTTCAAAAAAGGAGGAGGTTCTCAATTCGGTTGTATTTTTTTTATGTTTGGTACCTCAGAACTCCGTCATTAATGAACCGATTTGAAAATTTCTTTTTTTTATCTGAAAAGGGTATGCTTCCAGAATGGTCCCATAATTTTTTATCAAAATCAGTTCAGTAGTTTGGTAGTTAAATAAGAATAACTCGAAAAAACACGTCATTCACGTACACGACACTGCGTATTTGCTTTCCTGTGACGTTTCTGTGGTGCTTACGATCAATAGAATAGTCCCAATGAACTGCTATTATCATCATAATCATTTGATGATGAATGCGTATCAAATTGAAGTCGGGTTTTCCAGTTTTTTTAAACTTATAAATTATAAGCAATAAATTATGTTATTATATTCAGCCTTTTGTGTCCCACCGCTAAGCAAAGGCCTCCCTCCATTCCTTCTCCACACTCCGATCTTGGGACACTTTGCCAGTCGGCCAAAAAATGGTCAAGTTCGCCATCTTTTAGTTCTGCCACGTCGCCTTCTTGCTGGGTCAGGATGCCACTCAGTGGCAGACCTGCCCACAGCGCACCTGGCATACGACAGACATGACCAGCCCAATCTCACTTCAACTTAGCTGCTTAATAAGGTATATAAATTATTATTTTATTGAAAGGAGAAACTAATCACAGTTACCTCTTTGTGCCAATCGAAAGGGATAACTCGAGATTCTGGTCCAAACTGGTGCTTACCTGAAAATAAATAAAACATTTATTAGTTTAAAATTACACGTAAGCAACAAATAATGAGACGCCCACGACTGCGAACTTGTTTTTTTTTTAATTTAACCCCTAGCCTGCTTTCTGAAGCGGTTGAACTTTGAATCTATACCTAGTGCCATTGAGGTTAGTTGGTAGATAATGCTGAAAAGCATTAAACTCGCTTGTGTACGATTTTTTTAAGTGCGATAAAGAATTTTCTGATCTAATCTATGACAGTTTTTTACTTGGTTCTTTCGTCTTAGAATCTGTAGGACCTATCAGTTGAATTGGTACAATTTTAATGTTAGCACAGTTACCTCCGAATTTATGAACAGAGGAACAGTCCATCAGCATTCGTATAGCGCCTGAATCCGCCCCTAAAGGAGCCTCTAGTAATGCATACATCGTTTATGAATTATATTATGTTTATGAGGGTTAGTGCCATAAGCGTAAAATAAAATGTTTCGAAATTCTTTTCAGGCTTCTGAAAGGTTCTAAATGTTATTTTAAAAATGTACTGTATAAGACACCATTTTAAAAACATTAAGGATAAAAGGTCTAAGTGACCTCCCGACCTCTGTGACAACAAACGAACGGTTATCTCAAAGATTAGCAAGTCGGTTAGGGCCTAAACACACATGGCCACACGCGCTTCGTAATCCTCTGTAGTCCTCTACAGGTACTAAGAGAAGAGCTGGATCAGTTAATAAGAACAGAAGATAGAATCTACAACACTATCGGAGATGCTGGAACATTGCTGGCATCAACCCAAAGTCCTTCTCTGTTACTGGTTGGTCTGGCTGGGGTGAGGTCAGCAGAGGGACAATGCACAATACACCCCAACGCGAGACGTCAGTGCAGATCTCACTCCCTCACGACGAATTAGAAGATAAAAATAAAACAAAACATTGTGGGTATGTTCACTAAAAAATCTAAACTAAAACTAAACTAAAAAAAGTCCAAAAATATTTGGAATCGTCACTAGATTTTTATTTTTGGTTGTCCATCATTTTTCTACCACATAATTTATCTTGCGTGGCATCTCTACTATTTCATTACTAATGTAGGGTATATTCGAAATTCTGGTGAGCAATGAAATTCACAAAATAAAACTTCCTTCCAAATTGCATTCATTAGAATTATTTGGTCAAGTTATGGATGCAACTTGGCATGGTAACGTGAGTCAACGACCAATCAAAAGTAACCCAAGGTCAGTGCTAAGCGGAAATGATGTAATGTAAGACTGGTAGACGACCTTGGGAGCTATCAAACGTCTGACAGACCCCTATACTTCTAATAATTGTTAATCTTTATTGATGTCATGAATTTACATATATCTAAAGATAGTTTTAAAGTCTAGTTTAGTACATAATATACTGAATCAAGACTGAAGCCAAATATATTTTGATAGATATTCTGCTTCTGACCATGTGGTTCGACAGCATGGTTCGATCTAGGTAAACTTTTTTTCTAGTTGGTTCGATTAATCGAACCATGTGTTTTTGAGACTCCTGATAAATTGATTAATCGGACTACGTGGACTCTTTTTCCAGTTGGTTCGATTAATCGAGCCATGTGTTCTTGAGACTCCTGATAGTTCGATCAATCAGACTATGTGAACTTTTTTTCAGTATCTCTGACATTGTTTTAGATTAATAGCATACGACCAAAGTTTTTAGGTCATCCCTAGGTATGAAGTAGTATTATCTATTCTGTAAAACTTTATTGGTTCGTTTTTATGATTTTAAAATAAGAACAGCATTTTTTTATCACAATTCAGAGTTTGTTGAGTGGGTTAGCTGTTTAACATGAGCTGCGTCCCTAAGGCCCTAAGCCGTATGTCTTGTTTATAGGGCCGTAACAAGAAATGGTGGTTAGGCTTAAGGTGGAAGATTATCGCTTGGATTTTTGGGGAATTTTACGAGTTTCCTTAGTTGGCAACTCTTACGGACTATTGGAGCGTGTGAAAGGTTACTTAAGTTATGTGGGGGATTACCCTCATAATTAGGGTTGGTTTCGCACTAAGCAAAATTACGAAGTACCTATTTAAGGTTAAATTCAGAGTGAAATTAGAGTGCCGTCACACCACACATCAGAAAGGGCAGCATAAGACGGTCCCACTTTTTACCCGACAGCGAAACTAAGATAAGGGTTGCGACTTTCAGTAGATGGAAAAGACTTACTAAAGAAAGACGTCTTTATACATATACTGAACTGAGGCCTTAAAGCGGCCTAAAAACTCCGTCACCAGAGTTGGTCACTAGCTCATACGAGCTTGCTTTGCTTTACTGATTGGCATTGTTTTACGACACAGGTTTAGTCGTCTAGAAGTCTATGGAGGAAGCCTATGATCTGATTCTTCTGACGTCCTAAGATGATGATGACTATAACAGTCGAATTTGAGCGAGACACGCGTGGCATTTGAAGGTGGAGGCTTATGCCCAGCAGTGGGTCACTACAAGCTGCCTACCTATGATTGTAATGATGGAGTAAGACAAGTTTTATCTAAGCTAGGCGTCGTTTTATTTCGACTGTACTGACCTGCGTTGTGCCACAGAATAACGCAACAATACTAATTAAGGTACGAATCGGGGCAAAATTTGAAATTAGCATATCAATGGAAGGTACAAATCAGCTATAACCCTTGCCATCATCTGATCCATCATAATTTCAGCCGTTAGAAGTTTGAAACGATGAAGATGAACTACGTGGAAGTAGAGGAAGGAACAGAAGCGGGCGTTCTGTCTGCAATGATGATGATAGTCGACCCAAATTCCACAACTCAAAAAGTTCACGTAAGCTAAGAAGCTCCAGCCTCCGAGGAAGTGGGTACACGTTAACAGGAATTAATATTAAGAAGTGATTAATTACCAAGCTGCTTCGTAAGATCCTGGTGTTCAAAATACGAGGAACGTAGTATTACAACCGTCATTTGAAGTCAGTAGCGTGAAAATCACTTGACAGTGTTTTGGCGAACTGTGAATTGTGATGGCTATTAGTGAAGGATTTTGGAGATAAAATAGATAAATGGAACTAGTTTAGAATCATTCCCCATTCTACACAATAATAGTTAAACAATTACTGATTAAACTTATCAATGCGCAATGTTATTTATCCTACTAATATTATAAACGCGAAAGTTTGTAAGTAAGTATGGATGGATGGATGGATGTTTGTTAGTTACTCTTTCACGTAAAAACTACTGATCCGATTTGGATGAAACTTAGAATATGTATATTGTCCGTGACCTGGATTAACACATAGGCTACTATTTATCCCAGTTACACCTAGTTACATAATATGACCAAATATAAAACAAATGCAATGTCTCACAGAGCGTATCCATCCATAATGTAATTCTATACTGTGGAGGCAACTGCGTCCATCACTCAGAGACAACATCCAAATAAAAAAATTAAAAAAAATGACCAGTTGATACTGGGTTTCTTGAAGAAATAAAAAGCTTAAAATCGATTGGTGCACAAAAGTGCAATAGCGCAGGTGCGAGTTCTTGGGGCGCATCTTTTGGTGCGCAAAAGTGGAATGCTCCAAATACCGACTCCGCTATAAATTGCCTTCATAAAACGGTGTAAATTTATCAAGAAACAAACTCTAATCCCACGATTAATATTAAGAGCACAGGCTTGCATAAAGTGGAGCTAAGTAAGCAGAAAACATGAGCTGAAAAGTAAATCAAAGCGCTGGATGGGGTAGGCAAACTAGGTAAAGTTATAAGATAGTAGCATGTGGCATCTTATCTACACTTCCAACAAAGTTGATATTGCAGTCGCTTGATATTAGAAAAAAAACTTTGTATATTTTTTTTTTTTTAATAATGGTCCATTTGATTTGAAGTGGTTACCAATAACAATGTACTAACTTTATTCTCTAGCGATTATGAAAGGTCAACTTCGCTAGTTGGGCTATTGTTGGATGGAACTTTGAGGTCGCCATGGGAGTTTGCATCCTCTGAAGCACGGAAGGAAACACTGCTGTTGGTGTCACAATTTTTCTTTAGGATTCTATCTAAGTAGGTACCTACCTACCACGGGTAACAGGCACTAGTTGTCTAAGACAGTATGTTCCTTATAGATATACATGGTTGCTTCATTTTATTTTGGCTATGGCTCGTTTACTCATAGTTCTTATTCTTACTCTGGTTTTAACATACCAACCAAAATAAACTCGAAAAATCGATAAAAAATATTTTGATATAGAACAGGCCCATCCCTAACAAAAGGGTCGGTCTGTCATCCATTGTTTAACCCAGACGTTTATTTAAATGCGACGAATGGTTGTCTGGCTCCAGAGACTGCAGCTTAAATAAACAAAAAAGTGTTTTTTTTTTACAAAATCTAGCGCGTTCGCCGGCGAAACTTTGATGTTCGAACTTTTATTTTATCGATAACTTTTAAATTTTTTACGTTTACATTCTTTTTTGTACCAAATCCATCATCTTCAGTCCATAGACGCCATAGATACATACAAATATGTTTAACTATGTAACTACTGTATAAATATAAGTACTTCCTATAGTTAGTTTCTCCGAAAAGGCATTTATTTTGATACTTTTGATACTTGCATGAGTCCAATAATGATGATGGGATGATAAATGAAGTATATTAACCAAAGGATATTTCAGCCAAGAAGCCTTCAGAAGCAACAACTCAGCCATCAGAAATGGCCACTACGACTATTCCTGAACTAGCTCTTTTTATCAGGGTTTGACTGGATTTGTGTGTCTCATGTTGACAATAAAACATATTTCGACGGTTCGCGCCTTCTCGCTATTACATCGTAAAATACTATACTTTTACAACGCAATTGTGTATAAAATGGAATAGGCTCAAGATTGTAATCCTTGTATTCTCCATGCCCTGTAGACTTTTCATCAGGTTCAGTTTTCAAGAGTAGAGTGAATAGGTATCCTCTAAGTAACCGTGCTACATCGTCGACCCCATCATTGCTTAACATCAGGTGAGATAGTGGACAACGGTTGCCTATATTGTATAAAAAAAAAAAGGTAATTATAGTCAGATGGTATTTTTTTTTTTTTTTTTTTTTTTATGTTATAACTAGCAGACGAGCAGGCGGGCCACCTGATGGAAAGTAGTCACCGCCGCCCATGTAAGTGACACACTAACCTTTCATTGGCGCATGTCCACTTTTTACTGCAAGACTACTATTCCAAGACAGGTTGCCAGCAAACCCCTCACCTAAGAATGGGTTATTCCCATCGAGCCCACTGGCTTACCCACTGGTGGGGCCGATAAGAAAAAAAATCTCAACGATCCCACTATGTAAATGAGTGGGCTCGATGGATTTTTTTTTACCCATCTGGCCCACCGGTGGGCTCGATTTACCATTATGTTCCTTAAATTTTAAGAGTACCGCTAAACTTCCAACAAAATTTAATAAGTAAAACAAGCTGTCGCTGTAAATGTGAATAAAAATGACGTCTTCGCATAAATCAATATCACGGATATTAAATTCGACTCGGCATCACGGTGAGCTGTGACGTCACGATGTTACACCATGCCTGTTATCGCTGATATGTGTAGGTAGGTAAGCTAACGCCTGCGATATAAGCACGTGTAAGCATATGCACTAAGAAAACAAAACGTAATGTGGTCTTATCAACCAGAAAACACACATTCATACCTTATTTCCCAGTTTTTGTGCAAAAGGAAATTCCAAATTTGAAATTTCAAATAGAAGGAAAAATGGCCCGATATGTTTTATTTATATTTATTCGCTTCGTTGGTGAACGTGAACACTGACAGTGGTGGCAGTTCAATTTAATAATTAAACATTTAATTTATTTAAATCGAATTTTATCGATATGATCGAAAATTACGACGGGCACATCACTAATTGCAAAATAAAATACAATTCAGTTCCGTCCGCCCTGTGTATTGCCAAAATATGCTGCTTTATTTCTTATTGCATTGCCATACGGTGCATAATGCCTTGCTTTTAGGCCAAACTTTGTTAATCATGGATTCTTAATGCTTTGGGTTAAGGTTTAAAATCGAGTACTATGATTAAGAGCCTAATATTAGTGCAGTCCCTTTGTTCGGAATCAGACGATGTTTTGACAAAGGAGTCGACACGACACGTGCTGTAAGTGACGTTTTAAAATATTATAATTATTATTCTAATTAGCATTGAACACGAGTATGACGCGTGTACTTACATAATTTAAACCGTACGCCAAACCAACACAATAGGAATTATAATTATTCTTTTGTAGCCAGCTCATTGAACTAAAAAATATCGCATTTTTTTTTTAAATAAAAAACGTTTTATAGCAATTTTTATCAGCTTTCTTTGAAACTATAGTAGGTACCTAAATTAAACTCTTTTTAGAGTCCTTTTTGTTTCGAAAGTATATCTGTACTTAAAAAGATATTGCAATTTTAAAAGTGTGATACTTATTTTTGCTGGCCAGTGTACATACATACTAACACCCAGACACAGAACAAACATCTATGTTTGCCACACACAAATGTTGGTTCTCGGTGGGGATCGAACCCACGACTTACAGCACGGAAGGCAGATCTACTACCCACTGAGCCATGACGCCTGTCAATCAATTTTATTAAGGCAGCCATTTATCTATAACATCTGAAGGCAGCATATTCTCTGGACAGACGCGACATAATGTTCGGGTAAAAATGAACGACCTCTCAAAACTAAAAAAAAAAACATAGTTCCTAATTCAAATTCTAGCAACTATTCGCTATAGTATTCAAACCAAAACCACCTTACACTCTATACTTTGACGGGTTAGAATCGCCTACACTCAAACTGAATTTGTCATTGGACCTTTCTGTCATGTGCACGACTTGGCTTTGGCCATTGTGATTTAAATTTTGTATCCTCACTTGAATTTAGAACGGTTTGAATGTACTGGGGGGTGAGAATGACGCGAGTACGAACAAATCTGACAGTGACGTAAAAATACCGTATTTGAGTCATCATCATCACCTGTATCGGTCCACTGCTGGACGTAGATCTCTCCTAAGACGCGCCACTGAGCCTAGTCTTCGGCTATTCTCATCCAGTGTTTGCCAGCTACATGTCTCAGATCGTCAGCCCACCTAGCCGGAGGGCGTCCTACACTACGCATGCCATTTGAGTCATATTGCGCGTCAACGGCAGCTCAACTGTCGAACGTTGTACCATCACCGCGCAGTGTATTTCAGAGCACGTAGTCTGAGTTTCGTTGTGTCGAAACGCATATCGAGACGCGACTTGCGAGATTGTATGAAAATCCGATAAGCGCCTCTAGCGGCAGACTTGCTATCTATTTTTGTCCATACAAAAACTGCGAGTTTTTCGATTCTCGCTTGTCGCAAATCAACATTTATAACGAAACTTATACTACGGGATCTGTAGGTACGTACGTAGGTACTCTAGATAGGTTAGGTATACTTACTAACTTTAATAAAAGGAGCTAACAGTCCGTAAATATAATAAAACGAACCAAAGCTCTTGTACTCTTCTTGCTTCATAATATTGAAACTTTTACAACCACTAAAATGTACCAAATCCTATTAAAGCTCGCCCGACAGAAAACAGTGCAACAAAAATTATAAAGCGCTCGACAAAAAACGCTGCAGTATCCCGCTCTGACGCCTTACCACCAAGTGTAATGGAAATAAAAAAGTTTACAAAAAGTAGAGAATACAGAATCTAAACTTAGTTATCATTTTTACAATATAAGGCAAATCTACAAGTTTACACAAGGTAGGGCGTATAAAATCAAAAACTTAGTAGTCATTTTTACAATAAATGTGTTAACTTTACAAGAAAACCACCTGCTAATAACTATCCCGTACGTTTAAAACTATTTGGATCATGCTGGTACTAATATTCCGTGGTAATGCTAAGGTTGTAAAAATTACGATGAAAATTTTTGATTTTCATTATACTTGGCGGTAAGGCGGCTGGTCGGCTAAACACGGTAAGACATCGATCTTCAATACATTAGTGGCTAATGCTTCTTCGGTTACCTGAAGGTGATAAAAAATATGGCAGCTTTGGATTTAAAATTACTTCGGGACAAGGTACAGGCAGTTTCTATTTTGAAATCATAATTTACGTTAAATAAGTTTTTATTTATAAAATTTAATAAGTATCATTTTTAAAAACTAGTTTTTTTTTTTCAGTTCCCATGGCCGCCTCGCGTCTCCATCATCAGATCAGCTCGTTATTTGTTACCATATTATTGCATTGTGAGACAGCTAATAATCGCAAAGTAAGTCAAAAACATGCAAGATTTGATAAAAAAAAACGTAAATTGAACTCGGTCTGTAAAACATTTTTTTAATTAATTACTTAAGCCACGTTACCTAATGGCCCGTCTGATTTTGATACGAAGGTACAAAGCTTATTATAATATAATCAGAAGCATTATTGAGTTATTAAAGTTTATAATATAGGACACACTTTAACCGAAATATTGTTCAGACGTTCACCTACTAGATAGGTAGAACCACCATAAAATATCAGTACCCAATTTATCGAATAGACTCTTAAGGGAAAACACTTCAAAAACATCCTAAGTCGAAGAATGCCATTGAAAATTGATCGTTACCTCCTAAGAAATAAGGCTCGCCAAAAATGTATACAGTGTATTGAATGGCAAGGAAAATTAGTTTCCCCAGGAGTGTGTTCGGATAATGAAAATGTATTCTTTCAGGTAAGTACCTACTTGGGGTAACTTTTCACCAAAATAAATGTACGATTACTATTAACGGGGTTGCTGGCACTGTTTACAAAGACAATGTACTTAGTACTTACTATCAAAGCAAGTATTAACACAAATGTTACTTTTTAACCCTTAGAAATCTGTTAGGTAACTTATTAACCTTATATCTAAAGCATCCTTACTACTTTAGTACTTTTGTAAATTGAGTTCCTGCACAAAAAGTACCGAAAAGGCTCCATACAGAGCAACATTCTACATCATACATCGAAGAGTTCAGTTCATCATCATTTTCCTTGCCCTTATCCCACGCTAGGTGGGGTCGTCGGCACAACATGTTTTTTTCTTCTTCCACTCCTATCATTCGTCAAATTCATATCCACTTTCACACAATCTTACCACTTCTTGTTCATGCGCATGAGCCACACTCATATTTCAGTTATAAATAAAATATTTACAGAATAAACCAAGTCGCTGACACTTGCACTTGTAGGTCGACCTATAAATTAGTCATAGACAAAAAATCTTAGTCATAGAAGTCGTAAAGAAGTCTTGTTTATGACTCGGCCAAACAGTTTTCCCCATAAAGTCCCCCAGTCCCATCAAAGTTGTTAAAATTTGTTTTGTTAACCCTCCAAAAGCTAATTTTGACAAACAGTCCCGTCACCTTACCGCCAAGTGGCACGGAGTTCAAAAATTTTAATGGAGTTTATTACAACCAAGTCACCATAAATTGAAATAGGGGATTATTTAATTAAATACTTGTACTAACAACTTTTTTTGTAAGTAGGTAAGTATAAGAAGTATTTATTCACCAAGGAAATTTATAACTTACTTAAAGACTAATACTGTATTTTTACAATATTTACAAAAACCCAAAAATTGAGCATATAATCAGTGGCAGATTTAACGTATCAAGTTAAAAACATTGTAGATTGTAACAAATGATGTACAAAAGGACAGCTAAATATTTTGAACTACATTATCACTGAGCTTCGCGGTAGGGCAACCGGCCACACAAACTCTAATAAGGCAAGCATTCTGCCCTTAGCGGTACCCTTCGTAACGGAAGCTTAAGTTATTTTAGTAGTTAAAATAAATTGAACGAATAAGACTTTACCGTATAGGGATGCGAATTGTATCGATTTTATAACAGCCTCTATATTATTGAATTCCATCGATTCGCGAATGTCGATAGATCATTAACAGAAGATTTTATTTATTAAAACTAGGTGCCGCCCTCGACTTCGTTCGCGTCCCGTTGGTTTCCGTAAATCTTTCGGGATGAAAAGTAGCCTATGTGTTAATCCAGGTCACGGACAATATATATTCCAAGTTTCATCCAAATCGGATCAGTAGTTTTTAGGTGAAAGAGTAACAAATATCCATCCATACTCACAAACTTTCGCGTTTATAATATTAGTAGGATAAACAGATTTTTTTGCAACATTGTGCAATTTTACATTTTCGTTATTTTTTATACAAAATCTATAAAAGTTTAATTTTCTGATTATATTTACAGAATATCGATACAACTAATGCACAACTAAAAAGTTTCCGAGTCTCCAGACAAATTCATCGTCTACATCGATAAAATTTATAAACTTTCTACATTATTTACAAAATATCGATACTTTGTCCCTTCCCTATCTCAGAGTTTACTCTTAGCCACATTTTATTACTCTTTCCGTCCGTCCGGGACATCTCCTTTGATCGGAGTTATGGTTTGTAAAACTCTACTTTAAATTTTACTGCTTTGTATTTATAAGATGAAGTCTGTTTTGGTAGCAGACCTGAAATGGACGGTTACATTCTATGTAAATAAATTTGGTAATTTTGGTAAAAAAAAAGAGTAAAAAAAAGACTGCTTGCCATATGTACATATTAGTTAGATAAATGGTCGCTTAAGCGCTTCCGGTCTTCCGAAGGTTCTAAGCGAAAGAATGCAGAAGTGGACATGACACATGACACAACCAGGCTATTTGGCCACACTCCAAGAAAACTGCGAAGTTGCTTCGATCTTAAACACAGTGTAACAAGCGATAATGTAAAATAGTACAGTATAATATTATCATGATCTGTGGTACAGTCAATAAAATTCTAAATTATTTGGATTAAGAACAGTGAACTTATGTTATTTCGCAACTATGATTTCGAAGTAAACTTTTATCCTAAAAAAGAATAATGATAAAAAATTATCTAATAGGCCTACTACGGACCATACGCTTGTAAAACTATCAGTCATCTTAGATACCATACCACTACCAAACCAAAACCAGTTGATTGATTCAAGATTCTTGACCATATCAGGCAAAGGTACATCACGTTTTCTAACATAATGTTGTATCAAACTAGTCCAAACGATTTTTATTTGCTTCCCTTTCAGTCAAAGTTTCGGTACTTTGTGAGAAAATACGTCCACCAAATAACCCTCCCTCAGTCGGCTAAAAAGCAATTTGGTATCCCATTGTTAACCAACTATGTCGCTAGCCGTATCCAGACTCCTTGGAATCCTTATAATAATTCACGAGAACACGACAGCACCACAGCATACTAGATACAGAAGATCCACTTCATATTTTAGTGCTCTAAGCTAAACAGTCACGTGGATCCTCGCACTCACCAGCCGCGTGCGAGTGATCACGTTTTTAACTATTTTGTGATTGCCTGAGCAAGTAGGAGCCATATGTTTCAGGACCATCGAGGGATTTCGAGAAAACTAATCCTCTGCACCTATGTTTTTGCGAGTACAAGATTTCGCTAGACTGCCGAAATTCTTTCTGACTAAAAAGGAGCAAGCTGTTTGATTTAAAACTTGGTTACCGCCAGGCCACCTGCTATGAGAATAAATCGTCGGGAATATGGCAAACTGGACGTTAGGACGCATTTACATATGAAGCAGGCTGGCTGTGCGTACTGGCACGAAGGCTTTTGAGGTTTTGAGATAGCTCTTGAGGCCAGTTATTATATTTCGATCTTACAAAACTAGTTAAGACGGAAGTTTATAACCATTTAGGCATTTTGACTACATGGATGGAGGTATTCTGATAAGGTCTCACTGAAACTTTGTAGTACTAATTCTCAGCGACAATTCTATACCTTAGTATTTAACGATTGTGTACATAACAGCATAAGAACTGTTTTAGTGCGCAGCTAAAGTCGGTGGTCCGAGGCGTTTACTATTATCGCCGACCATCCAACCGAGTCGTCAGCGTAAAACAGGCCTGAAACTATGCCAATGCATTAACCAGGTTTAATGTCTGAATGCTCCTTTCGGTTAAAATAATATAGCGAAACATGAGGTAGGTAATTTTCAATTTAATTTCGTTCTGGCAGAAAATACAGCAGCGAATACGCTGAAATCGGCAGCGAAGGGGTAGTTTATTAGTGCGGGCTAATATTTAGGTCTAGCTAGGGAAAGAATTTTATAATAAAACAGGCTTGTCATGAAAAGACAAGAACGTAAGCGTAACTTCGCATGTTCCAGCAAAAATTCAATTAATTCTCTTATTTTCTTTGTTACACAAACTGCTGAGTCACTGACTGACAGAACAATTTGAAGGAAATCTGTTTTGTGATATTCTAAGAAAAGGATTCGCAAATCTCCTAAGACACGAATCTCAAAAGACTGGCTTACGCCTGTGGAGACTGCAGTGTAGAGATCATGCGTGCGAAGCTAGCAAACGAAGTCACCCATGCCCGTATTTACGGTACGCTGTAATGCCTGGGACATGATGTCGGATGCAGCCTTGCTAAGCCTATAACATCCTCTCAGCCTAGGTCGGCCTAATCCACAAGAAAGACAAGGGTAAATTGTAGACAGAGATCAGGATAAAAAGGGTTTTATGAGATACTTTATGGGCATACAATTCAACACAACTAAGATGATTTGAAGACTTCGGTATCTGACACTGGTGACAAAGTTAAGCCGCTTGGAAACCTCCGTGACGGTTTAAATTAAGGAGTACCTACTATAGCCGATGCTGAAAACATAACGTCCTGTTCAAAGTATGAAAGGCTAACAAAGAGTACTGGTACAATGATTTGCCGAAATATGTATGTACGTGATGAGAACGTAGTATAGAATGACGCAAATGTAAGGCCATTGCCCGTATTTTATGATTGGTTCTACGTAAACAACTGCGCAGTTTATTTGCGAATTTTCATATTTTGCATTTCTATATTTTGATGTTAAGAACTTAAGAGTTTCGGAGAACTTCCCAAACTCCCAACATTACAATCTCGGGTAAACTCTACGTCTCAGCGGAATCTTTGAATTAAATGGGTATTTATTTGTATAAGAATCAATAGGTATGAATATTTTCCGGGTCAACCACCGACGTATCAATGCTCGCGTCTGTTTTTAGGTTATTTTTTATTTCATTGCTTCTTTTAAGGTTATTTTTCGATGCAAGGCAATTTATCCACAGCCTGTGGGGTCAAAACACCCACATTTTATAAGCTTTAATAATGTACAAGCGAGTGGAAAATCGAGTGGAATTTTCCGTTTCGCGATGTATGAACCAAGTTAAGAAAGGTATAACTGAGGACTTAGTCAAGTCGACATTCTACAAACTCTGCAGAATCAAACTAATCAAAATGTATGGAAAAGACCTTTTTGAACACGGTGATTATATTACAGTTTTCTTTTTTCCTAGCGATTATGGTGTCAACTTGGGTAGAGGGCTAAGTTTTCTCGACCCTTAATCGTAGATCTGTCATTATTTAATTATTTTAGCTGTTCCAATGCCAAGTAGGTAAATATTTTACATGTAAACATGCAACCAGATGGTTTAATTTTATACAGTGTCACGGAAAATGTTTCCTTAGGTATCATGTTCAGTTATTACGTGTGTTTATCAATTCCAATTAAATAAAATACACCGAAATGTTATCTCATCTGTAGCAACTACGAAAATCAATATTCAAAACTTCTTGGTCTTATTGGTCTACTGCGCATTGACGCTGTCACTTCGTAAGAGCCCGCGTCGACGCACGCCGCAAATGTCACTTAAGGCGACGGGTAATGTCAGACAACCTTCTCGCTCGCACATTTCAACATTTTTAAAGATATAATAACTTATGTGAAATCGCAGAGCGTCAGGGTCGAGAAAATAACAATGCAAAGGTTCAGTAAAAATATCACATTGATCCAAACAAGTTTTCCAACCAAAAAACTTGTACCAATGCGACTAATATAAGTGCACATTTTTTTATAATTTCACATAATTACATTTAGTTATATTATATCTTCAAAAATGTTAAAATGTGTGAGCGAGAAGGTTGTCTGACATTACCCGTCGCCTTAACAACCCAATCTTTGTCATTTTTCGGAGTAGACACTCTGATACCGAATTCCACATACAATATTTCAATGACTATTCGTATGTACCTTCAAATAGATAAGTGAATTCCACCACAATTCTACCTTATATTACACAATACCAAGAAACAAGACTCCTGACGATCCCATTTCAATTAAACCTACCACTTCTGTTCACAACAGTACAATGACTCAGATGATCAGGTAAGATGAACAGGTAGAAGGTGCGAGCGAGAGGAAGTCGCTGTCTCTGTCTTCTTTATAAATCTAAATTCTTTGGGGAGCGTCGGAATCTATGGCGCTTTGTTGAGTTCGAGTCGAGATATGTTTTGTGACTTGTGGATTTGTTGACGAAACTGGATTACATATTTACAGTAGAATTCATCTAAATCTGCTATTCTGTATTGTATTGTATAACTTTTTTTTTATGATAAAAGTAATGGAACAAGCTGATAGCTCACCTGATGTTAAGTAGTAACTTCTGCCTATAGCAATGCATTACCTCACAGAGCAAGTCCAATGAGGACGTGCCCTGTAAGGCAATGCACTGCGTCCATCGCTCTGAGACGTAAATATCTTGAAGTCTCATGTGCCTGTAATTACACCGGCGCCCTTACCCTTTAAACCGGAACACAGCAATGCGAGCATCGCTGCTTGGCGGCGATACTACTACGACAGGTGTCATGGCTCAGTCGGTAGTGGCTCTGCCTTCCGTGCTGTGGGTCGTGGGTTCAATCCCCACCGTGAACAAACATTTGTATGTGGCAAACAAGATGTTTGTTCTGTGTCTGGGTGTTACTGTATCATAAGTATGTATTTACAAAAAATATGTATTATAAGTATTTTATCAGCAATTTAGTTCCCATAGTACGTACAAGCTTTGCTTAGTTTGGGACTAGAGAGCGTTGTGTAATATGCCCAAGAATATTTATTATTATTATTATCTATAGATATACTATTATAAAACTGTAAAAAAGACAAAAACTTAAATTAAAAATATGAAGATGTACTAAATAAACGATTATGATTCCGAAAATCGAGTTTGTTTGTTTGTTCGCGGATCACGCCTTAACTACTGGACAAATTTCAATAAAACTTATACCATTCAGAAGCCATTTTTCCAGATTCAAACATAGGATATATTTTATTGAAATCAAAGACGTGGATTCTTAGATACCGTTTGAACGTATAAAAATATCCAATCATATTTTTATAGGTATTCAACGGAGGTAGAGGAGCTACATTGCGTGCTTACAGTACCTCGCCCACGAAAAGCTGGTACACACCGCGCAGTGTATCTCTAATTCTTTACCTACATTCGCTAGGTACTTAAGAGTGTGTGAATCGCCCATAACACGTGTTGTGAAGTCACGTAATATGTGCCTTGATCACGAATAAATGTGACTATCGCAAACGTATCGTAACGCCAGCGTATCCGAGATACACTGCGCGGTGACACTACAACGGTTGGCAGTCGAGCTGGGATTGACGGGCAATATAACTCGAATACGTTAACGCGGCGACTGTCAGATTTGTTCGTGATAGAGGTACTGATTATGATGATATATTCAGACGACTGTCATGGCGTCCATTTATTTGCATCAGCCAATGGCTGCGACGTGTTTGGTGATCAGGAAGACTTGGCAAAGGTTCTGGACCTTCCTGTTACTTACCTAAGACACAAGACTCGTGATTGAATAAAAGCAAGTCTTGGGCTTGGATAATTTATAAGTTTAAAAGTACAAAAACCAACATCAGCAGTGCAAGTACCGTTCTTATCGATCGCTTAGTTGTCGATCGCTAAAGTCGATAAACGTATCGAATCGTATCGTTCCATGGGAGTACGGATCTCTTGTCGACAAAAGATCCGTAATCCCAAAAATAAGGTCAGAGTTTATCGAAATCATTCGTTCCCTGCTGCCATGATTTACTAGTTTACTGTCAATATAACTATTAATAACTTTCGTTTGTCAGAATCAAAACATAGTAAACATTCACCATTGCCAAATCGTTAAAATTTAACGAATTTGTCTACCGATCGACTAAGTTGGTAACGTACCCGCAACTGTCGATAAAACCATTTTTATCGAATTTTGACGATTCTAAATGTCAAATTATGCGATCGACAAGAACGGTACTTGCACTGCAGTTTGACTACGTTCCGGCTTCACCATCAGGATGATCATGATTGGAATTGTTCTATTGAACTTAATGTACGTGGATGATAGTAGTTTTTTTCCGTTAAGTATTCTTATTTAAAATTTCAAACTACTGGGGCGCGATCGGTGTGCTGCCTTGCTTAAGGCTGCCAGGTTTTCTGAACTGTTTTCATACTAAATCATAGGTATTCTGTGACTAAATAGTGATATTAGAGCATTTCAGCGAGTTTTATGCCGTCAAAAGCTTCATGTTTTCGTATATCTGTAGCCACGTCACTTGACATTATATGTTGGGCAGCGAACGCAGTTCAGAGCTTGCGATACGAGGGCTGAACCGATTTTGATAAAAAAATAAACCATTCTGGAAGATTTCATAGAAGTAAAAAACATTTAAAAAACACAACTGAATTGAGAACCTCCTCCTTATGTGAAATCCGTACATAATTCAGAGCCCTACTTTCGGAGTTACTGCGAGGACAAAGACAAACAGACAGACCGACACAACTCTGTCAAACCTGCATCAGCTGTCAGCTCCGGAAGTAACGAACTTACTCGTGAGTAGACTTTAACTAAGACTAAACTAAAACTAAACTAAAACTTAGTTCAAAGATACTTTATACCTAAGTAGTTAGTCCAAGTTCTGAAACTTCAGCAGCATGCTTACTTACAGATCGCTTCGCGTTTGAAAGAATATTTCAAGTAAAGAGGGTATTTTTAAGCCCCGACAGAAAAACGCAAAGTGTTATAAGTTTGACTATGTTGAGTGTCTGTGGCAGTAGCTCTTAAAGTAGGGGTTATTCCCATCGAGCCCACCGGCCAGCCAACCAGTGGGCCAGATGGGAAAAAAATTCTCATCAAGCCTACTCATTTGCATAGTGGACTCGATGGGATTTTTTTCCCAGGAATGATGAGATGGTATACTTACCTATACCACCCTATACCGTCATATGTTAAGTAACGCCAATAAACACTGACATTGGCAAATTCGTGGCAGCCCTAGCCACCGAACAGCCACAAAAAAAAGAAGAAGAATAAGTTAAGAAGGTATAAGTATGTAGCGCCATCTATCTCGCTACATAAGAACTATCCTAGATCGCGCAAACGAAGTTATCACGGAGTTTGAACATAATTAATACTACCGAAAACCATCCAAAGGTCGCTCGGCGTGGAAGATCTTCCCTTTTCGTAGGAGGCCACATATCCTACCGTGTTCTCCTCTAGTACATTAGATACCTAAACCTATAAATAGGCGAGTAACTAAGTAATTTACATAAATAGTATATTTGTATTGTGTGTAAGTGTTATTCTGTGACCGTGGCCTCATCAAGCAAACACACGGTCAATACTCTGTGGATGTGGAGTGTGGAGGGGCACCTGGAATGTCATCGACCCCAAGCGGAAAATGTTCCGTGAAAAGATGTGTAACGCATCAATCTAACACGAGTAGGTACAGTCAGAAATATAAGTGAATGAACTATTTAAGATTGTCCAGCAATGATTCTATTGTTGCATTTTTCTAGACTTCATGTGACAGCATTAAAAATGTTCCCCCTTCTCATAAACTGAAACGACAAAGACGGCTATCATTTTATATTTAATAAAATGAAATGAGCCTTTATTTCCCTTATTTTGGTATTTTTCTTTTAGCTAATTTAGATTATCCGGGTCTATCCACTGTTGGATGAAGCCCTCCTCCATCTATATCTATGGCTATCATCTAATTATCAATTTAGAGCTGTCAAATTAGGTTAGTTTAGAAAAATGCATTAAGAGAATCGATACCAGTGTTTTCTAACTTTGCAAAATATAAATTTTACTTTATAACGTTCATATTTCATTCGATTTAGTTTTATGCTAAGTAGACAACTTGAAACTTCATAAATTACTTTAATTTTGATAACTTATTATGTTAATAGACTTATGTAGCTGTCTGTACAATTAATTACCTCGTACTGTTTTTCGTACAAAAATGAGATAGAATCACACATACATAATACACCAGTCAACTACGAACTACTAGTGGACTGAGATCTCGCGATGTTCCTAAAAAACGCATTTTTTTTCTACTATGATACCTAGGTACCTAGTACCCAGTGTACACATACCTACTTCCTACGTTAAGTAGATAGATATGAGAGATCAACTAGAAATGTCCAACTCCGGACGATTGCCATAAAAAAAAAACTATTCACGAAGTAAGTTTTTGTTCCAGTACATTATAATCAGAGTGGATTTTTTTTTAATTCTACAATATCAGTAAGCAGTTAGTTATATGATAGCATGACACATGTCGCTGACGATGCGGAAATCGGCCGCTTGAGTCAGCGCACAGCTGACGGCGCAAATGCATGACCCGCTGACGAGTCAGCATTTGATTCGTGTCAGGGATACGCTGAAGCTGTATACCGTGACCTAAATAGTGACAACGAATTGCAGTAAACTAAACTACTTACAAAAGTTTTGATTTTAGTGATATGTTACTAGTAAAGTGAGAAAGCAGGCCAGTTATAGAAAGTCTGGTTTTATATCTTTTCAATAATTCGTTCATTTATTTTTTTGTCCAAAACCCTTATAAAATCAGAAGGATTGTTTTATGAAATCGAATCTAAGCCACAAAACTAGGCAAAAAAGGCTATAAAATAAGAAAAAAATTAAAATACCAAGGTTTTTTATTTTTCTTTGAATCAGACGTGTATCTTTAGATGTTAGATACAAAAAGTTGATCGGTCAATTTTTTTGGGTTAAAAATTCAATAAAATATCTTAGAAACGGTTTACCACATGCCTGAATCATTGAGTGATGGTAACATCGTTCATCAATCATCATCTAACGTTTTTTTTTCCCAAGAATTCTACATAATCTATTTAAAATTTATTTTAAATCTTATGATTCATTGTGATTCACTTTGTATGTGGGTTATCTGATGTGTTTGTTTTTAGTTGTGATATGATAAACTGATCATCGATAAAATAGAAATTACGTACCCTGTTTTAATAGTTATTATCTAATCTCTTAAATTGGGATTCAGTGTATTGTTGATCTTACGCTTGAGAGATAAGTGGTAGGTTCACTAACCTTAAAGTTTGTTGTAGGCACTTACGTATTATTGATAAGGCGACCAAATTTTAACCGACATAAATTATTACAAACTTTCTTAAATTGCCTGTATTAGGCTATCATTATTATACTTGCGATGTAATAAAAAAACCTTTCTTAATTTATAATAATAATAATAAATATAATAAATATTCACGGACACTTAACACAACGCCTTCTAGTCCCAAACTAAGCAAAGCTTGTACGATGGAAACTAGATGGCTGATAGAATACATACTTATAATACATATAAACACCCAGACACAGAACAAACAACTATGTTAACAACACACAAATGTTTGTTCTCAGTGGGGATCGAACCCACGACCCACAGCACGGAAGGCAAAGCTACTACCGACTGAGCCATGACGCCTGTCATATATATATTTATATATTTATCTCAAAGTATTTGTATAAAAAAACTCAATTAACACATCAAGAGATTTCACAGAACCCCCAACGCGAATAAGGTCACGTAGGCGTATTGAAAAAGTGTCGTAATCGAAATGTCATTTACCTAGCACACCGTAGATCGTACAATTTTGACCTTAAGTCTTAAAATGTGTCATTTGCTGGTTATAAATAAACAAAATTGGTCATACACCCCGTCTGTTGTCTCATGGAATATTTTATTGCATACTTGGTAAGTAAAAGATCGTCTAGCAAAGCAATTAGAGTAATGGCGCAAACAATATTTTATTTATGAACTTAAGTGCAGTTCTCTTGTTTATTTGAAGGTGGGCGGGATATCTCTTTTAATAGCTAATTTTTTTACTTGTATTTATAAAACACATTTTTTGAATTTCATAGTACACGTTTTCAGTTATTTTAAGACGTCTGTCTGTCAGTTTTTAACACTTTTTCTTGCATGTCGGCGTGGACAATAAAATTAACATGTGTTTTCGGTGAATTTTGAATCTTTATACTGCGTAAACAAAACACGGTGGCGTATTTAAAAAAAAATAGTGCGATTTACAGTTTCATTGCACACGAAAAACTGTTAAATTATACACATGTTATACTCACACAGCTTATTGAGAATAATTCTTAATTGTCACCTATACAAGTCCATCGTATGTTATTAGCTGCATTAATGAGATTTTGCAGACATATAAGGGTTTCCCTATGCTAAGTGTACGTAGGTACGTACGTATTTAATAAACAAAGACATACCTAGTACACTTCCGTAACAAATAAATCGGAGAATAACTTATTAATACGTAAATGAATCATTATTGCAATTAAATAGTCAAGGCTAGACTTAAGAAAAACAAATATCTAGCTCGTCATACTAACGCAAGAACTTGAAAATACCTGTAAGTTTTATAATATATACCTTTTTTTTTTAATACTACTAAGTAGGCAAACAAGCGTACGGCCTGCCTGATGAGAAGCGATTACCGTAGCCTATGGACGCCTGCAACATCAGAGGTATCACATGCGCGTTGCCGACCCTTGAAGAATTTTAAAACACCCTTTTTGTAGTGCCCCATATTGTAGTCACTAGGGAAAGCCTCTGTCACTAGGAATACTTGTTGGCATTTACTTTACGATGACAGTCATTCGCTGTTCTACTAAATAAAAAACATTAAATTTTAAGAAGAGTCAGGCGCAGGTTCAAAATTCTTAACAATCAGGCCACCCCATCGTACCACGACACACGAAAACAGCATAAAAATCTTTAATACCATCTTTATGCCCATGATAAAACATTGGTCCCTCTAAATTGAGACATTTTATTATTAGAAATACCATTTTGACAGTCATAAACGAACGTTTCCTAGTTATTATATATCGAGGTTTATGATTTGAAATATGTATTACAATTTGGAAGTAGGTTTTGAGCACGAAACGCATCCAAATACTCGTTCGTTCTAAGAATGAACGCTTGAAATTGTGTCACTGAACAAACTTCAATTTTCCGCGTGAACCAATGTCAATGTCACTCTTTCGCAAGGTTGAAGCGTGCTACATCGCGAGTACAGAACTCGACAGTTGCGAAAACGGCCAATCAATCGTTGCAACATGTCGTGTCGCAATTAGATGGCAGCACATGCGCGCGTGAATCACGTTTTTAGGTCTGTGACGTTTTCCTGTCGCTGCGTACGGCCGTGACATTTGGTTTTCTGACCGATTGTACGGCCTTCGCTGGCGGTCATCAACTCCGCGCGTGAGTGAACCTTACCTCCGAGTTTTCATAAGCCAGAGTATCGGGCGTCTCGCTCGCTCGACAAACAACTGTGGAGATAAAGAGCGTTTTTTTTCTGGAGCATAAAATCATTACGCATACAATGTAAAACAGCTCAAACTTTGGTCATTGCCATGTAATGTCGCTTAGGTATGTTAAGGAAAACTTACGTAAATAAGGTTTTGTAATGGTTTGGCAAAATAGCTGAACGGAATTCAAAATAGGTGCTTGAAACAGGAAATGTCTGACAATTGACATTCATTTGATCTATCTGATAATGTTAAACAAAAAACGTAACCAGTGAACAATAGCATTAAGTACTCAATTATTTGATTTTGATAAAAACCTATTGCTTTATAAGTATTTCTGTTTAAACCAAATTTTATTGTTTCCTGGTAAAGGAATACCTATTTTTTTATAATGAAAATACCTAATAACTCTTAACAAGATAAACTGTTCAATTGTTAAGTTAGTATTAATAATGTGTTTAGTTGTTTATGTAGAAAGAGGTGACCTTATTATTATTGCGAGATGGTAAAATGAGTTGCAGTTCTTAATTCAACAAGTGAGTTGGCCGTTTGACAAATTTAATAAACGCGAAAACTACATTTTGTTCAATTTTCCTTTCTAACTGATATTTGAAAACAATTTGGTACCTAGATGAAAGAAACTGGTAAATAGTTTCTTTTTATCGTTTAATTTAACTTTCATCACAAAACCTGCTTCAGAAACTAGGGCAATTTAAGTGAGTATGAAAATTTTTACAAAAACTAAATTCTACAATGTTTGATGATCATACTTTTCATCGTTTTATTACTCTCCTTGCCAATATATCCAAAAGTTTTACATCTGCATTCAAACAGTATAAAACTACATTTTCACAATCGAACAACATTGACTGAGAAAGGCTTTACGGAACAAACAAACGAGGATATGAACATTATCCGAAGGTTACCAGCAAGGCGGTTTGGTAGTTAAGAAATTCTCGAACCGCATTACGAGGTACTTACTTGCTCTTGCTATCAGTGCGTAATGATCCTTTGTCGTTGTCGTCAGTATTATTCGCCTACACCACAATTATTTCATACCGTTTACTGTTCTTTGTTTCAGCTTATGAATTTAATCGCCTTTTGCCTAAAGATTTTAGGTTTTTGGTACAAAATTTGTAATCTGACGCATTTATTTTCACTCGTATGGCCTCGCCCCAACTCCCTCTCAGGGTTTAGGATTTCAATGTCGTGTTATTTCTGATTCTAGGAAATTGAATTCGAGACGCTAAACCAGCATATCTTAGAAATTTATGCATCACGAGATTTCACGAACCATGTTTACGGCCGCTCAAAGTTAGGTTCCTTAGTACTTCCTTTTTTTCGTTATCTACTTTGCGTGGGACACTGAGTATTTTCATTTAAATAAGTAGAACAGGTTACCTAGTTACCTACCTATATTCAGTTCTGTTTATTGTTTTAAAGGAAAAAGTATTTGCTGTGATATATTTAACCAAAACAAGGCCCAAACGGAAAAGGCAACACTGTATTTTAACTTTACATTTGTGGATATTATAATTTATCATTTATTATTTTGTAGTTTTACATAAACAGACCATTTATTATGAGAATCGTTAGGGAAATCAGCATTAATTAGTGCAGCTTTACCCAAACTGAGAAACAGAGTCATCCGTCAAGAAAGTTTTTATTCCCCTTTTTAGATTCAACCACTCTCTGAAGATCTTTGAACATTCACCAATTACCCCTTATTGTTCTTGTCAAAGACGCGAGAGACCGGCAGGGAAGGTCTGATAAAACTGGGCAGACTGATTCTCAGCGAGCATAAGAACTTATAGTCATTGGTCCCTACATCCCCTTTTTTTCTTTGTTTAAGGAGCGGAACGCCACACAAGCTAGTTCTCATGCTAGGGTTCCGTCCGTCTTTAGACTGACATTTCCGGCTTTTATAGTCCGGCTAATAAACGGAAATTAGAATAAAGACAGCCTTCTTTCTTGTAGATTGCCATAGTTAGGTGCTATTACTCGATACAATGGTTTTTTAATAATTTAATAAATATTATTTATGACAGAAAGTATTGAGAATTTGAAAATGATAAAAATTTATATCAGTCAGCTATTTTCATTCGGCCAATAATAAATATTAATGCACGACAAGGACGCGAGAGTAGTGCATTCATTATTAAGCGAAGTACCTACTTTCTTAACGTTTTTAACTTTTTAATAGCAATACTTTTCGATAAACATAAAAAAATGGTTTAAAAAAAATCACCGTAAATAAATGACTGACAATATAGTTTTTCTTTCTTTCATTGACATTTTCAAAAAACCGTCTTTTATGAATAGCAACTCGCAACTCTACAGGCCCATGCCCCGTGCCCCGTTTGTACTGATTTAGTACTCGGCTGAGTCACTGCACAAATTAGTCATAACGCTCTTTGTTCCAGTGTTTACTCGCCGCTGGCTTCCGACCATGTTATTCCGATGGTAAATTATTATACCAAACGCATGAGACTGTTATAATTATAGATGTATGGAAGTTCCATTGTGTTGGACTCTGTGGCTGGTCGACTGGGTGACGGATACAAAATTTTGATGAAATGTTTTCATGGTCTGCAAGAGTGTTTGATAGGAATTGCTGGAAGTCACTGAGGGAGGGCCCACTCACACAAACACACAAAACTTCGATATAAAAGCCCTGAGACCTAGATCCTTTATTTGTATTTAGGACCAATGTCATACATCCAAGACCTAATGTCATACTTAGGACTACGAGCTTTAATACCGTGTCGGCACGACACCGATATCGTTCAGCCTTCGAATGGCTTCATCCCGGACGGCCAAGGTTTCGGACGACTACGCTTTAAAAATATATATTCTATATAAATATATTCAGCCCTTTGAGTCCCACTGCTGAGTAAAGGCTTCTCCCCATTCCTTCCCCACACTCCGATCTTGGGCTACGCTTTGCCAGTCGGTCAAAACATGGTCAAGTTCGTCCCGCCATCTTCTTTTAGGTTTTAGGTTTGCCGCGTCGCCATCTTACTGGGTCAGGATGCCACTCAGTGGCAGTCCTTGCCCACAGCTCACCTGGCATACGACAGACGCTTTAAAAATACCTAAAAGTCCCGCTTTGGAAAAGAAAACGCTAGGCGATTAAAAATACAATATACTTTTGTTTAAATCTCATCGCACTCTATAGTACACCGAAACCGTGGTTGTCCTGGATGAAGCCGTTCGAGGCTGTTCGAGGAGTAACTGAAATGTCGTATCGTCGCCCTCTGGCTCAATACATTCAATTTATGCGGAACTAATTAAGCTGCATATTTTCCTTCACCTTTTGACAGTACTATTTTTGCAGACATAATATTTTTTGACCCTCGCCGTAACTAAAGATTTTATTATTATTACAGATTATATTATTCTGGTCACGTATATTTCTAGGATGTTTTAAAAGATTTCAATCGGACCTCGTCGACTTCTCTTGGAAATAGAAAAAAAATGGTTGTTTTTTGACTTGTCACGTTTTAACAATAAATTTCTATCAGTCTACTAACAATTTTTTTTTTTAAGTTCTACATGCCTAGTGTTTTTTACGTACTACAAAGTTGACGTAAACTATATTTTTGTATAGACAGAGATTGAGCAGCGCATCTAGCGGGTAGTTTACAAAACTGATGATTCTCCATACAAAATTATAGTTTAAGTGAATTTGTAGTAAACGTCAAACGTACATAATTGGCATCTGGCAATTAGTAAACTTTTTTCGAAGCTTATTCCGAAGAATATTCCATGGACCCATAGTTAAAAGCTAAATAACGAATTCAGCATTTTACTAAATAAAATAAACTTACCCGTCAATAGCGTATTTGAAATAGTACCTTATGTTTATCACTGTAAGTATCAAAATAATAACTTCCTCAAAGAACGCATTAGGGTCTTAGGAAGTACCTTACCTACATATCAAATGCGTAGCGTAGCCTAGCAACGGGGTAGATCCACCGCGGTTGCTATGACAACCAAATTTTCCACCCCAATGAAGGTTCTGTAATAGAAATTACTCTCTCATGGTCACCCTACGT
The DNA here is from genome assembly GCA_918843925.1 of Eulithis prunata. Lineage (NCBI taxonomy): Eukaryota > Metazoa > Arthropoda > Insecta > Lepidoptera > Geometridae > Eulithis > Eulithis prunata. Next base: position 6,098,324 of record OU974025.1, on the reverse strand, counting down.
TAGGTCAATGACCCGGGGTGAGGTACGGTGACCATATATTTTTTTATAAATTTTACTTTTGTTTTAAATAATGTTAAATTGTGACCGATTGCAGAACCATTGAGGCGAAAGAAAGATTTACGATGAACGGGCTTATTTACCGACTAACATAAGTTAATTCAAGGAACCCTAAAACAAATCAAAGTCCTCTATAATCAATCAAAATCTTGACAAGGGTTCCGTCTCATTAAACTTAACGGAAATGTAGAAGGTTGAACAATGGCTGAGTTTTTGAATTATTTAGTTACATTGTTCCCGAAACTAAATAAACAGCTTTCTCAGTTATCTTGATTTATATTATCTACCTTCAGAGGAAACATTTCATTAAATAGGCTGCTTCACACTGCCACCGTCCACCGACACGACACCGGTCACCTACACGATACAGGCGACATAGTAATCATACGTACCTATACCTACCTATATTTAGTAGGTAGGTAGGTACTAGGTACGTACTAATATCGATTTTCTTGTTGCATTTTTCTAAACTAACCTAATTTGACAGCTCTAAAATTATAGCCGTCTTTGTCGTTTCAGTTTATGAGAAGGATGCGGCAACATTTTTAGATAAAAATGCAACAAGATAATTTATACGACTATCTATCTAACCTAACTATAACTAGATGCTTTCACACTAACACCGACCGACATTTATAAATGTTCGAGACATATCACTGACATTAATAATATCGGTATCGTATCGTGAGGTGTCAGTCCTGTGAGAATACGCCCTTACTCAGTAGTCACCGATTCAGTGAACGTTGCTTACATTCAACTCTTTCGTAATCTCTCTAGTTTCTAGCAGCTAGATTTAGGTAGTCTAGTATTACAAGTATGACCTACTCCAGCGGTGTGAACTGACGGTTCAAGCGTCAAAGTAGTACGTAGTATCATAACGTAGTAGAGCCCACTAAGTACATCAGTGGGCTTGATGAAATTTTTTTCCCATCTGGCCCAGCAGTCGGCTGGCCGCCGCCGCCGGAGGGCTCGATGGGAATAGCCCCTATATACAGGTAGGTGGGATAGGAAACTGATGTAAGTAGGTACTTATTTAGGTATGTTATTCATATCGAGGTGGCGTAACTTTCTTCAAGCAAAGCCCTTGAATAAACCCTTGATCATTCAACTGTCAAAACCAATATGACCTAGGTATAGGCACAGATCATAATATGATCTGTAAGTAAGTATAATATGCAAGTATAATAAGTAGTATAATAAGTAAGTATATTATACTTGGACAAAGGGTTTTTCATTATTTTTAATCAATATGGGTACTTACAGTGAACACTAGCCAATGTCAATATGTAGGTATAAAGAATAATCAATAAATAAATATGTACATTTCACAAATGCCTTCTAAGTAAGTATAGATAGGTACCACCTACTAATAGAACTAGATTGCTAATATAATAAGTAGGTACCTATACGTTTTTTGTAAATGATAAGTAGGTAGGTACATTACACATAGTAACACCCAGCCATAGAACAGACATCTAGATACACAGATGGGCCAATTTATTTAATGTAAATGGGTGTGTCTTGTTACCTTCCTCGAAATAGGTACTACTTTAGGTAGGTAAGTAATGTAGGTAGCTATTATGAAACCTGCTACCATCTATCTACCTACTGCTAAGCCTAGGCAGGTAAAGTTACCTAAGTTGGAACATTATTTTGACAGATGGTAGGTAGGTACAACTTTATTTATGTCGCCCGGTACGCGTGGGTGGTAGAATTACTAGGTAGGTTTGGTAGGTAATGTAGGTATGTGGGTAGGTGAGCATAACCCTTGCAACACTTTCGATGGGAATACAGATAGGTAAACGATGAGGTAACTCAACTTAGTTACATGACTATTCACCACGGATAGACTATTAATCAGTTGATTGTGTCAATGTCAAACACAAATCGATACTTATACGAAAGTAAATACCTAGGTTAGTATGTAGAAATGTTACAATACATAGGTATCTATTTACTTAGGTAGGGTAGGTACCTACCTAGGTACTTACCTACTTTGTATTTTGTTTTGAAAGAGACCGATAAAAATACACCTCTACCTAGCTACAAGCCACGGCGGCGTTTGGGTTATAGGTATACCTACCTACATACAAGGTAGGTAGAACGTAGGTAGGTATATTCAAATTGGAACGACAATCGTCTTCTGGACTATGTATCGTTTGAATGCGATTTGAAAGGCTTCAAATCAAATGTCAAATTAAAGGTTACAAACATTATGTAAGTCACACGAGGCTCGGTTCCACGCTTTGCAATGCAATACAATAGTTTAATTACATACGAGAACACTATTACGTAAGGTACACGCAAGTTGCACAAAAAATAGCAACCTACCTACTTACCGCGAACATTGAGGTCAATGACACAAAAACGGATTGTGGTTTCCGTGCGACAGATACGTTGTAGGCATTTCAAATTCATAATTAGTCATGCAGAGAAGGCGGGTAATCTATGACCATGAATCCAAATTTGAAATTTTCAAACGCTTGTTTCTATCCAACCGCCAGACAGTGCAGTATGGTGTGTTTAAATGAATGAATATCTTAGCCAAACATACCTGTAGCGAGTCGAATGAAGATCGTTCACCTTCCCACAATGTAAACCTATGTTACCACACAAGTCAACGGCTCCCAATCAATTCCAACAGTTTATCTGGAAATAGAAACAACTTTCAATGTGGGTACCGCCATGATTCATACTCGTAAACTATTCGAGTATTAATAAACCCCCCTAAGCGGAGGGCTAGGAAAAAACAAAACACATGTCTACAACTACAGATGTAAACAACGAGCATGTGTTGTTTAGACGCTCAATTTACACGAAATACTGACCGTTTATATCAGAAACAAATCACGGTTAACAGGTATAGTCCACAAACACGGCAATAACGGCGTAGCACAAGGATTCGGTGGTGCCGGAACAAAACTAGTTTATTTTTCCGATCGTGTCGAGCTGAACAGCGTACGTCCGGCCCATACGATGGTCGGCGCGAGACTGAACGATCGCAGCGCCCTCTCTCACGCTCGCTCGGTCGCCCTGCGCTGCAGAGTGCGCTCGCTTGTGTGGGTGAGCCTACTGCGCGGGTGTGCGTGTGCCGCCCTCCTGTTCCCTCCCTGGTTTCGGTTTTCATTTATTTTTGAGGGTGTACGTACGATGCATCCGTCTAGCTAGAGTGCGTTTGTGTGCGACGCACCAAAGATCAATTTACGACAGATAGGTAATAATCGGCCGACGCAAGTTATAAACGGCCGTGAACCGACCGTCAGCGGCGGTCATTGCCACGGCCGTACGTATTAAATATTCACGTCGTCATTATAATTTTGTTGTGTGGTAGGTAGGTATTCTTTACAAAATCATGCGAGTTGTCTACCTTACCTACCCAGTCTACCTAGGTACAAGGGGCCTTATTCAGTATGACTAAGTAATCCATCACTATTACTTCAAAATGAAAAAACGTAGGTAGGTAGGTAGGTATATCTGTCTCCAGATATGACAACAGATTTAGCAGCCATTTTAGTTATAAGAGCTTTAGCAGCCCAATAACTAATAGTGATCACATTCTTGATGGGGATTTGTGGAAAAATGAAATCTCCACTGATAGGAGTTGGTAGATAATTGGTTGATTGTTCATACCTACTTCATAGACAAATACAGCCATATAACAAACAAGACGTCACGATAATAACAGACATTGCCTAAGGACGTGTGTGTTCACAGAGGACAAGGCCCGGCCGTACGCTCCGCATTATTATGCGAAAGTTCAGCATATAGTATCACTTTGATCCAAATTTTTCCTAATTGATCCAAATTTTGATAATTTTGATCCAAACAAGTCAAAAAGCAAAACTACTTTATTTGATAGTAGTAATCGAGTTGTAAGTACTCTTCATCCTCCAGAAGTGAGACGGATTTCCTAGAACCATGTAAAGTGGTCCACATCCAAAGCTAACTTCAGACTTCACAGCGCTCGAGACGCTCTTTGTATTACAGATTATCCCGTTTATTTTAGAATAGGAACTGAACTATTTAGTTGTGTAGTATTATAAATTGTTTACATATTGGATCACTGGTCTATATTAGAACTGAAGTATTATGAGATACCTACCTATTACCTACATCAGGAGAGCCCATACTTAGTCTTAGTTTTGTTTTATTGATTTGTTAAAAGAAAAGTGATGTGAAGTGCATTTTTAAATTGAAAAATGTAAGTAGTTTTCGGTTCATGAAACGATTTTTATCTATACAAAAATTGCGACTCAGTTTTCGGAAAACAACAAAATAAAACTACAGACTCTGTCAAAGTTTATCTCTGTTTTACTAATTTGTGTGATTAGATTAGCTTAGATTCACCTGGACTTGGACTTCAAAAAGCCCTTGCGATGTTTATGGATACAACTGTCTACAGCTTTTGTAGGAAATAAAAGCCAAAGTAAAGAATGATATCCAAACAAATATAATGAAAAAGACTCACGATTGAAATCCCCAGGTGCGGTACCAAGGTCCTAAAAGTCCTGCCATGCTGACAACACAGACGATTCCATCCCAATAAAACACATCTATCTATTACCGCTCAAAGAGTCCCCGTGATTTCATTACCGTACCTCCCTGTCTCGTCGTCTAGCCGTCTGGTTCCGGCGTGGTCCACACCATGCATATAGCTATGCAGATTTCTGCAAAATCGATGCCGCTGGGATTGAGCGACAACCATGCAACTGGACTATGGTGGTGGTAATGATCAATGATTTTTCTTTTTTTCGAACGGACTAAAATGCTGTTGTAATCGTCTGACGATTGCTGACAGCGTTACCGGACAATGATCAATGAAGTGCTTGCACTCATATAAAACACTGGGAACAAAGCCGTAAGTTTTTTGCTTGTTCGTATAGGTTTTGGTCACATAGAACTGGCGCATATTACATGCGATGAGAGGTATTTAGGATCCGAAAATAGTTTTAGCGTTTGGCTTTGAGAATTGTATGGTACAGACTACAGACCCCGACACGCCTTAATAGCTCTTGGCGAAAATGTAGGGAAATATCTATATTTTCGTATCTTAATCTCTATCTCCCATTTCCCATCCATTAGAGGTCAAAGCCATTAACCCGTGGGACCTATAATCCTAGATTCGGGTACTCTTCGGGCATCTTCTTAGCGTAGAATCGGGCCTGTATGTGTATTTTGGATTTTTTTTTTATTATAAATTTTTCTTTCTCCTCCATGGACAGAACATACCCCTCACAGAAAGTAAAATTTGATTTAAATTTTTTACCTTTAATATAATTGGACGTACATGCACCCCAAAATTTAGGGTCGCAACCCCTCGTCTAGCCGGTTAAAGGAATGGTTCCTAAAAATACCAACTCAAAGTAGTTCATGCTTTATTAATACTTTCAATTGATAGATCTCCTCTTGTCTTGGATGTCGTTTCCACCAAACTTACAAGGGGAGATTCAGAAGCTGGACCAGGCCGCATATGGCAGATGCTCACATTTTAGGGTAGTTTGAATTCCGTACAATTTAGAAATGACCCATATTGTGAACAGGCAACTTCCTGATAGCATTCGGATACTTCAGGGTTAGAACTGAGTTATTCAACTACGAGCTGAAGCTAGCCTATGACGTGACGACAAAAACAAAACTCAATTGACGGCAATAACTTGATAGAAAACCGACCTTAACACAGCATCAGGGTGTTGCTAGGGGCTTTGTCTATAGATACCTAGTTTTGTTGATTGAGCTGCATATTGCTTTTAGGTTTATTTTGATTGGAACCCCACAAGGGTGAACTGAACGCCACCGGCTCGTTGGTTTTTATTTCACTGTTTTCACTGTTTCGTGCTTTTGATCATCCATTTTGGGTTTGAGTTGGCTGTGTAGGAGATTAGACTAACAAATAATGAACGCACAGTAGTTAATCAGTGACATAGGTAAGGTACCATGAAACTAACGTCTGGTATTCAGCTTGAGTGACCTGTAAATATTGTGGTTTTATTTTGAATGTCCTTATATTCACAAAGAAAATTACAACTAATTCAGTATTTACAATATATACAAAATACACATGAAACAGTTGAGCTATTTACAAACTCTTGCAAACGATTTATAGATAGCTGTAAATTGTTTGTTCTTGCGTAAAAATTCATCCTCTACTAAGAAGTTTGAAGTGGAATCATCCAAACTCAACAATATTTTTTTTATGTTGCATTGCATTCCGAGACGCATAGATCAACACCAACCACATAGACTAGACGTCTCGACTGACTAGATTTATCGCCTACCCTTGCGACCTTCAAACCTTTGAAACATCGGTCATCGCCTCATCTCGAAAATGCTCGAGTCAAAATTGCAATAAAATCTAGTGCTAATGTCATTGACATTTTGTCTAGATTTGAACAAATCTTAATTTTTATTTACTTAGAAGTTCAGTTCATTGACTTGAAAACTTGTTCAATAACAGATAATGGATTTTAGGTGATTTGTTACAATTGTAATCACCTACCAGTTTTTATAAGCCAAATGAATCTGATTAAAAAAATCACATTATTCAGTGACATTGAGTGAGATGAAAGAACCTGACACTAGGATTAATAAAAAAAACAGCTGCTCACATTATTCAAAGAATGTCACGCCATGATCCGTACAGACTGAGAAAAACGAGCATAAAAATAATCCCAATTATGTTAATACGGCGTTGGTATGCGAGCCTATTTGTATGATGCGTTTATTATGGATGCATAGAATAAATTATGTCCGTTCTGTTTTATTTTTGTTCTTTGGACCTTGACCGCTCGGAAAAGTTTTTTTTTAAATTAAACAAATAAATAGCCTGGGTAAATACATGACCTTCTTTGTTCTTGTATGAACGAGACATAAGAGGTAATCATCCTCCTGGGTACACTTTTTTTTTAAGCTGCTTATAAACAAACCAAACCTGAAGATTCTTTTATGGGTAATGGGTTCAGCGACGATCTACGTGGTTATTACTGATGGATTGGATACACCAACGGGAAATAAAATCCAAAACAGTGCTATCAAGCAACATCTATTACGCAATACCTAGTTTTGGAATCACAGAATTTTATTCTAGAAAGACATCATCATCATCTTCCTACCCTTGTCCCACGCTAAGTGGGGTCGGTACAACATGTCTTCGACTTCCGCTCTCTTCTATCAGCCGTCATCTGGGTGTTCACTCCTTTCTTACTCATATCTTCTTTCACACAGTCCATCCATCTTTTCTTTGGCCTACCTCTACTTCTACATCCGTCTACATTAATATCTAGCACTCTTCTATTATTTTATTTTATTCTAGAAAGACATATCCTTTGAAATACAGTCTACGTCGCACACACCCATTGAAGGTCGCGTCCGACATTACAAAAGAAGTGGAAAAAAGGCGGTAAAAACCGTTTATCATTTCTTTGTTGTACAATTTACAGTGCCACCGTATGCCTGGTGAGTTTGAATACAGCGGACGTTAATGATGAGGTACCTACCTACCTACCTAGGTACGTAAATTCAGTTTTTACCAGACTACGCAGAAATGAGGATTATATAGTGTGTAAGAGTCGATTTACACAGTCATAAGTACAGTTGCTAGTTATGTTGAGCTACACTGCGCGGTAAAGCAGCGTTTCGGCGATCGTAACGCACAACGCAGAGTACCCCGTTTGCTCCACGCCGCTGACGCAGACTGCGTCGTAACAAAATACCATACCTACTAGACGTCCCGTTTATAAACGCTCCATTTAACATTAATACATAATAATGTATTAATGTTAAATGAGGTCCAAGAGAGATTTATCAAGTGAGATTTATCTAGCAATAGCTAGATAAATAAATAAATTACATGACATGTTTCATTTATGTACAAAGCTCTGAAATGCAACCATTTGACATTCGCTCACCGCATGTTATAATTAAATCCACAACAGTTATTAGTTGCTCAAACATAATGTACACTCACCACACCAAAACAATTCACACAAAACCGCACACTACAAACTAATCTCACTAACCCACACTAGGTAACGTAGTTAATTACAAAATTCAATTTATGCTCGAAATTATAGAAGCACTGCAGTTTAAAACAATATCGATAACTGCCTTTATCGACTGTGTCCCATCACTATTCGGATCAGTTATTTTAGCTAGGTATAATGTAAATTAAATTAAACTAGGGATGAACTAATGTTCTTTTGCTCGACTGAAAATCTTACTGGACTAATTTTAAAATATATGACAATATTTTATAATCATATTAAATCAATCATTTAGCTAGTAGCTTAGGCTAGTATTTTAGAGATATGTACTTCCTTTTGCGATGAAAGATTAAATTCTCCTAATAAAATCTAGTTACAACATCACAAATGTCACAAAATTGGCAGCCATTTTGTGATTTTTGAAACCTAACAAAATTTCAACTAAATAACTGTTTTTTAAAAAAAAAGGAATGGTAAAAAATTACGTCTTGCATAAGACAGTTTTTCTACCATCTATACGCTAAGTATTAGTATATAGCTTTATATTATATACTTATTCAGGCCAGTATCGGCCCTCATTTCACTTAGTATGTAAACAATGCCCCTACTTTGTTCGGCCCGCATAAAAATATTAAGTGACAGCTGACGGGCCCTACCATAGTCTCCATAACCATCATCATCATCAAAAGTGCTAGAGTCGCGTTCTGGGCCTTGGATGAAATCTTCAGGTAGGTACTGACTAGGCGCTATGTACTGTCACATAAGTTTTTAGATTGTTCGTCAGTTCGGCTATTTTAGCTGTCAATCATTTTATAGGGGTTTGTGTAACCAATGACTTGACTCATAATATTTAAAAATCTCACTTGACACTGGCAAAATTGTCTGTCAAAATGTCGGACAGGGACCATAGTTGAAGAAGAAGAAGCAGTAACCAATTCGACTGTCCTTTGTTTCGTCTCAACTGACGTTGACAGTTCGTTCTGTGACATAAACACAAGTCATAAAAGAGGAAATGAAGTAAAAGATGGCGTAAATATTTTTAACTATAGTAGGCCCCGGGGCCCACCCAGTACAGCAGGAAGTCGAGTAAACAAACTTTTATTATGGGTGTGCTTGGACAAGTTCAAAAATGGTTGCTTACTTGTCAACATTTTTTATAACACCATTAGTCCATGATAACACTTAGTTCCGCACAAAATTTTTGAGTTCCCCAAACATTATAAAAGTAAAAAGTAAAGTATAAGTAAAAAAATGTGTTTATACCATTCCTCCTCTAAAAAGCTTATTTTATTCACTGTTAACAGTGAATAAAATGCACTTTTACCAATTCAACTCACTTTCAGTCAATTCAACAAACATACAAAGCATTTTTGTCCAAGTTGTCACTAAGATCTCGTTCGCTTCGTTCACTCGATCAAAAATAAATAAACAAAATTAAATAGTGCACAGTACTACAGAATCAACACTACCCTTTTGCATGCCATCTCTACCCTGTGTGTGTCCCTATAGACAGGCATGTCTAGATTGTCTAGGCATCCATGCGTCCGAGCGCCGCGCCGAGCCGTAAGTGTGCGTTTACGGCCGAGTGCGCGTGTATCGGCGCCGTCCGGCCGTGACGTCCGGCGCAACTGCCGGAAGCATTGTTTTTGAATTTCGAATGTTCGAAATTCTGTATTTGTAATTCTGTGTTTGTGTTCGAAGTCTGCAGAAATAATGCCAGCCTACGCTGCACCAGCTGTATAGCTTTTTTCGATACTTACAAAATCATTACAGTTAAAATAATATATTGTTGGGTTAAACGGTTAAACAGAAAAAATACTGTGATCTATTAAATAAGTAGATACCTTTGTTCAAAATATGTAGAAAGGTATGCATTAGTTTGAATAAGGTCATTAATCGATACTTTTGTCACTTACACTACCTACTTCACTTCGTGTTGTATTGAAACGAATTTTGGGACGAAACCGTAATAGAAATAATAATAAAATTGAAGTTATTGTTTCGTCCCATTGGGACGAGATGCTGGTGGTCCGAAACTAGAAAACCTCGTAAGTAAGGAGTACTTGGAGCCTTGTTTCTGAATATGAGCTCTCGACATAAATTTGTCTTAAAATCTGTCCAGAGTCCCCTAGATTATAGACTAGATCATTTAAAAAAGTACTTAATCCATATGAACGATGGTCCGAAAGTCGACCTTATAAAAGGTTAAAAAATAATATATATATATATATGTACATATATATAATTTTAATTCATTGTGACGTCATGTCAACATTATGCGAATTGAACTTTCTAATTATAGTACGATTGCTATGTCCTTTAAGTTAGAATAAGGTCAATATCCAAGGTGTTTGGTTTCTAATTATACCTACCTCAAAATGGTGACCAGTGTGACCACGCACCGGAGAGCACAGCGTAAGGCCTTTTGCACAGGACATTTTTCTTGTATCTTATGTGAAATGTCATAGAAGACACTCAGTCACTTGATTATTATTATGAGACCGTACATATTACAAGAATTTTTTTCTTATGTCGGAAAATACCGCGTTCACACTATGCCATTATGCCATTAATCGCGGCATGAATGCCGCGATTAATTCCAAAATTATTGCCACAGCAACATCGCCAAGTTCATGCCCTAGCTCTTTGGTGAGAATAAAGGCGATGTTGCTGTGGCAATAATTCCGGAATTAATCGTGGCATTCATGCCGGGCATAGTGTGCACGCGCTATAAGACACGCAAGACATACGAAAATTTTCTTGTCCTGTGTTCGTGTCTTATAATGTGCAAAGAGTCTTAGTGGTCACACGTTGACGGAGTTTTCCAAGCCAAGACGGACCCTATACGAGGTTGGAATAGTTACAACTTGGTTACACAACACGGTTGACAAAACACGGTGTAATGTAACTACGCCAAGATTACATACGGTCTTATTCCAGAGCGGGGACTAAAGAAAGTCACGGTTTAAACGTCAAGGTTTATACAACCCGGCCGAATTAACATGACACCTGGCTCGGAACTCTATACTTCCCCCGCTACACCGCTTAATTCGGCCGGGTTGTATAAACCTTGACGTTTAAACCGTGACTTTCTTTAGTCCCCGTTCTTGAATAAGACCGGAGTTCATTAATAACAGGATGACAGTAATTTTCTTTATACTTTGTGCACTTAACTAAGTAAGTACATAGAAAATACCTAAATTCTGACAAATACCAACCAAAATTACTACGTACCTTGACTTCTTCACGTTCATATCACAGCTGCATACCAAAACGTCAGCTATTTGAATACCCTGACCTAGCCCAAGGTAAATAATACAAACTGAACCTTATACCACCGACATAAGACTCATGCATGATTTATATGAAGGTCTCGGATACTGTGACATTGTAACTTATGAACCGTGAAATGAAGAAAATACTTCTGGGTTTGTTCGTTTATTTAGTTTATCTAAAGCTGTGATGTTATTTTATGACATATTATTATGCTTTCGAATAGTTTAGAAAAAAAATTGTTTAATTTATTTATTCTTGTTGTATGTGTAATCTAGGTTCTTATCTAATGTAACATTCTTGTCTGTCCAAAGGTTGTCTGAAAGAGATCACCTATAGCGATAAGATTATGTTCCATATTTGTTTTTTCGTTATTTCTCTGTTTTTTTTTTGTTTTTTTTTATGTACAATAGAGATAATAATCTAATCTAAGGATGAGCCGAATATTAATCGAATGTTCAGTATTCGGCATGTTCGGCAGGTTTACCGAACATTCGTATTCGGCCGAATATTCAGTTTGGTAAAACTTTTGCCGAATGTTCGATCGATTTAACCTAACAATGCTAAGTTACAAGGCTTGTAGTAAATGTACATGTGCAAATCCACATCATTGCTTAACATCAGGAGAGATTGTGGTCAAACGGTTGCCTATTATTTTATAAAAAAAATGTGTAGCGTGACATGACCATACATTTCCAACATCATGTTATTTAGGTACTTATATTCTTTAATATTAAATTTGAACTCAACAGCCCATGACTGTCATGTGGTCCTTACACTTACAAATACGTTAATAGTAATAATATAAGTGCGTACAACTCGCACTATAATTACGAATAGGTTACTGGGAATAAAAGCATTAACTATCGTTAAGTGTCCGTGAAAAAAAAAAAAAAAAACTATTCTGTGGCAAAATGTCCCACGGCTAAGTATCTGTTAAAGTCACTGAAGCGGTGAAAGAGTGTGGTTGGTAGGTTTCTTGATAGTTGGGTCTACTTTTGCAGTAGGTAGGTACTGTTTCGTTTTCAACTTTCAATAAAAGAGGTTTTTATACGGGTTATTCCCATCGAGCCAACCAGCTGGTCCAGTGGTGGGGCCGATGGGACAAAAAATTCACAACGAGCCCACTATACAAATGAGTGGGTTTGATGGCTTTTTTCCGATCTGGCCCACCAGTGGGCTTAATCCTGAAAAAGTTAACACGTTAATTTTACAAACAATTGAAAATCCTTGATTACGAAAATCATATTAGATCCTCTTCATCATTGCTACTCATCAGACTTTGGAGTATGGACTTAAGTTCATCAAATTTCAATATTTTACGATAATCTTAATTAAAAAAAATGCAATTATGGCTGAATTCCCTCAAAACTGATTTCAGTGCTAATGAATATCCTCACTTAAAACGGCTGCACCAATTTTAACCAAACATGAATAAGAACTACCCGAGATAAATAACTTATCTTAAAAAAAAACTCACTTTCAAATCGGAGCCCTACTTTTAGAAAAAACTACGAGGTCACAAACAAAGAGACAGACACACAACGCCGGCAATCTTATAACACCCCTTCCGTTTTTTAAGTCAGAGGTTAAAAAGGTACAAAGTCTCAAGATTACAGAAGCGATATTATTAAAATTATCATCTTCTTTGTTTATTACTATCAATGTCATTGACATAAAGTTTAATCTTAATTTGTTTAAAGTTTAAACACAAACTTGTTTATCTTGTTTATAAACCGGTTTATTGTGACACTTCCACTACAAAGTATTAAAACATCCCACGACGCGACCTCTTATCTACGAGTATACTAACTGACTCACTGGGTTATCAAAACACCCGATATGGCTTTGACTTCAGATGTGTGCATGCTTTCTCATCAATATATATACAACTCTTTTGAAGCTGACAGAGAATCAACGCACAGCCTAAACTATAAGTCCTACAGGTATGAAATTTGGAGGGTAGGTTCCTTATATAGTGTAGGGGCGCACTAAGAAAGGAATTTTGAAAAGTCACACTCTAACGCGGGCAACGCCGCGGGAGACGGCTAGTTTAATATAAATATTCTTGCACGTTACACACAACGCTCTCTAGTACAAAACTAAGCAAAGCTTGTACTATGGGAACTAGATTGCTGATAGAAAAATTATACAGGGTGTTACCAGACCACTTCCGAAAACGAAAGGGGGAGCTACAGCACACCAAAACCCAACCAAAAAAAAATCAGTTATCCTGAAAAATAATTATAGCCGGAGAAAACAATGTTTAAAGATTTGTATTTATTTCGCCAGCCCGCAATGTACGCATTCACGTAGGTAAGGTCGAGGCGTAGTACTATTATTTATTCTGTGTCGTAAGTGCCTACTAACGTAGGTCGCTCGCACGTCGCGTACTTGAATGACCCGCGATGAACTCTCAGCTGTTCATGCTGTAGTAGACGTAATCTGCGTGCTGCGTGTACATTGCTGCTTTATTTATTTTATTTGTTTTTTTGCTTTTTTAAATGAGATAATTAGGTAGATATGTCTTATTATGTTGTACTGTGTGTATGTAACTAGAAAAAAAATTAAAAAGAGATAGTCAAGTCAATTTTTTTTTTCGCGATTTTTTTCGCTTAATGTTTTCAGTATCATGGTCTGATTGGAACCTCCAAGTTTTCGGAAGTGGTCTGGTAACACCCTGTATACATTTTTTTTGTAAATACATACATACTTATAATACATAGTAACACCCAGACAAACTACGTTTGCCACACACAAATGCTTGTTCTGAGTGGGGATCGAGCCCACGACCTACAGCACAGAAGCATTTCCGACCGAGCTGTGGACACAAACAGACTAGATGGAAGCCTCACTATAAGAATTCCGTAGGTACTCTTAAATCAGCCTTCTTGCGTTGTAACTTTGCTATTTTTAGATACAAGCGAACTCGTATGAGTTAGTGGCCAACTCTGGTGACGGAGTTTTTAGTCCGCCTTAAGGCCTCCGTCGTGGCTTTTAGATGATAATGCACAAAAGACAAAATTATAAGAAAATTTTTTTTTGCCTGTTTTGTCTCGCAGCTGTCTAAAAGCTTAGTTTATTACCTTCCACTCATCTCAAAGTTGCTAACCTTCTTCGGAGGTCAGTTAAAAATGATAGTACATGAGAATTGAACTTGAACGCCATTCACCAAAAGACGTCCATTCACGTTTGCCTCCTTTGAATATGTGAAAGCATGTCAACGTATGGAGTCAAAGTCAATACAGTAGTAATGACCTTTATCTCCTCAAATTGACCAGACTGCGACCAGTCAAGGTCAATGCTGTGCTGCAGAAGCTTTGACATAAATGTTTAGACATAAATGTTGGTTTTCGAAATGAAGATTAATAAGATTACAAATACTCTGAACTACTCAATACTTAACCGATTTCAAAAATGTAAGTGTTCTGTTTTTCCACTGGTCCGGAGCAGCTTACTTTTTTTTTTTTAATTACAAAATTTTTAAAACAGGGTCTGGGGTCCAAAATCTTGGTAGATCCTCATAATTGTTGGTTATAGTCAGACTTTGATGGATACCAATTCATCAAGTCAAAATAAGTAGGTATACTTTAAGAGGAAAATGTTTCAAACAGCAATTATGTCTGATAAAATCTCTTATCATGGAAACAGGTCCAATATTTATTACCAAACATGGCTGAGTACCATCCGTGCGTGTGGCACCTCTGGTGTTGCAGGCGACAATTGGCTACGGTAACCGCTTCCCATCAGGCGGACCATACTCTTGTTTGTCCACTTAGATGTATTAAAAAATCACTTTTTTTACAAATAAAATAGCTTCAACTTTCAACCAAACTTCAGAAACATTAATGGTTTGCAGCAGAATTTCAGTTTCAGTACCATTTCAGTATAATTTTCATATAACATTTTGCTTGATACGACTTTGAATAACTAATTGTCGGATTACGTTTTGTCGTTACACGAGTACGTGATACTTATTACAACATGCGAACATACCGACAGTGGATTTTAGACTTTAGTTTTGAAAAAATAAGGTTGCATATTGTTAAAGCAAGAGAAGCCCAGATTTTATAACATCAAGGCCTTTTTCGCTGAAATCTTGGTTCCCTAAAACATCGCATTCTACCGTAAAATGGGGTAAAAAAGGTACCGTGAAGTGAGATCTCGCGATATTCTGTTTTTTTTTCTATAATTTTTCCTTATAGTACGTCTTTTTAGTTTGACGAGTGCAAAATTGGGAATGTCACCGTTTTTTTATGAAACCTCACTTTAACAGCATCTCTTAACAGATTTCTTTTTCAATGCAAATGAAATAATAATATGTCCATCTAGACTGAGGGATTCTATACTCAGATCAAGATCAAAATTAGGTAGGAAAATGTTTATTTATTTATTTTATTTTTTATTTTTAAAAGAATGGATACCCAACACAATATGTTAAAAATTTGTTAGAATGTTTAAGCTTTCCAATCTCCAACTTTTGATAAAAAAACATTCAAACAAGTCGTTTAATTCCAAATTTCAAAACATGCAACAGAAAGACAAAACTCATCTAAACAAAATTGCGAAAAGACCGCGGCACGTACCTACTGCTGAACTTAAGAAACTTTTTTCACTTAAGTTAAAAATTAAGCGGTGAGGCGACATAATGAGTTCCCGACTGCCAAATGAGGTCGGTACAGTCACCGAGAGAACGCGCCGCGATTTTTACAATTTAAATTCGTGAAAAATGCTTTAAATGCTGAATTATTCGAATTATAAATGAAGCAGCTGTTGCCTGGGAAATTTACTACACCAAATGCGAGGCTTTTTAACATATTCGAAAATGCATAAAGTATCATCATCAATCATCAATATATATAAAACTCTTTTGAAGCTGACTGATAATCAACACACAGCCTAAATTATAAGTCGTAGAGGTATGAAATTTAGAGGGTAGTATCCTTATATAGTGTAAGGGTGCACTAAGAAAGGAATTTTGAAAAGTCGCATGCTAAAGGGTAGAACGCGAGCAACGCCGCGGGCGACGGCTAGTATTAAATACTTCAGGTTTTGGAAATAACAGAACGGAGAGAATATAAAGGTTTACTGCAACATAATGAAAATTAATCAATTTATCAAATCAATTAAGACCCCAATGTTGATAGATCGCGGCAAAACTTAGTTCTTTGTAACAAACCTTTTATTGCAGTGAGTTTTTTTTCAGACAGACCACGCACTCACAGTAATAGAGAAAAAAAAACTTAAAATAATTACTGTCAAATAATGAACTCAAATGAATGAAAAAAGCTTTCGATCTAGAAATTACACTTATGTAGCTTTGCTAGGGCAAAACAACACTTTATTTTGATAAAACTTTTCAGTATTCAACTTTCGTCGTCGACTGTACTTCTATACCTTTGACCTCTTGTAAACAGAACTTGGTGACAATCCGCCAGCTATTATACCTAGCTTTGATATATTTAATTATATTTACTCGCAGGCACTTTATTTATCAAAGTTAGGCTTTGTGTCCTAAAAGTTATCGACGTGGGACTCGGATTCGCGACCTTTGCTCTACTTTTTCGACGTTATGATGGAAATAATGACGTAATAAATTGTTCAACTTTTCACCGTTTTCAGATTATGACGTTTATTTAACTAGCTGTCGCCCGCGGCTTTGCTAGTAGCAGCACACGCATTATTAGGTTAAAATCTTTGATCCTAGTTTTAGACTCTTTAGGGTGCGCCTTTTCAAAATTCCTTTCTTAATGCACCCCTACACTATATAAGGATCCTACCCTCCAAATTTCATACCTCTAGGACTTATAGTTTAGGCTGTGCGTTGATTCTCTGTCAGCTTCAAAAAAGTTTTATATATATTGACTAGCCGTCTCCCGCGGCGTTGCTCGCGTTAGAGTGCGACTTTTCAAAATTCCTTTTTTAGTGCACTCCTACACTATATAAGGATACTACCCTCCAAATTTCATACCTCTAGGACTTATAGTTTAGGCTGTGCGTTGATTCTCTGTCAGCTTCAAAAAAGTTTTATATATATTGACTAGCCGTCTAACGCGGCGTTGCTCGCGTTAGAGTGCGACTTTTCAAAATTCCTTTCTTAGTGCACCCCTACACTATATAAGGATACTACCCTCCAAATTTCATACCTCTAGGGCTTATAGTTTAGGCTGTGCGTTGATTCTCTGTCAGCTTCAAAAAAGTTTTATATATATTGATGATGATGATGATGATGATGATGATGATTGATGATTGATAAGAAGAAGGTGAAATTTTCCTTTAATAAAGGATCGTAATATAGGATAGGGTCTACGGAGCCTACACCTAAGTACCTATTTAAAGATCGAGCTACTTTTTTAAACACACAATTACCATAGCAGCTTGAATTCCAGTACCCCATCTTCAGATTACCTCAAACAGTTCAGCGAGGCGTGTAATACTGCCGCTATCGTTTATCCTGTGGAACCTCATCTCATCTAAATCAGGGTGCAGCTAATCTTCTTCTGGCACAGAGCGCTGCATGCTTCTCTTTACCTGTTTCACTCTGAAGCAGGGAGCAAATTACTACGTAAAGAGCCCTCATAGGCTAGGCTAGGTATGCTACTGAGCTTGTCTAAATCGAAACTCAACTTGCCTCATTTTTGTCATCTAAATATATAAACACTTTTTTTATTATATAAAACTCTTATGAAGCTGACTGACAATTAACGCACAGCTTAAACTATAAGTCCTGGAGGTATGAAATTTGAAGGGTGGTTAGTATCCTTATATGTATAGTGTAGGGGTGCACTAAAAAGAAATTTTGAAAAGTCACACCCTAAAGAGTCTAAAATTAGGATCAAAGATTTTAACCAAATAATGCGTATGCTGCTATTACGCGAGCAAAGCCGCGGGCGATAGGTTGTAAATAATATTCATGTAAGAAAAAATACTTTCTTTTCATACCGGATAATAACAAAAATACACTTCATATTTCCTGTTAAATTTACCATTTCGCGATCTCATTGTTACGTCCCGTAAATAAAGGACAATGCCCATGAAGGCAGTGAATTAAACCGAAAGGAAAAAATGCCTCGTTTCGGCATTCCTCCCCCAAAAGCTCTCTGTGATCATGGATGAGTTATCAGCTGTGGATAAAAGACAATATCTGAGCGAAGTTTTGTCGCCTTTTTATTGAACAACACACAGAAGACATAAACTGGAATTTACTGAGTCATGAGCAACACTCATTTGCATAGTGGGCTCGTTGGGAATTATTTGTCCCGATGGCTCCACCAGTGTGTCAGCCGATGGGATGGATGGAAATAACCCATTTTTAATAGTAGTAGTAGAGCTTCTTGTAAAAAAACTGGGTAATACCTATTTTTGCCGCTTAAAAGTGATGCTTGTTGATTTGAAGGGAATGGGTGCCGGTGTAATAACAGGCACATAGAGACTAAGGGGTATATTCTTGGTCTTCTTCTTTTAAACCTATGTGGCCTGTGTCCGTCATCTCGACAGACAATTTTGACAGAGTCAAGTGATGAATTTTAAATCTAAAGCTGAGCTAACTAAAATAAATAAATAAATAAATATTCACGGACACTTAACACAACGCCTTCTAGTCCCAAACTAAGCAAAGCTTGTACGATGGGAACTAGATGGCTGATAGAATACATACATACATTTTTTTTTGTACATACTTATTATACATAGAAACACCCAGACACAGAACAAACATCTATGTTTACAACACACAAATTTTTGTTCTCGGTGGGGATCGAACCCACGACCCACAGCACGGAAGGCAGAGCTACTACCGACTGAGCCATGACGCCTGTCATGCTAAAATGATTGCTAAATCTGTTGTCATCTCTTTTCGTTGTCATGCAAGTGACAATGATAGAGCATTTTTTAAAGCCGCGCTAAAATGACAGTTGAATATGAGTAAAGGGGTTAACATCGAAATAAAAGTAAAAAAAATTGTTTATTTGCAGATCAGCTCTATCCGTAATAAACAAACTTGTAACTCTTAAGTTATTAAAGAAACCTACACAATACCTAAAGAAAGTCTCTAACTCCTAAAAGTATATTTCAAGTCTCCGGGTATAAAAGACGAGATAATTACTTAGAAGACCTTGGAACCAGACGGCCTGAGTTATTCCGTTACAGATGTCAATGTAAAATGAACTTTATTGCAATTAAAATTGGATTTCTCTTGTAAAATAGTGTTCCAATTTGTAGTTTTTCAAAAAGCACAAAATATTCAAGGAAATAGGTAAAACTTAAAATTAATTAATTTAATATTCTCTTCTTTTTTTTGATGCACTCGTAGGCGTTAAGGAATATAATATTATTATAGTCTTTGTATTGGAGAGACCTAAGAAAAACAATGAAGTCTTTAAAAAAAATTACAAAAATGTCGTGACAATATACCGCTAACAATAAAAAAACCATTTCCATAACATCTTTTTCCCGAAAGAAATCTGAACTACGTCACGTCCCGACGAAATAAATCAGTGTCATAAAACAAGATAAGTAGATGTCTACGCGTGATGCTACGACGCTACGGTGCTACGGCGTAGCGCCTACGCGTAGAGGAAAATATTTGAGTTTCTTGGTGATTGTGTGTTACTTGTACAGTCAACCTCATTAGTGAGGGATATGATAAAGTATAAATTGTATTTGTAGTGGAAGTTAATTTAAGTGAAATAATAAATATTTAGATTTTTACCTTTAACTATATATACATGTATTTCAAAACTTTGCTATTATAAAACTGTAAAAAAGCCAAAAACTAAAATTAAAGATATGAATAAACTAAATAATGCAGATCTACTAAACAAACGATTCTGATTCTGACAATCGAGTTTGTCTGTTTTGTTTGTTCACGAATCATGCCTTAACTACTGGACGAATTTCAATGAAATTTATACCATTTAGAAGCCATTTCTTCGGATTAAAACAAAGGTTATATTTTATTGAAATTGAAAGTACTATTTTCAAAGTTTTTCAAAGTACCTACTATTTAGAGTATAATATAGGGTTAAATAAATACACAGTTGCAAACTGGTCTCAACTTAATATTTCATTTATTTTTAATTAAAAAACTTTGAGAGCGAGCGCTTCAATACCTCTTCTGTTCAAAAATAAAAATGTAATTCCAAATCTTCTAAAAGCATTTTATCCTGAACTTACAATTAAAGTATTAAGACCATAAACAGTTTTTAATATTTATTAGTCAGCTGAACTTTCCCATTTCTCATATTAGTTACATTGTGTTTAATATAGTCTGGGTTCGACCTTATATGCCCGCACACAATAACTTGTAATATACACTCTGAGCACTGACCAACCAGGCAGTCGCACACATTGTTATGTAGAGTTTCAATACTTAAAGTAAATTAAAGCTCTATCACTAGAGTTTCTGTATCTATCCGGACAAGTGCAGCGGCTTAAATGTCATGACTTTTTGACGTAAGTCAGTAAAACTTTGATTGTTACAGAAAAATACATGACATAAAAATTTTGTATAGTCGCTAGAGCAAAGGGAGTTGCAGCAAAATTGCGAAAGAAAGTAAAAAAAGCCAGAAAAAAATGAGTAGACATGACAGTCATTACATGGTATGACAAAAAATAAGGTACGGATCCATGCGAGTGTATGTGGTTGGAGTAGTGAAGGCACTTTAAGAATTTTCATTGCACTTTTATAATGAACTTTCAAAAGGCGAATTTAGAAGCAGTTTATTATTCTAGGGGACTAGCACAAGTTTGTAACTAAACTACTAGCGGTCGCCCGCGGCTTTGCTTGCGTGGTAGCAGCGTACGCATTATTTGGTTAAAATCTTTGATCCTAATTTTAGACCGTTTAGGGTGCGACTTTTCTAAATTTCTTCTTAGTGCACCCCTACACTATTAAGGATACTACTAACCCTTCACATACCTCTAAGACTTATGGTCTATCTTATAAAAAGTTAGAGTAGACATTATGTCTTGTTTAACATACGTAATCAGGACATAATGTCCATTGTAACTTTTTATAAGATAGGGGGTTATAGTTTAAACTGTGCCTTGATTGTCAGTTAGCTTCAAAAGAGTTTTATATAGGTATTTAAAAGAATAACCAAAGATAAAAATCTTATAAGAGGCATCTCACTATATGTCTTCGTTCAAATTTCGATATCTGCGCCTCCAAACTACACACAAAGAGCGCACGCACACATTGAACGTCGCTTTATGCTCGACTTTTTTCACTATCTAACTTAAGTTGATACTGACTATTACTGACCAATGTTTTAGTAATTGTATGGATCTAAATTATTTATTGTTTTGAACCCACGACCTTGCTCGGTCATGTTCGCAACCACTAGACCACCAGTTCACTGAGAAAAATTACTTAATGTGCTTTCTACTGAGAAAATAATAATGTGATGTGTAAAACATGAAAATATAAAATACTAATATTACGAAAACCACAAAACGATTAGCCTTTTCAATATAAAATATTTCATTTAAAAATTTGTACACAATTTAGAGAATGAACTAACCGTTTGAATATTTATTAAATTAATAATATTCCGATACATTGGTTCACCGCTGGAAATAATTTAATATTGGACAATTATTAGGTACATTCGAGTTGAAAAGTAAGTTTTAACGAACTAGCGACTTTCAACATAGTTATTATTGGACGGGTGACCTTTAACGGTCATTCATCGGTTTACGATAATGTCGTAGGTAGTGATTCATTGTTCAGGGGTCTTATGCTCAGTTCGGCAGAGATTTTAATCTAATATGGATGAAACCATAATTATATCGCATATAATTTTGACGTCATCCTTATCTTGATAACTGAACCGATTTTGATAAAAAATGAATGGGACCAAATCAAACTGTATAAAACCCTTTTAAATATTTTTTTTTTTGAAATCGGCTTATAAATGACAAAGTTCTGAGGTAACTAACATAAAAAAATATAGCCTGATTGAGAACCTCCTTCTTTTTTGAAGTTGGTTAAAAAGTTTTTCATATTGATGGGTATTTCAACCCCCCAATGTTTACGAGAGTGGTCTTATTGCACCCTGTATTCTGTGGCACTCAAACAAACCAAGAAAGAACTATTTCGTAACAAACGAGCACTTTATTTCCTTTTCTCGCGAAGCAATCTAGTAAATTAGTAGTTTCTACTGCTTTCTACTTTTAACTTGCGAGTTAACGGGCTATATGTCTTCATTGCTCACGGCCCTAGCTTTGTGGTAGTTTGCAACTTTACCTAAGCCACAGCGTTTTTTGGTCCACCTGATGTTAAGTGGTAACCTCTGGCTACTCGTATATCAATGCATTGGTATCGATTCTTTTTTTGCATTTTTACAAGCTCCTTTATTTAATTTGACAGTAATTTGACAGCTCTAAAATGCTAGCCGTCTTTGTCATTTCAATACGCGCGGAGCTGACTAAGCCGCGGGTTACGTCACGATGTTTTTTTTGTCTTTCCTGTGGATATGGCTGACTAGGCTGAGAGTGTGGTATAGGTGCTGGGCAAGCCCAGTCCATCTAAAAATTGACCCGAGCACTACAGTGTCCCGTTAAAGTGTAGGCATAGGTTGCCTCCTGACGCTGTATAAATCATCTTCAATAGATCTAAAGGCCTTTGTCGTTTCAGTTTATGAGAAAAGGACGGACGGTGACGGCAACATTTTTAGTGCTGTCAAATTAGGTTAGTTTAGAAAAACGCAACAACAGAATCTATACCAATACCTGATAAAAACCAATGAGGACGTGCATACATCGCACTATGAGACGTGCGTTGCCTCAAGGGACACGCGCTCTAGGCGGACGAGCTCATAGGTAACGCAATTATTGTGGGCGGCGAACGTGGTACGCCATAAGCTAGGAAAATAACCAATAACCTATTCACGCTCACTACTTTCCTACTTGGCTCCTACTTTCAAAGGTTATTAGATATTCAACAAAGCCTAGGCAATCCTCTTATACTTCATCTAATAATCTGAGGATTAGCAGCCGTTTGCAGCCGGCTCTAGCCGGATCAGACTGGATTTTTCTGGATATCCTATGCAAATCCGAGCGCTGGCTAATAGGCATGTTGTATCTGCAAATTTTATTCTTAACAATTGGACATGAATTATCATCATCATAATTTCCATCATCTTTTGCACCCACTGCTGAGTATAGGCCTCCTCTTTATTACGCCATTCTTTGGACATGAATAGAATAGAAAATTATAAGTAGGGAGATTGAGCGAACACAGAGTGTGAATTTTTAAGATGAGATTACAGCGGTCTAAGTATCTTTTCTAGGATCATTGTTTTAACACTTTTCCATTTACTAGTTTAGTCGAAATATCGTGTCATAGGGTGGAGGACCGCTCTACTTTTTTTCTATATTTCAAGTGCTACCGGATAATTATTTATTAATTATTTTATTATTTTATAATAATTATATAAGATAATTATTTTATATAGATAATTATATAGATAATTATTTTTGACAGGCGTCATTGCTCAGTCGGTAGTAGCTTTGCCTTCCGTGCTGTGGGTCGTGGGTTCGATCCCCACCGAGAACAAACATTTGTGTGTTGTAAACATAGATGTTTGTTCTGTGTCTGGGTGTTCCTATGTATTATAAGTATGTATTTACAAAAAAAAAATGTATGTATGTATTCTATCAGCCGTCTAGTTCCCATAGTACAAGCTTTGCTTAGTTTGGGACTAGAAGGCGTTGTGTTAAGTGTCCGTGAATATTTTTATTTTTTTATTTTATTTATTATATTATAATGGCGTATATTTTTATTGTAATAAATTTATTATTTAATAACTAAACTATAAAACTGAGATCTTTCGACGGCCTCTTAAATAATATCAATTAAAAAAAAAAAAAAAAAACAGATTCTATTCTTATCTAAAACCAGCCTGTATTTTGGTAAACGTGATTCAATCTTGAACCTACATAGCCTAATATTAAGGTCACAAATAGTCCTTTTCACACTCCGTCACGACACGATATTAACGGAGAGATTTGGTCCATTTAGGTAGTAGATACTTTTACATCACGTTGCTACTTGCTACCGATATTTTCGGTGTCGGCCAATGTGCAAGCTTCCATTAGCATCCGCCTTATCTCACCAAAAGTTTTAGGCTCGCTACTCTAGCGTCGACTAAATGACGTCATATTCTTATCGCTAACACCCTGTATAGGCGACACACAGAATCCCAGACCAGTGTTGTGAGAGCTTTCGTGTAACTATCAAAAGATAATGAAGGTTAACGCTGAGAGTTTTTGATGGAATGGTTTTGTGTAACATAGTTTTTTTGTACCTTGAGTGTTGCGTTTCTTACTTTATATTTTCAGTATTTTAATTCTTATACTTTGTTATGAACAAACTTGATGTAAGCTTGGAATAGTTAAGTAGACCAAACACGGTTTACCTATATACTAGAGTCCAGTGTCTAGTAACTAGACAGTATTAGATCAGTAGCACCCAAACACGACACTAGCGGATCTAGGCAGGGAAAAGAGGGGCTAGGGTGTTTTTTCAAGCCTTTCCCAAAATCTCTGGGTCTACCCCAAGGTGGACCAGGATTTATCAGGGAAAACCCTAAAATAGCCGGGTCAAGCACCTCCACACCAATCCATTCCAGGGATATAAAGAAGTCTTTGTCCTTGTCACCATTATCAATTGAATAAAGATCACGTCGTGAATTTTCAAGATGATAATTTTGTTTTTCTCTAACTCTTAGCCTATTTTAGAACCCTTTCTAACTACAAACACAATTGTCTCAGCATCCTCAAAAAAGAAAAACTATGCTCAAGTGAATTTTAACCAAATTGAAGCGACGAAACCCGGAGATTAAAGAACAAAACTAGCAGCAATCGTGGAACTTTTCGCCTTACAATAGAGCTCATTTTAGTCTGACAGTTCAAGCTAGACAAAGCCATGCTGACTTTATAAGTTAATCCTTACTGCTGCGAGTTGAGGTTGAGTTTTGCTTGGCATTATTCCTGTTTTAATCCATTGGGATCACGATGCAAGTGGTTGGAATGAGTTCAGTGTAATGTTTCGGAGTTTTTGAGTGTTTTTTGTCATATTTGATTTAGTTTGAGTGGTTGCGGATTAAGTGTGGTCATCTGTATTTTGTATCGTATACTTCTTTTTCTCTTCAATAATGGCCTGTGTCCGTCATTTCGACAGACAATTTTGCCAATGTCAAGTGTTAAAATTGTAATAAATAAGTCAAGTCAAGTCAGTTGTCAAGTCGGCTGTCGTTTGTTTTGAAAAGAAAATGGTGGATTTTCTCTCCAAAACCTAACACGAATTTTCACATTCAGAAAAACCACTTTACACACATTTATTCCAATGGCCCACACTTTATGTTACGACCTAAGTATTATTGGTTAAAATTCCACCAAAATTAAACAACAATACTCACAATAACACAAGAAAAACTATTAAAATAAAAGTGCTGTGTCGTTTCAAAAAATGTCAAAACTCGTGTCCTATCGTATACTTTCAAATACGTATCTCACTTGACACTGGCAAAATTGACTGTTGAAATGACAGACAGAGACCATATAGAAAAGAAGAAGAGGCTATAACTAAAAAAAAGAAGAAGACAATGTGTCGCCAAAAAAATCATACTACTTATCAGAAATATCATTGGACACGAGTTTTGACATTTTTTGAAACAACACATAGCACTTTTATTTTAATAGTTTTTCTTGTGTTATTGTGAGTATTGTTGTTTAATTTTGGTGGAATTTTAACCAATAATACTTAGGTCGTAACATAAAGTGTGAGCCATTGGAATAAATGTGTGTAAAGTGGTTTTTCTGAATGTGAAAATTCGTGTTAGGTTTTGAAGAGAAAATCCACCATTTTCTTTTCAAAACAAACGACAGCCGACTTGACAAATGACTGGACTTGACTTATTTATTACAATTTTAACACTTGACATTGGCAAAATTGTCTGTCGAAATGACGGACACAGGCCATTATTGAAGAGAAGAAGAAGAAATATCATTCTGCCAAGTCAGAATTAGAGGATCCCTGGATTTTCTTTCTGTCTTCTAAGAATCGTGTAAAAAGTAACAGATTATTCAAAAACGTAGCTTTTGCTGTCCTAAATGTAATTTACATCCCTTTTCAAATGCAAAATGTCCAGCCTCCGCGCTAAAATGGGGTCGGGTCGTGTTTTAATTTTATAATTAAGTTCTTACACCGTGGAAAACGCTGACCGGTGGGTTTTGTACCCTTTTTACCTTTTTTATCCAAAATTTTGAGAGATTGGTTTCGTACGTTTGTCTGGCAATCGCCAGGGAACCAAAGTCTCTGAATAGCAACGCAAACTGGAAGGTAAAGCGTAGGACCCTGGGGGCAATCGTTATCTTATAAAAACCTGCCACGTTTAAGCCTGGTGGGTTACTCTCGACCACAGTTCCAGTCCGGATTCACGGAATTTGACAGTAGTAATGTCATTTTTCAGTACAAAATGACACGAGATCTGTCAAAATCCGGATTCAATTTGGAACGGCGGTGGTCAAGAGTAGCCCTACTGGTAGGTATTCTGAACTGTTTTCATACTAAATCATAAGCATTCTGTGACTAAATAGTGACATTAGCGCGTTCCAGCGCGTTTTTTGCCGTCAAAAGCTTCTTGTTTTCGTATATCTGTGGCCACGTCGCTTGACATTATGCTGGGCAGCGAAATCAGTTCAGAGCTAACGGTAGGTATGGGGACCGATGATAATATGATGACAGAGATTTCAGAAGTTTCGGGAAGTCCGTGTCTAGTGTACTTTTACAGTCTTTTGACAGAGTAGAATTCGAACTCATGACTTTCTATTCTGGGATGCGTTAAACACCGCAATGCCATCGGCGTTATTTACTACACCGGTTTATTCAACTTTTAGAATATTGTAATGAAGGGTACTTAAAGTACTGTTATTCAGAGTCCAAGAAGGAACTCAGAAGAACGCAGGAAAGAACTAATTATTGCGATAAAAAACTGCGTATTTTGTAAGTTCCAGGTTTTTGTCCGTGTATTTTTAATTCGCAAGACTTTTTAATTAAGTTCCTAACATTATTTAAGTTTGATCCAAACGGATTTGAAGTTTCACAGCTGAGGTTTAATTAGTTCTTGAAATATTACCTCAGATGTTTCAGGAGGGATGAAAATGTACCTGAAAAAAAGAAAAATATGATTAATTTAACCTTGTGCTCGGTTTTCGTATGAAAAATATATTAAACTTCATATATCCATAAAATACCAGAGTTGTTCGAACTTACGAAATTTATTTATTTACTAGCCGTCGCCCGCGGTCTTGCTCGCGTTCTAGACCCTTCAGAGTGCGACTTTTCAAAATTCCTTTCTTAGTGCACCCCTACACTATAAGGATACCCTTCAAATATAGTTTAGGCTGTGCGTTGATTCTAAGTCAGCTTCAAAAGAGTTTTATATATGTATGTATATTGATGATGATGATGATGATTACAAGTTTCATCAAAATCTACTGATACTAATCGAGTAATCAAGAGTGTGCTTTATCGCATTTGTGGTAAAATTTAATTTAATGACATTTACAGGTTTTTTTTACGATATTTAACCACTGCTTCTTAAAACTACGCTTCCACTGCGTCGGAACCGAAGCGTACGAAGCGTACAAGGTGTCTGTATTTACAACAAATTTATCTGTATTTACACGCAATGCCAATTCAGTGCACGCGGTACTAAAGTAAATCAATTCAAAACAACAAATCCTTTCGCTACGCACCTACGCTCCGACGACGCAGTGGACGCTTAGCATTAGGGATTTTTACAGGAAAATATAATGTCAAATCTGGTTAAAAAGTAACATTGAAAGCTCCTAACACAGTACACGACACTTATTCATTTTTAACGGCGCACAACCCAATTTAATTACGTTTAACCCTTTAATGGCCTCCGTTTTGGAAACGTAACGAACGGTGACAATTACGTTGGTCCAAATCGAAATCCGACCAAATCACGCGGGTTATTAAGTCTTACGATGATTTGAGATCACAAACCATTTTATCAGAGAGTAACTTATAAAGGGAGACATTTTCCTTTCTGGCTAGATTTAAGTCTTCATTTTCTTTTTGTAATACAACAGACAATTTTGTCATAGATAACAAATCACTATACACTTTAAATGAAATGACAGCTTGACTTTTCTATTTTCAACTTGACATTGATGTGACATTGGTAAGTTACTTGTCAAAATGACGGACAGAAACCATAGATGCAAGATGTTCTCATCATTAGCCTGAAGAAGTCATTTGAAAAGTCTTTCACATTTTATTGGTCGTATTGTTAGTAGGACCAGATGCTTTTAAGACAATTTGCAAAAGAAACACGTTGGGTCATATTGACAATAGGTCTTTTTGCATCTTACTGGGCTGTGTGCCGGTATTTTAACTTATACTTTATTCTTTATTGTACACAGAGAAATTTAACTTAAAACTTAAACTAAAAACATGTACATATAGGCGAGCTTAACCCTAAAACGAGTTCTCTTCCAGCAAACCTTAGGATGAGAGATGGGAAAATGGAAGTGGGTACGTGTACAACACATATAGATAGGAGAATAGCAAATACATAATATAAACCTACAAAAAAATAAACTTACATACAAATAAATAAATAAACCTACAGATATACCTAGCACAACTATACATACTTCTATTTTACTATTTTTAATTTGTAATACGTGTACAAAGCGACCAAATCTGGAAGTATTCAGGTGCTGTGTGATATATCCAAGGATATTTATTTTATTTATTGTATTGTTATATGCAGACACCAGATGGGCCAGTTTGTTCCTTTATGTCATAAAACTAAAAAAGTACTGGCGTAACGCAAGTCCACAAAAGCGACCGTCTAATAACTGCAACGGTTTTTAAAGAACCAAAAGTCTTATTAACGTGCTCGAAGTGAAGCAACACTTCGAAATAAAACAGAAACACGTAACGAATCGGAATGGAAACAAATGGAGGAGGTACATTAATTAGTTTTTGTTCCGTTGCTGGTTCGAAGCTGTTGTTAAAGTAAATCTCATTACTCTGCTGTGAAGGAATGGTTCAAAAGTAAAAGGGGCTTTTAGCGTGGTCAAAGTCAAAAAGCTTTTATTCAATAAAATCTCACTTATCATTTTGAATTGTCATTAGGTTTTGTATGATAAGGTGTGATTACATTTATTATTGAATGAGTTAGTTCGTCCCAATCTTGTTTGTCTTCTAAATAATCAGATAGAGGTGCCAATTTGTACCATCAATGGTACTTAGGTCATGGAACAATTGGTCTAGCCGCGATATTGTACAGAATGCTTTTAAAAGAAGTCTTCGTTTTGTTACGTTTTTAAACTTGCCAATCGAAAACTAAGACACATCAATATTTTTTTTATAAATAAATAAATATTCACGGACACTTAACACAAAGCCTTCTAGTCCCAAACTAAGCAAAGCTTGTACGATGGAAACTAGATGGCTGATAGAATACATACGTACATTTTTTTTTTAAATACATACTTATAATACATAGAAACACCCAGGCACAGAACTAACATCTATGTTTACAACACACAAATGTTTGTTCTCGGTGGGGATCGAACCCACGACCCACAGCACGGAAGGCAGAGGTACTACCGACTGAGCCATGACGCCTGTCAAATTATACTTATGAATGGTTGTTTCCTTTTACAGTTGTTGCCAAGAATATTAGACATTTTAGAGTTTTAAGAACGTCTTAACTGGCGCCCGGCCCTTAGTATCTGTATAACGTTGTTAAGCCAATAAAAAAATGTAATTGAAGTGAACGTAAAAGAAACGCGGACAATTTATAGCGGGAACGAAATATAATTTAATTTTTGCTTTTGCGTCATCATTTTGCATTTTACTATACCTAGTAATTATCAAAGTGCCACTAATTTATGGTCACTGGGAGCTATGGGGATTGAGGAATGGCAGGCGCTTATTCATAAAAATAAAACTCAATAAATAAATATCCTTGGATAGTTATTGTTTAAGATCTTCAACTTCTTCTTTTAGTGACATGACAGACGTCAAGATGACACCGGTTGTCAACGTCAAGTCAATCAGACTTCCCTCTCTCTCACACATTTTTTTGTTATATAATCAATAAAACCTATCATTGAAGCGAACCCTCAAAGGAACCCAGTGATAGGCTCAAACAGTTATAATGAGGTTTCATTATTCTGAGATTGTGCTTGCTTATTATTCTGAGGTAAGTATTGAAGCGGTAAGAAGAGGTAAGCCTTGAAAATTAAATCAAAACTATAAAAAAACAATGGATACCTACTTAGGCACGTATGCTGATAAAGAAATCGTTACTCAAGCATAGATGTGAGTAGAGATTTTCATACTAAAATCAATGCTTGAGTCCAGACTAGTGCTTGATCAAAAATTTTCATACGGGCCTTAGAAACGTCTATGGCAATGCAGCCAATGTCTTGGGCACGCTTCCGATTGGCACTGATTTGGTCCAGTTGAGCTATCTATAAATCGTTTGCAACGGTTTGTAGATATCTCAACTGTTTCATGTGTATTTGTAAATATTGTAAATACTGTATTACTTGTAATTTTCATTTTGAATAAATGTTTTTATTTTTACTTTGAAACGTCTTCAAAAGTAGGTTAATTCAGGCACCTCTTCCAGCTACCTAGATACTAGTAAATATAATTCATTTGCATGTTTATCACTGCTCTGTACCAACAAGTACGAAGGTCATGCCGAGGTCGTTGAAAGTATCGAGGCCGTATCAAGAAAGTTAAGGTTACCGGCGCGAGGTCGCCCGTACTTTACCTAAACAAATTCACGTAACAACAGGTGGGCTGGGACGACAGTTTTTTTACTGTTTTGTAATATCTTATTACTATTTTTTTTATACAATATAGTTAACCGTTTGAAGCGCTCGTGGCGTAGCTTGCTTAGTCAATCTTGACAGACTTTTTACGCAGCCTTAAGGCCTCCGTCATGGCTTAACGACTGCTAGAGCCGGGAACGACAGTTTAACGTGCCCCCCGAAGCACGGAAGCGCTCAGATGTAAATGTCACTAACGGTCACCCATCCAAATAGTGACCGCGCAGAATGTCGCTTAACTTAGATAATCGGTGAAGATTGACTAAGCAATGCCACGAGCGCTTCCCTCAGAAACTTTTTTATTGAAATCTATGGGGGAAGTGGACTTCTACAGGCTGATCTGATGATGACAAGGCTCGACTTATTATCGTAAAAAGGGTTAACGTCGTTAATTGATCAGTATTTCCTGAAAGATACAAAATAGGAATTTTCAAGAAAAGAGTGAATAGGTGGATTGTAGCTAAGCGTGCTCCACCCTAGGCTGCAGCTACACTTACCACCAGGTGTGCTGGCAGCCTAATGCTTAGCTATAGCTCATAAAAAAAAAAAAAAAAGTTCTTATTACCCAACGCCCTATAACTACTCAATAACATGGCGCGTAGAACTACAAACTAGGACTTACAGGAAACATAAGAAACAAACCAACCAACTAACTATCTAACACTGATAGCACATAATAGTTCAACCCTTCGCCGGCCGCGGCTAAATACGGCCACATAAAAACAAATGGGGTCAGAAGTACCGCGCGTTAGTTGGATGGGATGATAGGGCCAATGTGGTAATGCTATGGAGATGTTGAGGGTTGATTTGTGGATTTTGTTTCGGCGAAGATTATTTTCTGTTTCAATATCGCTCGTGGCTCTCGCTTAGTCAATCTTCACAGATTATCTAAGTTAAACGACGTTCTGCGCGGTCACTATTTGGATGGGTGACCGTTAGTGGCAATTAAATTTGAGCGCTTCCATGCTTCGGGCACGTTAAACCGTCGGTTCCGGTTCTAGCAGTCGTTAAGCCACGGAGTCCTTAAGGCGGCCTAAAAACTCCGTCACTAGAGTTGGCCACTAACTCATACGAGCTTGCTTTATTCATTCATTCATTCATTCATTCATTTCTTTGTACCATACTCTACTTTAGAAGGTACCTTCCATCACAAAATTAAACCAAGCTTAACCTGTTTACGACGTGATTTATTCTAATTCTCGCGTGTAAAGTTAACGACTGTGTATTTTAGGGTTAACTGCCACTTTGATTTACCATGTTTGTTTGCAAATAGTTAGGCTTCGAAATGTTAAGTAAATAAGACTAATATTATTATTTAGTACTAGCTGTCGTCCGGCGCTTTGCTCGTATGGTAGCAGCATACGCATTATTTGGTTAAAATCTTTGATCCTAGTAGGTATTAGACTCATTAGGGTGCGACTTTTCAAAATCCGTATCTTATTGCACTTATACACTATATAAGGATACTACCCTCCAAATTTCATACCTCTTAGACTTATAGTTTAGGCTGTGGGTTGATTGTCAGTCAGCTTCAAAAGAGTTTTATATATTTAGAAGAAGAAGAAGATTTAGATTTTTAATACAATAAGTATAGGTAACCGTTTGATTCATGTAACCCATCTGAGTTTTATGCCCCAAACGTGAGACTTCTATACCCTGATTATGATGATGATGAACTAGTGGCCCATATTGGATCTCTGAACATAACTAAACGGCCATTGTCTTGGCTATATGACGCTTCCAATATGGCGCCCAAAAATATTAAACGTCAAACTCCAAGCTAAAGCCCGGGCTATTGTGTTTTGATGACAATATTCATGTGACGATAAATGAAGTTCCGGGCACCTGTGCATTGAGCACTAGTTTGTGACATCATCGAGGACGTCGCATTGTGTTATTGAGCAAGGGGTAATATTCATATTGGTCTTCTAAAGCTGAGCTAACTAAAATGATTGCTAAATCTGTTGTCATCTCTTTTCGTTGTCATGCAAGTGACAATGATAGAGCATTTTTTAAAGCCGCGCTAAAATGACAGTTGAATATGAATGACTTTATTTTTGTAATAGACAGGAGGGGTCTCATTTAAATGGTTGTCTTGTACTCAACGGAAAGACTAGTATTCTTTTTAGTATTAATCATAGGTATTGCACACCTTAACCTAGGAATTACAAGAAAATAAAAAACAAAACTTAAATTAATTGTACAATGGGCGGTCTTATCGCTATGCAGCGATCTCTTCCAGACAACCTTGGACGGAAAGGAAAATATGATACTAACAAGTAGATCCATGAGCTGTAGATATTTCAGCTTGGGTGCGAACGCGTATAGATTTGTATTTGACGTGTAGCCGCGGCGGTGTCGGTGTGCATTATCTATAGCGACTGGTTTAAATCTATACACACATTGTAGATTTTATGAATATTGTAAAATTGGCAACCGAAATTTTTGATATCCATAAACATATTGCTTCGCGGTAAGCACCCTTGTCCGCTCTTGGGTTGACTTGGGCTTGAGTCCCCCCCGCCCATGAATGCTCGTGCCCAAGTTATGAGTAAGTAACTAAGATAAGCGTGGCTTAACTCAACTATTCATAGACCAAGTTTTGGGTGACGATACATAACCTAGTAGGAATAATTTTGTTTCGTAATATCAGAGCTAGTTTCTGAATTTTCTGACCCTACTTTATAGTAGGTTATTATGTGAAAATTTCCAGTTTATACACATAATTCTATTTCAAGTTTGGATCGGGTTAAAGAGGGATAAAGAACTCTATCATTTATCGACCAATTTGAAAAAGTTCTTTTTTATCTGAATGTGTCCATGAATACGCCCAATGAACTGCCGTCATCATCATCATCTGATGATGAAGCCGTATCAAAATTTAGTCAGTTTTTCTGGTTTTTAAATTTATTTTACACTTCAGACAGTCCGCAACCAAAAATTTAATTTTTCTCTTTGTATGTAAAAAAAATACCTTTGTTATTTCCGTAATTACATTTGTTTAAAAATGTTTTTTCTATAAAATGTTGTGCGGACCGCGCTGGTTATTTCATTTTTTTAAACGGACCCCGAGCGAAACTAATTGGTGACCCCTGACCTAGGGCATTAATCAATCAATTGATGCCCTTGGTTGTTAAAATTGTTCAACTCTACATTACCGCCTTATCGACAATACTCACAAACATTACAGAACTAAGCTCTTCATTCCAAGTTCATTAGTCCCTGCCATCCGGTAGACCGACAGGCATTAAGGCGATGACAACAGTAATAAGTTTATTACTAACTTGTGACGTAACCACCTTAACTCCAATTTACACAAAGGTATTGCAGTCTACTTCAAAGTGTATTTGAGCGGTTTCATCCCAAATAGGCACGATTTTCTAATAGGCCTCTACCTGTATTAAAGATGATTTATACAGCGTCAGGAGGCAACCTATGCCTACACTTAACGGGATACTGTAGTGCCTGGGACAATGTTTAGATGGAGTAGGCTTGCCCAGCACCTATACCATCCTTTCAGCCTAGTCAGCCATATCCAAAGGAAAGACAAGGTCAATACGTGCGGAGCTGACTAAGCCGTGGGTTTCTTCACGATGTTTTCCTTCACCGTTTTCACCTTCAACAGCTTTGTTTCGACAGTTTTGATATCGCAGTCACAGGCTAAGTATCATCATAAAAAAAAAACATACCGAAAAGTTATTGTCCACTTCAGTATTTTTTTTTCTTTTCACAATATGACTCTTATTCCATTACGGTCACGTCTGACCCCGGGCGTAACAGACAAACTCTCTAATTAAGTTTAGTATTAGTCGTGTGATAGCGGACATCATCTCTTTTATTACATGTACGTACAATATGATATGAGGGAATACAGGGGAGTAATGAAAATAATACTCTATTCTTCTACTCGTATATACAGGGTCTAATTTTACGCATGATATCCAAATGGTGGATTTTACAAGCAAATAAAATTTCTTTAGAACAAACCCAATGAACTACCATCATCATCATCATCATCATCTATTGATGAAGCTGTATCAAGTTGAAGCCGGTTTTTTCAAGTTTTAAAACTTATAAATTATAATGTCAAATCTACAGGATTTGGGGATACAGGGTGTATTTTTTTTCCATAGTGATGTCGTATTGAAAAAAGTCATAATGAACAGTTAATACCGGTCTCAACCGCCTTAAAGACAATCTTAACGAACCCTAATGACTATCTACCTGAGTTACAGTTCGCAATGGTATTCATCTTAGACGTTACAGCAATTAAGGAGTAAGCACACGAGCGTTAATTTAATCGTGTCTATCAATTTGGGAAGTCGCAAGTGTGTCGCGAGCTTTAGATTCTTTGCTAATGGCTTAGCCAAATCGATTTGGGGGTTAAATTGAAATTGTCTAGTTAGATGAGTTTGTAGTGAACGTTGGGGTTAAGTGACTTTACGCTGTACCTGCAGCGATAAATTCTTCACACCCTGTATACAAAAGATAGCTTCTAAAAACAAAAGTATCTACAAATTGCTACACATAATTGCCTGAAAGAAATCGCTTTCAGGGATAAGGTAGCCCATTGTACTATAATAAGTTAGTTTTAAGACTTGTACGTACCTATTCCTTGTGTACAATAAAGTATTATTTATCTATCTAATACATACCTACATTACAATAGTTTACACTAAAATTTTAAAGTTTTTGGAGTGTCATTTACCAAGTATTTTCAGAATTTCATATTTTTTGTATTTCTATGTTAATACAGTCAGCATCACAGTTAGAAATATAAAAAAATATTTTATTGGCCCAAAACTAACAGTAGGTACATGCTTAGGTAGTTACCTACCAAGTTTCCTATTCGTGGTTGCAAATTGGTGTAAACAAAGCAGATAAATAATTTTAAAATATTTTGCTTCTATAGAAACAGAAATCCCTGTTTCATAATAACACCGAGAATGTAGGAAGTAATACTATTTGCACGAAGCAGCTGTTATATTTTCACTAGAAACCAGAAACAAGGAAAACCAGAAACTACAGTGAAAAGTTAAACGGAGAGACGCTGCTCGCCTCCTGGGGTTACTCTGGTTACTGCGACCATGGTTTGAGATATTAATTTTTTTCATTTATTAAAACGATGAGTTAATACAAGTAACGAACTATGTAAGAATAGTAGAGCTCTTTGTGAAGGGCTCGTCGGGAGAAGTACTACCACCATGCCTTTTTCTGCCGCCAAGCAGCGTTGCTGTGTTTCGGTTTCAAGAGTGTGGTCGCCGGTGTAATTACAGGCACATGATGCCTCAAGTTGATGAACGCGGGGCAGTGCATCGTAGGGCACGTTTCTATAGTGCATGACTACGAGGCAATGTTTTGCTATAGGTGATGGTTACCACTTAACATCAGGTGGACCATCTGCTTGTTTCATCAGTAGTATATCTAGTAGTATAAAAAAAATTTAATATTCTAAGGGGTATTTTCGTATTGCTCTTCTAAAGCTGAGCTAGCTAAAATGATTGCTTAATCTGTTGTCATCTCTTTTCCTTGTCATGCAAGTGACAATGATAGAGCATATTTTGAAGCCGCTCTAAAATTAGTTGAATATGAATAAAGTTACAGCGTGATAAACATCTCAACCTTCACATTTACATTAATAACTAGCCGTCGCCCGCGGCGTTGCTCGCGTTCTACCCTTTAGAGTGTGGCGTTTCAAAATTCCTTTCTTAGTGCACTATATAAGGATACTACCCTCCAAATTTCATACCTCTAGGACTTATAGTTTAGGCTGTGCGTTGATTCTCTGTCAGCTTCAAAAGAGTTTTATATATATTGATGATGATGATGATGATGATGATGATGATAGTGGTTTTATTCCTACTTTACCTTTTTTTCTATGTTTATATTTCATTAATTCAATTTATAAATAATTAGTATTTTTTATTTTGTGTGGTAGACTGGTAGGATCCATATGGCGTAGCTTGCTTTGTAAATCTTCACCGATTATTTAAGTTAAGCGACGTTCTCGCGGTCACTATTTGTATCGGTGACCGTTACCGGCATTTACATTTATGTACATTGTACATTTTTACATCACTTTTTCAACAACATTCCTCAAAGTTCTTGCAGCGTTGTCACACGACGTGCAGTGCGATGAGAGTCAGACAACTGGAAATCCCACTGTACTCGAGCGTAATTAATCATTTGTCATTAAGTTACAAAGTTCATCTAACGTGGTGTTGCACTCAAATAGGGTTGTTTCTTTGCGAGCTTACGCATGAGCAGGGTATCGTTGTCTTATAAAAACCTGCCGGGTTTAAGCCTGGCAGGTTTTTTGAACTGTTTTCATACTAAATCATAGGTATTCGTGACTAAATAGTGACATTAGCGCGTTTCAGCGCGTTTTTTGCCGCAGTTCAGAGCTTGCGATACGGGGGCAGTTAGTACTCTATGACATTAAAAAATAAATTTAGTATATGCATTTAGTATTTATTAGATAAGTAACTTAACAGATAACTACTTACAAGCTAGCAGGTAGGTACATTATATAACAAATAAATATTCTTAGATAATTCAGGCAACGCCCTCTAGTCCCAAACTAAAACTATTGAACCTCGGATAACAGGCAAAGCCGCGTACAAAAGCCTGCTCATTTGATATCACGGGGCTAAAGCTTAAGGCCTTTGTTTTCCGAAATTGAAATGGCTACATCCCTCAGCGGCGGGGGATGACGCATATTGTCGGAGCACCTCGCCTCGTTCCAGTCGCACGTGATCGAAATACCAGCCCTTAGCTGGAGTACCCTTAACACTAGTTAAGTTTACTTGAACCTACCAAATAAAAAATAACTCTTATTAGGGTTAAGCTCGCCCTTGTACATATAATGATATATTTGTAACTTGTTTGCTCATATTTTTCTGTGTGCAATAAATAATTTAAAAAGCATTTAATAATAAAGTAAATATTCTTGGACATTTCATACATCGCCATCTAGCCCTAAACTAAGCAAAGCTTCTACTAGCAAGATTACTGATAGAATACTTATAATTTTATATTTGTGAATACTTTGTAACACCCAGACATATCAATGTTAGCCACACACAAATGTCGAACCCACGGCCTACAGCACGGAAGACAGAGCTATTACCAACTTAGCTACTAACTCTTGCGAGCCTAAAAGATCAAATCAGTCAATACTACCAAAAATCTGTGCTTAAGGTACGACATGAGGAGAAATAAGTTTATTACACATTCGTATGTAAATATTGGGGTTCGTTTCCGTTTGGTGACTTTTTGTTTTTTACCTAAATTCTCTTCGTCAGCTTCTCTATGAAATCAACCGTATGAAGTCTGGGGGGCAATCGTTGTCTCATAAAAACCTGCCAGGTTCAATCCTGGTAGGTTTTCTGATCTGTTTTCATACTAAATCATAGGTATTCTGTGACTAAATAGTGACATTAGCGCGTTACAGCGCGTTTTTTGCCGTCAAAAGTTTCTTGTTTTCATATATCTGTAGCCACGTCAATATGGTTAAAAATTACACTTAACTTTAATTACTTAAACCCATAAAAACTACGGTGTTTTTTCTTATATTTAATCTAAAACAAATATGTCAAAGAAAAAGCCGTTGTAAGAGTTTCATCAAAACAGCGGTGACTTTGCACTCCGTCTGCCCTTAGAATCAAAAACCTCAATCTACAAACGTAAACACGACGTAACAGCCACGTTATCGTCACGTTAATGTCCCGTAAATCGCTTTCCGATATTAACGAATAGAACCGCGCGTTTAGATAAGCTCCAATATCGGGGATTAATTCTGATCTGAATATTTTGTTTATCTGTTTGTCTATTAGTTATTGAAAAATATTTTTTACGGCTTCATTTTAGGTAACTTTTATTCATATTTTTCGTCATTTTATAATGGCTAACGGAACACTAACGTGCCCTCCGAAGCGCAGTAGCGCTCAGATGTAAATACCATTAACGGTCACCCATCAAAACAGTGAACCGCCCAAAACGTATTGACAAAGCAAGCTACACTACGAGCGCTTGGATGCCTCGTAAAAGTTTTGGTGTATAAAAACTAGCGCGCTTGTGTACGCTTATCAATCAATATATATAAAACTCTTTTGAAGCTGACTTAGAATCAACGCACAGCCTAAACCATTGTGAAAATAATAGACACATGTGTAGCAAAATCTTCGAAAAAACAAAAGAAACTCCTCGGACTAACGATTTCCAACAAACAAAAACAACACTATCGCCATTTCTGTATCCAACCATTAAATAAGGAGGTAAGTATAGATAGGTACAGTCAGAATCATAAATAAATGATGATGGAATAAAGTTTCAAAAATGTTAAATAATAATGAAAGAAAGAAAATACTTTTATTTGTAACACACAAACAGACAAAAACATGAGGTACATAGACATAGAGAGGCATTTATTTGCTTAAAAGGTTACACACAAAACAAAAGCAGAAAGAAAAAGAGAGATGAGCAGCTATATATACTAGTAAGTTATATAGGCAAGAATCACAAAGAGTAATTAAATAAACAAAGTACATAAATACAAAAGACGACTCAGAACAGAAAATTGGTATCTATTAGTCACAAATAGAGCCTCTAACTTTGCTTTACAACAAAACGTTGTTCACAATAAAGCCACTGTAATGTCTTTTTAGTTGGAAAAATACATTAAAAAGTAGCTAGTATTATGTAAAATAAAATTCATAAAAAACTTTTATTTCGAACAAATATTGGGTCTTATTATATTACACACACACAATCATAAGTTACTTTCAAAAGTTAAAACAACTTTTAACCAATTTTGAAAACTTTTGATGCTGACTGTACCTTCACAAACCATCTATCATCAGAAAAATAGCAAAAACTCCACCGTAATTACATCTGTCGTGAAACAATGAACTGCCGTCACAAATATAACGAATCTTCTTTTCAAGGGGTAGTTCCACCCCTAAACAATGAATGAGGAAACTATGAGCTTGGGAATATATAGCAGGCAGGAGTGACAAACAGTTTTAGATAATTTCTCTTTGTAAATACTGTATTAGTTGTAATTTTCTTTGTGTATAAATATTTCTCTTTGACGTCAAAATAATAAATGCTAATAATCGAATTTTCTTCTAATTATATAAAACTCTTTTGAAGCTGACTTAGAATCAACGCACAGCCTAAACTATAAGTCCTAGAGGTATGAAATTTGGAGGGTAGTATCCTTATATAGTGTAGAGGTGCACTAAGAAAGGAATTTTTAAAAATCACACCGGCTAGAATATGATATTCTCAGTGTTTTTATAAATTCTAATGAAAAATAAATACTCTTAAACCTTAAATATTTGTAAGAAAATACAATTTACTAGTGTAGGTTAACCTTACTTTAGCATTCACTAAATAATAATTTGTAAATATTTTCGAAATTGGTTTTTGGCTTAACCTTTTTTCCGATGAACCATACGACTAGGTATATTTAGCATAGCTTTTTTTGTCCATGTCTATAGCAAACTAATTCATATCATTTTGAAACGCGCATCTGATACCTCTGGTGTTGCAGGCGTCCATAGGCTCGTACGCTTGTTTGCCTACTTAGTAGTATTAAAAAAAAACGTCCTTCAAACTATACCAATAAGAACTCTTGCAACGTATAAGAAAAGTAAGTTCAGTGGACAGTGGACACCTCAGGGGCCTTACCTCAGCGAGTTCGTACTCGCCACTCTTTCTTTTGATTTGTAGCAGCCGAGGGCATTCCCTGACCCTGGATAATGGTATAAACTTCTTCTGCGTGTCGAACTTTTTTTTGGAAAAAAAAACATCCTATAACTAAGCCTATTATTATTCTGTGCTAGGCGTAAAAACAGTATTTTTTTATATATTAAATAGTAAAAAATATTATTGTTCTGTGTCTGGGCGTTTATATGTAATATAAGTATGTATTTACAAAAAAATGTATGTATGTATTCTATCAGCCATCTAGTTTCCATCGTACAAGCTTTGCTTAGTTTGGGACTAGAAGGCGTTGTGTTAAGTGTCCGTGAATATTTATTATTTATTTATTACTAAATTTAACATAGAAGATAAGTTTATTATTAAAATTATGACTAATACAGTATTTACAAAATACACGTGACGAGGGCTGGTGATTATATGGTTCAGCATTGCTATTCAGCGCGGCAATGCAGCCAGTGTCTTGGGCACGCTTCCGATTGCTACGGATTTGGACAGTTGCTACAGTTGAGCTATCTATAAATCGTTTGCAACGGTTTGCAACTGAATATTATACGGACCACTACGTATCGCCCACGTTATGGAAAGTGGTCATATGTTCAATATCAACACTACCTTCCTACTCTGAAGAATATTTTCTTATTTTCTGAAATGTTTGATGACGTGGCTTAAACCAACAACCTGGTACTGCCACGAGAAATAATATTTCCTGTCAAACTATACTGGGAACAGTGTAGTGTCACTGGAAATGTACTTTTCCCGTAGCACTACCAGTAGTGTCACGGGAAAGTAAATTTCCCTTCACTCTACTAGTAGCGGTAAGCGGTAGTGCCTAAGAAAATAAAGGCAACTATCAAGTCACCGACCGCTCCGAACGGAGAGCCGAGCCGATACCCACAGGACATTAAAGGTCACAATGAGCGACCGATTTTTTTTAATGTGCTAAGCATTTCGCTGCCAGCACACCTGATGGTAAGTGTAGCTGCCTAAGGTAGAGCACGCTTAGCTATAATCCACCTATTCACTCTTTTCTTGTAAATTGCCAGGATTTATCTTTCGGGGAATACTGATGAGGGCAGAGAGTTCCACTCCTTGGCATTATGGAAAAGGAGGTATATGACTACAAGGTTTTGCTCCAACTAGACTAGGCTTGGTGATTTGGCTTGTTTGTTCAGCTATATCTACAACTGGCCAGCAATCATTGAACCTCAAGATTTAGCGGTTTATTCAACTCAACGATACAAAAAAGTTAAGAAGTAAAACAGCCTTCTGAAAAACTACAATTTTCCGCGGCGGCATTATCTATGCTATCATCACGCACACATAAATCTAAGCCGTACCTCGTAGAAATAAAACTGGTTTTACAATGTGAAGATTTGCAGGAAAATTACCTTGAGATATAGGTATGTGACCCCGTCAAGGTCAATCCATTCTTTTTAAACTTAAAAGTCATTGCTCTAAGAATAATGGCGTAACTAATGTAGAATCGAGAGGTCAACGACCATGGCTTTGAGACAAAAAAATTGCTTGATTGTTTCCGGGTTGAAGTTGATAAGGGAAACAAATAAAGAAGTTGTTGACCTCGATGGAGTCAAAGGGTGCGAGTTAGAATTTTCCTCATGATCTGCAATCATCTGTGTTTTTATAATGTGACAACTACCAGGAGAAAGCACATTAGATCTTGCGATGAGGTCCGGGTCATTTTATACCCATGCCTCTTTTTACGGGTTAGGCCCGTTCTCACCCGGTCGTACTCACCCGGTTCGTTCTCCCCCATTTGGTTTAGGTACGACCCATTTTATCCGAAGCAATTCTTATTAAAGTACTGGCAATCACAAAAATACAGTTTAGTGTCCGGTTGAGATTAGAAGAAAAAGTAGGGTTGCCTAGTGCATTATCATTATAGCCTAGTCGGGTAAAATACTTACAGAGCTGCCTAGAGCGTAGACCTACAGCTCTACACGAATTTTATTGGCCCTAGAGTCATTGGTAAAGAACATATAAATGTAGGTTAGGTAGCTTCCCTAAAATCAATGATAAAGAAAACACTGAAAATCATGCACATTTGAAATGTCAGAAATAAACACCGTAAATACCGAAATGATGATCATAAAACTCCAATCATTGGCTCGGCAGAGCGACAAACCAGACCAATGATCACGATTCGGCTGAACTGCCAAATAGTGCCTTGATCTAAATATATAAAACTCTTTTGAAGCTGACTGACATTAGGATCAAAGATTTAAACCAAATAATGCGCTTCTTTTATATACCGTACATCGAAGACCCTTGAAAATGGATACATAGATTCGTCAAATACTCGACACGTATTTTAATATTACTACAAATTTAAAAAAAAAATTGTATGCTCCTACTACGCGAGCAAAGCAGCGGGCGATAGCTGGTCACTAATAAATCTGATATCACAAACGTATCGTAACGCAAGCGTATTCGAGTTACACTACGCGGTGACGCTAAAATATTTGCGAGTCAAACTGAACCAATATGAGAAGCGACTTGCGAGATATTTTATATGAAAACCTGATAAGCGCCTCTAGCGGGGAGACACAAACAATTTTTCCCCATGCATAAAGTGTGTTTCTCGAATCTACAAATTCTTAAGGCCTAAACGTTCTAGGAAGGCATTTTGAAGTGACGTCTACGTTAGTAGCAATTCGTACGGTATTTATATTGAGTATTGTATTTTTGTTCTACAACAAAAATTGACGAAGTTAATGACCGA
Source organism: Eulithis prunata (assembly GCA_918843925.1). Taxonomy (NCBI): domain Eukaryota; kingdom Metazoa; phylum Arthropoda; class Insecta; order Lepidoptera; family Geometridae; genus Eulithis; species Eulithis prunata. Next base: position 6,054,656 of record OU974025.1, on the reverse strand, counting down.
ATTACTAGCAAAGTTTACCGAGTGAGCGTCGCGGTAGGTGTGACGTCACTGTGACGGCGCCGCCCGTCAGCCACTTAGCCGTTGGCGCGCAGTGTTTTGTTTGTTTAATTGTGACTTAAAACAAATTAATTAGTGTCCGATTTGTGTCAAATTCACTTTTTTAACAATGACAAAACTATCTGAGTGGCCGAGTAGAAGTCAGCCGAATCTGGTGATTTCGAATCAGGGTTCTGTTGTCGTTACGAGTGGCTTGATTTACATGATAATGCGGTGTCGTTATGGTGTGATGTTTTGGCATGATGATTTTGGCGATAGGAAACTAATGGTTAGCAGTAACCACACGGAAACATCAAAACATGGGTTACCCGTGATGCCGTGAAGTTACAAAACCTCATAAACATTTTAGAATTTGTTAATTTTTTTATTTAATAAAAAAACATCGTCGAAGCCTTGGAAATGAAATATTTTTAAAACCACGTACACTCGTTTGGATAAAGTTTACTGTTGGTAGTAAGTAAATATTTTATAGGTACAGTCATGACGGATAGCAAACCCTTTTTCGCTGCTAAAATACAAACTAGTTTTCAGTGACAGAAAAACCAAATGACGTGATTTTTTACGTTATTCCTCTGCTTATAACAATTGCATAACCTCTTAGAACACGTCCAAAACGTCCTCTATGTTTTGGGCTAATATTAGTTCCCTTGGTAAGAACACACGGATATTTATTTACATTACAAACTTTTACTTCATAATCATAATATACTACTGCGGTTACTATGAATAGTCATCTTATTTCATCCATACATATTGTACTCCTTAAATCTAGAAAAATAAAGTCGAAATTCCTATAGCAAAATGAGAAAGGATGTTTGTTTTATATAGGCTCTTTTGGGCCTCGTAAAACTATGTTAGGGGTTTTTAAGGGTCATTGACCGCCGTGTTTTGATAGATGAGATCCATAAAATTTATGTAACCTCGTAATAGTTATTGATACGTGGATGCAGTGGTCAAGGAATTGGGTTTAGTAGTCAGTGGTTTTCTACAAGAGAAGTACTTTATCTTATAAGCAACGCACGGCTATGGGAAATGTTTTTAACGCCTGACCGAACAACGGAAGGGGAGCTATAAGTTGGACGGCGTTGAGTGTTTGTCCGTTTGCCTGTTTGTTTGTTTATCTGTGCCCTCGTGGCTCTGAAAGGAGAGCTCTAATTAAATGCAGTTTTGTTTTATTATATTTTTTTTCAAGTTATGAAGACTTCATCAGATTTGAAAACCAGTTTTGAGGCATCTCGATAGTTGCAGTTAATTCTCCATACAAAAATATACATAATAAGTTTACGTAAAACCATGTACAGAAAAAGAAAGCGCTGCCTCCGTATCGCAAGCTCTGAACTGCTTTCGCTGCCCAGCATAATGTCAAGCGACGTGGCCACAGATATACAAAAACAAGAAGCTTTTGACGGCAAAAAACGCTAAATTTCACTATTTAGTCACAGAATACCTATGATTTAGTATGAAAACAGTTCAGAAAACCTGTCAGATTTTTATGACACATCGATTGCCCCCCAGAGCTCTACTTTTTGAACTAAAAGCTACAGACAGAGAGACACACTAGTGTATTATCAATATATATATAAAACTCTTTTGAAGCTGACTTAGAATCAACGCACAGCCTAAACTATAAGTCCTAGAGGTATGAAATTTGGAGGGTAGTATCCTTATATAGTGTAGGGGTGCATAACGAAAGGAAATTTGAAAAGTCGCACCTAAAGGGTAGAACGCGAGCAACGGCGCGGGCGACGGCTAGTTCTCATATAAGCACAAAATGTACTTAATTGTGTAAAAGTTTGACCCCTTAGGGTCTCACTTAGAACTAACCACTTTTTTCATTGGCGAGTTAAATAATGTTACCAATTTTTGTCTTTTGTGATTGCGTCGTCAGGCGCGTCCTGCACGCAATTCTTCTAGACAAGTAATGGTTGGTAACCACATCACCACATGGTTATTACCGGTTCCGTAATCACCGATGCGAAATTCCACCGTCATATGGCATTATCGGGTTCCACGTTCCACCGGTCTTGTCGTGAGAACACTTGTAGTTCTATACATACTTGTTTATCTTCTATACTTTGTGGGTTAGTTGACCACCGGTGGTAGCAACCCCAGATCCCTTTCAAGGGGAAAACATAGAGGGGATTTTGAGACTTTTATGCCTTTAGTTATCCGGGAAGTCAATTTAGTATTTTAGCACTTGTAGGTAGGTATATTTAGCTCAGAAGTCTTTACAAATAAAAATCTTTACGGCTAGTACGTAATGCAAAGTTTAGTTATTTTTTTATTTTTTTTAATGATAAAAGTAATGGAACAAGCCTTAAAGCTTATTTTCCTTTCGCTTAAAATAAATGTACTTAAACAATGTATGTATTTGAACAAAATAACTACTTAAATTAGGTATTTTACTACTTCGATTAGGCATTAGGTATTTTCAAGCCCGTAAGAGCTAGGTAGTCGGCAAACATACATTAGCCCGTGGTCATCCACTAGGACTACAGTTGAGTGCGTTCAACGCTGATCTGATCCCGTCTTACTAAGCTTTTACAATTTCCTTTTATTCGATCTAGCCCACCAGTGGGGCATCTGGTGGATTCGATGGGAATAATCCAGACTAAAATAAAATAAAATAAAATAAAATAATAAAAATATAAAACTACTCCAAAAAACTTTGGAGGGTTAAAGACTAAAGTATTTTATAGTGAAAAGATTTTCAATAGACCGACACTCCCTACGTACAGTTGTGTATCTGCAAAACACAAATTTTACAGGAGAGCGTTTTAAAGATTTGAAAACGTTGAAATTGCTATAACTTTAGCCCTTTTTGAGATATTGCTGTGAAAATTGGTGAGAGGCTCTTACTGTAGATCAAGTTTAAGATGGATACTATGTTTTATTTTAATATTTACTGGTTTCGATTTTATTACACGTACATATTTTTACGTGGTACTTAGAACGTCGTATGTGGCACATACATACTTTTTCGTGGGAGCTTAATAGAACGGCAATATCGTAACTGCCTGTTACACGGATATACTTCGTAGATCTATTCTGTTTAATTGGTATTTACATGTTTTAACGTTGAAAACATATAATCTTATAGGTAATATACTTCTACATTTTCGACAATTAGGGCCTGGTGACCTGTAATACAGGTCACCAGGCCCTCACCTGCTTACGAAATTAAGCTTATTTTTGGCTCTTAAATGTTGTTTTGTTAAATAAAGTAAATCGGTTAAGGGGTTGTAAAGTTATGAGGGTCCTAAGGGAGTAAAAAAATTAAAGGCATACAAAAATATCATGTGGGGTGTCATACGATTGGGCTTTGTTTAGACATTCCAAAAGAGTTTTTATTTTTGTTCTAGGTCAAATAGTTTTTGAGTTGTTATATTTTGGGCGTCTAGTCGTGCGCGTCCGTAGGAGAATATCCTATGAAACCCTACACTTGGCCCCTGGGTGGTGCAAAGAAGATGACACAATGGTGGAAGGCTGTGGCCGTGGTTAGTGACCACCCACCTGTCAAAGACGTAACGCCAAACGACTTTGTCGTGTTTCGTCGCGGTGGCCGGTGACACCAGCAGGAAAGAACGTAGTTGATGGCTGCTCGTCTGATCACTTGGCAATTAATGCTGGAGTCCCCCAGGGGTCAGTTCTCTCAGCAACACATTTTCCTGCTACACATTAATGATCTCCTTAGGATATCATTGGGTACGCAGATGATTGCCCAGATGTTGAGAGATACATACCCGCGGCACGATCCAGTGAATCACAAATCCAGTCACACAGAGAGGCCATGGTGGATCTATTGAACTTAACCCTAAAAGCCGTTGACGATTGGGGTGATGCCAACCTTGTCAAGTTAAATGCTTCAAAAACCCAGGCGGGTCTGTTCACCGCAAAGAAGAGTCAACTTCAACTAACTCCTACTTTCCAAGGTGTATCCGTACCGATCTCCGACCAGCTTGAGCTTTAAAGGTTTCTCGCTCACACCTAAGCTAAATTTTGGCTCGTTCATTGAGTCCAAGGCCAAGATAGCTGCAAAAAAAGCTAGCCATCTTGTCAAAGGTGAGGAAGTTCTTCACACGGGGACAGCTTCTTAGTATGTACCAAGCGCAAGTCCGATCGTGTATGGAGTACTGCTCTCACCTTTGGGATGGCTCTGCTAAATACCAGCTTGAGGCCTTGAGGACCATAGACAGACGAGGCTCATAAGTAATGATGCGCTGGTAAAGGCTAAGCTCCTGAGCCTCGAGCATCGGCGAAAAGTTGCCAGTCTTTCGGTTTTCTACCGGATACATTTTGGAGAGTGTGCGATGGAGCTCTATGAGCTAGTTCCGCCATCATCGGACCACCAGGCGTACAGAAACGCGGCACACATATCTACATGGTTGACATGCCACCTCCGCATTAAGCGCTTCGCCTCAACTTTCATCTTGAGGATCGCCAAGGAGTGAAACTACTTGCCAGCGCAGCGTCTGTGTTTCCGAATATAATTTGAATGTTTTCAAGAGGAGAGTGAATACTGTGAATAGCATCTTGAATCTTCTCGACAAATGTGCTACACCGTGGACCGCATCATCGCTTAACATCAGGTGATATTGTGGTCAAACGTTTGCCTATACTATGCAAAAAAAAGTTCATCATATTATGCTGGTGACAGATATTTTGGTATAAAGTTCGCATGCGGACGAAGTCGTGGATATCAACTAGTCTGAAAAATTAATAAAGTAGTTGTTTATTTTACTAAAATAACATGAAGAAACAAACGCAGAACTATGTAAGTGCATGGGTGCCTACAAATTTAATTGAATATCTTTCCGATGTAAAATAATGTAAAAGTAAGTTACCGAATTATGATTTAACATCTTTTCGAAGCATAACTGTGTAAGTGCCTATATACACTTTATGATCATACTGAATCCTGATGTATAAATATGTAAGTGCGTAGTTACATATTTATACGTAGATAATCAAAATAAAATATGAACTTATTAAAAATATATGTTCACTGGTCATAGTTGAGACAATAAAATATTTTGGAATCGCACACGCATTGTACTCGCTGTCCGCGCAAGAACTGTGGAAGAGGCAATTACCCGCCACCCGCACCTCATCCTCCCAGCGTCAAAGTGTGTATGAGGCAGATAGAACATTGTCTATCGGGCAAATTATGAAGTTGGACAGTTATACGATCAAGAAAAAGGTACTTAGAGTAGACTTTTTATTTTTTTTAAATTTTATTATGATAGATTGACATGTGTAGATGCCAAAAATGCATAAAACGTATAAGTGTGTATCTGGCACTTAGGCAAAGATACGTAGGGAGTGTCGAGACAAAACATTGTTAACGCAAAAAAACAATGTTTCCACGCAAGATATAATACGTTTTGGCAAAAATGATTAGAATGATGTTTTTTCAAGCTATATCTTATAAATACTTAGTTGAAAAAATAAACTGCCAGATTTCAAATCAAAAAGCGATGTTATAAATGTTATAATCCATTGTTGTAATCCCCAAATATTATTTTTTAGTCGCTACAAAAAACCGAAATAAGCAGATAAAAAATCTGCTTATCTCTGTTTAAAAGTTGGGTACACATTTTCAAGGCAAATTAACCAAATATTCAGCAAAAACCAATACAAACTCCATAATAACTCACGTGTAAATTTTTAATGATTGCCGTTGTCATCAATTACTTTGCAATTTTGAATAAAAGGATTCCTTACTTAGCGGGCTGCTCGTTGCTCGTAATTACCTGAAAAGAGGGTTATTTTATTTTTTAATTGGTTCAAGTTGGTCTCTCAAATTAAATACAGCCATTTTATGTAGAATAGGTACTGATCAGGCACCACACTGAAGTTTCAGCATCATAAGTATAATATTTCTTTGTAAAATAAAAACAAAAAAAAAACACGATAGGAACTCCGCACAATGTCCGTACTTTTGACATATTTATGATGATTTTACGAGCAAATAAGCGTATTTTTTCTAAAAACAAAAAAATCTCTTGTATAAATTTTTTTGGTCTCAATTTTGTAACGGTTGGAAATCTGGGGAGATGACAAAGGAAAGGAATGGCAGGATATCTACCTTCCTGACTACCACAGCTAGCTCCTGCGGGGTGGTTCTGCCTATCTTCCTACCGTACAAAATTTATTTTTATTGTTAACAAAAGAAACATGTGAAACACACGAAAATAACCATTTATTATTGTAAATAAACCTATGATTACATAAACATGAACTTCTTATTCTACCATTTACACTACATATATTCTAAAAAGGACCTAAAACGTTATTTATTATACTAAAGCTGTGAACTTAACTAAACGGATATTTAAAAAGAATCAGCCTCGTGAAATAGTATAATTCTAAAATTACTTCTAATCGCACATCCCTAGAACTTGTTCTAGTCTAATTACAGGTGCCACCAGGGGCATAAAGTTACTAGCTTATAATCCTAGTTATAGAATGTATATTTGTCTTTGACCAACGTTTTCCTACACCTTGCACAACCACTTATGGCTCGTATGAGCTTTGCTCGGGTTGATCTGAGGAATGCACTGGCCCCGTCTGGACCAGGGCAGACCACAGGTCCAACCTGCACTGATATTTACGGATCTAGTCCTACTGGTATGCTAAAAAATTTAACGAAGAACTAATAGCGTTGCAGGATAAACAATACTCAAACGCAGACTAACGGCAAACAAACGATAGACAAGTGAACCAGGATTCCACGAAATCAGCTGCTCGTCTTCGACTTCAACTGATGAAACGCCTGATAAATGATCCTACTCTGACACCTTCTTGTAAAATATCGACACTGGGCCCACCTTATAGTGCCGACGAGACACGTGGTGGCATGTGCACACCACGCCTTTACGGAACTCAGCTCGGGAAATCCAGCCGCTGGCCGTCTCGCCACGCTCTGCTCGCCTCTGCTTAACACCGACCGGCTCGTGACGCCACGTGCGTCCGCGCCCTTCTCTGCTCGTCCTTCAGCCTGAAAAATACAAGGAAAAATGTTTATATTTTGTCTGCGATCATGACGCCCTGACGGTTGGGTCGTCATAAGCTTCTGCATGACCCGCCCCGAAGTCCCGATCAGCTGATCCTGACTCGAGGCCACCTACCGGAAATTGTTCTCAGCTGCACCTCCGTCGGTCTCCTGTTCAATGTTGACTTGCGTGGCTGCTCCCGAGATGACATAAATGCTGCCACGTCGGTCTGGTCTCCCCGTTCTCTCCGGCTGTCCGCTTTCTTTGGTGTTTGTCTCGTCTGAAATGATCGAATCGAATAAAAACCCGAGAACCTCCTGAGCCTGGATCCTTGCCATGCTATCCATGGCCTGGAATCGCGAGGTACTTACCGGCACTCTCTTCTCCGCCCACACGCACTTTCGGTGTTGATTTCTCTGCAAACTTCGTGGAATGAAGACGCGGCTCCTCTTGCCGGCTAGTTTTATGTAGCTCAAAATCGAAAGTTCTCGAAGCTTTTCCTTACGAGCTTCATGGCAAAAACGTCCCTAAACACAATTCTTTTGAAACAAAACAAAACCTATATTTCTCCGGCGTCGGCCATGACCTCTTTCTTCAATGTCATCGCCATAGACAAATCCTTTAAACCTAGAGCAAGTGCACAAAAAAAAACCAATCGAAACTAAATCGATACAACTACTCGACACCAGATGGCGCCTCGGCGTTTTACCGATCTTTCCATCTTGATTTCGCTGTAAAAAAAAATGAAATTACAATGTAATTTCCATGCGGTGCGCTAGATGTCGCTGCTGCTTGCCTTTATTTAATTTTTCTAAGAATGAGGCGCGAAATTTGAATTGAGCCAGCGAGGGATACCTATTTCACGAAGCCGAAATAAATGAAATGCTACAATTTCTCTGTGCAAATACGACCCTTTGATGAACTTTGATGACTAAACTAAATACTTAACAATTAATATGCGTGCAGTTTGCAAAAATGGTTTACCAAAAAATAAATAAAATACCATTTAAAACGGCTATTGAGAAAAAAAGTGCGTTTCGGCATCGTTAATCGGTGAAATAGGGTTAAACCGTCGACTGGTAATGGGTAAACGTTCAATCAGTCTGCGACTTTATTCAGCACAGAATCGTAGATCACATACAGTAACGATACTATTATCAATGTTTAATTTCATCGGTTTAAACGTTTTGTGTCTACTCTGTATGACCCTCATGCTAGTAATTAATTAATCATCATCATCAATATATATAAAACTCTTTTGAAGCTGACAGAGAATCAACGCACAGCCTAAACCATAAGTCATAGAGGTATGAAATTTGGAGGGTAGTATCCTTATATAGTGTAGGGGTGCACTAAGAAAGGAATTTTGAAAAGTCACACTAGAACGCGAGCAACGCCGCGAGCGACGGCTAGTTTAAAATAAAGCGCTCGTGGTGTAGCTTTCTTAGCAAATCTTCACCGATTATTTAAGTTAAGCCACGTTCTGCGCCGTCACTATTTGGATGGGTGACCGCTAGTGACATTTACACCTGAGTACTCCAAAGCACTCAGGTGTAAATGCCACCAGCGGAGGGCACGTTAAACTGTCGGTCCCGGCTCTATCAGTCGTAAGGCCGCCGTCATGGCTTAACGACTGCTAGAGCCGGCCTATAAACTCCGTCAGCAGAGTTGGCTACTAAGGCTGAGGCCAAACCCCGTACCCCCCCCCCCCCATGGGGGATGGGGAGGGTTATGTGGGGCTCCCGGTCTGAATAGGACCGGTGTACCCACAGAGCCTTTACGTCCAGTCCCACTCCCCTCCTTACAAGTACTCCTACTGCAACTAAATCTACTTTTACTGTGCAATTCGAGCGGAAATGAATTCCCTGTAACGAATGAGCGATGTGTAAATAAATAAACCTTTTCGATGATGCGAGTGTCGGCGGACTTTTGAGTGACGTCAGTCGAAAAAAAAAATTCGAAAATGGAAGTTTTTTGGCAAAATATCGGTAAAAGTTCGTCAGCAAAAAAAAACTGCAAAAAAGGTAGCGAATCCGACGCGCTTGAAAAAAATTAAGTTAGTAAATAGAAAATGCTCGAAATAGTTTATTCTGGAAATGTATGGAGAGGTCTGAGATAAAACTTCTTTTTTTTAGGGTCTTATCTAGCAATGTAGCCTAGTTTTAAGTTTCTTTGCTATAATAAACTTTTTAATTTTGCATTTTTCTCTTCATTTATTTTAATAGGAATTAACAAATAAACATTGTATGTTAGTCCAATAAAATCTTATATTTATTTTGTTAGGACATTTTATTAGGAGAATTTCTCCTCTGCTACGTTAAAAATGTAATAAAAAAAGAAAAGAAAAGCCCCACGAACTAATAAAGAAGGGAATAAAGAAGGAATGGGGAAAACATTCTGCTAGAAATATAAATGTAAACATCTGCTAGAGATATAGCTGTAAACCGACTGAATTCAATAATATTAAACATTCAGGAAGCGTTTTCCAAGTTTCTGGTTACGTGTGGTCCAAGATACAGGCGGAAGCTATATTTCAATCGCACAATCAGAGATAAATAAAATAAAATAAATAAAATATTTTTGGACATTGCACACAACGCCCTCTAGTCCCAAACTAAGCAGAGCTTGTACTATGGGAACTGGATTGCTGATGAAATACAAGTAACACCCAGACATAGAACCAATATCTTTGTTGCCACACACAAATGTTTATTCTTAGTGGGGATCGAACCTACGACCCACAGCACGGAAGGCAGAGCTACTACCGACTGAGCCATGTCGCCTGTCAAGAGATTTTTAGAATTTACAAATATTTTTTTACCTACCTACTTATCATTGTAAATATGGTTTTTTTAATTCAAATTTATGCGTAAAATAATAAAGTTTTGTTGTTTTTAAAACAGCTGGCTTTCTATAATTTATTAATTTACAAAATACAGATGACGTCTTAAAAATACTGCAGATTTACATTATTTTAATGGGAATTTTTTTCGCTGAGTTTTAAGTCAAAGATACCTCTGCTTATAATGTGAAAAAAAAGGTTGGTTCTGTGCCGTATGACTCTACAATTTTGGTTTTACCTTTACTTTTTTTACTTCTTATTGGCGCATATCGTTTGTTTTAAGAGTTAACACGCTACAGTGTATATCTTAAGGCATATAAAAGCTGAGAGCAGCGTATCCACTCACGGTTAATATGTTTATGTTTATTTACTAAGCAACGCGGGGAGTGTTGGTAAATAAATTATGTAAGTACATAGGCTTTATACAATGCACGTTCTTAAATTCGTTATTTTATACTACTAGAGGATGTTTCACTTATTACAGTTTTTCTTTTGGCCTCTGTCCATCATTTCGAGAATTTTTCCAAGTCAAGTGAGTTATTTGAAATAGTATAGTCAAGCGACAATCGTCAAGTTGACTGTCGTTTGTTTCGAAAAAAAATGGTACATACATTTTCACTTTCAATCGTATTATCCAGGTGAATGCTAAATAACACAACATAACATTAGTAAATAATTTCAACACAATATAGGAAACTTAGGTACTATTCCCAAGTCACATAAGTTTACCAACTACAAGTACTCTAGCACTAGTTTACGAGTTATTAGCACGAAGCTAGTAACTTTAGTCACTTATGGTCGCCTGTAAGTTTCTCGTCAAAGCTTACGAATAAGGAGAATGGGTTCAGAGAAAGATCTGTGTGTGATGTTTATAAGGTTATTGTGAAGTCTTCTTCTTGATGTCAAAATTACAGACAAAAAAAACCGGGAAATTTCACAGTGCCCTCTAGTGTCAAGTAAGCAAAGCTTGTTGTACGATGGGAACTAGAATGCTGATATACCCATTCTATCGGCATTTATCTAATAATATTTACTCTATTTATCAGTATTTTTACCACGTTATGGTACAGCCAGGCTCATTCAGCTGTCGAACAAATTTTCGCTCGCACATTTCAACATTTCTGAAGACATAAAAATCACTCAATTGATTTATGAAAAATTGCAAACAACAAGGTTGTATGCAATACCATTGCACAACGTTTACCATAAATATATCATTATGATCCAAACAAGTTTTCCGACCAAAAAAAGTTTTTTTAGTTGTTTTCACTTAATATCCACTTTTCGCTTACTAAATTGGTTTAAACCAAAATTATATTTATGCTAAACTATGTTGTTATTGCACACAATACTGCGATTAGCAACTCGCTAGACATAGGGTCAATTTATACTAGCGCAGAGTCGAAGCGCATCTAAGAAACGTTACGTAGCAAATTCACCCTTATCTCCACAAAATAATGCACATATTTCTTCACGCGTTCAGACGAATTCACGCGCGTTCGTGAGATTTCGCGCGTCTTTTTTTTATCTAAGAAGAAATATGTTCATTACGCTGTGGAGATAAGGGTGAATTTGCTAGGTAACGTTTCTTCGATGCGCTTCGACTCTGCGCTAGTATAAATTGACCCATACACGTCATATACCAGTGTTAAGGGTACAACAACATGTAATGGATTCCTCGTGGTCTGATGCGTTGGTACAAACTAAAAGCCAACGTATTACTAAGTTAGTAGAAGTAATATTAGGTAGCTGTTGATACCGCTGGTAGGTGGTCAGGTGTTACAACTGTTTTGTTACAAGTTTGAGACGCAACCAAGCTCAAAACTGTTAGTACTTTTAGTTTTTGTTTTTTTTTTTATCTTGGACATTACACACAACGCCAGCCAAACATAGATGTTTGTTCTGTGTCTGGGTGTTACTATGTATTATAAGTATGTATTTACAAAAAAAAAAAAATATAAGTATTGTATTAGCAATCTAGTTCCCATAGTACAAGTTCTGCTTAGTTTGGGACTAGAGGGTGTTGTGTGATATGTCCAAGAACATGTTTTTAAATGGTCAAGGTTACGAATTCCCAAAACTTTGCACCTCATTTACGAGTCCATTTGCAAAACCCAACTCCCATACATCTTCATTAGCAATGTGTAAAAACCTGAAAAGCTTTTTCACGAAGCGATTTCAGTGAATCCACTTATTTCATAAATGGAACTGACTAATGGAAGCCCCGTGAGTTCGTGTGCAAGTATTTCTTGACGGTCCTGAGTTTCAGGAATGTTATTTAAGAGTGCACCCTACACGGAGAGTTTACACACTGGTCGACATCGACATGTCAGTTGCTCGAACAAAAATATCGGTGTCGTGTCGGCAACACAGTGTAAAAGTGTCTAATAAGCTAAAATTCAAAACCACGAAGTGTTTAACTATAAATAATAATTAATAAATAATAAATATTCACGGACACTTAACACAACGCCTTCTAGTTCCAAACTAAGCAAAGCTTGCACGATGGAAACTAGATGCCTGATAGAATACATAGATACATTTTTTTTGTAAATACATACTTATAATACATAGAAACACCCAGACACAGAACAAACATCTATGTTTACAAAACACAAACGTTTGTTCTCGGTGGGGATCGAACCCACGACCCACAGCACGGAAGGAACTCAATAATACTTAGCTTAATTCATTGTTCAAATTCGTTCAACTGCGTTGTATTGTAACGTAAAACTCACTTTCCCAGTTCTAATAGAAGAGAAATAATAAATAATTGAACCTTCGTAACGGTTTTGTAGCTTGTTAAAGGGGAAAATACCTCTGCATTTTGCATTTTGCTGAGCTATTGAAGATCGTCGGGCTTAGCCCGTTTGTTAGCGAGCGCAGAAGCGGGAGCGATTTAATATCAAAGTTTATTTATACCAGCTTAAGAAAAAAAATATTATGAGCTTAATTAAGCGTGTATTTTATATATTGTTCTTAACTTTAGTTATTATGATAAATATATTCTTATTCTAATTTATTCGTGCATTTTACGTCGGATTTGGTTCATTGGTTAGCGAGAGCGGTAGCGATTTAAAATTAATGTTTCTCAGATTAATCATTACTAGCGATGCACTGTTTTATTTCATTGTTATTTTGCTATCGTATTTGTTATGTTCACAAGCTGTGGTAACAAAATATTATACAGTAAGTTATACCATAGCTTGATATCGGTTTCCTAATTTAACACACCAGCACTATGATCCACCTTAAACCTCCCGTACCTCTTGTTAGTAGTAAAATCTAACGCGCGTGCTTTAGTTGCTCTGTAAAAAAACATTCTGCTAGAAATAACACTAAACAATTATAATTTCTGATATTAAAGCTCACTACGACCCCGCCTTTACCTCTCGTTAGTAGCAAAACATAACTTGTGTGCCTTCATGCGATTGCACATTATGTGTTAGTTAGAGTAAACTTAGGAAAGCTGACAGCTTGCTATACAGTGCACCTTGTGCGTCTCTGCACATAGTGTGTTGTGTTATTATTGTCCATAACTAAAACTGCCTAGTTAATACAGCTCGCTTGCACTGTGACCCCACCTTAACCTCTCGTTAGTAGCAAAGCGCGTCTCATTGGCAGCGCTTATTGCTTCTAGAAAACTTATTAAATTAAGGATATTGTTGTCCTGTCGTCTTTGTGGGCGTCAGCAATCGTTTGCGAAAATGCGAACGAGTGCTGGTATTGTAGGGCTTGCAGTTTTTTTTAAGATTGGGTTTTCAAAAATGGGAAATGTTATTTGACGGTCGAAAACACATCTTCTAAATACGAGTATATAAAACTCTTTTGAAGCTGACTTAGAATCAACACACAGCCTAAACTATAAGTCCTAGAGGTATGAAATTTGGAGGGTAGTATCCTTATATAGTGTAGGGGTGCACTAAGAAAGGAATTTTGAAACGTCACACTCTAAAGAGTAGAACGCGAGCAACGCCGCGGGCGACGGCTAGTCTGAAATAGACACGTAACACGATGTGACCTGCCAGGTTTCTGAACTGTTTTTATACAAAATCATAGGTATTCTGTGACTAAATAGTGACATTAGCGCGTATGAGCGCGTTTTTTGCCGTCAAAAGCTTCATGTTTTCGTATATCATCAGGTGAGCTATCAGCTTGTTCCATTACTATTATCAAAAAAAAAAAAAAATCTATAGCCACGTCGCTTGACATTATGCTGGGAAGCGAAAGCAGTTCAGAGCTTACGATACGGGGCCTGAAGTCATTCGACGAATCCAATTCGGATAGGAAAAATAACACCATCTCGTCACAGATAAAAAATGCTGATAGTGATTATAAGTACATAATATACTTACGACTGAATGAATACAACCCTTGACGGGAAATTTCCCCGTAGAAACGCTAAGGGGAAATTCCACAAAGCCACTATGAGCCATGCCTACATTATTAATGAATGTTTGCAAGTTCTGTCTGATTATTATGTAGAGTTACGTAACCTACCCTATTAGTCACGAAACTTTCGAGAAAGGGGTGAAATGCTTACGTATAACTTTTAAATACTGAAAATAGTTATAAATAGCTACTTACGAGTAAGTAACTTCTTTGAGGTTTATTTTTTTATTTTTTTTTATGATAAAAGTAATGGAACAAGCTGATAGCTCACCTGATGTTAAGTGGTAACTTCTGCCTATAACAATGCCATACCTCACAGAGCAAGTCCAATGAGGACGCGCCCTGTAAGGCAATGCACTGCGTCCATCACTTTGAGACGTATAGATCTTGAAGTCTCATGTGCCTGTAATTACACCGGCGCCCTTACCCTTCAAACCGGAACACAGCAATGCGAGTATCACTGCTTGGCGGCAGAAATAGGTACGGTGGTAGTACTTCCCAGGACGAGCTCTCACAAAGAGCTCTACTACTACTTTGGTAGAGAGTGGTGGTAGGGCTCTTTGTGGTACATGTCCTCCTAGGAAACCTCCTCTGAGGAAACGCATTTTTATATGCATTGGTGTAACCAGTAGCTAGTAGTAGAGCTTCTGAAAGCGCTCGTCTGGGGAAGTACTACCACCTTGTGTTGAGTCATTCTCAAAGACATTTACAAAGGGTCTGGGGCAAATTGGATGGAGCCCAGGTCCCACATTTTTTTTTAAACTTGCAATGATGGTACTTTGTTTGTTACAATACACTTACAATGCAGTTTTAAAAAATGTAACAATGTCTGTATAAAGCAGCGGGAATCATTAGTTTTTAGACATTTTACTTTGAAAAATGCGTCTTTTCTAATGTCGTTTATCGTATTTACAGGTGTTTATGTCAAAAAAAATACTTTATTTTGTGTTTTCGTGATTGTTAGTTACTACATAATATATTAATTAATAAAACCAACAAAAGTTATAAATAACAAAGTTAATCTATTAACTAAATGCATGCAAATCGGGATCTGAAATGCCCCAACGCCTTTACAGCAAAGTCTAGGGCCATTCTTAAAGCCATCTATAGATATAAAACAAAGTGTAGAGTCATTCTCAAAGATGTCTACAGATTTAGTGCATTGTTAGTGCAGATTAGTGAGCATTGGCGCTTTAGTGCACATAAGTGCATGCATAATTGTTAATAGCGTTCCAGTGTCGCTCGGTAAGGCTCACTGATTTCGGTTCGCTGAAGGTTGCCAAGCGTTCGAAAGCAAGCAAGCTTGTATGAGTTAGTGATCAACTCTGTTGACGGAGTTTTTAGGCCGCCTTAAGGCCTCCGTCGTGGCTTAAAGAATGCCCGGACCGACAGTCTGACGTGCCCTCAGAAGCACGGAAGTGCTCAGATATAAATGCCACTAACGGTCACCCATCCAAATAGTGACCGCGCAGAACGTCGCTTAACTTAAATAATCGGTAAAGATTGACTTAGCAAGCTGTGCCACGAGCGCTTCGAAAATTCCCAGATATTCATTTCATTTTTAGGGTTCCGAGGTGTTATTTCTAGGAGGAACCCTTCGAGGAGTAACTGATACCAGAACTTAGAGTACTTTCTTTGCCATCATCATTATTATTAGCCTGAAGAAGTTCACGGTCTTCTCATCAACGAGTCTTCTTCATTGACTTCAAATTCACATATAATAATATTGTACCGAAATACGACAGCCCTAACCAGTTTGATATAACAATAGCAATACAGATGACGTATTTGTCTGTTTGTCACTAATTAACGACAAGTATGTGCTTCAGAGGGATTATTGTACCAGCCATGGTAATGAGCTGTATTGTCAAACATTTCACTTAACTGTTACGTCATCATTTACGTAATCAATTACCTCTCTATTGGTTATCCTACCTTCTAAAGCTATCTGGTTGGCAACCCTAAAGGCTGTTTCCACTGCCACTGACAACCCTAGAAAGTAATTATTATTTTGACCTAGTGCATTGATGTACTTGGAAACTTAGGTCTAACTAATTAAGACCTAGGTACTCCAGACTTGGAGGTTTGATGTCCTGAGGTGGACAGTTTGCACTTTAGGATAGTCTATCAGTGTATAGCTGGTTCAGTTTTCTGGGTGATCATCCAATACTAATATTATAAACGCGATAGTTTGGATGTATGGATGTTTGTTACTCTTTCTCGCAAATACTACTGATCCGATTTGGATGAAACTTGGAATATATATTGTCCGTGACCTGGATTAACACATAGACTCCTTTTATTCCCGGAAAATCAACGGGATCTAACGGGACGCGAACGAAGTCGCGGGAGGAAGTAGTAACGATATTATTACCTCACTGAGTTTGAATCGGAGTTTTGTTTTTTGATCGAAATGCATATCGAGAAGCGACTTGGGAGATATTTTTTATGAAAACCCGATAAGCGCCTCTAGCGGCAGACTTGCAAAGTATTTTCCTCCATATAAAAACTGCGAGTTTCTCGTTTCTCGCTTGTCGCAAATCAACATAACAAAACTCGGACTATGGGCTCAGAGCATGTCCTCTGCGAACATCAGCAACCCTCACTTGTTACAAAATAAGTACTACCGATTGAGAGTGCGCGAGAAGGACGAGTACTACCCTCCGAGATACAGGTTTTTTAACTAGTTCGGAGTGTATTGCAAATCTGATTCGGCCACTAACTAATCTACTATATTTTGCTTTAGACACAAATAAAATCTACCTACCCGTACCTACTACCAAATAACAATGCTTCTAAAAGTACGGGAATAGTAATAGGAATAGGTACCTACCTGTAGGTCTCTCTTAAAACTAATGTATCTGTACCTACATAGTTGTAAGTGGTCTAATCTGTTTTTTCGGAAATAAAGAATTTGAATTTGAATTTGAAGTATACGTAAGTCAGTACAGTGAGTGATATAGCCGTTATTAATATTACCTGTGACTTTAACCAACGTGTACTGAGTTCGCTCCAAATTGGTTTAAGCGCCTTGTGTCAGCTATTATGTCAAGAAGTTGGGACAGTTTTTGGTTAGTAGTTAGACAACTAGACTTGTGAAGTTGTGAACTAGATTAATTAGTTGTTTTCAAGTGGGTAATGATGCAGTGTTTTGGGAGAAAGCTATTGATTTTTATATCAGTTTTTAACCAACTTCAAAAAAGGAAGAGGTTCTTAATTACGTAGTTTTTTTTTACTTTAAAAAACCATCATTTATGAATCGATTTAAAAATATGTGTATTTTTTTTATATAAATCTTCCCTTAAAATAAGCTTAAATCTTCCCTTATATGTAACGTCATCTCACCCCAATGAGATTTATCGAATGTTTCTCAACATAAGGCCCACACATAAGGTCACAGAAGTAACCAAGAACACGACAAACGAACCCCAACACATATTTTCGTTTGAGAATTGCACTCCCAATAGTAAGTGACATCCCTTGAAACTTTGTAAACTTTTCCTTATAAACCATGACCGCTATATGACGGCCGTAACTTAAATACTGCTCAGTAGAAGCAGAGTTGAAAGGCCACTATTGACAAATGTCAAAGAAAAGTTGTTTTTTTATGATATAAGTAATGGAACAAGCTGATAGCACACCTGATGTTAAGTAGTAACTTCTGCCTATAACAATGCATTACCTCACAGAGCAAGTCCAATGAGGACGTGCCCTGTAAGGCAATGCACTGCGTCCATCACTCTGAGACGTAAAGATCTTGAAGTCTCATGTGCCTGTAATTACACCGGCGCCCTTACCCTTCAAACCGGAACACAGCAATGCGATCATCACTGCTTGGGGGCAGAAATAGGTACGGTGGTAGTACTTCCCCGAACGAGCTCCGAAGATACGGAAAACGGTAGAGAATTAATTAAAAAAAAAATAACAGAAAGATGGTGGCATTGTATTCAAAAGGAACCTTAATACCAGGTGTTCCCAGCTACTGTAAGCCTCTTAAAATCTATTGGTATCTAGAATGTCTACGAAAATCGAACATTTAATGTGATGTCTGAATGTGTGTGGCCGATTTTTGTCATATTTTTATTTACAGTCAAAATAGCTACGAGTGAAGTTTGAATCCCAATTCAAACAAGCATTGTTTTTTTATCCGTATCTAAAAATACGAGTTGCGATTTGCGAGGGTATATACCCACCGTTAAGTGACGGCAGCCGCTTCTTAAAAACGCAACGCTTTACAAACTTGCTTCCTCACAAATACAGCTTCCGACGTGGCGTCAAAATACTTTATTGTGCATCTGGCTTCGTCTGGAAATTGCTGTGAAATTCAGCCATTTGCCACGTAATAGCATTTGACAACGGAGTATTACTTTGTGAGTCTGTATGTTGTTACATGGTTAGTGTAGTTGCATTTTTCCCCAAAAAGGAAAAAAAAGGATAAAATTAAGTGTTGCAGGTGACCATGGGCGGCCATCCCCACTGGTGGGAATTTCTCTTTTTTTTTAGAAATCCCACTATATGTTTGTGATCCCTATTAAAAGTATTTTAATATCTATATCTATGTATCTTATGTTATTATGTATTAGAAGTACTTTAGTATTTACAAAAAAAATGTATGTAAGTATTGTATCAGACATGGATCGAATCCACGACCCACAGCACGGAAGGCAGAGTTACTACCGACTGAGCCATGACGCCTGTCAAACACATCCTTAGCGACGTAGCTTAGCTCTACCCCCGTATCGTGAGCTCTGAACTACTTTCCTTGCCCAGCATAACCTCAAGCGACGTAGATATACGAAAACAATAAGTTTTTGACGGCAAAAAACGCGCTGAAACGCGCTAATGTCACTATTTAGTCACAGAATTCTTATGATTTAGTATGAAAACAGTTCAGAAAACCTGCCAGGCCATGAGACAATGATACCCCCACTGGTGGAAAAGTTCCCTTAATCATCATTCCCTTGCCCTTATCCCACGCTAGGTGGAGTCGGCACATGTTTTCTTCTTCCACTCATTCCTATCATTCGTCAACTCTGAATCTACTCCTCTCACATTCATATCCTCTTTCACACAATCTAACCACTTCTTCTTCGGCCTTCCTCTACTTGCATCCCCAGCAAAACTCAGAAAGTACCCTGAAATTGTACATCAAATGCTTCTATTTACAAACAAATGACACACAGTTCGATAATGTTAGTGAGTTCTATTTACATAAGCAGGCTGTGTTGTACTTATCGAGCAGGGCGGGTTGTGTAACAACTGATCGAGCTTGCATAAAGCTTATCGTATCCTGACACACTGCTGTTTAGAACGAGGAACTGTTATTATTATACAAGTAAATTTTTATTTGTGTAATATTTTTTGGTCATAAGGCGCAGTTAGATGAGGCGGCAGTGGGCAGGGAACTGGGCAGAGAAGTAAGCATGAGCCTAATCTAAACACGATCATGCCGCTGTGGATGCTCATGATGATGATGTGTTTCTATACTTATTTCGTTATGATATGTTTCCTAATTACTGTTTCTATTTTTATATTTTTGGTCTTTCGTTAGTTTTGCAACACTCTTATGTAATGTAGGTACTACTATATTGGCATACTTAACCTCGTTTCTTAGAATATTGATTGCCTAGATAACAGAAATGAATTGATTAACCGTTGAAATATTCAAAATACCAATCAGATTTTTATCTTAAGTAAAAAAATATACAAAACTCACTAATCAAGATGGCCTAATAGATAAAAGATAAGCGTTTCAATATCACCATAATATTTTTTATCTAATAAATAATTCAACACATTACATCTTATTATGTAAGTAATAGGTGTAAACGCCAAGACACCCAGCAGTGGTTACTGCTTAAAATCAGGTGGGTCATATGCTTGTTCCGTCATTATAGTACAAAACCTGTTCATCGCACAATGTTTTTTCAGCGGGAATCTATCCTACGACCTGCAGAATGAAAATTGGGAGTTTTTATTAGCTTGCTAAAGTTTTCATGTTACTCAGATGAATAAAAAAAGTCGGGTAGTTAGATAGAGAATAATTTAACCGACATCTTAACCTAGGGCTTCATCATCAACCTATATCGGTCCACTGCTGGACGTAGGTCCTAGGAAGATCTAATGAGCGGTGTAACCGTTATGCAGTGATACTACCGGACAATCATGAGATTACTTATCCTAATAGTATGAGATAATAGTTTCAGTATTATTTACTTAGTATTTTTGTAAATGCTAGACTTTCTTTTCAGTCCGTGTGTCACCTTATCAGACATTACGTGATTCAGCTCGTTCCGGGACGTAATCTAGCCTGTTGCCTAACCTCTGGTTATGTCAGTGCATCTGTCTCTTTCACACGCATTGGCAGTGTTATTGTGATCAGCTAACTCTTTCTCTCGGCTAATTTAAAAAATACTTACAATATGTACCTAATTTTTATTTTATTTACTGATTGAGGTATGTTTTGGGCTTAAATTCTGTCAACAAAGATTGGCCAAAATAAATCAGGGTGAAAAATGTCGAGCTCAAAAACATTGTAAGGAAGTCCAAAACAGTTTTTAAGCGAGATATCTCGAACAATTTACAAGACAAGAGTTTGAGGCCAAAAGAGAATTGTTCATTTGTCCCGCCAAAATAGCATTTGTAGAATAACTGAGAGCGATAACGGTACTAGCTCCCTTAGGATAGCTAGGTCAGTGAGAACAGCTAGTTCACTCTCTGCGTTTTGAATCAATGAATGAAAAGACCCTTTATTTATTGTGTATGTACTTACAATTAAATTAAATAAAAAAAAAACGCAAGAAAAAAGCGATTCTTTAAATTTGTTTCAAAAAAGATCTAAAACAAGTGAAAAATATTTCTTAATTTTGCTTGTAAATAAATATTATAGAAAGAAAGAAAGAAAGAAGAAAAATATTTATTTTGTTATTTTTTAAAATTTACAATGTTATAGTGATACTTAAAATTAATAAAATAACAAAAATGGCCACTACTCAGCATGGTGCCTGGGCAGGATATGTGAATATCCTGCCCAGGCGCTGGTTTTCAGTGGCGCCAGTTGTGTGCATGCCGTATGTTATGCTTATACGTATTATTTTGTTCGATTCTCAGAATATTCAGAATCTTAGGTTTGTCTGTACCTATAACTGTTAAGTGTCCGTGAATATTTATTTATTTATTTATAGATGTGGGCTATCTTAACTCCAGTCCAGCTATGACTCATGTCCCTCAGGACCGCTAAGTTATCTAGGTTTCTTCCACTGGCCAGACCAGTAATGGTGTTTTCTTGTCTGCCAAATTTATCTTGCTTTGTGCAAGAATCGTTTCGGTTAGTTTATTTAGATACATTATTTAGTGAAAGGAGCTGAGGTCAAAAAAAGTTGTAGATGTGGGGATTATCTATGTCTGATTCGATATAAAAAAAATGTTATTTACTATTAAAACGACAAGTGCTGCATACAGCTCAGTTGGCATTGGTATTGCTCTCTAGCCTTCTGTTCTGTGGTTGTTGGTTTGATCTTCGGCGAGAACTAATGTGTTTTTTCATGTAATCCTCATGAGTTTTCAAAACTTCGATGTAAGTCTATATTGTACATTGAAGTTTTGAAAACTCATGAGGATTAAAAAATTGTGGAAATTTCACACTAATACTACGTCGGTAGTCTCAAACTATGCAAAGTTTATATACCATAACGCAATTGTTTGTTCTCGCCGAAGATCATAGTAGAACATACAAAGTTTGAAGATCTTAGTGACCGATAAAAAAATGAGGATGAATGATAAAATCTTCTGGCAAAGACTATTTCGACGGGTGATCATAGCAGATGCAACAGTGCCAAAATATCGAAAGGCGACGTTTTTGGCACAAAACACTTAATTACCTAATTTAACTTGTCTAAATTGCTGGATTTTCAACAAACCCACAGACTAACTATTAATTTAAATGGACACGAATTCAAACAGCGGTATTAATTTCCATGCATACATTAAAATTAATCATTCATCGGGCGCAGGTAGGTCCTACGGGATTTAGGTTTACGCGACCGAATTGAAATGTCAATTTGTATTGTCATTCTGAAGTGACACAGATCTTTTGGTAACGATACAATTTCAGTAGTTGAGCCAAGCCTTAAACCAAGAAGTTGAAGTTAAGATTGCACACTACCAAATACTATAATATAATAGTGCTACTTCATACAGATAGAACTTTATTTTCATTGTCAAACTAATGTCATCTCAATAATAAAAAATGTAACTCTCTGCCATCGTCAGTATTTCTGGATCAATATACCTAACCTATGAATTTTCAAGAAAAGAGTGAATGGGTGGATTATGGCTAAGCGTGCTCCACCTTATAGGCTGTAGTACACTTACCATCAGGTGTGCGGCAGGCAAACGATCAGCAAAAAAAAGACAATTCTCTGCTGCACGCAGGTCTCTCCCAAGACGCGCCACTTAAGCCCGGTATTCAGCTGTTCTCATCGAGTGTTGTGTTACATTTAGCAGATTTTTAAACCACGTTTTCATAGGGTGATCCTAAACTGCGCATAACTAAACGTTTCCACTTAAGTATTCATTTATTCGAGTTCTACGGTAAATATAGCGTTATTTTTACCACAACAAAATCAATTTATCAACATCATAAAGTAATTGAGACATAAAATATTGTAGGTTGCTTCTAAATTTAGCCGGGTAATGATATTATAACGATATAAATTTACGAGGGTTCAGGGTTTGTGATGTTCAGGTGGAAGGCTTAGTCTGAAATTGTAGCGATAAATTGATAATGTTATTACATCAGTCAAAAGGCCTAGTACGAATTTTGGTGTGTAAATCTGGTGTAAAACGTCTGACGCCCAGCACACCAGTGTGCGTTGATTTGTATGGAGACACTGAGCGTACTCTTTGAGAAGCTTAACATGCGAGTACCGGCTTGGTATAGACCAAGCTGACAACCTCTTTTGTTTTTTCCTTATCTGTCTGTGTACTTTATTTGAGTGTATTTCCCCATACGAAATATGTAATTGAATAATTGTTGCTTTGTAAACCAATTTAATTGAACAAAATAAACTGCAAATTTTCGGTGTACAAAATAATTATGAGTTTTAGGAGCTATTAGAGGTTTAAATTTATTACAGCTACGCTAATACAAATTGCAATTATGGGAATAATTAGATCAATCCAGTTTTAGATACCCTTTTAATTAATAGAACATAGGCAGAGAGGACAGCTGGTACACTCGATGTATTACTTATTTAGTCGCGAGGACCCGACACTATTATGTTTTTTTTTATTATAGCTCATTCCATTGTAGGGTAAAAGGCTCCTCCCATTTTGTCTACGTTCGTAAGTCTTAGAGGTCAATCTTAAAAATGTCAGAAAGTATTCCGATATACCAAGCAGTGTTTTAGTCAGTCATTCGAGCCTGTAAGCTGATAACTACTGAAAAAAAACAAAGATTTTGTCACGAAATAGAACGAACACTGTCGTTCATCGTTCATTCATTCAATCTGCTCAGATCGGTTGCAGATCAATATGATGTCACGGTAATTTTAACTCAAAACAGTGTATTTTGGAATTTTTCTTCGATATTTTGGCTCAGAAGAGATATGTTCATAGTTAAAAAATTATATGATAAGTGAACAAGCTGTCTCACTAATCTGTGATTTAGATTTCATTTAAGTATCACACTGGTTGTTATTATTCTATGGACAAATTGCTATCGTGTTTATAGAAAATTGTGTTCTGTTTTCAATTTGTTGGTGTATCATAAATTAGTTGTGGAAAATAATCTCAAAATAAATCACAATGTTAAATAAATAAATAAATAATAAATGTTACACATTGTGTTGCCAAATGAAATTTTTGCGTAAGTAACTCCCGCTGCGCAAGAAAAAAAATATGGCTATTATTGTATCAAAATTTATTGTTCCAGCTGTTATTGGTTTATCCTTCTTGTTCCACTATTAGGAAAAAGCCGAAATATATAAAAATATACGATAAAAGTTCGTATCTTCGTCATTTCTCAAGTAAGAAACAAGATACAGAAATAAAATATGATAAAACTCTAAAACGATCTTGCTATCTAGAGCTTTTTCTGTTAAAAAATATTTATAATGCTCGTCCCAAAAATCAGAACTTACAAAAAAATAAAACAAGATAGCTATCTAGATTTTTGCAGCACTATAATAATGATAAAGATAAGATCATTTATTTGCAAAAACATGTGTAAATAAGGATGTTGTAGGTACATAATTTGGTGACATAAAATGTTTTTTTTATTTTTTATACTACAAGCAGATGGCCCACCTGATGTTAAGTGGTAACCATCACCTATAGCAAAACATTGCCTCGTAGTCATCGTGTTCGTGCCCTACGATGCACTGCCCCGCGTCCATCAACTTGAGGCAAACAGGTGTTAAGGTGCCTGTAATTACACCGATTTACGATTTTTTTTTAAATTTTTTTTGATCTTTCCGATTTTATGATTAGTTTAGTTATATTTATTATATTAATTAGGCATTCTTTTTAACTACATACGTTTTAACTTTCTTTTATTTATTATTTATGTTTTAGTTTAGTCTCACTCATGCTACAGTTTTACATTTTACTTGTGTTGCCAATAAATTATTTTTCTATTTCTATTTAAAAGAGCTTTTCTGCAAAAAAAAAAACTCTTTGCTAAAAATATCTATCTTAACCAAAATTATCTTGAAAAACGGCGATAAAACACAAAAAGGTTACTCTTATCTGTCACAAAACCACCTGTTTGATTTATCTCTTCCTTATATTTTTATCAGGATTCAGTGTCAACTTCGTTCTATCCTCGTCTTTGTTTCTTTTTCTGAATTTGTTATTCATTGACTATGAAAATATTAAAGAATACTCAGATTCTGCAATAATTATTTTTATAAGCATACTGAATTTAATAAATAGATGGACTAACTTTTTGGAGAGCAGGGTTTTTTGTATAGGAATATTGTGTCTAAGCATAGAATTCTTAGAATAAACATACAAGCAAACTTTCTTAAAAAAATACTTTTTTTATCGTGAAAAATAAACATGGTGGAATTAAGTTTATCATTATTAGGACTTTTTTGACATTTATATTTTTAATTTTTAACTAGAAATTTTCAGATGACAATTTAATACCTACCAATTTCTACAAAGAATAAGTATAAATCTTTTGTCATATAAAATTTCATCACTAGGCGGCAAGCTTCGAGCTTGTTAACCTAGTTCTAACTTAGGAGGATATTGTGTGCGCCCTGCAAAGGTCACGAGCAACATAGAAGATGTCGGACCTTTATAAATCTACGATATATCTAAGAATCGTGAAAGTACAGCTATAGTTTCATGTTCTTTTATGTTTGTGAACTAATAGTTTCACCATTAAAAGTTGGCGACACTGAGTTCTTTTGATCGTACATTCAATTGTTATGTTTCACGGTGAATTCGTTTCAATAGTGATATTTTTTTATCACTACTCAGTGATACAAAGTTTTGTATCATTAGTGATATAAAGTTTTGTATCATTAGTGATATAAATATTTGTATCATTAGTGATATAAAGTTTTGCATCATTAGTGATATACAATTTTGTATCACTAGTGATATAAAGTTTTAGATAAGTGGCAGGAATCTTATTTACTTGCCAAAGGACAGGACGGATCCTCAGTAGGTACCTACTTACGTTACAAAATATGGGTGTACTTACCTTACTAGATCTTAGTGGGTTTAGTGATAGGTATGTGGGTTTTTACGAACACGCCTTTTTTATAAACAAAAGGTAATCTTTGAGTCAGGGATTTCTAAGGATTGTCGTGAAGAGAACACGGTCAAATCTAGAAAATATCCTCTCTCATTCTGTACATTATTTTAAGAATGGTTAGAATTGGCGAAATTATGAAAATCATACGATATTATATTTGTTTACGATATTATGATAAGTAGTAGTTTAATTTTAGTAGATTATTTTGTTCCGTTCGCATCACCTGATTACAATGTTATCTTGTCAGTGTGGTGTGCATGTGCATGCGCTCGTTCGTTCGATATAGATTCCTACGAGAACCTAGTTTCTAGACAAACCTTACCTAGGCTTTAAGGCACTATTATGCTTATAATATGTGTAATACTTTATAAAAAAAAATAACAAAAAAAAAAACCAGTCTGGCTTGCATACTATGATATTTGTTTATTAACAGTAGTTTCATTTTGAACAGTAGTATGCACATTTGGTCACTTTGACGTTTCACCAATACCACACAATCAACGAACTTCTTCTTCTCTTCTTCTTCTCTTCAATAATGGCCTGTGTCCGTCATTTCGACAGACAATTTTGCCAATGTCAAGTGTTAAAATTGTAATAAATAAGTCAAGTCAAGTCATTTGTCAAGTCGGCTGTCGTTTGTTTTGAAAAGAAAATGGTGGATTTTCTCTCCAAAACCTAACACGAATTTTTACATTCAGAAAAACCACTTTACACACATTTATTCCAATGGCCCACACTTTATGTTACGACCTAAGTATTATTGGTTAAAATTCCACCAAAATTAAACAACAATACTCACAATAACACAAGAAAAACTATTAAAATAAAAGTGCTATGTGTCGTTTCAAAAAATGTCAAAACTCGTGTCCCAATCAACGAACAAACAAGCTGAAACTGAAACGTCAGTGCAACGGTAATGATATTGTGTACGGAAATGACGTCATAAACTAGTGATGTCATGGCGACGTCCAATAAATGTCTTGTTGAAATCCACCGGGATTTGGTAGTAATGGATGTTCGGCTCGGACGGCGGTTAATTCAATTATTTGGTTTTATATCAAGCATAGTTTTGCAGTGAAACCAGCAGTAACGGCAACAAACAAACAAAACAACAAACAAGCTTTGCTTAGTTTGGTCCTAGAAGGCGTTGTGTTAAGTGTCCGTGAATATTTAAAAAAAAAAAACATTACTTTCTAGTACTCACGTAAATGAGCAAAAGGTACACGTGGTCGATTACTTCAACCTATGTTGAGATAGATCATACCTGCAACAAAAAAATAGAAGTCAAATACGTCACTCATAAAATAGAAGAAAACGAGCGAGACACATGATTACCTAATTACCTAAAATTCTAATAAGTAGGTAACTAAATATAACCCTATTTTGACATAATATAAAAAGTCTGACCAATACATACAAAATAATTATTATTATTTACAAACCACTTTGAAAAACAGGCTTACATCCTGCTTACTAGGTATCGTAAACTTCTTCATTTGTAGCGCTGCTCGGACATCGCTCTCATTATTTACAGACAAATAAAAAAAAGACATTCAGATGGATGCTCTACCATCAGTAAAACTATGGATTTCATCAATTCTTCAATTCTCCCGCCAGAACCCAAGGAATTCCCGTCGATTTAGCCGAACCATCAGCGTAATCCGACCCGACAACTGTGATGGAATCTTCCCCATGGAGAGATTCTACCTCATTGAATAGCTTAAATATAACAAGCTTATTCACTGTGATGTTTATCTAGAGCTCTATCAACAAATATATAAATGCAAGTGCTTTATAAAATTGTGTTTGCTTAGCTATAGACGTCTATAAAGCTATACACAATTTTACAGTTTTTGCGATCTTCTTTTGGAGAAAAATCGTGTTTGCGGCAGGAAGTCACGAGCATTGTATCATGTCTGTCAGTTGTGGTAGTTATGATACAAAATTAACACCGTAGTCAGTATGTTACTTTACAAGATATAATACTCTCTTTTTGTCACCCTATATTTTGTATCCTGGAATCTGTATCGCGGGATATTCTGTCATGTCAATGGTATGATAACTTTACAAAAATCCCTTGTATGGAGTGTACCAGCTATTTGCTAATGCATTTAAGGGCAATTCGAGCCCATTGTCTAGAGTGCCGAGACAAATTGGAGGGAAAATTACAGGATATCCATAACCTGGAGACGTTATATCATTATCGCGTTACATCAGTCTGCGATGTTATAATACGAAATTAGAAGGAAGATTTAGGGGGTTGATGACGTTTTATTTAATTTAATAAGATTACTCAAAAAATTTTGGGTTTCCTTTCAAAATAAGAAACGTCGGGAACAAAATAGTGCGTTCACACTCAGCCCATGCCGCTGTCGGCATTAATGCCGCGATTAATTGCGGACTTATTGCCACAGCAAATTCGCCTTTATTCTTATTACGGGCATAAGCCGGGACAGAGGCATGATCGTGTTCACACTATTCTTATGCCCAGATGCCCATGTCCCGTGGACTGCGGCTGAGTCCGAAGGCACCAAAAAAGGCATCCTTGTTGAATGCAAAGATCGCACTCGCAGAGAACTTTGTCCAGCTGTAAACATATGTTTTTATCAGGCTATAATGATGATGATAGTGGTGTCAATTTCTTTGTTGCATTTTTTTTCCTCTAACTTAATTTTACAGGTCTATGTCATCTCAGTTTAGAAAAATGCGACAGCAGAATTGTCACCAGCGTAAATATACTAAGAGGAATCGAAACTAATTAGTACACAGGCTATATATGCTCAAAGCAACTAATCCGCAAGCGTAATCCCCCGGTAAATAGACATTATTCATGAATAGGCTATACACACACTAGCGGATCCAAGGGGGAGGGGCTAGGGGGCTTAACCCCCCCTGATAATAAATAAATAAATATTCTTGGAAATTACACACAACGCCCTCTAGTCTCAAACTAAGCAAAGCCTTCTAGTTTCCATAATACAATTATGTGAACTAGATGGCTGATGCTTATAATATTTTTTTTTCATAAATAGGTACATACCTAAATTAAATATAGCGTCCCCCCTCGTAATAAAGCTTTAACGCAAGTGTGGACTAGGATTTGTCAGACAAAACCCTAAATTGCAAGGTCTAAACCCCCCTGCCCCCCTAGGAAAAGAAAGTCCCTCCTAAACTGAAATTCTGAATCCACCACTGTAAATACAAACATGTGTACAAATTAGATGGTAAGTATGTATGCCTACTGTCCATTCATTGGGTAATAGATTACGTACGCGGTCATTTTGGTCATTTGGATCTACTATTATCCGAGGATTTTTTTAAAATAAATAATTATATTTCCCTGACTAGGATTACTTCTTCTTCTCTTCAGTAAATGGCCTGTGTCCGTCATTTCAATTTTGACACTTTGGACAAAAGTATAGGCATGCAGTGTCTAAAAACTAGATGGCGCTATTTCAAACAATGATTAACTTTTGACATTCTAAGTAAACTTTCACAACCGTGTTTACATTCGAATCAAAACCCTCAATTATAACCTAAAACTAACTTCAATTAATTCGTACCTGTTCCAATTTAAGCCCGGGTTATCTACAATCCATCCTAGTGGGATTACGTCACGTAGTGACTTAACCCTTAGACCCTGCACGGGGGTAAATTTGACCCCTGACATTGTGATACAGAAAGCTTATTGTGTAAGTTTAGATCATGATTCCGGTAAAGTTAAACTATTAAATAAGTAATAGGTACTAGACAAGTCTCCATTACATAGTTAGGTAGGTAAATACCTACAAAAATAATGACATAGAGTTATTTTATTTAGTGTATGAATATATGAAAATTGGTTACATTACAAAGAATCTCAGAAAACATACAAAGAATCTTAGAAAACAAAAACTTATTACTTACTTAACTATTTATTCATTTAAAATGTATAGTAATTTTTTACATTCGTTTTTTTTAATCAGCTTCCAAATTAATTATTTCGGTAAAGTTTATCAAAGTAGTCATAAATGGTTATCATTTAACCTCATTAGTAATGATAACCTCAGTACAACCTTTGAAGAAAAATAGTAATTATCACAATTCTGAATATTGAATACTAACGCCCACAAAATCTAATAAATCGTTTATATTAAAAAAAAAAAAAATTGTGCAATTCACACGTGGTAGAAGTGAAACCTTCAAAAACCAATATGCAGTACTTATTTAGTTAGAAAAGGTTCTATGCTCATGTTGCCTAAATCAGAACTAGATGGCGCTGCTAAGTTTGGTCGGATCCTAGAACGCGCTATCGAAGTGTTTTGCGTTTTGTGGGGGTGGAACTGTCGCTTTTTCGTTTCATCGACTTTCAAATCACAACGATGCTAAAGAAGTTTTCACTTCACAAATATTTGAAAGAGACCTAGGTATGTCCAATTTGTCCAACTATGAGATCTTCCGATACTGATAAGTTGACGAGCAAAACAAGCATCCTTGTTGTGTTCTTGTCTTTTGTCTACGTGTTGCTGCCCCAGTGTGCATTATGCTTTACGTCCTCACACTTTTTCTAAAGGTTATCTTAACCCGCGACCTGTCGGGGGTCACTCTGACCCCCTCATTAGCCAGATAGATGGCGCCGTCAGAGCATGTGTTCATTAATTTTTAGCGACCAAAGCAATATCAACCTTGTGCTGTGAGTCAGTAAGGTGCATATTGAACTTAGCCTTTGTAGTCTTATTAGGTTTTGGAGTGGCACTGTTACAATTTGTATAAAAGCTTGCAGAGAATCTTAAAATGACCTCTTTTTGTGTTGTGCCATTGTTTTTTTAGATAACCTATTTTAAGTAGATTAGTTTTTATGAATACCTAACACCACATTATTGGATAATAGGCCTTTCTTTAGTAGGTATAAGATACACAATGGAGAGTTTAAAATGACGCCAAAAATAATTTTTGTTGCGTTTCCAATCAGCGAAAAAAACAATTTTATCAGCGTTTCATAAAAAATCTGATAAAGTTTTTTATCTATCGAAACTTCAAATACCTAACAATAAGGTATGACAACAACCGGTAAATCTTTACCAATAAAAGTGTTTCACTGAAAAAACAGACAGCCATTTATTCAGGATTGCTAGTTGAAATAGTAACAAACACAATTCCCCCAGCTACCCGCCTCAGAGCAATCTAGTTAACGTCAGTGCCAATAAAAGAAATGCCAACAGCAACAAAACAATAAAGCCCTAAGTGCGCTTGATAAAAATTCCCGATCGGGGGCGTCGCGTCGTCGATAACTATGACGTGCCCTATCGCGTTTCATAAAACTGTGCTTTTTGCGATGCCTCAAGGTGCAGGCGATAGCGCTGACATTATTGACAACAGATTCAAGAATTTTCAAAACAGACACTTTTTTTAGTATACTTTTTTGACAGACTTTATTTTGAAACTGGCATTTTATTGAAGGATCGATGTTTATCTGTCACTTAATGACTTGACTTGACATCAAACCAAGAAGTTGAAGTTATATTATTACAATTAGGTATATCACTTGTATCACAAGCACATGAGACTTCAAGATCTTTACGTCTCAGAGTGATGGACGCAGTGCATTGCCTTACAGGGCACGTCCTCATTGGACTTGCTCTGTGAGGTAATGCATTGTTATAGGCAGAAGTTACCACTTAACATCAGGTGAGCTATCAGCTTGTTCCATTACTTTTATCATAAAAAAAATAAGAAATAAAAAAACTTGACATTGGCAAAATTTGTCTGTCGAAATGACGAACAGAGGCCATTAATGAAGAGAAAAAGAAGATGGAAGGTTTAAATGCAGCATTAGATGGAGCACGTTTAGCTACCTATACCTACTAACTTTATCGTTATCCACATAAAAAAAAAAAAAAAAAAATTTACACTTACCATCAGGTGTGCTGGCAGCCAAATGCTCAGCTATAGCTCATAAAAAAAATGGTATTCACCATTATGATCAGCATCAGATTGTGAAATTCCACTGGACATAAGGTTTCCATATAGAATTCCAGAATAAGCACTTTTAAACCCTCATCCATTGACTTCTCGCGATCTTAACACTTTGAGGTTGAGTCATGCATATTCCAAACTACAAGAAGTGACGGGCAAGACGGCCCGACATGTGTAAATTTGCCCGACATTCTCGTTCTGAAAGACCTAGTGATAGCGAACCAAGAAATGTTAAGAATTTCTTATCGTACAAGAGACCTATACTCGTATCAAGAAATCTAAAGGGATTTCTTCCGTACAAGGGTATCATAGGTAATCCTATATTTAATTTGCTTAGAACCGCTCTAACCTTGGGCTCAAGCATCCCCCTTACCTTCTGTCGGTACCTTACTGTTTCAATATCAATCAACATCCATAATCAAATCTGAAGGTTTCGGGTAACTCCATAATTCACTCTTTTATCGAATGAACTTTTCATTACTCTGGTTTGATGGATTTTCCATTATGGATATAAAAAAATATGAATTATGACGCTACAAGGTTACATACGACGTATTGTGAAGTCTTCTTCTTTTAAACCTATATGCCCTGTGTACGTCATTTCGATAGACAATTTTGCCAGTGTCAAGTGGTGAATTATAATAATTGATGTCAAGTCAAGTCT
Source organism: Eulithis prunata (assembly GCA_918843925.1). Lineage (NCBI taxonomy): Eukaryota > Metazoa > Arthropoda > Insecta > Lepidoptera > Geometridae > Eulithis > Eulithis prunata. The sequence goes on along the minus strand of OU974025.1, from coordinate 6,021,981 downwards.
ACGTCAAGTCGGCTGTCGTTTGTTTTGAAGAGAAAATGGTGAATTTTTTCTTGAAAACCTGAAAATGAAACAAAACATTTAATCAAAAAAAATTTGAAAACATTTAGAAAAATCACTTTACACACATCTATTCCAATGGCTCACACTTTATGTTACGACCTAAGTATTATTAGTTAAAATTCCACTAAAATTAAACAACAATACTCACAATAACACAAGAAAAACTATTAAATAAAAATGCTGTGTTGTTTCAAAAAATGTGAAAACTCGAATCCTATTGTGAAGTCTACACAGATAGTAAAGTATTCAGAGGGGTGATCACGAACAACAGACAGCTGTTTGACAGTCTCCTAGTCGCCGCGTTTTAAAATTCACCACTTGACACTGGCAAAATTGTCTGTCGAAATGACGGACACAGGCCGTATAGGGTAAAGAAGAAGAAGTACGTATTCAAATCATATTGCGCGTCAACGCCATGAGCCAGCTGGACGAGTTTTGACATTTTTTGAAACGACACATAGCACTTTTATTTTAATAGTTTTTCTTGTGTTATTGTGAGTATTGTTGTTTAATTTTGGTGGAATTTTAACCAATAATACTTAGGTCGTAACATAAAGTGTGAGCCATTGGAATAAATGTGTGTAAAGTGGTTTTTCTGAATGTGAAAATTCGTGTTAGGTTTTGAAGAGAAAATCCACCATTTTCTTTTCAAAACAAACGACAGCCGACTTGACAAATGACTTGACTTGACTTATATTATTACAATTATATCACTTGACATTGGCAAAATTGTCTGTCGAAATGACGGGCAGAGTCTATTAATGAAGAGAAGAAGAAGAACAACAGACAGCTGTTTGACAGTCGCCTAGTCGCCGCGTTACGTATTCAAATCATATTGCGCGTCAACGCCATGAGCCAGCTTGACTGTCAAACGTTGTAGCGTCACCGCGCAGTATTTCTCGTAAACACTAGCGTTACGATACGTTTACGATTGTCACATATAATCGAGATCAAGGTCTCGATTACAATAATATTATAATAGTACCTAGGTACTAAAGATGAAGCCACTTAGAACTACGAGTATTTTTCTGCTTTTTAGTGAATTGAAAAGCCCACGAAACTGACTGAACGAAAGAACAGAAAATTTGAAGAGCATTTTACCGTTCAAAAATAGAATCGTTCGCGAACATTCGATATCGTCCTTCGTAGAATGTACGAGAAAATACAATAACTCCATTAGACGCTCAAAGGGAAGTTGCTAGCGCAATAAAAACGTTACGGCTTAAACTAATTACGCCGGCACTCATGCGTAATCCGATAAACATGACGACAGGAGACGGAATAAAGATAGAATATTAGGTTTAATACTTTGAGAATATAAGAGAAGTCCACCCTTTGTAACAAATTTATAATTTTGTGCAATAAAGTATTAAATAATAATAATATACATTGCTGGCTTAAACCTATGTCTTTGCACGATTTTCTAACCAAATAAGCACACACAATGAACAGATAAACCAGATACACCAACTAGAGAATCGAAAACTAATCATAAGAGATTGACTTTTCTAAACAGAGACGTTCTCATGCATTTTTACGTTTTTCATACTCTAGCCTCAAAATAATCAATCTCGAGGTTTATAACCAAATATTTTACATAGAATATCATATGCTCTACCGATCGTAGAGCGTCAAGTTGGTTAGAAAGTCCAAATATAGTAAAACTAGTACCTACTTATCCAAATACCTTATAGAGAATCATATTATTTCAAACTTTTACAACAATAAACGGCTCTTCCGGAAGACCAGCGTTGGTCGCATGCTGACCGACACATGCTGAGGCACAGTCCGTTTTGCGACATCAGTTTATTTTTTAATTTAGTTTCATTTTTAATTTAATTTTGTACTTTTATGTTTCTTTGTCGCAAATAAATAATTTCTTTCTTTCTTTCTTTCTTTCAATACAATTAGAAGGGTTTAATAAATACCATGCACTGAATGGCGAAGCACCCCTACTGATCAGACTGACGTAACTCCCACATGGACTTCCTCAAACAGCATCTATTAACACGTCTTAATTTGTCCACACACGGATTACAGCATTTCCAACTGATTGAGAGCACAATGGCACGGTTGACGTGAGTACACCTACAATACGCATAGTATGCATGAGGTAATTACAGTTTTCATACATTTATCGAGTGTAAAATATGTGAGAGAGATCAAAAAAGTACCATCACAAGACCCGTTCGCGATGATTGCAAGTTAGTCTTCGTATTTGGGAAAACAAAAACCGATTTTTATTTTTATTTTATTTTATTTAGAATCACAAAATCCGATCGCGATAAAATACTAGTTTACACAAGAGTATAAAAAGAAAGATAGGAATTGCTATTAGTTTTGGTTTTATATTGGTTTTGATACGCCCTTGAGAAAAGCCAAGCAAAATAAAGAAGTGTTCAGAAGAACCAATTTCTCACAGTGCCAAGCGAGCGGATTTTCGTAAGCCTTCGGAAAAAATGTGTCTAAGTATCTAAGTCATTTTGGTGAGCTATTTTCGTGCCTGGCTTTTTTATGGCACAGTGACTAAAACGCTTACTTAAACTTCAATATAAGTGGTTATTATCACTTACTTAAAAGGGGTATTTTGATAAATGTATATATTTATTTTTATAAATTAAATTAACAATGTCTCTTGGCCCTACGAATGACAGGTTGAATTATATTACGGTAACTCATCGTTTAATAATGATTTTACTTATCTGCTCTAATCTGAAAAACAATCTTAATATTAAATTTTTTTGACCAACTGCTTGCCCTTACCTTATTTGTTATTGCTTAGTTTATTTATTTCTCGGCACGACAGCGTATCGTTAATAAAAGAGCATGAATTAAAAGATGTCTCTAACGTTGTACCAATTACTTTGTTACATAAAAAAAATTTTAGTTGGCACTGTCTTCTTGGGCGAAAATCTAACCAATATAGTGTCAAAAAAGAAAACAAAATACGGTCACGTTCAGATACTAAAAGGCTTTCAAAACGCCACATCATATGTCAAGGAAGACCACGACGATGAAAACAACAATAAGCACGCGTCAGTACGTCACATCCGCAAGCTGCCCAATTTCCCAAGGACAATTCCGAAGTAATTCGATTCATCCTCGATTCCTCGTGTCTCCGTAAATGAATAAGCAAGATACAGCGGGTTGATTTGCCCATTCATAGTATGAATTGGGCAATTTATGTGGGGTCGATTTGACCCCGGACCCGCGATTGTGGGGAAACTTTTGCGACCGCAGCGATAGGGTTAGGATATGTGGTTTTATTTATTTGGTGTGTGTTTAATGGAAATCGTTTGTTTGTGGGCATCAATCTAAAGGCTATCTTTAACTAAATTCAAATGCAGACCCTAGCACATATTTAGTGATTTATTTCTGTTTTAGGTCTAGATTCAGGGTTTTTGTCTGGCTCCGCAAGTATTAGGGAAATAGAAATATAGGTATTCCTAATTCTTAACTGAAGAGTTCTTGATTTTCTAGAACATGGCAAGTTTTGAAGATTTTTCTTAGGTTTTGAAATGTATACCTACTAATCTACTATGAACCAAATTCATGACTAGGCATTTCAGGAATTTGTTGCGTAAGACGGTCTCCTGCTTTTTGATAGCCCAAAAGCAGTACCAAGTTTTCAAGAGCAGAGTGAATAGGTATCTTCTAGGTAACCGTGCTATATCGTCGACCACGTCATTGCTTAACATCAGGTGAGATTGTGGTCAAACGGGTGCCTATATTGTATCAAAAAAAAAACACAACCCTATAATGAGGTTTTCATCCTTCATTGAAATCAGGGCGTCTACGAAAAACGATAAACGAAGATTCTTTAACAACATTTTGTGTATGCAAAGTGCCTTTCACGCCACGCAGTGTAACGTTCAATCTTCACCGATTATCTAAGTTAAGCGACGTTCTGCGCGGTCACTATTTGAATTGGTGACCGCTAGTGGCATTTACATCTGAGCGCTTCCGTGCTTTGGATGGCACGTTAAACTGTCGGTATCGGCTCTAGCAGTCGTTAAGCCATGACGGAGGCCTTAAGGCGGCCTAAAGACACCTTCACCAAAGTTGACCACTAACTCATACGAGCTTGCTTGTTAGTGTAACGTGGAACTTAAAATGATAATACGAACGGTTTACGTAGGTGGTAGCCGAGGTTGATGATGTAGGCGTGCAATATTCAAGACCTATGACATTTTCTTTTATCAAGTTTATATCACCGTCTAACTCTAGAAATCCCTCTGCCTACTCTCATGGGAAATGATGATAAGTTATTTTCCTTGCACCTTTTCACATGCACGCTCTGCTCACTACCTATTACCTTCTAGATTTTCTACTAGGAAGTGGATACCTACCTACTAGAAAATCTAGAAATACACAGAATGAGATCATAAACTTACCTTATTTTCTAGTACTTAAAATAAATAAATATTCACAGACACTTAACACAACGCCTTCTAGTCCCAAACTAAGCAAAGCTTGTACTATGGAAACTAGATGGCTGATAGAATACATACATACATTTTTTTTTGTAAATACATACTTATAATACATAGAAACACCCAGACACAGAACAAACATCTATGTTTACAACACACAAATGTTACACTTATAAATACAGATTTTTAGAGGCAGTCTTTTTTTTTTAATACAGCTAAATGCGCTCGTGGCGTGGCTTGCTTAGTCAATCTTCACAGATTTATCTAAATTAACTCGATGAACTCTTGCATATGAAGCTCTACTGAAACCTGAAACCCCGTATGCACCTGAAAAGGCTCTACACCAGCAGTGCGACATTTTCCATCTAATAAAATAGTCGATACGGTCCGGTCAAAGGCGGAATACACCCAGTTTTATGACCCTCGTAAACGTATACCAATACTCGGCTGTGGTATTCAATACGACTAGGTATATACAGTACTAGCCGTCGCCCGCGGCGTTGCACGCGTTCTACCCTTTAGTGTGTGACGTTTCAAAATTCCTTTCTTAGTGCACCCCTACACTATAAAAGGATACTACCCTCCAAATTTCATACCTCTAGGACTTATAGTTTAGGCTGTGCGTTGATTCTGAGTCAGCTTCAAAAGAGTTTTATATATTTAGAAGAAGAAGAAGATATTTATTTACTAATGCTAGGACCACACTTCCTATGTCCATAATTATGAAAACACTTAGGTGTAGCCCTGATTGGCATTCCACGGAAGGGGTGTTATAAGTTTGACGGTGTTGTATGTCTGTCTGTTTGTCTGTGCCCTCGTATCTAAGGCTCCGATTTGAATGTGGTTTATGTAAGAACTAGCTGATACCCGCGAGTTCTTACGCGTGTGAAACTTTCCGCCAAAATATCTGTCAACCAGCATACTATGAACCTCGTATCAAATGGCAGCTTTTTGTTTAGAAAGTTCAAGCTGTATCTAAGAATCCACGTCTTTGATTTTTCAATATATGTATAGCCTAAGTTTCAATCCGGAAAAAGGGCTTCCGAATGGTATAAGTTTCGTTGAAATTGGTCCAGTAGTTAAGGCGTGACCCGCGAACAAAAAAAAAAGACAAACTAAATTTTTGGAATCGGTATCGGATTTGCATATTTAGTTTATCCATAATATCTTTAATTTTACTTGTCGGCTTTTTTACAGTTTTGTAATAGTATAGATAGATAGATATATGTAAAGATAGATAGATATATATAAAGCAATAATAGATGACATGTACTTCAACATAGCGTCAAGTTAAAACTAGTTTTAAAGCTATTTTTAACGTGGCATATGTTTCTGAAGGCGTGTTGTTGTTAACAGCTTCCGTTGAGTTATCGTTCAAGCTATAAAGTGCAAGTGTGACGACTTTAGATGTCAAGTCACATAACACATTAAAACTCGTACTCGGTTCTATCTGTCTATCTATATTATACTTACTATCTTCTTCTTCTTCTAAGTGTATAAAACTCTTTTGAAGCTGACTGACAATCAACGCACAGCCTAAACTATAAGTCCTAGGGCCGAATACTGAAACGTCACTCAAACTTAAAAACCACTTAAAATTGCTCTGCCTCTCTTTGACATTACTCATTGGTAAGAGATGGCAATAATCATTTGAGTATTCAGCCGCTAGAAGTATGAAATTTGGAAGGTAGTATCCTTATATAATCTAAGGGTGCACTAAGAAAGGAATTTTGTAAAGTCGCATCCTAAAGGGTCTAGTATTATTATAAAACTGTAAAAACCCCAAAAACTAAAATTAAAGATATGGATAAATTAAATAATGCAGATCTACTAAACCAACGATTCTGATTCTGACAATCGAGTTTGTTTGTTTGTCTGTTTATCTGTTTGTTTAGAACTAACGACAAACTACGGGTAGCGCAAAAAATCTACTAGCGATGATCTTTGATCTGAAATCAATACCAAATAAAGAAATCTATGCTCTATCAATAACCACTAAGGTACATTATCCATTGATGTCAAGTTCTTTTCTACTTTCACTAGTAGGCCAATGTCATCGTTTCTGACACAAACGTTACGCAATGCCTTGATCACGGATAAATGTGACAACTACATACACTGCGCGGTGACACTACAACGGTTGGCAGTCGAGCTGGCATTGACGCGCAATGTAACTCGAATACGTCACCGCGGCGACTGTCAGATATTTTCATGATAGAGCTCTACCGATTAGCACGTGGAACGCGTTCCAATTTTAAATTCAAATTAGAGTTTGCTTTTGTTTATTGTTTTTTTTTCTTTGTGATAAGTTACTTTTTGCGATCTTTGTTTTTAATTTTGTTAGTATTTTTTTCTTTTTTAAATAAAAGTTTTTTAATTAAAAAGGAATAAAGAAAAGAATGTAGAGTAAATAGGTCAAAAATGAACATTAGCCTGATAGGCGCAGATAAGCGCAATGACCCTAGTTATACGACACACTAACACGCGATGCCAACTTTACCTACGGTACCTACCTACCTAAGTACTGTACAAAGTAAGTTGTCAAAATGTAGGACTTAACTTTTTTTTAACCCTGGCTTTGATGGCCTGGTGAAAAGTACCCTTATACTTAAAAATATTACTCAGTCACGGAAGAAAGTGAACGACTGGTTCAAAATTGGTTTTTAAAAAAAAATTTATAACGCGGACTTCTTGCTGATATGATGATGAGGTTTTCTTCTCAGTTTTAACCTTAATTTTATTTTATTCACAAAGAAAATTACAACTAATACGGTATTTACAATATTTACAAAAGCAGTTGAGCTATCTACAAACCGTGGCAAACGATTTATAGGTAGCTCAACTGGTCCAAATCAGTACCAATCGGAAGCGTGCCCAAGACATCTTAATTACAAGTTCATCTAAATCCCGGCATTACAATACAAATTAACCCTATACTGGAAAATAGGGACAATAATGATTTTGAGGCCAAAAATAATGTACCTAATTTCTTTCGAAGTTCTAATTGTTTCCTTGAACCACTTCTTACTTATTATCAAAACTCATTCTGAAAATAAAAACACAATCAAGCACCTTTTAACGCCTAATACAAACTTGAGTAATGACTCAGGTAACAACTAAAAGTAATCTGTTACGTCATCTGTACTTCGGGGTGTAAGGAGAATGGGGTGAAACAAAAAGGGGTGAATGGGTGTGTTGTAAAGTCTTATTTACAACTAGGCTTTCTTCAAATTTTTACGACTCGAACGTGGATAAGGAAAATGTAGAGGTGGTATAAATCAAATGGAAGACTTTTGTGGTGTAGTGGCTGTCTGTGACGTCAGGTGCGGGTCTGATTCACGCAGCAGACAATTATTTACAAAATAGTCGTCAAAACACATTGTTTGGTTTTATAGTGGTTTTATTAGAGAACACGAAAATATTTCTTTGTATGGTTTAATAAAATGTTTAGTTAATAAATGTTTTTGGGAGTTTTATTGCTTAAGTATGCTATTTTTTAATTAAATTAGGTAGCTACTTCAATAAAGTACTTCTCTTCAAGAGTACATACTATTTTGAAAATAATGTTGAAAGGCTGTTAAAGTGAAAATATTAAATTGATGTGACCCGAAGGGGTTAAGTAGGTACCTACTTAACGTACTGTTTTCCTACAAAGGGAAATATTGGGACAACTCTCTTAATTTTTGTAAATATTGAAGATCATAAAATAAAATAAAAATATTTATTTTTGTTACTTAATTTAATTCAAAAATATAATCTTAACATTTAAGTTATTTCTTATTTTGATTGACAAACAAACGTAGCAATTAAGACTAACGAGTTCGAAATTCGAATTTAAATTTCAATTACAGCCATTTGAGCGCCAAGATAGCGTAATCATCCGCCAATCAGAGATGGAGATAGTCGCGTAGTTCGCCAATCGGAGTTGTGAAATGATTACTGAATATTAAATTAAAGCGTACTTTGGAAATGCTATCGAAGTAGAGGTTAAAGGGTTAAGTAGTTATGTGATTAATTGTGGACTAGTGAAATAAAGTAGGTAGTTTTGACAGCTGTCATTTATACATAGGTATATTTGCTTAAATTTCTTGATACTTTAGACCGTTTGGGGTGTTTAAGGGTTAAGCCAAAGATATTTTTCCAAAGTATATAAAGTCGGGTTGCATTGCAAGGCGAAATTTTCTAACACTATTTGCGAATAATAATCATTACTTTCGAAAAAAAAAAGTTAAACTTTTATGTACTTAATGTAAATAAAATACTAACCTAACCCAATGATTCAAAATAATCAATGAGATTTATTCAAAGCTTTTTGACTTTGACTTTGACTCATGTATACTTTACTCACATGATATGTAATTATTATTAGATAATAATATAGTGGGGTGTGTGGACTATATAAATAAAAAATTAAATAAATATACCATACTTATTTGAAGTAGGTATATTTAGGTAATTTGATGATAAGAGCTTTGGCCTGATTCAACCTTGGGTTCAAAGTAATTCACCGAATCGACCATTGACATCCAAAATTGTTGAGCGATTATCGGTTCAAGGATCAAGATCCACAAACTTTTTAACCACGCGAAAATAAACTCTATCACATAGAGATAAAGTGCCTAAAATTTGCTATTTTATCGTCGGAAATGCTTCGAAGTTTTTCTCAGTGCGTCAACCTGTAACAACGTATCTAAGTCGTTTTTTGTTTGTTAAAATGTCACGGTTCGTTGTTCGTATGTTATAACAACCATATAACAATCAGTAAAAAAACGTAAGTGATTACGATTACGCGGCTTCGCCCGCGGCGTTGCTCGCGTTCTACCCTTTAGAGTGTGACGTTTCAAAATTCCTTTCTTAGTGCACCCCTACACTATATAAGGATACTACCCTCCAAATTTCATACCTCTAGGACTTATAGTTTAGGCTGTGCGCTGATTCTCTGTCAGCTTCAAAAGAGTTTTATATATATTGATGATGATGATGATAAAAAAAAACACAAAAAAAGTTATTATAAATGTCATAGAAATTGCATTGTGTGCCTTGCGTGAATCCACGTAGCTCACTAAAGGTTAAATTCATAGTTTTTTACTAAATCGGTCCAGCAGTTACGTTGTGATGGAGCCCAGAGCCAGCAGTCGGAGTTTTGTTTTGTTGAATGTAACGCATATCGAGAAGCGACTTGCGAGATATTTTGTATGAAAGTCCGATAAGCGCCCCTAGCGGGAGGTTTGAGAACTATTTTTCTTCGTAAAAAAACTGCGAGTTTCTCGATTCTCGCTTGTCGCAAATCAACATAACAAAACTCAGACTACGAGCTCTGAACTAAAACTACCAAACTTTCTTTGTAAATTTTGTAATATCGCAACCAAAAGTCAAAATCTGAGGCATTTACCCAACTTTACCTCAACCCCGGTGTAATTATAGCAGGGTTGTCACTGTTCGTACCGGCCATCCTTCAATTAAGATCCCCGAGGAGTTTCGTGACATGACAACCCTGACCTTTTAGGTACCTACGTGGTATCGCAGATTCTTGGGCAATTTCCTACAAAAGCGACTTTCTGTGACCTTGTTCAAGCAGTTCAAAGGATTTTTCCACTAGTAACATTATATAGTAGTTCAGTATCACAGAAAAAAAGAATAGCACAAAAGCAATCTAACTTCTTTCGAAAAAGAATTTTTTTTTTTTAAAAGGTTTGAAATTCGGTAAGGTAAGTATGTTTGAAAATAGATGGCGCTGCTGGAATGTCCATAAATACTTTTTTATTTTATGCCCTTTATCACACTCTAGAGTTAGAATATAGTTTTTTTTTATTGACCAATTATGTTTTTTTATGTAAAGAAAATAAATATAGACAGTTTTTTTTTTTTAAATTTTGTTTTGGCACTGGAGGCTTTTCCTTTTGCCAAGTCTTTTTCGGTTTTCACTTTTTGTTGTAAATATTGACAGTTGTAAGAACGTGTTACCAGTTAATTGCATATTGTCAAATTTTACCTACTATCATGTACCTAAGTAGGTAGGTACTGATACCTAGCTAGGACGTACTTGTACGGAAATAGTGTGTGAACTAACGAATTACGAAAACATTATGTAAAATTATTCACATTCCTCATTCTATTTCTATCCGTGGCGCCACTCAAACTATTCCTAACAAAATCTATTTCCATTAGATTTTCCAGTTCCGCGTACTCTGAAAATAGAATTTGAAGAACTAATCTATAGGTAAATGATTGGTTTGTATTAGTACAGTTAACATCAAAAGCTCTATCGTTGTGATTGCTCAAAGTTCCAAAATGTGAATAAAATTAGACAGGATTTTTGAATAAAAAATCCTATTTTTATATAATTTTAGATTAGATAGATAGATAATGCTTTATTGTACACTAGGATTAGGTGCGTACAAATCTTAAAACTAACTTTGTATAGTACGATAGGCGGCCTTATCGCTGAAAGCGATTTATTCCAGGCAACCGTAGCATGGAAAGTAACAAGCGGAGCGGTAACGGAAGAACTTTTAATTTAAATTTATTCGCTCACGGCCTTGCCAAGCGCCTTTATAAAAATTAATAAGATGGACATTTTACATAGCGCCATTTTTATTCTTAACAATGCAAATCTGCCTAAAATTTGTAAATTGATTTTAACATATTTTTTTGTACTCTGTAACTGCAGAAAGCAGATTTGCCAACTGAGGATACGAGAAAAATGGTAATGAGTTTTGAAAAAAAAAAGTTTTATCTTTGAACATTATTTTTACCTTTATGAAATGTGCAATGTTTTTACTTCAGTTTCAAATGATTTCGGTATGATGTCTAATGTTTTAAACTCCGTTGCTAAGTGGGCCAGCCGGTGGGCTCGATGGGAATAACCCCTATTTTCACTAAGGTCAAAATACATTACTTAAGTACTTAATTTGAAATAGGTAGTTTCCAATGAGGTCACAATTAAAATTCTACAACAATATTTTTCATATAAACTAGTGTCGTGATACACGATTCGACGTTAGTATGTATTAGACATTAGCAACCATATCATTACAATAAATGTCGATGTGTCGGCTTGTCACGCTCCGGGTCAATGAACTGAGTGATCAATAATCATGAAACTACGTAATTTTGTAAAAATCTATTGGTGCACAAAAGTGGAATAGCGTACGTGCGAAAGTTCTTGGTGCTCATCTTTAGGCGCGCAAAAGTGGAATGCTTCAAAAAGTATACATACAAAGATGAATAAAAACTCTATATGTGACTATCTATAACTCTAGCCCCCTATCTTATAAAAAGTTTGAGTTGACATTATGTCCTGATTACGTATGGTAAACAAGACATAATGTCTACTCTAACTTTTTATAAGATAGACCATAGGTATATGTGACAACCTAAAAAAAACAAAAATATGTGACAATCTATCATCCTAAAAAACCATTGGAATTAAAAATGGATTAACCTCATCATCATTATCATGAGAGGCTTAAAAAAGGTATGAACGAATAACCTGCCCGCTACATTCGTTCATTCCCGTTCATTCCACTAGGTTGTCACACTGATGAAGCGAATGACACGATTTCAACATAACTTCCCGTTCATCTACAAAAACCCATTTGAATGAAAAGTCCCGTTGACTTGTAGTTTTTAACAGACTTAAAAAAAGGAGGAGGTTCTCAATTTGGTTTTATTTTTATCAGTAGTTTGGCAGTTTAATACGTGTAACTGGAAAAAAACACGTCATCCACGTACACGACATTGCGTATTTTGCTTTTCTGTGGTGTTTACGATTAATAGAACAGTCCCAATGAACTGCTATCATCATCATCATTTGATGATGAAGGCGTATCAAATTGAAGTCATTTTTTCCAGTTTTTTAAACTTAGAAATTATGTTTATTCCATCAGATTTATTTCCTTTCAATGTAGAGTGTTTTATCTCGCAACGGAATCTCATATTTACATCTCGTTCATAAAACATTTTCAACTTGCTCGTGCTACAGAACTTGTAGTAATGATTAACGAGAGTTGCCAACTTCGCCATGTGAAATACGTACTACTAGCAAAAACACATGTGTTGCCATCCAAAGAAACTCTGAGGGTAAAGTTTTGGCCTTTAGAAAGCGGGCATTGCATAAAATGATGTCTTGAATTTTTTGGATATACCTAGTCAAAAAGATAAATAATAAATAAATAAATATTCATTAACACGTAACACAACGCCTTCTAGTCCCAAACTAAGCAAAGCTTGTACGATGTAAACTAGATACATTTAGATCCAAAGGACGATTAGGATCTCCGTCATTATTGAGGGATCCTATACTCAAGAGCAAGTTCAAAATTAGGCAGGAAAATGTTAAAAGATTATTAGAATTCAGAGCACTAATCCAAAAATTTGTAAAACCTAAGATACGGGGGTTATAGCCGAAAAACAGTAGGTACTTACGACAAAACAAGGAATTAGGAAGCGACCCCTAGTCAAGTCATGTAACAAGGGGACAAGCCTTGTCACATGACTTGACTTGGCTGATTACTATGTCATTATTATTTCAAATACATCACTTGACACTGGCATAATTGACGAAATGACGAACAGAGGAAAAAGTGAAAAAAGTGAAGCGTAGTGAACAAAAAAGTGTCAACAAAAAAGACTTGGCAAAAGGACAAGCCTCCAGTGCTAGAAAAAAAGGCCATAAGTATAAGAAGAAGAAGCACCGATGCAAACCAAATCGCTGGAACTCAATGTTAGTATACTAACATTACTAGTATACTAATATAATTTGTTCGAAAATAAATTCTTATCATTATTTTTAGAGATAATGTAACAAACCTAGTGCTCTGGTTGGCTGCCCTTCAGACAGAAGACCCTGTGATCTTGACGTCACAGTTCAAGGTCTGTGATCTACAATAACGTGATATTTGATACCTATTTTATACAAAAATGTTCAGTAAAACGTGTAAAAACTCAAAACAAATTATTTTGCTCATAGTATTTTGTGATAGCCCTAACAAATCAATAATTTACGTACCTACCTTCCGGACGCAGTAACTGATTTAGGGTTACCAAAACGTATGCACGTATGCATATTTTTTTTTATTACCTACCTAAAATTATGAAATATTTTTAATAATCTATTGCATTTACTTATATTTAACCCTGTGACAAAGAGACAAAGAGAGAATTTATTATTATTATTATTATTATTATTATTATTTTTTTTTGACACTTGACACAACGCCTTCTAGTCCCAAACTAAGCAAAGCTTGTACGATGGAAACTAGATGGCTGATAGAATACATACATACATTTTGTTTTGTAAATACATACTTATAATACATAGAAACACCCAGACACAGAACAAACATCTATGTTTACAACACACAAATGTTTGTTCTCGGTGGGGATCGAACCCACGACCCACAGCACGGAAGGCAGAGCTACTACCGACTGAGCCATGACGCCTGTCAAAGTTAGTAGCTTATACCTAATAACATTTTTAGTTGAACGATCCTGTGACATACAAAAGGATAGATAAAATTAGGGTTTATTTAGCTTTCATGAAATGTTATTTCGTAGTATGAAACTCTTAGAATGAAGTTCGTTCTTCGAAGATTAATTTTGATGTTATCATTAAATATAAATAATATAGGGTAGGTAATTTTGAAAGGAAAATATTCTTGTAAATATATAAAACTCTTTTGAAGCTGACTTAGAATCAACGCACAGCCTAAACTATAAGTCCTAGAAGTATGAAATTTGGAAGGTAGTATCCTTACATAGTGTAGGGGTGCACTAAGAAAGGAATTTTGAAAAGTCGCACCCTAAAGGGTCTAAATTTATGATCAAAGATTTTAACCAAATAATGCGTATGTTGCTACCACGTGAGCAAAGCCGCGGGCGACAGCTAGTGATAAATAAATACATAAATTTTGTGTGGCGGATGGTTTTCAACAGTCTTGTAAAGATCTTTTGTGTAATATTCTATTTTAGGAGATCTAGGCTAAGCCTGACTGTTATAACAATATTCAATTCATTCATATTAGAATAATGAATATTAATGGTACTATTACTCGTTAACAATACAATTCGATTAGCGATTGAATTATAATATCTAAATTGAAATTGATATATATCTGTGCTACAAGGTTTACGACTTTATTAATGTACCAACTTAATAGTGCCGCCAAGCAGCGATGCCCGCATTGCTGTGTTCCGGTTTGAAGGGTAAGGGCGCCGGTGTAATTACAGGCACATGAGACTTCAAGATCTTTACGTCTCAGAGTGATGGACGCAGTGCATTGCCTTACAGGGCACGTCTTCATTGGACTTGCTCTGTGAGGTAATGCATTGTTATAGGCAAAAGTTACTACTTAACATCAGGTGAGCTATCAGCTTGTTCCATTACTTATATCATAAAAAAAAAAAAAAGTTTTATTGTAGAGCTCAAAGTAGAGCTCTTTGTTAAAGAGTCCTGGGTAGTACCACCAGTGGGGCAGTCCACAAAAATATCAGTCACCAGCATGCGATGAACCTCGTAGCAAATGGCTGCTTTTGGTTTATAGAGTTCAAGCTTTATCTAAGAATCCACGTCTTTGATTTCAATAAAATATAGCCTATGTTTCAATCCGGTAAAAGGGCCTCCGAATGGTATAAGTGTCGTTGATATTGGTCCAGAACAAACAAACAGATAAACAGACAAACTCAATTTTTGGAATCAGAATCGTTTATATATAGTAGATCTGCATATTTCGTTTATCCATATAATTTAACTTTAGTTTTTGGCTTTTTCAGTTTTATAATAGTTTGTTTTATAATTACTTATTGTTTTACTGATTTGGACCAGTTGAGCTATCTATAAATCGTTTGCAACGGTTTGTAGATGGCTCAACTGTTTCATGTGTATTTTGTAAATATTGTGAATATTGTAAATACTGTATTAGTTGTAATTTTCTTTGTTAATAAATGAAGTTATGTTTAAAAAAAAAAAAGTTTTATAATAATATGATCTGTGGTATAGATGACTTTTTGTAGGTAGTATTTCTAAATATCATAAAGTATTTCTGAGTCTGTTAGACGTTTTTTCATTGATAAATGATGATTTTATGCTTCTATTATTACTCTAATTGCATGTTTATAATTATCAGAGTACAATGTGTTAGACAATGGATTATAAATAACTATAAAGTAGGCGTTACAGTGACCTATTTACATCTGTTTGTTTCAATGTTAGTGCTCGTAAGTTAATCAAGTGTTATTACTTCAATTTGAATCATAACCAAACTTATGATTATACTAGCCGTTGCCCGCGGCGTTGCCCGCGTTCTAGACCCTAAAGGGTGCGACTTTTCAAAATTCCTTTCTTAGTGCACCCCTACACTATATAAGGATAATATACCCTCAAAATTTCATACCTCTAGGACTTACAGTTTAGGCTGTGCGTTGATTCTCTGTCAGCTTCGAAAAAGTTTTACATTATATTGATAAGTCGCGGGCGGAATCTAGTATAAAAATAATGGGTGCATTAAGTCTACCATGCATGTCTTAATTCACCTAGGTATCATCTGAGTGAATAAAGTCTACTAAATAGTGTACTTAATGCACCCAGAAATGACCTCGGTGAATCAAGTCTACTAAAAGTGTAGTTAGTGCACCCGGGGGATTTACCCCCGGCGAATTAAGTATACCGCCCCGAATAATTAAGTACGATACTCCATACGATGACCTGCAACAAATGGCATTGCCTCGAAGAAAAAATATAATTTCGCTACTTCCGAGCTGGCAGTAGATAAATGAATATAATTTCCTCTTCCTGTGCTGATGAGGAAGCTACACTGGAGAGTGTGGCGCGATTGTTAGCGACTGTATAAGCCCAAAAATGAGTTTTTTTCCCCAAAAACCACAAAACTACGATGGGCTCAAAAATGACAGAGTTGATTTCTTTTCCAGAGAAAAAGCAAGAGTAAATGCAAGAGTTAAATATTATTATTACAAACTGGAATTCCAAATATAAAAATCTTATAGAAATGCATTTAGCCATTTTCTTACGCAAAAAAAACAAACCACTGCGAGAAAATCTAGAAAATCTTCCATAAAATCTACTTCGAAAACTCATTATGACACACAACGCCGCTATGCAACGCATTCATCTGCTCAAATGTCTTAGTTTCTTTGTTTATAGAATGAGGATTAGGTCTGATGGTCTGCTGTTTTGCTAGTCGGCTGATTGTAACGTGTTAAAATCGCTAACACTCGGACCATACCCCACGGCGAGTGCTGCATCTCGCGAGTCATGCCACTCGATCACATCTCACCTAACTGGCTGTCGGTGGTACTCCGTAATTTTTTCCAGGGCGCTACTTCAACTTTTGGTCTAAGTTACACGCTGTAGCGTTAACAGTTGTACCATTTTATGTTATTATGTCTGGGGTGTGTTTTTTGTGTGTATGTAAAATAAATTTTCTATCATTTTCAGACTTCATGGCAGGTTTTTGCATATTTGAAATCGTTTTGAAGCCTTCATACACACAAATTTGTGAATGAAAACTATGGGTATGTTACTGCTATGGTATTTACAAATCTATGTTAGTCTATGGTATAAATTGTGTGAAGTCAAAAAACAAAGCTAAAATCTTCGATCGTGTGGAGTCGGTGAAAGGACAAAGTTTAAATCCTCGAAATCTATGCGGGAGGCGTGAAGGAGGCCTACGTTCAGCGAGGGCTTCGTCAAATTGATTAATCATGATGATCAAGTTAACCTATTAATGCTAGATAACCAGTAAATCCACCAATATGTAGCATTGCGTGAAAAACTGATAAGATGAAACATGGAATTTTCACGGTGTTTACTACCAATTTTCACATTACAATATCTGTTATACTACTTTTCTGTGCCTAGTACGTATAGTGTACCTATGTACACTATAAACCAAAGAATACCATAAGCACCCATAAGCAAGTTTTTTTCTAGAAACTAAACTTTCGTTTTACTAAATCCCGTCCGTCTATAACTCGCACCATCCAAAAAGGATTTGCGGCGTAAATTATTTTCTTTATGCGCGAACGTAATGTGTCTTGTAATTTCGCGATAAGCAGCGACTGCGCTGGCGAGATAACGAGGAAGCCTTTGATAGATGATGAGGGGGTTCCAGGAGTCAATCAGTTTGCTATCGATATCATTTTCATGACTTTCATTTTCATTATTAGTAAGGCATTTTAAAGATTTCGTCCGGGGATGTACCGTCGTACCTTTTTCTGCCGCCAAGCTCAGTGATGCTCGCATTGCTGTGTTACGATGTGAAGGGTATGGATGCTTATGCCATTACTAGCCGTCGCCCGCGGCGTTGCTCGCGTTCTACCCTTTAGAGTGTGACGTTTCAAAATTACTTTCTTAGTGCGCCCCTACACTATATAAGGAACCTACCCTCCAAATTTCATACCTCTAGGACTTATGGTTTAGGCTGTGCGTTGATTCTCTGTCAGCTTCAAAAGAGTTTTATATATATTGATTGATGATGATTATGATTACTACACGTGTTATTCATCAGCACTAAAAAAACACCGGATGATGATACTGGAAGCGGTCAGCATCTGGTACGTGCGCTTCATGATACGTTGACCAGTCTTGTTGGTCAGAAATGCTCAACAAATCTTTGTGCAGCAGGTGTAGATTGTGATTGTAGGTCAGCAATTATCGGCTAATGACGATTCTGAACAACATTTTTCATTTTTTTTTTATGATAAAAGTTATGGAACAAGCTGATAGCTCACCTGATGTTAAGTAGTAACTTCTGCCTATAACAATACATTACCTCACAGAGCAAGTCCAATGAGGACGTGCCCTGTAAGGCAATGCACATCGTCCATCACTCTGAGACGTAAAGATCTTGAAGTCTCATGTGCGTGTAATTACACCGGCGCCCTTACCCTTCAAACCGGAACACAGCAATGCGAGCATCGCTGCTTGGCGGCAGAAATAGGTACGGTGGTAGTACTTCCCCGGACGAGCTCTCACAAAGAGCTCTACTACAAAAAATTCTCTAGTCTAGCGAATGTAAAATGTTATTTGGCTGCAGATGTTGATATCACTACCATTTCTGTACACAATACTTCTGGCTTAAAATCTTATCATTAAAATCCCCTGTGAAGTCAACGCGTAGTCCTATGTTGTTGTCTTCTTTATAGAATTTTTTCCGTTTATTCAGATACCTCGGTCTTAGAAAAACATTTATTAAAAGTACTCGTAACCTTTGAAACTTCAGCGAAACCGTATCGGTGGTTGAGTTTCACAATATGCCATGCTGCAAAGAATTTCCTAGGAAACGTCACAGATCTACGTACTCTTGTGCCAAGACTATAGAGTTCAGATTCGATTGCACTTTCTGTCGGAGCTTTGTGTTAGGACACCGTAGCTGAATTGAAACTTGAATTTATACATTTCGAATCGACTGCAGTACCTAGTTGAGTTTTTAAAGAACTTACTGAAGATTCTAGAGTTGGAATTCTGGAGATCTGGGTTCTTAGTTCTTACCTGGAAAATATAGAAACAGTTTTAGTTACGAGGAAGTTCGGAGTTTTTCGTAAATTTTAAATCTAGAACTCTAGACTAAAATGCGTTGCAAAAATGTCTGTCAACAACAGAATGTTTAACTTCTGAATCAGAGATGACCGTCAAAAATTACGTGTCAAATCATTATTTGACATGGATTCGAGTTTTCACATATTTTTTTGAAACAACACATAGCATTTTTATTTTTAATAGTTTTTCTTGTTTTATTGTGAGTATTATTGTTTAATTTCGGTGGAAATTTAACTAATAATACTTAGGTCATAACATAAAGTGTGAGCCATTGGAATAAATGTGCGTAAAGTGGTTTTTCTGAATGTGATTTATCGTTTCAGGTTTTGAAGAGAAAATCCAACATTTTCTCTTCAAAACAAACGACAGCCGACTTGACGTAGACTTGACTTATATTATTTAAAATTCAACACTTGACACTGGCAAAATTGTCTATCGAAATGACGGACACAGGGCATAAAGGTTTAAAAGAAGAAGAAGAAGATTATTTGACATATTGTCACTATTTGATTATGTCATCCCAACCTGACAACCCTGGTTCCTTGACAGGAACCTTGTTGAGGAACCTTGGAAAATTATTAAGAACTTGTAATCCGACCATACTTCTTGCGAATAAATACATTTCATTTCATTTCATTTCAGGCTGGTTATTTGATCTGGTAGGTTACTCTCGACCACAGTTCCAATCCGGATCCATAGATTTTAACAGAAGTAGTGTCATTTTTCCATCATTTTCAGTACAAAATGACTAGAAATTCTGTCAAAATCCGGATCCAATTTCAAACGGCAGTGGTCAAGAGTAGCCCTACAGAGGTTTCATCACAATATACAGGAAATCAGCCGCTAGTTATTTAGATAGTGGTTTCAATAGTGAGTAGACTACAAACGACTTTTATATCTATTCAAGCTAGCGACGGAAAATTCGACGAAAACACGTCACTTTCACCCCTATTCCCACTAGTTAGGTCCTAAATTAGATCATGAAACAATCAGTCAACACTGCCATCCAAATTAATAACTAAATTTCATTGTATTAGAGGTGATTTTCGCTTGAAAAAGCATGGCACTCAACAATCCTATCTGAATAAAATCCTACCAGCATTGTAATAAAGGTGATTTTTGCTTGGAAAAGCGAGTCTTTGTGTGGTGTTTCAATGTCAATGTCACTTTGGCGGTCGGACGGAACCCGCATTGAGTAATTGCGTACATAAATGAATTGCGAAATCGAAGCTAGTTTTCATTGCGAAGAAAAAAAAAACTAGGTTTTTATAATGGTCACCCGTATTCGCATTTACTACTCAAACACAGATTTTTATATGAGAATCTTTACTCAAATAAAGAGTAACGATTTCTTTATCAGAATTCAACTTAATACAAGCCAAATATGTATTACTTAGCCGTCGCCTGCGGCGTTGCTCGCGTTCTACCCTTTAGAGTGTGACGTTTCAAAATTCCTTTCTTAGTGCACCCCTACACTATGTAAGGATACTACCCTCCAAATTTCATACCTCTAGGACTTGTAGTTTAGGCTGTGCGTTGATTCTCTGTCAGCTTCAAAAGAGTTTTATATATATTGATGATGATGATGATGATGATGATGATGATAGTTTATTGTAAGCGTTTGCAAATAAATTTATTTTATTTCTTTCAAATGCGTGTATATATATTTAGATACCGTACCAAACCAACCATGTTTGATACAGTGCACATATTTTTTTATACCTTAAAAAAGAGTAACTATCTACTCTACATTGTTTATGAGTTCTAAGGTTACTAATTCAAAGACCAAGCGCTATCAGAAAGTAATATTTCAAACGACATCAAATATTACTAAATGTACAAGTTCACGGCGAGAGAAGTAATAAAATCAAAATTAACATGCGCACGCGCCGATCTATATATACAAACTGTATAAACACGCTATATTAATAGGTAACTGTTTATTAACTATCGATGATCGTCGGTAGTTGAAATGGTTTATAGGTTAAGATCCGAAAGTGATCAGCGCTATTAAACCGTGCCGGTACCTGTGTACACCCTGACAGGCCACTGTCTCTTGACCAAACACCTCTAAAATATCGGAGCTACGGACAATCCACTATGCAGAGGCTGTCTCACTGAAGAAGAATCAGCTGGTCCAGAGCCCCGAGTCGGTGCATTTGTTTTGACTTTTGAATCGAGTATAGCACACGCAAACGCATTTGTAAAGCGAGATATTTTGTATGAAAACCGGATAAGCGCCTCTAGCGGGAGATTTGGGAATTGTTCAATTCCCAATAAAGTTTCTCGCTTTGCGAACGCGTTTGCGTGTGCTACACTCGATTCGGAAGTTAAAACCAATGCACAGACACGGGGCTCAGGAAGCTTCTCTAATTCTGGGAAGGGTTAGGCTGGCTGCATGCTTAGCCAGATCACTCCTCACATAATATAATGGACCAATCCTGAGTCTAAAACCGGAAACGGGAGTCCAACTAATACTAATACATACCTGTGTACACAGATTTGTTCATGTGTTTACAGCCTTGATTCTAAACCTACCTACCTATTTAAGAATACCTACCTATTTATAAACTTAGTCAAACAAAACTGTACAAATTCAAAGTAGCGAATTTCTTTCAAGACTTCGCGAAATAAGAGCCCTTAGAAATCATTTGACTAAGAAATAAAATTCCAATTTAGCTAATTAATTTCTTTGCAAAAATTCTCAATGAGTGAATTTGAAACCTTTCTTTACAAGAACCTTTTACTTGAAGACGAAGTTACTAAATTACATACCTTTTAATGTACATGTTTAATGTACAATTTTTAATTATTAATTTAATTTTGAACTTTTAATGTAATTTTTTTACACTTTGGGTTACATTATTGTCGTTTTAGTAAAAATCCCTAATTTTGTTGAAAATATAATATAGCTTATGTCACCCGGGGATAGTGTAGCTTCCCAACGAATTTTTCAAATCGGTCCAGTAGTTTCGGGAGCCTATTCAATGCAAACAAACAATCAAATCTTTTCTCTTTATAATATTAGTATAGAAGTATAGATTAGTATAGTACTTATAGGTAGGTAATAGGTACTTATAGGTAAACTAATACTACCTACGCGTGAAAGGAAAAGGCCTATGACCCCACCACAATAAAAACTGCATAAACCATCCGGGCTAAAACCGTAATGTCGACGCACTCCGACTTCCCATGACCTTAAAAAACTACACGCGAAAATCAACCCTAACCAATTCCAATACAACCTATTTTTCTACCAAAATCCTATTGCTTATACGATCTTTTAGTGTAAATCGAAATCCATTGACGACCACCCAGTGCAATAAACGACGCAACTAAAAACCGATACCCCACTAGAATGGACCTTCTCTCGCGTGAAATAGGTTATAAATTTAAATGAAGCGAATATCAGGCCTGCAGGAATTGTATAATGCTCTTTTGTAAGTGGTAGCAATTTTCCGAATTCGACTTTTTGTATTTGGAATACCGTTTATATTTCTTTGAAACTGCTGCTTCGACGTAATTTCGAAAGGTTCGAAGTAACAGGATCTGGTTTAGAGGGAAGTGTGCTGTATGTTTGGGTAGGTTAGGTTGTTTTTTGATTGTGATGGTGTGGATGCAGTGTCATGACATTGCATTCCAGGCGATGCGAATGACTCTTGGATGACATCGACCAGACAAGGGCAGACACTGGATCATGCATCATTATGGTAGGTATCTGGTGCGGCTACTTCTGTTTTGATCAAATTTTATTTATGTTGCAGACATTGTAAACAAACTGATTCGAGCTTTTGGTATAAGTAGGTATAGGTAGGTAGTGTAGGTAAGCTACATAATAATATTTATTTTATTTGTAACCGACTTCAAAATAGGAGAAGGTTCTCAATTTGACTTTTGTTTTGCCAACTGCCATCATCATCATCTGATGAGCCACAAGTTGAAGTCTGTTTTTTGTAGTTTAAAACTTACCTATTTATAATTGGTAATTTATTTGTAACTGACTTCAAAAAATGAGGAGGTTCTCAATTAGTTTTTTTTTACCAACTGCCGTCATCATCATCATCATCTGATGATGAAACCATAAGGTAATCAAATTGAAGGCGGCTTTTCTATAGTATTTAAATATATAGGTACTTATAATTGGTAATTTGAGCTCATTTCTAATACATATTAGTCAAATTGTTCGTACAATTTCTTTTTATTCTAATCTTACCAATATAATTTCCGTAAACAAAACACTTACAGTTCATTTTCCCGTAACATAAATAAGCAGGAAAAGTTTGCCAATACGGTAGAAATGGTAGAATCACTAGCGGACCCAGGGAAGCCAGGGGGGCCAAGCTACCACCAAAAGCTCTAGGTCTACCCAGGGGTGAACCAGTAGTAATAGAACTCTTTGAGAAAGAGTTCGTCCGGGGAAGTACTACCAACACAGCAACGCGAGCATCACTGCTTGGCGGCCAATAAGTATGGACTTATTGGCCGCCAAGCAGTGATGCTCGCGTTGCTGTGTTCCGATTTGAAGGGTATGGGTACTGGTACAATTACAGGCACATGAGACTTACCATCTCATCTCAGAGGACGTTGTGCATTGCCTCACAGAGCACGTCCTCATTAGACTTGCATTGTTATAGGGATAGTTAGGATGACCAATTTTTTAAAATGTATTATAGGCAAACGTTTGACCACAATCTCACCTGAGCCCCGGAGTCTGCATTTCTTTTGTCTTTCGACTCGAGTATAACACACGTAAACGCATTCGCAAAGTGAGACATTTTGTATGAAAACCGGATAAGCGCCTCTAGCGGAAGATTATTTGCGAATGCTTTTGCGTGTGCTACTAGAGTCGAAAGTCAAAACAAATGCACAGACTCGGGGCTCTGAAGTCCTGGATCCGCCCCTGAGCATCAAACATTGAGTTCATCATGAGATTGAATTGGGCGTATCTGTAAACTTAAACGGGATCTTAAAAGTTGTACGTATCTTCAGAATACTAACATGTTAAGGCTCTTGCACACTCGTTTCCACGAGCGAGAGATTCGCGGCGATAATAATCGTCGTGCTACGTATTTCTATACATACACTCTCTTAGAACGTTTGAGAAATACGTAATATCATCGTGATTCACTCGCTCTTGGACGTAACGCCTATGGATTATTATTTGAGCGCTTCCGTGCTTCTGAAGTCAGTTTTTTTATTTGTCCCTGATTTTTTTTCGCTCTAACACTGATGGTTTGTAAAAAAGTTATTCATATTGATGTACATTCTCAAAGTGTAAGTGCGCCATTAATTTATAAGCCCACGTTGTAGGTAAGTGTTTACGTCTACCTAAAAAAACAAATTAGAAAAATCTACTTTTCAAATCTAATCTAATCTAGTGCTGACTGTATCTAAATAAGCAGATTTCTGTTATTGACATGTTATTCCAGAAATTCTTCTTCTTCTTCTTCTCTTCAATAATGGCCTGTGTCCGTCATTTCGACACACAATTTTGCCAATGTCAAGTGATATAATTGTAATAATATAAGTCAAGTCAAGTCATTTGTCAAGTCGGCTGTCGTTTGTTTTGAAAAGAAAATGGTGGATTTTCTCTTCAAAACCCAACACGAATTTTCACATTCAGAAAAACTACTTTACACACATTTATTCCAATGGCTCACACTTTATGTTACGACCTAAGTATTATTGGTTAAAATTCCACCAAAATTAAACAACAATACTCACAATAACACAAGAAAAACTATTAAAATAAAAGTGCTATGTGTCGTTTCAAAAAATGTCAAAACTCGTGTCCCCCAGAAATAATTCCAGTTTCTTGATCATTAACCCCTCAGTGCGTGTCAAAGTCAATGTCAACGTTATTGAAATTGAGTTGTGCTAATAAAAACGTTCGGGTCAACTCCCGGGTCGCGTATAATTTATCCTTATTTATGACATACGGGCTCTAAATTATAATTGATAGTTTTAATATAATATTTAACACAAAAACATTTTATTGATTTTATTATTACTAATAACTCTATCAATTACTTGAATCAACCGTTGATATTCGCAGTTAGTGTTCTTATAGAGACTTTTATGAGACATAAAAATAAATATAATATAGCACAAAAATAATTTGCAAAACCATTTATTACTAATAGAAAAAGAAATATTTACCTATAGCAAAGTTTTCCCTCGCATAACCAGAGATAGAACTATCAATCGATAGAGACGACACCTCGTGCAAATGCAGTTTGCATAATAATGGCTCAATCTAAGATCTCGAACGTGACCGATGTCCGCTCATTCCATTCCATTGTCTATAGTTTTGTTGGGACTTTCGTTACTGTCTAAGCATTCAATCTTTATATTTATTAAAATATTCAAATATGTTAGCAAATGTTCATAATTCTAAAAAGAAGTAAACAAATTGACTTTGTTTTTTAACAAACTAATTGATAACCTATTTCGTTATTTATTTATTTTATTAAAAGTTCTTACTAAACCTTATACTTACTCTAGCAAGACCAAAACGATACGGTTATCCATGTCATAGTAAAAAAATACTATCCTTATGAACATTTTTATCTACATTTAGGTACCTAATTCTAATTTTGATCGCATAAATTACATTAAGTAGGTAAGTAAGCTGTAAAAACTTCTATATCTACATTGAATTTTATGTAAATTAAGTAGGCACTTAGGTTTACGTACTTAATCAAAAAGTATGGTCTTATAGCAGCACAAAGTTTTATAGAAAAATTACTTTAGCTCTTCAGTGATTCATGTTGTTATGAAAACTCTCCTGCCTCTATTTTTCAATAGTAATAATAGTGTAATAATAGTATTTATTTGTAATATACATTACACGTCATATTATATGAGGTACATTTTGTACACTGGCGGTCCTAAACCAATTTATAATAATAATTAGCAATTTAATCAAAAAAACATGATATAAAAATTCCAAACGAATAACACATTAACCGCAATGGTTAAAAATAGAGGCAGGAAGGTCTAGGTGCAAATGCACGATCATTGACGCGAGTAAAAGTTTATGCATCGTATGCACATAGTTCCTGCAATTACGGAGTACACTGTCCTCAGCTGAATCGAACTGTCATTGTCATTGTGTCTGAATGCTGACTTATGAGGTACGTTTGCTCTGGGACACGAGTTTTGACATTTTTTGAAACGACACATAGCACTTTTATTTGAATAGTTTTTCTTGTGTTATTGTGAGTATTGTTGTTTAATGTTGGTGGAATTTTAACCAATAATACTTAGGTCGTAACTTAAAGTGTGAGTCATTGGAATAAATGTGTGTAAAGTGGTTTTTCTGAATGTGAAAATTCGTGTTAGGTTTTGAAGAGAAAATCCACCATTTTCTTTTAAAAACAAACGACAGCCGACTTGACACATGACTTGACTTGACTTGATTATTATTATTTTAACACTTGACATTGGCAAAATTGTCTGTCGAAATGACGGACACAGGCCATTATTGAAGAGAAGAAGAAGAAGAAGTTTGCTCTGTGCTCTGAATGGTAGGTACTATTAATTATTCTGTGACGGTAGTTACAAATTTGAACAATTCTGTAGTTCGTGTGGTGTATTTTTACCCTTTTGCATTAAGGGGTTAAACGAGGAGATTTTGTAACCCATCTACAGTTACAAACTTAAACTTGGCAGTTGTTCGAAGTGCTTATTTAACCCTTTTAGATAATTTCTCATATAAGTGAAATGACAATTTCTTTTGAGAAAAATAAATACTCTCAACAATAATAGTTCATGTGATGGGTTTTTACCCCTTCTGCACCACTAAAGGGTTAAAGGTAGATTTTTTTGTAAATTGACAAAAAAATACGGGCGGTATTCAGAGATCCTTAGATTATACCACAACCAGGTAACTTAAAAAACTAACCAAGTGATCTGAAAGAATTTCTACCGTATACCTGAAAATTCAGTCTTCCCAAATACAAAGCACCACGAGCACCTACAGGATGATCTACTAGCATATTGTCTAAGGTGCCTTCTGGTAAGATCGGCCTAATATTAAGTCCGGATAAATCACGTAACTAAGCAATTATCATTTAAAAATATCGCTGAATTGCTTAGCATCCGGACTTACTATTACGCCGATCTTACCAGAAGGCACTATATATGATATCATGACAGTAAATCAAGAGATGACAGATTTAGCAGTCAATTTAGCTAGCTCAGCTTAACAAAGCCGATATAAATACACCCCTAAGAGTAAATTTACCCCACTATTTGTAACCAGCTTTAGTACAAAACCCAAAATCGATTTGTAGGCATCGAAGTAGTATTGTTCGTAAAACTCAGGTTAATAAAAGTTTCCACATTCGGTGTGCGTACGTAATAGCACTCGATAACCAATCTTGTAGGTCCGAGTGCTACGTTTACCTCTTATACTGTGGTGTTTGGTCCAATCTTTGAAGCGCTCGTGGCTAGGCTTGCTTAGTCAATCTTCACCGATTTAAGTTAAGCATCGTTCTGCGCGGTCACTATTTGGATGGGTGACCGCTGGTGGCACATCTGAGCGCTTCCGTGCTTCGGAGGGTACGTTATACTTTCGGTCCCGGCTTTAGTAGTCGTTAAGCCACGACGGAGGCTTTAAGGCGGCATAAAAACTCCGTCACCAGAATTGGATACTAACTCATACGATCTTTCTTGCTTGGTCCAAACTTTGAGAAAAAGGAGTAGTATTTGTCATAAATCTGTATTATAAAATCTTGGAGTGAATTTTTAGGTTTCATATTTTTTGATCATTATTTTATCGCGTATTTAAGGATTAAATGTTTTTTTTTACGGATGGAATGGGTCAATTGGTTAATAGTATTTTTTTTGCATATCGGTCTATGAAGTGTGACACTTGTCGTACCTAGTAGTGATTTTATTTCTCTTTTTTATTCAGTGCAACATAGATTTTTCCAGTGTAGATAAGGTAATAAATACACTTTGATATTGAAGGTCCAATATACTATCAAAAGCTTCGATGATCAAACCAACAATATCTAATAACTCACAACCCACTCCACGCGTTAATTAACTGCTCACCGAAATAGAGCCACCTTTCACCAGACTCAGCCATTCATTTTCAAAATTCCCGACACTTCAGCGAATTTTGTAAAAGCGCCAAAAACTCCCGCAATTTAGGGAATTTCATGAATGCGAAATGTTTCCACGGCCGTGGTTGAGAACACTCGGATTCACTCATGCCAATCGCTTCGGCCGCTGAGTGCAGCCGTCACGTGGGTTTCCCCTTTAATTGAAAGGAAGATTTAAGCTAAGGGTTTGTTAAGAGGCTGTTAAATAATTTTGGTATGAGAGAACATATTACAAGCTACTTACAATAGCAAGCTTGTATGAATTAGTGGCCAACTCGCCTCCGTCATGGCTTAACGACTGAGAGCCGGGACCGAGCAAATTTACTGTAAAATTACATTAATATGTAAGTATCTGAAATAAAGGCAACTATTGTTATAGTGCTGAAGTGCTGATCATTTTATTAGTAAGTATACATCTCTGAGTGCGACAGCCAGTAACGTTATTATAACTTCCAACGGAACTCAAGCATTAACCGCAGAGTAAACGAAGGCAGACTACGAACTAAAACCATTACTAGGTAACAGCGCAAACATGAGCCTAACTTATTAGACCTCTGCTAACACGGGGAGTCCATTCACATCTGCTCTTATTGTACTATAGACACTGTGTTGTATTCTATGGTTTGTTAGCTCACATTGATTATAACGGCTTCGTCCCGGACTACGAATAGAACAGTCCCAATAAAGTAAGAGGTGGTTAGAAAGAAAGAAAGAAGAAAGAAAAAAAATTATTTTGTTATTTTTAAAATTGACAATGTTATAAAAGTGAAACTTAAAATTAAATAAAATAACAAAAATGGCCACCACTCAGCATGGTGCCAACTAACACAGAAAGTTGGGTACGGCAACCTCCTAAAGTTTTTGGAAGCGGTCTTGTTCCACCCTGTATATTAGTAACCAATCGCTTTTAGCATCCATATTATTATCTTTTAATAAATAAACATTTATTCAAAACAATACAATGTTGCCTTTCATTTATTCACTCCCAACAAAATAGCTTTATAGTAAAAGCCGTGAACAAAATAAGAAAATGTCAAACACAGTATTCACTGGGTAATCAATTCGCTGCAAATCAGCCTCCAGGAAATTCCCTTCGCGAGATCTCCAAGGATTTATCACTTCAAAGAAGCGAGTGATCTTGAAAGGTTAACACAGGTGATGTTAGGGCCGCTGGGTCAGAAAAGATTGGTAGTTAGAACTCAGAATATAATTATTTAGTTTTTCATAATAAACCAGCCATCGCCCGCGGCGTTGCTCGCGTTCTACCCTTTAGAGTGTGACGTTTCAAAATTCCTTTCTTAGTGCACCCCTACACTATATAAGGATACTACCCTCCAAATTTCATACTTCTAGGACTTATAGTTTAGGCTGTGCGTTGATTCTAAGTCAGCTTCAAAAGAGTTTTATATATTTAGAAGATGATAAATAATTATACCGAGGCGTCACAGCTCAGTAGGTAATAACTCTTCCTTCCGTGCTTGGACGAATTATTCATTTGTCCAAGCTCCGTGCTTCCGTGCTGTGGGTCGTGGGTTTGATCCCCACTGAGAACAAACATTTGTGAGTGATAAACATGTATAGATGTTGATGTTGATTCTATGATTCTATGTGTTTTATGTATGTAATTACAAAAAAAAAATATAAGTATTCCATCAGCAATCTAGTTCCCATAATAGCCTTGTTTAATTTAAGACTAGACTAGAGAGCGTTGTGTGTAATGTCAGAGTTTTTTTTTATGTAGTGATCCAGCTATTCTCCTTCCGTCTGTTTCAAAAAGAGTCCCATTCTTTGATCTGGAGCCCTCGAGTGCGTTGAGGACGCGTGAGAGTCCAAACGTTTCGCATTAAACGAGTCCATTTGTAATGAAATAAGTGGCTTTTTCGTTTAATAAAATTACTTGATGTTAAAAGTAATTCATTGAAAAATAGCCCGATATTAATGAATGTAAAAAGGCTCGGTAAGCTTAACACAGTCGTGCCTGTACAACCAACGCCGAGCTTAAAAACTACTTAAATACTATGGAAAATATGAATCTCTTACTTAAATAAACAATACTAAACACTTATATTTTTAGCGAAGCGTAATGTCTACAGTTCTACACCTTTGAAGATGAACGAATACGCGATCTCAACTAAAAACTAAACCGCCTGCAAATAATAACTATAACTACGTCAACAGCGCTGTTAACCAGCTTTTACGCGATCGTAACGCACAACGCTGCGGTATGCGGCTCAACGCAGCGTACCGCGTTAGCTCTTCGCTGCTGACGCACACTGCGACGGAACAAGATACTCATACTAGACGTTTTCCATACGATTATGCGACCGGCGCTGCATGCTGCATACCGCTACGTTGTGCGTTACGATCGCGAGACCAAGGTTTTACGTGCAGATTGTGTGCAAGAACCTTTAAAGCCAAAATTTGCTATTCAAGTCACCTTAGAGCCCACCATAGGCATCAAGCAGCAACAATGTCGCCGGGCTGGCCAGGAAGACATCATCATCATCATCATTTCTTGTGACTCTTAGGCCCGTATAAGTAGGAGAGGATGGTATAGGTGCTGGGCAAGCCTACTCCGTCTAAATATTGTCCCAGGCACTACAGTGTCCCGCATAGGTTGCCTCCTGACGCTGTATCAATCATCTTTGATAGATGTAAAGACTTAGTATTAGGCTGATAAAGAAAATGTTACTCAAGCATTGATTTGAGTTGGTAGAAAGAAAGAAAGAAAGAAATAAAATACATTTATTTATTTATTTATTTAGACATTTTCATACAAAAATCTATGCTTCAGTCGGAATTTGTGCTTGAGAAGTAAATCAGCGTAATGGATTGTTTTCAATTTATAAGTGGTTTTTCAAATTACAGAACCCTTTCAGGGTTTCAGAGCTTCTCGCACTTGACATTTAAAAAGAAAGAAAGTAATAAAAATATTCGAGATTCGAAAATTCAATTGTAATTGAATCATTCAATTATCAGTTCAATAAAAATCAGAAAAGGGCTTTTCAATTCAATTGAAAGGGTTATACTCGTAGCTGATTTTCAATATTCTTTCAGATGAATTATTATTTCGATCTCAAAGGGCAAAAATCATTCTAGTTTTTAATAAAGGTACTGTGATGTACAACAGTAATAAACAGAGCTTTAGTGTATTAATCATAGTATTTCCATAATAATTCGTATTTCCACATCCACACTTATTTTTCATTGTCCCGCTGCCCTCGCTCGTCGTGTCATCCATGGGTCTTCCATTTTCAAACACTGCCGGCCAGCGCGAACTAATACTCTTTATAACTCAAAGAGGTTGGTTCTACGCTGCTTTGCTAACAGTACCTACTAGTATATAGTATTATATTCGGATCTGTGGTACAGATTACATTACATACCTACTAAGTACTGCCCTCGACTCCTTTATTAACTGAAACTACCACGACAGCTATCGTTTTAGTGCCAAATTAGTTTCGTGTAAAAAAAATGCAACAACAGAATCGGACTCACTGTCTTTTTCTCTCTAAACAGGGATTGTGTATTCTTTAGACTTAACCAAATTTTCAGTATACGAGCTTAAGAAGGGCTTTTCAATTTTAAGTCCTATTAATTAAGAAGGGAAGACGAGAGATGAAGGAAGGCGGTCACAGAATAGTGGTCAAGGGATGTTCGTAGATCAAGAGGCCGCCCACCCCCCCGATGGCCAAAAGACATCGTAAGTACAATGAGCTAGGCATCAATGGACTAGACTCGCTAGGGACCGAAAGGAGTGGCCTATTTATTTACTAAGCAGTGGGTGCCAACGAGGTGAAATGATGATGATGAATGATTAATTCAAAACTAACACAAACAAAAACTGTAAGCACCAGTCAGTAATTAAATAATGTGATAATCACTTCAAATTAATCAGCTCTGTAATATTAATTATTAAGAACCTTTGGAATTTTGTTAAACCTCACATAAATGGAAGGCCAACGGAGCGGCTTAATAGCTCATTCCATTACCTTGGACAGTCGGCGACGACAATCGGTTACTACTTACAAATCCCATGATTATTTTGATCAATGTATGTTTTGTTTTAAACAGGAACTAGCCAGAACCGTGAAACCGTAAATTTGTGAAAAATGAAATTAAATTAAATGTATTTATTCGCAATTTGTGTGTGGCAAACATCAATTTATTTTATTAATAACTAGTACGGTGATAAACCAATTACACTAATTATTTATAACAGGCACATTAATTTATAGAACTATATAGATAATATATAATAACTAGCCGTCGCCCGCGGCGTTGCTCGCGTTCTACCCTTTAGAGTATGACGTTTCCAAATCTGTATTCTGTATTGGATTGTTACTATGAAAGTATTAAAAAAAAAAAAAACTACCGGCCATCTATGGTTCCTATAGTTACTATAATATAATAGCAATTATCTTTAGCAAAGGCCAGCATCTCGCCAGTATCACCTCTGCTGTTGCCTACGTCAACTTCTTTGTAGTTTATCGTAACGTAAAACGTACACACGTAGGTGGGCTAATCGGTTGGTTTTAAGGACACTGATAAAATGTATAACAACTTCTCGCTCATCATCATCATCATCATCAACCTATATCGGTCCACTGCTGGACGTAGGTCTCTCCCAAGACGCGCCACTGAGCCCGGTCTTCGGCTCTTCTCATCCAGTGTTTGCCAGCTACATGTCTCAGATCGTCACCCCACCTAGCCGGAGGGCGTCCTACACTACGCTTGCCTAAACGCGGCAAGACTTCTCGCTCATACATTTCAATATTTGTGAAGATATAAAATCACGGAAATTATTTATGAATAATCGCAATGATTAGATTTTTTAATACAATATTAGGTAACCGTTTGACGACAGTCTCACCTGATGTTAAGCAATGATGTTGTCGACGATGTAGATCGCTTACCTAGAAAATACCTATTTGTTGAATTTTTGAACTGTTTGACGCTTGTCAGCTGAGCCCAAACACTCAAAGTCGTCACTAATGAGTGGTAAACAAGTTTATTTGAGGGACACGATTTTTGACATTTTTTGAAACGACACATAGCACTTTTATTTTAATAGTTTTTCTTGTGTTATTGTGAGTATTGTTGTTTAATTTTGGTGGAATTTTAACCAATAATACTTAGGTCGTAACATAAAGTGTGAGCCATTGGAATAAATGTGTGTAGAGTGGTTTTTCTGAATGTGAAAATTCGTGTTAGGTTTTGAAGAGAAAATCCACCATTTTCTTTTCAAAACAAACGACAGCCGACTTGACAAATGACTTGACTTGACATATTTATTACAATTTTATCACTTGACATTGGCAAAATTGTCTGACGGACACAGGCCATTACTGAAGAGAAGAAGTTTATTTGAGCTAGTGCTTCATGCCGCTGACTGTCCGGGATCGGCCATGAATTAATTACATATTACGATTAAATTGAGCATTAACCGGCCCAAATCTCTACCTATCCAATAATAGTCTGTATTGTACAAACCGGTACAACACCGATGGATTATTGGTAGCAAGCATAACGATCCCATAGTTGTGAATTCAGTCGTGAACTAAATGAATTTTTAACCGACTTTAAAAAAGGTGGAGGTTCTTAATTAGGTTGTATTTTTTTTATGTTTGTTAACTCATAATAATAATCGTTTATTTGGAACAATTTACAGTATGAATAAGGTACAATTTAAAAACGAAGAGGCTGCAAAAGTTATAAAAACTGATAACTCCATCATTTATGGACCGATTGGGACGATGGACTACAGCGTCCTATAGGAGAATGCTGATGTACTTATAAATAATCTTGATTAGATTCAAACGCCTGATTATTTATTTATTTAACCTCTTAATAATAAAGGAAACCGAGGAACAAAGGTTCTCGAATAGTGACCATAATCCGGAAGATGAATAAGGTACAATTTAAAAACGAAGAGGCTGCAAAAGTTATAAAAACTGATAACTCCATCATTTATGGACCGATTGGGACGATGGACTACAGCGTCCTATAGGAGAATGCTGATGTACTTATAAATAATCTTGATTAGATTCAAACGCCTGATTATTTATTTATTTAACCTCTTAATAATAAAGGAAACCGAGGAACAAAGGTTCTCGAATAGTGACCATAATCCGGAAGACAAAGCTGATCCGATGGACCAACGACGTAAACTAATTAATTATCTTTTGACATACATTACGTTTCTAATTGAGGTTATGAGTCAGCTTCATGGGGTTATTGAACTGTAATCTTATCACCCTGTTTACATCATTTACGATCGGTACTTGACCTACTCGCAGATTAGCACATTATTAATAGTAAAGACAAGTGATCTTATGAGATCGGCGAACTATATTACAATTTAAGTTTTCGTAATCTATCTATCTTCTATCTATCTATCTATACTATTATAAAACTTTAAAATAGCCAAAAACTGAAAGAAAGATACCTATGGATAAAAAAAATATGCAGATCTACTAAATAAACAATTCTGATTCCGAAAAGCGAATTTGTCTGTTTGTTTGTTCGCGGATCACGCCTTAACTACTGGACCAATTTCAATGAAACTCATACCATTCATTGCAGAAGCTCTTTTTCCGGATTGAAACTTCGGCTATAATTTATTGAAATCAAAGACGTGGATTATTAGATACAGCTTGACCTTTCTAAACCAAAAGCAGCCTTTGGCACGAGGTTTATCGTATACTGGTGACAGATATTTTGGTGGAAAGTTTCTCACGCGTGCGAAGTCGCGAGTAATGAATAAACATATGGCCCTAAGACATTCTCTGCGGAAACACAAATGTGTTAAGTCACCCAACGTAACCTAATTTATTTGCGATCTCATAAAATTCAATAACATTCTAAAACACTTTTGTAACATCATTGCTACATAGTGATGTGCACTTTGCAATACCGACATTATCGATAACCGACTTACTTCACTTACACTCGATATGGGATCTAGCTCGATCTGGTTTCATAACGACGTATGTGCACACCTGACGCGGCAATGGTTCTCACGTTACAAGATATTGGGGGCTAGGGTTGTCACTTGAAACATAAAATTAGATTGTTGCTAAGGGTGTTTTAAAATTCTTCAAGGGTCGGCAACGCGCATGTGATGCCTCTGGTGTTGCAGGCGTCCATAGGCTACGGTAACCGCTTCCCATCAGGCGGGCCGTACGCTTGTTTGCCTACTTAGTAGTATAAAAAAAAAAAAAAAAAAAAAAGATTATAATTATTTCAAAAGTTACGAACGTATTAATTAAGTTACTTTGCAAACTACCTAGTTTGTTTTTGTAAGTACGTGGTTATTATTTCTGAAAGTAGACAGACTATGTGATGGTCGAATTATTTTTTTAAAATAAATATTATGTAGGTATCATAATTCAGATCTGAATAACAATAAAATCAGCATGATAAAAAACTGTTCATAGATATCAACATTCTAGAATCCACATAGTCTTTGTTATTTTTTTATAATCAAACCAATTTTTATAATTATATTCTACTGCGAAACCATAGACTACATGCACTGTTATTTTAAGTGACAGACACATTCAGTCATGTACTTAATATATGGTTTTTAATCTATCTAACTTTTTCAGCGGCCAATTTTTTCAGTCACAGAATTATATTCGAATTATATGATATTTCATGTGGTTAAGTCAACCTTAATCTAGTTAACTATCAAATGCATTTGCGACAAAATTTATCAGCCACAGAATTGTATTCGAAAGAGTACCAACCCTAGTTTAGCAAATGCATTTGTAATGACGTTTCGTCCGAGTTCTGCAGCCGTCTTCGAGTAGATGAGGGCCTGAAATCCATTTTTGAAATGCATACCTTCAGCATGTTATGCGATTCTATACTATACCAAATATCGTTGTAAAATAGTGTTTACACTGAGCTCATGGCACTGCCGGCATTATTGCCGGGATTAATACCGGAATTATTGCCACAGCAATATCGCCTCTATTGTTTTTATTGAGCAAGGGGATAGACATGGGCACGAGCTGCGACAGAGGCATGATCAACCAATTTCTGAAACAAAAGTTGTAGGGAAGTTAATCCTCTACAATATTGATCATACATACATACAAATAGCAAAAAACCCATAGGAAACGACGTATTTGCAAAAGGTCGATTTTTGTGACCTTTGACCTTGAGATTTCAATAGTCGCTAACACCCTGTAAGTTTTGAGACAAATAATAGGATGTCAAGATCCAAGTTTGTACGAGCTTGTGGCTGGGTACAACTAACTATACACCAAAGCAGAGAGGAAGTCACTGTGCAGTGGTACCGGTTCTCGCATCAGTGGAATTGTTTGTATCATCTAGGTCATATAAACCGAGTCTTGGTCTACGGGGTACTGTCGAATGTAGGGTACCTATTTGTAAGTAAATGTCACCGTGTACCTACATATTTTATTACTAGCTAGTATCATCCACATCAACCTATATCGGTTCAATGCTGGACGCAGGCCTCTCCCAAGTCGCGCCATTGAACCCGGTCATTTATTCATTCATTCTCCAGAAAGTGGTCTTAATACTACTTGTATAAAACAAATTATAAATGTCCACCATGCCTGGAGTCTGAACTGAAACCGTGACCGTGAGCCAGTTTTTTTTTTCTATTACCGTGACTGCAACCTACACCTAAAAGATAAAACGATAGAGTTGCCATGTTCTCCGGCATAACTTTAATTTTATATCCACTTAGCATGTTGCTAGTGTGAAAATTCCGAATTCAACTAAGAAAGACATTACAGCGAATAGGTTTCTAAATGCAATTGTCTTGAGAACGTTCCTATTTTGAAATTCGGAACATTGTTTCGACGCAGTGCTAAAAGCCCTAGATTCCTAAAAGGCGAAGAACGCTATTTAACGAATGTCATTGCAAAATAAAATTTGATTTTTTCGTGCGTCACATAAATAACTCCACTTTTCGAGTTTTTTTGATGACGCATTTTTATTTAGGGACTAAGGGTCTTTGGGTGGTGTTGCGACTTCGAACTAAAAGACCAAGAATAAGACACCTACCTCGGACTGATCGATGATTTTGAAAAGACTCTCTTATATCCAGCAGGAGATAAGTTACTAAGATGATCCCGAATGACTATAATTTGGAAGTTTTCAAGAGTAGAGTGAATAAGTATCTTCTAGGTAAGCGTGCTACATCGTCGACCACATCATCGCTGAACATCAGGTGAGATTGTGGTCAAACGGTGCCTGTATTGTATAAGAAAAAAAATGAGAATAAAGATTGAATTACAAAAAAACAAGCGTTCAAAAAGTTCTAAAGTACACGGAAAAAAAGGATATCTTAATCCAAGAATACCAATATTCTCATAAAAATTGTTTCAATCCAAGTAAATATTTTATTAACTAAAGCAAATGTTCTTCATCCAAGAAAACGTGTTTACTTAAATATAAAATAATATTTTCTTCTTTTTAATTCTTGATTTAAGTAAATATTTTTGAGTCAAGAATATTGCAATCTCAATTGAAGAAGACATCTGATTTTGACGGAATACTTTGAAAACTTTTCACATCAAGATAATCTTGTCTTCTTTCAAGATGATAAATGACTTCGTTTAAGATTATTAAAAAAAAGTTGGTTTAAGATAAATAATTTCTTAATCTAAGAAACGTTTGCTTCCTATAAGAACATGTCATTCTTGTTTCATTTTTTTAAATCTTTTTTACCTCAAGAATTTTAAATCAGGACTTTTTTCTAATATCAAGAAGTCACTTTCTTATCCTTCATTCATTCCGCAGATCTTTGAAACAAGACTCACTACATTCTTCGTTCAAGAATGTTTACATCTTCTTCTAAAATTGTATTTATTTCGTATCAAGATTACAAATGTTTTTCAATTCAAAACGATTTGGTTTCTCATACCAAGAACGTGTAATTTTGCTTCAAGAACTTCGGATTCCTTTAATTTCGATTAAAATAATCTAATTTTGTTTGCTTGACTTAAGAATATACTATGGTTAGTTGAAGAATTTCTGAATCTCATTTGAAGACAGCGTTTGGTTTATCTGAACATTATAGAGATACTTCATATTAAGACTTTTTTTCTTCTTTCAAGAAGTCACTTTCTTATATTTAAATCTTTTTGCTCATCTTTGAAACAAGACTCACTACATTCTTCGTTCAAGAATGTTTACCTCTTCTTCTAAAATTGTATTTATTTCGTATCAAGATTACACATTTTTTCAATTCAAAACGATTTTGTTTCTCATACCAAGAACGTGTAATTTTGCTTCAAGAACTTCGGATTCCTTTAATTGCGATTAAAATAATGTAATTTTATTTGCTTGACTTAAGAATATACTATGGTTAGTTGAAGAATTTCTGAATCTCATTTGAAGACCGCGTTTGGTTTATCTGAACGTCATAGAAATACTTCAAATCAAGACTTTTTTTCTTCTTTCAAGAAGTCACTTTCTTATCTTTAAATCATTTTGCTCTTTTTTGAAACAAAACTCACAACATTTTTCGTTCAAGAATGTTTGTTTATACCTTTTTTTAATTTTATTTATTTCATATCAAGATATAGGTAGATAATAATATGTACTTAGGTAGAAACACATTTTTTCATGTGTTGCTGTCAGTCATGACAAAGATTCTTCTATTTGGTAGGTAGGTAATGTAGGTATAGATTATAGAAATACTTCAACACAAGACTAATCGAAGAAGTGGCTTTACCTCAATTAAATTAAGCTTTTATTATATTCTTATAGTTTTATATCATTTGATAGGTACTTAGCGACAAGGTATTTGATACAAACTTACGAACTAGGTAGGTATATAGGTAAATCCATTGTGTTATACAGTAACTCTGCCTTCTGCGCCGTTGCCCGTTCGATTCTCACCGTGAACAAACATTTGTGTGATGAACATACATAAATGTTTGTTCTGTGTTTATACATGTACAAAAATAAAGTATTTAGGTACAAAAAAAAGTATTACAAGTATTATATCAGCTATCTCGTTCCCATATCCACAAGTTTTGGCTTAGTTTGGGGCTAGATAGTGCTGTGTGGAATTTCCACCGATGTTTATTATTTTTTATTTATGTATGGTGCGCACTGCCGCGCAATGTCACCCCGGGTTGTGTGTGGATCAACCATCGGTAAAGTTAATGGTGGTATAGGTACCTACTATAATTCTCTAATAGATATGGTTCGATATCGTTCGTGAGTGTTCACATACAGTGGTTTTTACTGTTTAAGTTTGATAATGCAAGCGGCAAAACTCATAGGTACTTAGGTAGGTACCTACATAAGCGTATCACAGACTACAATATCGCTGCTTGCCATACAATCACTATGAGCCACCACAAACGGTTAAGATAATACCTACCTACCTACCTACCTATTTTAATATTACTGGCCTAGGTAGTTATAGTGATTGTATGGCGAGCGATACCTAAATACCTTTTATATGTATAGTAGGTCCACGCTTCAGTTTCATTTGAAAATTAAAATTATTTAGGTAGGTAGGTAGGTAGGTATACATTTATGGGCACTACGAACAGGAATGTCCGTACGACTTCCTAAATAACTACAAGCCTACAATTCAGTTGTAAATCAAACGAAAAAATATTACTCTCCTGCCGCCTCCTGCAGTCGGGTAAAAACAAGACTTGTATTCTTGGCTCAAGAATACAAGTCTTGACGGACCCCAGTCCACCCAATCACTCTTCCATCCCAGTCTTCCTTCATTTCCAGTGTTGCCAATTTGGCATTTTTATGGCTAAACCTGGCATATTTCTACGCTACCTAGCATTTTATTTTACCATTTGCTAACATGTTTTTTAGCATTAAAAAAATTAGTACATACTTTTGTCCTTGCTAGGAACACAAATTTCAACGAACAATGAAATGAATGAACGAACGTTGTCTTTAGTTTTTCTTTTTTGATGAAAACGGCCGTTTGTCTCGAACCAATCCAACCAAACCTAGCTTACGAGTAGGCAGTGCAGCGACTAAATAAGAAATTTTATTTTGTGTAGGTACATAGTATAACATGCTCAGACGATTCAGCTAAAGCTTACTGTAAATATTGTCAGTGCAATATAATTGCTAAAATGTATTGTTTAAAACAGCATCTTTTTTCAGCAAAACACTCTAAAACTGTTGAACCATTGAGAAGTCAAAGAAGGATTGACCTTCAGTTGCAAGAAACCATGATGTTGCAAAAGCAGAAGGATCATTTTTAGCTCTGTTTATTTGTGAACATAAATGCTCCTATAATGGCAATAGACCATTTATCAGAACTAAGTAATAAAGAATATTGGTTTGGCATTTTATTTTAGCAGTTTTCAGAAGTACGTATCAGATTTTTTCAGCATATTTTTGGAATTTTTTGAAAAAAACTAGCTATAATTTTGCCATGACAGTTGGCAACACTGTTCATTTCACTCCATTCTTTCTTTTCTGACCGTTGCCGTTGCGTGCGTTGGTTGGTGTCTTTGATTTAATAATTCTGAGGAGTGTGTTGTGGTTATAATGTTAGAAATAAACCTAGTGCGTGAGCTTTTGAAAAGCTGGGACATCGAGGGAGCCATAATTTGACAATTTTGCAAGTAAGTCTCATAATGCATTTTCACTAAGCACCTACCTACCTACGTGTAAGTCTTTTGTCTTTTCTCATAGTAGGTACATCTACAGTTCTATAGAAGTAACTAGTACTAGTGTTAGTTATTTCATATTTTGTAGAAGGTACATAGTGATTCAACAACATAAGTACCGTCCTAGGCCTACTAGGTAGGTACGTACCTACTAATCTCCCAAGAATTGTATTCTTCGTTCAACACATATAAAGTCTTATTTCAAGAAACATATTCTCAAATGCATCGTCTGCTCGGAAGTAGGTATCTACGTTGTAAGTGGTTGTAAGCAATATCTAATCCCGAGGGAGCTGTTCGTTTACCAGGATGATGACATGTAGGTAAGGTTAACTTAACCTACACGTAGATAAACGCGTGATTGAGTACCTACTGCCTAGGTAGGTAGATACCTACCTCCTACCAGGTTTGTTTGTACCTAAACTTGTACCTTCCTATTCTAGCTAGTCAATTGGTTCAAATCATTTCATTTTAAGTAGGCAGTGTAGGTACTTAGTTTGGAAACAAGAATTCATGAATGTACCCATTAGACACTTTAAAAAGTTTTCTATGGGGTTAATGGTTAATCCTAGCTACATAATTATACCTGATGAGTTTCAAATTCTACCTATTAATTTCAGAAAATGGCATTACTCGAAGTCATTTTAAAGACCTAACGGATGATCTTCTAAAGGAGCTGTGCCCAAAAATTTACACGCATGAATACATAACAGCAGAGGTTTGTATTTACCTACTATATACTTCTACTAGGAAATAATAACATATTAGTATGTCTGTCTAATCTAAACCAAGTTGAACATCTGTTCTAGCAGCCATTGCATGCAAGGCACCTAATAATAATATTTTTTTATGATACACCATTATTTTGTGGTTAGTTTTATAAAGCAATTACATTTCCCGCCATTTATTATTTTATAATGTAGTACCTACTAGTGGCCTGCCCTGGCTTCGCACGGGTGTACATTTATTTGTTAAACATTTTGGGTTACAAATAGTAAATGTACAAAGGGTTATATTTTAATATCAGTCCTCTATAATATTACTATAGATGAAATATTTAAATTGATGTAGTTAGATCCTTTCAAGTAATATTTATAATAAAATATTTATTTTACTTTTTAGAGTAAAACATCAACCATCACTTCTGTGCCCGGTTGCTCTCAAAACACAGAAACTGAAATCAGCGAAATTGAATCGAATTTGGAAGACAACATACTGCTGGAAATAATTGGATGTCGACTACAATTTCCAGAGTTTGATTTAAAAACTCTACTTTCAACATCACCTTCTGGGAATAACATTCTCAAATATTATGAGACGCATAAACAGCTGACAGCCAAACATCGAAATAATCTCACAGATGTCATCTGTAGGCGTACTTTTACACGTGTTGTAAATCAGTAAGTACCTACTCTATTCATTTGCCTCTTGCTATGTAAAAAAACTGACCAGCTGAGAAGAGGGATGTTTTAAACATTCAATGTTTGTTTATTTCAGAGTTGCACAAAGATGATGTTGTATGACTCAAAATAAATTCTGAGCCATGGGAGGATGTCATTACCAAGTGGAAGGCTACATATAACTTACGCCAGCTGCTACAATATGAAACCGTGGAAGCATTAATAGAAAATTGGCCCATATTAAATGATGTCAGAAGCGATGTGTTGGTAAGTTAACAACTCTCTTTTACCCGACTACAGAAGGCTAGGTATGTGTTTAGCAGTCTAAATATATGGAATGTAGGAATGTGTTTGTAAGTTGTAATATATTAGCGGATTAGTACTAGGTATATATTTATTTCAGTTAATTTATATTTGATAATGGGATTTCGCAAAGTCATGCCTGAATCAATTAATTATAATTGAGTAAAGTCAAATTTATCAAATGTTTCTGGATAGGTAAGTAATGTAAAATAAACTTTTTAATTTTTAGATTCAATGAGACTTCGACGCATTACATCCTGGAAGAGCCAATAAATTTCACCTACTATGGAAGGAATTCATTGCAAATATTGAGGACATAAAAAAACCACATGCAAATGAAGAGGTGGCAGGCTTAGTCCATTATATTAATGGAATAGTTAGTTGATGACGGTTGGTTTTTACTTTTTTTTTAAATCTTTACATTATACGAAATTAGAATGAATACACACGTAGCTACATTCAAAGCAAAAGTAAGATGGTAAAAATACTCTACTATCAGAAGTTAATATCTAATTAAAACTGAGAATAAA
The DNA here is from genome assembly GCA_918843925.1 of Eulithis prunata. Taxonomy (NCBI): domain Eukaryota; kingdom Metazoa; phylum Arthropoda; class Insecta; order Lepidoptera; family Geometridae; genus Eulithis; species Eulithis prunata. The sequence goes on along the minus strand of OU974025.1, from coordinate 5,978,941 downwards.
AACATAGAGCTTACCATGTTTTTATTAAGGATTTTTTTATAGTCTTATGATAAGAGAAAGGAACATTAGATTAGGTATTATTATATAAGTAGAAATCTTTCAGTCTAAAAATGCACGCCCTACTCCAGCCCTCACTAGATGCAATACATGCCACCAAGCATTTTCAACCTTTCTCTTATCATAAGACTATAAAAAAATCTTATTTATATAAATATCCTTAATAATAACATAGTAAGCTCTACGTTTTCATTCTCAGTTTTAATTTGATACTAATTTCTAATAGTAGAGTATTTTTATGTTAATTTTGCTTTGTATGTAGCTACCTAGGTAATTATTCTAATTTCATATGAAGATTTTTTTTATAATGTGATGTGCATTGCAGACATTTTGTTATATTATTTAATTAATAAAAATATAAATATTTCATAAAAATCATTGTATTTAATTTACGTGACGCTTCCAGAACCTTAGACGTTTTGAGGCAACACTTGTATGTTTTACATTAAAATAATATAATTTTACAATATATTAAAACAATATGTTCTTAGGTAAAGCCTCTACTATTTTTAGCTGAAGAGATATGTGTTGAGACAAGACTAGTTGGTTTTCTATTAAAACAATTTAATCTTAGGTGGAGAAGCCTCTCCTATTCTCATCAAAAAGATATTCGATTTATTTTAAAGAATAGAAGCGGTTTCCCGTAAAATAATATAATTTTACGGGAAACCTCTCCTATTCTTAGCTGAAGGCGGATTGGTTTTTAAAATCAATCGAATATCTTTTAGCTAAGAATAGGAGAGGCTTCACCTAAGATTACATTGTTTTAATAGAATACAAACTAGTCTTGTCTCAACACAAATATCTCTTCAGCTAAGAATAGTAGAGGCTTTACCTAAGAATATATTGTTTTAATAGAAAACAAACGAGTTTTGTTTCAACACAAATATCTCTTCAGTTAAGAATAGTATAGGCTTCACCTAAGATAATATTGTTTAGGTAGGAAACAAACAAGACTTGACTCAAGACGAATAGCACTTCAGTTAAGAACAGTAAAGGCTTCACCTAAGATTATAATGGTTTTAGTAGGAAACAAACGATACTTGTCCCAACACAAATAGCTCTTCAGTTAAGAATAGTAAAGGCTTCACCTAACATTTAATTGTTTTAATAGGAAACAAACTAGTCTTGTCTCAACACAAATAGCTCTTCAGTTAAGAATAGTAGGGGCTTTACCTAAGAATATATTGTTTTAATAGAAAACAAACGAGTTTTGCATCAACACAAATATCTCTTCAGTTAAGAATAGTATAGGCTTCACCTAAGATTATATGGTTTTAGTAGGAAACAAACGATACTTGTCCCAACACAAATAACTCTTCAGTTAAGAATAGTAAAGGCTTCACCTAACATTTAATTGTTTTAATAGGAAAAAAACTAGACTTGACTCAACACAAATAGCTCTTCAGTTAAAAACAGTAGAGGCTTCACCTAAGATTATATTGTTTTAGTAGAAAACAAACGATACTTGACTCAACACAAAGAACTCTTCAGTTAAAAATATTAGAGGCTTTACCTAACATTAAATTGTCTGCGTAGAAAACAAACAATTCTTGATTCAATACAAATAGTTCTTCAGTTAAGACTAGTAAAGGTTTCAACTAAGATTATACAGGTTTAGTAGGAAACAAACAATTCTTGACTCAACACAAAGAACTCTTCAGTTAAGAATAGTAGAGGCTTTGCTTAAGATAATATTGTCTCGGTACGAAACGGTAATAATTCTGCAGCAAAAAAACAAAAAAATATTAAAACAGTAAAATTCTTTAACTAAAATAGCGTACATTCTTCAAACGAAATTTCAGAATTCTTGTTTCAAAATCGAATGTCTTATGCGAAGACAATAAAACTGAGACAATAATTTGCTCTGTTCAAGAATATATAGTGTTCCCCATATATGAGTCTACATTTGTCTTGACCAAGTCGATATTGTCTTGATCTAAGACATCTTTTTTTTCCGTGTAGTCAACCTTTATAGCACTCGCAATCTATTCATTGCTAAATTCCACTGCGGTGAGAAAACACAATATTCTGTTCTTTTTATAGACCTTTTACACACACGCATTGTAATGTGCTTTTTACAGGAAGGAAGTAACAAGCCTTCTTGATGCTTTGCATAAAACATGGCAGCTAGGGGGATGCGAAATAAGCGTGCTTTTTCTGTTAAAAGAAGCCTTTGTTACCGGTTTCGTACGGCCGCTCGCTGCTTATTATGTTTTATTATTATGCTAGGGATGGGACTATATCGATAGAAATGCAAACTGTCCATGGACGGTTTCCGTAGTACAGACTACTAGCTATCACCCGCGACTTTGTGTATGTCCACTTCTTCCTTCCATTTCTGTGAATCCTGTTGATTTTTTTCAAGATAAAAGTCTATGTGCTAACTGCTATTCTGGGATAATATCCACTGGGTTGCAACGTGATTGAGGAACAAACATCAACGAGTACATAATAGGATAGCATGATGCCTGCAAGTTGCTTCACCGCGTATCTAGAAAAATGATTCTTGTGGTGTTGTGAATAAGTAACATTTTGTGTCGCCTTGGTATTTAATCGATAGTTATCTTTACTTTAACAAAAATAACGGTTTTTTTCGTGCTTTATTTCTGAAAAGCTTTACAAAATTATTGTGTAAATAACTTTTACAGCTTTGTGTCTTTAAATGCGTTTGGAAAAAGAAGTAGGTTTTTTTAGGGATTAAGTTATGTTTTATTTCGTGTATATAGGTTGTTTTTAGTTGATAAGTTAGGTTGTATAAAATATCGCACAGCAATCCAACCCCTAAACGAATTTAAAAAAAAAAGAATGTTACTTGATTCTAGCATGTTGATATGAAGCCCTTCCTTAGCTCCGCTGATCCCCCGGACATTATTAGGCATTATATTCATCTATCCATTTTCCCTTCGCACCTGCTCGCCGCCTCCACCCCAAAATGTTTTCATTAAACTTTGTTAATTTTCCTCGGCTATTTCTGAAGTCCTGGTTTCCTGGGAAATGGTTACCATTATTAAATGGAAGAAAATTTTAAAAAAATAATGAAAAACTTCACTATTTGACAGTTTAAAAATCATAAGTTAACAGTTACTCTGAGAACAGTTACTGAAAAAGTCACAAAAAACAGAATAACTATAGCAGAAGTATTAAGTTAGTAAAGAGGTTGTTTTAGTTAGGTTGTATCTATGGTTGTATATCATCATCATCAATATATATAAAACTCTTTTGAAGCTGACATAGAATCAACGCACAGCCTAAACTACAAGTCCTAGAGGTATGAAATTTGGAGAGTAGTATCCTTATGTAGTGTAGGGGTGCACTAAGAAAGGAATTTTGAAACGTCAACTCTAAAGGGTAGAACGCGAGCAACGCCGCGGGCGGCTGCTAGTTATGTATAATAGGTATCGATCAAACCCTTTAAATAAATTTAAAAAAAAACTGTTCAGCTTAATTAGTCAGTAAAAACGAGGATTATGAACTAAACGAAACGGATATATACTATCACTTGTCACAGACTAGAATATAACATTATTATTTATCACTTCATTTTATTTTCAGTACATGAAGGTTCTGCTGCTATGTGATTGGTTTAGCCGCGTACGCACAATTACTGGCACCAAGAAAGGACCAATCAAAAGGAGAGCGTTATTTGGCTGGCCAGTAAACGACCGCTATAAAACGCTAACAGTTTTTTTAAGTATGAAAAGCTTAAATTGTTCTTCCAAGTAGGCTTCGTCGAAAAAGGTTTATTTCGCCTTTGATGAGGTGTAAAAGGGCGCGAAGTTTTTAAGATTTTAATAATCTATGTGTTTGCGCTTCCTTAATTTGAATTTGGCGGCATTTCACCGATCCGCGGTTGTGGATGGAAGCGGCCAAAAAACGGCGCTGTTGTCATGGCGTCACATAGAAAGTGGCGCCACTCTCGGGACAAAATAGCAACAACGCAAGATGGAGAATTCGGTATCGGCGGCGAACGGGTGCGAAACTGCGCATACGTTCTATCAATTTTAATAATAGAAATACGGCTAAGATTCGGGCAGTGCGGGTTCGAATCTCTCGGCGGTCATCAGTTTCATCGATCGGAGTGCTAAACAGTGCTGTGGACAATTTCTGGACAATCTCTGGATAATCTCTGAAGCCGGCATCTTGGTACCTACGCGGAAATCTGCAGTCAAAGGTTGGTGGTTTGTCTCATTTTCATTTTATGGAGTCGCAAACTTTCCAGAGCCAGGGTTTTCTTACATTTCCATGTTCTCGCGAACATTTCTCCTTCGAGCCGGATATATTTTCAGTCCATTTTGAGTATTTTTCGGGTCAAAAAACGTTTTAGGTTATCGGGCGGTTATACCTACCTACACGATTGCGTGGGTTTCTTTCGGTTATTTTTCTATATTTCGGATCGGTATTCATTTCGGTTTATTTATCTACTATTGGTGATCAGTCTGAGAATAAATCATCATCATGTCGGTTATAAAAGGTTACGAAAGTAAGTTTAAAATAAAAAACGATTGGCTTGTACATTCATTAGAAATGGCGGACGGTAAAGGTAAATCGGCCAGCATCATGGCGGCTCGGCTTCAAAAATTAAATACTTATTTCGATTCGCTAACAGAAGCATACGAAGGCATTTTGAATGCGTGTGCGACGGATGATTCGGGATTGGAAGTGGTTAAAAAGTATGATCAGTTGTATACGGAAGCTACCTTGATTTACAACAAGTTAGAATCGATTGCGGCGGGATTTCCGAGTACAGCGGGTACGTTTATGCCAACGGACAGCGCTCCGTCGGCTCGGCTACCACGTATCAACATGACTACGTTTGACGGAGACGTATTCTCGTGGAGTAGCTTCATTAGCTTGTTCAACTCGCTCGTACTTAGTAGGAAGGATATTTCAAAAACGGAAAAGTTCCACTACTTGTTTTCCAATGTTGAAAAGGAACCCAAGTCCTTGATAAAACATCTACCAATGGTGGATGCTTCTTTAGATACGGCAATGGAACTTTTACGAAGTAGGTACGAAAATACTCGGCTGCTAGCGGATTCTCATATTTCGCGGATCTTGCATTTACCCACCTTGAAACAAGCGTCAGGGCTTCGCGTAAAAATATTGAACCCGTTATTGGAATCTACCCGGGCCTTGAAAAACTTAGGTTTACCTACCGATGAATGGAGTTATTTGTTGTTTCATATTAGCCTGGCTAAATTACCGGTAGACATCAAAACAAGATTCGAACAATTACACGGCGGGAATCGTAATAGTTTACCTACTTTCGAACAGCTGACGGAGTTCATAAATAATGAGTGTAGGTTACTAGATACTGCATCAGAACCGGTTTGTTATTCTGAAACCGAGCGCCCTCGCAGAGGCGAGCGCACGGTGCACGTCGGTAAATTCGTGCGTAATGAAAATAATAATGCTAATAAGTGTGCCTATTGTGATGTACCGGGTCACAAGATGTATGATTGCTATAAATTTAGGAATTTGGATAAAACGGATCGGAAAAATGCAGTGCAAACTAGAGGTTTGTGTTTTAAATGTTTCGGTTTTCATTCGGCGGCGGAATGTACCCGTTCGGTTCAGTGCGCTCACTGCGGACACCCGGGACATGATAGCTTGATTTGTTTTAGTTACCCGCGTCCGATCAGCGGTGATCAAGTTCAGGGCGCGCGGAACTCGTATAATGAACTATCGCGGGATAGATGGAACGGTTCGGGGGGAATGGGTGACCGTGGATTTACCAGGCCCCATCAAGGGTTCCGCGCGGGCGGCCCCACCCCATACGTACGTCGGTCAGAACCGACACGTTATTCGGCGCCAGCAGCGTCGGCGCCGGCGGCGGCGCAGCCTAGGTCGGGCTATCAAGTACATACCGAGAGCGGTGATGTGCGCAACGGTTGGAATCGAACCCGGGACGATCGCGATCATGATGTGAATCGGAGGTGGTCGCCGCGTGGGCCGAGCCCAGCGGAGCATCGTCGCTCGGAAGCATAGCAATTACAGACGTGTGCCACTTCACCACCCACCTTACCGTACAACGTAATTTTACCTACGGCGGTTATTGAAGTTCAAGCGTCAAACGGTGAGTTCTTACAGGCGCTTGCATTGTTAGATACGGGAGCGGAGGTTAGTGTTGTGCGTAGTGACCTAGTTACGGCACTACGGTTAAAGCGGTGTAATACACTCATACGGTTAACTGGGGTTGGTGGCACACCCACGGGTGATTGTACGCACATAGTTAGGGTTAATTTTAGGCCATTGCGGACAGGGAAACCTTTATTATCGGTTACGGCGGCATTATTAAAAAATCCCACTGCATATTTGGCACGGAAAATGGGTATTTCGGTACAAAAATTAAAATTAAAATTCAATTCGGAGAACGGTAGTAATGAGGGTTCAGTAGATTTAATTTTAGGTTCAGACATTCTTGGTCAAGTACTGAACCAGGCTGTTGAGTTGGAGATCAACGGTCCGTACGCGCTAAACACGATCTTCGATCATGTGATGTTTGGGCCTACGGAACCCTCACAAGATTTGACCGCGACCTCCTCACCGGTTGCTAGAACGGGTCTAGTTTCAGGTGCTACCTTGTCTGATCAGGTGGAACGGTTTTGGCGATCGGAGGAACCTCCTGGACGGCCAGTGAAGGATCCATCGGATATTTTATGTGAAAAATTATTTAGAAGCACTGTGACGCGTGGTCCAGATGGTAAGTACACGGTACGGTTACCTTTAATACCTAACCATCAGTTAGGTGATACCAGTCAAGCGGCTTTGCGTAGGTTTTTAGCAATAGAACGTAGAATGGAGCGGCAGCCTGAATATAGGGCTAAGTATGTAGAATTTATGTCGGAATATATTAATCTCGGTCACATGCTGTTATCAAACTTTAATTCTCATTCTAATGAGCAACATTATATTTTGTCACACCACGGGGTGTTTAAAAAAATCGGGGGACACAAATAAAATTCGCGTCGTGTTTGACGGCAGCGTTCGGTCTAGTAACGGAGTGTCGTTAAACGATTGTTTATTTTCGGGTGAACGGTTACAAAATGATATAACGGATATCATTATTAATTTTCGGTTACCTCTGGTGGTTTTCACCACAGACGTAAAAATGATGTTTAGACAGACGTGGGTTAACTCTCTAGATAGGAAATACCAACTTATTTACTGGAGAGCCTCTAAATCGGACCCTATTCAGCTTTATGAGCTTACGACCAATACCTACGGCTTAAAATCGAGTCCTTTTATTGCGATACGCTGTCTTCATCAATTAGCGGATGATGAACGACACAGGTACCCTAGGGCGGCTAGGTTACTTGTTAAAAACTCGTATGTTGATGATCTGAATGGAGGAGGAGATACCTTGCAAGAGGCTACGGACTTACGGAACGAGTTATCGGCCCTCATGAATTCGGCGGGTTATGAATTACGGAAATGGTCTTCTAATGATTCGCGTTTGCTGAACGGTTTGCCACCGGATCATTTAGAGACCCCTCGGACCTTTGATGAACCTTCTGATGACGTCACTGGATTTGTAAAAATTTTAGGTATCCAATGGAACCCGAAGTTGGATAATTTTACGTATAGGCTTGAACTACCTCGAGAAGATAATGTTACGCGGAGAATTATCTTATCTACGGTCGCTCGGTTGTTTGATCCACTCGGATGGGTATGCCCGGTTGTTTTTCGGATGAAACTTTTATTGCAGTCGTTGTTAGGCAGCGTTGATGACTCACGCAAGATTGAATGGGACGCACCGGCATCATCGGATATCGTGCGTCAGTGGTTAGATATCACATCGGACCTACCTAACCTACAACGACTATCTATTCCTCGGTGTCTCAAAATTAATAAGAACGCTCGGTACACACTTCACGGTTTTTGTGACGGTTCTTCTTTAGGTTTCGCGGCGGCGGTTTATGTACGTACAGAGCACGCTCACGGTACGGTCCTTGTACGTTTACTGATTGCTAAAACTCGGGTAGCACCACTCAAGTCAAATCGTACGATTCCTAAGTTGGAGTTGAGCGGAGCGACGTTGTTGGCAACGTTGCTCAACCACGTCTATTCGTCATCGGACATGAAATTTGATGAGGTCACGGGTTGGTGTGACAGCACTATTGTGTTGGCATGGCTTCGGACTCCACCACACAAGCTCCAAGTGTTTGAAGGGAATAGGGTAGCACAAATAACTTCGTCCCAGGTAGCTATTCAGTGGAGGCACATACCGGGCCCCATGAATAGTGCGGATGTAGCGTCGCGCGGTGCGACAGCGGCGGACTTGCTCGCTGATAAGAGCTGGTGGGAGCCACAGTGGTTGTGTGCGCCGCCAGATCAGTGGCCACAGAATTGTGCAGACCTACCTACGGGGCCATTGCCGGGGCTAAAGGTCAAGTCTGTACATATCGGAAATACGGATTCGGAATTTGATCTGTTTGAAAAATACAGTTCTTTTGAAAAATTAGTTAACGTTACGGCTTACATTTTACGGTTCGGTAGTAAAAATAATAGGGGTAAATACAGCGGTATAAATATTTCGGTTTCGGAACGGCGCGATGCCATATCACATTTAATTCGGTTGATTCAAGAAAGATATTTTCATGAAGAAATTTTAGCTTTACGGTCGGACATTCCTATTAAAAACTCATTACGGAGATTGAATTTATTTATAGATAAAAATGACATAATAAGAGTCGGCGGTCGGATACATGCGGCAAACTTGCCTTACGATGCTAGGCATCAAATTCTGTTACCAGGCAAGTGTATTTTTACGGAATTATTAGTAACTTATTATCATCGGAATTATTGTCATTGCGGAGCTAACACACTTGCGGCTATTTTATCTCGGTTCTATTGGATTGTTTCGGTTCGGCGGATCACTCGGTTTATTACTTTTCGGTGCATACCTTGTTATAGGACTAAAGCGCGTCCTACCCAGCCTTTTATGGCAGACTTACCGCCGGATAGAATCCGACAATCACGCCCGTTCGTGGGTGTCGGTACGGATTTTGCGGGACCGTTTTTCATAAAAACAAGTACTCTTCGGAATGCTAAAATTCAAAAATGTTATTTGTGCGTTTTCGTATGTTTAAGTTCTAAGGCGGTTCACTTAGAAGTTGTTTCGGATTTAACGGTAGAAGCTTTCGTAGCTGCGCTTACGCGGTTTGTATCCCGACGGGGCCTACCCTCACTGATACGGTCGGATTGCGGTACCAACTTTACGGGAACGGACAGACATCTCAAGGAGATATATATATTCCTTCGTGACAATCATTCGGACATTGAACGTCATCTCGGTCGGCAAGAAATCACATGGCTTTTCAATGCTCCATCTAGCCCAAACCACGGTGGGTTATTTGAAGCTGCGGTCAAATCCGCAAAAACTCATGCAAAGCGAGTGTTAGGTGAAACTCGATTGACGTTCGAGGAACTCACGACGTTCTTCACCAAAGTTGAAGCGGTCATGAATTCTCGGCCTCTGTGCCCGCTCAGTTCGGATCCCGCTGACTTCGAGGTTTTAACACCGGGTCATTTTTTAATCGGTCAATCTTTAGTAGCGCTTCCGGAATATCCGTTCACGGAAATCAAAATGCCTCGGTTGTCTCGGTTTCAGCAAATTCAAAAATTATCACAACATTTCTGGTCACGTTGGAATACGGAATATTTGCATACTTTACAGCAACGGTTTAAATGGACTTCTCATACTGATCCACCAAAATTAGATGATTTAGTTTTGATCAAGGAGGACAATCAGCCTCCCTCTCATTGGAAACGGGGCCGGTTAGTAAAATTATTACCTGGTAAAAACGGGGTTATTCGGATAGCTGAGGTTAAGACTCAGTCTGGGGTCCTTTTAAGGCCCATTTCAAAATTATGTAGATTACCTATCGGCAATTAGGAACCAAGGGGACCTTGGTTCGGGGGGAAGATGTTTGCGCTTCCTTAATTTGAATTTGGCGGCATTTCACCGATCCGCGGTTGTGGATGGAAGCGGCCAAAAAACGGCGCTGTTGTCATGGCGTCACATAGAAAGTGGCGCCACTCTCGGGACAAAATAGCAACAACGCAAGATGGAGAATTCGGTATCGGCGGCGAACGGGTGCGAAACTGCGCATACGTTCTATCAATTTTAATAATAGAAATACGGCTAAGATTCGGGCAGTGCGGGTTCGAATCTCTCGGCGGTCATCAGTTTCATCGATCGGAGTGCTAAACAGTGCTGTGGACAATTTCTGGACAATCTCTGGATAATCTCTGAAGCCGGCATCTTGGTACCTACGCGGAAATCTGCAGTCAAAGGTTGGTGGTTTGTCTCATTTTCATTTTATGGAGTCGCAAACTTTCCAGAGCCAGGGTTTTCTTAAATTTCCATGTTCTCGCGAACACTATGGTTTGGGATTAGCGAGGATATTTAGTACCCGATATTATTATAATGGATATTGAGATAAATAGGTCATTTACTTTGAATGGTTTTTTATTACAATAACTTATTTTAGAAATTAGGTAACTTTTAAAAATCTCGACCCTTGGTAAGCTGTAAGTTGAGTTTCTTAGGGCCTATTTAAACACGCGGTATTCGTGTATTCGTTGCCGCTGTTGGTAGGGAAATCCGAGTGGGTATGCGGTGATATTACCGCGCCGCGTCGACTGGGGAAATGTGTTTCGCCCAGAGCGAGACCCATGCGGTACAGTCCGGCAAGTATAACTTGGCGCGGCTGTGCGCCACTGTGTTCAAAACGAATGTACTTTTATAACTGCTTCTCTTGTACCACTTTTTATCACTTTAGGCATGATGATAGCACAGTAGTTAGCAAAATATTCGCAACGATGTTTACTATGAACTCGGAAGTGTCAAGGTGAATTTTCAAGAAGGCTGTTTTAGTTCCTCAAATCGCCACCGCCAACTTATACTTGCCGGACTGTACCTATGCACTTCTACCCACAGCGGCAGTGAATACCGCGTGTTTGAAAAGGCCTTTCAAAAGTATTTTTGTAACGGACCTACCTACCTAATTGTATTTAAATATTACGTCTGCAGTGCAAGTACCGTTCTTGTCGATCGCATAATTTGACATTTAGAATCGTCAAAATTTGATAAAAATGGTTTTATCGACAGTTGCGGGTACGTTACCAACTTAGTCGATCGGTAGACAAATTCGTTAAATTTTAACGAATTAACGTAAGTGATTAACAGTGATATTGACAGTAAACTAGTAAATCTTGGCAGCGGTGAACGAAGGATTTCGACAAACTCTGACCTTATTTTTGGGAGTACGGATCTTTTGTCGACAAGAGATCCGTACTACCATGGAACGATACGATTCGATACGTTTATTGACTTTAGCGATCGATAAGAACGGTACTTGCACTGCTGATTCTGTAAATAAACTTTTAGATTAAAAATGTCCATTTAAAATTTTTATTTTTCTCTTAATAAAACCTCTAAAGCCATCCTCCGTAATAAAAGTACTGAGCAGATCTTTACGAATAGCGATCATAAAATAAATCCTTGCACAGACAGCCCTCAAAAACCAACATGACGTCATGTCATGTCAAGTCATAAACAAACATGACAGCTTAAGGCTGTGTATTCACTTGGTTGTATTAAATATTTTGCAATTTACAGGAATTTATTTTGCGTTCTGTAATCGTATTTATTTATTTTTTAGTTATGTAAATCTTCAGCGCAAAATGTGGTTGTGCTCTAAACGTAATATTTAAATAGGTATACCTCTTACTGTCTTTTGGTTGGTCTCGAATAGAAAACCAGACTAGAGTCTTATTCTGAAACAATGCTCAAATTTAGTTTGTAATGAGGTACAATTTTTTGCCACGTATTAAAAATTTACAAAAAAAAATTGGTCTTAGTTTGAATCCAAACTTTACAATAATCAAGTTTGGATTTTCTTTTCAAAGTTATCAAAGACAAAATATTAATTTGCTCTTTGCTCTAGCTAGTATTCAAGCTTTGCTTAGTTTAGGACTAGATAGCGCTGTGTAAAATGTTCAGGAATTATTGTATATATAGTTATAGTTATTCGAAGTAGGTACGTGAACAGATTATAACGACTTTAATATCAGGGTTGCTGCAGTCTCTTCCGATTCAATCGCGTAATATTATGACGTATAATATAATGTCATATAATATTTATGCGACATAAAGCTCGGAAGCGTACGTCTGGGATATTAATGCCTTTAGGAAACAGATACTTGTGTCAACTGTGATTCTAGGGATGTTATTGACAAGGCGGATATATCGACGTGTGTCACATTCGTAAACTAAAAGACAGTAGACGGAAACAAATTATTTATATGACAAAGATTTTTATGTCTAGCTAGTGATATGATGTGAATTATAACCATGACAGTTTGTAAATATTACATGTCATGACGAAAATATTTATAATAATATTTTTTTTACTGTGAACTAAAAATTCAAATTACGCATTTTGCATAATACCGCGTGCACCACTATGCCCATGCCGCTGCCGGAATGTATGGCGGCATTCATGCCGCAGACTCATTACCACAGCAACATCGCCTTCATTCTCATTAAGCGGCATTAATGCCGGCAGCGGCATGGGCATAGTGTGCACGCGGTATAAGAGCTACAGCACGCAACAGTCAATACTATAACCTTACAATTGGCGGTCTTATCGCGCACATGCGATTTCTTCCATGAAACTGATTATTTTTAATCTGACTTAAGGTTTAATTAGTTTTTGTTAGCTTCAATTGTTTTTAAAACCACAAGCTAGTTACATTTTACTGACGATTAGTTTTTCACGGCACTATCGATACAGCTATCGATACTTTATGGACGAAACACCCCATCCCTAGTATAGCAATTCTCATAAGATTGCCCCGAAGCTATGCAACTGGCTAGGTGTGTGTAGCGCCTCAGGAAATACCTCGGCAAATACTACGAATAATTAGGAGCTCGTAGTAAGCCTGAGCTTATACAAACATACACTGGAATAGATGCAACTCTAGGTAGAGATCGCCTTATCTAGAAACACGCTATAGCTAAGAAATACACTACACTAGTACCACACGACCTACATCAAGTAGAGACCTTACTTGAGCTATGTAACTCAAACAGAAGAAACAATTTTGGACCTTTTCCATATAGATACTCTGAAAGAGATCGCTTTTATAGCGATAAGGCTACCTATTGTACAGTCTGTTTTATATTATTTCCTGTATTTATTTAATTTATCTTTGTTTACAATAAAGGGTTTATCTATCTATCTATTCTATTATTATTAATGTTATTATTTTTCTCACAATTTTGTTTTCAATTTTCTGATTTCTGTAATTTGTATTAATTCATTTTTAATTAATGTAATTGGTGTTTAACTTTTCAATTTAACGACTTTTCACGATTACAAATAGGAAGTTAGCACAAATTATTCCTTTTATTAAAGCGAAACCTTCCACGAAGGTGTTCCAAAACATTACATTAAATATCTGATAGGAAACTGGGGACCTTCCTTTACGACCTGCCAATTAAACCCTTTCCGAATCCCTTATAATTTTCATTTTCATAATAATGGCAACACTGATTATCCATTCCGATTCCTAATTTGAAATTTACGGTGTTGCCCGCTACGACCGGTCGTTTCACACCTAATGGCGGCATTTAGTCGCGAGTGTACCTATTCGCGTTTATTTGGATTTCAAATTAAGAACACCTGTTGAACGGATGGCCAGGATTGGGGGAATTCAGACGCGACATTTAGACGCGACTTTCAGTCGGTTTCTTTTTTAGCAGATTCGGCTATGTTGTGGTTTGAAATCTGACTGCAGCGTTTGCAGTGCAACACCAAAGTCAACGACAATATTTTTTTGTTCTTTTCCATTAGGTCCGAGAAAGCAAAAAATATAAGTGATTTAATATAAAAAAAACATGTACTTAACCTAAACTTACGTATTGCTCACTTATAAAAAAGTTGTAGAAATAAGTGTTTAGTTTTACCATTCGTTACAAAAGTGAATCAAGACATAGACAAACCATTTACATATCAATTTTTTTTTAAATCTTTTTACTGGAAACGCGACAAAAAGTCGCGTCGTTAAAACTTTCTACCTGCAGAAGAAGCGTACAGATAATTTGTTTATTAATGTAAATTGCAAGCGACCGTTTGCACAGGACTGTTCTAATGAAGTACTTTGTCTGTGACGTTCTCAACGTTCATTGGTGAATACGTTTTAATGCCCACGATTGGTGGATTTAGAAATAAAATCGTAAGAGGTGTTCGAATTTCAAATGACGGTTGTAATTTTTAACTGTTATCCGATATTTTCTTGCGTATTTTGGTAACATATTTTTTTTTATTTCTACTTGCGTTATTAAGATATTGTGCTGAGTGAGGCAATGCAGACAAAGGTTACCAATTAACATCAGGTAGGCCATCTGAAGTCTTAATTATTTGAAATAAATTACCTCTTACATTTTAATTCTCATATACCACTATTCACAAAAAAAAATACGACTAATAACAGTATTTACATTATTTACAAAATACACATGAAACAGTTGAGCTATCTACAAAAACATTTTATTTAATTATTTGACATTGAACTGTACAGACAAAAAAGTCACTTAACTTTTTTCTTATTTTTTGACGTTTTCTTTGAGTTGAGTTGAGTTCTTGGTCTGTGGCTTTTGTGGCTAGTTGTCACAATTCTGCCAGTGTCGAGTTCGCTAATGCTAGTGTCATAAACAGGAGGGGAGTGCGGATAGGAATAATGGTCAGTGTACAATACTTAGGTCGTAACATAAAGTGTGAGCCATTGGAATAAATGTGTGTAAAGTGGTTTTTCTGAATGTGAGAATTCGTGTTAGGTTTTGAAGAGAAAATCCACCATTTTCTTTTCAAAACAAACGACAGCCGACTTGACAAATGACTTGACTTGACTTATTTATTACAATTTTAACACTTGACATTGGCAAAATTGTCTGTCGAAATGACGGACACAGGCCATTATGGAAGAGAAGAAGAGGGAGGTACAACCAAAATTTTGACAATTAGATTGATCTGCAGATTTGACATTTTATCATTGTCAAAAAATTGGCCAAAACGCCGGAATTCGCTAATTTGTAGAAACAATTCTTGCCAAACAACAGTTAGAATAATCAAATCATTTTCTCAGTCGTTTCTCATTCCTTTAATAAATTGTATTCAATTTCAACTCACAATGGAGGACGGAAATCACAACAATTACACTTCTATTGCGAGATCGATGACTAGCTCATTTGAAACAGTTAGCTCACTACAGTCAAAATAACTAAATTTTTCGTTGTATCATCATCAATATATATAAAACTCTTTTGAAGCAGCCTAAACTATAAGTCCTTGAGGTATGAAATTTGGAAGGTAGTATCCTTATGTAGTGTAGGGGTGCACTAAGAAAGGAATTTTGAAAAGTCGCACCCTAAAGGGTCTAGAACGCGAGCAACGCCGCGGGCGACGGCTAGTTAAAAATATAAATATCATGAAGTGCAGTGGTGTTGATTCTGTTGTTTGCCATTTACTAACTTAAAGTAATTAAAATATAAAAGTTCCTATTTATGTTTATGCTAAAGTTTGTTCATCGAAAGTTAATTAAGGCACTTGGCATATCTTTTCCAATGCAAATATTTAAAATTACACAAACAATTACAAAAACTGGAGTGAGCTAGCTGTTTACTTTCGACTGCGATCAAATAAGATTGCTTTATTCGTCGCAAAACATTCATTGTGTCGTTTTAAAATATCCTTTGGCGCAAATCGAAGAGGGTTGAGATCGGGCCTTACCTACCTATACCTTGAAAACGTTCGATATTATGTCATTGGTAGAGATGACGTCACATACTAATATAATATTTTTTTAATTTACAAGTATATTTTTGGTTGGTAAAGAAAAAGGACAAAATGATGAAAGTATTAATTCTAGGTATGAAGTTGATTTTAAATTTTGTAGATAAGTAACTACCTGCACTTTACTTACTGTACTCTAACCTAACCTTTTCTGTAAAAAAACTAGTTTTTTTAAATTATTTATTAACTATTCACAAACAACTAAGCAAAACTATTAGTTACTCATACTCACCATGAATCAAAAATTCGTATTAACTCCGTAGTTATAATGATATTCATAATAATGGTACGATTTTTACTTACACTTTACAGCCGGTTTTTGTTTTAAATAAATATGAAAAGAAAACCAGTGGCTGACCGAACTGTCATTCCAATTTCACATTCCAACGCGTTGACATCAATAGAAATAGACACGGGCAGAATTAGAAAGACGAATTTTATTATATTCCAATTTTTATTGGATTAAAGACACTCTACGTCTGGTTATTGTTCACCGAAAATAAAATTGTACTTTGTTGCTTTTTTCTTTTCTTTTGTCATGTAACGTGGGAGTTTCGCGCCAGTGTGCAAACGCCCTTAGTCTTAAAGAAGCCCACTAATGGATATACTCCTGTATGATTTCCTCTTCAACACGCATTTTTGAGTTCTAGAAAGAGCGGCTCTATTCAGTTCGTCAGAGATTTAATTCTAATAAAGATGACGTAAAAATGACGTCATCGAAAACGAGTTTTCGGTCGAGATAATATGTCGTCATCCCTTTAGAATAATATCTCTACCGAACTGAGCATAAATAGATTTCCTCAGATAAATAGATTTCTTTTTTTTTTAATTATCTTTTTATTTCATTCATAATATCAAATCTTTACGACATAATAACCCATAGTAATGTCGCTAGGTCAGTTCCTTTACTATTTTATTGAACCCTAATAAAAGTCACTGATAGGCTGCTCAATGTCATTGTCCTTTGATAAATTGCTGGTCTTCAGTACATTTTCCGTTTATTTCCGCTTTAGGGTAAATATGTCGTAAGTTATTTCACAGCGATTAAGTCCACTGTATTTCACAGTCCACTGTATTTGACAGGCGTCATGGCTCAGTCGGTAGTAGCTCTGCCTTCCGTGCTGTGGGTCGTGGGTTCGATCTCCACCGAAAACAAACATTTGTGTGTTGTAAAACATAGATGTTTGTTCTGTGTCTGGGTGTTTCTATGTATTATAAGTATGTATTCACAAAAAAAAAATATGTATGTATGTATTCTATCAGCTATCTAGTTTACATCGTACAAGCTTTGCTTAGTTTGGGACTAGAAGGCGTTGTGTTAAGTGCCAGTGAATATTTATAATAATATTTATTTGTTTTCGATCGCCGAACAATATCTTGTACAGTCAACGTTGTAACTAAAATATGAGTTTCAGAAATGTTTATGACTCAAAATTATTTTTTTTTGTCATCCACAAATTTTTGTTCTCAGTGGGGATCGAACCTACGACCCACAGCACGGAAGGCAGAGCTATTACCAACTGAGCTGTGATACATGTCAAGCAAGCAAGTAAATCTTTCAAAGGGCAATGACGTACGCTTCTTTAATAAAGTCCCAAGTTATGTATTTGTCAAGTCAAGTTATATATGTTACTACACTGAAAAACCCAATAGTTGAATTTGTAATTGTTGGTTCCTTTAATGTTAACTCAACTCATAAAAGAGTTGAGCTAACATTAAATTATGTTTAAACAACCGACGCGTGGGTATTTGATGTGGCAAATTATAGTTGATTTAACAAATCATTAGTGTAGGGGCTATATTAACGATAAATATCGGTTGAAATAATGTTGAATCAACCTTTTCGGTCTTTCAGTGTAGCCGTCTCCCGCGGCGTTGCTCGCGTTAGAGTGTGACTTTTCCAAATTCCTTTCTTAGTGCACCCCTACACTATATAAGGATACTACCCTCCAAATTTCATACCTCTAGGACTTATACTTTAGGCTGTGCGTTGATTCTCTCTCAGCTTCAAAAGAGTTTTATATATATTGATTCAAGTTAAAGTTATTCAAGTATTCAAGTTTATTATGTCGTCGATTGGCAAGTTCAAAAACGTTATAAAACGAAGACTTCTTTAAAGTACTATAGAATATCTGATTATTTAGACGACAAACAAGCTTGGGGCGAAGCTCCAACTCATTCAATAATAAAATGTAATCTAACCTAATCATACAAAACGTAATAGCGCGTGCACACTATGCCCGGCATGAATGCCGCGATTAATTCCGGAATTATTGCCACAGCAACATCGCCTTCATTCTCACCAAAGAGCTAGGGCATGAACTTGGCGATGTTGCTGTGGCAATAATTCCGGAATTAATCGCGGCAATAATTCGGGCAGCGGCATGGGCATGTGTGAACGCGGTGTAGGAATAAAGGCGATGTTGCTGTGGCAATCATTCCGGAATTAATCGCGGCATTCATGCCGGCAGCGGCAATGGCATAGTGTGAACGCGGTATTATGACGATTCAAAGTGATCAGTGAGATTTTATTGCATAAAAGCTTTTTAACTTTGACTCTGACTTTGCTGTAAGTGAAAAGTTGCCTGAGAATACGGATGTTAGATCATTAAAACACTTCCAGACAGCAGAAGAAGCATTAAGGATCATTTATCAATGGGACAAATCATCCCGGGACAGTCCGTCCCGAGAGGCTCTTAGCAATGACAAATGCGGTCAGGTAAAAGGAGTTTCGTCTTAACCTTTTACGAAGCTGTGAGTGACGGTCGCTATATAACGGTTAGAGCAATATTTCTTCAAAAAATGACAATTTAGTAATATTACGAACGTCTTCGTAAGCAGACTAATTTAGCTATCAATAAATTGTTTGCAACGGTTTGTAGATAGTTCAACTGTTTCATGTGTATTTTGTAAATATTGTAAGTAAATACTGTATTAGTTGTAATTTTCTTTGTGAATAAATTCATTTGTGCTTGTCTATTTGTTATTTTCAACCTTTGTATGTATTTACAAAAAAAGTAGGTATAATATATAAAGTATTCTATCAGAAATCTAGTTCCTATAGTACAAGCATTGCTTAGTTTGGGACTAGAGGGCGTTGTCTATAATTATCTTAATTTACTTTTAAAGTTTGACAGTTAATCGTCGTGATGCTGTCCACATTTCAACTCATTATTTTATGACTACCATAGCAATACCTAATACACATTTATATAGCCCATGGTATAAAGTACGGTGTAAAAACCTACGAATTATTAGTTTTAATAACATTAGAGAAATAAATACAAACGCAAGCCAAATCGCTCCGAAAATCATAACAAATGTGACATAATAAGCTTACCTATTTTATGCTTACATTTGTCATTTGCATATATCACTTTACAGCTCGGGTGATCAAAACTCCTTCACACCCTCAGACATTGCTCTGAGCATACACTACAGTAGATTTTTTTTTTTTAATTCATTTCTAGAGTTTTATGGCAAAGAAGAACATGGTGCCAACTCAACAGGCTTAGGACAGGCTGTTGTCGTAGTCGAGCTACAAGATATGATGGCGGTATAACAGACTTGCTCACCCTTGGCAACTACGCCATCCAATGGATCAAGCAGCTAAATATGTATAATATTGTGAACGATTGTTTGAACGCCATACGAATAAATAAATAAAACCGTTCTGGTCGGCCACTATTTGGATGACCGATAGTGGCATTTACATCTGAGCGCTTTCGTGCTTCGGAGGGCACGTTAAACTGACGGTCCCGGCTCTAGCAGTCGTTAAGCCGGACGGAGGCCTTAAGGCGGCCTAAAAACTTCGTCAACGGAGTTGGTCACCAACTCATACGAGCTTGCTTGCTTATAGCAAAGCAAAAGACTGTTGCCACTAAGTTGTTCATCTATTTCTGAAAAAGTGTCTGTCTGATCCATAATAATTCTTACAAAAGAACAGCAAAAGCTAAATTATCCGAGCACCAGAGGACCATTTAAAAGTGTCTGTAAATTCACTTTTCTTTTAGTAAGTGTTTGTCAAGGGGCTGATTGAACGAGAAAGTCGGTATCTGACAGCGGAGATAAGGAGGATTACGCTTTAGTTCGTAGTTTTTTTTTCGGGGAGATAAAATATCCTAGTTTTAAAACTCAGTGGGAAGGATCTGACTAGTGACCGTGCTTATTGTGTTCGTTGTACGTAAACTACAAAGTTGACGTAAATGAGTAATGAACGTAAATGACGCAGTGCATTGCCTTACAGGGCACGTCCTCATTGGACTTGCTCTGTGAAGTAATGCATTGTTATAGGCAGAAGTTACCACTTAACATCAGGTGAGCTATCAGCTTTTTCCATTACTTTTATCATAAAAAAAAAATAAAAAAAAAATGCAAAATTTTGTGTTTCGTGATATTGTAGTAAACGTCAAACTGACAAGACCGATGATGATATTTATGTTGCGATGTGTTTTAAAACATTTATGAGCGGGTTTTGTTTAAGATTCTTGAATTTTACAGGTTAAACCATTAAGTATGAATCTAGTAGAGATTTTAAAGCATCTTAGTTTAGAGGCACTTTGAAGATGAGTACCTAGGTACCTACCTAATATAAAAATCTACGCAAAAAGTCGCTAGAAAATACTTCGTCCGAAATAGCGACCATTCTGAAGACTGCCTTATTGTACATAACAATAAAACATTCGTACCTATTAAACAAAGCTGTAAAAGCTAGTAAAAGATTAATTTTCAATAAAATAAATGGCACATACTCAGCTTTATCTCTTAACAATCGCTCATTCAATTCAGCCTCCCTTTAAAGGCTTTCAGCGCGATGGGGCGGAAGTCGCGAAATAAATAGTCGCGGGGATGAGCTCGAGGGGCGAACTACACTTCATCTCACTTTAATAAAATAAAAATACAGCAGCCAGATGAACGACAGTGAAGAGGTAGTAGTTTATTAACCGACTTCAAAAAAGGAAAAGGTTCTCAATTCGATTGTTTTTTTTATGTCAGAAATCCGTTATTTAGTAACTAATTTAAATAAATATTATCTGAAAGAGATTTTCCCGATTGGTCCCATAAAAATTCATCAAAATCAGTTCAGTAGTCTGGTTTTTATATAAGAATAACTGGAAAAAAACATGTCATCTATGTACAGTACACGACATTGTGTAATTTGCTTTCCTGTGACTCGTACGGCCGAATACTTAAACGCTATATTAAGTTCATGCTTAAATTATTGCCATCTCTTACAAATGAGTAATGTCAAACAAAGGCAGAGCAATTTTAAGGGTGTTTAAATTTGAGAGCCGTTTCATTGATGAACCCTGCACTGGGTACTTTGTGAATATGGCTGTGGATGGAAACTTCATTTTTCCTAGAAATCAGTGAAAATACATTCAGCCGTGAAACTTTTGGCCATAATTCAATTTTTCGGCTGATATAATAATAGTGATAAAAGGGTGGGCTTAAGTGTAGCGATCCAAATGCTCCACTCACTTATCGGGACGCTAAAGTCACCAGAGATAGGGAAACTCGGAAGGGGTTGAGGTGACGTATGACATAGCATTTCTTAACCGACCCTAAGAGGGTTGTTATAGAACTCGAGTTTAAGTTAGTTGCAGGGTTAAAATATCCATTTTAAGTTTTTATTTGTTTTCATGTATGGTTTTGTGTTTGTGTTTTATCCGACTTCGTGAAGTAAAAAAGAAGGGTTATATTTCTGCAACAAAGCAATAAGCCTGTATTAGTTAGTAGCCAATTCTGTTGACGGAGTTTTTAGGCCGCCTTAAGGCCTCTGTCATGGTTTAAATACTGCAGTTTAACATGCCCTTCGAAGCACGGAAGCGCTCAGATCTAAATGCCACTAACGGTCACCCATCCAAATAGTGACCGCGCAGAACGTCGCTTAACTTAGACTGATTACTTAGGTAGATGATAAATCAATTAAACAATGAACTCTATAAAATCTTAATATGACTACTAGGCATGGGAACTCATGTCCCATGCCTAGTAGATTTGTACACAATATAGTGACTCATTTTACGAGCAAGGTCGACTTTTCGCATGCATCCATATCGCCTCTTTAGCTCAGTGGTAGAGCACTGGTCTCGTAAACCAGGGGTCGTGAGTTCAATCCTCACAGGAGGCATCGGTGTAGGCCACTTTTTGTAAGGCTAACATTTTCTAAAGCAGTTTTTCAACATTCACGCGAAAAAATTACAAAAGCTTTAAAAGAAAAGTTCCAGTACGCACGTGGTTTTGCTCACGTGGCTAAGAGTATTTCCTTAGTATACTCCAGGAACAGTAAAACATATTCAGCGTTTATCCTACTTCCATACCTAATGTAAGTAGAAACACTCACAAGTGTGTACGTTAGTGTATTTACGTATAGGTGCCTGAGGTGTCTCATGTTGCGTTCACGTATGCCGCAGTCGGCAGGGACTTGAGCAGGGAAGTGGGCACGAGCATAGTGTGAACACGAACATGCCTCTGTCCCGTCTCCTGGCCCAAGTTCATGCCCTAGCTCCCTAATGAGAATAAAGGCTATGTTGCTGTGGCAATAAGTCCACGGCAATAATGCCGGCAGCGGCATGGGCATAGTGTGAACGCGGTATCAGAGTGAATGGACGCAGGGCAATGTATCACGTGCTGACGTGCCCGTCCTCAGTAAATGTGCTCAGTAAAACAATGCATTGTTATGGACAGAGGGTACCACTTAACATGAGGTGAACCATTGGCTAGTTTCACCATTTAGTTTAAAAAAAACTCTATACTCAAACAGGGCCTAGAAAATCAACAGCTTATATTTTGATTCTAGAATCTCAATTCTGTCTTTATAAATGAAATAGGTAACTCTAATGTAATTTTTCTTTTGAATTTGATCTAAAATTAAAGTTCTTTTTCTTCTTTTGAGTTTAAGTTTAAGAAGTAATCACTTCTCTCATTTATTTGTTTCTAAATCATTTGTACGTATGCAGTTTGGTAATTCGACTCGCCTTTGACTAGCCTTGTAGTATTCGATCAGTTTCATAGGTAGTAACTAAGACCTCACTTTACTTTAGTGTAATATCTATTCTATTCAAATAGTAATCAATATATTGTTATGTTACTGACTGTTTATTAATCACCAAAAAAAAATCACCAGTTTTAAAAACACCACTTTGAAAACTTCAGACTATATACCACGACGATAAACCACTTTTCTTAAAAAACTACCAATGATAGGCTGAAATCCATTTTCGGTTATCTACGAGGAAAATAAATTCCTTTGAAATAACCAGCTATCCTGTACGAAAAAAAAAGAAAAACTAGGAAAGCTCTTCACCAGATAACCAGATCTGATATTGGTTATCTGCTAGGAATAAGTTGAAAAAAGAAAAAAAAGGTACGTAACAGCAATTTATTATATATTTATTTAATTTAATGACACTTATTTATTTTTAAGATTTTAATCCTTCTGCTGACTACAGCCCAAGCCTTGTACCTTCCTGAAGGGACTGTGTAATGTCCGCTGTGGTTCCAACGAACCAAGTGGTAGTATTCCACTAGTATGCAAATGTAACTATCTGAGAACAGAAAGGAAGCGTTCTTGGCCTGGTTGGTGTCGAAATAGCAGCAATCATGACGATTGAAGTGAGCGGCCCAAGGATGTTGGATACAAACCTATTGTGTGGGATAGTAGCTCAAGAACTCCATTCATTTTTTAGGCTCGCTAACATTTTTTTTTAATAAGTCATAGAACAAAAGTGGAATGCTTCTTCTTTAGTTTTCTAGAGCTTCTTGTGTAGAGCTCGTCCGGGGTCTAGTTTCAAGGGTATGGGTGCCGGTGCTATTACAGACACATGAGACTTAACACCTTTATGTCTCAGAGTGATAGGTGCAGTGCAATGTATCACAGAGCACGTCCTCAAACTCTAGTATTTTTTTTTTATAAAAACATAAAACCCTAAGTGTACGAAGTTCTCAACAAAAGCGAATGGGTTAATAAAAGAAATTGAAAGGAGCTACTTCCTTTAGACAACCTTATTCGCCTGATAAGAGGTTCGGGTTTGATTCCCGCAGAGGAAAATAAAACCATGAACTGCAGTTCTGTCTATGTCATGTTATGGTATACTAGTAAGTAACAATCTATTATTTTGTTTATTCGCTACTGCACTAAAAAAAGGAGAATTTAACCCTCAAATAACTAAGGGTTAAGTATAAGTACCTTTTTGAAATCAAACTTAATAAGGACCTATGAAAAAGTTAACTCACTAAATTAATTTTTTTCACATCTAAAGTCGCAAAGCGAAAGCTTCACAATATCGTCCTAACACCCCGTAAAATGTAATCATTAATCTCTGAGCCGCCTGCTTCGGAGAGGAAGTACGGGTCCATATAATATAATATTATATAATCTGTGATATAATGGACTTAACTTATCTTAGTGAAATTATTTTCCACGCTGTCTCTTAAAACCTTAAGTTTTTTAAAAACGGCGATAGTTTTTGGCATCCATAAAGTACAGCTTTTTATATCAACTTAAAAACTTCTGTGAAGTTTTTTTTTACTAAATAATTGACATGTTGTATTTTTTATTATCGTTTAACAATAAGACAATTTGCTTTTTATCAATTCAGGGTTGAAATTGTCCAAAAAGTACACTTTTTAGTGCACTTTAGGGACAACTAGCCGTCGCCCGCGGCGTTGCTCGCGTTCTACCCTTTAGAGTGTGACGTTTCAAAATTCCTTTCTTAGTGCGCCCCTACACTATATAAGGATACTACCCTCCAAATTTCAAACCTCTAGGACTTATAGTTTAGGCTGTGCGTTGATTCTAAGTCAGCTTCAAAAGAGTTTTAAATATTGATGATGATTTATGCATAGTTTTGGAAAAAGGTTAAAAAAAACAGATAATAGTCCGAAAGCCTCGGTGTGTGAGACCATTCTTTGATATTTCACAAAAAAAAATACATTTAGGTGCAAGACGCCAAACATATTCTTTCTCGAGTAGAATAGTCAACAACCCACAACATACCGCCAAACAGATTCGCTCCAATAATAATATGGTAATATGGACATAACACAATATTCTTATTTGTTTTTACTGTTAGAGTGTTAATAATATAGGCGGCAGATCGAGTATGAACGACTGTTATCATCGGCCAAGTGCTTACGACGCATCTTTATGAGCTTGACCGCATGGAACTGTACTCGTATATGAAGTTATCTTTAGTTTCAACCACGATAAGATAAAATAAATACTGTTAAATTTTTGTTATGGCGGCAATACAGGTAAACATTTTGGTAAGTGTCATGGCTTGATCTGGAACACCGGCAATTTTTCATTATTGGGAATTCAAAATCAAACAACCCTTCTTTTTTTTCTTCAAGGTGTGTTGCATTATTGGAATTCCAAGTCAAACAATCCTTCTTTTTTCAAGGTGTGTGCTTCATTATTGGAATTTTAAGTCAATAGTCGCTTACTTAGAGGATACAGTAGTCTACCATTATGTTGTACCAAAAGTTTTACAAACTAAGTCCCTTTGCGAAGACGTTAATTTTATTAAAAACTAATAACAATGCTATTACAGTGGCATCCGATGCTCATTCAAAGAAACTATGAGCATTTTCTCCAGGATAAAGATTGTTTTTCAGCCTCCACAACTATGAATTTGGATCTATAAATAGTTTTGTAATTGTAAAAGAACGCTCTATCGTGAATTTCCTCTCTCTTTTACGTTTACAATTTCCTTTCGAGATGGGACGCAATAAAAAAACTTACACAAGGAAAATTGTATTTCTGTTTGAAAGCGCGCTTCATAATACGACGATTACTGAGAAAAATGGGAAAAATGAGCTTTTGTTATGTTGTTGAGAAATGTTCTGTTTGACAGCTTTTTATACTGACAGATGGAAACTATTTTAGCATGTCATTATGTTACAAATCACCGGTGAACACATGTGGGACGAGTTTTGACATTTTTTGAAACGACACATAGCACTTTTATTTTAATAGTTTTTCTTGTCTTATTGTGAGTATTGTTGTTTAATTTTGGTGGAATTTTAACCAATAATCCTTAGGTCGTAACATAAAGTGTGAGCCATTGGAATAAATGTGTGTAAAGTGGTTTTTCTGAATGTAAAAATTCGTGTTAGGTTTTGAAGAGAACATCCACCATTTTCTTTTCAAAACAAACGACAGCCGACTTTACAAATGACTTGACTTGACTTATATTATTACAATTATATGACTTGACATTGGCAAAATTGTATGTCCAAATGACGGACACAGGCCACATAGGTTAAAGAAGAAGAAGCACTTGTGGTTAAGCGGTGGCGACCTCGCCTTCCGATCCTAATGTGAAATCAAAAAGGTAAATAAATAATAAAAAATAAATATTTATAGACATTTCACACAACGCCTTCTAGTTCCAAACTAAGCAAAGCTTGTACTATGTAAACTAGATTGCTAATAGAATACTTATAAACTTTTTTGTAAATACATACTTATAATACAGTAACACCCAGACATAGAGCAAACATCAACGTTGGCCACACAATGTTGGTTCTCAGTACGGATTGAACCCACGATCTACAGCACAGAAGGCCGAGCTATTACCCACTGAGCTGTGACGCCTGTCGAAATGACTCACAATGATAAACTCACTCTTTCGTGACAGGTCATTCACTCACTCAATTGTTCCTCATTGTCCTGTCATGGACATGTAAAACAAGTCTATTGTGCGCCAGTTAACGGACGCTTACTGTTGCCAAACTGATAATAATAGAAGATATTTGTACGTGCTTGATATTTTTTACGCACCGTTATTTATAAATAAACCTACTTATAATCGCTGCATAACTTTATTCTGCTGTTTAAATGATTTCTGTCTTTACTAACAGATTATTTCAAACAGTGACAGATAGATTATAATTATAATCAATTGCTAAAAAAACGATTTAGCTATTATAAGTATGGCCCAAAATTCATAATACTATTAATATACTCTACTTTTGTTTTGCTTTGCAGATGTAGGGAACGTTAAAAAATTCACGTGTTTTAGATTTTATTTTTTTTACGTACTACCACTTACCTAAAATATAAAAAAATAGCAGTGATTAAAATCGAGGCAGAAAAATCATTCACTCAAAACATTCGTTCATTTACACTCGCTTTATAACCTCCAAAATGTCATTGTTCACCGAATAAATATAATAAGTAAATGAAATATGATATTTCTACCGAAATAAAAGCTTTCACACTTTTTACGTACAAAAGACTATTATTTGTCCATCAGCACGAATCATATTAAAATGATTGAACGTCCAATAAATCCCTTTCAGACGAAAGTAAAATTGTTAGTGTGGATAAAAGAGAAGCCACACAGAGAATAGGATCATAAATATTTATTTTACTATTGTAGGCAACATAAAATGTTTTTGTATTTATAATGAAATGAGGAGGCGTGTGATATCACTTGGTTTTTATTTATAAAAGCGTCAATGGGCTTGTCTAGTCAATAATTTAATTTGTACGAATAAAAGTAGATAAATAGTGCTCATATTTATAGGCGTTTAACTATAACTTTTACGGTTGAGTATTTTAATTCAGTTCGGGACGAACTACTAGTTTATTATGGACAAAGTTCATTAGTGTAAAAAAAGAAACAGCTAGTTTGACTTGAATACATAGGTAGTAGGTATTTTACAGCCTGAAAACTCATAAAATCTAATAAAATGCTACAAAAGGCTAGCCAACGTTCCACCATAAAAGTGCTATCTAAATCCTCGCCATAAAAGTAGAACTTTCAATAAAAATCATTTTGGAAACCAACAATGGCGCCCAATCGGTGCTGCTGAACGATTGAATGAACGAAATGAACGACGTCCGAACAAAACGCGGTATCTCTGGAACGCAGCCGACTGGGTCCGAAATTTAAAAAGATTTGCACCATTTAAATTTAGAAGGCTTTGTGTCAACGGCTTTTATCAGGTTTGTATATTCCGATCGTTTTGTAATCGAATCACTGGACAAAATCAACGGTGAAAATGGATTGGGCAGAAGTCGAACAATAATTTTATAGTGCTGTCTGTTATATTTTTGAACAAATATCACGGTCCATCAACGGCGAAAACATTGTTTTTAACAAAAACATTTTTGGGCTTGGACAAGAAGCTTTGCAAATTAATGGAAGTTAAATGGTAGCAGAATACGCTTTAATGTTCAGTACATTTGGCTCATCAGATGTTAACCTCTGTCTATAATTTATTTCTCTAAGAAGTCCATAATAAATTCATTACTTTAAAAAGAGCTTGTATATTTTCTCTTATAAATTAGTCCAATATCCAATGTCCATGGACATTTCTGTGGCAACATATAATTGAGGAAACACGTAGCTATAAAACCCTTTAGATTAGATACCGTTGTGTTTTCGTCGATGGATTAAAAAAAAAGCATTATATAGCCGTTACTGTCCCACTGCAGGGCAAATGTCTCTCTTCCCTCTTTCCACTCCTCGCGATTTAACGCCGCGGCAGGCCATGCGCTGTGTCCTCCACGACGCCGCCTTGCATTTTGTGGGATCCAATCTGTGGTCCTCTTTGCCCACAAGTCGTCTGGCATGCGACAGTCCGTAGAGTGTGTGTGTGTTGGATTAATAAATAAAATTAAATTTCACACAACAACCTCTAGTCTCAAACTAAGCAAATGGTTAGTTTATGGTTAGTTTGGGTTGCAATAGCATTGAAAACAAGCCAGAAACTGCGGAAAACCACCGACTTTTGGATTAATTGAAGCAGCAATAATAGCATTGATCGGTTAGCAGCCACGCGATGAGCAGTCTAGCTTCATTTTGTGTTTATCGGAAAATGGAATGTGGATTTTTAACCAATTTAAAAAATGAGGAGGTTCTCAATTCGCTTGTATTTTTTTATGTTTGTCACCTCAGAACTTCGTCATTTAGAACCAGTTTGAAAAAAATATATCTAAAAAATTATGGTACCATAATTTTTTTATCAAAATTGGCTCAGTAATTTGACAGTTAAATGAGAACAACTAGAAAAAACACGACATTCACGTAGACGACGTTGAGTATTTTGCTTTTCGATGATTTTTCTGTGGTGTTTTCGTTCAACAGAATAGTCCCAATGAACTGACATCATCACCATCATCATTTGATGATAAAGGCGTATCAAATTGAAATCGGGTTTTCCAGTTTTTAAACTTATAAATGATTAAATCGATCAATTAAAAGTAATTTAAAACTTCATTTTATCCTAGCACCATTAGTTTATCCACATTTTGAAATTAAAAACTATTCTAAGGTACAATAAAACTAAAAAATATCTCCAATATTATCATCACGAAGCTCTGCCTGAAATATCTAAGATTTATAAGAGTCTTATACCCATTTTATAAAGGCCATATCCGGCTAACAATATAGCACATAAAAACAAGTGCCTATTTAAATTCAATGTGCGTCTCGTACGCTATAACATTACATCATTTTCTTTGTTCCCTGGTTATAGACCAAATTAAAATTTTACCTTTATACCCCGCGGTTTTCGTATAATTTGCCACAGCCACACGCAGTGATGTTTTTGTTTTTTGATTTTCAACTTTAAATTTGGTGGGAGAAGATTGAAAATTCAATTTACATAGAGTAAGAGGCGCTTGTATTGTAACGAATGTTTATTTAAGGTGTTCAATGTAGGTATTTGTTAAGCCACAGATCATATAATACACTAGCTGTCGCCCGCGGCGTTGCTCGCGTTCTACCCTTTAGAGTGTGACGTTTCAAAATTCCTTTCTTAGTGCACCCCTACACTATATAGACAGGCATTAGTTCATGTATTTATTTGCGCGCCAAGTCGTTAACCTGTCATATTTTAAAATATAGTTTAAAAAAAACCAATCTGTTATGCTATCGCAATTGTTTAACTAACTTTTTAAAGAAGTTCAAGGTTTTGGTTTCCGTGTTCCGTGACAAATGGTTATTAGATAGGAATGTCTGTGATAAGAGGTTTTTAACTCTTATAAAGCCTTGAAGATTAAAAAATATTTTTTATCTCAATTATTTTGAACCTAATTGGTAAAGCCTTGAATAATGATTAAAACATATATATTTTTTATCTTATTTTTTTTTAGCCTAATTGCTGAATTGCACGGTTTTCTTTAACTGTATCGTTCGCTTCGGAAAATGGTAAAATATTTACGAATAATAAATAAACTACTTACTAAACTATGAAATAAAAGTTAAGAAACGAAACTGCTTATATATTATTACTTTTGAGTGCTCCAGATTAAAAAAGCCGTGTTAGAGAACACCATTTAGTTTTGAGCGGTTCAAGTGTAAAACCCAATCCAATAAGAAAAGATTGTACTACCGCGTTCACATTATGCCCATGCCGCTGCCGGACTTATTGCCACAGCAACATCGCCTTTATTCTCATTAGGGAACAAGGGCATGAACTTGGGCCGGCAGCTGGGACAGAGGCATGATCGTGTTCACACTATGCTCGTGCCCACTTCCCTGCCCAAGTCCCTGGCGGCATAGTGTGAACGCAACATAAAAGTTGGAAGTTTCCAAAGTCCACTTTATTTGACACACAACATTATACCATCCTATTCAAATCATATCAGTTTTCGAGTAAAAATCAATACAAACCGATAACCGAATGATACCGCCTGTTGATAACGATATTTACACAAACTCGTTCTGGAAATTTTCCTTGGAATATTAGATTTTTATTGAAATTATTATTGTTTTTCTTCTTTTTCCTTGTTTTTCTTCTATAAATAGAACACTAAAAATGAACAATTCACAAAACAGAAATATTTTACTCGTAGAAATATAAAAATAGCAGATTTTGTCAATTTTATTGCATTTTGTTCTATTTATCCTGTATTTTACTTGATCACATTAACCTTTTAGCGGGCTTTCAATAAAATGTTTTCTTCTTCAGTTTTAATCAATTTGTCTTTTTCCAGTAGGTTGTTATTCGTATATTAGTATTTTCAACATAAACCAAATAGATACTACCATCAATGGTCTCCCTAAACCTGGTCTTTGGCTCTTTTCATTCACTCTTTGCTTTACATCTTACATATTATCACACCATCCTACCGGGATCGTCTTTTTGAATGTAACCAGACGGATTCAACTCGTAAACAAAGGGTTCTAATATGCACCAACCGGCATCTACGCTGTAGGGGTAGGTAAATCAAAGTGAATGTTCTCGATAAGCGATTATTTATGCTAAGTGTGACAAATGTAAATTTAAATAAGTATGAGTGTCAGTCAGAAAACAAAAAAAACATGTTTTTTTTTTTAAAAATATTATACTATTAAAACATGGGTAAGATTGTGATGTCATTGCGCCACAGTTCCGTCAATTCAGTGGTTTAACAAACTGTGATGTAATGACGCGGTGCACAATAGGACGTAACCTAAGCTCTGATGTTGACTTTCGAGAATAAAACGTTCTAGCTGCTGTTTTAAGTTGATTAAATTAGATGATAGTTTATTCTGAGACACTCTACCAATTGAAGAAACAGCGGGGTTATTCCAACGCTTCCTCTTCAACACAGTGCTTAGCATCTACCTTGTCTACTTTCATCTATTTCTCTCTCTCTCTTATGTATTTATTAATTCCATCTGATGGTGGGGTCTTCTTTCTTAGTTTTTTCTTTCCACTTTGATCTATCTGATGCGTCGTCTTAGGAAACATTGCAGGACGTAAGGTCCTTGATGATGACATCTGTCCACTTCATCTTTAAGGATATTAAAACCAATTGTACCTCTATCACGAACGAATCTGGCAGTCGCCGCGTTAGCGTATTCGAGTTACATTGCGCGTCAATGCCAGCTCGACTGCCAACCGTTGTAGTGTCACCGCGCAGTGTTTATCGGATACCCTAAGCGTTACGACGATACGTTTGCAATTGTCACATTTATTCGTGATCAAGGCACTGTACACTTCATCTTTAAGGATATTATAACCAACTGATTATTACCAATCCGACAATTTAATGTAGCTGTTTATATTTGCAAATAGAGTTAAAAGGGAAGTTAGGAAGTTTGAAAGTGGCGCCAGTGAATGAAAAGATTATGAGCAGCAGGTTAGCATGGTATGGCCATGTTATGCGAAGAGATGAATGTCATGTAACAAGAAGAGTATTAGATATGAATGTAGATAGATATAAGAGTAGAGGTAGGCCAAAGAAAAGATGGATGGACTGCGTGAAAAATGATATGGGTAAGAAAGGAGTGACAACTGAGATGACGGCTGATAGAAGAGCATGGAAGAAAAACACATGTTGTGCCGACCCTACATAAAGTGGGAAAAGGGCAAGGAGATGATGATGATGATGAGTTAAAAGAGAATTACCATCTCGTATCGTTCTATTCTCGATCCTCATAATCTCGCGCATAATGATTGATGAAGTCTTTCAACTTGACGGATGCTCAGTAATTTTACGCGTTGTTATATTATAAAGTTAATGTTACTTTAGCTGCATCATCATTAGACACGTTTTAGAAATAAAATTGGGTCTTTTAACAAAATGAATAGTCACATTTCTTTTTGATATTCGGACAATGAAGTGACAATAGCATCTTCGTAGTTTCTGACTAATTATATTACGATCAGACTGTAGTAGCAGACACGAGTTTTGACATTTTTTGAAACTTTTATTTTAATAGTTTTTCTTGTGTTATTGTGAGTATTGTTGTTTAATTTTGGTGGAATTTTAACCAATAATACTTAGGTCGTAACATAAAGTGTGAGCCATTGGAATAAATGTGTGTAAAGTGGTTTTTTTTAATGTGAAAATTCGTGTTAGGTTTTGAAGAGAAAATCCACCATTTTCTTTTCAAAACAAACGACAGCCGACTTGACAAATGACTTGACTTGACTTATAATATTACAATTATATCACTTGACATTGACAAAATTGTCTGTCGAAATGACGGACAGAGCCCATTATTGAAGAGAAGAAGGACACGAGTTTTGACATTTTTTGAAACGACACATAGCACTTTTATTTTAATAGTTTTTCTTGTGTTATTGTGAGTATTGTTGTTTAATTTTGGTGGAATTTTAACCAATAATACTTAGGTCGTAACATAAAGTGTGGGCCATTGGAATAAATGTGTGTAAAGTGGTTTTTCTGAATGTGAAAATTCGTGTTAGGTTTTGGAGAGAAAATCCACCATTTTCTTTTCAAAACAAACGACAGCCGACTTGACAACTGACTTGACTTGACTTATTTATTACAATTTTAACACTTGACATTGGCAAAATTGTCTGTCGAAATGACGGACACAGGCCATTATTGAAGAGAAGAAGAAGAAGAGAAGAAGAAGAAGACTGTAGTAGAAACAGATCACCGAAAATTTGGGTTTCTAGCATATGGTACCAGGATCAGATTGGAATACTTTGACATCGAGGTAAAAGTATTTTTTTTTCAATTTATCATGTGACGAAAAATAGGACCAGTTAGGGATTGAGGACAAGCCATAACCGTGTGTTCTCCTCATGAAGCCACTTTTCCTTAGTTATGTCAGCTCTGAGCCTCATAACTGGAACTCCTAGGAACAGATTATCCACATTATAGGTGTTTTACCAGCACATTATAGGTATTTACACAGCACAGCTCACGAGCGGTCGGAGGTGAGTCGTGATGCCACGACGTCGTGTGCCAGCGACGGTCAAAACAATTATGCTGTCGGGATGGTGGTTTCTGGTGACTCATCATTATCATCATTGTCATAGTTCTTAGAACTTAGAATGTAATCAGCTGTCCACGAAATCTTTAAATGCGAAGGCATAGCAACTTTACTCAAACAAAGGCCAGAAATTCTCCTTGCAAAGTCCCAAAGGCTATTTATATGCGAGCACAACTCCTAGAGTCAGCGGGTAGTAGTCCGGTAACGCTGTCAGCAATCGTCAGACGATTACAACAACATTTTAGTCTCGAAAAAAAAAAAAAATTATATATAAGTTATTGTAATATGTATTATATATAAGTATATTTTAAATTCTTCAGTGTGTAGGTAGATATATATAATATTAGTAGTTTTATAATTTCTCGTATATATACAACTTGTTTGGTACCTATAAAAACACGCCACACCACCTTTTTGCACGCCCAGGAAGACTGGTAGACAATGCTCTTAGCATTAAGTCCTCCTAGCACTACTTGTTTGTGTGAATTTTTTTAATAAAGAAATAAAAATTTATTCAGCGGGGACACATTGGTAAGGCTGCAACAGCATCAACGAGCTGACTGACCTTCCTAGAGGACGTCTGGTGACTGGAATAGCGGTCGTCATCCTTCACGGAAAAAGGCCCTGCCTGGAAGCTGGTTCCGAAAAACAGACCGCCCTACATACAGACCCTTTGGTCACAGATGATATAATATTTATTGTACCATGGTCAATCATATAAGTACTTATATATATCTGACTGAGATATATCATTAAATGAGACGTAAAGATCTGATGCGTCTAATTGTACCAACACCCCTTTCAAACCAGAACACAGCAATGCGAGCATGACTAGGTGGCGGCAGAAATAGGCACGGTGTAAGTACTACCCTAGACTAACTCCTTCACAAAGAGCTCAATAGAATAACTAGAAGGCTTATAAAGGCAGACCTACGAACACACAAAGGGCATTTGCTCTACAAAGAAGTTACTTATTTTACAAAAGAGTCCTTACTAGTATTTTTATTCTGTCAAAGGTACTAAGCCACGTAATGATATGAAAACTCATGAGCACTGTGATATTTTTTCGTTTGATGTAGGGCCAGAAGTCAAGATTTTCTAGATGGGGTAGGATACACCTAAATGTTTTTTTTTTAATGATAAAAGTAATGGAACAAGCTGATAGCTCACCTGATGTTAAGTAGTAACTTCTGCCTATAACAATGCATTACCTCACAGAGCAAGTCCAATGAGGACGTACCCTGAAAGGCAATGCACTGCGTCCATCACTCTTAGACGTAAAGATCTTAAAGTCTCATGTGCCTGTAATTACCGGTAATTACCTGTAATGTATAAGTATTCCTTTGATATGAAAAACTCTATAAAAAATATCCTCTACTCGTTATGAGCTACTAGCTTCCGCCCACGACTTCGTTCGCGTCCCATTGGATCCCGTTAATTTTCCGGGATAAAAAGTATCCTATGTTACTTCTAATACCTCCAAGTGTGTACAAAGTTTCATGATGGTCGGTTAAGTAGTTTTTGCGTGAAAGCGTAACAAACAAACTTACATTCACATTTATAATATGTATTAAGTAGGATACCAGGTGAGAGATGCAATTGGTATAAACAAATGCAAAAAAGTTGAATTTTACTTCTTTTTGGCTGCCCAAAACACCCACTTCCTATTAAAATCAGAGGTATTAGAACTTGTCCTTTACTGATTTGAACAGCAAGACAATGTTTGCATGACTTTCTTTTAACTAGGTACTTTTTTGTTCATTTGTATACCTTACTATCACTCCTCCTAGCAAGCAAGCTCGTATGAGTTAGTGGCCAACTCTGGTGACGAAGTTTTTACGCCGCCTTAAGGCCTCCGTCGTGGCTTAGCAACTGCTACAGCCGGGACCGACAGTTTAGTTTCCCTCTGAAGCACGGAAGCGCTCAGACGTAAATGCCACTACCGGTCACCCATCCAAATAGTGACCGTACAGAACGTTGCTTAACTTAGATTATCGGTTAAGATTGGCTAAGCCAAGCTACGCTACGAGCACTCCTGAAAATTTGGTAAATGATTACTTTAAGCTCTTAAGTACGTACTGTACGTAGGTCTTATTCATTGCAATAAGCAGACGTTTAACTACAGTAAAAAATATAGAGAGAGATGACCTTTTTAGAACTAGAAAAGACATTATAAACATGAAAAAATATTACAAAGACTTCTGAACATCTAGGTCGGAGAGAACGGGCCTTATTAGCAGAGTGTCTTCAGGGTTCCCTAGTAATGAGGCGTGTGAAAGTAGCTAGTTCTTTTGTGCAACTTTATGCTGCAATAACTTTTTCAAAACTTTTTTAACCAGTTAATTTTTTCAAGAATTTTCAAACCCTGAAATTTCTAAAAATCTTGGCTGAAAAAAAAAACAGAAACAGAAGAAGAATTAAATTAGGTAGGTATGCGAAACTCAAAAAATCATATTTTAGGCCGGTTTGTTAGGCTACTCCTCAGCTATTTGGTAATTTAAACCCTACCCATTGTTTTCCACGTATTTCTTTATCGGTACCTACCTATCTCGACTCTCCCTACTGGTACCATACTAATTCTTGAAAGTATCCAAAGGAGTAGTCATAGACACGGCCAATATATACACATCTCCAAATTCTAAAATAATTATTCCGCATTTTTGTAAAAAGCACTAAGTACTCTTTGTCAGTCGAGTTTAAAAATAAAAACATCGCGACCTGCCTCAACGCAGCGCAGATCAAGGGCATCGGACGTAGGGCGTAGGTGCAACGCCATTCAACCGGCAAAGAGTTGCTGCAGATGTAGATGGGACAGTCTCTAGGAATATATGTATTCTATTAGCTATCTAGTTTCCATCGCACAAGATTTGCTTAGTTTGAGACTAGGAAGCGTTGTGTTAAGTGTTCGTGAATATTTATTTTATATTTATTTATTTATTATAATGCCATAGCTGGCAGACGAATTTCAAGAAATAGAAGTTTGTGTCTATTCTTTTGTTAATTGTTATGTGAAAATCTAAATGAAGAAATTGTGAATAAAAGCTATGTAAAACCTTATTCGTAGTTAATAATTTCAATGGGGTAATTCATGGTCTTGATATTTTTTGGAAGATGCAATATTTTGTTCTGCAGTAATTTTGATTTTGAGGTAAAAACATATTATTATATAAAAAGTTTAATGGTAAATCTAAAGTTAAAAGCCGCCTCTTACAGATTTTAGGGCGCTTTGGTTTATTCCGTGCATCCAAAATTGTATGTGAATCAAAAATGTAACGTAACGATGTAGAACTACCAGCGCTGTGTTCACAGTTCACATATTCTCATATATTAAAAAAAACCTACTTGGGTAGGTACATGGTTAAACCAAGACTAATAAAGTGTCCCCACTGCAATCCACACTCTATGACATTCTTGACCCCGCCTCGTGACCACCGCGCGATCATTGCCACTGAGCTCAATTGGTCGCTATCTGTGTACTTACGATTACCAGTATGTTTGTAGGTAAGTGGTATGCGAGTTCCGCATCTATGCGTAATCTATCCTTATGGAATTTGAACTTGTAAAAGTTTTAAGTTAGTTTTGACTCTCTTCTTACGAGTTTTGATATTTACTTACGCTAGAAATTGTTAAATGAATAGAAATATAGATAAACTCTTTATTATACACAAAGAAAAATCAGGATAGAAGGAGAAACAGTATAAGCTATTGAGGACAATGGGCGGCGTTATCTCTAAAAGTGATTTCTTCCAGACAACCTTACAGGATGAAATACAATTTTCAATATTTATTCAACTATCAAAGGTTTAAGATTTAGGTAGGTAGGTACTTTAGGTAATAAACTTTTTTTATTCTAACCACTAACCAAAAATAGTGTCAAAGAATTAAGGAACTTTTATATGGCGCTAATATTATCCTATTTCTAGTTTTTTTCTTCTTCCTACAATAGTTCCCACAAATAGTTTATTTTTGAAGTAAAATTTCTAAACTTTTATTTGCATTACCTAAGTAAATATACTGACCTATGCACCTTCTGGGTCAGTTCACAACTTTGTTGATTTCCCACTAGTTTATATAGCAAAATTCATATCCGCTAAATACAATGTATTCTGAAGCCCAAACTGTCTAGACTGTCTACCGGGATCAAACGTGCAATTTTCGAGACCGGACTGAAATGTTCGAAATACAGAGTTATACGAGAACCTATGGGTGTTTAACACTTACCGACACGACACCTACACGATATCGTCGGAGAGCTCATGTCATACATTCATTGGTAAGATACGTGCCTACACCGATTTACTCGAGCTACTAACATTTCGGCGTCAGCAGTGCAAGTACCGTTCTTGTCGATCACATAATTTGACGTTTAGAATCGTCAAAATTTGATAAAAATGGTTTTATCGATAGTTGCGGGTACATTACCAACTTAGTCGATCGGTAGACAAATTCGTTAAATTTTAACAAATTGGCAATGGTGTATGTTCACTATGTTTTGATTCTGACAAACGAAAGTGATTAACAGTGATATTGACAGTAAACTAGTAAATCGTGGCAGCAGTGAACGAATGATTTCGATAAACCACAGGCCATATATGTTTAAAAGAAGAAGAAGAAGATTTCGTTAAACTTTGACCTTATTTTTGGGAGTACGGATCTTTTGTCGACAAGAGATCCGTACTCCCATGGAACGATACGATTCGATACGTTTATCGACTTTAGCGATCGACAACTAAGCGATCGATAAGAACGGTACTTGCACTGCAGTTTCGCTTACAAGCTATTTAGTACATCACTAGGGCCGCATTCCGAAGTACGCCGAATTACCGAATTAGCGTGAGCGCGATAACGATGGTCTGTGAAACGTCATAGATGACGTCACGACATGCGCCATCTTGCGATTACGCCGACCACGCCCTAAAATAATATCACCGTGAGCGCTGTCAAAAATGACAGTTGTTCGTTGTGTTTTCGAGGTGTTCCAGGTTAAAAAAAAATGAAAGCCCCCGATACGAGTACAGGTATAAAAGTATAATCTAATTTTAGGTTTAAAAATCGCGCGTTTGACGAATAAATAAATACACGTGATATCTTACTACACCTCTTGTGATATTTCATGATTTTTGCCGAACCCCTCCCCCCCTTTCGGAGCCTCACGTGATTAATGGACGGCCCCTTAGGTTATGTAACGTACGGACAGACAGTAAACACATCAGTTATTCGTATATCTTATGAAAAATTCGACATCAAACTCAATACGTTCACCGAATTACTCTTCTCAAACTATTGTTTTGCATAAAAGCCCACAACTTCCAAACAGATAGCTACATACCGATATATCGCTGCAAACGGTACACGATTGAACATACCGGTTCATTGCACGACAAAGTTGTGCAACAATCCCGGAAGTAAACAAACTCGATATTGTATTGTATCCTGGACCGGGACTTCCTTAAATGGACCAGTTCAAACTTCCTCTGGTGTATTCCTACGCTGACATTCCTCTCACATTTTACAAATAAAATAAACGAAGCCACTTTTCCGCACCAAAAGATGCGCAACAAGAACTTCGGTCTATGCTATTCCACTTTTGTGCACCAATACATTTTAAGCTTGGTGCGCAAAAGTAGAGTGCCAAACCACGGAAATCCGTAAACGAACTAAAGTCACTGATTAAAGTCTCTAGATTAGATTAACAAATTTTGGGACGAAATCGTAATAAAAATATTAATAAAATTGAAAGTTTTTGTTTCGTACCAGTGGGACGAGATACCGGTAGTCCGAAATTAGAATAACTCAGCATTTGATGTGTCAATGGGCAGTGAAATAAAAATAATGGTCTCAGGACGTGCTTTATCTGGTATTTGCACTGCGTCCATCACTCTGAGATGTAAGTATCAATCACCACACACCGACCTAATACTAACCTAAGACTCACGTAGCATTATCCCTATAAACCTCGTGGTTTTCTTAGTGCAAAATGTGTTTTTTAAAACGATAAATAAATTAAAAAAAAAACCTTCAAACTGAAACAGCAACACCGGGCAGCACAAGTCATGACTATTCTCTCCCAATTATACGCCAAATACCCTTAGTGATTACGAAAATACTATAGGGTGTACCATAGATTATTTAGATATTTAGTATAGTTTAGTATTTAATATAAACGCTAGCTTGCAATTCGCTCTGCCACGTGGCTGCACAATAGTTTCCTGGTCGTCAAGCTTACCACATCGGGCGTGGCCGTGGTTACAGCGAGACTGTAAGCGGAGCTATTAACTTTGACATTTTAAATAGTGCCGAAGCACCAAGAAAGTTAAATACACCTTCTTTTTTAAGTTGGCTGATGATGTACTTCCTTGCTGTAAGTAGAATAGGGTTTTCTCTTTCAAAGGGACCGTTTATGGTGTTTGCATTACCAATACAAATACCTACTAACAGTATCGTCAACACCTACCTACATTATTTTATATTTATAAATGTAGTCTAGTGTATGCGCAAAGATAGTAGTATCGATTATCTATAGTTGACAGCACTAAAAATGTTGCCGTCTCTTTTTCATAAACTGAAACGGCAAAGACGGCTATAATTTTAGAGCTGTCAAATTAGGTTAGTTTAGAAAAATGCAACAAGATAATCGATTCGAGAAAAACAGTTTAGTTTTTTCTTTTAATTCTTTTATTTTGTAAGGACTTTGAGTCGCTTAGCGATACTTGTAGTTTTATTTGACTTTTACTAGAGCTTTGAGTCACGCTTAGCTATAGCAGGAATACTTTCTACTGGGTCTTTAATTATCTTCTGCTCATCTTTTTTCTCTCTAAGTATGACTCCACCCTGCAATTGCATCATCAGTTGGATCGTCTGCAATTATTAGCTACCAACTGATTACGTAACAAAAGCGCTTCAAAGTTTAGCGAGAGCTTTGTTTATTAAACCCTCTGAATTCAGGTACTCTGAGGAGTTCTCTTTCACTCATTAAGCGATTATCTAAGTTAAGCGACGTTCTGCGCGGTCACTATTTGGATGGGTGACTGGTAGTGGCATTTACAGAGCCCGTAGTCTGTGCATTTGTTTTGACTTTCGACTCGAGTGTAGCACACGCAAACGCATTCGCAAGGCGAGTCGTTTTGTTGGGAATTACATAATTCCCAAATCCCCCGCTAGAGGCGCTTATCCGGATTTCATACAAAATTTCTCGCTTTGCGAATGCGTTTGCGTGTGCTATACTCGAGTCGAAAGTAAAACAAATACACAGACTACGGGCTCTGGTGAGCGCTTCCGTGCTTCGAAGGACACGTTAAACTGTCGGTCCCGG
This sequence comes from Eulithis prunata, assembly GCA_918843925.1. NCBI lineage: Eukaryota > Metazoa > Arthropoda > Insecta > Lepidoptera > Geometridae > Eulithis > Eulithis prunata. The sequence goes on along the minus strand of OU974025.1, from coordinate 5,938,010 downwards.
CCCTAGCAGTCGTTAAGCCATGACGGAGGCCTTAAGGCGGCTTAAAAACTCCGTCACCAGAGTTGGCCTACGAGCTTGCTTACACATAGCAGTACCTACGCTTCAGTGTGGCACTATCCAAATCTTTGTTCATACCTATGTATCACATAGATATGCAAAAGAGCTATTCGTCAGATTTTGGGGTTCCCAAAATGGGCTGTTACTTCGACAAAGCCACTTTACCACGGAAACAGTAAATCGGTTAAAGCACTGTACTGACTGAGGTTCCGTATGTCGTTTGAATACATTTTCTTGTGAAAAATGTTGTTTTTTGCACTTACCACGGCTTATCTTGAAGTTTTTGGTGGGGAATGAAGCACGTTGGTCATTTTGCACCCAATATTGAGGCAGAAAACTTTCTATTCTTCATTTATTTCTTCTACAGACAAAAGGTACTTTATATGTATATAAAAATATATATCATGAGGAGTTAACCTGTCGAGTGTTGGTGTTCTAGCAACAGCAATATTTTAAGTAGTACCTATTACTAATGTATAAAAAGTGAGCGTTAGTAATATCCGAATGATTATTATCTGTTTGATTGAATATATCTCCATTATTCTCCATCATTATTACTGTCAAATATTTATTAATTTAAACATTGAACAAAAAAAATACAGCAATTAAATTATCTTAAAAGAATAACATACATTTGTTATACGTGTTGCAAGTTAATACAGCTGCCGCGTATTTGGGTATTTACCTCTTTCAGTCAAACCAAACCTAATTCAAACAGTTGATTCAAATCCTAAACGAGTCCAAGTTGAATCACCACCAGCTGCTCGCTGTCGTAACTCAATTTACGGACTAGTACCGGTATCGTATCGGTGACACCGGTAATACCGGTTCTGTAATGTAATGTTCGCTAAATCTGGACCCTTTCGATCTCATTACGAAAGAGAGTTTCTAACTGAATTTATGAGTTCGATGACGATAATTGACGCACAAATGAAAGTTTAAAAAAACTTTACGAGAGTTCTTAGATACACCTTTTCATACTACCACCAAAAAGATGGTATCTTAATACCTATACGATATCGGAGGAGAGTGAGGAGACCTATTAGTCATACAATTTGTATTATATTCTTTCACATCGTGTCGATACCGATATTTATATTCAAGCCCTTGAGATTTCGGTATCGTGTCGGCGTCGGTATCGACTAGCTTAGTCAAAGCCGGAAGCAAAAACGCTCCATATTTAAACGTCAAATTGGATGAAAATAGCGCCTTTTAGGTTAAAAAATCCCGCCTATTTATTAGCATTTTTATTTTATTAGCATAACATGATGATGGTGTCCATAAAAATAAATAGGTATAAGGTTTACAGAGAAACTCAGAAGTGTGGTCAAATGGGACCAAAAATTAGAGTAGGTACATACATATTTAGCTAATTACTTTGCTATGCCAGTATCGGCAGATTTTTTTCATATTTGATTTTTAACAGACCATGAAAAACATGTTTACGGTGAAATTACTTCCGACACGAATTTGGGGCTAGTGTTGCTCTACTTAGAGTAAATAAAATTATCGATGTTTTTATTATCAAAACCTTTAAACTGCCTCTTTGATTATCATCTTCCGTGCTGTGGGTCGTGGGTTCGATCCCCACCGAGAACAAACATTTGTGTGTTATAAACATAGATGTTTGTTCTGTGTCTGGGTGTTTCTATGTATTATAAGTATGAATTTACAAAATAAATGTATCATCATCAATCATCAATCATCATCAATATATATAAAACTCTTTTGAAGCTGACAGAGAATCAACGCACAGCCTAAACTATAAGTCCTAGAGGTATGAAATTTGGAGGGTAGGTTCCTTATATAGTGTAGGGGTGCACTAAGAAAGGAATTTTGAAACGTCACACTTTAAAGGGTAGAACGCGAGCAACGCCGCGGGCGACGGCTAGTGTATGTATATATTCTATCAGCCATCTAGTTTCCATAGTACAAGCTTTGCTTAGTTTGGGACTAGAAGGCGTTGTGTTAAGTATCCGTGAATATTTATTTATTGGGATTTTTTTGGGATATCACAAAAGTCTCAGGCTACCATTCTGTGATTTTTTATAACATTTCAAGAAATCCAGTTTAACTAGATTTTAGCAATAGAATTATTGCAACCACTTAACTAATTGACTGTATTGGGTAGAAGGGCAAGTCTATACTATTATAAAACTGTAAAAAAGCCAAATACTAAAATTAAAGATATGGGAAAACTAAATATTATGCAGTTCTACTAAATAAACGATTCTGATTTCAACAATCGAGTTTGTCTGTTTGTTTTTTCACGTCTAAACTACTGGACAAATTTCAATGAAACTTATACCATTCGGTAGCCCTTTTTTCCGGATTGAAACATAGGCTATATTTTATTGAAGCGAAAGACGTGGATTCTTAGATACAGCTTAACCTCTCTAAGCCAAAAGCCGCCTTTGGCACGAGGTTCATCGTATGCTGGTTGACAGACGCTTTGGTGGAAAGTTTCGCACGCGTACGAAGTCCCGTCATCTAATAATAGATTTTTGAAAATAAGTGTCAGTAAGTATTTATATTTAGCTTAAAACCTATCGATTGTACAACCTCACTATAACAAGCAATAAATAAGATCATAAAATTACAGCTCGAGTATTTTCGTCATACAGTCATCCTTTCACGTAACATAAATCAGACCTAATTCTTTTCGAAATAAGGATCATTATTGATGGTATTATAGCGTGTGTGTAAAATTGCAATTTTCATTGCGAAATTGCGTGAGAAATAAGAACAATGGGGTTGTAAAGTTTACACGTGCATTCTATTGTTACCTGTTCAAAACTAATAATCTACAACAAGTTATTACTGTATACTTGAAGTCTATAACATGTGTAGCAACCCACTTATCTCTGATCTTAAATAATTTATAAGTTTAATACCTAGAAGAACCGATTTCAATTTGATTACCTTACAGCTTCATTTTTAGATGATGATGGCAGTTCATTGAAATTGTTATATTGATCGTGAATACCACTGCAAAGTCAAAGGAAAGCAAAATACGCAATGTCGTGGATGACGTGTTTTTTCCAGTTATTCTTATTTAACTGCCAAACAACTGAACCAATTTTGATAAAATTTTAATTGGAATGGTCGTGTATCATACATACAAAAAAAACATACAGTTGAATTGAGAACCTTCTCCTTTCTTGAAGTCGGTTAAAAAGGAGTCTTATGTGTCCAAATTCATGTTCTTACCATGTAACAAATAACATGGATCAGAGTTTATTATAGATCAGAGTTATGCTTCATTTCAATTTGCTTCAAAAATGTAGTGAATGTAACATTATCTCAACACTTACATGAGAATACTAGGTTATTTATCGATGGTGGATATATTTAGCGGATGTCAAACTCATAAAACTAACATAATACCTATAAATAGATATAATACAATGTAAAGTCGTTGGCCAAAGAGGATGTGCCCGACACGTTCACGCTAAATATATTCTAGACTTCCTCAAATTATTATTGGTATTCCACAATGTATTTTACAGCTCTCGTCTGTTGTTATAGCACATTACTTACATACTACTGCACCATATTCTTCATTTTCATTTCCAGCATTAACTTACCTGTAACAGAAAATGCACAATTATAGTTTTGACGAGATAAAGTTTCAAAATTTTTTTAAACCTAAAACTAGGATCTTTCTAATTTATTAATGTAACTATGACCAAGAAGTAGGAAATAGAATAGCTCAACTGTTTCATGTGTATTTTTTAAGTATTGTAAATATTGTAAATACTATATTATTTGTAATTTTCTTTGTCAATATAAGTAGGTATATTATAATCTCAATCTTAATGGCAGTATTTAGATAAAAAAATATCGTAAGAGGCAATAATTCTGATATTTTGTGTTCTTCTCCTGATACTGATTTTAACTAAGCTTTTACACTGTCACGGCACCAATACCGATAATTTTACTATACTAACGCAACACGTCACATAAAAGGTAACGATCCTGTCGTTATCGTGTCGCTATTGTGTCGTTATTGGCCAGTTTGCCAATTTTGTGTAGGTAATCAAATCTTAATTATTACAAAAATATATTTTCCTGCAAAAGAACTCCTCATTGGACTTGCTCTGTGAGGTAATGCATTGTTATAGGCAGAAGTTACTACTTAACATCAGGTGAGCTATCAGCTTGTTCCATTACTTTTATCATAAAAAAAGGAATTTCAAAAGAAAATCGTTAATAGAGCAAAATGTCTAGACGTTTTATTTAGATTTACACATCAATTGTAGACTCGAGCCATTTATCATTCAGAAGCTCAAGGGAACCTTCGAGGGTTCCTGAAAAACTAATCAAACTAGTTTTCGATTTGTTTTCAAGATATACTTTTTAATTGGAAAGTATCTTTGGAGCAAATAAAGACGGTAATTAAAGTTATTTTAGTAATTAACTTATAGTTTTAGTTGTAACTTTTGTCTTTTCGATCATGTCTACCGTGCCTGGGTTACAGGCTTTTTTTTTGTGGTCTGTATAAAGGTAACATCTGTATTTTAAAATTAGTACTAAGTTAGTAAGTAAACTTAGTAAGCTTATGAAATTCTTATTATTATTTTTCTAAGCCGCTGAAATATCATAAAAATAAATTGAATTTTGAAGCTTATGTAAAAAAAAATCTCACCACAAGATTCAAACCCACTCTTGTTTCTAATTTTTCGCAATTCTAGTTTGTTTTTCAAGAAGAAGAAGTCCTCCACTGCGGTATTAGCATGCCGTGAAATATACGCGCTAAAATACTAAAAGCCGACAAAAGCTAGTAGAATCTAGTTAACACCTAATCAAATTCACACATTAATAACCCATGTCCGTTTGTATGTCATAGCCATTTCCTTTGGATGACGTAACGACACGTATTTACCGACAACTCACTAGTTCAGCTATTAGGGCGCCACTATCGGTGAATCATGAAACAAAAGATAGTAAGACATTGAAGCGAAATGAAATAGCAATACTAGTTTCTATATAAACCGAACAAATAAAGTTGTAGTGCTCGTTACTAGTATGACATCACTCGTAGGAATCATCTAAATTAGTTGCTGATTGGGTGGAATGACCTGTTGGTATGATGATTGCTGTGTCACTATGTTTATTGCTTGCTATTGAGAACGGTCACCCATCAGAATTGCGACTGCGAGGACCGTTGCTTAGGAGCAAACAAGTAAGACAGACTAAACAGAATTTTAATGTTTGATATTTTGTTCCATCGGATGCCATAGGAAATCAAACCCACATCAGTACCATTTCAGCCTATCGCTACTTTGCAAATAGATTAGATTTTTCTAGAAAATCTACAAATAACTTTCGCTACTACTCGTAACATAAATCATTTTTTAGTGTTCCGGTCTAGTTTTGGAAAAACGGAACACTTTATTATTTCTAGTTAGATTAAATAACATTTATTTATTTATTTACTTAACACATAAAATAACCTAAATAATCTTAATCATAGCGCTGAAGTAACACGATTTATAAGAATAGAAATATTTAGAACTGATTCTTAACAGTTAAGACGAACCTCTTCCAAAATCTCATCATCAAATTGGGTTACGAAGACAGAGCTCTTAGCTCTCAGATATTCCTATATTCTCTTCAGATGCGGGATCTTCAAAACTGAAATCCAGTTCTCGACCCCAGACATGTTCGGCATCCATTCACTTGAAGATTCCAAGCTAACATACTGCATACAAACATCCACTTTAGCATGAGCGCAAACTTCGCAGTATGCTGACCCTTGAGAAACACTCGAATACCGGTAAATACCGTCTAATCTGAAAATGAACGCCAATTTACGGTATTTTCTTCAGGTGCGCTATCAGTGTAGCTGGTAAAAAGTATATTTATATCAGTTAGTGACCAACTGTGGTGAAGATAGTCCAAATACTAGCCGTCGCCCGCGGCGTTGCTCGCGTTCTACCCTTTAGAGTTTGACGTTTCAAAATTTCTTTCTTAGTGCACCCCTACACTATATAAGGATACTACCCTCCAAATTTCATACCTCTAGGACTTATAGTTTAGGCTGTGCCTTGATTCTCTGTCAGCTTCAAAAGAGTTTTATAAATATTAATGATAATGATGATGATAATATTGGCTTTTATATTTTAGTTCTTTTTATTTTATGACTTCTATAATAATCTTCATATTTCAATCTGCTATGTTTCATCTGATGAAGTCAAAGTCAAAGTCAAAAATCTTTTATTCGATAAAATCTCACTGATCACTTTGAATCGTCATTACGTGTTAGTGGTGACGAAGTTTTTGTAGCTGCAGCTGGTCTCTTTCTAAGACAAAGAGATAAAGCAAAATAAAAAAACAAAATACCTAGTAGGTTTCGAGATTTGCTACCATTTATTACGTATTCCTCAAACACAAAATAAATATAGACGTGTTAGTAAACACCAATAAAAGAAACAAAATATTCCTCCCAATCTCCACTTGTCGGAACTCGCATATACTCGTAAATCTCATCTTTTTACACATCACTTGAGTAAATAAGATAAACGCGGGTACGGAGTGTACCTGACAATCCAATTTCATCGAAGACCCGACAAATCCCTGGAGTACCGGTGAAATACCGGTATGCGCGTCTGCACAATGGCCGATACCGGTACACGATACCGGTATGTCAGTGGTTCGGGTAAATACCGGTGTCGTGTCGGCGCTGACACGGTGTGAAAGTTTACTAAAATGAGATTTAGTTCTTCGACAATATCGTGTAGGTGTCGTGTCTGGTACTAACGAATTTACACAAATACTTACAGTCTGTGTCGTGTCGTGTCGTGGCTGACTCTGAGCGGGTATAACTGAATCTAACCGAATCGAGTTTAAACTTAGGAAAGATTGAAAAAATAGTCAAATTAGTCAACACGGTGATTGGTCAAAATATTTTTCAATTTAAGATGTTCCATTTTGAAATCCTTTGGCCAATCAGATGCCGAGGAAAAGCACCTTCACCTAAGTAGTATTTGAACTGAATAATCTTTGCAAAAAAACTAACGTAATGTCCGAAATAAATGTACTTTCTTTCTAAAGAAAAAAAAAAAGAAAATGAAGAGAAAAGAATGAGGTTTGGGAAACTGAGAGTTAAATTTTTACAGCTGCTAATATAACCTTTGAGGGGTTTGCTCTGGAAAGAAGTGCAGAGCTGAATGTGACGCATCTAGGATTTCGGTTTGAGGGGGGCTTGAACCAGAATTTCCAGTTTGGGGAGGAAGGGGCTTGACCCAGCTACTTAGAGTTTTCCCAGGCAAGACCTGGTCCACCCTTAGGTAGACTCGGAGCTTCCGGGGGGGTCTGTGCTCTTAGCCCTGGGTCAACTAGTGATCACACGGACATTCAAACATAATACACAGTTTCCTACTAATAATAAGAGTGAATAGGTGGATTATAGCTAAGCGTGCTCCACCCTAGGCTGCAGCTACACTTACCACCAGGTGTCCTGGCAGCCAAATGCTTAGCTATAGCTCATTAAAAAAAAAAAAAAAAACTGAAGACGAAAACTGAAAAATGTAATATCTGTATTAATCCGTTTATCTAAATAAATATCTGTACGTAACACTAAACCTTTTCAAAAGTCCTGAGGGATAGTTGGAGTCACTTACTCCGACACATCTATTCTTCAAAATATTTTCTATTTCTTGGAGACCTTGTTATCTAAAACTTGAGTTTGCTGGAAGCGTTGGCCGTGATTTTACCGCCGCTAATACACACTAATCTGCGAAATGTAGCTGGCAAACACTGGATGAGAAGAGCCGAAGACCGAGCTCAGTGGCGTGTCTTGGGAGAGACCTACGTCTAGCAGTGAACCGATATAGGTTGATGATGATGATGAATACACACTACAGACCTCAACTAGAGACCTCCCACTCATTCCCACACATTCAAGGTCCTTCAGGAAGAGGTAGAGGGGCGTGCAGTTTCAGACTGGACCTTCTCTTTATTATGAGAATACTAGCTTCCACCCGCGACTTCGTTCGCGTCCCGTTGGATTCCTTTGATTTTTCGGGACAAAAAGTAGTCTATGTATTAATCCAGATCAGGGACAATCAAGTTTCATCCAAATCAAACCGCTCAGATGTAAATGCCACTAACGGTCACCCATCCAAATAGTGGCCGCGCAGTACGTCGCCTAACTTAGATTACCGGTAGAGATTGAGTAAGTAAGCTACGCCACGAGCGCTTCATATCGCTATATTCCGGTCACCGTTTCTTAGAATCGATGCAGGTGTCGTTTGTCCAACCAGACGTAATATTTCACCTGCACTATATTCTGTACTCTCCCTAGAGCATTGCAGCTCTATTCTACCTAGGAACTTTAAGCTACGTCCACAACGACGCGATAAGACGACCGAAATAATCTTTTTTATATTACTTTTGTTTTTTTTATTACTTAATTATATTACCTACCTATAAGTTTCTATTATATTTTGAAGGTGGGCGTTGTTAGATGCGTTACAGTTTTATTACTATGTTAGCAATCATCGTTCTTCATTTCTGTTATTGTTTTCATTGTATTTTGTTCCAAATGAAGTATTTCTGATTTATGAAAGCCTTTTAAATACCATATGGACGTACTACGTAAGTATTCTGTGACTCAGCTGTGAGGATGGTACTTATAGTAAGGTGCTGAGCAAGCCTACTTCATCTAAAATGCCAACTTCTCATTCAATGGAACATGGCTAAAAATTGGCCTTCGACATCATCAATCATCATCATCAATATATATAAAACTCTTTTGAAGCTGACAGAGAATCAACGCAGAGCCTAAACTATAAGTCCTAGAGGTTTGAAATTTGGAGGGTAGTATCCTTATATAGTGTAGGGGCGCACTAAGAAAGGAATTTTGAAACGTCACACTCTAAAGGGTAGAACGCGAGCAACGCCGCGGGTGACGGCTAAGTACATTTATAATATCATCCTGATAGATGCAAAAGCGTTCAAATGAAATACTTATTTACTTTGAGAGTAAAAAAAACTAAGGAAGTAAAGTGGGTAAGTACATAGTTAGTAATTATACTAATCCTATGAAGATCCTAAATAGCCACAAAATCTACCTAGGTACAGTAGCTACCTACTTTGTTTCATTTTATTTGTTTAGAACAAAACCTAAGCCAACCGTATAAATACTCGCTCAGCGTTTCATATTTACTAACCTCTAAATATTATTCCAATATTTCCTGCAACTCTCGGCACTCAAACAGCAGCGTCAGTTTGACTGCAGCTTTATTTACTTGCTTTGTGGTTTCAGTATTATTTGCCTCGCGTCTAGTGGAAGGTCGACACAATATGTGTGGACAAGTGGTAGGTTTGAGTTATAGTAATTGAATATAACTCATTATTTACCCTTTTTTGTTGCGAATTCTATGGGTGAAACTAGTTGAATTGGATGATTCTCAGCGCGCTTGCCGAGGAGGACATACAATTACAAACGTAATGCTTAGTTCATATTTGATTCAAGCATTTTTATTATATTACTAGCCGTCGCCCACGGCGTTGCTCGCGTTCTAGAGCCTTTAGAGTGTGACTTTTCATAATTCCTTTCTTAGTGCACTCCTACACTATTTAAGGATACTACCCTCCAAATTTCATACCTCTAGGACTTATGGTTTAGGCTGTGCGTTGATTCTCTGTCAGCTTCAAAAGAGTTTAATATATATTGATGATGATTGATGATGATGATTGATGATTTAGGTTATAATAGTATTTTGCTATGCAAGAGTGTAATGGAGAAAAATAATTTGCATATCTCCCGCTAGGGGCGCCCATCGGGCTTTCACACAAAATATCTCGCAAGTCGTTTTTCGGTATTCGTTTCGATCGACAAATCAAAAGTCAGACTTCGGTCTCGGGCCGTGCATTCAAATCACGTTGACGCCAAAACAAAGAAAGTGCGAGTGGTCACGTGCGCAGTGACAGGAGACACACGGCCGGTGCCAATGAAGTAATTTTTTTGCCTAGGGGGTTCGTAGGGGCAACCTAAAAGCGAGTGAATGGCGCATAATCATCCGGGTACTTTATCAGTCTTCTTTTTAGCTCCCTACGGAAAAACGAAAGGGGTGCTATAAGTATGACGGGGTTGTGTGTTTGTTTGTATGTTTTTTTGTAAGAAACCATCTATCAGTATCTGTAATGATTTTGGTAAAAATTGCTAAGGGGTCTATGGGCTTGCCGTACACGTGTAAGTAGTCTTGTGAGATGTATAAAAAGTCTTATTTTCCTTTAAATAAAATCTCAACTAATGGTGACTACAAAGCCAACGATAGAACAGGTCATTCTAGAAGACACCTACACACTTTTGAGTGCCTCCACGTGGAATACCCTTTCATTAGTAAGAACTGCATCACGCGAGTTCTACTCAGTTTGTAACCCAGGTCATAAAATAAATAACCCTTTAGTTGGAACATTGCCTAACTTACCCCATTTTCTCAGATCCAATAATGACATCCATTGCCATGTTCGCGTGACACCCGGCTCTGGTTTGATCTAATTTCACTTTCCGTTTATCGGTTATGCCTTCAAACACGAGGTTAGTTTGCGGGACAGTTAAGTAAAAGCAAGTTCACATTAAGCCAGTCAACTTCGCCTCAAAAAGTTGCTATGCGCATACCAGCATAATTCAACTCATCAGTGCAAACCATGCAAACCTATCTTATATCGCACACACATCACCGTCCAACTTTATGCTTGGACTTCTTACTGCCATGCTCATTAAACAGATTGAAACACATGCACAATAAGCAGTGAGAGTTACTAGTGCTTCTTACTGGTACGCTCACTGACTATTGGTCATACCTGCTTACAACAGGACAGTGAAGGGTCAGTGACTGTACCGGAAACTGTCTTCGTCTTTCGAAAGCATGCCGCATATTCGCGTGATAGCGTGACAAAGTATCTTGGGTTATTTGTCAATAGTGGTGGTTTCCGGGCGAGGTCAATTTTATGGGAAGTATCGATTAGAGTGTCATGTTGGCATGAAGGTATTATTTCTGTTTCAGATGTGTACGATTGAATATGACGCGATGAAATCAGGCATATTGGTGTTAAGGATATTTTGATTTATCGTGGAAAACTCTTGAAACCTCGCCTTTCACGTTCTTATTGAGGTGTGTGTGGTAATGCATTGTTAGAGGCAGATTCCTGACCCATCTATTTAAACGATACAAATTGGAAATGAAATGTCCAAGATCTGATGATGACCAACATAAAATAGATAAGACCAAGGTGCTTCCGAAGTTATTTAAGTAAATCTAACAATACGATGTTTTATTTTATTTTGTTTCAACCAACTTCCCCGTATCGAGCTGCTTTCGCTGCCCAGCATAATGTCAAGCGATGTGGCCACAGATTATACGAAAACAAGAAGCTTTTGACGGCAAAAAAAGCGCTGAAACGCGCTAATCTCACTATTTAGTCACAGAATACTATTTTTATTTATTGATTTGGTATGAAAACAGTTCAGAAAACCTACCAGGCTTAAATCTGGCACGTTTTTATGAGACAACAAATTGCTCCCCTTATAATCACTCTTATAATATTGTCAATTTAAAAAAAAAATATATATCCTTTTTTTTTTTTTTTAAACTGTACTTAAGTTAAGCTTACTTGTGCGTGTGTATCATCCAACTCAATAAGTACATGAAGTAATAAAGGTACAATCAGACGTGGTTGCGCAACTGTTGCGTGCAGACGCGACGTTGCTGATCACAAACCGGTTGCTATGTGGAGCGTGCCAGTTTGATTACTGCTTGCTTTATAGTACCCACATTTATTTACTCATAGGGCTTATTAACAAATGGCTCTACTTAGGCTAGCAGCCTTACTTATAATGAGCTCCCAAAGCTCTAGTGACATGATCTGATCTCAAATAAACCTCTTGGAGTGCAGCCAACATATTGCTGCATTCATAGCCCTCTTTGGCGATAAGATTTATACTGCTCATATTTACTGTAAAACTTATCAGTCTTATGAAAAATAAGGATAAAATTTTTGGTTATGTGTTTGGTTTGACCACAGATCATATACCTAATACGTTTGGCCATAGATTCTAAATCAATGATGTGATGTAGCTAAATCGATCGCTAAATCGAAGTGTAAATTCTTACATAAACAATTTGTCGATCATAAAATGCAAAGTGAAAAGTTTTGCTCGAGTGACCACCACAGATTACGTAGCAGTCACTACGTAACAGTAGCAATTAGTTCGCAACTAGACCGTAGTAGTTACGACGTTGCGAGTTACGAGTCAAGGTCAGCGGTGTACTGTGGCGAAGCTTCCTATCAGCAGTTCAAAGAAACGCTCAAGGCGTAGATACTTAGTCAATCTCCACCGGTTCTGAGCGGTCACTATTTGGATGATCGTTGACATCCAATTGGCTTCCGTGTTTCGAAGGGACTGTCGGCCCTGGGTCCCAATCGTTAAGCCACGAGACGGAGGTCTTAAAGCGGCCTAAAAACTCCGTCACCGGAGTTGGTCATTAATTCCTTTGCGTTTCAATTGATTAATTAACTTGTTGTAGGCAGATTTTTGACTAGCATTTATTAAAATGTGTTCCATTGATATTCCAGTTTCCCTGCAAAATGTATTTTATCTCCAAACGCTGAACACATTTTAACCTGAACATTTACGAACAATTTTATTCGGTAAAAGTTGTAACAAGATAGGGCCTAGCTCATAATGTGCTTGGGGTAGGCCTTATCAGTACAAATGAGGTCACTGGTCACAGAGTAAACATACTACAGAGCAACAGTTCCGAAGGCTGCTCTGAGGTAAGTCACTCTGAGAGCGCTCAAAACATTATTTGCGAGACCTGAAAAAGGTGAATAAGTTTTAGAATTAGAATTTTGTTTAGTTCGTCAAAATGAATACTTATTGAAACGCGACTTGCGAGATATTTTGTAGACAAACCCGACAAGCGCCTCTAGGGGGAAATTTGCAAATAATTTTTCCAAACATAAGAGGCAAACTTTCGATTTTCACTTCGAAAATCAACGAAATAAAACTCAGACAATGGGTCTTCTCGTATATGCAGAGATGTGTACGACGACGGTGCGTGAGATACTGACAACGACGTCGGATGACAGGTTCACGTACGAGAAACGAGGCAAATTACTTTTGATGATTTTCCAAAATATTACGTATTTGGCAATGATTTTCTTTTTCAAAATATCTTCTGCACTCGTAGTAACTCTACGGGAAGTCTTGTCTTATAAAAATATGCTCTCATGTAGTTGTTTCTCTGTATGTTTTTTGCTCCGTGCTGTGAGTACCTTTATCACACGTTCCCTTATCAGAACGAGTTAGACCATTGACTGAACAGGATTTATGGAGGTACCCAAATACCTACTAGATAAGAAATGAGTGTCCTTTTAGATGAACCCTTTTTGGTACCAATTCTTTTCTAGATCTAAATGCACACGTTTTTATCAAAATGTAAATTGAGTATCATCATCATCATCAATATATATAAAACTCTTTTGAAGCTGACTTAGAATCAACGCACAGCCTAAACTATAAGTCCTAGAGGTATGAAATTTGGAGGGTAGTGTCCTTATATAGTGTAGAGATGCACTAAGAAAGGAATTTTGAAAAGTCGCACCCTAAAGGGTCTAGAACGCGAGCAACGCCGCGGGCGACGGCTAGAATAAGATATGATTGCAACCATTTTTGTACACCGATCATGAGAAGTTAGTACCTACAAAGGTCAAATGTGCTTGTATCTACCTACCTAAATTGAGGTTATGTTTTATTTGAACAGCTGTAACAATACCTAATGTTTTATCAACACGATGGATAACAATGTCGAGCACAAAAACGATGATGACGTCATTTGCAAAAATAATAAATGTTTTTGTAGTAACAATTTAATCATAAATGGGGCATTTGTGACGAAGTCAATTCGGTGATCTTTTATTATTCTCTGTAATGTCGCACGCCAACATCCTCATTACACTAACACGTTTGGGTTGGCTGACAGACAATGCTTTCAGCATTAAGTCCACCCTTTGTAACTAATTTATAATTTTGTGCAATAAAGTATTAAATAAATAAATTATTTGTTAGCTTCCGTGCTTCGGGGAACATTTTAGCTGTCCTCACAGTAGTGGCACTAGCTCCAATTTGAACCAAAAATAACCAGTTACCTAATCTTGGTTATTGGCAAGGAACAAACGAAATTGCCAGACCAATAGCAATTAAGTAGTATAGCCCAGTGCCTTTACCATTCTATTAATCTAGTCGGCCTTATCCACAAGAAAGACACAGTCAATACGGGTGGGCTAAGCTGCGGGTTTCCTCACGATGTTCTTCTTCACCTTTTGAGATTATATTGGTTTGTAAGGTAGGACATCCAACACGGGTTTACACTGCACAGTTCAAGAGTGGTATTTAGAAGATTATGACAGAATGTTTCCATAGTTATAGGTTACCACAGCGTGCCCAAAAGATCAAACAACTTTATACAAGTATAGTGCTGTCAAATTCCTGTGTTCCGGTTTGAAGGGTGAGGGCGCCGGTGTAATTACAGGCACATGAGACTTCAAGATCTTTACGTCTCAGAGTGATGGACGCAGTGCATTGCCTTACAGGGCATGTCCTCATTGGACTTGCTCTGTGAGGTAATGCATTGTTATAGGCAGAAGTTACCACTTAACATCAGGTGAGCTATCAGCTTGTTCCATTACTTTTATCATTAAAAAAAAAATAAGTTAGTTTAGAAAAATTCGAATCGATATCATTGTAATGTACATGTCTTCAAATTAATAAATAAATACTGAATAAAATTAAAACCTGCATATCATCATAAATTCTACCAGATAATATCAAGGTCTAAAAGTCTAGACAGATTAGTCACAGCCTAAAATTAGTTCATCGAAGGCAGCTGTCTCTTTATTGTTGTAACTCGTTATGGGATCATAGGTCGTTTCCTGTTATTTCTAAGAACCGTCTAGCCATACGACTGACGTGTGTTATTATGTTGCGTTCACACTATGCCGCAGTGGGCAGGGACTTGGGCAGGAGCTTAGTGTGAACACGGTCATGTCGGTCATGCCTCGTCCCGGCTCCCGGCCTAAATTCATGCCCTTGCTCTCTAATAAGAATAAAGGCGATGTTGCTGTGGCAATAAGTCCGCGGCAATAATGCCCACAGCGGCATGGGCATAGTGTGAACGCGGTATTAGGAAAGTAGAGACTGAGTACTGCCTCCATATCGCAAGCTCTGAACTGCTTTCGCTGCCCAGCATAATGTCAAGCGATGTGGCCACAGATATACGAAAACAAGAAGCTTTTGACGGCACAAAACGCGCTAATGTCACTATTTAGTCACAGAATACCTATAATTTAGTATGAAAACGGTTTAAGCCTGGCAGGTTTTTATGAGACAACGATT
Organism: Eulithis prunata; assembly: GCA_918843925.1. Classification (NCBI taxonomy): domain Eukaryota; kingdom Metazoa; phylum Arthropoda; class Insecta; order Lepidoptera; family Geometridae; genus Eulithis; species Eulithis prunata. The sequence goes on along the minus strand of OU974025.1, from coordinate 5,922,544 downwards.
GCTTCCCGGGATCTGACAGGGTTTTTGTTTTCACCCTATACAGAGCACTTAGGAAGCGGGTAATTAAAGTTATTACATTAATTATTATATTCAGCCCTCTGAGTCCCACTGCTGAGCAAAGGCCTCCCCTCAATTACATTAATTATAACAAATAAACTCTATTTGTAAGCAATGTGAAATTATCAGCAGTCTGCACATGGACTTGACAGTTCAAAACAAAACAAGGTTACCCGAGGACAGGGTGACCTAACCAATCCGATTCAATGTATAGGTTTGTTTTTATAACATTTGCATTGTTCGGTCATGCATGATGTGGACCACACTTGTTAGCCTGTTTTAACATAATTAATAACTAGTAGCTAGGTGCTGTTGGTATAATTAATACAAATTTTAGTTTATAATAATTATGTTTGACTAGCTGTCGCCCGCGGCTTTGCTCGCGTGGTAGCAGTATACGCATTATTTTGTTAAAATCTTTGATCTTAATTTTAGACCCTTTGGGGTGCGACTTTTTAAAGTTCTTTTCTTAGCACACCCTTACACTATATAAAGATACTACGCTCTAAATATCATACCTCTAGGACTTATAGTTTAGGCTGTGCGTTGATTGTCAGTCAGCTTCAAAAGAGTTTTATATGTTAAGAAGATTAAACTAAACTGGAAGGTGAAAAACGTGGTTTTGATTTTGAATTATTATGTTGATTGACCTCTTTACAATTTTTTTTTTAATTTGGTTTTTATTGAATAATAAATGCCACTCAATTTAATTTAAGTCACGCTTAAATTATTGCCATCTCTTACAAATGAGTAATGTCAAACAGAGGCAGAGCAATTTTAAGTGGTGCTCAAATTTGAATGACGTTTCAGTATTTCAGCCTTAGTGTCATACACAAGTTTTTTTTTTTAAATATGCTTTTTTGTAAAATCTGACGTGCGACTGGCGTACGCGTAAATAGGTGAGCTAGTCTAAAAAAATATGAGGTGAAATCAGTCGCGTACTATTTGCCTAACGAGACCTGAGCCTTAGTGGTCTGACCCGACATTGCCCGACAAGGTCACAAGGACTGGGCGACCTAACCTGTTTTTGTTTTTTTGCATTGTTCGCTCGTGCAGAACGCCGTCCTTCTGAATTGTAATGATGACTTCCGTTTAATGTTTACCGAAAATTTTATCAAGCGATGCTTTAGTAGAATTAAGAGCATGGAAATGTTGGATCAATAAAAAAAACAATAAATATAAATAAAAATTGAATGCAGTCAATTATAGAATAGTGGAAACAGATCTCATATTTTAGACGGAAACTGAAAATAGGTATTAATAACTAGGTAGATAGTAAAAAAGAGGTAAGTAAGTAGAAAAAAAATGTCCTTAAAGTCGTTCAGGGCAGGCAACGCATCGATAGTGCTCCCAGCGTTGTCGGTGTTTCTATACGACGGTGACCGCTTATCATCAAATGGGCCGTATGCCATTTTGTCTACTACTTACATAAAAAAAAGATAATAAATATAAATAAGTACCTATACTAATAGGTATTTGACCAACATAATAAATTGACTAACTAGGTAAACATTTATTCACAAAGAAAATTACAACTAATACAGTATTTACAATATTCACAATATTTACAAAATACACATGAAACAGTTGAGATATCTACAAACCGTTGCAAACGATTTATAGATAGCTCAACTGGTCCAAATCAGTACCAATCGGAAGCGTAATAATAATTGTATTTTGAAACAAAATAGCATAGTATTAGATATAATATATCTAAAAAGTGTCTTTGACTCATACTATAAAATGACTATTTTAGATGTAATTTTTGTAATAAAAACGATTTCCTAGATTTTTGATTTGTAGCACTTTAGCATTTAACCAGGGATATGATCTGTGGTATTACTAATCACTAAACCACAGAATACCAACATCAGTATTTAATATTCCACACAAAAGCTAGTAGCAAAACAAGGGCGTTGTCAACAGTATAAACAATGGCGGAGATTTGTTAGTGATACGAAAATAACCCTACCATTGCAATGTACTGAAAGGCACTTTATAAAAAAAATAATTATAAGCCCACCTTCTAAATGGCAACTGTACCTAATTTATCAATGCTTGGATTATTTCGACAAACCAAGTTATTTTGGCGAAAGATTCTGTCATAGTTTTTTTTAATTTGAGTTTTATTTTATGAAGTGATTCACGGCGAATCCGTGGCTGGAACAGAGCCCGTAGTCTGTGCATTTGTTTTACTTTTGACTCGCTTTACATTCGCAAAGCGAGAAATTTTGTATGAAAACCGGATAAGCGCCTCTAGCGGGAGATTTGGGAATTGTGTAATTCCCAACGAAATGACTCGCTTTGCGAATGCGTTTGCGTGTGCTACACTCGAGTCAAAAGTCAAAACAAATGCACAGACTACGGGCTCAGGGGGCTTTTTCAGGGATGATGTTAACCACGAGATCATTCGATGCATTGATAAACGTAAAACTAAAACAAATGTGAATTCGACTCGAGTAACAATAGTAGGCACAGATGCTGTTCAACAATGCACAAGCCAGCTTTGTCTCTACAGTGTTTCCACCAAGCATTCGCACTTCGCAGCCTAGTCGTGCTTCCAGGTTTAATGAAATATTAGATTGCCTAAATTCTGGTCAATGCGATGCGTGTGACCTAAATTGGACACTCCTCTGACTAACCCAGTATACTTGATTATTGAAGCTACATACTTATTTTTCACTTATAATTATTATCTGCCTAAAAAACAGATTCCTAATTTGTAACGACTGATACTTATTTGGCTTCAAAATTGGTTATTCCCAGCGAGCCCACTATGCAAATAAGTGGGCTAAATATCAAAAGAGAGTCAAATTGTCTACAGCAGTATGGTTGAGGACCAATATCCTCGTTTCACTGAACCACAAGGGTTTAAACTCGGCCTAAGCCTTCAAATACGAACGTGTTAGAATATTAAAGACTGTTTGGTACTTTTAGATTATAGTTTAACTTAATAAGCTCCAGAAATATATTAATTTACTTTAGAGTACCTACTAAGCCTGAAAACTATTATTAACATTGAAGTTAAAGAACTACTTAAATAGGTGCCTACCTAACTTTCTGGAATGAAATGAAACATAGTCATACAAATATGTTTTGTTTACTGGATAATAACAACTCATAAAAACTATTTAACATTTGGACATAAATCTAGACATTACTTAACTTTTAAAGATACTATATAAATACATAAGTGTATCTACAACTACAAGACAAAAACGTTTAACAAAAACAAGGACACCATACCTGTATATCGTTTGGTAGTTCCCCAAGGAATGGTGAGGCCGGCCGGCAGCTTGTCTGCTGTCAGTCCGTCCCGACCTCCCTTTGTCGGATCAAACCACTAAAACACTATCCGACCGTTTGACACAACACCAATATCATAGATTTTGGTTCGAGTCCAACCAATCCGACCGTGTCGTAGCTGGTTGGCCGGTCTGTTCAACATCATGAGTTTAAAGGTATGAAGTTGGAATTCTATTTAAGTTAACCAAGTACCTATTTCCTATAAATCCACACAATCATTTTAAACAATATTATTTTACTAAAATCTACCTCTATATTAAGGTCTAATTTTATTGTAATTTCATATTCTAATACGGCCATACTGACAATACTTCGTTCTCGAAGTATTTTAATTAGATTTTGTTTTATTGAAACAAATTTGCATTAGATAATTATTAATACCTAGTGGTTGTTATACAATACAATATTATGCCTGATAGCCGTAGTTTAACTATATAATGGTCAATACCACAAAATAGGAACAAGGTGTTTTATAAATCTTAAAGTTATAACAATGTATCAATTTATGTAACATTTTACTTCTAAGTAACTACTTTTACAGCGATAATTTTATAATATAGTTTTATCCATATAGCAGGTACCTCCTTACCTGTACCATCTTATATAAATAACTCAAACTTAATCAAATTTATCCTCTATCGATTACCTAGACATGCAAGTCCTTTTTTTTTTTTTTTTTCACCCGCTGCAAGTGAGAAGGACAAACACCAAGTAATACGATCGACCAGCGGAAGGATACGTTAGTCAACCCTTTGAGGGTTCAAATTATTGTAATTCCTTTACCAGTTACATAGACATGTAAGCCCCATTCACCCGCTGCAAGTGAGATGAGCATTACACCAAGTAAATGGTCGACCAGCGGAAGGAAAAAGAGTTGAATTATTGTAATTCCTTTACCAGTTACATAGACATGTAAGCCCCGTTCACCCGCTGCAAGTGAGATGAGCATTACACCAAGTAAATGGTCGACCAGCGGAAGGAAAAAGAGTTGAATTATTGTAATTCCTTTACCAGTTACATAGACATGTAAGCCCCGTTCACCCGCTGCAAGTGAGATGAGCATTACACCAAGTAAATGGTCGACCAGCGGAAGGAAAAAGAGTTGAATTATTGTAATTCCTTTACCAGTTACATAGACATGTAAGCCCCATTCACCCGCTGCAAGTGAGATGAGCATTACACCAAGTAAATGGTCGACCAGCGGAAGGAAAAAAATAATAATAAAAGATCAATCACATTCAATTCAATAAGTACAAAAAATAAAAAAACATACTCGTTATCTTAATAATTATAACTATAGCTTATAACCATGCGTTAAGTATTCTTATATTCTAATCTAAGTAATTATATTAAATAACACGAAATCAAATAAAATCACGATGGTAATATAGCATCCTCAACAATAGAATTTTCTTCAATTAACTCACCGGGCCAGTATCGGAGCTTTTCTCTAGCTATTGTTATATTTTGTAAATTAGACAGACCTCTCAAAGCATAGCGATCATTAGGTAAGACATTTATTATTTCGTACGGACCTTTAAACTTAGGTTTAAGTTTCTCATTGCGTCGATGATTCTGACTAACGTAAACTATATCGCCTACTGTTAGTGATATATTATTTCGCCGCGTGGCGTCAAAGCGATTTTTGAATTTTGCTGCTACTTCAAGCAAACGTTGTTTTGCTAACTCCCGGTCGGCTTGAATATCTATTTGGGGCTCTAGAACATCATCATCTTGTACATCAACTAACCGGGCCTGCACAGATGGTATGTTAGCATCAACTCCTATTAGTAACCGCAATGGAGAGAATCCAGTAGATTTTTGGATAGTTGTGTTTATTGATTGCTGAACTTTCCACAACTCGCTCGGCCAATCTGACGTATCATTGCACATTGTACTAAGCATGTCAACTACCGTGGACACGTACCGTTCCACCTGACCATTACTTCTAGGGGTACCTGTAGCGATAAGATGATGTTCAATATGTAGTTCCCTAAAAAGCGACTGAATTAAGTGTGAACTGAAATTGGTTCCTCGGTCTGTAATAACTAGGGATGGAGTTCCAAATATGGTGATGATTTCTCTGATGATGGGTACCAATTCGGAAGAATGTAGTGATTTTAAAGGTTTGAGCAAACAAAATTTTGTAAAACCATCTACCAGTAGCAAAATATGCTTGTGCCCATCATTTGATGTAGGAAACGGGCCAGTGCAATCCAAATGCACTGTGTTAAACGGAATAGCAGATTTATTAATAGGGTGAAGTAACCCTTGTTTAGGGCCATGATGACCCTTTTTTTTAACACAAACCAAACAATGGAAAATATATTTTTTTACAAACGCTGCCATACCAGGAAACCAAAAATGTTCACGAATTTTATGTAGGGTTTTATCATAACCTACGTGACAATTTTCATCGTGAAACAGCCGCAAAATACTTAAGCGTGTACCTTTAGGTATGTACAATTTAGGCTCGCTGTTCGGATTTACTATATAATGTAACAAACCGTTTCTTATTTTATACTGGTTTTCATCAAGCTCGCCTGTCCTTACTTTATCTATTAGTGTTTGTGTTTCAATATCATTTTGCTGCGCTATTTCCAACCAAGATTGAGAACTGTTTGTAACATTAACTTTAAAATACAAATTATGGGTTGCAACTGGATTACGACTAAGGTAGTCAACATGGCCTATGTATTTTCCTTTTTTGTAGGTAATTTCAAAGTCAAAATCTTGTAAGTACGTCCACCAGCGGGCCACGCGTGGTGACAAATCTTTTTTATTCATTGTCGATTTAATAGCATTACAATCGGTTATAATTTTAAATCTAACTCCTAAAAGGTATACTCGAAAATGTTTAATAGCATTGTAAATAGCGAGAGTTTCTAAATCATAAGAGCAATACTTTGATTCCGCAGGAGAAGTTTTTTTACTATAATACGCAACAACCCTCAATTCATTCCCAGATCTCTGCATCAAAATAGCACCGTAACCCAAGGAACTGGCATCAGTATATAGTTCAGTTATTAATTTAGGATCAAAAATTGAAAGTGGAGGGGAGGCACAAAGTTGATCAATAACGTATTTTCTTGCTTCATCTTGTTCAGTTCCCCAAATCCACTTTTGGTTATTTTTGGTCAACATAGAAATATAAGCAGTACGGGTGGCAAAATTAGGGATAAATTTACGGAAGTAACTAGCGAGACCCATAAATTGACGCACCTGCTTAACTGTGCGTGGAGTTGGTGAATTCACTAACGCAGCTACCTTATCATCACTGGGCCTGACCTCTCCATGTGATATTCGCCTACCCAGATATTCTATAGTCTCTACAAAAAATTTACATTTTTTTAAATTGATAGTGAAACCAGAACTGTTTAAAGCTGAAACTGTTTGTTCTAAATATAGGAGCCCTTCTTCTATAGTCAAAAATGGGATAAGAATATCATCAATGTATACTAGCAAAAAATCGAGATGTTTAACCGCTTTAGAAATGGCTCTTTGGAACACAGATGGTCCGTTACAAATTCCAAAAGGCATTTTTTTAAATTCCCAGTGACCATCTGGAGTTACAAAAGCTGTGAATTTAGTTGATTCTGGTGCTACTGGTATTTGGTAAAAACCATTTTTCATGTCTATTGAAATAAAATATTTTGCTTTACCTAGTCTATCGATTTGGTCCTCGATGAGGGGGAGAGGGTATCTATCTTTCTCGAGTATTTTATTTAATGCTCTGTAGTCAATACACAATCTATCGGTTCCATCTTTTTTTTTTACCAACAGAACAGGACTCGCAAATGACGAATCACTTTCTTGTATTATGTCGTTATCTAACAAATTTTGAATAATTTCTTTAACCCTTTCCCTCTCATGAAAAGATAGCCTATAAGGACGATAATAGACCACATTATTATTTTTGACTCGTAGCTTTAGCTCACCCGTTTTGACTGTGCCTGTACTATTGTCAAAAATAGCGGCATTATTTTGAAATATTTGAATAATACTATTCTGTATTTTTTTATCTAAATGCTCAATTTTTAACAATAATTCAGCCATCACATCGTCACTCCGACTTTGTATGCACAAAACATCTGGGTGACTACTTGTGCCAGGTTTTCGCATTATCCTACAGCCACTATCATCAGTAATAATCTGGATGTCAGAGTGTTCAATAATATTTCGTCCAATTAAAAGATCAAAACTAAGATGATCGTCTTGTACTACAAAAATATCAAGTTTTAAACACACATCATCAAATTGAACAGGAAGGGTAACTATGCCGATGGTTTCAAGTGTACCGTTACCTATTCCACTTAAGCGAGGTTGGGATAAAAAATTAGGTCGTATGTGGTATTTTAAGCACTTTACAATGGATTCCTTAACCAAACTACAGTTGGCTCCAGTATCAATAAGTGATTCTATTTCTAAATCATTAATCAACACCTTCGACAACTTTAATTCTGACCTAAAAAATTAACCTTGTTTGAATTTGTTGCAGCTCGTGCTTTGTGGAAGCACCCGGATTCAAGGTGACCTATTTTTTTGCAAAACGTGCACAATGATTTTTGAAAGCATCCTGATTCAGTATGACCTGCCTTTTTGCAATATGTACAAAAATTTTCTACTCTACCTTCTTGTAAGACTGGGTTAGCCTTGGTTTCAATCGGCCTATTCATTTGGCTCAAACACTGGGATTTAAAGTGGCCTAGCTTACCACAAGTGAAACATTTCTTTTGAATAAAATCGCTGTTGCTACCTGAATCTAGTTTAGGACGTTTAAACCTATTTTGTCCAAGAAAGTTGTCAGCTACACTATGCTCCGCAGGTCTCTTTTTCTTCTCGTATGAGGTGAATAGAGAAATTAATTCTGAAGTAGTTTTGACACTACTATTGAGGGCTGCCATCTTAACATTTACATCTTTGATACTTCCACACACAAGCTCTATTAACTGGGTTTCAGTAAAAACTACTTTGGTGTTCCGTAAAAGCCGCACTTTTTCTCGGGCGTACTCGCAGTAAGAATCTGCTGTTTCTGAGGTATATAATACCGCTTTAGATAATTTTTCGGAAAGATTTCTTTTTTCCGGAAACAAATCAGTTAAATCATTACGAAAATTCTCCCACGAACGTCCAGTGTCTGGATTCCATGATTCAAACCAAAGCAACGCTGAGCCCTTCAGGGCCTTACCGGCTTTCGCGACTGCTGCAACACTGCTCCACTCAAATTCCTTGGTGAGCACCTCGATGTTATCACACCAGCTAGCAGCACCATTGTCGCTCGTGGACGGGTCGAAGACTGGCAACGCAACATCATCATCTCGGCGACGCTTGTTAGACACAGCGTCACGGATCGATTTCAGGAGCTCTTCCAGGATAGCTGGGTCCATTCTGAAACTTGTACAAAATGTATTAGTACAAATTCTAGATTATCCCACTTCTGATGTTAGAATATTAAAGACTGTTTGGTACTTTTAGATTATAGTTTAACTTAATAAGCTCCAGAAATATATTAATTTACTTTAGAGTACCTACTAAGCCTGAAAACTATTATTAACATTGAAGTTAAAGAACTACTTAAATAGGTGCCTACCTAACTTTCTGGAATGAAATGAAACATAGTCATACAAATATGTTTTGTTTACTGGATAATCACAACTCATAAAAACTATTTAACATTTGGACATAAATCTAGACATTACTTAACTTTTAAAGATACTATATAAATACATAAGTGTATCTACAACTACAAGACAAAAACGTTTAACAAAAACAAGGACACCATACCTGTATATCGTTTGGTAGTTCCCCAAGGAATGGTGAGGCCGGCCGGCAGCTTGTCTGCTGTCAGTCCGTCCCGACCTCCCTTTGTCGGATCAAACCACTAAAACACTATCCGACCGTTTGACACAACACCAATATCATAGATTTTGGTTCGAGTCCAACCAATCCGACCGTGTCGTAGCTGGTTGGCCGGTCTGTTCAACATCATGAGTTTAAAGGTATGAAGTTGGAATTCTATTTAAGTTAACCAAGTACCTATTTCCTATAAATCCACACAATCATTTTAAACAATATTATTTTACTAAAATCTACCTCTATATTAAGGTCTAATTTTATTGTAATTTCATATTCTAATAAACGCGAACGCGCCGTCACAATACGCCTGTAAGACGATTTCAAATTCCAACGACTTACGGGTTACCAAGCCGGAAGTCGTGGTCATCAGCGGTATTAAACCGAAACACGGTACACAGACCGAAAACCAGGTGCAGCTCGCTCTAAGAAGCAATCAGAGCTGACCAACAGAGAAGGGTGGGTTGGAACGGTTCACCCCTCTAAACCATTTTACTGCGTAGACACGGACTCCCCAAGCTCCATTTTATAATAGGTCTACACTCGCGTCCAATGAAGAAAATACCGTAAGCGCGATCTAGGTTTCACCCTTTATTTCACTTATAATTCTCAAACCTGAACACTATTTAAATTTTTTGCAACGGAAAACATTTTTCTAGGATTTATTTTTAATTATCATGCAGAAGTAAGAATTTAGAAACCATTTTTAAAAACTTGCTTTATTTGAACATAGGATAGCAGCAGTGGAATCGGCACGGGAGCGCAAAGGACGGCACATTTTGTACAATGAATAATGCTACAGTAGCGCCATCTCTTGGAAACTTTATAAACTAACTTATTTTTATAAAAAAATCTAAATTAAAAATTTTAGTCTGGCTAGGTACCTACCTTGATTGAAATATAATCAAAATGAACCTAAAGATAGTGTGGAGCTTCTAAAGTACTTAATACAACTTTAGTGAGACTTTTGCTTTCATTGCGCCACTTCTTAGTGTGACTATAAATATTTGCAACCAAAAACAGCAGTGAGTTTCCTACAGCGTTTATTTTGTAGGTCATCTTTTGGGTACAACGCGATTCTTTTAGTTTAGTTACTTTATAGGACCTAATACTTATTTATTTACTATGCACGTACCCGTAGGTATAGTTTCTGGTTAGTTGGGCCCGTTTATTGGCAATAAATGCACGAACCACTTAAAGGAAGAGGTCAGAGGAGGGTACGGGTGGTGGTCCAAGATAAGGACTTTCTGATGGTAGATAGATTGGTCTTTATTTTGTCTATTTTTTACTTTAAATATACCTTAACTAGCCGTCGCCCGCGGCGTTCTCGTTCTAGACCCTTTAGGGTGCGACTTATCAAAATTCCTTTCTTAGTGCACCCCTACACTACATAAGGATACTACCTTCCAAATTTCATACCTCTAGGACTTATGGTTTAGGCTGTGCGTTGATTATCAGTCAGCTTCAAAAGAGTTTTATATATTACTAGCCGTCGCCCGCGGCGTTGCTCGCGTTGTAGACCCTTTAGAGTGTGATTTTTCAAAATTCCTTTCTTAGTGCACCCCTACACTACGAGTATATAAGGATACTACCCTCCAAATTTCATACCTCTAGGACTTATGGTTTAGGCTGTGCGTTGATTATCAGTCAGCTTCAAAAGAGTTTTATATACAGGGTGTTACCAGACCACTTCCAAAAACGAAAGGGGGAGCTACAGCACACCAAAACCCAACCAAAAAAAAAAATCAGTTATCCTGAAAAATAATTATAGCCGGAGAAAACAATGTTTAAAGATTTGTATTTATTTCGCCAGCCCGCAATGTACGCATTCACGTAGGTAAGGTCGAGGCGTAGTACTATTATTTATTCTGTGTCGTAAGTTTGTGCCTACTAACGTAGGTAGGTACTAACGTAGGTCGCTCGCACGTCGCGTACTTGAATGACCCGCGATGAACTCTCAGCTGTTCATGATGTAGTAGACGTAATCTGCGTGCTGCGTGTACATTGCTGCTTTATTTATTTTATTTGTTTTTTTGCTTCTTTAAATGAGATAATTAGGTAGATATGTCTTATTATGTTGTACTGTGTGTATGTAACTAGAAAAAAAATTAAAAAGAGATAGTCAAGTCAATTTTTTTTCCGCGATTTTTTTCGCTTAATGTTTTCAGTATCATGGTCTGATTGGAACCTCCAAGTTTTCGGAAGTGGTCTGGTAACACCCTGTATATTGATGATATTGATGATCTCACCCGATGCAGGGCTCGTGGCGCAGTTTGCTTAGTCAATCTTCACCGATTATCTAAGTAAAGCGACGTTCTGCGCGGTCACTATTTGGATGGGTGACTGTTAGTGGCATTTACATCTGAGCACTTCTGTGCTTCGGAGGGCACGTTAAACTGACGGTCCCGGCTCTCAGTCGGAGGCCAAAAACTCCGTCACCAGAGTTGGCCACTAACTCATACGAGCTTGATTGCTACCCGATGGTAAATGACAATGAAACCATGTGACTTTACTGAGTAAAAACCTTGAAATTGAATATTTATGCTGTGCATGTGTCTACTAATGTTTGGGCACGCATGTACTTATCAAGGGTACCATCGTAGTTTCAAATTCCAACAACTAATTGATTCATAACTTTTGAAATGGCTTAGTATTTTTTTATCGATATTAAATATCCTTGGACATTACACACAACGCCCTCTAGTCCCAAACTAAGCAGAGCTTGTAGGTACTATGGGAACTAGATTGCTGATATAGTACTTAAATATACTTATTATACATACCCAGACATAAAGCAAACATCTAAGATTGCCTTTTGTTCTTGGTGGGGATCTAACCCACGACCAACAGCATGGAAGGCAGAGCGACTACGCGCAAAGCATTTCTTATATTTGATTTACTTATGAGAAATTGTATAATTAAAACTTCTACCTCTTAAAATATCATTTTATATTCATGCAGGTAATATAAAAACATGATTAAAAATTAGTTCAAAGTTTAGAATTTATAGAAAATGATTCCATTGACTTGGACCACAGCGACACAATAAATTAGTGGTGCAACCCCTAGCCAGCACTTACCATGGTGCCCGGAATTTGATTGCTCGTCTTTCGATCACTTTAACAAAAGCAAAAAACTGTATAAAACTTCACTGTCGTGGATTATGTTTAGACGCGCATGTGACTACCCTCTTAGACATTTGCAATGATTTCATGTATCTAAAGATAAGGATCTAAATATCAGATGTAATTTCTATTGCACAATTTTTTGATGTGCATTTCTATTGCACTATTTTTTTATGTGAGTTTCTATTGCACTATTTTTTGATGTGCATTTCTATGGCCCTATTTTTTTATGTGCGTTTGTATTGCACTATTGTTTGATGTGCATTTCTATTGCACTATTTAAATTTTGTTGCATGTTTACTTGCAGATATTTCCACAGGTATGTGGTAATAAGATCAATAGTTCCCGGCGTGCTTTGAACCGAGAGCATCAGACGTGACCTGGGCAGGTAATATGAAGCCATGGAAAAAGCGAGTGAGAGATTGCAATAAAATCCATCTATTAGTATTATAAAACTGTAAAAAAGTAAAATTAAAGATATAGATAAACTAAATTAATGCAGATCTACTAACGAATCTGATTCCGAAAATCGAGTTTGTCTGTTTGTTTGTTCGCGGATCACGCCTTATAACTACTGGACCAATTTCAACAAAACTTAAACCATCCGAAAGCCCTTTTTCCGTATTGAAACATAGGCTATATTTAATTGAAATCAATGACGTAGATTTTTCTTAGATACAGCTTGAACTCTCTAAACCAAAAGCAGCCATTTGCTACGAAGTTCATCGTATGCTGGTGACACAAATATTTTGGTGGAAAGTTTCGCACGCGTACGAAGTCGCGGTTATCAGCTAGTACTTAATAAATCTGTGATTGTCAAAACCTAGAAAATATTACAATCTTCAAACATGTATGTATACAAATGTTCAAATCACAAAAAAAATTGTTTGTAAACGTTCATTATAACCCCAAGTGATTTTCAAGTTTGTTTAATGTTGATCTAGGGTTCAAGGGTAACCCCTTCAATAATCACCTCCTTAACTTGAAGCTCCCTTACCCTGGGCACCCCTGGGCTAAGGTCAGCCATTATCAGGTTTAAGACTCCTGACAGATTAACTCATACTTTAGCACCCTTTGCTAATAAAACTATTTTGCATAATAACTTAAGCACAGATCATTATTAAGTAATGAGTTAAGTTCTTTTTCTACGCCACTCTTTTTGGTTTGTGATTTTGTTCCCAGTGGTTCTTACTAAAAACTTCATTAATATGACAAAAAGTAGCAAAACAAACTACCAAATGTTTAGCGGTTGGTTACCTATTGAGGATGTGCCCTGTTTATGTAACCACTTGATGTTCTTACTAAGTGGTTTCATGGCCCAACATTTCAGCTTCATTCAGTTTAAATTTTACCGGAAATTTCCGGAATGCTACTGCGCTTTTGAGCTCATTGTGCTACCTCAAAGGACGTGCTCTTACTATTAATAATCCAATGAGATTATTTACATATTTCTTTGTTTTACATAGTTTGTAAGTACCATGTAAAAGACATATTCTTTCATACATAATAAGTTACGAGATAGAACAATCCGATTCAGCACTCAGACGATAAAGTTAAATGTCGTATCGTTTGCAGTGTGAAAACCTCCAACATTTTGTACTTTTTGTTAGCGGTTTTCTTTTCAGTAGTTTCTTTGTCCTGTTATTTCGCGCTCTTTTTAACATCACACAGAGCTTTTTCCGTTGGAAGCGTTTTAAATTAGCATTGTCTAGTGCTTTTTTACCGTCTCATTTCAATTCGTTGAAAAAGAGCCTTAATTGTATAGTAAGTATAAGTAGGTATAAGTTTGTATGCACTAGTGGGTTTTGGTGCCTGAGTTTAGTTCAGTTTTAGGCCGCACTAATAGCTGATTTACACTTTGTTAAGTATCAAGCGCGAGTGACAAGTGCAAGTGTTAAGCAATAAGTAAAATCAGCGTGTAAACGCATACGCTGTTAAGTGATCCGGCATAAGGCTTCCGAATAGGTAAGTGACAGCCACAGCGCTCAGATCAAATTTCTAAACGGTCATCCATCCAAATAGCGATTGTGCCGATTATGGCATACCAAAAGATTCATCATCATCATCATCCACAGCCTGACTTCACCCACTGCTGGATATAGGCCTCTCTTTTGATGTACCACTCCTTACGACCCCGTGCCAGTCTCATCCAATTTTTGCCCGCTATGACAGCGATATCGTCTGCCCATCTTGCTGCAGGACGACCAAAAGATTACTACTCGTAAATATAGTATTTGTGCATCCAGACGTAAAGGTGTGTAGTGCCCACTATTGCACCAGTGTGGTGAAAAGGTTCAGTGCAACTCTTTTAGTACAGGTTTTACTGTAGACAAAGCCTTTGAACCGTTAGCGTTGATAGAAAATGTATTCAAAGACCAGCCTCGCTTTTGTAAGCCCCCCGAGTCCATTTCGCAAACAGGCAATGCAATTTACTATTTTCCACGGAACTCCAAATAAAAATGCAAAATAAGTGAGAGAATTTAAAAAAAAGTCGCTGAAACTTGTCTTTGTGTGATTTCAGAAAAACTTTTCAAAGGCATAGTTTGAACGCTGCTGTTGGCGTCTCACTTTGACTCAATATTTTTATCTTTTTGTTTTATTTTGTCGTATGTTCCACCATGAAACATTCCCCCTGAGAAAAGTTATTAGCCTATACCTTCGATGTGATATTATTATGTATGTATGTATAATTATGGGCCTAGATAATACCTATGTATGTATATAGAAATGGAGTGGCATTTTACTCTGTTATTTTATGCACACCAAATCCTCAAAAACTGTTAAAAATATAAACATAGAAAATTTTATGAAGTCCTGGTTCATTTTAAAAAGAAATATAACTTAGCTTCGAATAAACAAACCCGCGGTCAACAGACCATCTAAATGAGCCTTTAATATTTCAAACTCCAATCTAAATTAACTTCCAAAATATTTTACATTTAAACGATGGCTGGAAACAACACCACGAGCCAAAACAATTAACAGGGAAAAATTAACTTTCTGAAGAGAATTTGGAGAAAAATTTTGGGTTCTGGGAAAGGGTAAATTATTTGCTGTCGAACAACTCAGGGTTTTAAAGATTAATTTCTTAAACCTCCCTCAGTTTTCAGTTTCCTTCGTTTTAAACGAGAAGGCTGTAGTAACTTAACAAAAAAACTTAACTAGTAATATCTATTATCCGCGTTCAGATTATTTAGAAGACAAACAAGCTTGGGACGAACTAGCTCCAACTCATCCAATAAAAAAAAAATTGTAATCATACCTAATCATACAAAACGTAATGACGATTCAAAGTGATCAGTGAGATTTTATTGAATAAAAGCTTTTTGACTTTGACTTTGACTTTGTTTAAGTAAGCGTAGTGTAGGACGCCCTCCAGCTAGGTGGGGTGACGATCTGAGACATTTAGGCCGGAATACTGAAACGTCACTCAAATTTAAGCACCACTTAAAATTGCTCTGCCTCTGTTTGACATTACTCATTTGTAAGAGATGGCAATAATTTAAGCGTGAACTTAATTTAAGTGGCGTTTGAGTATTCGGCCAATAGCTGGCAAACACTAAATTAGAAGAGCCGAAGACCGGACTCAGTGGCGCGTCTTGGGAGAGACCTACGTCCAGCAGTGGACCGATATAGGTTGATGATGATGATGAGCTATTATCACCATGATGGTTATACGTACGTAACTAACAAGTATTTCACTATGGTATTTACCAACTAATTATAATCGCTCGGTTTATTTTGAACGTGTATTTTTTTAATTTGATATCTAGGACAGATAAAATGCCTATCTTACCTAGGAAAGGACTAAATAAATAAATAAATATTCACGGACACTTAACACAACGCCCTCTAGTCCCAAACTAAGCAAAGCTATGGAATCTAGATGGCTGATAGAATACATACTATTACATACATTTTTTTTTTGTAAATACATACTTATAATACATAGAAACACCCAGACACAGAACAAACATCTATGTTTACAACACACAAATGTTTGTTCTCGGTGGGGATCGAACCCACGACCCACAGCACGGAAGGCAGAGCTACTACCGACTGAGCCATGACGCCTGTCAAGAATTTACCTTGGATGAAATATGTAGTAGTTTTTTATTATTTTGATGAAGTCTTTTTTTCTTTTTATCAATGAACCATTCCAAAAATAAAGCTCAATTCAGCTTCAAAAAATAAAACATACAAGCAGCAATTGAAAAGTCCAGCTCGAATGTCGTTAGCGGAACCGAAAACGTGAAATTCAAAACATTACCAACTGAAAATTAACTCGCATTTCGCTCGTACAGAAATTCAATTGTTTTACATTTATTCCAAAAGTTTAAATTTTGCTTTGAGCCATATAAATCTACTTTATCTAGGTGCTCTAGTTACTGTGAGAATAGGATTTTATATTATGCCTTATTCTTACTTCTTTACTAATCAATATATATAAAACTCTTTTGAAGCTGACAGAGAATCAACGAACAGCCTAAACTATAAGTCCTAGAGGTATGAAATTTGGAGGGTAGGTTCCCTATATAGTGTAGGGGTGCACTAAGAAAGGAATTTTGAAACGTCACACTCTAAAGGGTAGAATGCGAGCAAAGCCGCGGGAAACGGCTAGTATATATATAAATGCGAAAGTAACTCTGTCTGTCTGTCGCGCTTTCACGCCAAAACTACTGAACCGATTTAAATGAAATTTGGTACACAGATAGTCTAGAACCTGAGAAAGAAAATAGACTACTTTTTAATGCGAGAAAAGGGTTGAAAGGGGAGATGAAAGTTGTATGGAACTATCGTCATTTTAAGAGCTAGAAGCTAGAAACTTAACTTTTAGGTTGTTGATTAATAAATAAATATTATATTGAAAGTTTGTAAAAGTTTTACCCTATGTTACCTAAAGACACTATCCCACGCGGACGAAGTTGCGGGCCACAACTAGTAAGTTTATTGAAACTCGTTTTTCCTTTACAGTTGCCTTAAGAAATTCAAAGATAAAACCTTCTTACATAATTCTTTATGTTATTTGTGACCACCGAGGTTTCTCACAAACTTGTAAGCTTTTTAAAAAAAAACACCAATAAACAACAAACAAGCATAATACGCTCTTGAATGTGCACGCCGAGGCTTACCTATTCGTGCCTATTCAAAGTTTACCTTAATGCGATTTTAATTTTACTTTTCAGAGCATTACAAGTTAATTATGGAATTAATTTCATTAAGTTTAATGAAGTTGTTTTTTTATGTGTGAATACCAGCTTCAATGCAGTTTGTAAGAAAGGTTTACCTGAGAAGATAATATTGTAAAATTCATTATTTTACTTTGAATTAATATTAGCTAGAAAGGCATCCACAGTGGATGTGCTGAGTGAGGCAATGTATCGTTTTAGACAGAGCTTCAGTTAGGTTATTATGGTTAGGTTGACAGGCGTCATGGCTTAGTCGGTAGTAGCTCTGCCTTCCGTGCTGTGGGTCGTGGGTTCGATCCCCACCGAACAAAGTCAAAGTCAAAAAGCTTTTATTCAATAAAATCTCACTGATCACTTTGAATCGTCATTACGTTTTGTATGATTAGGTATGATTACAATTTTTTTTATTTTTTTTATTGGATGAGTACGGATGAACAAACATTTGTGTGTTGTAAACATAGATGTTTGTTCTGTGTCTGGGTGTTTCTATGTATTATAAGTATGTATTTACAAAAAAAAATGTATGTATGTATTCTATCAGCCATCTAGTTTCCATCGTACAAGCTTTGCTTAGTTTGGGACTAGAAGGCGTTGTGTTAAGTGTCCGAGAATATTTATTATTATTATTATTATCAATTAATTGTATAAAAACGGCATTAAGTTAAATCATTCGAGTCTTGATTCAAAATGTACTTAAAAAGTACTGAAAATTGCTCAATTCACGAACAAAGAACTGACACAAAGCTATGCAAAGAGCAAGTAAAATGGATTCTCTTACATAATAGTCTCAAGGTTTTAAGGTCATCTCAAAGCCATATTTACCAAGCTATGAATGTGATATGATCCTGGTATGAACCGTAAGCTATGAAACTATGAACGTGCAAGAAGGTATGAACCATAAAAATTAACATTAAATAATAATAAATATTCACGGACACTTAACGCAACGCCTTCTAGTCCTAAACTAAGCAAAGCTTGTACTATGGGAACTAGATGGCTGATAGAATACACACATACATTTTTTTTTTTTTTTTTGTAAATACATACTTATAATACATAGAAACACCCAGACACAGAACAAACATCTATGTTTACAACACACAAATGTTTGTTCTCAGTGGGGATCGAACCCACGACCCACAGCACGGAAGGCAGAGCTACTACCGACTGAGCCATGACGCCTGTCAAAATGAAATGTTACTTTCATTCTAGTTTCAAATGTATTCGCTAGTTTGTCGCAGAGTTTAGTGTAAGAAATAATAGGTATAGACTATTTTATAGAATTTTATAATTTACTAAAATGACAGAAAGTCAATCACTTTATTTTATGACGGTTTTGTCATTGAAATGGAACGTTTTTTGGCAAAAAATAACAGCAGAATGAGGTGTTTTTTTTTACATTGAGTGAGGATCATTAGCAAAGTGTGAAAAATGGCTTTCACATCACAAGCCTACCGCACTAGTGGTGACTACGCGTACCTCGATTTTTAATTCTTTAGCATACAAAACAACGAGACATACCTAAAGAAAATACAGAAATAGATGACATTTACAAAGGCCTATTACACGGAAAAAAAGGATATCTTGATCCAAGAATACCAATATTCTCATAAAAATTGTTTCAATCCAAGTAAATATTTTATTAACTAAAGCAAATGTTCTTCATCCAAGAAAACGTGTTTACTTAAATATAAAATAATATTTTCTTCTTTTTAATTCTTGATTTAAGAAAATATTTTTGAGTCAAGAATATTGCAATCTCAATTGAAGAAGACATCTGATTTTGACGGAATACTTTGAAAACTTTTCACATCAAGATAATCTTGTCTTCTTTCAAGATGATAAATGACTTCGTTTAAGATTATTAAAAAAAAGTTGGTTTAAGATAAATAATTTCTTAATCTAAGAAACGTTCGCTTCCTATAAGAACATGTCATTCTTGTTTCATTTTTTAAAATCTTTTTTACCTCAAGAATTTTAAATCAGGACTTTTTTCTAATATCAAGAAGTCACTTTCTTATCCTTCATTCATTCCGCTGCTCTTTGAAACAAGACTCACTACATTCTTCGTTCAAGAATGTTTACATCTTCTTCTAAAATTGTATTTATTTCGTATCAAGATTACACATTTTTTTCAATTCAAAACGATTTTGTTTCTCATACCAAGAACGTGTAATTTTGCTTCAAGAACTTCGGATTCCTCTAATTGCGATTAAAATAATCTAATTTTGTTTGCTTGACTTAAGAATATACTATGGTTAGTTGAAGAATTTCTGAATCTCATTTGAAGACAGCGTTTGGTTTATCTGAACATTATAGAGATACTTCATATCAAGACTTTTTTTCTTCTTTCAAGAGGTCACTTTCTTATATTTAAATCTTTTTGCTCATCTTTGAAACAAGACTCACCACATTCTTCGTTCAAGAATGTTTACGTCTTCTTCTAAAATTGTATTTATTTCATATCAAGATTACACATATTTTTAAATTCAAAACGATTTTGTTTCTCATGCCAAGAACGTGTAATTTTGCTTCAAGAACTTCAGATTCCTTTAATTGCGATTAAAATAATCTAATTTTGTTTGCTTGACTTAAGAATATACTATGGTTAGTTGAAGAATTTCTGAATCTCATTTGAAGACAGCGTTTGGTTTATCTGAACATTATAGAGATACTTCATATCAAGTCTTTTTTTCTTCTTTCAAGAGGTCACTTTCTTATATTTAAATCTTTTTGCTCATCTTTGAAACAAGACTCACCACATTCTTCGTTCAAGAATGTTTACGTCTTCTTCTAGAATTGTATTTATTTCATATCAAGATTACACATATTTTTAAATTCAAAACGATTTTGTTTCTCATACCAAGAACGTGTAATTTTGCTTCAAGAACTTCAGATTCCTTTAATTGCGATTAAAATAATCTAATTTTGTTTGCTTGACTTAAGAATATACTATGGTTAGTTGAAGAATTTCTGAATCTCATTTGAAGACAGCGTTTGGTTTATCTGAACATTATAGAGATACTTCAAATCAAGACTTTTTTCTTCTTTCAAGAAGTCACTTTCTTATATTTAAATCTTTTTGCTCATCTTTGAAACAAGACTCACCACATTCTTCGTTCAAGAATGTTTACATCTTCTTCTAAAATTGTATTTATTTCATATCAAGATTACACATTTTTTTAAATTCAAAACGATTTTGTTTCTCATACCAAGAACGTGTAATTTTGCTTCAAGAAATTCAGACTTGACTTTAGAATATTCTACGATTAATTGAAGAATTTGTTAATCTCATATAAAGACAGCGTTTGGTTTATCTGAACGTCATAGAAATACTTCAAATCAAGACTTTTTTTCTTCTTTCAAGAAGTCACTTTCTTATATTTAAATCATTTTGCTCTTTTTTGAAACAAAACTCACAACATTTTTCGTTCAAGAATGTTTGTTTATACCTTTTTTTTAATTTATTTATTTCATATCAAGATATAGGTAGATAATAATTTATGTACTTAGGTAGGTACACATTTGTTCAATTCAAGACTATTTCGTTTCACTTAGCAAGAACGTGTAATTTTGCTTCACTGTGATTATAATATTTTAACTCTTTCAAGAAATAACCGACTTGAAATGCACTGAAAAATACACTCATACTACTATAACTCAAAAACTACTCGTCAGATCTGACTCAAACTAAATGGGACCACATGACAAGCACAAGCTTTCGATTAAAAAAGAATCATCAAAATCGGTCTACTCAGTAAAAAGTTACGAGGTATCAAACATAAAAAAAAAATGAAAACGTAGGTAGTCGAATTGAGAACCTCCTTTTTTTGAAGTCGGTTAAAAAATAATCTTATTTTGTATGCTTGACTTTAGAATATATACCTACTATGAGTAATTGAAGAATATCTTATTTCAATAGGTAGGTTTGTAGGTAGGCGTTTGGTTTAAAATCTGACTGAACACTAGCAAAAACGCTCGCGAATTCGTCCGCGTGTCGCTATTTTCATAAATTCTTCATCCTCCGTTGCATTCCTTAGGGGTTGAGTTTCAGGAATTTATTTCTTAGTTACACCCCTACGCCTACCAACGCAAATATACCCTGAAAATGTTAGGTCTCTACGACCGGTAGGTAGCTTGCTGTGCGTTGTTTATGTTGCTGTCAGTCATGACAAAGATTCTTCTATTTGGTAGGTAGGTAATGTAGGTATAGATTATAGAAATACTTCAACACAAGACTAATCGAAGTACTTAGCGACAAGGTATTTGATACAAACTTACGAACTAGGTAGGTATATAGGTAAATCCATTGTGTTATACAGTAACTCTGCCTTCTGCGCCGTTGCCCGTTCGATTCCCACCGTGAACAAACATTTGTGTGATGAACATACATAAATGTTTGTTCTGTGTTTATACATGTACAAAAATAAAGTATTTAGGTACAAAAAAAGTATTACAAGTATTATATCAGCTATCTCGTTCCCATATCCACAAGCTTTGGCTTAGTTTGGGGCTAGATAGTGCTGTGTGGAATTTCCACCGATGTTTATTATTCTTTATTTATGTATGGTGCGCGCTGCCGCGCAATGTCACCCCGGGTTGTGCGTGGATCAACCATCGGTAAAGTTAATTGTGGTATAGGTACCTACTATAATTCTCTAATAGAAAGGGTTCGATATCGTTCGTGAGTGTTCACATACAGGATAGTTTTTACTGTTTAAGTTTGATAATGCAAGCGGCAAAACTCATAGGTACTTAGGTAGGTACCTACATAAGCGTATCACAGACTACAATATCGCTGCTTGCTATACAATCACTATGAGCCACCACAAACGGTTAAGATAATACCTACCTACCTATTTTAATATTACTGGCCTAGGTAGTTATAGTGATTGTATGGCGAGCGATACCTAAATACCTTTTATATGTATAGTAGGTCCACGCTTCAGCGTTTCATTTGAAAATTAAAATTATTTAGGTAGTTAGGTAGGTATACATTTATGGGCACTACGAACAAGAATGTCCGTACGACTTCCTAAATAACTACAAGTCTACAATTCAGTTGTAAATCAAACGAAAAAATATTACTCTCCTGCCGCCTCCTGCAGTCGGGTAAACACAAGACTTGTATTCTTGGCTCAAGAAAACAAGTCTTGACGGACCCCAGTCCACCCAATCACTCTTCCATCCCAGTCTTCCTTCATTTCTAGTGTTGCCAATTTGGCATTTTTATGGCTAAACCTGGCATATTTCTATGCTGCCTAGCATTTTATTGTACCATTTGCTAACATGTTTTTTAGCATTAAAAAAATTGGTACATACTTTTGTCCTTGCTAGGAACACAAATTTCAACGAGCAATGAAACGGAACGTTGTCTATAGTTTTCTTTTTTTGATGAAAACGGCCGTTTGTCTCCAACCAATCCAACCAAACCTAGCTTACGAGTAGGCAGTGCAGCGACTAAATAAGAAATTTTATTTTGTGTAAGTACATAGTATTACATGCCCAGACGATTCAGCTAAAGCTTACTGTAAATATTGTCAGTGCAATATAATTGCTAAAATGTATTGTTTAAAAAAACAGCATCTTTCTTCAGCAAAACACTCTAAAACTGTTGAACCATTGAGAAGTCAAAGAAGGATTGACCTTCAGTTGCATGCAAGAAACCATGATGTTGCAAAAGCAGAAGGATCATTTTTAGCTCTGTTTATTTGTGAACATAAATGCTCCTATAATGGCAATAGACCATTTATCAGAACTAAGTAATAAAAAATATTGTTTTGGCATTTTATTTTAGCATTTTTTTAGAAGTACCTATCAGATTTTTTCAGCATATTTTTGGAATTTTTTGAAAAAAAAACTAGCTATAATTTTGCCATGACAGTTGGCAACACTGTTCATTTCATTCTATTCTTTCTTTTCACCGTTGCCGTTGCGTGCGTTGGTTGGTGTCTTTGATTTAATAATTCTGATGAGTGTGTTGTGGTTATAATGTTAGAAATAGAGCTAGTGCGTGAGCTTTTGGAAGGCTGGGACATCGAGGGAGCCATAATTTGACAATTTTGCAAGTAAGTCTCATAATGCATTTTCACTAAGCACCTACCTACCTACGTGTAAGTCTTTTGTCTTTTCTCATTGTAGGTACATCTACAGTTCTATAGAAGTAACTAGTACTAAGGTGTTAGTTATTTCATATTTTGTAGAAGGTACATAGTGATTCAACAACATAAGTACCGTCCTAGGCCTACTAGGTAGGTACGTACCTACTAATCTCCCAAGAATTGTATTCTTCGTTTAACACGTCATAAAGTCTTATTTCAAGAAACATATTCTCAAATGCATCGTCTGCTCGGAAGTAGGTATCTACGTTGTAAGTGGTTGTAAGCAATATCTAATCCCGAGAGCTGTTCGTTTACCAGGATGATGACATGTAGGTAAGGTTAACTTAACCTACACGTAGATAAACGCGTGATTGAGTACCTACTACCTAGGTAGGTAGATACCTACCTCCTACCAGGTTTGTTTGTACCTAAACTTGTACCTTCCTATTCTAGCTAGTCAATTGGTTCACATCATTTCACTTTAAGTAGGTAGTGTAGGTAGTTAGTTTGGAAACAAGAATTCATGAATGTACCTATTAGACACTTAAAAAAGTCTTCTATGGGGTTAATGGTTAATCCTACCTACATAATTATACCTGATGAGTTTCAAATTCTACCTATTAATTTCAGAAAATGGCATTACCCGAAGTCATTTTAAAGACCTAACGGATGATCTTCTAAAGGAGCTATGCCCAAAAATTTACACGCATGAATACATAACAGCAGAGGTTTGTATTTACCTACTATACTTCTACTAGGAAATAATAACATATTAGTATGTCTGTCTAATCTAAACCAAGTTGAACATCTGTAGCAGCCATTGCATGCATGGCACCATTATAATATTTTTTTATGATACACCATTATTTTGTGGTTAGTTTTTTAAAGCAACTACATTTCCCGCCATTTATTATTTTATAATGTAGTACCTACTAGTGGCCTGCCCTGGCTTCACACGGGTGTACATTTATTTGTTAAACATTTTGGGTTACAAATAGTATATGTACAAAGGGTTATATTTTAATATGAGTACTCTATAATATTAGTATAGATGAAATATATAAATTGATGTAGTTTGATCCTTTCAAGTAATATTTATAATAAAATATTTATTTTACTTTTTAGAGTAAAACATCAACCATCACTTCTGTGCCCAGTTGCCCTCAAAACACAAAAACTGAAATCAGCGAAATTGAATCGAATTTGGAAGATTACATACTGCTGGAAATAATTGGATGTCGGCCACAATTTCCAGAGTTTGATTTAAAAACTCTACTTTCAACATCACCTTCTGGGAATAACATTCTCAAATATTATGAGACGCATAAACAGCTGACAGCCAAACATCGAAATAATCTCACAGATGTCATCTGTAGGCGTACTTTTACACGTGTTGTAAATCAGTAAGTACCTACTCTATTCATTTGCCTCTTGCTATGTAAAAAAACTGACCAGCTGAGAAGAGGGATGTTTTAAACATTCAATGTTTGTTTATTTCAGGTTGCACAAAGATGATGTTGTATGACTCAAAATAAATTCTGAGCCATGGGAGGTTGTCATTACCAAGTGGAAGGCTACATATAACTTACGCCAGCTGCTACAATATGAAACAGTGGAAGCATTAATAGAAAATTGGCCCATATTAAATGATGTCAGAAGCGATGCGTTGGTAAGTTAACAACTCTTTTTTACCCGACTACAGAGGGTTAGGTATGTGTTTAGCAGTCTAAATAATATATGGAATGTAGGAATGTGTTTGTAAGTTGTAATATATTAGCGGATTAGTACTAGGTATATATTTATTTCAGTTAATTTATATTTGATAATGGGATTCCGCAAAGTCATGCCTGAATCAATTAATTATAATTGAGTAAAGTCAAATTTATCAAATGTTTCTGTATAGGTAAGTAATGTAAAATAAACTTTTTAATTTTTAGATTCAATGAGACTTCGACGCATTACATCCTGGAAGAGTCAATAAATTTCACCTACTATGGAAGGAATTCATTGCAAATATTGAGGACATAAAAAACCACATGCAAATGAAGAGGTGGCAGGCTTAGTCCATTATATTAATGGAATAGTTGATGACGGTTGGTTTATACTTTTTTTTTAAAATCTTTATATTATACGAAATTAGAATGAATACAAAGCAAAATTAACATAAAAAACTCTACTATTAGAAATTAGTATTATAGAAATTAGTTTTAATTTGATACTAACTTCTAATAGTAGAGTATTTTTACCATCTTACTTTTGCTTTGTATGTATTCATTCTAATTTCGTATGAAGATTTTTTTTATAATGTGATGTGCATTGCAGACATTTTGTTATATTATTTCATTAATAAAAAATATAAATATTTCATAAAAATCACTGCATTTAATTTACGTGACGCTTCCAGAACCTTAGACGTTTTGAGGCAACACTTGTATGTTTTACATTAAAATAATATAATTTTACAATATGTTCTTAGGTAAAGCCTCTACTATTTTCAGCTGAAGAGATATTTGTGTTGAGACAAGACTAGTTGGTTTTTCATTAAAACAATTTAATCTTAGGTGGTGAAGCCTCTCCTATTCTCATCTAAAAGATATTCGATTGATTTTAAAGAATAGAAGTAGTTTCCCGTAAAATAATATAATTTTACGGGAAACTTCTCCTATCCTTAGCTGAAGGCGGATTGGTTTTTAAAATCAATCGAATATCTTTTAGCTAAGAATAGGAGAGGCTTCACCTAAGATTACATTGTTTTAATAGAAAACAAACTAGTCTTGTCTCAACACAAATATCTCTTCAGCTAAGAATAGTAGAGGCTTTACCTAAGAATATATTGTTTTAATAGAAAACAAACGAGTTTTGTATCAACACAAATATCCTCTTCAGTTAAGAATAGTATAGGCTTCACTTAAGATAATATTGTTTAGGTAGGAAACAAACAAGACTTGGCTCAAGACGAATAGCACTTCAGTTAAGAATAGTAAAGGCTTCACCTAAGATTATATGGTTTTAGTAGGAAACAAACAATACTTGTCCCAACACAAATAGCTCTTCAGTTAAGAATAGTAAAGGCTTCACCTAAGATTACATTGTTTTAATAGGAAACAAACTAGTCTTGTCTCAACACAAATATCTCTTCAGCTAAGAATAGTAGGGGCTTTACCTAAGAATATATTGTTTTAATAGAAAACAAACGAGTTTTGCATCAACACAAATATCTCT
This sequence comes from Eulithis prunata, assembly GCA_918843925.1. Classification (NCBI taxonomy): domain Eukaryota; kingdom Metazoa; phylum Arthropoda; class Insecta; order Lepidoptera; family Geometridae; genus Eulithis; species Eulithis prunata. The sequence goes on along the minus strand of OU974025.1, from coordinate 5,895,691 downwards.
TCAGTTAAGAATAGTATAGGCTTCACCTAAGATAATATTGTTTAGGTAGAAAACAAACAAGACTTGACTCAAGACGAATAGCACTTCAGTTAAGAACAGTAAAGGCTTCACCTAAGATTATATGGTTTTAGTAGGAAACAAACGATACTTGTCCCAACACAAATAGCTCTTCAGTTAAGAATAGTAAAGGCTTCACCTAACATATAATTGTTTTAATAGGAAAAAAACTAGACTTGACTCAACACAAATAGCTCTTCAGTTAAAAACAGTAGAAACTTCACCTAAGATTATATTGTTTTAGTAGAAAACAAACGATACTTGACTCAACACAAAGAACTCTTCAGTTAAAAATATTAGAGGCTTTACCTAACATTAAATTGTCTTAGTAGAAAACAAACAATACTTGATTCAACACAAATAGTTCTTCAGTTAAGACTAGTAAAGGCTTCAACTAAGATTATACAGGTTTAGTAGGAAACAAACAATACTTGACTCAACACAAAGAACTCTTCAGTTAAGAATAGTAGAGGCTTTGCTTAAGATAATATTGTCTCGGTACGAAACGGTAATAATTCTGCAGCAAAAAACAAAAAAAATATTAAAACAGTTCATTCTTTAACTAAAATAGCGTACATTCTTCAAACGAAATTTCAGAATTCTTGTTTCAAAATCGAATGTCTTATGCGAAGACAATAAAACTGAGACAATAATTTGCTCTGTTCAAGAATATATAGTGTTCCCCATATATGAGTCTACATTTGTCTTGACCAAGTCGATATTGTCTTGATCTAAGACATCTTTTTTTTCCGTGTAGGTAATCTGAGACCTTTCTTTCAGCAGCTTCCTTGCACGAGGGACTATAGTCTCCCCTTACTATTCTCAGGCTGTATGTTCTAAGAGATTTATCCTTCGAGATAAGTGTACTGTGAAGGATTTCTTTAAATACTGCTTTTAATGTTAACGTTTTTAGAAAAATATAAATTTGTGGGTACTATTTTACTTGCAAGTGGCTTATTTTAGTTTTATTATGAAAAATCGCATATCAATCATCGTCATCATCATCAATATATATAAAACTCTTTTGAAGCTGACTTAGAATCAACGCACAGCCTAAACTATAAGTCCTAGAGGTACGAAATTTGAGGGTAGTATCCTTATAGTGTAGGGGTGCACTAAGAAAGGAATTTTGAAACGTCACTAAAGGGTAGAACGCGAGCAATGCCGCGGCCGACGTATAGTTACAAATAACAACCAAATCTGTCAAATCTGTAAAAAAATGCGGCGTAATCTGTGTAAATAGACGTGCTTAGTGAGGCAATGCAGCGAGACAGTGTAGTGGGTCTTATCTACCTACGTTCATATTTCTGGAAAATACTGCTGGAAATGTGTCATAATTGAATTTTAGTTTTGGTACCGCCCTATAACACCGAATAAATAATAGTCCAACCTATAGGTATACTCAGGTAGGTTCGATGGGTTCAATGTACCTACAAAAAAGGTATTAAAAAATGGCGTTTGGTTTAAATTTCCAAGAATAGAATAGAATAGAATAGAATTTCTTTATTTGCTTGAAATAGGTACACAAATATAGGTATAACAAATATAGTGAGAGGTAAAAATCTCCATTTAACATCGGCCCGAAACCTCTTTGACTGCGAAAATAAATTACCCAGCATAAATACGAAAGGCTATGAAACAAAAAAAAGATACAACAAAGAAAGCACCATTACTCAAACGACTCGAGCCAAAAGACACACACTTTTCAACCCTGCTACACTTATGTCACTGAATGAAGACAAAACTCCTTATTTCAAGGGTTACTATAGAATCCATCATCATTATCAATATTATAATATCAAAGTTTAGATGTTTGTGTTTCGGTTACGCTGTAAGTACCTGCTGGTCCGATTTGGACGAAATTTGAAATATATAATAAATATATAATATTCGTAACCTCTTTTTCGTCATTTCGACAGATAATTTTGACAGTGACAGTGAGGTACATCTAAAATATCAGTCAATTGAATTGAAGTCATTCGTCAAGTCGGCTGTCATTTGTTTTGAACGCAAAATGTTGGATTTTCTCTTCAAAACTTGCGTGTAAAGTGGTTTCCCTGAATGCTAAATCAAAGAGTCAACCTTCAACAGTGAAGAGACGCCTTGAGAAGAATAAGAATCACTTCATTCATCACGTGGAGTAACACTATTGTTTTCCTCGGACACCACACATCGTAGTTTGCTGTTATTTTTAAAGTGAAACTTTGTTACTTTTGAACTATAAATTCTTCTGTGCCATAATCCACCCTTACCTCAGAGGGAGTACAATTGCCTTTCATATTTCATAGCGTGCTCAAGCATGTGTATGTAGGTAGGTGAATTAGATACCTATAAATAACCAAGAACAATAGGTACCTATATACTTTTTGTGAAAATTGCAATTTTTGTCGCCCAGATAGCATGTTTTCATTGAATAAGCACTGCGATAAAACATTTTTATATTAGTAACTTTTGTATAATTTTTATCACCTTTTTGTACATCTTTTTTTCTAAAACTACACTAAATAAATAGGTATCATCAATATATATAAAACTCTTTTGAAGCTGACAGAGAATCAACGCACAGTCTAAACTATAAGTCCTAGAGGTATGAAATTTGGAGGGTAGTATCCTTATATAGTGTAGGGGTGCACTAAGAAAGGAATTTTGAAACGTCACACTCTAAAGGGTAGAACGCGAGCAACGCCGCGGGCGACGGCTAGTTAGTAATATTATTGCAAAATATTCAAAATAATTCTATTATCAATGAATGTTCTCCTCGTTAAAATGCTATGAATCTATTCTACGAATTTGATTTACAAAGGGAATAACTTTAAAATCTGGCGATAAAGCCTTCCTTAGTTGTCACTTCAAAGACCTCCACTCGTTACCCCAAATAGGTAATTGGTATCGTTATTAATTAAAATACCGATCCTTTTGATCACGGGATCGGCTTTCAGGGTACATTTTGCAATTAAGATATTCATCTCCTTGGATTCAATGCTGTTTGTTCACTCAAAATTCGGCCTCAGTGACAATAATATTATTCGTTTTCGGTTTAAATTTACCGAAAAATTCGGCCACAGTATGCATAATGCATAAGCAGTATTAATTAGTATCGATTGATAACAACTCATTTGCCAAATAAGTTCACTGACAAAATATTCAAGTTTGCTAACAAAATCTTTACTCTTTATACTATATGTAATTTATTTTAAGTATGTAATATTTTTATCTTAAGCCTGATAGGCCGTATCAGAAAGCCAGTCTTTTCACGTAACGGTAACCAGTTGTGGCGGAATTAATCGTTTTTGAATTGGCAGCGCAATAAATGTTTCCAAAGCGTGTGCTTTCGGCGGTTTTGGTCATGTCAAAATAAGTGCCACACCCTTAAGTTGCTTTGACATATAAAGCCGAATTTCGGCTTCACCTTCGGCACTGGCTCTTCACTTGAGCACTACTCAGAGTCCTAAAATATATTACAGAAGATTATAAGGGATTTTCGGGGGTAAATAGCGTTTCTCTCTATCCCCAATACACTTAGTTTGTGCTTAGGCTGGGTCTTAGAATATCAAGGCTGATGAATTCCAAATGAGTATTCGATGGTGATGATTTGAAAAACATTGGGTAGGTAGTTGATTATTTATCGATTGATGAGTACGGATTGATTTGAGTAGGATCAAGATCTAAGAAGACATTAATGTTTGGAGATAGAATCGTGAACGGAATGTTCTGAAATCGACTGTCCTGATTTTTAGGTAATCTACAAACTTCCACCACCAATCATTCTTCTTCGTTCTAAGGTCTAACAAAACGTGACATTGGCGATATTGCGGGTAACACTGCAAATACGATTCAAACAAGAATTGAAATTGAGATAAAATTCTTATGCATATTTAATGCTAAAAGTCCCAGCTAAAATAACCGATAAATCTGCAAAAAGAAAATTATCAGATGACAACAGAAACAAGATTAGTTAAGAACAATATTATGCTGAAATAATCTCTGTATTTGAAATCGGTTACCCAAAACCAGAGAAAGGTTTATCAAAAAATGTTCCCAATAAACCGGTCTTACATCGTAATCTCTCTGACACAGACCCTAAATCAGACGACACAATCAGACCCTCAGAAAGGTCTCACTCAAGAGATCCTTCATTCTCGAAATCAAAATGTGCGGGTAAAAGTAAAGTGGGTAAGCTGTGATCCCATATAGGCAAATAGTACGCGGCTCACTGCTTGCCTCCCGTGTATTTTTCGTGAAACAGTCATTCATCTACAAATAATCGAATATTTACATGCTCAGTGGGCAAAAACAAGTTGCACCTAACTCTATACATATGTAAGACCACAGATATAATACTCTAAGACCTTTGACAGTTTCATGCATTACACTACCATGCATACCATTCATGAAGCTTCATTTCAACGCCTTCCTGGTACGCAGTTTGCGGCAGCATTTCGCTAGCTGACTAAATAGACAGCTGTTGATTTGCAGCGTAAGTCACAAGTACAATTTGTACGGCGTGGTCAGGTGGTGACGATGGTGACAAAGCCACCTGAATTCGCAACTCAGAGTCAGCCAGCTGACATTCAGTAGCGAAGTGTTAGCTTAGTGGGACCACAGCCTTAGTAAATTGCTTGGGTCCGAGTGGGTCCGAGACTATTCTTTAGTTGAGATTACAGAGACACCTTTGTGACGGATAACTCAGAACCTCTCAGTTCATTCAGATTATTGGGACACTCAGCGGAACTTTGTGACGAATATAATACAGCTCATATATATATAAATATTGGAAGATAGCGATAGGCGGCATGGCGCGTCTGAAGTCATAGATACAACACAAATGTCTATAGGTATGTTTTAAGACTAAGTTGCAAAAATAGCCCTATGGTAATAAAATAAGTTTCCATTTTTACTGCTAGATTTGGCTTGAGTCTATTTTTATTTAGGTACTTATAGCAGTTACTTAAGATTCTTTTTTCAAACAAACTCAATGGTGTTTCACGAACAAAAGTCCTTGTTAGACACGAAAAGGCCTCATCAATCAATCATTCGCTTTCGCGACGTCGCTCGCGTCGACGAGTTGGTAATCCGATCCTGTGACTGAATTCCGTCTCTAGTTCCGTCATTTTATCTGTGATTTTTTGGAACACCATAGCACATAAATACATTTCATTTCATTTCACAACCATAGTAATTATGTAGGTGTATCCTAACCAAATCATTTATTCAATAACTCTTAACAATAAACTCGATGTAGACTTAGAATAGTTAGATACCTACACCGTTTTAAAACTGTTTAATCTTTTGTACCTAACAGTAAAAAAGAAACAGGGTGTAATTAATCCTAGCTATATAAGCTGTCTGTTTTTATATCGGGTTTATTTTTACCGAGTATTAAAAAAATTGGCTGTGAATAAGAAAAATATAAGAGCCCCCGATTCATGTTGAAACAACTGATAAAAACAGGTTTATTCATAAAATTACTGCTTCCGACACAAGAGCCTTTATGAACCAATATACAATCAAAGCATCTCTGGTAATAACCCCTCGAATTGACTGACAGACTATAAAACTTGACTGAATGTCACACCGAAATGTAACATGATTAGAATTAAAAGAACTCGAGGGAAATTTATTTAAACATAGATTTAAAAAATGGCTTTTGAATATAGTATACTATAGCTTAGAAGAGTACCTATTATAATTCCTACTAAATATTAAGTTTTTATTAGTAAATTGTACATAATACCTACTTCACTATAAAAATAGCATTAGGTGAGTACTTATAATAAAATTGTAAAGATTTACTTACCTATATTATAAGTAAGGTATTGTACGCCCGGCGGCGGGTCAACTGTTGAAACACTCTATCTTTAAGATCTCTTTTTTACACAGTTTTACAATAAATGATTGTTATTCTTGTTCTTATGATATAACTCGTAATTCGAACTTCATTGATTTTTTTTGACAAATGACGCTCATTATCTCCTCCATGAGATTACATTAGGTACTACCTACGTATTGTTTGTTCTGATCAATGTATTGCTACCGTTACTTGCCATCTTAATTTAGCAAGCCCAAAGAAGTCCAATACTGCACTCAGACTTTGAACCTTTATAATTTCATCAGACAAATGAATAATATCATTTGCTTCATTTTCCAGTACGATATAGTGTAACGACTATGCACTCGACGAACGACGAACTAATACCACGATTCCTGCCAAAATAACAGCCTTTTGGAGATTCATTTTCGCAATTTTTAGCTAGTTTTCTGAATGAGTATTTTATTGTTGCTGTATCCAACTTGATTACAGAATGGTGTGACTGCAGCCTCGTTGATCCCAAGTGGATCTGAGTGTCAGTTTCCAATTGGATTCGACACCCACACGCCATCAATGAGTAACAATGACGATGATGGAACCTACATCAAAATGAGAGCTTTCAGGATTTATACTCTGTCGTATTCAAAGAACGAATGTATATACTCCGGACTTTTTTAATCTGTGTAACTCGCTTTAAAAAGTTTTTTAAAAACATACATATTGTCAGATCATTTGTCAGATTATTTTTTAAAAGAAACATTTTAGAAGTTTTGTTTTATATCTTAGAAAGTTTTAAAAATTATTGCTTTTAATCAACATTTAACAAAAAATCCAAAAACTCCTAAGCAATTTTTAGATAAACACAAAGAAATACAATTTTATAAGTCTTTCTTTACGAAATAAGCGAAAAGATACGAAATTTAAATAATAATAAAAAATCTTTTCAATTTTTTTGTAAATTTCCAATCTAAAAGATTTTCAATATCTACGAACAAAATGTTAGACGGTTCAAAGTAAATCAATATTGATATTTTCAATCTTCGACAGAGCGTAACAGCATAACATGAGAAATGCAATTTGTCTTTATCCATTGAATCGAAATCCTGGATCTCCAGATCCTAGGATCCCCTTGTGACTCGACCAATCAGTTCAGAGCATTTGCAAGAGGATTTAGCTTTCTAAAAGAGAACGCAATCTGAACTTTGATTCTCTTGTTATAAAGCAAGCACTTTTTAACAACTAGTGACTTTAAACCCTTAACTTTGACAGTGTATCAAAACTGTAGAAGTTTTCAAATAAAATAAAATAGCAATAGAAATAAATGTTATTCGTACTTCTTTTTTTACGGTAGTATATTAGATAGATGCATGCTGTGTTTACTATATTAGAAAAAACACCGTATATGATCATGTTAGAAAATATAAAGTTAAGCTTAGTGTATATTTCAAATTGTAAATAAAAAAAAGCATAGGTACCAAAAAGGACGATTAAGGTTATACAAACGATTCTAAGTCTAAAATATATGTATTATATTATTATTATTAGTTTCTATGTATTATAAGTATGTATTTACAAAAAAAATGTATGTATGTATTCTATCAGCAATCTAGTTCCCATAGTACAAGCTTTGCTTAGTTTGGGACTAGAAGGCGTTGTGTGTCCGTGAATAATTATTATTATTATATATTATTATATATTAAAATAACCTTAATCGAGGAAGATAATAAACCGGAAATGAGTCTTTTATCATAAAGAAATAACTATCCCAATCGGTTTCAAGAAGTAAAAGCTTTTTTTTTAAAGTCAGTACATAATATTCTTACAAGTTACAAGTACCTACATAATATTGTAGTATATATTCCAAACTCGTAACTCTTAGGTAATTCTAATTTTACAACACTCGATCAAAGATGACCTTACTTTACATTACTGTTCTTATTACGACCACAACGATATCCAAGCGGCCGAGACGACGATGTTCATTACACAAGCTTGTGTTACTCACGCGACCTAGTGCAATTTCTTTCATTCACTCACTCAATTTATAGGGCTGTCACGCCGTCAGTCGGTTGTCGCATTTGTAAATGTCGCATGTCGCCAAATAATTACCTGGAACAAGTTATTGAGCATTACTAATTAAATGCTACATTTTCACTAAGGAAAAACACAAAAAAAAATATAGAATTTAAGTTAATTTATGTACTTTTAATCAGAATATGATAAAATAGGTGCAGGATCTTTATAAAAAGATGAGGTAACATAGATATTTATTCGTTTCCATTATAATAAATAAATATATTAAATGTAAAGTTTATTGTGGGTAAAATAGCATATTTCATCAATTAAATGGATGAAGTTTAGTTTGTAATGGAAATGTGACGTGGATCAACATTCCAAATACATTAGGCACTTACGTAAATTAGTTTTAGATTTTTTTAGCATAACGTCATTGTGTTACTGCTTAGTTTGGGATGAGAGAGCGTTGTGTGTAATGTCCAAGGATATTTATCTACTTATGTGTAAAGTACAGACATCCCTTATTTCGTTATTCCTTTGTATTTTGACTACAGAAATAGTTTACTTTACCCCAGTTGGTTTTCACTTAAATAATACTTGGTATAAAAGGAAGATTTTTTTAATTCGCTGCGCTGTTTTGTCTTCCAACCCTAATCGCGATTGAAAGCGAAAGTTCGTTACGCTCATGTCGTGCATTCGGAATTCAAATCTGAATTTGGAACGGCTATTCATTAGGTACGTCGTGGGAAAATAAAGGCGATATTTTTCAAAGTCAACTGTCAAATAAAGTTGAGATAACTGATTATAAATACGATGAAAATTTTCAAAACCAGTTTAGTTGTGTAATATTTGAAAGTTAAGTCTTTATATGCATTTATTTATAGAACTATAAATACCCAGTAGATAATACTACAAGTAGGTATCTACTTACATACCTATATCTATATCTTTTAGTACTATTAGTGTAGGTAAACAAGGGAAACAGAGCTTTATTAATGTTACTGGGTGTTACTATGTATCTTAAGTATGTATTTACAAAAAAAATCAGCAATCTAGTTCCCATAGTACAAGCTTTGCTTAGTTTGGGACTAAAGAGCGTTGTGTGATTTGTCCGAGATTATTATTATTATTATAATGTAGTTTAAAAAATACATAATAAAAAAACACGCTTTCGATATTATATATTAATTTTAATGTTAACAATTAAAGTCAATAATGTTTGTACTAAAAATAAAAACGCTTCTACACACCGATAAAAATCCACTGCATTACGAGGTTATCGAACAAAAAGCTATAATTGTAGAAGCTACAATAGTGATTATTATAACACCTTTGCAAAATGTCGTTAGCCGTAATTATGCCACACACAATGTGGTAACGATGCGACAAACGTAACAACGTAGTGACGTAATTCACGATCTGTGGGGGGGGGGGGGGGGTATCGTTGTCTCATAAAAACCTGCCAGGTTTAAGCCTGCCAGGTTTTCTGAACTGTTTCCATACTAAATCATAGGTATTCTGTGCCTAAATAGTGACATTAGCACGTTTCAGCGCGTTTTTATCGTCAAAAGCTTCTTGTTTTCGTAACTGTAACCACGTCACTTGACATTATGCTAGGCCGCGAAAGCAGTTTAGAGCTTGCGATACGGGGGCTGGTAATCGAAGAACGAAGAAATCATTGAAGATTATCTTAGTAGGTCTGATTAAAAATAAACATTACAAAGTTCTATTTATATATCTCATACCTTTATTTTTTTAACGATTTGTACCTAATAATAATATGATAATAAATTCTATGATCTTGGACAGACCTACCTCAATAAAAATAAAGGCGATGTTGCTGTGGCAATAAGTCTGGAATTAATCCCGTCATTATTGCCGGCATCGGCTTGAGCTGAGTGTGAACGCGGTGTTAGAGTAGGTATAGTATTATATGATATGTGGTATTAGTGAGTTCCGCACGTATTGACCTTGACTCTCTGGATATGGCTGACTAGGCTGAGAGGATGGTATAGGTGTCACAAGCCTACTCGATCTAAATCATGTCCGGTTCTTCAGGCATAGTAAAAAAGTGACTTGTGATAAAATGACACTGAGCGGATTTTATGAGAAGCTTGATCTTTACCAAGCGCGTACTCGCATGTCAAGCTTCTAAAAGAATCCGCTCAGTGTCTCCATACAAATCAGCGCACACTGGTGTGCTGGGCGTCAGACGTTTTACACCAGATTTACACACCAAAACTAGTACAAGGCCCTCTGGTAGTATTGAATAGAATAGAATATAACAGAATAGAAAATGTTTATTTTGAGTCATATAAAGAAACATGCACAGTTACATCAAAGAAATCACAATAAAAATTAAAATCTAATATATGACAACAAAATAGGTCGTCACTCAGCTCAAGCTGTAGCAGCAAGTGTACTGCTACAACGCTGGTATTATGTGACGCCAATGCGTACCCCGGCAGCAACGGCGGTACACAGCGTTATACTTATTTTAATATAGGCAATATCTTAACGTATAGGTAACATAATATAATCTAACATTTTACACAAACTTAGCTACATCAGGAATTAACACGGACCACATAATATTGAAATAATCTCGTAAATAATACATTATCCTATAATGAACAACCCGATCATAAACACATTAACAAAAACATGACACAATGAACTGAACAGCTGCGTTAGCGATGAATTGAATAATTAATTTGATTACGGCACAACCGGTGGCATGTGACGATTTTTACGGAGCCAGTGGCTATTATTATACGTCATAGTAGACTGAAGCAGCGTTCAAGCCATACAGGAAAGCGTAGTGTAGGGCAGCGACTACGAGGTGCTAAGAGCCGCATAGGATCGGTCGCTCTGATAATCTACGGAAGGCAGTTAGACGTCCAACGACGGAAATTATTACGGGTAATTTATTAATTTATTTTTTGAGCATATTAAATAACATATGGTTGAAAGTTCACTTTTAAAAAATCTAAATCAAATATTTAGTGACTTACTATTTAAAGCTTACCATAATTATATATAATATTTTTATGCTCCGTCGTGGAAAAGCAAAGGACTAATAAAATGGGAAAATTATAAAGTACCTAAACTATGAAATCAGTATTAGGGCTAGGGTCGTTTGATGACTCTATCTAACCGATCTAGTGTATAACACGTTAAATATTTTATTTCGAGACTGACTCATCGTGTCAGTTACGTATGACGTGGGAAATTACCAGTTGTCTCTTGAACTTAACACGTATACTATAATTGCGTAGATATTGATTGTTTCGCAAAATGCTACACAGGGCTAAGCCTATCGCACTGTGAATATCATTATTGGCGTAGTAGAGCGACATTAACTTTTAAGGTAAGTGGGTTTGATAACCTAGTCGCGTTATAATCGTCGTGGAGCTCAGAGTTCGCAAAAAAAATACCAAAATATATTTTTTTATTAGCACAATTAACGGAACAAACTAACCCACCCGATGTTAAGCGGTCAAAATAAGACTCAAAATAGATACTCATTTTTTATGTACATTTTGTACCTCTCACTCAACCTTTGTTCGTTCTATACAAACTGTAGTTATAATCTGTGACTTGCATACAATTTCGCAATGCAATTGTCTGAACCCTTAATCGGCCGTTTGACCTGAATTTTAACAATTGTTTCGATCAATCCGTCAGTACAAGACTACTGGCTCCTAATAGCAAAGAGGTAGGTTCGTACAGTCAGAGACAGTATAACGTAATGTACTTATATAAATCTCTCTAATATTATAAACGTCAAAGTTTAGATGTTTGTGTGTCAATCACAGTGCATCTGTTGGTCCGATTTGGATGAAATTTGGCTCCGGAAACTCCGGCACGGCACCGATAATCTACTACCAAGGCAATAAGTATTATAAGTATTTAGTAGTAGTAGAGCTCTTTGTGAGAGCTCGTCCGGGGAAGTACTACCACCGTACCTATTTCTGCCGCCAAGCAGCGATGCTCGCATTGCTGTGTTCCGGTTTGAAGGGTAAGGGCGCCGGTGCAATTACAGGCACACGAGACTTCAAGATCTTTACGTCTCAGAGTGATGGACGCAGTGCATTGCCTTACAGGGCACGTCCTCATTGGACTTGCTCTGTGAGGTAATGCATTGTTATAGGCAGAAGTTACCACTTAACATCAGGTGAGCTATCAGCTTGTTCCATTACTTTTATCATAAAAAAAAGTGAACGGCGCGGTATGACGGCAGTGGTGCGAACGTGTTTTGTATTGCCCTGGTAGTGCATTACCGGTGACGTGCCGGTTCCCGAGTTGGTGGACAACCAGCCCTAGGGCGTTGCACAGATACAGCCGGGTACTACTACAAAACTAACAATAGATATCCGCTGGCCTAAAACCTTGTACTTCTCCTACTTTAGTTCTAGTTAGATAATTGAATGTTCAATGTGTTAGGTTTTTAATTTATATCTGGTTTTATTTGTTAAAATGAGTTACTTTGACTTTTGAAGAACTCTTACATTTTAGAGTATAAAAAATATGATTTACATGTGATTTAAATCAATATATATAAAACTCTTTTGAAGCTGACTGACAATCAACGCACAGCCTCAACTATAAATCTTAGAGGTATGAAATTTGGAAGGTAGTATCTTTATATAGTATAGGGGTGCACTAAGAAAGGTATTTTGAAAAGTTGCACCCTAAAGAGTCTAAAATTAGGATCAAAGATTTTAACCAAATAATGCGTACCACCCGGGCAAAGTCGCGGGCGACAGCTAGTTACTAATAATTACTAACCTAACTATTTTGTGATTAAACTTACTACATCGGAGTTTAAAAATTTCAAGTTTTCCGATGAATCTTATTCTGTCGTGATACGGTTTATATTTCAATGCATTATTTGAGTGCTTCCTCGTTCAACCCACAATTTTTCTACCCAATAGGTATTTTGCCTCGTTCGACCCAAAACGTTTGATTTAAGTTCCTCTTTCAACCCACACCTACTTATTTCCAATTTCTATTGTTTATATTCAAATAAATGACACAGTGAAACACCGAAGTAGTAGGGTCAGCAGACAAAAAAATTGTAGACATTTATTATGAATATTTTAATTTTAAAAAATCAGTCATTTATTATTCAACAGAACAGCTTACACATTTTAAATACAGGTCTGGCAAGTAGATATAAATTTGAATAATAAACATTTCTTAGCTATCTAGGTATATAAAATCAGTCGTGCAAAATCACATTTCTTAGCTATCTAGGTATATAAAATCAGTCATGCAAAATCACATTTTTGAGATCGAATATTTAAAACATAAACAGCTACAAGTAAGTACACGTTTTTGATAAAAGAATATATACTTACATGAAATATAAATATCAATGCAAAATAAACTATTAAGCCTATCGATGGTAACATTTAATATTACCATCTTATTTTTGAATAACATAAATAAAAATCTAGACACCTACGTAAGTAGGTGTTGAATAATGATGATTATTATATTTAAAATACAATTATATATTTAAAATACAAAAGTTGTCAGCTTTTCCAAGCAATGTCCCACTGACATTTTACGTGTCACCAAATCATTAAGAATACTTTGTATTCTCTCATCTTTTTCTTTAAGTTCAGAGCGTCTTGACGTCGATGCTCCTTGGCAAAACTGTCTGTACCCTACGATTTGAAACTCTCTCGTTTGCTCTTTTTTTATAAAACTTATAACCATCGTGCATTAAAATTTGTCCGCCACGTTTTGACTGTATAAAGTTTAAATTGTTCTCACTATTCGAACTTGGACGCGCCATATTTGATGTGAACCTTTAGGTTAGAAGGTCTAGGAACTACTGACAGGTGTGACAGGTAAGATGATAAAAGAAAAGGATAGGCATAAACATACCCCAATAGATAAGAAAAACAATGGTAGTCCTTACCGTTGTTGATTGGATTATCTATTGTACAAATAGTTCTAGGAATTGCACGTGCATTTGTTTGAAGAGACCATAAACATTGTCATAAAATATTATTACCTCCATATACGTAATTTGAAGCTACTGTGAGTAATAATTTCAGCAAGTTCGATCTTTGATTAATAACACAGTGTATGTACTGTTTAGAATACACTGTGACTGAGATTTTTGGATTGGGTAGAACGAGGCATATGTTTTGGGTTGAACGAGGAAAAATAAGATTGGGTAGAAAAATTGTGGGTTGAACGAGGAAGCACTCCATTATTTAACAAATGCTCGGCTGTTATTATCAAATCATAGTATGGGTCAAAGTTAAAAAACCTCTCACTTTCTAATCCGTGCGAATTTTTTGTTACTTAGTTACGTGCAACAAATATTACTTGCGGTGGTTGGGCCGCTTATACCAGCACGTAATCACCTTTTGTGGTTTTCATCCTACAGTAAAAGTATCTGTATTCACCCATTTTACACTTCATTTGGACAATTATTGTGGTAGGTGTCTCTTTTAGTAGTTCATACGTTGTTATATTTCATTTATACCTCATTTTTTTAAGGACCTGTCAAAGCGTACAAGTTATATTCAGTAAAAGACGTGTTGTATTGTAAGTATAAATAGTAACAACTACAAAAATACGGATGAATGCATAGAAATATGGGCGAACTTGAGACAATTTACTTTCATTCACGCATGAAGTGAATGCACTGAGATTAACTTGTGTAAAATCTTGTAATCTTGAAAGTGCATCTATCTTTTTGTCGCTAGTTTCTAACATATCAATTAGAAATCCTTGGATTAATATTCTTTGATTGTTCGGACGCTTTTGATAGCATCTCTTCACAATATTTAGTGCCTAATCTTAGTTTGTTTTGTGTTTAAGTATCAAAAACACTTTGAACTCACTCAATAAATTTATCTCTATCAACAACACAAAAACTGTTAAAACTCAGTCTCCCAGAATTTGAATTTGACTTATTCACAGAAAAAGGAATAAAACAAGGCACTCCACTAGCTCCAATACTCTTAACATGTCTTCAAATGATCGGTACAAGGTTGTTGTGACTGGCAGGATTAGAATTTAAATTTTAAACCATCGCATAGACCACCAGTCGTCGCCCGCGGCGTTGCTCGCGTTCTACCCTTTAGAGTGTGACGTTTCAAAATTCATTTCTTAGTGCACCCCTACACTATATAAAGATACTACCCTCCAAATTTCATACCTCTACGACTTATAGTTTAGGCTGTGCGTTGATTCTAAGTCAGCTTCAAAAGACTTTTAATATTGATTTAATGTTCTACCAAAAGGATTAATAACAAATACGAGATTTAAGCCATGATTCTACAGTCGACCATGGGTCAGAACAAAGCTTATAGCACAGATAAGCTGATAACACGTGCCCTTATCTGTGCAAACAGGACGTGCGCAATAACAGCGTTGTTGGAAGTCGGTCAGCAATTACCTACTGTGCAGTGTCTCTGTACTGCGTTTTAACTAAAAAGTAATAATAAATAAATAAATATTCACGGACACTTAACACAACGCCTTCTAGTCCAAAACTAAGCAAAGCTTGTACGATGGAAACTAGATGGCTGATAGAATACATACATACATATTTTTTTTTTGTAAATACATACTTATAATACATGGAAACACCCAGACAGAGAACAAACATCTATGTTTTTGTTTGTTCTCGGTGGGGATCGAACCCACGACTGCCAGATATTCCATAGTACCTACCCGTATACTAAAAAACATTGTTCTTTATGTGGGATCAACTTTAATTTGGTTTAATGCTACAATCGATTTTGCATTAATAATAAATGGTATTCTTGCATAACTGTACGACGATGATTTTGCTATAAAGCTTACGTCAAACTGACGCGAATAAGTGCAGCTAGTAGAAAATATTTTTGTCGGTACTTTTGTCGATGAACGAACATCAGTTTTGAAAAATATTTTTAGTCGGTATAATATAAGGATCTTTTGAAACTGAAGACAGTTTGATATTTTTTGGACATCGCGTCGGTTTAGTCGATGCTTAACCTTGTGGCCTTGTGGCACAATAAACTTCAAAATAATCTACGAATAAACCTGATTTCAGTAACCTTGGTCTGGAAACTTGAAACCTAACTACCATACGACATGCAACGAATTGGAAAATCTTCTGATAAACATTGTGTAAAAAACTCATCCGCGGAATTCAATCACGATACTAAAATTCAATTATTTTGGGAAAAAAGATTTCGAAGAGTAAAATCTTTTTTTTTATGATAATAGTAATGGAGCAAGCTGATAGCTCACCTGATTTTAAGTGGTAACTTCTGCCTGTAACAATGCATTACCTCACAGAGCCAGTCCAATGAGGACGTGCCCTGTAAGGCAATGCACTGTGTCCATCACTCTGAGACGTAAAGATCTTGAAGTCTCATGTGCCTGTAATTACACCGGCGCCCTTACCCTTCAAACCGGAACACAGCAATGCGAGCATCACTGCTTGGCGGCAGAAATAGGTATAATTCCATTATTTTGGGAACAAAGATTTCGAAGAGTAAAATCTCTGACAAAGTGAGCGTTAATCCGGCGCCAGAGTCCCGAGTCTGTGCATTTGTTTTGACTTTCGACTCGAGTATAGCACACGCAAACGCATTCGCAAAGATTTGACCTTTCGCTTTCGCTTTTCCCCGAACTAAGCTGTATTTCCCTATGTGAAGATTCTATCACCTCGATAACCAGAGCAAGTAGAAAGTAACTGAAAAGTCTACAAGATATTATAGGGTTTTATCTTCAAATTAGTCATTTCAAATGTTTATTAAACATCGTATTTACTAAATCTTTATCTGTGTTTCATGTTGATATTATTTTGTTTTACACTAATAGGTAATAATAAATAAATAAATAAATATTCACGGACACTTAACACAACGCCTTCTAGTCCCAAACTAAGCAAAGCTTGTACGATGGAAACTAGATGGCTGATAGAATACATACATACATTTTTTTTTTGTAAATACATACTTATAATACATAGAAACACCCAGACATAGAACAAACATCTATGTTTTACAACACACAAATGTTTGCTCTCGGTGGGGATCGAACCCACGACCCACAGCACGGAAGGCAGAGCTACTACCGACTGAGCCATGATGCCTGTCAATAATAATAATTTAGTAATTTAATTAATTTACATTTAATTTGGAAAGGAATATAAAAGTTGAGTTTTATTTCAATAAACAGCCTATATCTAACCGCCCCGCGTACATGACTGTATCGATTTTAAACTCATTTTTTTAGGGCTAAACTCTCAAGGCCTTTGCGCTTAAGGCTCAAGTAAGCGCCTTAAGTAGTACCCCAAATGAGGTAGAGTCCATTCTTGTTTTCAATTCTGAGTAACGAGAAGTTATTTGTGATATTTTCCTGTTTACTCCAATAAAATTCATTACAATATGTATCACAGAAACCATAAAATCATTCTGTTTACATACAAAACTACTCAGATCATATAATACTATACATTTAACTAATACCTACTTTATAACAATGCATGCTCACACGTTTATTGCGTGTCTAGTTATTGTCTAGTCTGAGTATAATAAAAAATATTCATGGACATTTAACACAACGCCTTCTGCTCCAAACTAGGCAAAGCTATGAAAACTAGATTTCTGATAAAATATTTATTTTTTCAATTGATTAAGCCCGTGTCGCACCTCGGGTAAGGATGGGTTCCGAATTCAGAACGTTCTAGTATCTTCTAAAGTACGACGCTAAGTAAATAGGATGCACAAAGCTGATTTAAGTCATGAGTAACAACATAACAAAACATTTAAGTCATGAGTAACAACATAACAAAACTCAGACTACGGGCTCTGGTCATCATACGAATAGGCAACCTTAGAAAACAATACATCTGTTTTAGTAACAAACCATGTTGAGAAAACATTACGTCAAATACATTCACCTCATCGCATCGAACCTATTAAACAAACGACTATAACCTTTATACTTACGTTAACAAGGTTCACATTAATGTACGCGTTAGTGTAATCTGTAAAACTCCAAGCAAATATAGCCCTTAGATCCAATGTAACTAGGTTCACAACAATGTAGATGTTTTAGTATGAACTTATCTATCTTATACAAGCGAAAATAGTCCTTAGGTTGAAACAAAGATGGTTCAAATTAACCAAGTGTTTTAGTATGCTACAGTGGTATCCAGCTGATTGGTGTCGAAATGTTCTTGTGCGAGTACGTGCTCACTAATTCTGATTGATCTCTATAAAAGTTATACTAAACCGGCGTGAGATAAAAGTAGAGTACTAGGGGTCTTATGCTCACTTCGGTAGAGATTTAACTCTAATAGGGATGACGTCATATCTCGGCCGAAAACTTGTTTCTTCTTCTTCTTTTATTTATGGTCTCTGTCCCTCATTTCGACGGATAATTTTGCCAGTGGCAGGTGATATAGTATTCGAAATAAGTCAAGTCATGTTTTCACTCGTGAATCGAGTTTTTGACGTCATTTTGACGATCTCTGCTGAAATGAGCATTGGCCCCAGTATTGGACACCATCGAAATGATAATAATATTAGCTGTCAATATCAAAAAAATATAAATATTACGGGATACAGATTTGCTAGAGGAAGTTCAAGGTAGAAGTTCATGTAAACTATATTTGGTAGAAATTTGAGCAGCGCCCCTAGCGGAATGTTTGCATAACTGATGATCATATACAAAAACTAGCCGTCTCCCGCGGCGTTGCTCGCGTTAGAGCGTGACTTTTCAAAATTCCTTTCTTAGTGGACCCCTACACTATATAAGGATACTACCCTCCAAATTTCATACCTCTAGGACTTGTAGTTTAGGCTGTGCGTTGATTCTCTGTCAGCTTCAAAAGAGTTTTATATATATTGATGATGATGATATAACTAAGTCGAACTTTTTTACACAAACTAGGTAAGTATCCATAGTGTAACTTATGTACCACAAAACATTAGAAAATACATCGTAAATACGTCTATTGAGGCCAGCCATGTCGACAGGCGGTCTTATCGCTCTCCCAGCTGTTTATCGCACGGAAGTAGCTACATTTATCTCCCGCTTTTCCTGTTACGGCTGCCCGTTTACCTATTTTTACTTATTATTACTATTATAACACTATTTCTTCAGTAAAACTTACGGCTTTGTTATTGCGTAGAAGTCGCGTAGTTTATGTAGAAAAATATTCAGAAATGACAGCGATAAACGCGCGAAATAAGCGCGCAAAATATTGATTGAATGAAGGTTTTCTACGTTGGTTTTGCGGCGAATAATATAGGCACAGATCATATAATACTGATATAGGTTAGGTATTTAGTGTGTTGAATGTAGCTGTAGTATTAATGAAGGTGAAAGTGTAAATAAAAAAATTTGTTGTCAACATTTTCTCTCACCTTTGCGTCAGTTGTTATCGGTCGTTGGTCGAACAAAACAAACAAAACCAAAGCACAAAAAAACTTGTTCTATAGACTCTAGTCCACTATCACAACACAACAACAACCGGCATCTTACCGGTGAAAATAAACCAAACAAAAGAAAAATCACGAGCGCTTGGACCTTCGCGCAAGAAAATAAGAGAACAGTAACGTTTTCTTTGTCCAAAACACGAAAATAATTGTTTTTACTATTGTTTTTTTATGTAACGTGTTCCTACTCTTCAGGGGACGAGTATAGCACAGCAAACGCCTCAGACGCGCGAGCAGTACTGACTAAAGAATAAACTTATAGCCGGCCAAATGTTGTCGCAGTGATAGGAAAACTACACGCGTCTCTCTCACACTGGTTTTACACTCCTATTTCTGTCCCTATTTATTTCCGCGGTAAAGCCTATTCCTGTAAAATATGAGTACGTTTAGGATGATACTGGTTACGTAGCTGTCAAGGGCTTAGGTGTAAAAGTACCAGTTTGTAATGATTGAAAAATTAAGTATGGAAAAGTTCAAAGTTATTCCGTTTTTGGACGAAGACAAGATGCTCTAAAGGTTAGTAGAAGTAGGTTTATTTAGGGATTAAGCTATGTTTTAATTTGGTGTATATAGGTTGTTTTTAGTTGATAAGTTAGGTGGTTAGGGTAATATAATGGCACAGCGATCGAACCCTGTAAATAAATAAATAAATAAAAAATATAATATAATTATATTATTGCGGGTAAGAATTGTTTTCTTTGGGTTCCGTACTGAAAAGAATACTTTCGATTTGTAAATATCACAACTGCCTTCAAGCGATAGTCATTTTTACCGCGAATAAAAAAAGTTAAATAAACGTCTAGCTTTGATTATGGTAATTAGTCTCAGCTTTTTTATTATCCGACTTCGAAAAAGAAGGAGGTTCTCAATTTGGTGGTATTTTCCTGCTTTTCTGTGGTGTTTATTATCAATACAATAATCCCAATGTACTGATATCATCATCATCATCATCATCATCATCATCATCATTTGATGAGGAAGGCGTACCTATAAAATTAAAGTCGGTTTTTCCAGTTTTTTTTTAACTTATAAATTAATTATAGACAATAAAAACTACTCATTTGTAAAGTTAACATTTAAAATTGTGACATTGTATTGATTAGCATTTTGAAAATGTAAGCCGGTGCAAACTCAGATGCAGATTATTATGCAACTAAGTTGAGGAGACTTTCTCCAATAATCTACATAAGTTTTTATTGCAGGTAAGTTAAGTAATAGCAAGTACTTAATTGGCACGTAAGCATATGCCAATACAGAAATCGTTACTCAAGATTTGAATACAGAATTTTATACAAAAACTAGCTGTCGTCCGCGACTTTGCTCGCGTGGTAGCAGCATACGCATTATTTGTTTAAAATCTTTGATCCTTATTTTAGACCGTTTTGGGGTGCGACTTTTCAAAATTCCTTTCTTAGTGCACCCCTACACTATATAAGGATACTACCCTCTAAATTCCATACCTCTAGGACTTATAGTTTAGGCTGTGCATTTATTGTCAGTCAGCTTCAAAAGAGTTTTATACATTTAGAAAGAAGATGTATGCTTGAGTCCGGATCAGTGAGTAGTAAATCAACATACAGGCGTAAGGCTGATAAATATACGATTATTTAAAATGGTTTTTAGACAGGCTTGAGTGTCAATTACAAATACCTTATATCCAAGCTCCTGAAGCTGATACTATTACAATTGGTAGAAAATAGCAAATACAATGGAATTTGTCAGTTTTGTAGTAAATTGGTACTAGCCTGCAATTCACAGTAATCTGGTATAGGTTCTCGGAAATAAAGCTATAATTTGGTCGGAAAATCCTTGAGGTAACCGCTAGCTGACCTCTCTCTTAGCACGAATTTCAAAGCACCTAGGTCCTATTTAGGTAAAACTATGCAGTATATATAAGCTGCAATATAATATTTGATTAACATTCTTTGGAGTAGGGATTTTTTTACTAAACAAAAAATAGTTGCGACTGTGTTAATGTGATTTGAAAAGAGTCGTCAAACAATGTGGTCAAAGCCTGTAGTCAGAGTTTAATTTAGTTGATTCACTGTTTTGTGTGGAGAAATAAATTTTCGACTTGCGGGTGAATCGAAGACTATTTTTCTGAGTACAAATGTGAATCACTTTTTACTAATCAACAAACTAAATACGAGCTCAAGGTTTGTTATATCTTTAGTTGGGTCAATAGAAGAAAAAGATTAGAAAAACGATTTATGAAGATTTGCTAGTAACGTTTGAAGTACACTACGCGGCCGCTTTGTGCATAATACGCGCCTCTGGTTAAAAGGCCGCGACGCCGCGCAGTGTAACTCGAAATTTGTTAAACAACAAAATCCCTAACTTGCTACGTGTCAACGTAGACGTTGCGTGTGAACTTTTCTGAAAGATATAAGATATGAACTCGTTGATGTCTTTTGTATGGAAAAACAGTTTATTTAATATGTTTTTTTTTGTATGTTATAACTAGCAGACGAGCAGGCGGGCCACCTGATGGAAAGTAGTCACCGCCGCCCATGGACACCTGCAACACCAGAGGTGATGCTAGTGCACACGTACACTTCATAACAAAAAAAAATATGTTTTTTTTTAGTTTTATCCTGGACTTATTACCACAAAACATGTCTTAGTCCAAACCCCATGTTAGGTGTACAAAATATCTTGCCATGGTAATTTGCAATGACTTTCCATTGAGGGTACCACCTCACCTAACTGATTTCGTTACCATTTCAATTAGATACTTGAGCCCTCTGAAACCAACACGAACGAAGCTATAAGTATTTCAATAAGTAGTTAGTAGGAACAAGGCATACTATTTTTTTACCTAGACTAGTAGACAACGTTCTTAGCATTAAGTCCTAGCACTACTTCTTTGTGTGAAATTAAATAAATAAATAGGTTGAGTGAGACCACATTTTTTTACAAATAACTCGTGTCTAGAAAGTCCAGCAGATACCAATAAGAGGAAATAAATGAATCTATCTAACAAGCTCTCTAATTAGGCAACGCGATCTAAGTAATTGCATGCTGATACGGCTTGCTAAATAATTTAGCTAATCTAAATTGACCATTGTAAATTGTGGTTTCCAATCAATTTGCTATTCGCGGTTCAGTAGGCGATTAGGCTGTGTTTATTATCCGTAGCGCAAATTAGGTGGTACCTATTTAGATAGAAATATCGGTTTAGAACGATAAATTGAATTGGACTCGCTGATAACTATTACAAAAAAAAGTCTAAGTATTGTAGGTATCAGGAATTTAGTTTCCATAGTACAAGCTATGCTTAGTTTGGGACTAGAAAGCGTTGTGTTAAATGTCTATGAATATTTATTTAAATACTAGATAGATAGAAATTACCAGTCATTCTAGCCCAGTTGACATTCTTAGAGAAGTGGAAACTTATCAAAACCACCAGTTCATTGACATTCTTAGAGAATTGGAAACTTATCAAAACCAGTTTACTTTACAAAAAATTTTAAAACCCTTGACTATGGAAATCTCCATATATCCTCTTCATCATTGCTTTACATCATCAGACCTTGAAGTATAGACTCCAGTTCCACAATAGGCACACGGATCAGTGCTTGAACATTCAATGCATATACGAGACAAACCGTATCAGGGGCTGGAGTGCTCTATCACACTGCGTTAAAATCTGGGAGAGACCTAAGTCCACATAAATTAAAGAAGAAAAAGACATAAGTCCAGCAATGGACTTCTACAGGTTGATAATGGCAGTGATGGTATTCCAAACGTGACAGATGAGAATACCAAGTACGCAAAGGCCTGTTAGATAGAAGTCCGTCAGCAAAATACTCGCTTGTCACGCCAAACTTGACAAACTGAAAGCTAATACCCTGGCAAAGGGGCTGATCGAAAACTGCGGTCGCCAGCCTAATTGTGTTGGAATTAGCGGGAAATGAGAGATGGAATCGGGATGCTGTACAAACTAGATTTGGGCTTGCATGCTGAATGACGAATGGGGATTCTAGCTGTATTAAAACTGAGTTATTTACATTATCACAATGAAAAATAAGCACTAGACTCAAATTAATCTCTGTTAAAGTCTTGATTCTTGTATTCAACAAACTTGTAGCATAAAGAGTCATTATTAGCTCCACGTGATCAAACCTAAGAGACCTAGGAGACCTATTAGTTCAGGCATACAAATATCAGAAAATAGATAAAGGTACATAGCTTTTTTGTCCACACAAAATAGAAATTACAAACAGGAAAGAATATGAAAATAGAAAATTTAATTGGCCTTATCGGCGGTCATTTCCAGGGTTTTTTGCAAAAAATACTGAACTAATAGTCTCTTGCAGAAATACATTCTTCGAATTGACTGAAGACACCAGCGGTAGCGAATGATGGCATGTGTAGACGGCGCTCACGATGTAAGCAAGAGATTTTAAGGCATGTATGCTGACTTACTGCTCGAGCACTGATCTGGACTTAAACATAATATTTGTATAAAAATCTGTACTCAAATATAATTATGCGTTTTTTTTTTTTTAATAAATATTCTCGGACATTTAACACAACGCCTTCTAGTCCCAAACTAAGCAAAGCTTGTACTATGGAAACTAGATGGCTGATAGAATACATACATACATTTTTTTTTGTAAATACATACTTATAATACATAGATACCCAGACACAGAACAAACATCTATGTTTACAACACACAAAATATGTTTGTTCTCGGTGGGGATCGAACCCACGACCCACAGCACGGAAGGCAGAGCTACTACCGACTGAGCCATGACGCCTGTCAAATAAATTTCTTTAGCAGCATACGGCCCCTGAAGTGTATAATGTATCCCATGCAACGTCGACGCCAGGACGGGACTATTACTACCATACCAACATGGTTACAAGTCAGAAACAACAATCCTTTTGATAATAAACTATTTTGCTATGTACTATACTATATTCTACTTACCTGGGAAATCCAGAGATAAATTGAATATTGGAAATGCCCGTTGATAAAGTGTCACTACCAGCCTCGTCACTACTATTCTGTACTGTTACCAAACATGATCTCTTGAACTAGCGGATCCAGGAAGGAGGGGCAGGAGGTGTCCTCCAAAAGCTTCTGGTCTATCCGAGGGTGTACGAGGTGTATCAGGGAAGAACCTAAACAGCTAAATAAATACTCATGGATATTTCATACAGCGCTCTCTAGTCTCAACTAAATAGGTACCTAATAGCTAGTACTTACTATGGGAACTAGATTGATGATAGAATACTTAGGTATATATTTTTTGGTATACACACCAATTACTCCCCCCAATTATGTGCGCCCCGTTCTTACCTAATTGACATGCTTCTGTCCATCCAAAAGTTGTCTGGAAGAGATAGCTTATAGCGATAAGACCGCCCATTGTACCTCATACTTAAAACTTATTTCTCATTTATTGTTTTTCTTATTTTCTTGGTGTGCAATAAAGAATATATCTATCTATCTATCTACTCTCAGTTGGCATCAAACCCACAACCCACAGCATAGAGGCAGAGCTATACCAGCTATACTCAACCCCAAGCCCCTTTACAAACGAAAATCCTTGATGCGCTACTGATTTCTTGTTACCCTTTGACACATCGCTGGCAAACGCTCTGTGATGTTGCTATTATGAATCCCGCAGGCGCTTCTCGGTAGATTGATTTGTAACTCATTTTGCGAATAATCGATTTTACAATGTAAATTGCACATGTTAAAGGAACAATGAATAAGGCAAGGGTTTTTAGTCATCTTTTGTTGGAGGTCTGGTTTCTATATAGAAAAACAATAGTATAATAAGGTAACTATTTTTTTTTTATGCCATAGCTTGCAGACGAGCAGGCAGAAAATAATGTAGCTAGATGTTCATCAGTGGAATGATTGAGATAGAATGCTCATATCAAAGAGTAACCAAGGTTTGTAAATATTACAAAAAAAAACTTTTTTTTTGGTTTGGACCTCGTTTCTGTATCAGATAGAAGTAGTGTAGTGTGCGTGTGGTAATACATATCTACTATATCCATTCTGTGGTGTTGTTGATTTTGTTACACACACATACTTTACATAGGTAATAAGAATCTAATATACCTACATGTAGCTTAGCTATGTAATGTCAGAACTCTTTGGTAGTATTCTACTTCATAATTTTACTCCATTGCTAAACAAATTCAATTCTACTAACATGCTACTACTAACAAACAAGGTGTGGCCTGGCGTCACTCCAAACTTGCGGCTTTGTGGACGTTAAACAAGAAACCCCCACTAACTACGAGGTTAACTGTGGTTTTATAGGAAGTAATGGGGTAGCTACCAAAACAGGTATTTTCACGGGTAAATTGTTAGGTATTTTGGTGTAACAAAATATGCATAGAAAACTGGCTACGAGTTTTAAAACAGGCAAATTACAGAATGTCCGCATTCTGGTACTAAAACGAATCTAGATGGTATATTACTCTGTGTTTTAGCTTGAGTTTCGTGTTTGGCTTTTTCTTCCTCCAAGTTATACTTTCGTAGAATGTCGGCTTTAAAAACTTAATTTTTTCAGCAAATATATTCAATAAAAAATTCCTCTTTACATTATTTGACAGTGTAAATGATCAAGCAACAATGTAGCAGTGTAGCCACGAAGGAGGCCTTAAGGCGGCCTAAACACTCCGTCACCAGAGTTGGCCACTAACTCATTCGAGCTTGCTTGCTTGTCAGCTATAAAAATCGGGTTCGCTGGCAGACAATGCTTTCAGCATTGAGTCTACCCTTTGTAACAAATTTATAATTTTGTGCAATGAAGTATTAAATAAATAAAAAATATAGACTAATAAAAATGATGGATTTTGATCTGAGAAAATATCTACCCGTCTGTAAAATCTACTTTCATTCAATAAACCTTTTTTAAACTCAACACGAAGATCAAAAGGATAGTTACAAAAGTAAGTTTCATCGCAAGAACTACATCTAAGAAATTTAAAGTTCCGTAATGAAAAATGAAATCCTGCAGCTATCTGTACCTAACAGGGACGGATCCAGGATTGAACTTTTTCATAAGATAATTCAATTTGTAAATCTTGTAAAGGGTGATGCAAGGTTTAACTGGAGATCAGATTTTGATGAGAGCAACACTACCACATGTTCTATACTGCACAAAGTTGAATTGGAAGAGAATGCTAGCATTAAGCTCACCTCTAATTGTAATTCGTCGTGCGGGAATGAGATCTGCACTGACGTCCCGCGTTGGGGTGTATTGTGCATTGTCCCCCTGCTGACCTCACCCCAGCCAGCCCAACTCCCTAAAGTAAAGGAGAAGGGCTTTGGGTTGAAGCTTACTCTTTACTATAAAAATTATGTTACAAGTATAAACCATTTTCTAATCAAATCTACACATTAATCGTATCTCTATAAATCAAACTAAAAAGATTGTAAAGTAGATAATGCGGTTGTAATTAATATTAGACTCTTCGTGAAAAAATACCTACAATAATATGTATAACTAGCTGTGCCCGCGACTTCGTCCGCGTGGAATAGTGTCATTGGGTACCGCCTTTTTTCGCATTAAAAAGTAGCCTATGTCCTTTCTCGGGCTCTAAACTACCTGTGTACCAAATTTCATTTAAATTGGTTCAGTAGTTTTGGCGTGAAAGCGCGACAGACTGACAGAGCTACTTTCGCATTTATAATATTAGTTAGGATTTTTATAACTTGACAGTAAGTCTGAATTCCACCCCTAGGTTATTCCTAGATCCCAGTTCCCCGGGATGCAGTTAAACAAAGAGTAATCGTTGGTTTCTCGGAACTACGAAGCACTAATTAACTGGAACTGCTTGAAAAATTATACTCAAGCCTCTTTCAACGCGGCGGTTGGCTGAAACCGCAGCTGATATGGAATTACGTAGAGCTGATACAACCTCTTTTTAAACTCTTTTTAACCGACAACCACCAAGAGACCAAGGTTTACCTAATTCACATTTTTACTTTTGTCTTTTTGTCGATATTTCGACTTTTATAATGCGATCTGCCAAGAAGAACTCCTTGTCCTTCATTATAAAAGTAAGGTTATTTTTTTAGTCAGCACATGGTCAGCACGCAAAACTAGTACGAACCAGGTGGGTTCTTCTTCTTCTCTTCATTAATAGCCTCTGTCCGAATCAGGTGGGTTATTCTCAACCACAGTTCTTCTTCTTATCTTCATTAATGGCCTCTGTCCGTCATTTCGACAGACAATTTTGCCAATGTCAAGTGATATAAGTCAAGTCAAGTCATTCCAAACCGGATCCATAGAGATTTTGACAGAAGTCGTGTAATTTTTCAGTACAAAATGACACGAAATCTATCAACACCCGGGTCTAATTTGGAACGAACGCCGGTCTTAGGATCTGTAGGGTCCTACAGATCTGGTTTTTACTTGATATTGTGACAGAAGCCATTATAATCAGACTGAAGGCTTATCATACCTACTTATAATTATTTATTCAGCCTGATTGAGACCCTGATAATGACAGGCGTTTAAATAGTCAACAAGCGCCATCTATTACTACTGACAACTCTATAAACTTCCCAATTAGTACATCCCAATATCAAGGTGCTGTTGTGTGACCGCCATGCTGTAATTGCTCTCCGTCCGTGCTGACTCCACCGCTGTCGATCACACTCCTGAGTGCTCGTCACTTCTCAGATCACCACAGACCCTTTAGCGCGTCGACAATCGACAAACCATGCAGGCTCTCCACCTAGTTGGACAGTTATTATTGTTAACCTTGTTGTTTTGTAAATAACTTTCTATATACCTGGGACCGACGGTCTACCGTGCCCTCCGAAGCACGGAAGCGCTCAGATGTAAATGCTACTAGCGGTCACCCATCCAAGTAGTGTTCGCGCAGAACGTCACAGTGAAAATTGACTACGCTAGTTACGCCACGAGTGCTTCTAATTTTTCTTGTTAGTTTTTCTTATTTCTCAAACTTTACAATGTATTGAACTCTCTGGAAGCCAGTCAAAATAATATATTGCTAAATTACTTAAAAAATTATAGGGTTCTTATTCATTTTGTAGGACTTTTTAAATAAATTTTTATCAGTTTCTCCTCTTTATTTATCAGATTTGCCCGCCCCGCAATTTAGTATTGCCCTAACAGTTCAGAGAGTAGGAATGATAAAGTAAGTAGGAATAAGGAATATTCACAGATTTTTTTTCTGCATTGAAAATTCTCAGTACAAAATTCTAAGTAGCTACTTAATAGTTACTTAGAATTTTCTTTGACTTCTTACCAGCTGGTGCTAATTGGCAAGTTCACTTCATTGGCTGGCTTCATTTCAATTTTTCCTTTTAATGCTTCGACTTCTGCGTTTAAGTAATAATTTATTTTAATGAAAGAAAGATTTTTAAATCATTTTCAGAGAATGAATACTTTTTAATTAAATTCAATCAAGTTTTCGTTAGTTTTTACTGTGAATAGTTCTTCTTCTTCTCTTCAATAATGGCCTGTGTCCGTCATTTCGACAGACAATTTTGCCAATGTCAAGTGTTAAAATTGTAATAAATAAGTCAAGTCAAGTCATTTGTCAAGTCGGCTGTCGTTTGTTTTGAAAAGAAGATGGTGGATTTTCTCTTCAAAACCTGACACGAATTTTCACATTCATAAAAACCACTTTACACACATTTATTCCAATGGCTCACACTTTATGTTACGACCTAAGTATTATTGGTTAAAATTCCACCAAAATTAAACAACAATACTCACAATAACACAAGAAAAACTATTAAAATAAAAGTGCTATGTGTCGTTTCAAAAAATGTCAAAACTCGTGTCCCTGTGAATAGTTTACTTACAATCATCTTTCAACTTATGTCAGAATTTAAAGTAGTGCCATCTCGTTTTGTTTCTTCTTCTTCTCTTCAGTAATGTCCTGTGTCCGTCATTTCGACAGACAATTTTGCCAATGTCAAGTGTTAAAATTGTAATAAATAAGTCAAGTCAAGTCATTAGATAGTGTTGAGATTGAGAGATGTCTGTCTGTAACGTCAGTCTATCAATGTCAATTTAGTTTAATGCATAGAAATCGGTTCCAAAAAAGACTGTGTGTACCCTATTTTACATTAGAAAGAACCGTGACGCATCCCCAAAATAAACAGAACTCATTCAAAATGTTCAAATAACCCTAAATCACCGTGACTCAGAGTTTGTACGTGTTTCGATACTTATATTTGGGTAACTCATCCTCGCGTAGGTGACGGAGAACTTGGGAAACCCGCTGACTCACGCGGCTGAGTGGTTTGTATTGCCAGTGCGTAAATAAAACTTAAATATAAAATGGAATTTTATTGCGAAATCAAGATTATTTGTTTTATAAAAAAAATTACTCTGTAACTCTCAACTCTGAACAAAAAACAATCTGGATACAATTAGAATAGAATAGAATAGAAACCATTTATTTTACGCAAAAACACACTTAAACACAATTAAATAAACACCAAATTATAGATAGATGCGTAAAAAAGGCACTCGCTCAGCATATGCTAAAGGTGCACGATAGCTCTTTTAGCGCTGGTTTTCAGGAGTGCCTAGAATGAAGTGGCGTACAGCCGCTGCGACACGCGCTCCGTTTTACAACAAACTTAATTTTTAATACCTTAAAATTACAAATAATTCACAACATTATTTTCATTGTTTTTCCATAGTGTTGACAAAAACGTACAAAATAATGAATCATGATTCTAACGCTCAAGGCGACGGCGTAATGTAGTTCAAAGTGTTCAAACACCGCTTAGTAATCTTCCTCTATTCACGTGTTAAGAAATGTTCGTATCGGAGTAACCGCTTCGTGGTCTAATTATCAATTTGTACTATTACCTGTTAGAAGGAACTACTATACAGGGTGTTACCAGACCACTTCCGAAAACGAAAGGGGGAGCTACAGCACACCAAAACCCAACCAAAAAAAAATCAGTTATCCTGAAAAATAATCATAGCCGGAGAAAACAATGTTTAAAGATTTGTATTTATTTCGCCAGCCCGCAATGTACGCATTCACGTAGGCAAGGTCGAGGCGTAGTACTATTATTTATTCTGTGTCGTAAGTGCCTACTAACGTAGGTAGGTACTAACGTAGGTCGCTCGCACGTCGCGTACTTGAATGACCCGCGATGAACTCTCAGCTGTTCATGCTGTAGTAGACGTAATCTGCGTGCTGCGTGTACATTGCTGCTTTATTTATTTTATTTGTTTTTTTTGCTTTTTTAAATGAGTTAATTAGGTAGATATGTTTTATTATGTTGTACTGTGTGTATGTAACTAGAAAAAAAATTAAAAAGAGATAGTCAAGTCAATTTTTTTTTTCGCGATTTTTTTCGCTTAATGTTTTCAGTATCATGGTCTGATTGGAACCTCCAAGTTTTCGGAAGTGGTCTGGTAACACCCTGTATATAGTCTGTCCACATGAGTACTGAAAACTAGATTGAAATTGTGTCTGAATTAATTGCTTGCCCAAAATAGAACTCGGAACAAACTACGTGGACGTGTTCTAAAAATTTTTCGTAGTTTTTCAACGTGTCAATATTGCCACAGAAATGTTATATTTTCCATTTTATACTTTTTGTATGCTGGAGTCATATTCAAGTATTTGAGAATGAAAAATTTTTGAGTATTAATCAGGGACATGTCCAAATATGTTGCTCTCTGTGTATTACCTATTGTTTACCTAAATCGACATGGTCGCGTTCATTTTCTTACGCGGTAGAATTTGTAGAGAGATGGACGCAGTATTATGCAACACAGAGCACGTCCTCAGTTCACTGTGAGATAATCCCGTTGTTATAGATTATAGAATGAGGTAACCGCTTTACATCAGGTGGACCTTGTACGCTTGACACATTATTAAAAAAAAAACCTTTCATATACCTATTTGTTACGAGTAACTCATCAATTCCCACTGTTATGTCATAGCAGTGAAGATTACTGGAAAAAAAACTGAAATCCCCACTGGTAGAGATTTTCTTAGCCGTTATTTCTGGAATATATCAAAAATACCAACTTGTCTTATAAAAATGAATTTATACCAACACCTACTATAACGCTTTCTGTACCGGAAGTGGCGGATCAGTTGCGGCCGGAAATGGTCGGCAGCGACGTGGGCCATTTCCGGTGCGGCCGTCAAACTCGATTAACTGGTATTGAATAATGGTTTTCGATTTATGAATCGAAAACCACATAATATTTTATGTATTATTATAATATTATGTATAATAATATTATGTATTATGTGGAGTTATGTAGACGCCTTGTTAAAAATAAACGCAAACAAGAACACTTACTCGCTTTCATCGATAAGGCCGCCCATTGTACTTCATCGTATTATATAAGTTAGTCTCTAAAACATTGTTCTTCCATACAATAAAGTGTTATCTATCTATTTACTTCCCACCAGTGGGCCGGCCGGTGGGCTCGATGGGAATAAGCCAGAATTGAGAAGACGGGACGAAACATATGGCGTAGCACTTTTCGTAGCACGCTACGCTAAATGCTACGCTGCAATATTTATTTTCTTATCGATGTCTACGAGTACCAAACTCGCTTTGAGTTGTGAACTAAGCCCTAAACAGCGAATTTTTTTTTAATAAATAGAGAGATTGAATAACATTTATTTGGCACATATACACCCGCAACGTAGGTATGTAGAGCAAAGCCAGAAAAACAATAATTATCCTTTAATTATCCCCGGTTACCAGTCGGTATAAAATCTAGGTTATTTTATGCGCAGTATTGTCGCAATAACGTCTTAGCACCAACTTTACCAGTAGTTATTTAATATTACATTTAAACAATGGTTAAAACAACTTTAAACATGCAATTATGAGAACTCAGTGATTTGAATAATAAGCGCATTGGAAAGTAGCCAGCGACTGGAAAAACGACAATTAGAGAAAGAAAATTATATCAATTCTTTATGTAGCTTTTGAAATGAGTTCAAATAAGGTAAGTTATTTTTCGAAGTTCGAAGTTGAATGAAAATTAAATAATCACAAAATTTATCTTTGTGGATCACTGGAGAAGTCCATGTCAAGCAGTAGACTTCTACGGGCTTAAAATGATGATGATTAAAAATTTAGCCATCGAGTTCACCAGGTACCAAAAGTTACCCGCTGCCTACTTTGACACAGAATTTCAAGAGTTTTGATAAGCCA
The DNA here is from genome assembly GCA_918843925.1 of Eulithis prunata. Lineage (NCBI taxonomy): Eukaryota > Metazoa > Arthropoda > Insecta > Lepidoptera > Geometridae > Eulithis > Eulithis prunata. The sequence continues at coordinate 5,863,170 of OU974025.1, read as the reverse complement.
CGACGGAGGCCTTAAGGCGGCCTAAAAACTCCGTCACCAGAGTTGGCCGCTTACTCATACGAGCTAGCTTGCTTAAGAGTTTTGATTTAGCTTAGCAAAATAATGATTTATCTAATTAAAAAAATTCTTTGGATTTAGCTAATAACATTTACTTCACAAAGCGCATCTACTGAGGGCGTGCCCTATAAGACATTGCACGAGCTCGACCACTCTAAAGCGTGAAGACAAAGGCGAGGGTGACAAATGTATTTCAAACAGTAATACTGAAACCACGACATAAAAAACCCACGTGAATCGAAAGACATGAAAATTCCATGTCCTTACTTATACCAAAGCGCTGTTTGTACTAGAACCTTTCAGTTGTTCAAACATTGAGAATTATTCGGCTATTCATTCAGGCGCCGCAGAATAGGAACCTCTAAGAGGTACTACCTCTTAAGGTGACATGACTGATTTTTTATAATTCGCCTCATCATCAAATATCACAAATGTTTGTTCTTTGTGGGGATCGAACCCACAACCCACAGCACGGGCGGTAAAGCGACTAAGCTGTAACGGCTGTTATAATTTTATTTTTTGGCATTCAGTCAATTCAAAGACTCCTTTATTTATTAACTAGCTGATACCCGCGACTTCGTACGCGTGCGAAACCACCAAAATATCTGTCAACCAGTATAAGATGAACCTCGTAGCAAATGGCAGTTTCAATCCGGAAACAGGGCTTCCGAATAGTATAAGTTTCATTGAAATTGGTCCAGTAGTTAAGGCGTGATCCGCGAACAAACAAACAGACAAACTCGAATTTTTGAATCAGAATTATTTATTTAGTAGATCTGCATATTTAGTTTATCCATATCTTTAATTTTCGTTTTTGACTTTTTCACAGTTTTATAATATAGATCATAACTATATACTGATATCAAAAACGAATGCTATGTTCAGCCAGTATTATATGATCTGTGGTTCAGCTTAGCAAGTAAATCTTATCTTAAATATTAATAAAATTGTGCAAAGAAACATAAGTACGTCGTGTAAACTATTCGATTAAAACCCGTAGTTAATTACCAACTGCACATTAAAATTATAAATGTTTATGTAAAATTGATTTTACACACACGAGTGAGTACCTAGTTGTTATCACAATGTGCTGGAGAATAGCGTGTGGTGTGTTTCTTGTAAGTTTTTGTATATATTATGAGTTCTTTGTGTCAATACGATCATTCTTTCGGGATATTTGTTAACCACGGATGATAGAAACTTCTGTAGAAGTGAAGTAATAAAAAACAAAAAAAATTCACGGACATTTAACACAACGCCTTCTAGTCCCAAACTAAGCAAAGCTTGTACTATGGGAACTAGATGGCTGATAGAATACATATATAATTTTTTTTTTGTAAGTACATACTTATGATACATAGTAACACCTAGACACAGAACAAACATCTATGTTTGCCACACACAAATATTTGTTCTCGGTGGGGATCGAACCCACGACTCACAGCACGGAAGGCAGAGCTACTACTGACTGAGCCATGAGCCCTGTCAAGTGTGAGGATATTCATCCAGTTTAAACCCTTGTTTTTAAGATACTATCTCAAGTATAAGTATACTTAGTTGCAATTAATAAGAGAGTCCGCGAAGAGTCGCTGTGACCCCTAGGCTTTTTGTCCTAGTGTAAAGAACAGAGTCACTAAACGATACTACTTCTTACCAAATCTTAATTTGCTAAGCGTACCAGCAACAGTTTTTTGCAAATAAAGAATTGTTACTTACTTTTATACTTAGATAAAACAAATTAAAGAAATCGAAGGGGATTTTCTAGTTCAAATTTTTTTTTTCAGAATTTGTTCGTTATTATCACCTGTATTACTGAACTCAACGATGACAATACTTTTTATTGGAGACGATGTAAGTGCGTCACCACGCGCTTGTCTACTAAGTTTTTTTGGACAAAAATCTGCCTATAAAGTACCTAATGAACCTTGGAAATACGGTATTTTTCAAATTGGAAAGTCTAATAACTGATGATTCTCGGTGCTTACTTGTTACTTTTCTAAAACCGAAATTACAAGTGCATTGTAACAAATTAAGTTCCATCTAGCACAATCATCATCATCAATATATATAAAACTCTTTTGAAGCTGACATAGAATCAACGCACAGCCTAAACTACAAGTCCTAGAGGTATGAAATTTGGAGGGTAGGTTCCTTATATAGTGTAGGGGCGCACTAAGAAAGGAATTTTGAAAAGTCGCACCCTAAAAGGTCTAGAACGCGAGCAACGCCGCGGGAGACGGCTAGTTAAAATAAACTGGGACCTGGGCTTTATCCAATTTGCCCCCAGACCCTTTTTTTACTAACCTATTTCGTCCCACTGCTGGGCAAAGGTCTCTCCCGGGCCCCAGATCCTAAAATTCTTAAATATTATTTTCAGCGGATATTCTGAAGTGCGAGCCATTCGTCGCGTTTATGATAAGCTGCAACAAATGCGTCTGCGGCGCTGAAGGAATCCCCTACTGCACCAAGATGGCTTGTCCCAAAAATAGTAAGTACAATTACCCTCTCATAATTACAGTAGCAAAAAAGTAACTAGTTATGTGCACTTGCGTGGCAATGAAAAATTTACTGCCAAGCGCTGGCTGTATGGGTTATGTATATGCCTAATTCATACCTTCCTTTGTTATGCACGAATTTTCTATCCAGACAGTACTTTGGGTAGTATTGTTGTGTAATTCTGTGGCACAACGCAGGCCAATACAGTCGAAGTACTCGAAACAAATCGATCGTAATTTTCTACTTTGATTAACTCTAGCGGAGCGAGTGACCTATTATGCACAAGTAGGTAAACCTAGGCAAGGTAGATGGGGATGTCTTTATTACTTACTAGACTAATCACTAGAACTTATGCAATCTAATCGCAGTTGTGCGCCTTGCGTAAAAATATGAGCAAACTGCTAAAGAGACTCTTCAAAATAACCAGGCGCTCAGAATCTAGCGATTGAACTAAAATCAATGATCTTCTATGTATGTTCTATGTAACAAAAATCTTTGATTCAAATGTACTTACTGACTGACAGTAAAAGAAAAAAATTATAAATACGAGCACGTGTCTTACTACTTACTTATATATACTGTTTAAGAACTTTTTTATCTAATAACTATATAATTGTTAAAAAGGCCCTTGCATTTTATATATCTATACTATTATAAAATGTAAATAAGCCAAAAACTAATAATAAAGATATGGATAAACTAAGTATGCAGATCTACTAAATAAACGATTCTGATTCCGAAAATCGAGTTTGTCTGTTTATCTGTTTGTTCGTCGGTTTGTTGGTTCGCAGGTCAGCCTAAACTACTGCACCAATTTCAATGAAACTTATATCATTCAGAAGCCCTTTTTCCGGATTGAAACATGGGCTATATTTTATTGAAATGAATAAATAAGATGCAAGGGCCTTTTTATGTAAAAGTCTAAAAAGTGGCCCCTGGTGCTAGATCATCTAGATTCTGATATACCTACAGCGTCAGGGGCCACTTTGTACCCATGCCCCGAAAAACAGGTCTACCGACCAGCACTCTTGGAAACCGGTCACTGTTCTCTTGGAATATTAGTTCTCAACTCTATGAATTGGTGCTCGTGGTATGCTTTATCTTTATAAGGTTCTATCAATTTCAGGTTTCAGGCTACCAGCTGATCCAGACCGGATCTCTACTCGTTTGAAGAGCAAATTAAAAAACACAAAAAAACCACGGCCGCTTTGGCATTTTAAAGGAGGTCACTAAGTAAATATGTAAATAAATATTCCAGATAAATAACGAAGAGTTTTTAGTTTGAATTAATTAAATTTGGAGCGTAGTATCCTTATATAGTGTAGGGGTGCACTAAGAAAGGAATTTTGAAAAGTCACACTGTAAAGGGTCTATTTATAACGCGAGCAACGCCGCGGGCGACGGTTAGTATGATTATAATTTTAGATTACTGACTGAATCACAAGGTTATCATGTGATATCACCATACGAATACTTAAATATCAAAGTAGGTAAATCTTGATCAATAATATTTTTTTTTATACAATATAGTATAGTATAGATTTATTGCTTCATGTGTAGTACAAGGTCTTAATGGGTAGGTAGTACAATTAGTCATTACATGAGCCCCGCGGGGGCATTACAATTTGCAGGCATTGCCTGTACGCTAACAAAGTATGCGTTTAATACTATCTCTAAAGACTTCTCTAAGACTATACGCAACCGTTTGACCACAATCTCACCTGATGTTAAGCAATGACGTGGTCGACGATGTAGCACGGTTACCTAGAAGATACCTATTCACTCTACTCTTGAAAACTTCCAAATTATGTTGTATTATATTTATAATTACTAGTTTATAATTATGAATTATAATTATGTTGTTTACAAATGCACTTGTGTACAACTGCACTAATTACCTAGTTATAGTTCTGGCACGAAAGTGAATTCCTTACGATATTTAATTGCGTTACAACGCAACGTCAAAAGATATTTTACTACGATCGTTTGCACCTAATGTACTTATGTTGACAATTGAACTTGAAAAACACACCTTATCATATCAAGTTATCAAAATAAAACAATTAGTATGATAAACTATCCTCGTACTAAGATTGTGACTTATTATAAGTCCAAACAGCTCTAAAACATTTCATAACCACATCAACATGGCTAGTTTAAAGATAGAAGGTAATTTGGATAACATCAGTGAAGTCCAGCTCTTGTACATCAGAGATGTCCTCGCGAAGAAAGGATTTACAGATGCCAAGGTTCTGATCGAGCCCGTTGGAAAAGTAGGAGACAATTTTGTAGCTAACGTAAAAAGAATAATCGTCGAAGACAAAGATGCAGGGACATTCAAAATGGTCGCGAAGATTGCGCCCTTAAACGAGACACTGAGGATGATGACAAATTCGCTGATGCTGTTTAAGAATGAACACATCATGTATACTAAAGTTCTGCCAAAGTTTGACGAGTTACAACAAGCAGCTGACATCCCTGAAGAGGAAAGACTAAGGTATGCAACCTGTTACGGATCTTTTGAAGAAGCTCCCAATGAAGTTATTCTACTAGAGGATTTGAAAGAAGCCAAATTTGAAATGATGGACCGATTGGTATCTCTCAGCAATGACTGCGTGAAATCTGTGCTGAAGAACTTTGCACTATTCCACTCACTGTCATTTGCACTGAAGCAGAAAGAACCAGAGTTGTTTGAGGAGTATAAAACAAGTCTCTTCGATATGTGGTCAGCCTTATCCACTCAAGAAATGACCATGCAGCATTTCAGACAAATGGAACAAAGTGTTATGATGATTGTGGAAAGTGATGTGCATAAGAAAATTGTCAATGGAGTTATTACTGGATCGATGAAAAAACATGCGCAGCTTGCTGGAATGGATCGCGATGCAAAGAGTGCTGTTATTCAACAAGGAGACTCTTGGACAAACAATATCATGTTCAAATTTAATGTGAGTCAATACTTTTTTTATCCTTCTCATTGGAATTTATTTTTATTAGGTTTTTATGCTGTTTCCAAATTATATAGAATCTTTTAGGTGACGTCTGTTGCCAGAGTTTGAGAGTACATGTTCAAATTGTTCAATTTCCATATTAAGAGTTATATTTTCATAATTAAATATTGTTCCTGATCTCGGTATGTGACAACTGCTATTTATAATTTTTGATTAACAACAATTATGTAAGTGTTAGGTGTTATCATTGTGTCCGTACTTAGTCCAACCGACGTGAATTTCCATTGCACTGATACCGATTACCACTTAGTGATGATAGCTGTTGCTATCTTTATAATACCATTCTGTTTATAGCTCAATGAAGGTCAAATTCATTATGTAATAGGTTACTTGTAGTTCTAGTATGGTCAACTGAAAAGTAGGAATCATCGTCTTAGCCCGGTATCACCCACTAGGTGTAAGCTTTCATGTTAAGCCAGCCTCCTCTAGTGCGTCTCGCAACCGTATTTCTTGCTATCTTTACGATGTTGTCGACCTATCTTGCTTTCGAATGACCCAGATTCCTTTGGCCTAATTCCAGCCACATTTAAGAAACTGCCATCAAAACATATATTTATATCTACCTACTTATTTTGCAATAAAGTGCATCTGTTATTTTCTTTTGCTTTCAGGGTGAAGATCTCATGGAATCCGTCATGATCGACTACCAGCTGTCCAAAGTCAGCAACCCGGTCTGCGACCTTCACTACATGCTGTTCAACTGCACAGACTACAAATCCAGAAAAGAAAACTTCCACGACTGGATTGACTATTATCACAGCGAGCTAGACAAAAGCCTGTCAGTGTTCGGATTAAAGTCTAATTTTGTTTGGCCTAGAGACCAACTAGATGTGGATCTCAAAAGGTACGGAAGAATGAATCTAGGGCAGTCTATCATTCTAGCTAGTGTAACTTTACTGAAACCAGAAGAAGCTGGGAAAGTTTTAGATGCGATGTCTTCTACTGATGAAGAACAAGCTTCGGAGAGCGCCCACGTTCACAACCTTGGAGCGGAAACCTTAGCAATTTTTAAGACACGAGTCGAAGGTCTCATAGACAGTCATATTGAATTTGGTTTCATAACAGTGTAAGAAAAAATATGAAAATATTATTTGTGTTTCACTGTAACCATTTCTTTGCCTGAATTTCATTCAAATCTGAGAAACAGCAAACACGCGGTGTCACATACACGTTGCGCGGCAGAGACAACACGTCTGCGGACTTTTACTGCGTTGCCATGCAATGTAACTAACTCATTACTTTCTGTCGGTACTGCACTAGTCTTTAGATATCTCTAGTACTGACTTACTTACCAATGCACAAAAAATTACTTTTTTACCACAAAAGCTTTACCTTGTAAGACTTGGCTACTACATTTTCATGTGTAAAACTATTCAAGCAAAATTCGCAACTATCACAATGCACAGTTTCAACGCTACGGTCGAGAATTGCTCGTGGAGCGTTGTAGAGTATGTTACAACGCAGAGAATTTCATTTGAGACTATTTTCGTAGAGCCCGGGGGTGTCTTGATTTATCAGTGGGACTTTTTGTTCTGAATTGTTTCATTTTTTTCCGTAGACTGGATGATGGGGTGTCATATTTCGGGAAACTTATCTGGGTGATAGAGTGGCGTTGTTTGTAGGAAATAGAAATCTTTTAGCTGTGTTTATTTTGTGTAAAATATGGCAATAGAATACTCGCCACTGTATTGTTTTTACGTACGTAGATAGATAGATATATTCTTTATTGCACATCAAGGAAAGAAGAAAAACAATAAAAGAGAAATAAGTTTTAAGTATGAGGTACAATGGGCGGTCTTATCGCTATAAGCGATCTCTTCCATACAACCTTTGGATGGACAGAAGCATGTCGATTAGGTAAGAACGGTACGTAGTATTCTTCATCATTTTTAGCGGCTCTGTAAAGTATTTTTTCATCCCACCATCTCGGAAAGAGTATTTTTAATCTTCAATATCTGAGTGGAAAAGCCGTTTTTATTCTCTAGAGGATAAAGTAAATTGAATTTAGAACATCGTGTGCACTAAGTTTGTGAATTAAAAAAAACATTAAACCTATTTACTGCTACCTCTATGGTGCCGAATATATCATACAACTTTTTTTTAATTTGTTAAAAACTCAGACTCGGAACCTTCTTGGTGTTCTTTTTTCAATTTGCTTTTTTTGCATTTAGTCATTTCCTCGCTGAGGTGGAATGAAAAGTTACGTGTTGCACTCGAGTGCAAAGATTTTTCACCTCGTGCTCTTTTGATTCCCTCGCTAACACTCAGGATTCTAATTTTGAATCACTCGCTGCGCTCGTGATTCAATTTTAGAATCCTTCGATTGCTCGGTCATCAAAATTGAACACGCGGTTAAAAAGCAACTTTGCACTCTTGTATAACAAATAACTATTATTATAAAAATTAAGTAGAGAAACTTTTAGAATTAGATACTCTTCTACTCGTAGTTGCTCTTCGCTCACGCTGTCTCACACTATTCTACTGTTTTGCAATGGAATACCCAATCCAATATGCTAAAAGACATAATTATTGGTTATTTTAAAACAATTTTAGCTAGTAAAGCCAATAACCCCACCTCTTGCATTTGTGCAATATAAATAAACTACGATTTTATTATAAGTCTTCCCATCTTTTCCCAAGATACAGGCAGTATTATAAGTTTTGCTGTATCTCATGCTGCCAAAGGCATCTAAATTCTCAGTGATTCTTATTGTAGCATGCATAGAGCACAGTTTCCTTTGCAGTTTTAGATCGGTCTACTTTGTTTCTTCGATTTTGTCAATAGCAACATTGACCTCAAGGGAGTGATATGGGCTGACCAGTTTCTTACTTTACCCAGTTAGATAAAAAAATATGGTACACACAAAAGAGAAATTACATACCTACAGGAAAGAACATGAAAATAGATACAATAGTCGGCCTTATCACTCAAAGCGATCTCTTCCAGACAACCTTTGACAGGCGCCATGGCTCAGTCGGTAGCAGCTCTGCCTTCTGCGCTATGGGCCGTGGGTTCGATCCCCACAAACAAGAACAAACATTTAATTTTGTGTGTGGCAAACATAGATGTTTGGTCTGTGTCTGGGTGTTGCTATGTATTATAAGTAGGTATGTATTTACAAAAACAAAAGTATTCTATCAGCAATCTAGTTCCCATAGTACAAGCTTTGCTTTGGGACTAGAAGGCGTTGTGTTTAATGTCCGTGAATATATATTTACCTACTTATTTTAGTGCTGTCAAATTAGGTTAGGTAGAAAAATACAACAAGACAATCGATACTGTACGAAAACTAAGCGCAAACTAAACTCAGTTAAACTGCCCTTAGCCCGGATAACATGAATAGCTATTAAGTGCAGGCTAAATGAAACACTGCAAGTGGCCGCTCGAGTGGCTGATGCGAGCGAAACGCTGAGTGTAAACGCCCCTTAGCGGTTTTGAAGTGAACTTGTGTACCTAAGTCCACCTACTTATATGGTTGTTTGCTTTGGGATAAAACTGGTGGAGTTTTGTTAGATTTGTCCCTAGTCTAAACAACGTGAGAATTAGGGAGGGACCAAATATTAGTACAAGTTTTAAGGGTGAGATCGGGTCTCACTCCTCGACATCCACAACACCTTCGGGGATGCTGGAACATTGCTGCCATCAACTGAGCTGGCTGGGGTGAGGTCAGAAGGGAGAAAATGCACAATAGACGCGGGACATCAGTGCAGATCTCATTCCCCCATGACGAATCAGAATTAGAATTTGAAGGATGAGATTTGACTTTCCTATCACACTACTGGTTGTGCCAAGCGGTTGTTTCACGAGGTATAATTGAACTGGTTATCGGAGATCAAAACCTACACATGTCTAGTCGTAACATTCCTGCTAACTCCCATAGATTTCTATAAGTATGATTCTTAGTATACTCCAGCCACCAATTTACCGAATCTGTCATATCTTAGCTATCAATTTCTGCAGGGATGCTTGGGCTATAACTCTCTGGAAACAAGGCGAGCACAAGATCAGATCGCTACCATCTGTAAGGTTTTTCGTGGTACAATAGACGCACCTGATCTGCTGAATGAGTCACTTCTACTCTTTGTCCCTAATAATTATGTACGAGGCAGGAAGCACAAACTGTTTGCTCCACCGTCCAGTCGAACAGTCGCGCGCGCTAACTCTCCAATACCCCGGACACTCACCGCCCTTAACAACCTCCTCAAGGCCAGCCCAAACTGTGATGTGTTCGCCGACAACTGGCCGCAAATTATGGCGGAATGCCTAAAATACTGCGAGGCAATAATATTATAATTATTTTTGTATGACATTTTATTTTATTGACTAAGTTATGAATTTTATTTTTATTAATTAATGTAATGAATTTTATTGTATTATTATTATCTAATGACTTATGTGTGTGTACCTAATTTGACTGTCTTTAATTAATTAGTGTAATTGGTTAATCCCGTGCTAGTTATTAAATAAATAAATAAATAAATCATAATAGCTTGCCAGTTTTGCAAACTATATATAAGGCCTGTCCTACACTACAATTTACTAATTTCTGAGTCCCACACTTAGGTCGGTATATCAAAAGTAAATCATAAGTAGTTTTGTATTCCCACGATGACCGATAGAGCAAAATTATAACTTCCATCTCTCACAAAAATAATACACCGCATACATTTTTTTTGGTGTCAGTAAAAAATGGCGGTCAATCACGATGTCTATTGACTCATAGAAAAAGGTTTCTCACCTATGCCTTTATTCTTTAGATTTGATCGACTCAGCGCCCCAAGGTAGTAAAGAAGATGATGTAAAAGTGGCTATTCTGTGGGTAATCGAGATAGCCAATGATAAAATGTCGAGTGAGATCCGTCGATGAAATGAAATACGTTTATTTTGCTTGTCAAATACGTTAGTCTCACACACTATGACACTACATCGGGGCCGACATGCAAAAACAGTTGTTACAAATATTAACATAGAAAATAACATAAAATTAGGAATAATATTTAATTAAAATGAGATAACACGAGAAAATTACATAAAATATTCCATAATAAATTTAAAAAAATACAAAAAGACTTACCTAATACAAAAATTAAACCAGAAAATTAGATGTATAGTTTTAAAGTGTTTTATTTTAAAGTAGGTATAAAATATGGGTAAAATATGAACTTTCTTATTGAACTATATACCTACAGTTTAGTACACAGTTTAGTAGTTAGTTTAGTATACAGTTACGTAAAATAGAAGCTAGAGTTATAAGTAATGTAGCAAACAATATTTTAATATTTTTTCTCAATTATCGACGCGTAATGGGTATGAAATTAGTTTGACCTATTAAGCAACTTTAATTAAATGAAATATTACGACTCATAATTTTGGTAAGTACAAATCAGAAAATATCGTATGCCTGCATATTACCTACCAAGAAAATCTGTAGAAAATGCAGTGTGGCGATGTTTCCACTCGAATGGACGGGCTCAAAAGATTGGTAGACTGATGACACAAATATTTATGTTCACGTATGCGAACTAATATCGAGCACTTTTAGAATACTTTTAGATAACTACGTAGAGAGAATTTTCTTTCGGTAAATACTAAGTGTAAGGTCAATTAGGTTTCATGATCGTAAAATTGAATTATCATCATTATCAACCGCCTTATATCGGACGTAGGTATCGCCGAAGGTTGAATAAAAAAGTACCTAAGTGGCAACATTACGTCCTCCTCCTTGCGTCGATATTCTCAGGGTTGAGGGTCGTGACCTTTATGTAAGACCTTGTTTTGGATGATGTTCTTCCAGCGAGATCTGTCTGTTGCAGACCGGATGGCATCACTCACGGAGGAATCCAGTGCTGAGCGAACCTGATCGCTCCAACGCATTGGGCAACATTACGTAGTCAAGTCGTATTCTCATAAAATAGTTTGTACTTTTATCGTGGTTTTATAGCTTTGCTATCCTGCAATGTTTTCCTAAAGCTAAAAGCTAGTTACATGAAACTTCAAGTCTAGACACGAACCAACATGCCACGTTTACCGAAAACTTGAAATACCAGAAAGCAATTTACTTAAAACAATTCTTCAAAGTGCATTAGAATTCCGGGAACAATTTCGTGAGTCAGTAGGAGCACCCTTTATGTAGTATGAAAACATATTACGTAGACTTTGGTATAGCTTAGACTTTAGTATAAGTATAACTTATTATTGAACTGTCTCATAAATTTTTACTTTAGCCTTCTTCTTCTTCTTCTTCTCTTCATGAATGGCCTCTGTCCGTCATTTCAACAGACAATTTTGCCAATGTCAAGTGATATAATTGTAATAATGTAAGTCAAGTCATTTGTCAAATCGGATGTTGTTTGTTATGAAGAAAAAATGGTCGATTTTCTCTTCAAAACCTGAAACTAATTTTCACATTCCGATAAACCACTTTACACACATTTATTCCAATGGCTCACACTTTATGTTACGATCTAAGTATTATTAGTTAAAATTGCACCAAAATTAAATAACAATAACACAAGAATAACTATTATAATAAAAGTGCTATAATGTTGTTTTAAAAAATGTCAAAACTCGAATTTACTTTAGCCTTTATCTCGACCAAAAACTAGTATCATTCACTTTCACTGGTCAATTTAGTTTAAACGTCATTTTGACGTTATCTCTGTTACTGTAAAATCTGTACTGATGTGTGCTAATCCACCATTTTCTCTTCTTCTTCTTCTTTTCAATAATGGCCTGTGTCCGTCATTTCGACAGACAATTTTGATAATGTCAAGTGTTAAAATTGTAATAAATAAGTCAAGTCATTTGTCAAGTCGGCTGTCGAAAACCAACGACAGCCGACTTGACGTAAACTTGACTTGACTAATATTATTTAAAATAACTCACTTGACACTGGCAAAATTGTCTGTCGAAATGACGGACACAGGCCATGACACGAGTTTTGACATTTTTTGAAACGACACATAGCACTTTTATTTTAATAGTTTTTCTTGTGTTATTGTGAGTATTGTTGTTTAATTTTGGTGGAATTTTAACCAATAATACTTAGGTCGTAACATAGAGTGTGAGCCATTGGAATAAATGTGTGTAAAGTGGTTTTTCTGAATGTGAAAATTCGTGTTAGGTTTTGAAGAGAAAATCCACCATTTTCTTTTCAAAACAAACGACAGCCGACTTGAGAAATGACTTGACTTGACTTATTTATTACAATTATATCACTTGACATTGGCAAAATTGTCTGTCGAAATGACGGACACAGGCCATTATTGAAGAGAAGAAGAAGACACAGGCCATATAGGTTAAAAGAAGAAGAAAGCTATATATTCTGAAAAGCTATGAGTGAAAATATTCATTTCTCATACGTCTCCAAGGGTTTGTATAAGCGTGTTCCGATAGTTCACTGAGCTGAAAACATGCGGAATTGTCTGCAACCGGTCGTCTGAAAATTCAGTAGGTCACAAATAATATGGCTTTCGGAGCACTGCTTCAGAGGTTTTTATTAAATCTTTTTATGTGATACGAGTATCCATGTAAATAATGACTTTGCAGCAATGTTTGGACTGAAAACTAGCAACTTCATTTCTTTCGAACTTTGAGTATGAAGTTTTTTATCTATATCTATTATCTATACTATTATAAAACTGTAAAAAAACCAACAACTAAAATTAAAGATGTGGATAAACGAAATATGCAGATCTACTAAATGAACGATTCTGATTCCGAAAATCGAGTTGGTCTATTTATCTGTTCGTTTGTTCGCGGATCACGCCTAAACTACTGGACCAATTTCAATGAAACTTAAGAAAAAGAGCTTCTGAATCATAATACAGAAGCTCTTTTTCCGGATTGAAACAAAGGCTATATTTTATTGAAATCAAAGACGTGGATTCGTAGATACAGCTTGAACTCTCTAAACCAAGCGCAGCCATTTGCTACGAGGTTCATCGTATGTTGGCTGACAGATATTTTGGTGGAAAGTTTCGCATGCGTACTAAGTCGCGGGTATCAGCTAGTCGTCAATAAAACGCTACAATAACTTGTCAGCCATGACTATTTCCATAAAATGTTGGCTCCTCAACCTTAGGGCCGGATTCACCGAGTCCAAACGTTTGTGTCGTTCTATTGAAAATCGCTGTCACGAACGAATGTTCTAAATTCTAAGTTTTAATCTCTGCCAGGCTGCAGGCCACCTTAGGCTGCAGCTACACTTATCATCAGGTATGCTGGCAGCCAAATGCTTAGCTATAGGACATAATAAAACCACACACTTAAAACCTCGAAGAGCGGTGTGAACGAAGTTCATGTCGTTTCGTTCAAATTCGTATTTAATTAGCTGATTTTCGTATCTACGCTTCTTTAATACGTAGCTAAGCTAAGCCGCAGGCTTCTTTTTCGTCAGCAATTATTGCAACCAATTTTGCACGTAGATATCAAAATAGTTTGCATCAGCATGCAATTTTATCTTTTTTTATAAAAAAAAGTAGAATGAGTTGAATAAGTTGATACTTGTCTCCTGTTTATTTCTGAATAGTGTTTGTTAGCTTTAGTATTGATAAATACTGTTTATTTTCCGATCTGTAAGGTTCACATGCAGAAAATGCTTGTAGCACTAAGCCCACCTAATTGTACATTATCATTATTTTTGCAATAAAGAGTTAAATAAAAGAGAGAGCAAAAATTTTTCGTCGCTTTTTTTATTTGACAACAAAACCGTTCCGTAATTTCATTCAGTCATTCATTCAAAACTCATTCAACCGTTGTTTACGGCGCTCATGCAAAGCTCCTGGTGAAAACGGCCTTATATTCCTTCTTTCCTCTTCAAAGACTTTTTCGCCCGAAGCGCCCTCTGCACACAGATTCGCTCTTAGCATACATGAATACAATGATATCCGCTAAACATATTGTAACGTCTTTCTTGGAAATGGGGGCATGGAGTTTGATGAATCCTCAACGCGCCTATTCGTCCACTGCCTGTAGGTACCTATACCTATAGCTTCTTACCAAGGTTAGAAGGTTCCAGATAAAGTATCTGGTTTCAGGCAAAAAAAAAAAAGACCGACTACTGTAGGAGCAGACAGGCAAGCGTAGCTACGCTCTCTGGCTAGTGGCCTATCTGGTGGTAAATGCTCAGAATATCTGAAATTATATGTAAAGCTTGGATGTGCCTTCGACTAACCCCTTTAGATAATATACCTAACCTATAAAAAGTAATAAGTATAGTTAAATTATTACCTATCTGTTGCATAACCACACTTCTGTATCTTAGTTTCTATCCTAGAAATAAGAGCTATTTTCTGTATACTTTTTCACTTATTTCAATAAAAACTTTAAGCTATATTACCAACTCTGATATCTTCGTAATACGGGTTAGTATTGCCTGTTTTGTTAAACAAGCTACTTATGCAGTCCACGTTTTCTGAAGGTGGGAACTATTCGATGCGGAAAAACATTGCCTTGTAAAGTATGACTTTTGTTTGTTAAATAAGAAAGAAGTTTTTTACATTTTATGTACGGTGATCCTGACCGCCAAGTAAAATGGCACCTAATATTATATATTTCTTTAAATATTATTATTTTTTTGAATTTTTAACAATATTTCACATCATCTTAGGCTTTTATATCTATTGAAGATGATTTATACAGCGTCCAGGTTTCCTCACGATGTTTTCCTTCACCGTTAAGCTCTTGTTAATATTATTATCTTACAATATTAGTGCTATTAGTGAAATATATAATAGTTTTCGTTGATACGTCAAAACAAAACGTTGCTAAATAACTAAACCTATTTCCGTTTTAAGTAATTTGGATAATGCCACCGAATATAGCAACTTTGTACTTTAAAATGACGACCAAAGTCTTTGATCTCCATTACACTTGGCGGTCATACCGCGGGTGTCTACACGTTCGGATGCATTTTTTATAGGAAAGGTGACAAACGAAGCCTTTTCGGCAACCCACGTAGTACATGTCTAACATTTACCATTTTTCAGTACGAGTTTCTACACGTGCTGTGTGCATTTAAAATTAATCGTTGGCATGATCGTCACAAATTATATTTTTGTGTATTAGTAATTAAATAGAAATACGGCTATAGTTATAGAAAAATGTTGTTAGGAGTTACGGGCTCAATATTGATAAAAATAAGAATTGCATTGACAATTATCAAAATATCGTTCAAAAATAAACTCAATTAATTGAGTTTATTTTTTTAGAAATCGTTTTATTTATTGTACTACCTAGAGAGTAGACCTTATAAATAAAAATAATAAATAAAAAAATCACAACCGTTTAATTTCAATAACTTGTAACCCTAATTGATTGTAAACAATGTCCTTTGTAACCTTCATTGACAACGTGACAACCCTAATGTTGATGATGACGTCACACGTCACCCCTACCCTTGACAATTATTAGTACCGCCACGAACCACGCGCCAACTTGTCGTGCCATAAAATTGGGGTAATAAAAAACACGATGGAATTATAACGAATTTTTTACAACAAATGGAACACAAAAATGTTGGTTAATTGCAAGCATAAATTTATACAATTTTATACTACTATTCAATGCTAAAACAATGTTCTACGAGAAATTGAAATTGAAACTAATATCAAAATTGAATCGGCGAACCCTTCTTAACCAGAACCACAAGGACCAAGTATATTGGTCCATTAAAAACATGACGTAAAACATAAACACCTACAAAAATCTAAATAACGAATAATGTTTATTTCTGTAATAAAATATATAAAATATTTTGACAAGGTTGGGTTTTTCCTCAGCTTTCTCAAAACAAATTGCATACATACATTATATCAAAGTCCTACTTTCAGAGCTAAGAGGCCACAGACATAAAGACTACTCTAATAATAAGTCATAGGTTTGTAATGAAAAGTATATTGTATAATTAGCGATTACGCAATGCCATGATTTGATAAGAATAAAAAGTTGGGTTAGGACAAAAATATAGTCTGTGGATAAAAAAAAACCCGCCCTTTTAGTAATTTTAGAGTAGACAATTCTATTGTAACAGTTGAACTGTCAAAAGACAAAATAACAACGCTATTATCATAGCCCCAACAAAAGTGTATCGTTTTATAATGACTCTCACGGAACCCCTCCTTAGTGGGTTCTCTTGAGAAGGAACTGACGGGAATTTCAAACGGTTTTAATACCCTTAAAAGAAGTCAATAAAAGGTGCTGTGAACTGTTGGGTTCAAGACTTCCTTGTGTGAGAAGTGATGTTAAAGATGAATAAACAATAAAAATATGAGGCTACTTTACTGCCATGGGAAAACGGCATTTTTAAGACACAGTCTCTTTCAAAGAATATTACTTGGAATATTTCTTAAGAAATATTTTTAATAGTTTCAAGTTACTTCAAGGCTTTTGTATCAAACTCAATGAATGGTATTTCTAGTAAGTAAATTAGAAAGAAATCAAACATTATTTTATAACATTTTAGCTTTATTTCTTCAGTATTCTTTTTTTATTGATTGTTTGATGTTTTTGGGTAAAAAAAATCAACTTAAAAAAACGGTTTGCAAAAACTTGCTGTAGCAAGCTCTTAACAAAACAATATTAAAGCATGTACGATTAGTATCTAAAAAAATAAACAATAAAAATTTACTCAGGAATCAACCCTAACCCCGTTAATAAAATAATGTAAATAAAAATAGGTATTCATGATCTCTATATGTAGCTAGTTCACACGCTTATAAAGTTCTAACCGACTTTGGCACGTGTCGGACCCGATACCTGGGGTTCCAATGCGTAGCAACGCCTTCCGTTCATGTCATTGAGGGTGCGTGCCACGCAATGTAGCTCGAAATGGCTAAGCTTCGTTTATCGCTTGGAGTAACCCCATTGTTCCCATTGCTGGAGGATCTCACAGGACGCGTCTCGTGTGAAAATGAATTTCTAATGGGTTCATGGGAATTTTTGCCTTTATATTTTATTTAAAGTAAGGCTCCCGTCAGTAAGTCAAAAGTTAGAAGTAAAGTAACTACTATACCTAACCTAAGTAGGTGACCAAATTATTCTAGGCCGAGCTAAGTAACCGATTAGATAGATAGGTAGATTATAATCTTTATTATACCTAAACCAAAATAAAAGAAAAAAAAAGATACAAAGAAACAAATAATGGAGCACGATGGGCGGTCTTATCGCTATAAGCGATCTCTTCCAGATAAACTTAGTTTTTGATTAGAATCAGGTACATAAATAATCTTTTATTTTAATACGTTTCATAGTACTTTTAGAAGATATCTATTCACTCTACCTTTAATTTTGCCATCATTTACAAAAAATATTACTATATCAAAGTACCCCTCAATCTGAATTATATTGTAGGTAGATATAGAGTTTTTATCACTTGGAGACACATACGCGTATTAGGCATACCATATTCTTGCGCGCGTAACGAGTAAAAAGAATATTCCGTGTTATATTCCGTCTCCGCTCAGTTCATGCATAATCAAATCATAATAATCGTATTCATTTCTCAGAAAACCAGTTCCACCCTTCTATTGACATACCACTTATCGCGTTGTAACCGACGGCACGCGCCGAACCGCCGAACCCACTACCTGCTCAGTTCCCAGGCCGTAGGCTCCCACAGAACCGAGAGCGTCTCGTGTGAACTGTCATGAAGAGGGAAGGAAAGCGTGGGACATGGGATTACTGGATTTTTAATGATGATGTCGGGAGAATTTAAATATTTACAACAAAATAGTTTAGGCAAGCCGACCTTGATTTCAAGGACTCACCTGACGAGGATTAAATCACTTCTTGTACATTTAAACATTTTTAAAGATAAAAAAAAAAATTTACATACAGTGCCTTCTGGTAAGATCAGCGTAATAGTAAGTCCGGATGCTAAGCAATTCGGCGATATTTTTAAATGATAATTGCTTAGTTACGTGATTTATCCGGACTTAATATTAAGCCGATCTTACCAGAAGGCACCCTATACAATTTAAATTAAAAAAACAAAATTTTAATTTAGCTAGTTATGGCCCCCTTGGGTATAGGCCTCCGCCAGCTTTCTCCAGCTGTCTCGATCCAGAGCAAGATCTGAAAGATAAAATCCCTGGTGTAATTATGAAAAATCGCAAACAAATACTAAAGAGAGATTTGATTTTGATACACCCTCTAGTTTATTATTCTTAGTACCGAGGGTAGCTTCCGCTCTTTTATTTTCTCTAATTTATTATTTTCTATTATTAGATACGTATTTTAAACGAATCTCTTTTTATTATAGCTCTACTATTTAAGTCGCTATCAAAATAAATAATAATATAATTAAAGCATACAAAGTTGTTAACAAAAACGTTTTCATACAAACCGAGCTCAATTCTCACGCCATAGAGTATACTCTACTTATAATGTAACGCGGTAATGGCCCTAATACCACGTTATTATTCCGCTAATTCTATGTTATAATAACTTGTGTCACGAATGCTTTGGCACGCGACACGGGATTGCCCACAAAACGATTGAGGCTATAAAATAAGCGGATTTATTTCAATAGCCTGTCTTCTATGGAAGGCTAATACTTCCTTAGTACTCAATACTACCTCTCTATTTTAATCCTCTCCTATGCCTCAAAGGTTTGCTGGAAGAAAACTCTTATTAGGGTTAAGCTCGCCTTTGTACATATCTTTAGTTTTAACTTGCTTGTTTAATGTTTCTGTGTGCAAGAAAGAATTTAAGAATTTAAGTCGAGCTAAGGTAAGATCTTTGTTAAACTCGCAGTCAAATTCATGAAGTGCTTCCCAAATACCCAAATGTTCACCACTAACATAACGTTACCGATACCACTGAATAGCCCGCTGAGCATGTAGAAACTATGAAGACGTATTCCACTTTTGCGCACCAAGGACTTCCGCACCTACGCTATTCCATTTATGCGCACTAATCGATTGCAACCTTAGTGCGCAAAAGTGGAATAGTTTTAAATACAGTGCCTTCTGGTAAGATTTGCGTAATAGGAAGTCCGGATGCTAAGCAATTCGGCGATATTTTTAAATGATAATTGCTTAGTTACGTTATTTATCCGGACTTAATATTACGCCGATCTTACCAGAAGGCACCCTATATACAACTATTCCACTTTTGCTATCCATAGTTTTTTTTACTCATACAAAACGTATTCTTTTTATCATACGTTTGATTTCACAAATCGCTTGTTTAAAAGCCACAGATCTCCCTAATAAAGTCCCACGGTGGAGACTCAAAGTTTGAGTTCGCAAGAGAACCAAAAAACATGGGAACAGGTGGGTTACTCTCGAACACAGTTCCAATCCGGATCCATAGATTTTGACAGAAGTCCTGTCATTTTTCAGTACAAAATGACACGAGATCTGTCAAATTCCGTGAATCCGGATTGGAACTGTGGTCGAGAGTAACCCACCAGGACGGAACTGTCTTAAAAAAGTAGGACTATCGGTTGGAACGGTTGGGTGTGGGAAATAAATGGGATAGTGAATTTAAGTAAGAGCCAACTGTTGTCACAGTTTTGGTGATTGGGGTTTGAGGCTCGTCTTTGCCATGGATGATCAATCATTTGAAATATTATATATTTGCGGAAATCAATAGTACCTAAAGAAGGCATTACATACAACCGAACGAAGAAGGATTGATATTGTGTTGAGATTGAGATTGGTTTGGGATTTCTTCTTCTTCTCTTCGTTAATGGCCTCGTCCGTCATTTCGACAGACAATTTTGCCAATGTCAAGTGTTAAAATTATTCTTTTTGGTTTATGTGTTTTGCTTGTCACAATTCTGCCATTTTCTCATTTTTTTATCATTTACTCTTATGTCAAAAACGAGATGAAGACAACTATTTCAATGGATCTGACACTCAGATGAACGAATCTTGTATGATGGAATTAGTTTCCAAGTTTTGAAGAGAAAATCCACCAATAAGCGTTCAAAACAAACGACAGACGACTTGACTTCGTCTTCTCTTCAGTAATGGCCTCTCTCCGTCATTTCGACAGACAATTTTGCCAATGTCAAGTGATATAATTATAATAAGTCAAGTCTTCAAACTTCAAATAATATACTTGACACTGGCAAAATCGCGGCTGTCAAAATGACGGAAAAAAAGAAGAAGAAGGCTTCATTTGACTTATAAATGACAGTCCTAATCCTTCTTCAATTATGAATAATGATTGATATTGAATTATACAAAACCAATAATACCAATAAAGGTACATCTGAGCCAGGGTAACAGGTTTAATTATGCAAATGGCCGTTCTCAATCTTGAGGGTAGAATTATAATATTAAGTAGATTACACGGTAATTCCCCCGGCGTATTACCATAATATTACCATACGATATCATGGTACGCTATAAGAAAATTGTTTGAAAGTGCGGCACGCGCGCCAACCCTAAAGTGTGTGAAATTAACTTGGATGAAGGGTGACCATGAAAACTATTCAAACAAATTGGTATGTTTGTATTGACAGGCGTCATAGCTCAGTCGGTAGTAGCTCTGCCTTCCGTGCTGTGGGTCATGGGTTCGATCCCCACCGAGAACAAACATTTGTGTGTTGTAAACATAGATGTTTGTTCTGTGTCTGGGTGTTTCTATGTATTATAAGTATGTATTTACAAAAAAAAATATGTATGTATGTACGAGTATTCTATCAGCCATCTAGTTTCCATCGTGCAAGCTTTGCTTAGTTTGGGGCTAGAAGGCGTTGTGTTAAGTGTCCGTGAATATTTATTTATTTATTAGATTAATGAAAAGAAAGCCAAACAAACAGAAGTCCTTTTAGGCCTTATGCTCAGTTTGGCACAGATTTTATTCTAATAGAGATCACGTTAAATTGACATTGAAAACTCGTATCAAAAGATAAGATAAGATAAGATAAGATAAACATTTATTTGGCACACAACACAGGTACAACACAGTAAAATAATAATAATAATATCACTAGGTATTATGGGTAAAACTTCTTATTACTCGGGGCTCGAGATAATTACGATAAATATCGCACTTAACGAATTCACAGGCCAACGACTTACTACAAAATATGACCGCTCAATAAATTTCTATTCCACTTTTGCGCACTAAGCTTAAAACCGGTTGGTGCGCAAAAGCGTAGGTGCGGAAAATGGAAGGCCTCATATTTACAGTCTCTTGTTTTAATCCTATGCTCATTGGTGCAATATTTTGAAGTGTTAGTACAGAGAGTGAATTTATTTATTATTATTATTTATTTATTTATAATATTTAGAATGCTTCCCATTGTCACCCTACAACCGAGTCAAATAGGGAAGTTCCCAGGACTTGTGGAAAAAATACTTTTCGTTCATTTCACACGGGACCGGCCACGTGGGAACGGGGAGGTGGGAACGCGGTTTTTCGGTTTGGTAGATAAGTTTAATAAGAATTTTACGTTTTTACCGTCGACTCTACATACGCGATGGTAGACGGAGGAGCACCTCATTGGTATGACAATGTTTGAATATGAATGAATTTTATTCAGAAGAAAAACTTTTTTTCATTCAAGATTCTCTTTTCTTAGCAAAGATAGGCAAAGATATCAAAAAACCTGACATTGCTAAAATAGGCTATGTAGATAAACGTATGACGTCTAGACGTAAGGATTACTGATATTTTTATCTAAAAATTAAAGACGTGCTAAAGCTGAAACCGCCGATAAAAAAGTCATTTTTGTATTAATCCTACTAAAATTATAAACGCGAAAGTTTGTAAGTATCGATGGATGGATGTTTGTTACTTTTTCACGTAAAAACTATCCGATTTGGATGAAACTTGGAATATACAGGGTGTTACCAGACCACTTCCGAAAACTTGGAGGTTCCAATCAGACCATGATACTGAAAACATTAAGCGAAAAAAATCGCGAAAAAAAAAATTGACTTGACTATCTCTTTTTAAATTTTTTTCTAGTTACATACACACAGTACAACATAATAAGACATATCTACCTAATTATCTCATTTAAAAAAGCAAAAAAACAAATAAAATAAATAAAGCAGCAATGTACACGCAGCACGCAGATTACGTCTACTACAGCATGAACAGCTGAGAGTTCATCGCGGGTCATTCAAGTACGCGACGTGCGAGCGACCTACGTTAGTACCTACCTACGTTAGTAGGCACTTACGACACAGAATAAATAATAGTACTACGCCTCGACCTTACCTACGTGAATGCGTACATTGCGGGCTGGCGAAATAAATACATTTCTTTAAACATTGTTTTCTCCGGCTATAATTATTTTTCAGGATAACTGATTTTTTTTTGGTTGGGTTTTGGTGTGCTGTAGCTCCCCCTTTCGTTTTCGGAAGTCGTCTGGTAACACCCTGTATATTTGCCGTGACCTGGATTAACATAGGCTACTTTTTTTCCCGAAAAATCAACGGGATCCAATGGGACGCGAATGAAGTCGCGGGCGGCACCTAGTATCTTAATAATGTCAGTAAAATATTATTCCAATTTTACACATGGTGTGAAATTCTATGGGCGGTAACCATTTTTTGCTACAGGTCATTATCTTGTGAGGTCAACCGGGGCGCTTCCCACGGGACGACATGGTTTCCTGTGGGATCTGGAATGCCATGAGAACACAAATTTTCTGTTACCTACTTAAATTTTTAGTAACTTTTACCTACGTTTTAGTGAAGTTATTCTCGGAAGACGACAATCTGAAAGACAAAGCGAAAGACCCGATGGACCGATTACCGATTGGTGTAATTACAGGCACATGAGACTTCAAGATCTTTACGTCTCAGAGTGATGGACGCAGTGCATTGCTTACAGGGCACGTCCTCATTGGACTTGCTCTGTGAGGTAATGCATTGTTATAGGCAGAAGTTACTACTTAACATCAGGTGAACTATCAGACTGTTCCATTACATTTACCATACCTAAAAAAAAAAGATGACATCGGAAAGATTGTGAGCTGTCAGATGGAGATTAAAACTCGTTTTCCTGGAAATGTGAAACCCGGTGACATTAAAACCCTGTAAAACCAAGGGGAACCAATTCATTATGCATTTTTTAGGACGGAACGATAAAAAATAAACTGAATACATAATAATTATACAACTCTGCAATTAAATAAAAACACTTTCACATACTTATCATATACATGATAGTGGGTATCATCCAAGGTCGACCATGGTCGACACAGTTTCTCATGAGAATCGAGCCCATTCCCATGAGTTTGTGGGAATAATGCAAATGTAGAAGATAAGAAGCCCTTATCTTGATGCAAAAACTTGTAGTCAAACTTATTATTACTAGTAGTTCGCCCCGAACTGAGATCTCGTGATGGTCGGAGGTTAATAAAACCCAAACAATTTTTATTGACCAATGGTTGTAATAAACTTTGCAAATCGCTTCGAAATCGCCGTCTAGGTATGTACCAGTCTTACTTGAACTACAAAATTATTGAAACTCCAAGAAATGGTAGCTCACGTTATACTGGGTATGCCAATGGTGTCGTTCCGCAGTAGACCTGCGAGTCCTCTAATAAAAGTTCCCACGCACCCTGCGACTTTCCCACGAGAATACGCGCACATTTTTCTGTAACGCTAAAATTGCATCAAGTAAATGTATGTTTTGAACATTTATGTGGTTACATTCACTTTGTAAATTTGTGGTTACATAGTAAATTACAGTATCAATGAGTATTTGAGTACTCGTATGCTACGATTATTTTCAGTTGAATCATTAATTACTTTGTAAAGTCATTGTAACCTTGTCATAATCCCCACTGGTGGGCACAACTTTGATTATGACAATAACCCTTGATTAATACCTAACTATACGAGGTGACATTTAATACTTAGGCCTACTTTACTTAATAAATAATAATAATAATAAATATTTTTGGACATATAACGCTCTCTAGTCCCAAACAAAGCAAAGGTGTAGATTGCTGATAGAATACTTACCTACATTATTATATTTTTGTTCGAGCCAACTTTTACACTTGTAAAAAAGTGATTATTTAAAAAAAATATCGTTTCTCTAATTGCTAACATTATACCATCCATCATTCGGTAATTACTTTTATACATTTCCATTCCTAACAAACTCAACACGTCAAAACCTCGTTCCAAAACTCCCACCTAGTTTCGCACGCTACATTTCTCATACCGCGTTCACACTATGCCATTGCCGCTGCCGGCATTCATGCCGCGGACTTATTGCCACAGCAACATCGCCTTTATTCTCACCAAGGAGCTAGGACATGAACTTGGCGATGTTGCTGTGGCAATAATACCGGAATTAATCGCGGCAATAATTCCGGCAGCGGCATGGGCATGTGTGAACGCGGTATAAGAATAAAGGCGATGTTGCTGTGGCATAATTCCGGAATTAATCGCGGCATTCATGCCGGCAGCGGCATGGGCATAGTGTGCGATATCACGACAAAAACTCGGGGCTAAAGTGCCAACAATTGAACTCGAATAAATGGTTGTCATTACCAGCAGGACTCCAAATAATAGAGATACTTACCCTATTCAAACACTTCTAGGAGCTGCTGGCTTCAAATAACGTGGATCCGTTCCACAAACCTTGTCACTCGATGCAGACGAAATGAATTCTTTATCTACCTTTTCTTCTATAATGTGTTGTTTTAGCGAACCTAGTAAATAGTTGATGATCTAGAAACTTTTGCACGCCAATCACTTTGGTAAAAATATGCGGTAAAAGTATATATTTATACTTTTACATCTTTGTGCCTATATTACCATATTTCTATGCAAATAAATGACTTGATTGATTGATTCTAAAACCTAAAGCTGGGCTGTAGAGTAATTTTTTATTGGTTTTACGAGTAGGTCGTCGACGAAACCGACGACAGCGTTTCCATACGATAATCGAATGATCACTATTTTTTTCCTATTTTCTCTAGTGCCTATGACAACAACTTAATATTATTCTGGTTGAATTATCATCACTCTGGTAAAGGCACGTGTCAGACCCCTGATAAGCTGTTAAATTCCCTCAAAAACTTCCCACAAACTACATTCTCATGAGAACTAGCTACCATGGGAAGTGAAGTGACAGACCGACAGAACGAAATGGTTACGGAAATTTCAACTTTAATGCGTATGATTTGGTGTCATTTGCAGTCGTGGGATCCGTATTGTTGACTTTTGATAATTGGGGCAAAATATCGCATAACTTTTTTGGACCTATTTGAAGCTTTAAAAAATTGTCGTCAGGAGAATGAGCTGGTTTTTTTTCTGGCTTGCTAGTACTGTGGTAATCTCTGGTATCTTGGTTCCCATTCCCACGGCTGAAGGCAGCGTTCCCACGCTTGGTGACCTTGACCGCTTTGACCCTGTTGAGGTCAGAGCTGACCCTACGAGCCCATTTGTAAATACCGAGCCGTGACCGTCAATAAATGGACTGTAAATAGAATTGATAATAATGATTTTAATTTTTAATTATCATTTTTTTATCTAGTTTATTTTTTCCCAGGCTAAATTATACTTCTATACAATAAGCAATACGCAGATATAATTAGGATTATATGAATGTTTTTTTGGGCTGACATTTGTTACAAACAACTTTTTAAAACTGTTAGTTCCACAGTAAAAAAAAATCATATTGATTGTACACCCTGTATAGAAACAAGGACTAAAAAAACTACATTTTATTTTATTAGTCCTTAGTTAGGGCGGTATACGTAGAACTATTTCTTCGTAGCGTAGACTCTATCGAAATATATAAAACTCTTTTGAAGCTGTCTGACAATCAACGCACAGCCTAAACTAGAAGTCCTAGAGGTATGAAATTTAGAGGGTAGCATCGTTATATAGTGTAGGGATGCACTAAGAAAGGAATTCTGAAAAGTCGCACCCTAAAACATCTAAAATTAGGATCAAAGATTTTACTCAATTAATGCGTATGCTGCTACCACGCGAGCAAAGCCGCGGGGGACAGCTAGTAGTAAATAATTGAACCTAAACCGAAAATAGCTTTAGTTATTTAGTCGGCTAACCCTTGACAAGCTGAGACGTTCTCAAGGGTCGTGATCCAAGAGATCTAAAGGGATGTCCCTACCTGAGACGGTCATAATAAATCTCTTTTTGTGTTACCTTAATTTTGGCTTTGTTGTCTACCGGAATAAACGGAAATTCACGAGACGTTTGAGTTACACTACGTGACCACTTTGTCATTTTTTACTCGCTGTTTTACGGAGTGGCCGCGTCGCAAGCAATGTAACTCAAAGCTACATAATTTTTATCGTTTTACGTATTAGATACCCAGATTATGGCCAACACCGCATACTTCCGGTTTTTCAGTAATCATCGCAATTTACGGATTCATACAAAAAATAAAAAAAAATACTCCCACGAGCCCGGAATTCGGTCCCACGATGATCGACTGTGAAAGCGATACTAGAATCGTATTGAACCGATCAACCACCCTCCATTTGACTTTCAACTTTATTCCGTTGTGATAAAGTGCTTGAGGTGTTTTAAAGTTGGAAGGGGAAGTTGGTAATTGAAGGGAATACTCATCGCATTTCTGAGGGCCACAAAGGTTACCTTATAAATTGCTGTGCGGTGTTGTGGTGCCCATTTCGTGTGTAGCGTTTGTAGGAATAGGTTCATTTTTTCAAAAAAATAAAAATTTAAGACGTTTCGAGTCCTTCTAAACCTACATACTTATAGGTATAGTATTATATGATCTGTGCTTACATATTATGTAGTTAACTGAACAGATATCAAAAATACTTACTCAAACGGAAAGTTTGAAAAATCTGACTTTAAAAATAATATCTTAATAATTTTACTTAGTGAGATGAATATTAAAATAATTCAAACGATCCATAAGTAAAGACCATCTAAAAAAATTCTAGGTAAGTACTTCAACCCATCAAATTGAGTTTTACATTTTTATTGCATAAAAATGCGTCAGTCGTAAAAATTACCATTATTTTATTATTCCTCTTACAAAAGGTTAAAAATAAAATTCATGTCGCAAACTCGAAACATTTTATCACCTCAAAAATATATTACAGTCCATTTCCAGGAGAAAAATATATATTTAAAACAAATACACAGCACTCCTCGTAAATACATTTTCATTTCGTGCAAAAATATGGATGTCGTCGTCGTAAAAGTTCCGTACTGTTTTACATTTCCTAGTGGAGTTTTGCTATAAACTTTAAGTGCCATTTTCTAATTTTCGTGCACCTTTCGGCGTTTGCACACTATCCGACGCCGACACACACGATAACGACATAACGGTTCTTCACAGGGTCTATTGGCTGATGGTTTCGGAATAACAGCGTCTAACTACCTTTGGGTAGTGAGGCCTACGCTGAGTTAAAACCCTTTTGCTGTAGTACACAAACTTGCCAGCTTTCCTAGCTATACTCAATCTACTCATCTCATTTTTTTTTCTCTCTTACTAATTTTGTGTCTATGTAGTGTTGTTAGTTTGGTTAAAGCAAGCAAGCTCGTATGAGTTAGTGGCCAACTCTGGTGACGGAGTTTTTAGACCGCCTTAAGGCCTCCGTCGTGGCTTAACGACTGCTAGACCCGGACTGACAGTTAAACGTGCCCTCCGAAGCGAGGAAACGCTCAGATGTAAATGCAACTATCGGACACCCATCCAAATAGTGATCGGACAGAACGACGCTTATTTTAGATAAATCGGTGAAGATTGAAGCAAGCTATGCCACGAGCGCTCCGAGTTAGTTTTGTTTGTAAGTGTACTCTGTGTATCTCATAAGCAAATAAAATGTCTATCAGTCTTGAATATGAATATCCAACAGTGTGAAAGCCTACGCGAGATTTAGTTCTCCGGCGATATCGTGTAGATCGCAGTGTAAAAACAGTCTTTCTGTTCGTTTGAACAGCAGCTGAAACTTTTGTTCGTTTTTCAAAAACCATTGCTGGTAATGGGCTATCTCCCTGGTTATACGGGATACAGTGTAAAAATGAAAGTAGAGCCAGGGTAGAGCTTGTCACAGTGTAAAAGAATATTGCAAAACTGTGCTTTGTTGAGCTTTGAAAGTGTAGATGAGAATAGAGGACTGGAAAATTTACTAAAGGTTTAGAAATAGAATAGGAATAAACCTAAGCATTTTCGTTATTTCTACTAAGATGTTTTTAGTAAGTGGGTTATTTTTAACAAAGATAAATTTTTTAACGATACTTATTTAGTAAAAACTATGATTAAATTATATTAAGTCGAATTATTAAAATTTTAAATTAATATTACTTATATTTTACTATTTTACGACTTTTGCAGTATTTATCAACTGAGAAACCTACATACTTCGAAAAATACTTATAGTGCTATTATAAGTTATAGACATTTCGTTCTAAGTAGGTACACATTTTATAAATAGGACTTAGAAAGGTATCGTTACAATTAAAAAGCTGTATTTTTCCTCATTTTTCACGAACCAAAACAAGGTTCCAATTTGCATTGAAACTCACCTCCAACCCATTAATACTGAATTTATTCTCCATTCCCCGGGCTCCCGGTAGAATCGTAGGTAAACAAAAATATGAAATAAATATAAAAAGAACTGTCGCCGGCTCTGTTTGCCATCAACTCGCTCCGTTCTGATTGCATGGAAAATATTGCAGAATTACGCAGTATTTCGCCGTGATCGGTGTACAAATTTAAAAATAAATCCTTGTTTTTGTTAGAAGCGTTTCTGTCGTAACAATAAGAATAAACTTTGTTCTTGTTGGCGTTTCTTTAGTCGTAAAAAAAATTGTATGTCTAGATCGAGGGTACATTCCTGTATATGCTTAATACTTTGATCAAGGCAGATGTTGATGTAGACTTATTTAATACCTCATTAGCTGCACTTAAGCGTTTACTCAGTGGCAAATTCTTTAATAAATTTTATTTTTTTCTTGTTTTTTTTATATTGTATGCTTGTTTTTTAATTTAAATTTCTCTTCAAAATTCTAATTTGTAATTTCTTGTAATCTATTCGTCTGTGGAAACTTTTAATTGG
The DNA here is from genome assembly GCA_918843925.1 of Eulithis prunata. NCBI lineage: Eukaryota > Metazoa > Arthropoda > Insecta > Lepidoptera > Geometridae > Eulithis > Eulithis prunata. The sequence continues at coordinate 5,833,613 of OU974025.1, read as the reverse complement.
CATTCAGTGTACTGTATTATGTCTATCTTCCTACTGTATAAATACCTAGCTGTTAGTTTTCCAAAAAATATAAAAATAAAAATAAAATAAAATATTCATGCTGAGTCTTCTAAGTCTGTGAGTTTCATTTTGTAGTGTATTTAGTTGAGATTTTATTCCACACAATTTTTAAACGTAGTGGAACTCGAATCTTTGCAGTTTTGTACCTCGTTAGTCCTAATTCTTGTTGTAAACCTTCTGTTTGCTGTCAGCTAAGTAACAAGACATCAACAAAGTATCAAATCCTCTTCACAATTCAATCTGTCAAAATTGGGTTGTTAATTTAAAAATCCTTTCCGTTCCACGGTGCTCTTTCAATAAAACGGAACCCTAAAAACGGATAAGTGCCCATAACTTAGGAGTCTACTCAAAAAACCCAATTTTCTTCAACTGCGACTGCGATTAAAGTTCAAGATTATTATTTCAGCTGTTGAGTAAAACTCATTTACCATTTGACAGGCGTCATGGCTCAGTCGGTAGTAGCTCTGCTTTCCGTGCTGTGGGTCGTGGGTTCGATCCCCACCGAGAACAAACATTTGTGTGTTGTAAACATAGATGTTTGTTCTGTGTCTGGGTGTTTCTATGTATTATAAGAATGTATTTACAAAAAAAAATGTATGTATGTATTCTATCAGCCGTCTAGTTTCCATAGTACAAGCTTTGCTTAGTTTGGGACTAGAAGGCGTTGTGTTAAGTGTCAGTGAATATTTATTTTAAATATTTATTTATTTACATTTTATTTTTTGGGATCACAAGATATTGACACGTTTTTTAACAATTTTCATTTCATTTTTTAGTACACTAGCTGATACCTGCGGTCTTTCCACCAAAATATATGTCACCAGGATACGATGAACCTCGTGCCATAGGCTGTTTTTGGTTTAGAGAGGTCAAGCTGTATCTAAGAATCCAGATTCATTGTAATAAATAAAGAAATTCTTTGATTATTTACGCAAGTTCCTACACAGATGAACATCACAGAGCACCAACAATATTATTACGTGAATACATTTTAGTATCCACTTCGAAGTCTGAAGATATCAGAATGTATTTATTCTGTGTATATTCTGAAGAAAATGTTACTTTGTCGCCGAGGACAACAATTTCCGTAATACCGGTAACCGTCTGGCGGCCGTAGTTTGACGGAGAAGAATAACGTCTGTGGCATATTCACATACTCGGTAAAAAGCATTATTTTTAAATACTTATTTATCTTATTAGTAAAAAAAAAACTTCTAGATAAATAGAAAAAGCACCAAAATTTCCTTCCAAACAAGACAATCCACTTGGTTACACTTGTTTTTTTACAATACAATACAACACAATACAAAATGTTTATTTGCAACACAAACTTAGGAATAAAACACACAATTTAACTAAACACGTTTTAGAGTTACCGTCAAATTCAAAAAAATATATGCATAAGATGACGGACTTCGCTTTTTAGAAATGGAGTTCAAGATGTCTTTTGGTACATTGTGTATTATTTGTTAAATTGGAAATTCCTATAGCTGATTGAAAAACCTCATCGTCATTTATACATCAGAAGTAATTGTTTAAACACAATCTCTTCTAAAAATGAACCTTAGAGCACCCATCGGTTTTTAAGTTTAGTGCTCAGCTTCTGATGTGCCATAGCATCGACCGGGATCTGTAGGTACAACATTATTCAGTCAGATGCGAAGGCGGGAAAATGTTCAATAAAAATGCAAAAAGTAATGAAACCTATTCTCAGTTCGACATTAAGTAGTGATTCAGGCATGGTTATAATTATAGCGGATTATACAAAGAGTCTGGGGCAAAATTGTATGGAGGCTAGGTCCCACTTTTTTTTCAACTTGCAACTATGGGACTTTGTTACAGTGCAGTTTTTTATTTTTAAAAAGGAAATACACGGACCTACCAACCTCTATAGTCACCTCTCTCTAGCCTCAAAGGTTTGCTGTAAGAAAACTCTTTTTACGGTTAAGTTCGCCTTAATATATATTATCTACTTATATACTTCTAAAAGTCAATCGCGATATGTGTATGCAAGTCGGGGCTTGCAATACTCTAGATCATTTATACACAAATACAACGAATTACAATACAACTTACAATATACAATTTACAATATTTACAAAACACACACAAAACAGTTGAGATATCAGACTATCGCAAACAATATAGATCATAAACACAACTGGCGCCACTGAAAACCAGCGCCTGGGCATGATATTCACATATCCTGCCCTGGCACCATGCTGAGTGGTGGCCATTTTTGTTATTTTATTAATTTTAAGTTTCACTCACTATGTAATTTTTTAAAAATATCAAAATAAATATTTTTTCTTTCTTTCTTTCTTTCTTAAACACATTGAACAGAAGTACATAGAAATAGAACATAAATAAAAGTAGTTATTAACCGACTTCAATAAAAAAAATACAACCGAATTAAGAACCTCCTCTTTTTTTGAAGTTGGTTAAAAAAGGAGGAGAAATTAATATCAGTAAGAAAATTTGCTGGACATAGGTACAATTGAAATATTCTTGGTCTTAGATGATAAAATTACAAAATGTCCCCGAAATCAAATGTCAAATTGAGGGTTTCAATTCGCTGGTATTTTTTCTGGTTCACCTCATAAGGGTTTAAAAGCCAATTATTTGGGTTACCATCGATTAGTAGCTGGTAACATAAAACAGGACGTCGGTTGTCAGACATAATTGTTTGTTCAACCCTATAATAAGGCTGTACCGTACTGGGTTCAATTCCACTGTAAAACTTAACTGAAACGCAGCTGAAGCGTAGCTTTTCATCTGGTATATTTGATCCAGCTGAACAGTGACGTTTCAACTGAACTGAAGATCAATCAAACCATTAGTTGGAACCGAATAGAACTTAGTGGGATTCTTCTTCTTCTTATATCTATATGGCCTCTGTCCGTCATTTCAACAGACAATTTTGCCAGTGTCAAGTGATGAATTTGAATTAATAAAAGTCAAGTCATTCCTTAAGTTTGCTTTCGTTTGTTTTGATGACAAAATTGTGGATTTTATCTTCAAAACCTGAAACGAATTTTCACATTCAGAGAAACCACTTTACACACATAGGTATTATATTCCAATGGCTCACACTTTATGTTACAACCTAAGTATTATGGTCAAAATTTCACCAAAATTAAACAACAATACTTACAATAACACAAGAAAAACTATTAAAATAAAAGTACTATAGTGTTGTTTCAAAAAACGTCAAAAGTCGAATCCTTAGTAGGATTGAGCCCCTGAAGGTTATTTAACCCTGCTACTGACAAACATGGCCGCAGGCGTCTGACCAGACCCTAGGTCTGTTTACTCACATTGATATTGACAAGTTTGTAAAACTATGGTCAGAGGTATAGACACTCCATCGTGCTAAGGTCTAATAAAACATGACACTGGCGAAATTGCGGGCAACACTGCAGAGGCCATAGACAATAATTGAATTGAATTAGGTATAGACAGGTAAGGCTGCTCAATCTCAAATAATATTTTATCTCGGGGACTACAACGTCTTGTTATTACAATTCTCAAAATATGCCATAGCATAGGTTAAAATAACGCTTGACCCTAATATTGAATGGATGCTTAAACATTTTTCCATGACAATTAATGATGTTTTCTCGAGCCTAATTATGGAGTTACAACGTGACAAAAGAAGTCTAACCAATAAATAATACCTAGCCATTATTTTAACTTGTTACTTTGAGTCGTTTTCATACTGGATCAAGATCTTTTGCAATTAGCCCTCAGAAAGCAAAACTGATAAAAGTCAAAGATTTCTCTCTATCGAAACAATAAATATTTTCATATTTTTTATATTCTAGTACAACTGTCTTTTTTTTGATTTGGCAGGCTATCTGTAGGTATAAACTTGCAGTAAAGCAGAAGATGGATTATTCCATAAACTAAACCACGTTAAGTAACAAAGTAAAGATCGGTCAGTGCTTTCAGTTTGACGAAAAAATGAGAAACGTTTCACATTTTTCAAAAATGAAGGTCCCACCGAGATTTGAACTCGGATCGTTGGATTCAGAGTCCAAAGTGCTAACCATTACACCATGGGACCTTTGAAAGCTCTGTTGAAATTGCAACCCTCTAGCCAAAACTCTTTTACTGCGCATGTCACTCTCCCTCCATCCCCTTGTTGGGCCCGTCGCCCGATAGTGCAATAGAGTTCACATTATCGTGAATGTGTGAGACTAAAAACCATCCATGTGTGAGTATTATACCCCTATCGCATACTGCAGAAGGACAATCTAGATATATAAGACCGTCACCTATTCAATCTTGTCTTAAAAAAACCCATATTTAGTTCTAAATAATTCAGTAACATTTGTTACAATTTTTTTCCATTTCAAACCTCTAATATGTATCTTGTAATAAAGTTTACTACAAATGTAACACAATTTAGAAGTCTATCCGCCTTCGCTTGCAAAAGTACTTGGTTTTCTAAAAAGCGGCAAAAGCTTATGACGGGCGTAATAAAGCGTAGTACCAAAATTAAGGACATGAAAAGAGTTCTGCAGTTCTCATCTGGCCCACCAGTGGGCTCGTAGCAAGCAAGCAAGCTCGTATGAGTTAGTGGCCAACTCTGTTGACGGAGTTACTACCGACACCGAGTAATAGGAACTGCCATCCGTTTTGTCGGTCACCGTTTCTTACGAAACAGCTGCAGACACGAATAAATTAATTTACGCCGAGCTAGGTGTACCTGCTCTGCACCTCGTTAGGGATGGAAAAATACTTCAAGCCAGCAGGCACCGTACTTTAATATCAACCCTATTCAAGTAGACATTTTAAAGTCGCTGGAAAATATAGAAAAGTACATCATTCTATAAGAGCCACGCGTGAACACCACGCTAGCCAACTTTCACGCCGAAGCTCCATTGGTCGAGCATGCTTCTACATTCAAAAATAAACCCGTGGATATCACTGACCAACAACAAATGGACAAACCTTACAAATATAGAGATATCCTGTATTAATGTGCATGTAATGGATGGGTTCAATGGGAATTGGAATCTGATGGGACTGCACTATTGGGTCCTTGTCCGTGTACCGTGTTGATATATCAGTATGGACATGTCATCAGTTCCATCCCATCCCATCTCCCATCAGCGAAGCTCTTCGTTACCCTTTGCTTGCTTTGGTTCAGCCAGTCTGTACTCGTCATAAGAAACTGGTATCGATTCTCTGTAAAAAAAATTTAAAGTAACCTAATTTGACAGCTCTTTTATACTCGTTTTTGTTGTTTCAGTTTGTGAGAAGATTTTTAGAGCTGTCAAACTAGTTTAGTAGAAAAATGCAAAAAAATCGATACCACTTTATGATTTATTTATGAAAAATTTAAGAAGAAGAAGAAGGTAGAAAAAGGCACAGGATATAATATAAACTATATATAGGCTAGGGGATGGCACCTTCCAGATATCTAGTTCCGTAGGTTTTCACTTTTCTTTTACTAAGCATCTGGAGATTCCTGTAATGATTCATAAGTAAACTAATCTTTTCGTTGTACGTACTCAACTACCAACTCTACCACTCTGAAACACATCAATTTAGTGTCCAGTAGAATATACTCTGTGCCAGAGAGCGATAAATTATAAAGCCAGCAAAACACCGAATTAATCGAACCATTCGATTCGTGCCGCAAATTGATTGCGATTGCCATTACTTACGAACAGTTATGACCTCGTGTCACACCGATGCGAATAACCGCCCATCCGTTTATTTCTTAGCATGATTTTCTCGAAGAATTGAACGCGGTTTGGTGTGAGATTGTCACTAAATTAGACAAGCTAAAAAAACTCCAAGGATAACATATAACAGGCCTTTACATCTATTGAAGATGATTCAGCGTCAGGAGGCAACCTATGCCTACACTTAACGGGACACTGTAGTGCCTGAGACAATGTTTAGATGGAGTAGGCTTGTAGCACCTATACCATCCTCTCAGCCTAGTCAGGGTAGTCAGCCATATCCTCAGGAAAGACAATCAATACGTGCAAAAACTCCAAGAGCGCTTCAATAAAATCAAAATCATAACTTAATCGTCACTTCAAACTTTCTCCCTCGAGGATCCGACTCAAAAAACCAACTGTTGCTGTGACCATCTCGACGCACGACCACTGGAAATACCTAAGCACAGATCATAATAATAATATACACCTAAGTATTGTTGCAAATTCCCAAGTGTTCATTCACCCGAATGTTGGGTGTATCGCTGTTTGTAGAATCCTCCGGGAAAGAACGGCAGTGGATATCTAGCTAAGTTTATTTGTTAGTCCAAGCGACATGTTTGCGCATGTTTGCTTTGTTTTGGCACGATCGCAATAATTGGGGATTTGACAGTTGAAAGCGATAAATCTGAAATATAGGGTTTATGAATTATCTGCAACGGATTTTATACCAACGCACGAGGTGCTTATTAGTAGAGCGCCCAGTGGGGGTGTATCGTTGTCTCATATAAACCTCCCAGGTTTAAGCCTGGCAGGTTTTCTGAACTGTTTTCATACTAAAGCATAGGTATTCCGTATTCTGTGACTAAATAGTGACAATAGCGCGTTTTAGCGCGTTTCTTGCCGTCAAAAGCTTCTTGTTTTCGTATATCCGTGGCCACATCGCTTGATATTATGCTGGGCAGCGAAAGCAGTTCAGAGCTTGCGATACAGAGGCAGTTAAGCCTGAAAAACTGTGGCTGAACTCGAATAATACCTGTTCCGAGTACACATAATTATGAAAACTATAATAATATTCTTAGTAAAGGACAAAATGTTACAAACACTTGTACTAACAAAAGGTGTTTTTCACACTTTGATTGCGTTTTTGTTTCTTTATATACCAACACCGTATTTATACAAAATTAAAAAGTATTCATTTTTATTGTTTCATAACTCATTTGCTTGTATAGATAACTCGAAGTACAAGGTGTCTCGAAATTAGTATCGTTATTTAAAAATGTATTAAGTATTGATAGCTCATACAGTAATTTTATGTTTTTGTTTTATTTTATTTTAGTTAATAAATTAAGGAGGCTCACAAAAAAAATTAAATCTATTGACGCATGACGGTTTTCAAACCCACGACCTTACAGAGGCAAGATCCGCTACAACTCCCAACTCTTTGCTAAGTGGTCAGTAATTAGTGCAGACAATATAGATGCTTTCAACAGTAATTGTATTGCTATTGTTAGCAAGTTCACGTCCAAGTTGAACACTAGCTCGTAATTTAGATAGTCTTCAAACGGTGTTGGAAAACATCTCAACGAAACCAGATGATATATCTGAGGCATTCCACTTTCCGCACCAAAACGATGCTTGCTTCAATTTTCACCGATTATCTAAGTTAAGCGACGTTCTGCGCGGTCACTATTGGGTGACCGTTAGTGGCATTTACATCTGAGCGCTTCCGTGCTTCGGAGGCCACGTTAAACTGTCCCGCCTCTAGCAGTCGTTAACTAACACGAGTTTGCTTGCTTGCTACGGACCCACTAGTGGGCCAGATGGGGAAAAATTTCCCAACGAGCGCACTATGCAAATGAGTGGGCTCGATGGGATTTTTTTTTTCATTTAGCCCACTGGTAGGCCAGCCGGTGGGCTCGATGGGAATAACCCCAAAAACATCTGAACACGTTAATTGAGGAGTGTAGGTTTGATGCACAGGGGTTTTCTCTTCCCGTAACTTATGAAGTCTGAATGTCCTAGCCGGTGGACTTCTTCAGGTTATGAAATATTACTGGCAATTTAGATCAGTCATCAAATTCCTTACAAAACTTTCGGAGTGTATTTTTTATCATTTCTTTTCACATCTTTTGGAAATAACTCTCGATTTATCTCTCGTATTCACGTCAAAAAGCTAAGTGCTCTCAACTCACAGCTAAATGGATCTGGCGCGTTATTACACTGCTACCGACACGATATCGGAACTAATAATTATTATTTATTTATTTATGGAAAACCAATAGCTTAAATTTAACAAGATAAACCTTTTTATAGCAGTGGAAAGCCAATTATAGGTTTTCACGGATACGTTAGCATAGGTAATAGTAACACGTACAACTGTGAAGTGAGTACAAATTCGATTATGGATGTAGGTATGTATAAGTATTTTATAATTTTAAAGCATTAAGGAGATGATTATAATATCATTTACTAGGTACCTACAATTACTTTTTTTTAAAGAAACACTTTATTCACAAAGAAAATTACAACTAATACAGTATATTTACAATATTTACAAAATACACATGAAACAATTGAGCTATCTACAAACCGTTGCAAACGATTTATAGATCAACTGGTCCGATTCAGTACCAATCGGAAGCGTTACAATCACTTAATTATATTTAGTAGGTACACGGTACATTTCCACATAATAGTCACAGGATGACTGGTAGACAATGCTCTTAGCATTAAGTCCTCCTAGCACTACTTGTTTGTGTGAAATTTTTACATGAATAAATAATGTCGGCGTTGATTTTTTTGAGCCACTGATTTTTTTTTATCGCCTAAATGTCGGATGTCGGTCGATGTGCAAACACTCTTTGGCGCGTTTTCAGAATCATTTTTCGCTTGGCTACTGGTCTTCTTCTGGGCATTAAGTGCCCAAATTATTGCTTGAATAGTTTGAGAGTTCTTTTAATGTGATTTATAGGTTCTGTTGTTGAGTATCAGAGTTTAAAAAAAATGGATAAGGGGTCTGTTCGGCCTTCTCTCTTTCGCTTCGCTCGCATGATAATAAATAACAACTTGAGGTAAAGATAAGATAAAAATATTTTTTTTAAGAATTCCAAGATTAGAATACCGACCTTGATACAATCAATACCATAAGCATACATAAGGTAGGTAGATATTAATGAGACAAAGTTCCTAACAAACTTAAATTTTTTTCTATTTAAAAAAATACTAAATAAAATGTATACCAAATTTTTTTTTTTTATTTTACAAAAGTTATGAACTATTGATGTTGACTGTACCGTTACCTCGCAGTAGATGGTGCACTATTGAGGACTCGCATTATAGAATTAATATCCCTGAAGATAATTGTAAGCTTCATTAATCTTAGATTAAGGTGCACTTTTCAATAGAGATAAATAATCCGTGCTTCACTAATGAATACTGAGATTTCTTAGGATGATTTTAAAATAGAAATAGAACTAAAGGAAATATTGAATAGGGTTTTAAAGACTGGCTTATAAAATCTTATTTAAGCTACTTAATAATAACTTTTTTTGTTCACGTAAATTGTTCCATAGGTATGAAATTTGGAGGGTAGTATCCTTATATAGTGTAGGGGCGCACTAAAAAAGGAATTTTGAAACGTCACACTCTAAAGGGTACGGCTAGTATAATATAAACTACCCAACCCACATCTGTAAAATGTCTGCCAATTTTTATTTATTACCTTCAATACAAAGTTTCAAAGTAAAACCTTTATCTCTATCGATAGACCAATTTGTATTCCTCTGAGATAGTGTAACACCTATCGGCTTAACCTTAGGCAACCTAAAAATCCGTAAATCCTAGTCATATATCTCTTCACCTTCAACAAGGTCTCAAGCCGATGCGAAATACAGGCTGTACAATAAAAATATTATTTTATTGATTCAATAAAACGGATAAGTGTAGAAAATAAATAAGAAGAAGCTTGAAATGCGAGTGTGGGCTTGGTGTAGACCAAGCTTCTCAAAAAATCCGCTCAGTGTCTCCATACAAATCAGCGCACACGGTGTGCTGGGCGTCAGACGTTTTACACCAGATTTTCACACCAATACTCGTACTAAGCCCTCTTCTTCTGATTTAAGCATTCATTAAATCTTAAGTAGCGTTTCAGTATTCAGGCGTTAGTCATATAACTACTTAGTCTATTATAAGAAATAGAACAACTAGGCTGTGAACCTACCCCATCCTTGTTCCAGGTATTCAGCGTCCCGAAAAAAAGGTAAAAGTGAAAACCCTACGTGTAAAAAACATATATACCAACCGCAATTTTGTTTTTCTTTTCAACAAAAATCTTTAAAACTACTTGTCCTAACTTGTAACACCCTGTATAACAAGGTCGCAGAGAACTAATATATTTCACGTGTAAACTGAGAACATTGTACAAAATGAAAATATTCTCCAACGTTTTGGCCTGCAGCTGACTATAAATTAAATAGCACACTTTGAAAACCAGCTAATTGACGATAGCTGGTTCACTTGTACTGTTTCTATCAAGATATCATAGATCAAACTGGGTTGAATATTTATCTTCTTCTTCTTCTATTTGATTATTTGATGTTTTGACTCCTATCCTTCAAAACAAAATGAGTTGATTTTATCGATAAAAATACAGTCCTAATCAGAAAGACTAATGATGTAAACCAGTCATAATCAGAATGACTAATGGCGTAAACCAGCTACTCTATATTGACTGTGACACAAGAGCCCATATAAAACGCTTAGCCGGCCTGTAATGTAGTTGGGGTGCCAAAATTCTCTGAAGCTCGCTCTTGCCTATAAATATTACTGAAGACAAGGGGTAGAAATGTTTTGTCTGTAATTTGAGTTATTTCCTTTGCATACTATTTTAAATTCATTTAGTTAACTATAACTACGGAACTGGATCGAGCAGAAATAATGCCGAACCCTGGCGTAGCTTGCTTAGTCAACCTTCATCGATTATCTAATTAAAGCGACAGTTTGCGTAGTCACTTATTTGGTTGGGTGACCGCTAGTGGTTTACATCTGAGCGCTTCCGTGCTTTGAAGGGCACGTTTAGAGGCAGAATTTTGAGAATTCCATCGATGTGTCGGAGTTTTTAGGCCTTAAGGCGGCCTAAAAACTCCAACACCAGACTAGGTCACTAACTCATACAAACTTACTAAAGATTTGACACCCACTTTCTGTATATTTGGCTTTGTTGGGTATCAAAAACTACTGTAGTTCCAAAAACCAATGCCAAAACGTTATTATAATTAATATGAACTTTCCAACAGATCCCTGTAACACCCTGTATAACAAACGAGTCTAGCTCAACCTATATTGAATTTAAATCGATTGATAAAAGCAGATGAGGTAATCTGCTTGTTTGATCAGTTGTTCTCAACAAAAAGGTACCAGATCACGAATAAATGTGACAGTCGCAAACGTATCGTAACGTTAACGTATCCGAGATACACTGCGCGGTGACACTACAACGGTTGGCAGTCGAGCTGGCATTTGACGCGCAATATAACTCGAATACGCTAGCGCGGCGACTGTCAGATTTGTTCGTGATAGAGGCCCTGTTGCCTCCATGACCTTCGTAACTCTGTGACACTATGTCAATATGGGTTAGTCTTTCCTTTTTAAGGGGGTAAGAATTGACCTTTTGTTGCATTTATTTATTAATTACACCGCTGCTTAAATAGAACTTACAGTCTAAGACCAAAAATTTATTTCAAACAGTTTCATAGTAGCACATGACTTAAGCTTTACCTACACAAAGGACTTAATAGGGTCAGTACATACGGCTCTTCATTTGAAATGTCAATACATATTAACATAATTTCCCCTCAAAGGTAGTGTGGCGGGCCCCTAACCAAACGTAATTAATGAATATGGAAATATTTGTTTTACGCATTGCTTTGGACGTGTAAAAGCCGCATTTTATTTTTATAGAACTAGCTTCCGTCTGTGACTTCATCCGCGTCCAATTCGTGTTGTTAAATTTTCCGGGATAAAAAGTAGCCTATATGTTCATCCAGATAAATAGAATTGTACAGACGTAAAAAAAACATTTTTTTCATTTATTTATTATTACAAATTTAAAAGGTAAATCATGTAAACACGTGTTGTTCTTCCTCACTTTAATGAACCAAATAACCATGAAGGTGACGATAGTGATAAATGTGATGATATAAATACCATTTAAATAAAAGTACTAAAAACAACCCTAACCCCTATATATAAAGATTAAATTTGATCTTTTTACTATTTTTACCGTCCGTGAAAGAGATTTGGAAGGTAAAAAAGAAATCAGTGTATACGAGTGTTTGAAGTGAACTTTGTGCAGTTTTAGTGTACCTGCTTAAAATTCCCTGTGCATGAAAATGCATCCCCATTTAGTATTCAAACCCGGGTGATGTAAGCGAGAGCTTTTTTTCAGGGCTTTTCATCTTTTTCAGATTTTTCGCGATTCAATTTTTCGCGGAAAAGAGGATTATAAAACCCGGGCGTATTTCAGAGAACTTTTATATTGATAGTTAGCTTACGGTAACAAAGTTAAAATATAGCTGCGTGTAAAATGATTCAGGGGCTTAAAATACCGGATAAAATGACAGATAGCATTACTTCTCTTTTATAGCCAATTTACACTACACATGCATAATTTAGCGGTCACACCGCGCGGCATGCAGCAGGCCTCCACATTCAAGTTGTAGCTCTACTTCGCTCTACGACAGTGTAAATGGGCTACAAAGTAAGTTACTTATAAGTAAGAAAGTACCTTCATGTTCCATCAACCATTGGTATGCCGGAACGCAAATTCTTTTGTCGCAACTGCAGTGCAAGTACCGTTCTTATCGATCGCTTAGTTGTCGATCGCTAAAGTCGATAAACGTATCGAATCGAATCGTTCCATGGGAGTACGGATCTCTTGTCAACAAAAGATCCGTACTCCCAAAAATAAGGTCAGAAGTTATCGAAATCATTCGTTCACTGCTGCCATGATTTACTAGTTTACTGTCAATATCACTGTTAATCACTTTCGTTTGTCAGAATCAAAACATAGTAAACATACACCATTGCCAATTCGTTAAAATTTAACTAATTTGTCTACCGATCGACTAAGTAGGTAACGTCCCGCAACTGTCGATAAACCCATTTTTAACGAATTTTGACGATTCTAATGTCAAATTATGCGATCGACAAGAACGGTACTTGCACTGCTGGTTGTTAAACGGAGAAACGTTCTACCACAACCAGTTGCGGGTAAGGAATGATATTTCCGCTTTCGCAACTGGTTACGAAATTAGTTGCGGAAACGGCTGGAACGGTTCTATCAACCATTGGTATGCCGGAACGCAGATTTACGTGAGATAGAGTAGATTTTCAATTGTATCCGGAATTCAGCCATACGGTTATAAATTATCTGTGGCCATACTGAACTTATAATGAAGTTTAAAGCGATAGACGCTAATAGCTAACTCATGACAAAAACCTAGGTAACCTATAATGTTATAGCCAGAGGCGTCATGCTCGGGAACCTTCGATATCTAGAATTCTCTAGCGCGCTTTTTGATAACGTCATTTTGGAACATTTCAGAGAATACTCGGGCTGGTTGCCACTCCACTATTATTTATTCCAAAGTCGTGAATAAAGTCTCAAACCAAACAAAGAACTTAAAAGGAAACCTTCTTATCTCCTTGTTTAAAATTTCAACAGGTGTACAAGTAGACCAGGAGCTAGCCGCAAACAACATGACATCAAGTAGCAAATAGTTCAATAGTTATTAACACATATCCTGCCCTGGCACCATGCTGAGAGGTGGCCATTTCATAACCTTTGTAAAAATAACAAAATAAATATATTCTATTCTATTTTTGGTAATCATAATTATGTTTACAGGTCAAACAGATGTTAATATGACACACAATGATCATGCAACACTACTGAACATTATACAAAAATGACGACAGGAAGAAATGAAACATAATGTTGGTTGTTCTTTTCTTAGTGCGCTTTTGTAATAAGTTGTCGTACATTTTCTTCTAACTGTGCTTTATTTTGACACCCTACAGGCAATAAAAGCAATGTAACTGCTACGTATTACTATGACTGTTGTTATTATGTATAATTATGTATATCTGTATTTACCTACATGGGGACAAATAAATATTTTTCTTATCTAATGTGGTGACACAGTGATTCTGCTACGTGAGCCGCACCTGCATCGTCTTGACACATTTTGACGCCATCGATCTAAAGATTATCAAGCGCTAATACATGACGTAGACAACCAGCAATCCTCTCCCGGCCTAGAGATACAAAGCAGTCCGGAAATGTAAAAATGAAACGGTACGAGCGTAAAAATAACAAAGTCTCTTACATAATGAATGGTAGCTTTTACTTCCCCTCATTGAGACTGGGTTCTTGGAAAATAGTTTATGTATACCTAAAGCAGAACAAAAATACATTTATTCACAAAGAAAATTACAACTAATACAGTATTTACAATATTCACAATATTTACAAAATACACATGAAACAGTTGAGCTATCTACAAACCGTTGCAAACAATTTATGGATAGCTCAACTGGTCCAAATCAGTAGCAATCGGAAGCGTGCCCAAGACACTGTCTGCATTGCCGCGCTGAATAGCAATGCTGATACGCTGGCCCGGATAATCACGAGCCAGGGTCATGTGTCGCTTCGACTAGTAGTAGTGTTTTTTTAAGTTTGGTTTTAGTAGTAGAGCTTCTTATGAATGAGCTCGTCCGGGGAAGTACTACCACCGTAGCTATTTCTGCCCCCAAGCAGCGATCCTCGCGTTGATGTGTTTCGGTTTGAAGGGTATGGGTGCCTGTGCAATTACAGGCAATACAAGACCTTATACGAGCACCTTTAAGTCTCAGATTGATGAAAGCAGTAATCTTCTGTGAGCATAATAAGGCAGATGTAACCGACGCTACTCGGCCGGGATAAATAGTTGCTTCACTTTTTTATAATAATTAATTTATCAGTTTAAAAAACTGAAACAACCGACCGGCTTGCTTGACTTGGTGAATATAATAATTTAGGTATATAAACTTTATCCCAATCGGGGGAGAACGGACCGGGAGAATACGGGACCGGATGAGAACGGGCCTAACCCAATAATAATTGTCTTGAGTTTCTCGACAGAAGCGACGACAACTTCACAATTTCAACTGTTTCCATACCATACGCAGTTAACACGATAGCCAGTCACACCGCGCCGGTCGGTCAGCCAGTCGCGATTAAAATAACACCCGGAAGCCCGGTTACTATTTTTACAAGCGTACCCGCCGGCTTACACTACCAAAGCAGGCACCAGATGTAACAAATAAATATACATTTTTGTTCTGCCGAGTGCACGGTATAACGCATTGCGGTGTCCAGCGACCTCGCTTTATTCCACGAGCTGTTACTGCCTGGACTCGAGAAGGAATTCAAGAAATTCCATAAGTAGATAGAGTAGTAAATACCTAACACACCAAGTAGTATTAACCTTAAAACTATATTTTTCCTATGACTGCTGTCCGAAAATTATAATCCGTATATATACAACTTGTTTGGTACCTATAAAAACACGCCACACCACCTTTTTGCACGCCCAGGAAGACTGGTAGACAATGCTCTTAGCATTAAGTCCTCCCAGCACTACTTGTTTGTGTGAAATTTTTAAATAAAATAAATAAATAAAACATGAAAATTCTAATTTCCGAATCTGTTGTATTTATCTGAGGTTATATTTTAGCAATAAGATGTCTAAGGTATTAAACTTTTGGAAGTTACAAAAGTAAAGGAAAGGTACACACCGACTATACTGTGACGCTTCTATGTTGTCTGCGTTTCTAGACGACGGTGATCGGTTATCATCAGGTGGGCCGTATGCCTGTTTGTATCTTAGAAGAATGGACATTAGACATTCTTCCAAGGTTTGTATACTACTTAAAAATACACTCTACAAGTTGGTATGCTCGCGTCTTAGTGCAGTCATAAATACTATCATGCGCAAACTAAATTGGATAATGGCGATGGCAGGATGCTAGGCCGCATTTGGATTGTAAATAAATGTTTTACATTTTTTACTGAGGAAAATGACAGGCTTTCATAGAAATGAAATAATGTACACTACCGTTTTACATGTTGTATGCGAAAGATATAGTTGATTTGACAGGCGTCATGGCTCAGTCGGTATTAGCTCTGCCTTCCGTGCTGTGGGTCGTGGGTTCGATCCCCACCGAGAACAAACATTTGTGTGTGACAAACGTAGATGTTTGTTCTGTGTCTGGGTGTTACTATGTATTATAAGTATGTACTTACAAAAAAAATAAGTATATAAGTATTATATCAGCAATCTAGTTTCCATAGTACAAGCTCTGCTTAGTTTGGGACTAGAGGGCGTTGTGTGTAATGTCCAAGAATATTTATTTATTATTTCATACGAAGGAAAGGGGGGAAGGGGTAGACCCAAATCTCGGTTTATAAATGACGGAGTACTGAGGTAACAGAATAAAATATAAAAAAATATAAATAATATAATATCTATAAATCGTTTGCAACGGTTTGTAGATGGCTCAACTGTTCCATGTGTATTTTGTAAATATTGTAAATATTTTATATACTGTATTAGTTGTAATTTTCTTTGTGAATAAACTTTTGTTTACAAAATTATAAATGTAATGAAAAAAATCAACTCAATTGAAGACAACTTGCTTGTTATAAACTCTGGTAATAACGTAATTTATGTAGTGAAATTAAACACACAGTAACCCACTAGTATTTTTATTGAGATATTTTTAGATGCAGATGCACTCATCTCTGTGGCAGAATCCATAATTGCTGTTATTCTTGACGCAGCCACGTGAGCACTCAATGAAGTCACAAGTTTTTGCTGAAGCTAGGAACAAATTATTTTACAAAATTAAGAAAAGAAGAAAAAGCCACAATTCTGAAAACTGCCTACCTAAGATCCTCATCATCATGCTGGTCCTTGCTGCATCATCAGACTCAAACTACGGGCTCTGGTTATGTTGGGGTAGTGCAAACTTGAAATTTGTTACCTACCTTCACCTTGAACAATATTGTGCCAATTAATCCCTCTTAGTACATAATACGCACTTAATACCGACCAAACTACCGATCAAAAAGTCTGCAGTTTACGGGGAATCTTATTCAGAAATATCTTACTCCGGATTTTGTCAGAGCATGTTTCGTCCGTGAAGCACATTCGGTACCCGTTCAGACCGCAGTGGCAGATACTGCATGCAGCATTATTATTTTTCTCATAAACTCCCACTCCGCAAACACCTGATCCTATAATTATAATATTGTATAAGTTTAAACACTGAAAAACTGAGTTTAACTTGATACGCCTTCATAATCAAATGTTGTTTTTTTTTTAATATTCACGGACACTTAACACGACGCCTTCTAGTCCCAAACCAAGCAAAGCTTGTACAATGGAAACTAGATGGCTGATAGAATATATACATACATTTTTTTTAAATACACACTTGTAATACGCTAGCAGTCGCCCGCGGCGTTGCGCCGCGTTCTAGACCCTTTAGGGTGCGACTTTTCAAAATTCCTTTCTTAGTGCACCCCTACACTATATAAGGATACTACCCTCCAAATTTCATACCTCTAGGACTTATGGTTTAGGCTGTGCGTTGATTCTCTGTCAGCTTCAAAAGAGTTTTATATATATTGATATATTGATTGATGATGATGATGATGATGATATAAACACATTAAACACCCAGACACAGAACAAACATCTATGTTTACAACACACAAATGTTTGTTCTCGGTGGGGATCGAACCTACGACCCACAGCACGGAAGGCAGAGCTACTACCGACTGAGCCATGACGCCTGTCAATGATGATGATAGTACTGATGGCAGTTCATTGGGATTGGTCTATTGATCGTAAACACCACCGAAAATCAAAATACGCAATGTCGTGTACGTGGATGACGTGTTTTTTCCAGTTACTCTTAATTAACTGCCAAAGTACTGAAAAGAAATACAACCGAATTGAGAGCCTCCTCTTTTTTTTAAGTCGGTTAAAAAGGTCATTTGCTTTGTAAATTCAAAAAAACTACTTATTTTGGAAATGAGTATTCCTTCTATTCCTTAAAAGAGTTGTTCCAAATAAAATTTCACTTACGCCAACCTGAAACATAGAAATAAAATCAGCTTCAGACTATTGGTTACATTCACATGGACCGCCCGGCCACCACCGCGGCAACCGACATTTCGGAAAACAAAAAAACACATGCGCTATCAAGTTTTACAGAATACGACAGGTATCTAATTGATTCTCACTACGGATTCAGCTCTTCGAGGTTCGAGGTGTGTAGAATGACTCTGCTGGCCGGCACTACTTGGCCAACAAGTGCCACTTCAATTGAAGTGTACTCCGCACGAGTATACAGCCGTGGCGTAACACATTGCGCGTCAACAACAACTCAATGTATCTTGAAGCTCTCTTATCGGCGCAGTGTATCATGGATCCGCTAGCGTTGCGACTTGCGACGCAATCAGTTGCCACGTTTATCCGTGCTGAGCCCGATTCTGTGCATTTGTTTTGACTTTCGACTCGAATAAAGCCCACGCAAACGCATTCGCAAAGGGGAATTGCAAAATTCCCAAATCTCCCGCCAGAGGCGCTTACCCGGTTTTCATACAAAATTTGTCGCTTTGCGAATGCGTTTGCGTGTGCTATACTCGAGTCGAAAGTAAAACAAATGCACAGACACGCGGCTCCGAGGCCTCGGTACCCTACCTACCTGAATAACTTCCACTTACCCCGACACGGATGGACTATACTAAAGCACTTCCATTTTCCATGCGCCGTGCAAAAACACCCCTGACAACTATTGGATACCCCTAGGGTGAAGTACTGCCCTTCATTGCATTCCGTCCCAGGACGCAACTCTTCGTAATTTGGCGGTAGATGTTTTTTTGGTGTTTTAGGTCTTCTGATTTTCTGTGTTGTTGTTGTGGGCCTTTTTGTTATGGGCTTAATAACCTACAATAAAATGTAAACAAGTTCCTTTATTTTATAGCTACCGCCCGTGACTTCATTCGCATCCCGTTGGATCCCGTTGATTTTCCAGGATAAAATGTAGCCTATGTGTTAATCCAGGTTACGGACAATATATATATTCCACGTTTCATCCAAATCGGATCAGTAGTTTTTGCGTGAAAGAGGAACAAACATACATCCTTACAAACTTTTCGCGTTTATAATATTAACAAGCCGTCGCCCGCGGTGTTGCTCGCGTTCTAGACCCTTTAGGGTGCGACTTTTCAAAATTCCTTTCTTAGTGCACCCCTACACAATATAAGGATACTACCCTCCAAATTTCATACCTCTAGGACTTATGGTTTAGGGTGTGCGCTGATTTTCTTTCCGCCCTAAAAAAAGTTTTATATAATTATATTGATACTTAGGATAGGATAGGATTGTAAGTAATACGTCTGTAAATACAAATAGGGAGGCACATTATGGTACGTCTGTCCGAATAAGGCATGCCTTTTGTCCTAAGTTTGTTTAATAACTACCTCCTTATGCTATCAACAGGTTGTCAAAGCCAGTGAGCTGGTGCCAGTTTTATAGAGCCACTGTTGGGCCGGCCCGTATATAGTATAGATGAGGCCACTTCATGAACATTTGATGTGGTGTGCGTGCACACGTTTGAAGCTACAAAAAATAATTCAGGACGTCCGCGACTGGCGGGAAGCGTTCAATAAAGATTGTCCATTAAATAGAGCTTATTCTGATTCTGAATCTTTCAAGTCGGTCCCTCCTAGTCCATTGGCTAGTCGATGCCTTGCCCATCAATTATCAGTTGTACCTAACTTTCCTACATTTTTTGAAATAGGGTTAGGCCCATTATCAGTAGGTACTTTATCTATGTTACGTACTTCTTCTACTTCTGTTAAAAGTTCTTCATGATTCGTATTACTCGAGGGGTCTTTTTTAGTCGGTTGTGTTACCTTGTTATGTTCCGAAAACTCATCAATTTCAATGCTAGCCATGTCATTTTGATAATCAAGATACCCATCATCGAGGTCTGTCGCTCTAAAACATTTCAAACCACTTCACACTGTACCATCGATTAGAGCCTTGCGTCGACTGTATCGGATTTGGCACGAGTGAACGGTGCGTACACGGCGTCGGTATTTACATTTTTGTATACATTGTGAGGGCGGCGGTCGTTACCGGCTGATTAGATAGATAGGTGCGCAGAACTGTCAATCCACTGCACCTTTAACCTTAGAAATCAATACAAAGCAAATAATTCTGACGCTCTGTACACCGATGCAGTGGACGCGAAGCTTAAACAAATCTCAGAGAGAACGAAAGTTATGTAATTTATACAGAAAGTGTACTCGTAACAAAAAAATTACTCTATTCAAAATCCGGTCTTATACAGGGGGTGATAAAGTTTTGATATGTGACATGGTTTGGTTACCCTGTGTACCTAAGTAGTAATATTTAGAACTAGCCGTCGCCCGCGGCGTTGCTCACGTTCCAGATAGACTCTTTAGAGATTTTCAAAATTCCTTTCTTAGTGCACCCCTACACTATATAAGGATACTACCCTCCAAATTTCATACCTCTAGGATTTATAGTTTAGGCTGTGCGTTGATTCTCTGTCAGCTTCAAAAGAGTTTTATATATATTTAGAATAAGAACTAGCCGTCGCCCGCGGCGTTGCTCGCGTTCTACCCTTTAGAGTGTGACGTTTCAAAATTCCTTTCTTAGTGCACCCTTACACTATATAAGGATACTACCCTCCAAATTTCATACCTCTAGGACGTATAGTTTAGGCTGTGCGTTGATAAACTGGCTCGAAAGGAAAGTTGAATATTAGCAATAAATCTTAATCTTAAGAGTGCGATGTCGCAGGAGCTAGTCATAATTTCTGTCGACAACAGCACTGTTATCTGTGCTGATACTTACCTGCCTTGGTTGCGTAGATTTGCTAAAAAAAAACAAAATTTATTTGTGTAAATAAATAAAATAAAATTTATTATACTTAGTTTGCGTATACGACCATTAAAGGGGGTATCCCATAACTAGTATACCTAGGTTTTCTCGAAGGAAGCGATTCTCTGCGCTTACAGAAATAACAAAATGTTGTTCTTTCTTACAAAGAGAGGTACTGTTGGCCGAATAGTGATAGCGTTCGACTGCGGTCAGACCGAGAACGGGAGCAAGTTCAAATCCTAGGCGACATTAAACTTTTTGCAACTTTTTACTTTTTATTTTGAAGTGAAAACTTCTAAAACTACATAAGTACTGCATATTGGATAAGTACATAAAAATAAATACTACGCACTGGTTTTTTTAAGGTTTCACTTCTACCATGTGTGAATTTCACACATGTTTCTTTTACAAGTTTTTCCCTTTACCAGATCGTACGGATTGAAACAATACTTACATGCGAGTGTTGGTTTATCTTGTCCCTCGCATTGGTCTATCAAACGAGTATAGCAACGCCATTCTCTCGCATAAGTGCATTGGCACTTTGTACACTTGTCTGTTCTCACTTCTCCCTGCATACATGTCCCTTCGGAAATACATAATTGACAACTTTTAGCAACAGAGGCCCTAAGCTCTGAGCCCCGAGTCTGAGCCCTGATTCTATGCTTTTCTTTTGACTTTCGAATCGAGTATAGCACACGCAAACGCATTCGCAAAGCGAGAAATTTTGTTTCATACAAAATTTCTCGCTTTGCGAATGCGTTTGCGTATGCTATACTCGATTCGAAAGTTTGCAGTTCTAACTAGTTTATTTACAACACTTACCTTTATTGCTTGCACTGGCCATAAGCTTTTGAGGAGTATCTGAAATAATAAAAGTATATATACCTATAGTGTAGGGGTGCACTAAGAAAGGAATTTTGAAACGTCACACTCTAAAGGGTAGAACGCGAGCAATGCCGCGGGCGACGGCTAGTATAAACATAAATCTCTCAAGGGCAGAGGTAACCACTTGTGGTAACCACACGTTTAATCAGTCTCATAAAAAAACTATTTCTTGTTACGAACCATTTGACTAAACTTTAGTCAAATGCTCACTAAAGTCACCAAAGGAACAGAAAGCGAGCCGAAAGACAACCCTTACTCGATGGACTTACCGTCGTTCAAACATACAAAGTATTTTTGTCCAAGTTGTCACTATCAATTAAAAGGTGATAATTATGATGAGAGTATATAAGTACTTACATGCGTCATCAACAGCAAGCGTGCCCTGGCAAAACTTCATAAAACAAATTCCCTTCCTACCATCGACGCAGTAGCAGTTCCTACATGTTGAGCTGGAACTTTTCAGATTGTACCACTGCCTCGCCTTACAGCCTACGTCAGCTTCTTTTTTGTATATTGTTTTGTATTCTGGAAAGTAAACAGACCGTGAGTTACTCTCGACCACAGTTTCCAATCCGGATTCACAGAATTTGACAGATCTCGTGTCATTTTGTACTGAAAAATGACAGGACTTCTGTCAAAATCTATGGATCCGGATTGGAAGTGTGTTCGAGAGTAACCCACCTGATTACAATTAACAAAGCATTAACACGAGTTTTGACATTTTTTGAAACGACACATAGCACTTTTATTTTAATAGTTTTTCTTGTGTTATTGTGAGTATTGTTGTTTAATTTTGGTGGAATTTTAACCAATAATACTTAGGTCGTAACATAAAGTGTGAGCCATTGGAATAAATGTGTGTAAAGTGGTTTTTCTGAATGTGAAAATTCGTGTTAGGTTTTGAAGAGAAAATCCACCATTTTCTTTTCAAAACAAACGACAGCCGACTTGACAAATGACGTGACTTGACTTATTTATTACAATTTTAACACTTGACATTGGCAAAATTGTCTGTCGAAATGACGGACACAGGCCATTACTGAAGAGAAGAAGAAGAAGTAGGTTTTTGTCGGTGTTTCTATTGTCACTTACCGTGGGCCGTTTACCTGTTTATCTACTACTACTTACCTACATAAAATTGTGTTACGTTACCTAGAGTACTGGCACAGATCAATAATACTATGTACTGGTATGATTTGGAGGGGTTATGACCAATTCGTAGGCTATTGTTATGCAAATCATAATACCGCTTTCACACTATGCCATTGCCGCTGCCGGCATTCATGCCGCAACAGCAACATCGCCTTTATTCTCACCAAGGAGCTAGGGCATGAACTTGGCGATGTTGCTGTGGCAATAATTCCGAAATTAATCGCGACAATAATTCCGGCAGCGGCATGGGCATAGTGTGCACGTGCTTTAAGAAACAATGTTAAAATTGAAATCCCAGACATTTATATCCAGTAGGTATTAGCATGTATTAGGTAACTACCCTCGTCTATCACGTTCTTTGAACAAAAAACTACAGCCAATGTGAAAATAGGATTGCATTTACTTTCATTATGCACTAATGCTCTGACGAATATTTATAGGTACTGTGTTAATTTTAAAATCTCTAAATATATAAAACTCTTCTGAAGCTGACTGACAATCAACGCATAGCCTAAACTATAAGTCCTAGAAGTATGAAATTTGGAGGGTAGTATCCTTATATAGTGTAGGGGTGCACTAAGAAAGGAACGTTAAAAAGTCGTAGCCTAAAGGGTCTAAAATTAGGATC
This sequence comes from Eulithis prunata, assembly GCA_918843925.1. Classification (NCBI taxonomy): domain Eukaryota; kingdom Metazoa; phylum Arthropoda; class Insecta; order Lepidoptera; family Geometridae; genus Eulithis; species Eulithis prunata. The sequence continues at coordinate 5,810,184 of OU974025.1, read as the reverse complement.
AAAGATTTTAACCAAATAATGCGTATGCTGCTACCACGCGAGCAACACGCGGACGACAGCTAGTATGCGATAAACCTATGTAGATTGGTTTTTTAAGTGCTTAGAGGTATATGGCATCAGAGGCTTACGCGAGCTGTCACAAGGCATGGCTGAGCAGTACTGCACCCCCTGCTGGTTGCACCCGCACGTGTTGCACAAGTTATCCCGGGACCCTAAATCTTCCCCAGGAACACATGGCTTATTAACACCCGCTTCCAGAGCCGCCGTGTACATATCCGTCGGTATTTTAGCTGAAATACAAATTCTTTATCTAAATGTTGTCATGACAATTTTTGGTTAGTACCACTGTTTTCTGCGTTGGTTTACACTGTGTTACAGAAAAACAGAGAGTAGTAGTAGTAGTAGTAGTAGTAGGTCCAATCCAGTCCAGGCAAAATGCTTTCATTATTAGGGCTAGCAACTTGCTCAACACTTTGATCAAGGCAGATGTAGATGTAGACTTATTTAATACCTCATTAGCTGCACTTAAGCGTTTACTCAGTGGCAAATTATTTAATAATGTTTAGTTTTTTCTTGTTTTTTTTATTTAGTATGCTTTTTTTTAATTTAAATTTCTCTTCAAAATTCTAATTTGTAATTTCTTGTAGTCTATTCATCTGTGGAAACTTTTAATTGGCCTTCAGTGTACTGTATTATGTCTATCTTCCTACTGTATAAATACCTAGCTGTTAGTTTTCCAAAAAATATTAAAATAAAATAAAATAAAATACAGTCAGTATAACATTATGCAATAATGCATTATTACGTATGCAGTAAAAAGTATTTTTTTTATTAAACAATCTTAAAAAATCGTATTACGTAGGTACAAAACATGCCGATAACTCGATGCCATTTGGGTAGGTAGCTAATAGTGAACACCGAAATGCACGTGCCCAAGATAAAACAAATCTTAAAATTGGTGTACACTGCGTTGATGATCTAATGAAGAAGATACGTATATTTGCATAAGTGTAACAATTCCCTATACCTAAGACCATAATTATTATACGATAAATAAGAAGTTTTAAGAATAAGAAAATAAGTTTTAAGTTAATAAGAAGTGCATTATTACAGGCAGAAGTTACCACTTAACATCAGGTGAGCTATCAGCTTGTTCCATTACTTAACTATATAAAAAAAAAAGTTTTTGAGATATACTACCTAAGCATAAGCAAGCAACCCAAAAGTAAGAACTTAAAAGTAGGTAGTACCTATACTAAATTGTACTTACGTGTTCTGCATATCCTGACTGTGCAAAGTACTTTGCCACCACTACACCAGCATCGGTTGCAATCGAAACTTTTGATTTTTGCTCCTTCGATACAAGTGCCTCCTGTTAAATAAGTAAAAAGAAAATTGGTATTACAAAAGTTAAGAGGAAAAGGGATTGTATGATTCGTTTTTTTTTAAATTAAATTTCATACTAGGCCTTCGAGATACTTACGGTCAGTTTCGCGGTATGTGTTAACCTCATGCCCTGAAATTTTTATAATTATGAGTAAACCATACTTCCTAGTTCAGTATCAGAGGGCCTAGTACGAGTTTTGGTGTGTAAATCTGGTGTGAAACGTCTGACGCCCAGCACACCAGTGGGCGCTGATTTGTATGGAGACACTGAGCGGATTTTTTGAGAAGCTTGGTCTACACCAAGCTCGTACTCGCATGTCAAGCTTCTCAAAGAATCCGCTCAGTGTCTCCATACAAATTGTGACTTCTTTGATGTAACTGTGCATGTTTCTTTATATTATGACTCAAAATAAACATATTCTATTCTATTCTATTCTATTCTAAATCAGCGCCCACTTGTGTGCTGGGCGTCAGACATTTCACACCCACACTATACACTGAAAACTCGTACTAGGGCCTCAGGAGAAGATTACTTTTTCAACATCGACTGTCTCAACCTACTAAAAGAGTATTACAGTATAATATCTACTTAGAAAGCACCAGATCCCGTAGTCTGAGTTTTTTTCTGTTGATCAAAACACATATTGAGAAGCGACTTGCGAGATATTTTGTATGAAAATCCGATAAGTGCCTCTAACGGGAGATTTGCGAACTATTTTTCTACATGCAAAAACTGCGATATTCTCGATTCTCGCTTGTCGCTAATAAACATAACAAAACTCAGACTACGGGCTCTGAGGGTCTAGTACGAGGTTTGGTGTATAAATCTCGTGTAAAACGTCTGACGCCCAGCACACCAGTGGGCGCTGATTTGTATTGAGACACTGAGCGGATTTTTTGCGAAGCTTGGTCTACACCCGTACTCGCATGTCGAGCTTCTCTAAGAATCCGCTCAGTGTCTCCATACAAATCAGCGCCCACTGGTATGCTGGGCGTCAGACGTTTCACACCCTCACTATACACTGAAAACTTGTACCTACTAGGCCCTCGTCTACTAGAGGTTAAATTAAAAGTTACCAGTTGAATTCTTAGATTTGCATTTTATAGCTGTACAAAAGTACAACTGCCCTCCGAGGCACACGCAGTGATTACATTCATCTACTTGTATATCAGTACCCAGGTCGGAGCAGTGCCATGCTGTAAAAAAAAACAACGTGCATATTATAATAAGCCCTAGTAGCAATTTGTGTTGGCCAACGGTTGGGATCACGTTGGAATTGGTAGTGACATTGCCTACAGCCAACGAACAGCCTACTTAAAATTTTATTACGATTATTTTTATACAATATCCCAACATAAAAACAACAATTAATTAGTTGAGCCAATAATAAATAATAACAATAATAATAAATATTCACGGACACTTAACACAACGCCTTCTAGTCCCAAACTAAGCAAAGCTTGTACGATGGAAACTAGATGGCTGATAGAATACATACATACATTAATGATCCACTATTATCTCTTTGCTGTATGTACTCAACGATTATGTTTCTTTTTTTGGCACAAAATAAACGTTTTCTATTGTATTCTATTCTATAATTATTATTTATCGTTTGACAGCGCAGGAGTCGCCACCACAAACGTACTCTCTGAAAACTAAACTGCTAAAGTTGTCCTTATACATTTTTTATACACCTATAAATAGTGTATTTAAGACTGTTACTTTCGTTAGCGGTCATCTGATTCCGCACTCTGTCCAGATCTGAAAAAAAAATTTAGTTATTATTATTATATGTTTTATAGTGTACTGAGATCGCGTAAAAGAGATTTTTTAATTCTTCTGGATCTCGTGGACCAGGATAAACGGAACGTCGTCAGAACGTCAACATTCGGTGTTCGGTGGTCAACATGCACCAAAAAGTCTGCTTTTAAAAAAAGCATTTCAACGTGCTCCCTAAACAAAAGCGTAACGTAAAACGCGTTTACTTTCACGCATTTTCTACATTATTTTAAGACTAGATGGCGCAGTATGAAATCTTTATGAATATTTATTTATTTACTTCTCATAGTGATATTAAAGTGCAAAGCTACACACGGCACGTCGATGGTTTTTTTCTGTGACTTATTGAGGATACTTAATTCTATTCTGTGTTATAGATCGTCTGCTTGTTCGATCCCATGTTCTCCAAAAACGCCCTATTTTGTTTGCTATGGCTTTAAAGTTCAATATCCTAGTGATGAACTTACCGAGATTTCTTTTGAGCGAGCGTAGATATTGTCGTTGGTATCTTGTGGGTTCAGGAATGCCTATAATGAAACGATAATATTAATGCACTTTTTCAATCTTCAGATTAATAATTATTAATAATTAGCGACGCGTGACCCGAGGGCTGGTGATTATTTAGGCCAGCGTATCAGCATTGCTATTCAGCGCAGCAATGCAGCCAGTGTCTTGGGCACGCTTCCGATTGGTACTGATTTGGACCAGTTGAGCTATCTATAAATTGTTTGCAACGGTTTGTAGATGGCTCAACTGTTTCATGTGTATTTTGTAAATATTGTGAATATTGTTAATACTGTATTAGTTGTAATTTTCTTTGTGAATAATTTTTTTAGTGATTTATAATTTAAAAAAAAATATATTTATAAGTTTAAAAAACTGGAAAGACCGACTTCAATTTGATACGCCTTCATCATCAAATGATGATGATGATAATGATATCAGTTCATTGGGACTGTTCTATTGATCGTAAACACCACAGAAAAGCAAAATACGCAATGTCGTGTACGTGGATGACGTGTTTTTTCCAGTTACACGTATCTAACTGCCAAACAACTGAAAAAAATACACCCGAATTGAGAACCTCCTCCTTTTTTGAAGTTGGTTCAAAAATCGTATCAATACTTAAGAATATTTGAGATTTGAAATGATGCTTAAGCTTACGTTGCCACGTAGAGTTTTCGTACTGTCCTTCTTGCGATGTATTACCATTTTGAGTTCTCAAAATGTTTGTCCTATTTCCATTGTCATTGCTTCTGTATACAGAGTTTGGAATTCGGCCATCCAAGGTGCCTGTGAGATACGAATTAATATTGAATATACCTGAGTTTTAGACTACTTATCCCGCCATTTGATTGCATTCTTACGAATATTATGTCAGACAGAGTTTGCTTGCAACTTAACAAATAATTTTCAATGAGTGAATGCACTTATACTTAGATATACCCCTCTGAACACTATTAAACGTTTTAATGTACTTATATACCAGGATAGTTTACGCGGTTTCTATCGCTCGTTATTCTATTTTAAGGAAAGAAGATTTAAAAAGTTTTAAATACAATAATTTTACCATCGTCATTTGAGTACCAGTAATCAGCCAAACCATCATAGGAAGCATACACTGCGCCTGAGCACCAAATCTAGACGAAAATAATTAAGTAAGTATACTTTTTAATTGCTTGAAAAATTATTCTCATTGTTATTTCGGGTTCATTCGTGAAAACAAAATGATGAGGGTTCCTTTTTATTTTGAAACTTGCTTCCGTTTTTATGTATGGACTTCAAACCCCTAAACACGCTAAAACTCCAGTGAACGAACATACTATATTTTCCTACATTAAAATATTCATATTAATAGACAAAAATATATACTCATATCACTGGAACATAATATAAATCTTACCAATAACACCCCAACAGGCACAACTTTCCACATTTTGCTCAGCACTAAAGTCTACAAGAAACAGAATTTTCTATTATTCAATTATTACTACGAAATTGCGAGCCTAATTTTCTCAAAATTACTTACCTAGGTACCTAGTTTGAAATTAATTAAAATTCACAGTGTTTTCAATTTAGGGAAGATAAAAACCGTGTTGCTTTTGATTTCATTGGTTAAGTATTAGACCCCTCGCAGACTGCAGAATTTCTGATTAGTGTATTCGCGTTGAGCCTCGACTAGTGCTAACTAGACCGATACAGCCCCCCAAGTACCGTTCTTGTCGATCGCATAATGTGACATTTAGAATCGTCAAAATTCGTTTTATCGACAGTTGCGGGTAGGTTACCAACTTAGTGGATCGGTAGACAAATTCGTAAAATTTTTACGAATAGGCAATGGTGTATGTTGACTATGTTTTGATTCTGACAAACGAAAGTGAACCTTATTTTGACGATGGTAAGGCATCGTTAAAATTTGTCGACAAGAGATCCGTACTACCATGGAACGATACGATTCGATACGTTTATCGACTTTAGCGATCGACATCTAAGCGATCGATAAGAACGGTACTTACACTGCTGGATCGTTGTAAAATGCGCACTCGCATAAGTACATCTTCATACTACGACAGCAGATCGCCCAAATGTTATGGGATCCATTTTATATTTTATAATTGAATTAGTTTGTCTATTTTAATGCAGCTATAATATAACCCGCGGCTTATAGTTAGCTCCGCACGTATTGACCTTGTCTTTCCTGGGATATGGCTGACTAGGCTGAGAGGATGGTATAGGTGCTGAGCAAGCCTACTCCATCTAAACATTGCCCCAGGCACTACAGTGTCCCGTTAAGTGTAGGCATAGGTTGCCTCCTGACACTGTATAAATCATTTTCAATAGATGTAAAGGCCTATTATAATATCACTACTTCATTAATTAATATGTTTGAGAAGGATACCTGACTTTTATTGGAAAACTAAAACGAAGTTCCTAACTTGCATAGTTTTTGACAAAATTAAAAACAAATATATGCAGATTATGCAGGTTTGGTTCGGAATCCTCCCTGAGTGAGTCCATTGTGTCTAGTATCAGTTCTTTGATGCTTCTAAACGACTGTGAAGGCTGATTTGCTACCAAGATGGCGCGGAGTATTTTAAAGTTTACTATCGTAGAAGATACAAAGTCAGGGTGACTACATAGCTTACAAAAAAATCCTGACTTCGGACGCCTTCCTTCTGAGAGGTCCGGACACATCCTGTACCAATTTATGGGCCTCAAGCAGGAACAATACGCCATTAATTACGCTTACGACTGTCATATTTATTCGTGATTAAGACCTACCTATATAGGGAGTAGGTGTTTAGCAATAGTTCAACCACTGTTATTTATCAAGTATGGCCATTTATTTAACAAAACCTATTTGAAAGGGATTCGAAATAAAAGTATTACAAAGTAATCCAGTATTTTTATTTTCTTAACCTTTTAACATAATTTATGCCAGGCTTATCAATCCAGCAGCTGATGATTACTGGACACAAATGCACTGGTTCCGATGACAAACACCGAAGTGAGCGTTCGTGCTTGCACATTGTTCTAGACAAGCAATAGGATCACATTGGCTGGCTGAAAAAATGATATTAAAATAGGTTATGGGCCCACACGATAAAATAGACAGTGAATTGTGTCTATCGCACACTATTTGTGTAGATTTGCAATAAAAATAAATAATCTAAATATATAAAACTCTTTTGAAGCTGACTGAGAATCAACGCACAGCCTAAACTATAAGTCCTAGAGGTATGAAATTTGGAGGGTAGTATCCTTATATAGTGTAGAAATGCACTAAGAAAGGAATTTTGAAAAGTCGCACTTAAGGGTCAAAAATTAGGATTAAAGATTTTAACCAAATATTTTTTTTGTTTTTTTTTATGAGCTATAGCTAAGCATTTGGCTGCCAGCACACCTGGTAAATAATGCTTATGCTGCTACCGCGCGAGCAAAGCCGCGGGCGCCAGCTAGTAGTATAATAGAAGTCGTTGTAAAATCAAAAGAGATGCTTCTGTAGTTCATCGGGCTTTTTAGGCCTGAGAGAAGACAAATCCAGCCTTGTCCAAATTCTTATACCTCATTAAAAAGGATTATACGAAGAAATGGTAGGAACCAGACTGTAAGTTTCTTGCCCGTTTTTGTAAGCCCTGGAACTTTCACTTAGAATTACCTAGTCTACAATACGATTCTAAATGATCCTTTTGATTTTAATGAATAAATGATTTTCTGGTTGTTAGTCTTCAGAGCCCCGAGTCTGTGCATTTGTTTTGACTTTCGACTCGAGTATAGCACACACAAACGCATTCGCAAAGCAAGAAATTTTGTATGAAAACCGGATAAGCGCCTCTCGCTTTGCGAATGCGTTTGCGTGTGCGTATTCTGGGCTAATCTGTTCTATTTCTTTATTTTATTTTCTAATTAATTTTGTATTGTTTTTTTACTGTGTAATTATTTTACTATGTTGTACCTGTGTTGTGTTGTGCGCCAAATAGTTATTTCTCTATCTCTATCTATATATACTCGGGTCGAAAGTGAAAACAAATGCACAGACTCGGGGCTTTGTAGACAAATTGCTGTCGAAAAACTTACGCTTTAGTTTATTAGAGCACGCTTCGTCAGTGCCACAGTAGCTGGTCCTGTCTGCTCCGCAGTAACAGACGCTACACGGGGTTTTGGGGTTCTTTTTCAACTTTCCTGGGTTGCACTGGGCAGGCGCTGTAAAGTAATTCATTTTTACGCAAAAAGTTTTGTATTAGTAACATGCTTGTTCGCTTGTCCAGATAATACAGGGTTAGATAGCAACGAAAATTTAATTAATGATCCGCGTTATCGTGAAAAAAGCATAATTTTTCAACGTTAGAGCGGATGATTCCTTAGGAAAAGTTGTTCGTATCCCTTAGTATCAGTAGTCCGATGATTTAGTCCGATGAGACTTTTTAGTCTCATCAGAAGTCTCATGAGTCCAATGATGCTGAAAAATACAGATCATCGGACTACTGAGCCTTTTAGTCCGGATATTTACACATTTCTTTATGAAATAATGTGAATAATGAAGCGCCAATCTCATATGATGGTTTATTATTATTGTTTATTGTTAACTATCTTGCTATTGGCAAAAGACTGAAATAAGTTAAGTGCATTGCCTTACAGGGCACGTCCTCATTGGACTTGCTCTGTGAGGTAATGCATTGTTATAGGCAGAAGTTACTACTTAACATCAGGTGAGCTATCAGATTGTTCCATTACTTTTACCATTAAAAAAAAAAAGCGTTATTTAAATTTAAAAGCGTTTTATTATTCCGGTTTAGGAGTTGGTGACCTTTTCTAATTTTTTTTACTACTGTGAACTAGATAATAAAGCTCCATATTGCATGAGGAATAAAGTACAAAATTTAATGTTCTCTGCTAGCGAATTTGTTATCATATTTTACATTCTTAAAAATATTATAATTGATTTGACTTACGGTGACCTGAAAAAAATGCATGAATGAGAAATTAACGATAATGCTTATTTCACGCTTTTTTATAAGAAACTAATAAAAGCACCATTATTTACTCTCGTTGAATTTTAAGTGACTGCAATTATCTTAAAATGTTATTCACCTTAAGTACGTGGTATATGGTTGGCGTTACAGTGTACTTTGCGATCTGGCTACGAGTACCACGATACAGCTGGGTAAAGCAGCGTTTCGGCGATCGTAACGCACAACGCTGCGGTGTGCAGCACAACCGTATACCGCGTTTGCTCCTCGCCGCTGACGCAGACTGCGACGTAACAAAATACCACACTAGACTTTTCCATACTATGTCCGGCGCTGCATGCTGCATACCACTGCGTTGTGCGTAACAATCGCGAGACCAAAGCTTAGGGAAGCCCCTAAATTCAAACTTATGGTCTGCAGGAACAATAAAACTCACCCCTACAGCCTTCTTTGATACTCCAACATTTCCATTCACGGTTCGGTGTGCAGAAGCATCCGTGGCAGGTGGTTCCTGACCCTTGCGTGAAGAACTGTCCAGTGGTGCAAAGGGGACCCGTGTCGATGTTCGTATCTATATCGCCTCCATACCGTCCTAGCCCATCAGGACTTTGAGGTTGGTCACTTGGAGGTAGAGCTACGGTGGCTTTGTTTTGTCTACCACCGCCTTTGTTTAATCCCTGATGATTATCACCACCTTCATTGTTATTGTTCCAATGTGAATTCCACCAGTCCTTTATCGGACGTATGAAGTTTCCTAAGTTTATACCAGTTCCACCTCCACTACTTCCTTGTCCTCCACCTCCACCTCCTCCCTCTCCTTTTCCTCCGCCATCAGAACCATCACTAACTCTACCCTCACCATTATTATCATAACCATTGCCTTCATCATGTTCTCCATTCCCCTTTCCTCCATTTCCTTTAATTTCATCATCTTCGATTTCCGGTCCGAATCCTATCCATTCATCCTCGTAGCTATCTTCCTTCTTTTTCTTCCATATTCGGGGCTTCATGTCACTACATTGTTTATCTATCTTTGTTTTACATGACCACGTTTTATTGGCGTCGCAGTAGCATTTTGAGCATTTGTCTTGCTTGTAATCCATCATTTTACACTTATCTAGAGAAAGAAGAATGAGATTATCCTAATTGGATGAAATTTATGTAATCTACCCACAAAAAAATCACTGCCTCGAGCTGGCTTTCATAATATTTGAAATAGATCGCTGGTGGTATTATATATTTATTAATAGCACCTCAGTGCCAGTTGACTAGTAACGAGGTTGAGAATTATGACAAATGTTGGAAAATCTGCTTCATATGGTACGTTTTGTTTTTTAATGTCAATCTGTTTCTAACCTGGTAAAGAACCTGGGAGTGACAACATCACCGCAGTATCTGAAAGTTTTAAAGGTTAAATAAATTTTAAACACCATTGTACGTAAGAAAAACCTGGTTATTTGGACCTGGACCGAGAGACAGGTTGTTAGCTATGAATAGTGGAGATTGGTGCAGCAGTGCATGGTAATATTTATCAGTTATGAAATACAGGATTAATTTTGTCTGGAGAGATTTTACAGGTACCTACTATGAATTTTAGCACTTGTTAAGACTACTTACAATTGGGCCCAGCCTTTTTTCCAGATGTACAAAGGTTTATGTAACAAAAAGAAATTTTCCCGTTCACGCAGTAGCACTCTTTGCATTTTTCATTGCCAGTCATGCTATACCAAGTGTTAGGGCTGCACCCTATGTCCTGGATGTTTGGATCTAATTCTGAAAGAAATGAACGTCCAAATACTTTCCAGCACCCCTAACCAAATTGAATAAAAAATGCTACTGAATAATAAAGCGTAGATACGGATTTGTCTCCTGACTTTTAGTTCAGAATGTTATTTTCATTCATTTTGATTAAGTAGTTCTTTATCATTTAACACATTTTAGGCCAGACATACACAGGCAACTACAATGGAACTGCTTACACGGATCCTAAGCAGTAAACTTCTGCTGCTTCAGACCGCCCTCGTATGGATATAAACTTGACTAGGGTCTATGGGATCTTTGGCAACATCTATTTTAGCATGCATTTGGTAAATAGGGTAATGGGGGACGTCTTCGTGCTTACTTTTGTCAAGCCAGGATTACGCTTAAGCATGGTCATCGTCATGATAAAAATCTAGCATACCTACCTGGGCCACAGGACTTCGCAGTGCATACAATGAATCCTCGCGTGTTACATACGCAGAAGTTGCAATTATCTGGTGACGGTATTTTGTCTCCCGGGTTACATTCTCTTTTAGAAATCTGATGGTTGTCTAAAATAAATTGAAATATTAACATAATTAATAGTATAGGCATCTTTGTGGAAAGGTTTGCCCGACCTACATGCCTATTTCTAAGCAGTATATCAGCAATCTAATTCTCATAGTACAAGCTCTGCTTAGTTTGGGAATAGAGGGTGTTGTGTATAATGTCAAAAGTTATTTATATTAGAATTAGATGAAATACTTACCTGCATCTGTCACACACTTCTTCCTCGTGCACAGAATCTCGCCTCCCCCACAGTAGCATCGGTTACAGCTATCGAAACTTCTGATAAATTCACCTTCGGTGCAATTTGCTTCTGAAAACCCAACATTTATTCAAATACTATTTTCCGCCCGCGACTTCGTCCGCGTCCCGTTTGATCCTGTTGATTTTACGGGATAAAAAATAGACATAGACATAGACATAGACAGGCATTTATTTGCTTATAAAGTAAAGTAACACACATAATACACCTACAGAACTAAACTAACAACACTACAAAGAAATAAAATTACACAGAAAGAAAATTGAGATGAGTGTATTGAGTAGGTAGCTAGTTAAGCTGGCAAGTGTTGTTAATATGTGTTAATCCAGGTTATACGAACTGTATATATTCCAAGTTCCATCCAAATTGGACAAGCAGTTGCAGCTTAATTGAAATACAAACAAACATCCAAATACCCCAACATCTAAACTTTGACATTTACAATATTAGTGGAATGGGATTCATAATATTTTTCATAGAGGTATTCCATTTTACATGGAATGACGATACAACTCGCATTCACACTGCTGGTTCCATGGAATAAGATGTTTATAATTATGTATATTTTAACCCTCGAAGTTTCCGAGAGTGGTCTTACACACTGTTATTATTTTCGACCAGCATTTTCGTCACATACAAATAGGTACATATACAATAGATTTTAGTTACAAACCTTCATAAAATGCTGCTAGCTTCTGTATCCGCGGGGCATCTGAAAATTGGAATACAAAGATGTACAAAGATTTATGTGACAAAAATACTTTTTCACTCTTTGCATTTTTTCGATCAGCATTTTCGTTACCTACATATAAATAGGTACAAATACAATAGATTTTAGTTACAAACTTTTATAAAATGCTTTTTCTTTCTTATTAATCTTCATTTTCCGCGGGGCATCTGAAAATTGGAATACAAAGATGTAGGTACAAAGGTTCGTGTGACAAAAAGACATTTTCCCGTTAATGTAGTAGCACTCTTTGCATTTTTCATCTTCAGTCATGCTATACCAAGGGTTTAGGGCTGCACACCATGACATGTCCTTAATGTTTGGATCTAATTCTGAAAGAAATGCACTTTCCAGCACCCCTAACCAAATGGAATATAAAAATGCTACTGAATAATAAACTGTATGGGATTTATCTCCTGACATTTAGTTCACAATTTTATATTCATTCATTTTGATTCGTTCTCTTCGGACAACTACAATGGGATTGCTCAAACGGATCTCAAGCAGTCAACTTCAGCTGCTTCAGACTGCCCTCGTATGGATATTGACTTGGCACAGGTCTTCGCAGTGCATACAATAAATCCTCGCGTGTTACATGCGCAGAAGTTGCAATCATCTGGTGACGGTATTTGGTCTCCCGGGTTACATTCTCTTTTAGAAACCTGATGGTTGTCTAAAATAAATTGAAATATTAACATAATTAATAGTATAGGCATCTTTGTGGAAAGGTTTGCCCGACCTACATGCCTATTTCTAAGCAGTATATCAACAATCTAATTCTCATAGTACAAGCTCTGCTTAGTTTGGGAATAGAGGGCGTTGTGTATAATGTCCAAGGGTATTTATATTTTTTTTATATTAGAATTGGATGACATACATCTAAACTTTGATATTTAATAATATTAGTGGAATGGGATTCTGAATTTTTTTTCGTAGAGGTATTTCCAATGAATAACGATACAACTCGCATTCACACTGCTGGTTCTATGGAATAAGATGTTTATAATGATGTATATTTTAACCCCCCGAAGTTCCGAGAGTTGTCTTACACCCTGTAGTGTATATTATTATTTTCGACCAGCATTTTCGTTACATATAAATAGGTACTTATGTACATGTTTTAGTTACATACTTTTATGAAATGCTGCTAGCTTCTGTAATCTTCTATTCGGCGGGGCATCTGAAAATTCAACAAGAACGCCGATTATGCCTCACATAGTTGTTGCCGATGCCTCGTCTTCCGGCCCGTGATTACCTTCGTGACATTTCCAGGCTGTGCAAACGTACACCTGGCCTCCCATACAGACGCAATCGTTACAGCTCACCATTTTAGTTGGACCTTCGGCACATTCTTGTACTGAAATAACGATAAATGTTTTTATTCACAAAGAAAATTATAACTAATATAGTATTTACAATATTCACAATATTTACAAAATACACATGAAACAGTTGAGCTATCTACAAACCATTGCAAACGATTTATAGATAGCTCAACTGGTCCAAATCAGTAGCATTCGGAAGCGTGCCCAAGACACTGGCTGCATTGCCGCGCTGAATAGCAATGCTGATACGCTGGCCTAGATAAATTGAGTTACGTACTAAACAATACCTAGGTACCTACTGCAAAAAACGTACTTATCGGATATGGACAAAAACATTTAGATTTTTTAAGGCTTTACTTACGTCATTTTAAAAAGCATAAAAATAATGGCATACCTTATAATAATTATTATCTTGGTATCTCGGCCGAAAATTCGTTTCACCAGAGGGTCAAACGAGATTACGTCATTATGACTTCATCACTATTAGATTGATAATCTCTACCAAACTGAGCATAAGGCCCGTAAAGTCAAGAAGGCAATGATAATTAAATTTTATCTATAAAAAGAATAAGATGTATAGAATTTCTATAGTAAATACTATAAAAATAGAAACTAGGAAGTGGTACCTTCCTCATTCTGCACATATGTTTGTAACTTTTCCAATTCTAAAAAAACAAATAAAAAATAATTAGAACATATTGTTTTTTTTTTCATTTTTCAGGTTTATTCGATTAGTAATGATCGTCTCTTATTGATCAATGTTTACGACCCGACCACACCCTGTAGAAATAAGTTATTATTACTTATTACTTATCTAAGGGACTAGAAGGCGTTGTGTTAAGTGTCTGTGAATATTTATATATTTTATATTATATATTAATATTTTATATATATTTATATATTATTTATATATTATCTATCTATCATCAATATATATAAAACTCTTTTGAAGCTGACTTAGAATCAACGCACAGCCTGAACTATAGTTCCTAGAGGTATGAAATTTGGAGGTTAGTATCCTTATATAGTGTAGGGGTACACTAAGAAAGGAATTTTGAACACCGCACACTCTAAAGGGTAGAACGCGAGCAACGCCGCGGGCGACGGCTAGTACTATTATAAAAGTGTAAAAAGCCAAAAATTCAAATTAAAGATATGGATAAACTAAATATACAGATCTACTAAATAAACGATTCTTATTCCGAAAATCGAGTTTGTCTGTTTGTTTGTTCTCGGATCACGCCTAAACTACTGGACCAATTTCAATGAAACTTATACCATTCAGAAGCCCCTTTTCCGGATTGAAACATAGGCTATATTTTATTGAAATCAATGACGTGGATTCTTAGGTACAGCTTGAATCTAAACTAAGAGCAGCCATTTGCTACGAGGTTCATCGTATGCTGGTTGACAGATATTTTGGTGGAAAGTTTCGCACGCGTACGAAGTCGCGGGTGTCAGCTAGTTACTTATATTACTATTACCTACTATTAATTCCTATGGAGTTGTCGCCACAGTGATATTACTACTTGTATCAATATTCTGCGATATAACTTACGTTGGTCTCTCACAGCCCCTCCGTTGAGTTTCATAATAGGTCTGCTCCATCCAGAACCAATAACTGGCACTGTAACAAAAAAATCTTAATAAATATCTTCTTACATAGCCTTTTAGCATAAAAGTTGTGAGATCTATTTAGTTATTATTTTTATCCTGAAAGTGTTTAAAAACATTAGCAGATTCAGGGGAATCTAGGGGACGTAAACCCTCCCAAAAGTCAAAATAAGAGTGGATCAGTATTTGTCATGGAAAATCAATTTATAAATTTCAAAATTCTTTCAGGGCGTCTAGTCGAAGCGACGCGTGACCCGAGGGCTGGTGATTATTTAGGCCAGCGTATCAGCATTGCTATTCAGCGCGGCAATGCAGCCCGTGTCTTGGGCACGCTTCCGATTGGTACTGATTTGGACCAGTTGAGCTATCTATAAATCGTTTGCAACGGTTTGTAGATAGCTCAACTGTTCCATGTGTATTTTGTAAATATTGTAAATACTGTATTAGTTGTAATTTTCTTTGTGAATAAATAAACTATTTATAAATAAATTTTCAAAATTATTTTAGTTCGTCTAGTCCGTCTAATTGAAGCGACACGTGACCCGTGAGCTGGTGATTATCTAGGCCATCGCATCAGCATACTATTCAGCGCGGCAATGCAGCCAGTGTCTTGGGCACGCTTCCGATTGCTACTTATTTGGACCAGTTGAGCTATCTTTAAATCGTTTGCAACGGTTTGTAGATAGCTCAATTGTTTCATGTGTATTTTGGAAATATTGTCTGTACAGGATTACATTCTTGCGAGGAGGTGCCACCATTAATAATCATCATCATATCAGCTTGAAGAACTACTCTCGTAGATCTTGTAACCAACGTCTATCTTTTATCCCAAGTATGATAAATGTATTTGCATTCAAAATGGACATAGATAGAAATAGAGATAGAGATAGGCAGGAAATAGGCAGGTAAGTAAGTACCTTCTTTTTTTTTTTTGTTAACGGGGGGAAATCTGCTTTCAGACACCTTTGCCGCATTTCAGGGATGCAGCAAGGTAGTGTGGGGATGGTGACACTCACCGACCCACTAAAACCACCCCGGTGGCCGGCCTCGATGCTTGACAAGGGACTCTGGGACCTCGAAACGACCACGCCAGAGCAGGTAAGTAAGTACCTAGGATGTACGTATACAAGTACTACCTACCTAGAAATTCAGACAGTAGCTACTCAGTAACATACATACGTAGTCCACTGTACAAAACCTACTGTTTTAAAAGAAATTAGAAAATAAAATAAAATGACATACTACGGATACGCAAGAATCTCAGTAGGTCATCGTCCCTTCGAAGTTCCTCAAGGTCAGCAGCAGTGCTGGAGTGATTCCATAGCCTGGGGTTTTCATTTCTGATGTAAATAGTTTTGTTTTCCACATCGTTTCGGATCACAGGAATCTGGAGTGGCTCCAAAAAGGCGACCCCTGAAAGAACGCTGTTTTTAAAGTTTTTTTTTCGTGCCCGCTTTTTATTGTATACGCTAGGTATATTTTATAATACACAGTTTCAAAAATTGCGGCGAATAGTTTCACGGAAAAAAAACTGACTACCGATCTACTGCTTAAAAATAGCTACTTCGTTAAAAAGACAAACAGTACCCATTTGTTCTTTTCACTTACCGTTTCGTCTTGCAAACAAATATTCAAAGTAAGGTTCGTGGTTCGTGGCTATAACTATGTAGGATATCTGAAACTATCCAAAAAAAACTTAACGATTTGAGCCGTCTCGGGAACTGAACCTACTATCAACAGCGCATATTAGGTATGACTCAAACAAGTAAATTTCACGAAATGTTAAAAAGTCCCGCTCCTGAAATACTACTACATATTCTATGCTCTTCATCATTGCTATATGATTCAGGGTCATTGGTAGGTAGACCCTAAAGTTCAGACTTGTTAAATCTAAATGTCATGAACCAAATATTTTTATCTACAACAATAATTATGCCTGGAATTCCTCAAAACTGGGGTTCAAACTTGATGTTTGGGAAGGCAGCATCGTTTTACCAAACATACATACTAAGAACATTTCAGAGCAAAGATTTGTTACAAAAAGCGCATTGTAATCAAAAACTTAGTTTCGGATCAGCCCACAGTCAGACAGACAGAAAAACGACCGGCTGAACCTAATATTCAAGCTAGAGATCTGCATCAAACCCTCTAATAAAAGATCATTGCTTCAAACCCATTCATTTTTTCATTCAACCCATTCATTTTTTGACAAGAGTATGGCAAAACTACAGATTGCGTGAATATTGGATATGGTCATGAAGTCAAAAACTTATAACACCCTTTTTTTTAAATTGGGGGATAGACTTACGATACTCAGCCACACCGCTACCTGCCACATCTTCGTCACAACATAAATTAAAATTAAAAACCCTATATATTTTTAGTCGCAACATGGCGTAACAAATTCATTTTAATTAACTAATTATAAACTAATTAGTAAAACAATCGCTTCTATACAAAAATCCAATCAAAGTCTAAATCAAATTAAGATTTGTTATTTTTGAAATGGTTACTAACTTGATATTTTAATTTAGATTAGATTAGATTAGATTAGAAAATTATTTATTGCACTTTTAAAAAAAAATCGTACAGTATCGTATAGATTACGTCAATAACGAAATTTAAAAAAAAATGGGAGAAGCTGCCATACAACTGACATCATTAGCATTACCTACTATTACCAAAACATCTGTAACAATAGTTGTAAGAATGACAATAAAAAAAATATATAATAAAAAAAAATATTCTACAAATGTTTTACATGTAAAGACAGAACATGTCTACCGAGGATGTGCCCTGCTTGGCATTGCCTTCAGGGAATAAAAGGTTTATTTTCCATTTGAGAGCTGTAAGCCTGTTTTACTGTTTTTTATTCAAGTAGATAAAGGCACATAATATAAAGTAATGCCTAATGTAGATAATGGAAAGAATTTATTTTTTATATCACGCATGGCCGTTTTCTTCATGGTGTTTTCCTTCACGGTTTGAAAGCGTTACAGCGTGTGTAAATATTTTCTTGCTATCATTTTAACACGCGAAGCAGTAGACATTGGATTTATAAATATAAATAATAGTATTGTGGTACTGACTGACTTACTTTTTTTATAAGAAAAAAAGGAACAAGTAGATTACCCCTTGATGCTAAGCGTATTGAGGACGTGCTTTGTAAAATTAAAATGTAGGTACGGATAAAAGTAGTACATTCTTATATTTATTATTAACTTGAAGGGTTGAAACCAGGACAGTTACACAAATTAATTACATCGACCTCCTATTGTACTATTTCGGGTAGGCTTTGCCGTGTTCAATTCATAGCACAAAATAACTAAGTCATCTCGGACGAATAAAGTCGTAGACAAAAGCTAGTGTCCAAGTCTCAAAAAATTGTAACTCTTTGTTAGTTTCTTTATGTCGCAACAGAGCTCATGATCATCCAGATTATTCAAATAAAGTTGTACAGAATTCAGAAATTTCTTATGATTATTTCGGTTCTTTTATATACCGCGTTCACACTATGCCATTGCCGCTGCCGGCAGTCATGCCGCGAACTTATTGCCACAGCAACATCGCCTTTATTCTCACCAAGGAGCTAGGGCATGAACTTGGCGATGTTGCTGTGGGAATAATTCCGGAATTAATCGCGGCAATAATTCGGGCAGCGGCATGGGCATGTGTGAACGCGGTATAAGAATAAAGGCAATGTTGCTGTGGCAATAATTCCGGAATTAATCGCGGCATTTATGCCGGCAGCGGCGTGGGCATAGTGTGCACGCGCAAATAGGAGTCATATTTATATTTTCACAACTCTGTGTGACGTCACTGTTCGATAGCTCGATTAAAACCCTTCACAAAGTGCAGAAGATGAACTCGTAGGCCTCGTCAGTGGTCACTCTAGGTGGGTCGTTACTTTACCTCGGTACTTACTAACAAACAAACAATTCACAGGGATTTCAGGTGCTTCCGATTTTTGAAACAATACTGTTTTCTCGACAAAGTATTATAAAGTCAAATTCAGGTGGTGAGGGTGTGGTTTTAGTGCAAGCGTTGTATCAAAATTGAACCTACGGCAAAATCCTTTGTTGCGCGGAGGCTGCCTGAAATCCCACAACTTAAAACTTAAAATATATCGATAATCCGTCATTCAATCAAACTCTCTCGTACCTATGGATAAAGTCGTAACCAAAATTCACATTCTTTTTATTCTAGTTTAGGCATTGTAAATAAATAAAAATAATTGAAAAGGTATATCCATTCAACCATTCGAAGAGTGTTGGGTAAAAATAATGGAGTTTTACAAAAAAAGCGCAAACTGTAAAATTTGATACCTTTTTTTTATGATTTACGTAATGGAACAAGCTGATAGCTCACCTGATGTTAAATAGTAACTTCTGCCTATAACAATGCATTACCTCACAGAGCAAGTCCAATAAGGACGTGCCCTGTAAGGCAATGCACTGCGTCCATCACTCTGAGACGTAAAAATCTTGAAGTCTCATGTGCCTGTAATTACACCGGCGCCCTTACCCTTCAAACCGGAACACAGCAATGCGAGCATCGCTGCTTGGCGGCAGAAATAGGTACGGTGGTAGTACTAAGTATCAAGTTTTACATAGCGTTAGGTTAGATATACTAATAAAAATAAAAATGATATACTAAGAACGCTATCACTCGCCCCACTCCCCCTAAACCTCGAAGATAATCCCAGTCCCGCGGGACTGACTTGTGATTGCAAACTGAAACAAAGGATCCTGGGTCCGGAGCTCTGTCCGGAGGTAAACGAACAAATGGACTCCTTGAGACAACTTGTAACATTTTTCATAGCTTATTCTTTTACGATGGAAGTTCGGGGATAAATAACAATGTACGTTCAATGTTTTTGGCAGTTAGGAATTGGCAGGGATGATTGACGATTAGGAGATGCTATGCCATCTCTCTCTCTCTCTCTCTCTGTGTGGTCAGCACGTCAACAACTGATCAACTTCTTGGTTTGTGGCTTTTGTTGCTAGTTGTCACAATTCTGCCAGTGTCGAGTTCGCTAATGCTAGTGTCTATGTTGTTATTGTGCCCAAGATGATTCTTCTTCTCTTCGTTAATGGCCTGTGTCCGTCATTTCGACAGACAATTTTGCCAATGTCAAGTGTTAAAATTGTAATAAATAAGTCAAGTCACGTCATTTGTCAAGTCGGCTGTCGTTTGTTTTGAAAAGAAAATGGTGGATTTTCTCTTCAAAACCTAACACGAATTTTCACATTCAGAAAAACCACTTTACACACATTTATTCCAATGGCTCACACTTTATGTTACGACCTAAGTATTATTGGTTAAAATTCCACCAAAATTAAACAACAATACTCACAATAACACAAGAAAAACTATTAAAATAAAAGTGCTATGTGTCGTTTCAAAAAATGTCAAAACTCGTGTCGGTCAGCACGTCAACAACTGATCAACTTCTTGGTTTGTGGCTTTTGTTGCTAGTTGTCACAATTCTGCCAGTGTCGAGTTCGCTAATGCTAGTGTCTATGTTGTTATTGTGACCAAGATGATGATGGGCCTTACGTATGACAGACGAATAGTTCAACAGTAGAATCAAAGTCTTGCTCTGTCACTGTTTGACATTAGCTGATAATAGGTGACAGCAAGAATTTAAACAGCTGAATAAAGTTATGCAGGACACGAGTTTGGAATAAATGTGTGTAAAGTGGTTTTTCTGAATGTGAAAATTCGTGTTAGGTTTTGAAGAGAAAATCCACCATTTTCTTTTCAAAACAAACGACAGCCGACTTGACAAATGAAAGTCAAGTCATTTGTCAAGTCGGCTGTCGTTTGTTACTTATTTATTACAATTTTAACACTTGACATTGGCAAAATTGTGTGTCGAAATGACGGACACAGGCCATTACTGAAGAGAAGAAGAAAGTTATGCAGCGATCGTAAGTAAGGGGGTTACATTTTAAATTTGCACTCTTTGACGTTGATACTTTTTTAATTTGCCACATAGACAGCCGGTCCATATAGACGTTTTGACCTCTGCACTACCCAGTCCCGGAACCATACTATTCTGGTTTAAACTTTACGGCCCCTTATGCTGATTTATTAGTTATGCACTGATCCGGATTCAAGGACATATTTTTATATGAAAACTCTATACTCGAATGTATGCTTGAGTTCTTTATAAGCATACGAGCCTAAATAACGTGAAAAATGTCTGAAGAAAACAGAAGATAGCTAGACGATAAATCCATAAAATATAGTGTGAAGATGTGTGTAGATCTCTCTATAACTGTTCAGTATCATGGTCCACCCTGTTGAGGCTTCTACTAGTTCCAAAACACCCTGTATAATTTAAAGTCAAGATAATAACGTTTGGTGCAGCAAGACCACGTCATAAGTCACGGAACAGTGACTCAAGTATTTACGTAACAGTCCGACAACTAGAGAAGCAACAATGCCAGTTTGAGATCTCTCCGCTTAGTGCACGTAAAACTGAAGAGGCTATCTACTAAAACGGCAAAGACAGTAATCTGTGGAAGGATATTTTCTCCATAGAAAAGCTCTGTTACCTCTCGAAGCCATTTTACCACAATTGAGGCGTAAATACATTTTTATTTACACCTCAAAATTAAATGTTGCCTTTTCAACAAAATATAAAAATATGTTCAGATGGTTATTTAATTTTATAATTAGAGTTCCAGTTGAAAATGTAATGGAAGGTTATTTTCTCCATAGAAAAGTTCTGTCACCTCTCCAAACTTTTTAGCTAGTTTTCCAAAATTATGCTAACTATTATTGAAAACAATATTTTTCTGTAACATTAACGTTTTTATCATCCAACTGTGGCACATTTTGAACGACACAGCAGACCGCGTGCTATTTTCAATCTTATTTCACCGTAGTTTGAAAGAGTTTGTTTTGAGTGGAACACCCCCTTATATAAATCTAGCCCGTCTGTCTAGCGGCATTACAAAGTATTTAAGAATCCATCTAGAAGTTTATTCGTTCTAGCCAGTTTACTGCAAGATGACAGACAGTCGGTTACACAGATCGGTTTTATTATGGCTACAATGTTGCACGATACTGTAGATCTACCCCCTAACTTATAAAAAGTTAGAGTAGACATTATGCTGATTACGTATGGTAAACAAGACATAATGTCTACTCTAACTTTTTATAAGATAGACCGTAACGGTCTTATTCCAGAACGGGTTTATACAACCCGGGCGAGATTTATCGGTAGACTTGTCGCTGCATTTGTCAGTGAACCAGTTTGCAACTGTGTATTTATTTATTTTGTCAATATTATATACCTACTTACTCTAAGTGATAATTATATCATGTTAATTACCTAGTTGCAAATAAACTCTTTGATTTTTGATTTTTGAATTTGTCACTGGACTTGTCACTAGACCAGTCGGCTAGATCAGTCGCAAGAACAGTCGCTAGACCTAGTGCTAGGGCTAGTGGTGGTAAATTGGGAATTCTCCCAATTTACTATCTTTGTGACTAGGAGTCTCCTAATAAAAGCCTCCCTGGAAAAACCTAAGGTCTATTATGTAATGGGCACTCCTGAATACTTACTTAGAACCTACCATAAGTATATTTTATTGGTCATAAACATTTTTATGGTAGCACGGTCATAGCCTTTTCATTGGGGCGAGTAGGTACGAGCCTTGTATTAGGAAAGTACTGCATATTACAACAAATTTACAACAAAATTCGTATTTTGTAGAAAGTTTGCTGTATACAATGACAGTTGCATTTCTGAAAGTAGTGCCATGTATTCCGTATGGAATCCTCAAAAATTACCTATTCTGATACCAGCCACAAGAAAAAGACGAAGAAGAATCCTGATCCTACTAAGTTGAAGGATGTTTGTGTTTGCACGAGGATTACTTATTTACACATGGACATTCGACCATGTTTTTTTATGATATTTGTACCGGCACTGCTTGGGGCCATAAGCTCAATTCGACTGAGATTTTATTCTAATAGGAATGACGTCATCTCTTTTAGATTAGAGAAGTACACCCGAAAGTGATTTTTTAATATAAAATCCACTCCCTGAATAAGTAGTTACTTTATTTACTTTTGCCCTTTTCTTCGTTCTAACCAATCGAAAGGGATAGTCTAACTCTATCTATCTATTTAGCCTTTATGCACCCAATGCTGGGTATAGGTATAGTCGATCTCTACTAAAATAAAAAGTAAATAAAAAAAAAATCCGCCTCATTTAAGTTTTCAGTGAGTAATTATCACACCCTGTATAATGCATGTTTAGAGGTGGTTAAATAGATGACGCGAAAAGTAAGCACCTACATTGTATTCTAAAATAAAGACAAATTGTGTTAATGCTTACTCTAAACCAACATCTAACATACAATTCAATTAATCGCCATACATACTTAATTAAACAAACTAGTTTACAACTTTTACCGGGCGAATTACGACTCTGTAACAGTAGACATAAAGACGACTCATTTGTAGTAATTTAGGAGTTTTCAATCGATTGATCGTGCGATTGTTCGATGTTTATACAGTTGGGTATTTGCCACTATTGTGGTATTTTGTATAAATAGCAGCCTAAAATGGGGGCTGTGAGTGTAGTATACCGTGTGGTCGTACTAAGACCAGCAAAATGCTGCGCTTCGGTTTGGTACTCCTGGTCGCAAGCGTGAGTACATTTTTTTTTAACTAGTATTTATAAAATACTTGTGTGTAATGTGAGAAAGCGAAGAGTAGGACGTCTAGTTGGATTGACAATTAATTGCGAGAACTCAATTGATGAAGGAAGAATCATTCTTTCTGGAGTGGGGGTCTAAGGTCCACGTAAGTCAGTCCACTCCTTGCAAATGTACAGGAGTACATGATGTGCGAGGGGATTGCGCGGAGAGCGGGCAGTATAACGTGCGTTTTTGATAAAGATTCAGTCTGCTTGTCAGTTTTGTCAAACCAAAGTACCCGTGCCCCTGTAAACTAGAGCGTGGTCTGTGGACTTCTACAAGCTGATAATGATGATAATAATGTAATGGATATTTTAGTATTATATTTGGTTTATAGAATGAATTAACACTTTTAGGAGTCCCTTTTTTGTGAAAATCATGTTCTTTGAAAGGTAAAATAAACCAATTGAATAACTTGAAACTTGTGTGAAGTTTCCAAGAAAACATAAAAAAAATATTTAAGAAAAATACTAGGTTTCTGGTATCTGATAATGATGATTATTTTTTACAAAATAATGAACGGCTTACGCCTATCACAGACAATTGTCGTCGGATCTTTATGAATCCAAACGAAAATAACTATATAAGTATTTCTGGCATCACATAACGATAGGTAAAATCATTATAATATATAGGCAGGTAAATGAACAAGATGTTATTCCTCATGCGACGTCAATTTCACATCCTCATAGAGCACCTTATCCCTCAAATCTTATACCAATACCGGAGAACGATTTTCATGAATAC
The DNA here is from genome assembly GCA_918843925.1 of Eulithis prunata. Classification (NCBI taxonomy): domain Eukaryota; kingdom Metazoa; phylum Arthropoda; class Insecta; order Lepidoptera; family Geometridae; genus Eulithis; species Eulithis prunata. The sequence goes on along the minus strand of OU974025.1, from coordinate 5,785,842 downwards.
GTCCAAATAAGCTCCTACGGGAAATATTGAATCGTACCGTGAATGTGACGGGTTCAAGAACCATGTGACATAATGTAGAAAGCTTCCATTTCGTTGACAATGCTTGAAACCAGAATAATAATAGACAATAGTTTGGAATATATCTAAATAATAGTGACTATTATAATATACATACCTAATACCCTATTTTCTGTCTACTTAATGTACTTACTAATGGTAGAGCTAAGTCTCTACCTTTTTTTCTCTCTTTTTTTCAGTAATAATATCAATATATATAAAACTCTTTTGAAGCTGACTTAAAATCAACGCACAGCCTAAACTATAAGTCCTAGAGGTATGAAATTTGGAGGGTAGTATCTTTATATAGTGTAGGGGTGCACTAAGAAAGGAATTTTGAAAAGTCGCACCCTAAAGGGTAGAACGCGAGCAACGCTGCGGGCGTCGGCTAGTAGTACTATATAATCTGTGGTTATGTACTATTTTTACGTCTCTGCCCTTATACTACAAAGTTCACGTAAACTTTTTTTTTGTATAGATTCATTTAGTTATGTGAAATTAAGTTACGCGGCTTAAGTCTCCATACAAAATACTTATATGAATTTTATAGCACACATAAAACGTACATACTAAGTATTCTGACTACCCCTCTTAAATGATCTTAGACCAAAAGATTACAATTATAAGCCTTCAAATACGAATGTAATCATCACTATTTGAATGATATAAACAACTTCAAAAAACAATATAGGTAGGTACTTGATCTGTTTCAAACTCACTACACTAAAAAAAAAAAAGTATAAAGTATTTTCTATCTATCTATCTATCTACACTACAATTTGAAGTAGAAACAAGAATGCCACTAGAGCAGTATATCAGGTTTAGTAACAACAGCAATAAAATAGTTAAATTTTCACAAAATCGTAACGTCAAAGCTTAATAGAGTGATTGAGTTAAATCCCCGATTTGAGATATGAGAACTGTTAGCTGCATGACGGCGATCTCGCGGGATCACGAGGCGGGTGGACAGGCCAATCCTCTGTTTTCATTGTGTTGTCACATAGTAAAGGCGGGATTACACTAGCTTGGAAAATGGACTAGCATATATTATAGCTCGCTTGCTAAAAGTACTGTAGAAATGCACACATTGGGAGTGCCCATATCGAGTTAACATTTAATCGCTAGAGAATAAAAAAACGTAAGATTATGTATTTGTATGTATACTTAGGCAATGATCATTGTTTATAGTGTATAGGAATAATCTCGTGAAAATCTTGTCGTTTGAAATGCAGTTCCATGCATTTTGATCGGTCTTTTTATTGTTTTTTTTTTATTATAGAATGTTGTCTTAAACTTTTGTGCTTGCTAATATATTCACAGTGTGCCATTTACTTCGCAAGCTGGCAGCCAGTTCGAAGGTTCGTTTTGTATTTACTTAACGCTCAAGCACAGTTCTCAAGCTCTATTTTTAACATTTATGTATAAAAATCTCTACTCAAAATTAATATTCATTTATTAGTTGCATACTGGTTTATATAAATAGCTTAGGTAGTCGCTTGAGTAGTTCGCTATCAGAATACGAACCTTGATGATCCTTGTCATTTTACAGACCAAAATGGGTTTCGTCTAATATTGACTAGTTACGCCAGTGCCCTATTTTGCTAGCATATATTCCCATCCTTACACGTTAGCTGTAACATGCAAAAACTTTTTAAATCGTATTTATTACGTCTATCTATCACGGTTAACGAAGCGACAGTTATGAACATTGGCACTGTCTCCCCAACATTATTTGATGAATCATAACATTCGTAACATTACGGGTGTTACAAATAAATAATCAAACAACAAAAGTGTGTGATGTGATTTATGACGTATATTTGGAAATGCCTCGGACTACCCGTTTAGACATTCCAAAAATGCTAGCACCTACGTATTATTTTAAAAGTACAAGTGCTAGGGGTACACTAGATTCGATTGGCGGAGGATCGGAAAGAATGACGTGACAAAGTGGAGGCCTATACCCAACAGTGGGCGAGCATAGGCTGATTAGATAGATAGACTTTTTTTTTGAAGTAGTAACGAAACTTGCCAAAGAAACTTTGTTTTTAAGAAATATGTTGCCTAGATAGACTCTACGCTATATTGTCGAGCATTGAGAAGTAAGATTTAGAGGTATTTGTTTTAAATTGTTAGTTAGCTTGTGCGATCTGTATGTCTAACAGCTGAAGCTAAACGCTAATAGCGATAGGAAGATATATGCGTGTACTCTTTACTGTGAAGGGCATTTTCGTGTAAGAATTTGTCGCCTTGCTCACCGTCTTCAACTTACCTGGAATATAAGTAGATATAAGGTACGCAGAGGTAACTTAAACATAAAACTTGAGTAAGAATTACACGACGTTAAAATTTTAATAGTCAAAAATAAAACCACCAGTCGAAAGTCGTTAGCACGCTCCATAATCACAAGTTTCGGGTAATTTGCCTAAAGAGGGGTCTCTTTGACCTTAAATTGTGGGGTCTTTATGATCCCCAGAGTTAATTACAGACTCTATTCGACAATTTGCTGAATTACGGGTTAGATGAAGTTGAGCTCGCAGGCTTAAACTTTTTGTAAGTTATTACTCAATTGTCGGAGTAACTTTAAAAAATCTTCGTTAAAACTAAGAAGAGTATTTTAGGTCTGGTTGGACTATCCGTCTACTTTAAACTCAAAATCGTAGACAAAAGTATTTTAATCTAAAGAATTGCGTTATTTGGAGTTGGTTGACCCCGGTCTTAGTAATATACCCTTTCCTTGGACGAATAAACACAATCGTCCAAGATCCTATCCTATCCTACTAGGTACTATTATAGTGAAAGTCTAGTTAGATAATTGGATGTTTTGCGGTTTGGATGTTTGTGTTTCAATCACGCGTTCGATTTGTATGAAACTTATATACATGGCTTTTTTTTATTCTGAAAAATTAACAGGACGAACGGGACGCGGACGAAGTCGTGGGCATAAGCTAGTTTTTTATATAAGTACCTTGTTTTCAGAGCGCTCTCGCTGCCCCTAGTGACTACTACCAGACAGTAGAGTTGGACTTGTTGGAAACCAATGAAGTGGCTAATAACATTGGCTGCTCCAAGTAAGTATTTTATAGCTTTATCACCATCGTTTCATCAAATAGAATAATTTATCCAGGTGCAAGCAGTGCCACAGGGAGCTTCGAAACCTGTGAAATTTGTTTGTAGGAACGCGGAAATAATTGACTCGTTTTACGTTTTACTCGTTTCCACAGTCATATCACGGATGGCCTCTTTAGCATGAGAGACGGAGCTGAGACCAACGTGCTCATGCTCACCATGGAGAACATCATCACTGACATGGCCTCCCTGAAGTGCGAATACTCGCAAGGCCTCAGCGTCAGTCAGGCTTTGGCTCATACTCTGGGTATTTCTACTGGTATTCCTGGAGACGCCTGCACGTGTGCTAGTGTAAGTATTACTGAGCTGTTTCTATCACCTTTGCAAAAAAATCTTAGGTACCTACTTGAAATCTGTCGAAGAAGTCAGTTTTCAGCATTCGTCAATCCCGACAAAAGTGAACTAGAGTAAAGAACCTGACGTATGACGGACACAGGCCATTATTGAAGAGAAGAAGAAGAAGATGTCTAATTGGTCGCAAATGGATGAACCCTCATCCATTTGCGACCCAGTTCTTAGCCTACCCAGGCCAAGAAGTGAAAGGCTAGGAGGAATGAAAGACCTTTACCAGTGGTCAAGTCAGATGGGCTCGTCATACCCGAAAACATTAAATGTTACTGAAATTTCTAATTCACTCAAACTCTTCCATAGTTCATCAACGCCTTCTCGTCTGGAAACTACCACCGCGAGCTGAAAGCCTTCATCCACCACATCGCGCAGCTCCTCGACCGCCTGGTTCGCCTCAAGCAGAACCCACAATCAGCTCGTTACTCAGTATGTATCAAGATATAAGTAAGAAGAATATGTACGGTCAAATAGCACAAAAAACTGTAGAGATGTGATTTTTTCAAACAACGCGTATGAAAATTCGATTAGTTCATGGCCGTATTTGAACTCACGACTTTAAACGTATCGGCACACCAAATAGACCACCAGTGTTTTAGGCATAGAACTAAAGATTTTTTTGTATATACAGTGGTAGGAGAGCTGATTGCCGCCTCTCGGTGTCGCCCATTGGAACATTTGGAACTAAATTATTTCTCTAGTTTATGAACCACGACTTAAAATCAAACCCACAACCAAGAGGAACCTCCACTGTACACAAACAGTGCAATCAAAAAGCAATAAATCACCCATTACATAGAAAAAACCTATACATATCAATACTGTTGAATTGGTCGAAGAAGACAATGGAATTAGTGATGATGGATAGTCCCCGGAGACAATGATAGATGGTGGCATTTGCATTTGCTTGTTGGTGCACCACAAATTGATTAACTGCTAGTATAGAGAAATTATCCATGATCTTTGATTAGAGGCGCCGAGTAAAATCAGCTGCAATCATTGAGGAAATATACGCTAGTAATATTAATTCAATGGCTGCAATACCTATTTTATTTAAGAAAATTCCAGGATAAATGTTTATTTTGCTGTACACTGATATGGACACGCATTTTTAAGGATACTCCTTAATACTCGTAAATAATAAATTAATGTAACACAATACATGGTAATAGAAATTAGGCGTATAAGACTATGTTTTGTTGCAGGTCGGTCCACAAACAGGCTGCAGCGGAGGTGGAAGATCTTACAATTTCGAACCAGCATGGAACGCTATTATTGCAAACGCCAGCCCAGCAGCTGCCAAGTAAGTGAAAATCATACCCTCGAATTCATAAACGATGAAGGTTCATCTAGAGGCGGATTCAGGTAGGTACTAGGTGATCGTTAAGCGGCTGTTCAGATAAATAGATAGATAGAAAACTCTTTATTGTAAACCACTTTTAAGGAAATTAATTGATTATTCTAACGTGAAGTATAATGGACGTCGTTATCGCTATGAGCGATCTCTTCCAGGCAACCTTTGGATGGACTGGATTTTGAATGAACGAAGGTGACGGACAAAATACTACATTTCATTAATTTCACTAGTTCAGCTTCCGTTTATGAATTTGGGAGTTAGTGTTAATTGTTAAAAAGCGAGACAGTTCTTCAACTGATTTAACCTGCCTAGCACATTTTTTTTAATTTTTTTTTTATGATAAACGTAATGGAACAAGCTGATAGCTCACCTGATGTTAAGTAGTAACTTCTGCCTATAACAGTGCCTGAGTTTACCTGTTAGAGGACCTCCTACATAGTTTATAGAGTTATCCTGTCCATACAAATGTACAATCTAGAGTATTTTTAACCCCCGAATACGTCACTCAAAATGTTTGCTTCTTTTTTACCTGGCCCGGTGCCGTCAGTAAGAGATGGCAATAATATAACTGGTGTTAAAAAAAGTTTTGGTTTCAATTTCTTTTTTATACTATTATTTAGTTATTCAGTTTCCGTTCTTACCATATTTTTTTTATTGTACCTTTACTGTGTGTGTTCAAATAATGAAATGAAAAAATATTTCACATTTCAAGAATGAAATTAATCCAAGTAGCGGTCGTGAGCTATGCCATCTTCAAATATATAAAACTCTTTTGAAGCTGACTAATAATCAACGCAAAGCCTAAACTAGAAGTCCTAGAGGTATAACATTTGGAGGGTAGTATTCTTATATAGTGTAGGGGTGCACTAAAAAAGGAATTTTGAAAAGTCACACTCTAAGGGAACGCGAGAACGCGAGCAACGCAGCGGGCGACGGCTAGTTATGAAAAAAAAGTTAAAGTAATTTTTATTGTTTTTTTTAGTTATGTCCAGGAGGAGTACTGCACAGCAAGGCGTCTTTACAACGGTTTTGACGTGCGCAGTAACATTGAGGCTGCTGCGATCACCTCGTTCTCCCTGCCTCCTGTCGCCAGTATCATGAGCCAGTGCCGAGGTCCGCTCTCAAACGTAAGTACCAACGTTGATACACAAGCAGTGTAGTAAGCAAGCAAGCTCGTATGAGTGGCCAACTCTAGCCCGGAAGCACTGGTATAGGTTCCCAACGAGTCACACCAGATCCGGTCACAGTGTGACTCGTTGGGAGTTTTTTTTCCATCGAGTTACACTGTTATCGTCAGCTGTAAATGCCACTAACGGTCACCCATCCAAATAGTGACCACGCAGAACGTCGCTTAACTTAAATAATTAGTAAAGATTGACTAAGCAAGCCTTGCCACGAGCGCTTCAAACGCACAAGCAGTATGAGAACAATAGATGGGTTACGCATGCATCATTCACCAAGCAATGGGGGTTTTTTTATCTACCTAATGTATTTTTTTTATAAAAATGAAATTTTATAATCTGAAATTGCCATATACCTAACTAAAGATACATCTCGATATCATTTTATTGACTATAAATAAAAAAGGAGAAAGTACTGGATAAAGTCGTCATACCTGTTGCTAGAAAGAGATCCATATACTCAGTTGTAGGCGTTGAGCTACGACGCTGCTTGGTGATCAAGTAAAAGTCAGGCAATTACCTCACTTTTCTCTTACCACTACAGGTGGAGAGTAACGCTAATTATTTATACACATCTTTCATTTTATACAAAATTTTTTTTTGTAGAAAGTGATAGAATGAGCTGATGGTTTTTTTTTTATTTCAGTTCGTGAGTGCTCTTCTTGGAAACAGAAACCCCAGCTCAGCTTTAAGCGCAGCCAAGCAATGTCTTTTACAATATGTCTAGAATCTAATAATATAGACAACTCGATGGTGATAATAAATATAGTATATATAACACTCTATATAGTAGGTATATATAACATAGACAAAATCTATACAGGTATATTTATTTGTTTAAACATCAGAATTTTGAAGTAGCGAGAAATATACAGGTTATTTTGTAAATAGTTATGATAAAACCACGACCCGGCATTCTATTTTGGAAAACCACGACTCAGCCTTTCATTTTGGTAATGATTTTTATAATAAAGATGTATCCAAACCATTTATATACTATCTTTTATTTCACCTTCTATTTTGGTTAGGCAGAAGATTTTATTATTTGGTGGGATGAGTTTTAATCAAAAATGTATATAGTGCCTTCTGGTAAGATCGGCGTAATAGAAAGTCCGGATGCTAAGCAATTCAGCGATATTTTTATATGATAATTGCTTAGTTACGTGATTTATCCGGACTAAATCATAGGCCGATCTTACCAGAAGGCACCTTACATAATATATTGTATTTTTAGCCTAGCATTTTTCTTTCCAACAGTACATATCATAAAATAGTGGCCCATCAGATATTTTTGTTAGGTATTTTTGAACCGTGGTCCAGCGAAACCGTGGTCGTCCGGGATCATCCATCTCATAAACTGAAATTTTTGGAACAGACATTTACATCCCTGTCTAATAAACTACATTCAAATCAAATATTAACTAAAAATAGATGAATATATTTTAATTAACTTTTGATTACAATGTAGTTTATAATTACATTTACCGATTAGTTGAACCGAATACCTAATTAACACTGAGTCAGCTGAATAAGGAAATTATTTTTGACAATTATTATCCTGTTTTGCCAGTTCTAAATTAAACCCGTAAGGGTACCTACAAGTCTTTGACAATAATGTATCTCGTTGTATTTTTTTTATTATTATGGACCCTGTATCATTCAGTTATATGTGAGGGAAGATGTATGGAACCTAATCCAGGTAAGTTGATTCGTAGTTTTTTAAAATGCTATGTTTTTTGGCGGATTTTTGAATGATGTATGCATACCTCACATATTTATTCGTGTGGCGTTCAATCGTTTAAATACTTTAATACCAATATAATATTTTAATAGCTATCGATATAGGAATAGTGGCAATCATAAATAAATAGAATAAAGTGAATTATTTTGACGTAAAAGTAAACACGATATTTGTCAAAGTTGAATGTCAATAACCTATGATTTTTGTTGCAACTAATGAACTTAATCCTTTTATAGAAATGACATTGTTAGTGCGTTGTAACAAATATACATAGTTCCATTATTGCAAGATTTAAAAAAATGCCTTTCAATAAATAAATAAAATAAATATTCACGGACACTTAACACAACGCCTTCTAGTCCCAAACTAAGCAAAGCTTGTACGATGGAAACTAGATGGCTGATAGAATACATACATACATTTTTTTTTTGTAAATACATACTTATAATACATAGAAACACCCAGACACAGAATAAACATCTATGTTTACAACACACAAATGTTTGTTCTCGGTGGGGATCGAACCCACGACCCACAGCACGGAAGGCAGAGCTACTACCGACTGAGCCATGACGCCTCCAATAAAATATTTGCCTCCAGACTCTCCTACTCCTACTGATTAAGTAATTCCAATGAGTAATCCGAAACAAAATGAACTGTGACGGTTAATTTTTATCAGGCGCATAACTTCGTCAGCAATTTAACAATTTAACCACTGTTATGCATAATTCATATTAATAATTTTCTTTTCAGAAGATAATGTTTTATATATTCTACAGACAACAGACAATAAATGGAGAAATTATCAGTTTATTCAATCGTTGAATTTTTTTCTAACATCTGACAAAGACAACCTGTACCCAAAACCAAAAATTTTAACTAAGTGCTCCTCCAAGCTCTGGGACACAATAGAGAATACACGCAAATTGAGGTACCTATGCATGCAATTATTTATTTATCTGGCTTCCTAGCTATTACCTAGCTACATAGCTATTTACATAGCTACCTACTCAATCCACTCATCTCATTTTTGAAGTTATCACGTCGGGGTCACCAATGAGGAGAACACTGTAGGTTATGTGTACTACGAAAAGGGAAGATCTTCCACGCCGAGCGACCTTTGGCTCGGGGTCCGAGGACCAATGGATAGTATTCGGTAGTATTACTTATGTTCAAACTCCGTGATAACTTCGTTTGCGCGATCTAGGATAGTTCTCATGTAGCGAGATAGATGGCGCTACACTTCTAATGCGACTTCCAACTGACAGAGTTAAACGTTAAACGAAGGAGTAATAGAAAGAAGAGATCGCTGCATAGCGATAAGACCGCCCATTGTACAATTAATTTAAGTTTTGTTTTTTATTTTCTTGTAATCCCTAGGTGCAATAAAGTATTTTCTATCTTCTATCTATCTATTTAGAAGAAGGAAAGAAAGAAAGAATAATATTTATTTTGGTATTTTTAAAATTTTCAATATTATAGAAAAACTTAAAATTAAAATAAAATAACAAAAATGGCCACCACTCAGCATGGTGCCAGGGCAGGATATGTGAATATCCTGCCCAGGCGCTGGTTTTAGTGGCGCCAGTTGTGTGCATGCTGTAGGTACTGCGATCTATTTATCTATTTATCTGATGCTCTTCTTCTTACGATACACGATTCCATTCCAGATACGTCGTCAACCTACATGTGACAGATTTTTATCAAAATAGTTATGACGAAATGGAGTCAAATGGCTTTTTATATGCCGGTGATATAGAACCATACACGCGTGGTACAGAAATAGAAGTATGCAAAAGGAACTTTCAAAAACCAAATGATACTTGTAAGTCCGAAAAAGTTGTGCTACAGAAGGACGTAAAAGTAGTCTCCAAGGAAGTAATGTCTATACCATTTTTATACGATTTAGTTTACAATTTTAAAAACCCTGAAATAGATCCACGAACTGAATTTACAACACAAGTAAATTACACGATAGTAATCTGCTCAAAAATTCCGATAAAAAACAGGCACATACAACGAACGTTTAATGATGTAGTCAAGATGGTAACATATTTCTCTGACAAATGCAACACTCAACTTGATAACGTGAATCATAATAAAATAATAGCTGTGCTTGCCCCGAATCAAAACTCTATAGAGGAAACCAATAAACCGGTTATATTCTACGAGGACGCGCTCTACAGAAACTCTGATACTAAACAGAGACTTCAGTGGCTGCCTTTGGCAGATGCATTGCTGCAATTTATAATTAAAATGGATTGGAACAGAGTTGCAGTCCTGTCAGACGGCTCTGTGGAGAGTGATGCTTTTGAGGTGCTGTTGCGTGAGCTATTCGCTAAGCACGGAGTGGCACACGAAGTGATAACAGTGATAGAAACTAACCAGCAATATAACTTTTCAAAGGTGAGGACCGCCATAGTACATGTAATACCACTCTCTAATGCTTTCGGGGTTAAAGTACCATTAAATTGGACCGGGATACCGGGTTTTGAGATTCCGAGATCTCGCGGACTAGTACAACGAGTTTAATCTTTAACCATCAATCAGATCCTTATATTTTATACGAAACAGTAAAAAATTACTTTGATTTTATAGTACTGTACTGCCTTAGCAAACTGGAAGTTACAGGCTCAGAGATCCTACTTTTTCTGATATATTTCTTGTTCCAGGCATTCAAAGTCTTGAAGCGCGATAAAGCACGCATAATAATAGCTAACGTTGATGAAAAAAACGTCCAGTTATTAGCCAGCCAGGCGCGGAATGATCACGAAATGATCGCTAGCAGAAATCTGTTGTGGATCGCACGCAGCTTGTCAAATTATAAAGCAAGAACTGCCGCAAAGGTATTAAAGAAAACTTTTGTACGACGTCTCGCAAGCTTATTTATCGAGCCCACTGGCTGGTCCAGCAGCGAGCCTTCCCTATCAAGCTTTGGGACCATAATTTTGTTGTCTTTTGGGACCAGAAAAAGTGCGACTTTTCAAAAATGCTTTCTTAGTGCACCCTTACACTACATAAGGATACTAACCTCCAAATTTCATCCCTTTAGGACTTATGGTTTAGGCTGTGCGTTGATTCTCTGTCAGCTTCAAAAGAGTTTTATATATATTGATGATGTAACGCCTATGACCATGTTCTATGAGTCATAGACATAGTCACACTTCAGCGTCGCAGGCCTCATCGTCATTGGTGCAACATAAAACTGTTTATTTGTACGCTTGACCAACGCGACAACTTCTGAATTTAAACCTTACAACTAATCAGAAGCGCAATTCTAGTACGACATCCAGGTGATTTAAAAACACACCTAGATATAAACAATGGACAGTAAGCCAGAGTTCGCAAGTGTTATAGCGACATCTATATTCTATATAATCAATATTTTTACGATGTAAATTTGTTTAGTCCTAACACTTAACCTTTTGCCTGGCTACTTTCGGGCGTGTAGAGTGACCACTTTGATATCATCTCCCAAGATTATTGAAGGAAGTTAATTATATAAAACTCTTTTGAAGCTGACTTAGAATCAACGCACAGCCTAAACCATAAGTCCTAGAGGTATGAAATTTGGAGGGCAGTATCCTTATATAGTATAGAGGTGGACATGAAAGGAATTTTGAAAAGTCGCACCCTAAAGGGTCTAGAACGCGAGCAACGCCGCGGGCGACGGCTAGTACTATTATAAAACTGTAAAAATGCCAAAAACTAAAATTAAAGATATGGATAAACTAAATATGCAGATCTACTAAATAAACGATTCTTATTCCGAAAATCGAGATTTGTGTGTTTGTCTGTTTGTTTGTTCGCGGATCACGCTTTAACTACTGGACCAATTTCAACGAAACTTATACCACTCGGAAGCCCTTTTTCCGGATGGAAACATAGGCTATATTTTATTGAGATCAAAGATGTGGATTCTTAGATACAGCTTGAACTCTCTAAACCAAAAGCAGCCTTTTTCACGAGGTTCATCGTATACTGGTTGACAGATAAGTTTGTGGAAAGTTTCGCACGCGTACGAAGTCGCGGGCATCAGCTAGTTTTTTTATAAGATAGTGTGACGAGTGCATGGGTAGGTACTAGAGTTCAGTATTTCCTGAAAGATATAACCTAGGAATTTTCAAGAAAAGAGTGAATAGGTGGATTATAGCTAAGCGTGCTCCACCTTAGGCTGCAGCTACACTTACCACCAGGTGTGCTGGCAGCCAAATGCTTAGAATGTCGGATAACTAAACAATCACGCAAATTATTGTGTACCTACCTATACTTAGATACTTTGTTTTTTTTCTAGGACCTAAATGATGCACTATACTTATATCGAGAACCAACCTCTGTTAATGTGCTTATAAAAGGTATTAACCGAGTTATACATCAGAGTTACCTTATTACGAATAGCAGTTACGATTTTGGCAAACATACGTAAGTGAAATACCATTTTTTATTCACAAAACTTCACAAGTAGAAGTTGTAGAGCATCTTTCAAAAGAGCTCGTCTGGGAAAGTACTACCACCGTGCTTATTTCGGGCGCCATTGCTGTGTTCCGAGCCCCGAGTCTGTGCATTTGTTTTGACTTTCGACTCGAGTATAAGCATACGCAAACGCATTTGCAAAGCGAAAAATTTTGTATGAAAACCGAATAAGCGCCTCCCTCAAGCGGGATATTTGGGAATTGTGCAATTTCCAACAAAATGTCTCGCTTTGCGAAAGCTTTTGCGTGTGCTATATACTCGAGTCGAAAGTCAAAACAAATGCACAGACTCGGGGCTAAGGTTAAAAGGGTGTGGATGCATTTACAAGCAGTTGAGACTTAATCTTTTCGTCACAGGATGCGTCCGTATTGGACGTGCTCAGTGAGCTAATGCATTAATGTAGGCAGAGGTTACTACTAGCAACAGGTGGATTACTGCTAACTGATTGCTCTATATTATTCACATTATAAATATACAAGTACTAGGTACAAGACAACAAAAAAGGCATAAAAGTAGTCCACAGTTAAGAAATTCAGGTGGTAAATAGCTGTATTTTTTCCAGTCGATTTGCCAAAGATATTCTGGAAGAGCTGCAGAAGCTCGAAGAAATACATAATAACATTATACATATTAAAAGGACTAAGGCACCGGGCGATAAGACTATCGCAACATACAACACAGGGGTCGTAACATTGAAGCAAAATTTCCTAAAGCCAGACACACGGGGTGACTGCGTCTTGCTAAGCTCAAATTACTATAAGCCTTGCAATACCGCCGAGATAATATACTTGATGATGGTGATAGCCGTGGCAGCTGTTACTCTGCTCGGGATCACGGTTTTTTTCGAGACACCAGACTCGCCATAACCGGATGTAGAAAAACCACGACTCCCCTGAAAATGACCCACATAGGTCTTTTTTTCAGAACTTATAAGGGTTCGTATGGCAAAATTATAAAAATGCAAAAACCACACCAGATTTATTTAAAATTTTAAATCTATCGTATAAAACGTAATTAATATTTTTCTGACAAGTTAATTCATTTTTTTTGTACGTATACTGTTGCGTAAAATAAAGAATAACTTTTTTTTAAGTAAAATAAATAAGAAATCGACCCCTAATGTCAAGCATAATAACTAAGACTAGGTACCAACCTAATATTGTTAGACTAAGTTTAGTACTTTCTTGTTTCTGTGTAATAGTACATTATGGTACTAGTGTGGTACATTGGTGATTACCGCCGAGGTGCCATTGAGACCCGAGCCGTAGGCGAGGGTCTTAAGAAAGCCGAGAACGGTAATCACCAATACACACGTGTATCATACGACGTTTTTCAACACACTTGTGAATAAAATAACTATAATTTCAACAGTGCAAACGCGTTGTGAAAAATGTTTCGCTATGGCGGGAAAAATTAATCAGTTTTCCTATGCGCGCGCATTGCGATCGGCCACAGACTAAAGGGATGAGGTTTTTTTTTATTTATTTTCCGCGCTTAGGGCTTGCGCCTATTCTGCCACGTAAAAAATGGGGAATTTAAAGTTTTCTTTTATTACAGAGAAAACAAAAGTTATATTTGAGTGAAAGTTTTATTTATTAAACACGTACGAGTTAAAATTATCTATTTAAATAAGAAGTTGCATGAAATGAGCAAGCAATAGGAACATTCATTTATTTGTTCTATTGAACACGATCTTTTTTTTGAATAAAAACTTTTTTAGTAACAAAGCTACTCAACCAATAAAATTTTAAAAAAAAATCTATAACTCACTTGTGAGTTATAGCAATGAAAAAGTCACAGTTTGATTATGGGTGTCATTATGTGCCTAATTGCGGTGACCATAGAGCCACTTTATGAGCAAGTGTGTTGAAAAAAATATTATCTTTGTTTCTCTTGTACCTCACTAGATGTCTAAGTCTTTTATTTTAAATAAAGAATTTATTTCTTTAATTATGCAAAAATCTATCCTTAACTTCGGATCAATGCTTGAGGGCCTTAGCTTGCTTAGACTCTACAGTAAAAGATGTAGCGCGTTCAGCCAAGGTTTTTAATTAGTTCCTTCAAATACCTAACATCCTTTTTGTCGTGGATCTCCTCCTCAGGCTCATCTTGGAGCAAGAGGGTGCGGGTCGGTGCTGATGGCTTCGGCAGGTCACTGATGAATGAACGTATCTAAAAATATTAACTTTAGTATTAACTATTATAAAACTGTAAAAAAGCCAAAAACTAAAAATAAAGATAAAGACTAAATAAACGATTCTGATTCCGAAAATCGAGTTTGTCTGTTTATCTGTTTTTTTGTAAGCAGATCACGCCTAAACTTCACGGATCAATTTCAATGAAACTTATACCATTCAGAAGCCTTTTTTCCGGATTGAAACATAGGCTATATTTTATTGAAATCAAAGACGTGGATTCTTAAGATACAGCTTGAACTCTCTAAACCAAAAGCAGCCTTTGACACGAGGTTCATCGTATGCTCGTTGACAGATATTTTGGTGGAAAGTTTCGCAGGCGTACGAAGTCGCAGGTATCAGCTAGTAATTTATAAATTTATAAAACTAGAATAACAGACTTCAACTTGATACGCCTTCTGATAATGGCAGTTCATTGGGATTGTTCTATTGAACGGAAATACCACAGAAAAGTCACAGGAAAGCTAAAATACGCAATGTCGTGTACGTGGATGACGTGTTTTTTCAAGTTAATTTTATTTAACACTCAAACTGAACCAATTTCGATAAAAGTTTTATGCGACCAATCGGAAAGAAGATTGGACCCTTTTAGATAAAAAAAAGAATTTTTCTAATCAGTTCATAAATGACGGAGTGCTGAGGTAAAAAAAAACTACCGAATTGAGAAGGAGTTCTGAGGTAAAAAAGTAAATAAAAAAGTACAACCGAATTGAGAACCTCCTCCTTTTTTTGGAGTGGGTTAAAAACTTCTATTCTTCTATTTTTATTTTTTATTATTTTTGAAATTTGGTTGCCACAGTGATAGTAGGTACCAGCTTCTGGTGTAATATGTCTTTTTTTTTTTAAACTATTTAATACTCGTGTTTATCATTCTGATTAGAAAAGTTACCTTTTGGTTAACGGCCCGGAAGTTTTGAAGTAGTTTCAGTGCTGCGCGCTTCTCTGTTGGATGTGAAATCTGGTACAGGCGCAGGGCCCTGTGAAACTATAGAAAAAACACACCGTAAATATAAATATAGTACCTAGTTAGGTGTAATTTAAAATATCATAGTGAAACTCCAAATGCAGCGCCTTGACGAAGTACATGTACCTACCTATCTACCTATTTTTTTATTATACGTAGAGGCGTATTTGGTGCTAAACTATTTTGCAATATAATCTGAACAATATACATCTGCAATAAAATAAATACAACCCGAAAAAGATTTTTTCCATTTCCTCTTTACATTTATCTGTGTATAGTACCTATTATATTATCTTAGTAAGTAGGTATAATCATAGTATATTTTATTTTATTTTAATCTCGTTATTATATAAAATATTTTCTTGTCAAATATTACACCCTAGCCGACCTTCCTATTTATAAGCTCCACTCCATCCAGAGGTTGTCTGGAGGACATCGCTCCCTAGAGATAAGACCGCCCATTGTACGTAATGTAATATAATCTGTTTCGCATATTACTTTGTAAGGTGTACCTACGTACAATAAAGTATTTTCATTCATTCATACATTGCCAACTTAGCTTAGCCTGTCTACTTACCCGTTCAAGAAGGCACCACATATCCCTGTGCTGCTGCAGGAAAGCCAGAGGAGTGAGTATGGCTGCGTAGTAAGCTGCCTCGCGATCCAGCAGGTCCTCATCTTCAGACATGCCATACACGGTCGCACGGAACTTGTGCAGGAATGCTGTGTTCGCGTGGTCTTTGTCCAAACTATATTAAAATAATTTATAAGTTTAAAAAACTAGTAAAACCGACATCAGTTTGACTACTTTACAGATTCATCATCAGGTGATGGTGATAAGCAAGCAAGCTCGTATGACTCAGTGGCACTGGTGACGGAGTTTTTAGGCCGCCTTAAGGCCTCCGTCGTGGCTTAACGACTGCTATGTGATGGTGATGATGGTAGTTTGTTGGGATTGTTTTTTTATATGAGATAGAATCTCCTTTGACCACAATCTCACCTGATGGTGAGCGACGATGACGCCGACAGTCTAGAAGACACGTATTCACTCTAACCTGTTCTATTGATCGTAAACAATACTGAAAACTAAAACTTTGGTGACGTAGCTTATAGGCCGCCCTAAAGTCCTCCGTCGCCGTGACTTAACAAAGGAGCCCGACAGTTTAACGTGCCCACCAAACAACGGAAGCGCTCAGATTCAAATGCCAGTAGCGGTCACCCATCCAAATAGTGCAATGACCGCTCAACACGTCGCTTAACTTAACCTCTGCGCCTGCGCGACCATTTAAAACCCGCTAAGCATCAGGTTACAGTGTAGAGGGCCATTTTGCGATCTCGGACTAAAACGCTTAGATAGGTACTAGTATAGTAGGTATTATACGATCTGTGACTTTGATAATCGGTGAAGATTTATTTCCATGTTTCAAGAACTCGCCTATTCCGCTGATACTTACTAAGGTAGTATAGCATAGAAACGTCGAACGATATCTCTCGGCGAAGGATGCACGTTGGCGCAAATCTCCTCTTCATAAGGCCGCTTCGCGTTCCGGTACAGCCAGCGGTCTTCTGACAAGTCCGGTTCTAACTCCATGTCCGAACATATTGAAGGCCACTGGAAGAGTAACTTATGAACCAAAATAGAAGATCATTTCTATAATATCTCTTGAATTTTTAGAGTAACTTATGAACCAGACAATCAGGGCATATCACACAGAATTGATAAAACTGAGGAATAAAGGTTCTTAAATGACGACCACGAAGCGTAGGCTTTAGAAGCCCACTGCTGGACATAGCCTGGTTTCCAAAAAGAACGATTTCTCGTTCCTGACTTCGTGCGATCTCCGTCTTCAGTCCATCGGGTTGGGGCAACAAACACTTCGGCTGCACAGCTGTACACATTTGTTTACTGAGAGTGCCTATTGCCTGATAAACATTCGGATAAAGTTATGTTTTGGATTAAAATTGGCTCTAAGAACTCACCATTATACTTAACCAAAACAGCACAAGACGAAGTTTTGACTCCATGTTCTGCTTTTGTAACTCATGATAATTTTCTGAAATTGCACTTAAATTCTCACATTTACATCATATTTAAAGCACTCGAGGATTTGAAATTTTCTGACCACGGTAAAAGAATCAAGGATTTTATCTTGGTCACAAAACCAGGACGAAAATGGTAAACACTGATGATGACTTGTGATAACTGGATGTCATTGTTTGACAGATAATCTGACATAGATCTTTCTTCAGTAAAGAAAGAAGGCTGAGAAGGTTCATCAAGAATTATTATGGTCTATGACTGCCGATAAGAGTTCATAAGATATTAAAAGTACAGTCAGCATCATAAGTTGTCCAACTATGTTTTGGGAGCTTTTGCCCATTCGTTTTGTAACTTTTGCAAGAGTTTCGATAAATCTTTATGAATTCCACAGGTTCTTACTATCAAAAGTCCCAAATAAAAGATACATTTCGAACACCAAAATAAATAAACTTTACTTTTCAAAAACACAGTACAATTGCAACAGGTATAAAACCATTACAAGTTTTAATGAATCCAGTTCCACTTCTTAGCTTTACCGATTCACCAGTTCCGATCAGATCCGTCTCCTGCAGCTCTGTCACAGGAGGGTCCAGATTCAAAACCAGGGGCGCCTGATAAAAAATAAAAATCAGGATGTCTACTGCTCAAAATTTTACTACGAACGGTAGAGGTAAGTTCTATGACGTGGTTAGATAGATAGATAATTAGTTTATTCGACACTAGCTGATACCCGCGCTTCGTACGCTTGCGAAACTTTCCTCCAAAACATCTGTCAACCAGTATACGATGAACCTCGTGCCAAGGGCTGCTTTTGGTTTAAAGAGGTCAAGCTGTATTTAAGAATCCACGTCTTTAATTTCAATAAAATATAGCCTATGTTTCAATCCGGAAAAAGGGCTTCTGATTGGTATAAGTTTCATTGAAATTGGTCCAGTAGTTTAGGCGTGATCCGCGAACAAATAAACAGACAAACTCGATTTTTGAAATCAGAATGGTTTATTTAGTAGAACTGTATATTATTTAGTTCTCCATATCTTTAATTTTAGTTTTTGGCTATTTTACAGTTTTATAATAGTATAGATACACACAAAAAATCCAGAACGGACATAGAAAATATAGCAAACATAAAGATACCTAGGTACAAGAAACAAACAAATAGTGATAACTAAGTAACAGCTATAATAAGTAACCTAACGTAACAAGTGGGTACCTAACAAGTTGGTTAGAAAGGTCACAGACAGAGAGTGCTGGAGACAAACTGCCTACTCCATGAGAACATAGTTCACGGCCAAGTGCCGACCACAGAGAGACTACACACATCGATGAATATTCGCTAATGACATTTTGAGTTATAGATACTGCATGGTATTATAACACAGCAGAACTCCTCGGGTAGAACGCAAGTTGCTGCTCAGTGTAAATGAAAATGCTAGCGAATCTTCAGCTTTAGAAGTAGACCTACTATAATTATCAGTTCTGAATGCTGTACTCTGTAGATTCTAGTATCAAGTAGAACTCCAGTGTTGTATAAATATTTCCATCGGTTTACACTTACCTTCGGTCGAGATCTTGTTGGAATGGTGCTGTATATACTGCTTGTGCGAGCTGCGTCTAAAGCTCGTATCTGGTAGAAAGAAGAAATGACCTTTGTACCACAAGCTTAAAAAGAATTGTGGTTGTTCTTTTTTAATAAACCATCTAAGATACAAATCAGGTCAAAAACTGCAGCAATACTGGTTACCTTGAAGATGACATAGGACACTAAGACGGAGCAGAAGTAACATACCTTCTTCCCAAGACTAGGATCATTCCGATCATATACGTTGATAGGAGTGACGTGCTGGATGAACTCTTCCATGACGAACCTCGCCCGAGCGATCACAGAGTCAAGCGCATGCAGATGTTTCGCGATCATAACTGGTCGGGTTATCGTTAAGTATTTGTTCACCTGGAAACCAGTTTATAGTTGCCTGTTTCAGTTTACTTCTTGAAAGAAGATGATGGGAGGAAGAGAGAACTAGAAACTTGGGGTATTTAAGACCTTTACCCAGCAAGGGGATGACAGGTTCAGATACAAAGAGATCTCAAGAAACCAAAATGGGGAAGATCTAAATCCTGGAGCGGTCAGTTTGAACTGGATATCTATAGAACCCAGGATGGTAACTGCTATCCATGTTTTGAACAGTAAAAATTAGGTAATTATGTTTTGATAATGAAGATCTAGACGCGGACATCAGCAAGTTTGGACTCACTTTCATCTGATGAGTTGGAATATAAAACTCTTTACCTTAGTGATAGGGCACCACCCGTGTCTTTTGGTCGCGGTAGGATCAGTAGCCACCATCCACACCATAGCCAGGATCCTCGGGAATGTCGTATGGGGTTCCCCCTTCATCACGTCAGGGGTTCTCACGAGAGCCTCTAGATCCGGTTCAGCATCAAGCATGGAGGTCTCCACGAGAAGCTTAGACCGCATCAGGGCTTGGATAAGCTCTGGGATGAGGAATCCTTCATCTCCTTCTAGGTTTCTGGAGAGTAGAAAATAGTAGGCTACCCTGGCAGTAGAGCTATAACTACTTACCTATTTTAAGTTTCATCTAAATAGATCCAGCCTGATATGGAATGACTGCTATAATAGTAAACATTAAAAAAAACAAGTAAACTACTCGTAGGTACCAAATCTATTTAGTTACCTATACCTATCGCATGCTTACGCCCGCAACTCCATTCGCATGAATGGCACCTCCTTCCAGGTGCCCGTTTGATAATTCTATTCTGTTGGTACCTAGATCCTGCAATTTTTTTGTGTAAAATGTAGGATACAATAAGATGCTAACTTCAACAGCTCCAACATGAGACGAGCCACCTTCCCCGAAGCAGGTTTCGGGTACATAATACAGTCAGAGGCCACCATCCGCAAAGGAGCAACTTCCGCTTCGGTCTCGAATGCCGTCGCTAGCTCCCTCTGGCGGTTATCTTCAGCTGCCAACCAGTCCAGCGTGAGGGCTGAACGGTACGCTGCCATCCCAGACAGAGTAGTTCTACTAACGTTGCGTGCTGAGTAGTAATCTTGAGCAGTGCACTGCGTAGAATTGAATTACGTGAAAGTCGATAGGTAGACGATGTGGTAATGGAGACCTGGATGAAGCTGTAGGACCCTGGATGATGAAGATTAGCGTATGTAGATTCGTAACCCATGAATCGTGTGTTCAACTTCAACTTCTAGATTTATGGAATCGTGTGTTAAGGTCACTTATGACTTTTATTAATATGAGTTTATGATGTAATTTATTTGGCCGCTAAATACGATAGAAATGAATTTTCATACAACTTTTGCCGGCCGCTGCTTGCATTTACTTGGCCAGTACAGCATTTTTTATTTATCTCGAAGAATGTTGTCAAAATAATGGTCAAATTTCCAAGCATGTTGGGTACAAACGTATTTTTGATATAGAATTTTTGCTGTGATATTAGATTAGGTATATGGTAATCAAAAAATTTGAAGACAGTACTTAGGAGCAAACATCAAACAAAGACGAGAATTGTTTCAAAGTCGAATTAAATTCGCAAAAACTTTTTCAATTCTGGGTCTTTGTGGAATCAGAATGGTCGTATTTGTCCAAATGAGTTTATGAAAATTCAGCGTAACGCAAAAACTTATGAAAGTATTTTAAAAGCGAGTGTTATCCACAAAAAGCGCAAATTAGATAACTTTTTCACTTAAAAGAATTTTTTTTTCCATAGAATTCCACCGTCGAGGATTCTTCTGTACAATAATCTTTGTTGTTGCAAATTAATTAGTTAAGTCGAGATTGTAACGGGAAAATAATTATCTTCATCAACAAAATTATGTAAGCGCCTACGAATTAATGAATTTCCCTCAAAATATCACAAGAGTGAATTTATCCCAATCTATCAACTTTTTCGTAGTCTCGTAGACTCTCGTAGACATTCGTAGATGCCTCTACGAACTATCCGCAAATCCTTATGACAAAACTTTCGCCCGAAACTTTCCACTAAACATGTCTAACTAAAAAAGCCACACTCAGAGACGTACGTAAAAAAAATTTACGTTAAAAAAATCAACGTTTAATCTATTGACATGTCTTACCAACGAGTAATGTTGAACAATATGAACATAGACACCGCTAATTTTAAGTAATACTTATGTTTCAATTATATCTCTGAGTTTGCAGTAGCTCGAGCAAGTTTTCGTATTCGTACCATCTTCAAACTCTGAAGATTCACGAGTAAGTAGACTCCTAAATACAGTAGGCCACTTACCCTGATATTACCCCGGGAGAAAATGACATCAAAATTATATTTGCGGTGGTGGTGTAGCACGCCAACTTTACTTAAATCGCTACAATTTTAGATCTATTCTTAGTACTGATGCGATAAATTACTTTCATGCAAGTCCTAGGGCAAATTCGCCAATAGGGATCCCTATTGGTGGATGTCAAATACATCCTTAGTGACGTAGCTTAGCTTAGCTCTGTTGGACAAGGATCCTTATACTAGTAGTTCGCCCAGAACTGAGATCCCGCGATGTTCCCAAAAAAGGAGATAAAACGCAAATATGTTTTTCAACTATGACTGAGGTAAACTTTGTTAGACAGTAGGCTGGTATTTAATATACCTACTGCTGAATGATGAATCTCTCCATTACAACTGATGAGATGAACCTCGGGGAACATCCAAGTTACATAATTACACATTAATATTACTAGAGATCTTCGTAAACTTGATTCGTAGAAAGCCTTTTGTGCTTAGTTCATGTGTAAAATTTGCGGGTAAGTTTCCAAGTTCATCTAGGCTTAGAGTTAAAGCTATTGTTACATAGGAACCAGACGACCTTGTAGTAAAAAGAAAATTATATTTGGATGGATATAATTCCCGAAATACAGTTTGACACTAGTTCGGGGGTTGGGGAAAGTCCAGCTCATCCAGCGTCGTTGTTTGTCCAGTGATATAGCTTTGCTTGTATATACTTTTCCATTAATTTTAAGTTAGACTTACGTTACTGGAAGAAATCGCATGTGCTCGATAAGTCCACCAATTGTAGAGCCTAGTATTTACTGTTGCGTGCTGTATAGCTCTTAAATGCTAAGTGCATAATTTTATTTTTTAGTCCACAAGAAATAATTTGATTATTGATACTAGCCGTCGCCCGCGGCATTGCTCGCGTTCTACCCTCTAGAGTGTGACGTTTCAAAATTCCTTTCTTAGTGCACCCCTACACTATATAAGGATACTACCCTCAAAATTTCATACCTCTAGGACTTATAGTTTAGGCTGTGCGTTGATTCTAAGTCAGCTTCAAAAGAGTTTTATATAATTAATAACTTCCTTCAATAATCTTGGGAGATGATATCAAAGTGGTCACTCTACACGCCCGAAAGTAGCCAGGCAAAAGGTTAAGTGTTAGGACTAAACAAATTTACATCGTAAAAATGGTTAATAGCCTATCAGGCCAAAATAGGGTGTTGGCATGGCTAGGCTTTATTACGTGCATAAATTCTCCCTTGTTCTCGGTAAGTAGATTCCTTGTCGGATAAAATGTATGCTCACGACTAAGAGTAACAAGGAAATATTGCGTCTTATAAGTACTGGTAGAATTTCATTATTCGGTCAAAAAATAATAGATCTCGTTCATGTTTTTACGAAGCCGTGCTCAGGGCGTAGGTACACATATTTTTGGTTGAATATGAATGAGTTGCAAACTCGTGGGCTGTGTTACTTTACTATTAGAATGTACAAATTATATAGGTACATAGTAGGAAATAGATACAAATTACCTGTAGACATAGCGAGATGAGAATTAAAACGAGAGACATAATTTCAACCACATTTCAATAATTTTGAGGGGGTTTTTAGAAATAAATAGCATAAATAGTTTGTTGTGGATTTGGATATGGATATCATGGATATCAACTTGTGTCATAGAACATAGAACCACAGAAAAAAAATACTATGCATAGAACATAGAAAACTTTGACATGAGCTGGGGAATGATATTTATTTCTACTTCACTAACCTATTTACACCTACAGAATGTTTTGTATAAACTCTGTGTTACAAAATAAAGTCAAAAGAGTATTTAGGTAATTTAGAGCCGAAGAAGTTAGTCAGAGGCAAGTCTGAGTTAAGTAGTCGAAAGGTCAAAACTGGGACATTCTTTACAGAGTGGGATTATTGGTGTGGATTGACCCAACAATAAGTACATAGTCTTTGCCAATATCGGGATGTTCAAAGGAGTTATAAAAAACCCAGGACAACACCCAGTTATCTTGAGGTGGACCACGGGAAGATAATGTCACTCCTGGTACAGCCAGATGTACTATGCAGGTGGACCACGCGCAGGATGTGAAATAAAACGCAGTTTTAAAATAGATTTTATATTTTGTATAAAATTAACACTTACTCTAATGATTTGACAACATTCACATTTACACTCTTTTATCACATTCATTCTCTATAGAAAATACAGTCATTTTATGTACAACTTTGTATAAGGTGATTTACTAGAAAAATATACATTACTTATGCGTTTTAAGATTATTTTTACTATAAAAAGAACTCCAAAATGTTGTAGACCGACATAACGTGATGATTTCATAAGCCTATTAGGTCCCAAATTAGTGCTATTGCAATTCAAACTTTATCTAGAGGTAGTAAGTTACATTCCGTTGTAAGCAGGCCCGCCGCCGCCTTCTGGGACTACCCAATTGATGTTTTGAGAAGGATCCTTGATGTCGCAGGTCTTACCTGAAATATTTATTTATTTAAATAATAATAATGTTATGTAGTTATAGAGTAGGAAAGTATGTAATAGTTGATGCCTACTCTGTACACGGATTTTTTCGGTCTTTTCTAAACTGTAGAAAAGAGATTTTTATTACTTGCCAGCTATAAAAATTAATAACACAATTCTCTGATGATTAAAAAGTCAAAATAAAGTTAGAAACTTGATCAAAAGTGCACCATACGGGCCATTTTAGATAAAAAATGTCTATGCAATTTTTTTCTTTATCTTATTTTACGAGGTGTCATCCAAGCCCCAAAGATCCCTATTGGTTGGTTATGGCGAATGGATGTTCAACTTTAGAAATTTTAAAGTATTTAATTAATGCAACCAAAATGTCCTGACATTCAGGCGACGCCAAATGACTCGTTTATTTAACACTCTTGGGCTTGCAAATGTTACTCCATCTAATAAAATGTCCCAGGTACTGTGTAGTGTCCCGTTCATCAAGACATGGGTAAAAAGGGACCCCTGACGCTGCATAAATCATCTAGATAAGCTGATGCAAAGGCCTGTTTGTAAGTTATACATTCTAAAGCGTCTCTATAATGGCTAGAGAAAAAATACTTACAATGTATGCAGTTTTGTGCGTTGATTTGAAGTCTTTGTCCATCGCCAGTCTCCATTGGGACATATTCGTATACACCTGTAAATATAATGTGAACAATTGTATGAAACACAAGTCACACCTTATTAACCAACTTCAAAAAATTAGGAGGTTCACAATTCAGTAGAACGCCGTCAGGTACGAAACGATTTAAAAATTCTTTTTTTACTTCCAGATTGGTTCCATAACTTTATTATCAAAATCTGATGGAAAAACACTTCATCCACGTACAAGACATTGCGTATTATTACTTTCCTGTGACTTTTCTGTGTTGTTTAAGATCAATCTATTTTACTAGATAGATAGAAAACTCTTTATTGTACACCACTTTTACAGAAATTATTAAATAAACACTGAGTTCATTATTCTTATGTGAAGTACAATGGACGACCTTATCGCTATGAGCGATCTCTTCCAGGCAACCTTTGGATGGAATGGATTTTATATGAACGAAAGTGACGGTGTAATAAAAGACTACATTACATTACATTACTAATAGGTACATAAAATATACATCCGTGTATTTACATTGTTGTCGACCAGACATTCACAATTATATATGTTGTTATTATGTTACGTATCTGGGAAAACCTTTAATTGACTTTCCATTGCTATTAAAATGTTTATCTAGTTAAATTTAAGGTGTTGGTTTTCCATAAAATAAATAATCATTTGATGATGATGATGAAGGAGTAAAATTGACCGAATTGAGAACCTCCTGTTTTTGAAGTGGGTTAAAAGAATCAGAATTTAGATATCTACCTGCAGGACAGAACCTCGCCTCGGGTCCATCGAATTCTGCTAGATTTCTCTTCACGGGGATTGTATCATCTTTCAACGTCAAGTGAGGAGGTTGATCGGCTTCATGATTTGTTCCTGTTGTAAGATGTTTTTTAGAAATATCCTCAGAAAGTTATTTATGCATGCGTAAGACATATAACCGAATTTATTTTATTTATTTAGAGCTTCCAACATAGAAATCACAAGTTACAGGATACATAAAGGCGCTTATACTTAGTATGCTTAGCATGCCACAAAAGCAGGCAGAATCCTACTAATATTATAAACGCTAAAGTTTGTAAGGATGTATGTATGTATGTTTGTTTCTCTTTCACGCAAAAACTACTGATCCGATTGGGATGAAACTTGGAATATACATATATTGTATATTGTCGGTGACCTGGATTAACTAGGCTACTTTTTATTCCGGAAAATCAACGGGATCCAACGGGACGCGAACGAAGTCGCGGGTGGAAGCTAGTAAAGTTATAAATACCTACCAGTCAATGAAACAGACGATAGAAGATCGAACGTGATCTGTCCATCCGGCTTTGGGTATTCTATCGGCTGGCATTCTTTAGCGGGCTTCAGTCTTGCGTGGTCTGCGCCTGAAATAACACAATATTATATTTAAGTTTGATCGAAAGAGCAAAACTCGGTATAACTATTCCAAGTTTATTAGTAACCGTTACAGTATTTACAATATTTACAAAATACATATGAAACTGTTGAGCTTAAAGTCATTGTAATTACAGTAAAAAAATTGTTGCAATTCTCTTGGTTACTTTTTTTTTGTCCCATTTTGATCTGCGATCAGTCTTCAGACTATGAGGAGGTATATTATTTGTGAGAAAAAGTATTAGAACAAGCTTAGAAGAAAGGTCTTTACATCTATTGAAGATGATTTATACAGCGTCAGGAGGCAACCTATGCCTAACACTTAACGTGACACTGTAGTGCCTGAGACAATGTTTAGATGAAGTAGGCTTACCCAGCACCTATACCATCCTCTCAGAGCATAAGGATATAGCCCAAGTAATAGCGGATTTTCACATTTACCCCGTAAAGTAAGTTATGGAGATCCTATCTAATTTTTTTTTAATCTACGTACCACCATGTTTCAATGTCCATGGTTCCTTCCCCCGTACGGCGGTGCTAAAGGCAGAGTACGCCAGACCTCCGTATAAACCCAGCTTAGTGTGGAATGATGGTCGACAATTGCGTACTTGCTGGAAAATATACACATGTTAATTATTAATATTCGTATTAATATTATTATGTCCTATTAATATTATAAACACGAAAATTTGTGAGGATGTAGGGATGTATGAATGCATGGATGTATGTATGTATGTATGCTTGTTACTCTTTCACGCACAAACGATTGATCCGATTTGGATGAAACTTGGAATATATTATATTGTCCGTGACCTGGATTAACACATAGGCTTCTTTTTATCCCGGAAATTCA
Organism: Eulithis prunata; assembly: GCA_918843925.1. NCBI lineage: Eukaryota > Metazoa > Arthropoda > Insecta > Lepidoptera > Geometridae > Eulithis > Eulithis prunata. The sequence continues at coordinate 5,758,696 of OU974025.1, read as the reverse complement.
ACGAGATCAAACGGGACGCGAACGAAGTCGCGGGCGGAAGCTAGTTAATAATAAGTACTATATTGCTAATAGAATACTTAGCATTTGTGTGTTGTAAACAAAGATGTTTGTTCTGTGTCTGGGTGTTTCTATGTATTATAAGTATGTATTTACAAAAAAAAATGTATGTATGTATTCTATCAGCCATCTAGTTTCCATCGTACAAGCTTTGCTTAGTTTGGGACTAGAAGGCGTTGTGTTAAGTGTCCGTGAATATTTATTTATTTATTAATACTTAGGATTACATTTTCATCACACACAAATTTTTGACTCAGCACTCACAATCACAGTCAGAATACACGGATTTGCTCACGATGTTTTCGTCACCGAGCACATTCTTTTAAATATTTTTTTCTGTAGTCTGGTCAAAAAGTACCTTCAACTCCTTGTAAACATATGATTCTTTGAGTTTGTCTTCATAAAGCGTTGGTACGATTCCATTGTCATGTGTAGCTTCACCTGATAGAATAAGTTCCATTGCTGATTCAGCTGCGAGCATGCCTGTGAAGAAAAATAAAATGTGTGAGGCCATATACAAATATGAAATTAAATGGGATTACCCTGGGCACAGATCATATAATACTACTAGCTGATACCCGCGACTTCGTACGCGTGCGAAACTTTCCACCAAAATGTCTGTCAACCAGCATACGATGAACCTCGTAGCAAATGGCTGCTTTTGGTTTAGAGAGTTCAAGCTAAGAATCTACATATTTGATTTCAATAAAATATAGCCTATGTTTCAATCCGGAAAAAGAGCTTCCAAATGGTATAAGTTTCGTTGAAATTGGTCCATTAGTTAAGGCGTGATCCGCGAACAAACAAACAGACAAACTCGATTTTTGCAATCAGAATCGTTTATCAGATCTGCATATTTAGTTTATCCATATTTTTAATTTTGGTTTTTTTTACAGTTTTATAATAGTATGGATAGACCCTAGCTAGGGTAACCCTAATGTTAACCCTAATTGATATTTAAGGCACGAACATACCGCTCTTCATGGCATTATGCGTGCCCTTGATGCGTGGTACGTTTAAGAAGCCGGCAGTGTCACCAGCTAACAGTCCTCCTGGGAACACCGGTTTAGGTAGACATTGCCATCCGCCTTCTACTAATGCTCTGGCGCCGTACGCTATTCTTATACCACCTGGGGATAAAACATAAGATTTGATTATTTATTGATTTCACTAAAGCACAATGTATACCATACTAGCTTTCGTCTGCATCTTCGTCCGCGTCTCGTATGATCCCGTTAATTTTCCCGGATAAAAAGTAGCCTAAGTGTCAATCTAGGTTGCGAACTACTTTAATATTATTAATATGAATGTAAGTTTGTTTGTTACGCTTTCACGCGAAAACTACTTAACCGATCATCATGAAACTTTGTACACATATTCTTGGAGGTATTAGAAGTAACATAGGATACTTTTTATCCCGGAAAATTAACGGGATCCAATGGGACGCGAACGAAGTCGCGGGCGGAAGCTAGTATTTATATAATCCAAATCGCACCAGCAGTTGCAACGTGCTTGAAGCACAAACATCTAAACATTGACATTTATAATATTGGTGAGATATTTGCATTGCTTTATTTGTAATACGCATCCTACCGGCTACGCCAGATAATCAAATTTACCTTCAAAAAGTGGTTTTACGTAAGGATGCAGCTTGAACCTCTGAAACTCCCGGAACGGGCTGAGGTAAGGGTTTGTATAGTCCAACCCGACCACGAACCCAGCGGCGACGAGTGGCGCTTCGCCCTCCGGTTGCGCTAAATGGTAAATGAACGAGCCTCCGTATGTATTCTTGTCAAGTGGCCAGCCTATTGTGTGCTCTACTAGGCCGGGCTTGTGATTCTGTGGAGATAAATTTAATTGTAAGATTTTATTCGATCGATTTCACTATAGGACTTCTTTAATAATAAATCAAATAAATATTCTTGGACATTTGACACAACGCCTCTACTCCCAAACTAAGCAAAGCTTGTAACAAGGGAACTAGATTGCTGATAGAATACTTATATACTTTTTTTGTAAATACATAATAATATGTACTTATAAGTTGTAATACATAGTAACACCACAGATCACAATATGAATACTGTAACACCCAGACATACAGCAATATGTTTCTGTTTATGCATCTATGTTTGCCACACACAAATGTTTGTTCTTCGTAGGAATCGAACCCACAACCCACAGCACGGAATGCAGAGCTATTACCGACTGAGCTGTGACGCCGGACGATGATGAACACCTGATAATGATGAACTTACTTCAGGTTTGACTTCCCAAAGCTCTTTCAAGCCAATACCGTAAGATTGCGGCTCGCTGTGCTCTTTCAAGTTGTACTTGCTTGATACCATTTTAGTTAGATGACCGTGGCAGCCTGAAAGTAAATTATTATTAATACACTAGCCGATACCCGCGACTTCGTACGCGTGCGAAACTTTCCACCAAAATATGTATCAATCAGCATTATGATGAACCTCGAAGCAAATGGCTGCTTTTGGTTTAGAGAGTTCCAGCTGTATCTAAGAAAAAATCTTTCATCTTTGATTTCAATAAAATATAGCCTACGTTTCAATCCGGAAAAAAGGCTTCTGAATGGTACAAGTTTCGTTGATTGGTCCAGTAGTTAAGGCGTGATCCGCGAACAAACAAACAGACAAACATCCAAACTCGATTCTCAAAACCAGAATCGTTTATTTAGTAGATGTGCATATTTAGTTTAACTGTTATATAGTGCATATTTAGTTGAAGTACCTTCTGCAAAAATAGTGATTTTGGAATGAAACTCCATGCCTCGTTCGAACATTTCTTTAGGTCCGCCATCTTTAGCGATGCCGACGTCACCCGTCGCTACGCCCTTTAGCGATCCGTCTGGTCGGTAAATGATATCGGCGCCTGCGCAGCCGGGCCATACCTATAACAAAATTACTGCATCTATATTATAGCTATAGATAGAAAGCATATACGTCATCGGATTGGTTTTGAATAGAGCGTATTCAAATTCTAGCTATTTTTCTCGGTCGGTGGACATACCTCAGCGCCTAATGCTTCTGCTTGCTCCGACATCCATCTCACCAAGTGGCCTAATCGTACCACGTAGTTACCGTGGTTCCAGTTTGGGAGTCCTGTAATGTGAATCTTAGTTTTCACCACGGAAAAAATTATAACACAAATAACATATGGTTTTACGATGTATTTATTCTCGATTATTTTATGATACAGTAAAAATAACAATTTAGCTTAAAAATTTACGGCTTTTTATGGGATTTCTTTAAATTTGTCAATGGTTTCGATTCTGTAGTTGCATTTTTCTAAACTACACTTGCTCTTGCGTCAAATTGCTTTTGGTATGTGCCACATATTTAATACTAGCTTCCGCCCGCGACTTCGTTCGCGTCCCTTTGATTTTCCGGGATAAATAGTAGCCTATGTGTTAATCCGGCTCACAGATAATCATTCCAAGTTTCATTCAAATCGGATCAGTAGTTTTTGCGTGAAAGAGGAACAAACATCTATACATCCTTACAAACTTTCGCGTTTATAATAAAATAGGATTATTTCACCTGGAAACACTGGCAGTGGAATTCTCCCACTCTTCGTGAGCAATCCAAACTTGTCACTAGTGACCGGAGTGTTCATTGGAGCCCCCTTTTCCTTCCAATCAGGTATCAGCTCGTTTAGAGCTATGGGGTCGACACAGGCTCCTGACAGGATGTGGCCTCCTGCTTCAGCTGCTTTTTCAAGTAGGGTCACTCTTACTTCCTGGAATTGAAGAATATTTTACTAATTTCAGTACATGTACACTAGAACAAAGTTTTTACTATAAATAGAGAAAATAAAAGCATTTATGAACACATTCTTAGAACAAATTATGCTAGTCATTTCACAGCATGTTCTGACTAGAATTGTAATCATATTAAAGGCACTGATACCTAAATTCTTTACGAATAATTTAAAGTGCTCTAGGTATAAAAAATCAACCATAAAGTTCTAAATGATCTTTGAGATATTTCGGAATAAATGAGTGCCATAGTCACATCAATCTTTGTGCCTCCGAACTTAGCCTATTCTTGGCTCAGATTGAAGGAAAGTTTGGAGTGGGGGTGCAGTACATAATGCTATTTATAACATACAGCTTTGATGCACAAGCTGGTCAATAAGTAGGTCAATGAGTGGGTAGAGATCAATATGGGACAGACATAGTGGTAAGTCGACTCAATGTCCCTAAAATAAAAAAAGGATTTAAAAAAACAAAACATACAGCTCCCTTTTCTTCTGCAATTTGCCTCGCTCGGATAGCAGCTGCCATTCCTGCAGGACCACCTCCTATGATGAGGATATCCGTCTCTTCTGCTAAACGTTCCATGCTTATCTCTTCAAAAATAAAAAATACATTTAAAATTACTACAGTAGGCAAGTACCTACCTACCTAGTTACAAAATAAGTAGGTACTACAATATTTTCAAATGTGTCCTAAATTAAAAAGACAAGAGGTATTTGAACAAGCACCTTTGTTTTAAACCTAGAATATTAAAGATAGGTGTGCAATAACTACTTACAAAAACAAAATGATAAAATCTTGAGATAACAAATAATTGGGAGGTCAATTTATTATTATCCAAGGTTACCTTTCCATCTTGGGTCCTTGTCTCTTGGGTGTATTGTATAATGGGTAGTTATTTTGGGGTAAACATCTGAGTACAGCCTTTTTGTAGCATTTGTTAGCCTCCCCACTGAAAATTTCCAAATAGAAAGCTGTCAAAACATACAACCAAAACAAACAAATGAACTTTGAACTTTTATAACTACATTGCGTAACAATAACAAAATTGATTAGACAAATACCATTAGCTTCCTTGTAATTTATTAAACAATATTTCTCTTTACATTACAAATATTTTTAAATTAAACATTGGGGAAAATATAGATCAGCTGTTCGAAATGTTACACAAAACAACTCTTTGAAAACAATCACAACTGAAACAAATATTTTATTTGTTGTTATGACTAATTTAATTATAGATTTAGATGTTTCACACATTAGATAGACAGTAAAAAATATTTATTTACCCTGACGAGCCGAACTAACAAGTGCCACCGCCATTTTTTAACCAACTTGGAAAAGTAGAAAGAAAGTAGCTAAGATAATATCACAGGTTGATGGCTTGCTTGAATGGCTTGAGTTGATTGATGGAATCTGGATGGAATATGAATGAATGTAACTTGAATGTAAAACAAAAGGGTGGGTATGATCTGTGGGTTTCCCTCTTGCCCATTTCCGGTTTTACGTACGAACCGATTTCCATGAGTTTATTTTCTTTCTCTTTTTCTCGTTCAGTTCGCTACCGTACTGTTTTATTTACGCCTACTTACTTGTTTTTACCCATGATGGATTACCCGGTACCTACTTAGATAAAAAACTGGAAATGTTGTTAGCATCTTTTTGCCGAGTGTGTCTATCCAGCAACAAATGCACAAAATTAATTGCAAATACTGAAATACAAACAGTATTTGAAAACCTTACAAGCAATCCGGTATGTATTTTTTATTATAAAGTTTTTATAGAACAATTTTCTTTGATTTGTAAGTAGGTACCGAGGTAATTTAATTTTTTTTCAATTTAATTTTATTTTATTCAGAAATAAAATAACATAACAGAACCTTTTCCATGGCGCAGAACCTTATCCATGGCGTTATTCTACTTAACATTTAAAACACTACATTACTAAAAACACGGTATTCAAACTTAATTTCTAAATAATACTGTACAATACCTAGATAGAATCTGAAATAGAAGAAAATCTTAAAAAGCTATTAAAAATAATAACAATATAAATAGACTTAAATAATGTAACATGAATATACGACTGCTTGATATAATTTCAACGAATAATATCAAATAGGTATACCTAACTAGGTACCTACCTATCTAGCTAAAGGAATCATGCACGCAGGTAGTTAGTTAGGTACCTATGTTATTGTTTCAGCTTATTAGTGGCGATGGAAGACCTGAAAGAGTATGCTATTTATGCCATCGACTGCTGCAAAGATGCTGCAAGTTTGTTGACCTGTCTCGGAGATCAGAGCAGTATTTGTCTGAACTGCTTCGCAGCGGGGTTGATGTAAGATTACATTTTAAATCAACTCAATTTATTCTGTCATGAGTTAATATTTGCGACTCAATACCTCTGCCTCTTATATACTAGAACAGCAAAATTATTTAACTTTATACCTAGTAGTGGATCCAGGGTTTTGGTTTGGGAGGGCCTTTACCTAGCTATTTAGGAATTTCCCTCACAAATTCTGGCCCACACCTGGGTGGACCCGGAGCTTGGAGGGACCTAAGCCTCCTAGCCACATTGGGCTTAATGTACCAGCCTCAAGTAGGTACCAACTTGGGGCTGGTACGTTAAGCCCAACATTTGGTCAAGTCCCTATTTGTTATTTCCCTGCCCAAGGCATGTTGCACAATGGTGTGTATCTTGTCACATTTTGATGTCTGTGTGAAATATCTCCCAATATCTTACTTAGGCATAATATTATACTTGCAGCTAAACACACACACTCTGACAATCAACTGGCCATCAATCCAAAATAACTCACAAGCTCTATCAGTGTGTGAAACAACAGTAGTGTCAATAACAAAATTGGAGGGTGATTATGCGGAGGTGTATATAAAGCAGGGTCCAAGTATTGGAGTGTATGTAAAAGATGATACAGACTCTAAAAATACCATCAATGTTGAGTTTGAGCAAACATGTGGGGTGGAACTTGATACAAGTAAGTGGAAAAGTATCTGTGTGTGGTGTGCAAGAATTGCCACAGTATCACTTCATTTGCCACATAAAGCGTTCGTGGCTAGGCTTGCTTAGCCAATCTTTACCTATCTTAAGCAAGCCTAGTTAAGCGACGTTCTGTGCGGTCACTATTTGGATGGGTGACTGCTAGTGGAATTTACATCTGAGCGCTTCCATGCTTCGGAGGTTACGTTAAACTGTCAGTTCCGGCTCTAGCTAACGACTACTATGACGGAGGCCTTAAGGCGGCCCAAAATCTCCCGTCAGTTGGCCTTTAACACATACGAGCTTGCTATTTACCATAACACTATAGGTATATTTAATTCTCACACACCACTCCTAGGGCACCTCTAGTTGTGAACCAGCATATACTCAATGCATCTATGCATAGTTAAAGCTAATCTTTTTAATATAATGTTTGTTTCAGATGACCCGACCAATCACAAAAGTATGGAAAAACAATTCGATGAATCTGATGAAAAGTCGCCGTCTGACGATGAAGACTCTGATTCGACATATGTACCTTCACCAGTGCATAGACAAGGTACCAAGAGCACCGGACCTGAACACCAAAATGTTGGAACTACAGAGGAATCAAATACAGACAGCCCTTATAATAATACCACAAAACGCATAGGTAGTGGCTCTTACAAGTGTGACAATTGTCCATATATCTGTCATATATGCTCTAACTAAACCGTTAATCTAATGACAGGATAAATAGAATATAAGAATAATAATGAACTTATTGAGTAAATGTCGCTGAATGTACTGGATAGTAGTAGGTAATATCAATTTATTATTTTAACAGATACTCCATCACCCGCATGTCTTGGAAATAGCAGCATGGAAATTAAAATAGAACAAGACCTAAACTCATCAGAATACAGCTCTGTATTATCACCGAAACCAATTATTGAATACAAAAAACCGTTTAAAGACAGCAATGTAAAGAAAAATGCTTCTTTAACTAAAGGTAAGAAAGTTGTACAAAAGGAAAACGCATCCAATAGTAAACAAATAAAGAAAACAAGAAATAAATCAAAGCAAATTCCCTCTGGTGTAAAGGCTTTTGCTTGCGAGTTTAATAATTGCACGAAGACCTTTACAAATAAAAGAAATCTTATAATACACACCAGAGCACACACTGGTGAGAGGCCTTACTCTTGCCACATTTGCCCCAAATCGTTCATTCGTAAAAATTTTTTGACACGTCACCTACAAATTCATACAGGTGAAAAACCACATGCCTGCCATTTTTGCCCTAAAAGATTCATTCAGAAACCACACCTACAAGATCATATCAGAACTCACACAGGCGAGAAACCTTATAATTGCTCGATATGTTCTAAAAAATTCGGTAACGCAAACGGTTTGAGAGTGCATATCAGGAGACACGCAGGAGACATGTATGAGAAGCCGTTTTCTTGCAATAGGTGTTCTAAAAAGTTCTTGAGTAATTACGATTTAAAATCACACTACCGATTTCATTCCGGAGAGAGACCATTTGCTTGCGACGAGTGCCCTGCAACATTCAAATTGAAGCATAGCTTGAAAGTACATATAAGAACTCACACTGGAGAAACACCATATCCTTGCCTAATATGCGTTAAAGCATTCTCTAGTTCAAGTACTCTCAAACGGCATAAGCAAAGCCACCTTAGCGATGGTGTGTCAATTCTTCCAAGGCACAGTTACGTATGCGACAAATGTTCTCGTGAATATAAAAATAAACAGAGTTTACAAAAACATCTTGCAACGCACACTGATGATGACCGATACAATAAAACGAACAATTTTGTAACTAAATCTCTTTTCTAATGATCGTGGAAATAGCTAGCACAGTTTTCCACGAAAGAAAGATTGCCAAAAGTGAAAAAAGGGTGGGAATGAGTCAGTAAGGCGTGCTAAGGCTTCAAGTCAAACTTATAAAACACCTCGTTTTAGTCTGCAGTTAAATTATGAGAAGGAATAGATTTTATAACTACTCGTAATGTGATTATTATAATACGTACTTATAGCTATCGGGTTCATAATGCGGCAGACCTTGCACTGGGTACTAGACAAATGCACCTACCTAAGATCGTCAAAATGGATTCACGACACCATCCCACCAACACTGTTCTCTTAAAATAAAAGATTAAAAGCCTCTCTTTTTTCTTGATCGCCACTATGCACAATATAGGTACCTATCTACCTATAATCCTTCAAAAAAATAATTAAAAATAATTTGGTTGATGCATCAGGTGCAAAACAGGTATCCTTGGGGCGTAACCACTGTCCGTCAGCGTCTGTCATATTTTTTTCTAAAGGCATGCTACTAGCCACAAATCACAAACTAGGTATCCCATTTCCAAACCCTTGCAAGTGGACTAGAACTCATACTACAAAAAAATATTTACCAGTAACAATGCAACATATTCGTCCAAGATCATATTCTATCAAAATACCTATAGGTACCTTTGGCGTCATACCATATAGAACTAAAGCCATGCCTCATTTGCCAGATAATAGAGCCCGGATAATATCCCTCAGTAAGGAAGGCTGTAGCATACATGAGATATCGCGAAAACTCAGTGTTACAGTAAGTACCTAAGTCAAATTATGTTCTTTACTCACACGTTGCCTAGTCTACTATACGTAATGATTGTTTTAGCGAAACACAGTGAAAAGATGGATCAAACGGAACGGTGAAGAGGGATTTCTCAAAGACAGACGACAGCATAACAAAGGCTCGCGTAGAATCACAGACGAGCAAATGATCGAGATGCAACGGCATATCGAGAAGCACCCCTTCACGCCTCTTCAATATTTCGCGGCGCGTTACAATGCTTGTCTAAGAACAATACGAAAATGCTTGTACAGCGCTGGACTGCACCACAGGCTGTGTAAGAAAGTACCCCTAACAGATGCACAGAGATTGGAAAGATTGAATTTCGCCCGGGGTTATCTAGACTTTGACTGGACTAAGGTAGTATTTTCCGGCGAAAAATCTTTTTCTTCACAGCGCAACCGCTTAACTCTAAAGCGGTACAGTATAATGCAAGATAATGAGGAACAGAACAATCAATCGACTGGGCAGAACACCACTAGTATGTGGGGCTGGATGAGTGCCGCTGGAGTGGGTGAACTCGTCAATATATCTCTTGAAACCGCCAGTAACTATGTCGAATTGTTAGAAGAAACGATGCTGCCAACAGTGCGAACGGTATACCCAGTCGAAGACGTTTCATACATACTTTACGTACACGATAAAAGCCCCGAGCACTCGGCAATAGCCGTGTCAGAGTGGTTCTATCAACATCCAGATATCTATGTTATTCCATGGCCGTCAAAAAGTCAAGACTTGAATCCAATAGAGAATTTGTGGGGTCTTATGATTGAAATGTGGGATAAAAGAGGCGAGAGAAGTGGCCAAGAAATTGAACAACATTGTAAGGAGATTTGGGAGTTTGTCCGGGGCTCTGAAATATGCAGTCGTCTTGTTGGTTCAATGCGGACTCGGCTTTTGGAGGTTATTGAGAGTAACGGTGCCTAGTAATTAGTAGGGATATCTAGATTTCTGAAAAAAAAAATTTGTTTTGTTTACACTAATAACATTTTGTGAAAACCTAACGGTGGTGGGCTGGTCATGAATCCAATTTGGCGAGTGTAGGTACCTAAGTTTAGAATTGTGATGTCATGTAGATGATGAACGAGGAAGAAGTAAAAAGTTCTAGTAGGGGAGTGTTACCTAGTTGTAATAATTATGTAGGTATACCTACAACTAACCAAGCGATGTTTGTACATATTTTTAAAGATTGTTAATAAATAGGTATTACGTATTAGCTTGGGTTTTTAATTAAATAGTTTGAATAAACCTTTGTATTCAGTTATTTATTACGAAACTTAAATAAATTAAATGGTACGCAATGCCTCCTTATTTGACTGGCTTCATCTGCCAAAGCCCGTCGTTGAGATAATGGCAATTTTCAATACCAACGCCCTTGTTGACTTTCGCTCTGAAAACAAAAAATATTCGGCAAATTATACCCCATTTGTTATTCCAGTAACCAGAACTCAGCCGCTCACAATATAAACGTGTTCTGAAATTGCAAAAGAATTAAAGATAACTTACTTAACCCTTACTGTTTTACACTTACAAATGTTTTTAATAAAATACTATAGGTACCTATGTGCAAAATAATGCGCGCGTGTGTGCTTCACGATAGAAGAAAACTTATGTCATCTAAAATTTAGATCTACCCTTCGCCTACTTTTGGAAAAGTTTCTGGGATATGATCCGAGCGTGGCGGTACCCCTTGTTTCACAAAAATTTGGACGTTCTGACTACCCTCTTCCCGCTATGAGGATTTCCTATACTACAGAGTTTATTCCCTTGGAGTTCCCCAAAAGTGTAACGGCTTCGTGAAACAATCCCCACCTCGCTTCAAAAGGACCAGTGTGTTGAAATTATACTCACATGTCATCGGTAGAGAGCGCAGTCAGACCTACAGCCAGTGCATGGGTTTTGCCCTCCGCTACAACCGCAACCACGTGACCTGGAAGTTACACAAACTACATGTTTTCTGTATTTATACTAGCCCCACTTCCGCCAAGCTCCACGTTCTTGAGCCCTAATTCGCCAGTTCCTCTTATATGACTTCAGAGTCAGCAGCCTTCCTCGCAAATGACCGAGTCATCGGCGTACCTAAATCTAGATGCCTTTGACGAAGCCTAGACAAGACACCATGACGTAGGTACCTTTATCGATGGTAGACATCTTAGCTCCCGGAGAAGTTAGTCCAGGGCACATAATATTGGCACCGGAAAGGACAAACCGGATGGCTCCTTTATCCACCTGCTGCATTGGAACGAAGAATGGATCTGGAAGTAATAAAATCAGATGAGCCAAATCTATTCGAGTACTTACCTAACAGATCATAAACAAATTGGTGACGTCACCATTCGGGATCCTTTGACCCTTTAGGGCGGGTGGCCTGTTGACCTGCTTCGTTACCTATCTAATGTATTTGCGCTCAAGTCAATTGACCACAATGAGGTCAAATGACCTCTTGCCTGATTAATTTGTGACTTTATTGCTTTGACTTTTCTGTTATTCGTAGGCGCACTGTGAGATCAACTCGATTTGTTGGATTGTGTCTAATGAGTCTTACATTTGTGCAGTAACCTCAGGGTGGGCATCCATGGACCCTCGCGATGACGGAAGAACAGTAGTTCACCGGCGCTGTTCACCATTATCTCGATGTGGTCGTGGCTGGAATTGTACGAAGAATAAATAAATAATCTAGGTATTTTCACGTTGATTTTCTTCACAAAATTTTCTCTACGAAATAAGAAAATGAGCTTTTAACACCCCATGCGACAGCCACGTCTTTGAGGAGAAAGGATGGAAGGTACTTATAGGTTAGGTAGGTGCTTGATAAGAAAGTTATCATCATTATCCTATTAACAGTTCTCTACTGGATGTAGGTCTCATCCAAGACGCGGCACTGAGGCCGGTCTTCCACTCTTCGCAGCCAGTGTTTGCGCTACAGTTTCAGATTATCGTTCTTTTACATTTTGCTGAGGAGCCTCCTACTTTACTAAGTAGGTAGGAGCAAAGTGGGGTTTCGTTGTCAAATTTCAGTTCACGTTTTCTATTCTTTATCTGAACCTATAAAGGCATGGAGTCCATCTACCTATTAAAATCCCAGGCACTGCAGCAATGTCTCCGTTCATAGGGACATAGGGACCCTACATCATCTAATACTAGGATTTACCATTTGACAATCCTAAAGGTGTCCTTCTTAGGAAGAACCTGGTCGATATGGTGTTCTAAATGCGGGTACAGCTCCAGCAGCCGAGCTCGAATGCCCTTCTGCACTGAAGATTTGAGCTGCTGGACTCCGGAGATGCTCTCCTTCTCGTCGAACCTGGAATGAAATGCAACAAGGTATAAATATTTACTTAGTTTTAAATCAAACCCAACGTTGGTCGGTATAGGCACTACTTAACATTTGCTAAGAACAGCATTAAAAATTATCCGCCCGCCACTTCGTTCGCGTCCCGTTGGATCCCGTTGATTTTCCGAGATAAAAAGTAGCCTATGTTCCAAGTTTCATTGAAATCGGGTCATCAAAACCGCATCCACCTTGCAGTCCAATTTAGACCATCTTTGAAGATTAAGCTTCATTAATATAGGTAAGTATTTACTTATTAGGTGCGGAAATGGATACAGCATCCTCAAATGAATACTTAGCATTGTGTAAAAACAGATTCAAGGTTCAATATTTGGAGCAGCAGACGCATTGGCACAGATGTTTTCGGATGCGGAAAAGTTAGAAAAACAATTATTTGCTTTTATACTTATTTTGCTCTATTTCTACGTCACGGGCACTAACTAACTGGAACCTCCTCTAAATAAAACTGTTGTTGTCATTCCAGAATATTTTTTCTATCATTTGAAGTTATCTAAACTTAGAACATCTAAAAGTATAAAATTACTTGAGTTAATCCGAGATAGTAGGTACGCGGGCAGAGAGTATAAGCAAAACAGATGATGCATGATGTTTGTGAATTGTGATAGGCGCACGTGTCCTAACATCACCGTGTTTATTAATGTTTGTGATGTGACGTCAGTGCGTGCGCACTAGGATAGCTAGGTACGTAGGTACCTACTATTTATAAGTAGGTAAGGTACCTTGCCCACTCTGTTGCAAAAGCTACTGTTTACGTCTAAAGATAAGACTAATCTGAATCATTCCTTGAGGCGAGGCGTGGCAGTTTTTTCTGCTCATTAGATACTACGTGTTACTACTTAGGTAGTACCTATAAAGATTCGCAATAAGGCCGATAAGCGGCCCTGAAATCTGAATATGCCTTGTTTCAATATGCATGTAGCCTGCACAGTGCTGCTTCCACTGTACGGTGTGGTAATCTGTACGGTACCTAATTGCAACTTTGCAAGCTGGGTGGCGAGGCGGAAAAGTAGCTCAGCCACAGTCGACAAACTATCAGAAAGACAACTATCCAACCCTCGTATTTATTCTGGGTCTACTGCCAACTGGCTGGATTAGGATAGAAGGCATTAGGTAAAACTTCCTAACTAATATTACAAATGCGAAAGTACCTAACTCTGTCTGTCTGTCGCGCTTTCACGCCAAAACTACTGAACCGATTTAAATGAAGTTTGGTACACAGATAGTTTAGAGCCTGAGAAAGGACATAGGCTACTTTTTAATGCGAAAAAAGGTGGTACCCAAAGACACTATGCCACGCGGACGAAGTCGCGGGTACAGCTAGTAATCCATAAAACGCGTTTTAAACTTGGAAGAATCACTTTAGAACCATTCAATCGTCTTCATCATCATCAATTTAAGATGATGAGTACCTACAAATATATTAGGTATGTACCTACCCACCTAGAAAGAACGCGTACGAATAAACGTGAACGTTTGGTTGTTAAATCACTGTTTTTTCATTTTCTGTGGCTTCACTCATGATCCACTTAGCACGTTCGTGCGAATGCGAACGCTAATTTTCTGAATGAAAGTCTTGTCACGAAAAAAGGTAAGAATTACCTACCTATAAATGCACCTATTCTGTAATCTAAAATACCTACTCAGATTACCAAAACTGCCTAGGTATCGAAATAGTAAAAAATATTTAGGTAATTACAGGCATTTCTCAATGTAAAAGTAAATGTTCTGTCCATGGAAGTTCACAAAAGAGAAAACGAGCGCTATAAAAATCGGTGGGAAATTGCAACATCTTTTAAAGCAAATCGTGCACATCGCACGCATGTTACAAAAGTGTTATAAGTCAAGAAAGAGCCTAAAATATTTTGACAAGTTCCAGTCCGATGTAATTTAGTGACAGCCTAATCAAAGTGTCCCAAAAAATGATTTTGTGCATGCAGATAAACGCAGATATGAAAAAAGCACGTCACCTAACTACTACGCTGATTACCACAGCAATTTATGCGGTAACATCTTGCATCAAGTAAAATAAGCATGTTGAAAGGCTCAAAGTGACGAAATAATCTTACACTACCTACCTACGTAGTGTAGTGTAGGCCACATAGGCCTAAGCTATAAAATAATGCAATATTCATACAATGTTCTATTGAAAGCGAATGTGAATTTTTCATCGTTGAATTGTGACTAAATTACGCGCAAAAGAATACCACCAAGCAACGGTTCATCATCGACATTGATAAGGCCACAAAATGGGTCATTCATACGACATTGAAGTACAGTAAGATAACCGTACAACTTGGCTTAGCTACACGTCGTACCTACTTATCATAAATAGGTACCTATATGGCGAACTGGACGTACCTACGTGAACTGGATCATCCTTTCCCGAGGTCTCAGTCTCAAGGCTTGGCTTGCATTCCTAATGTCAAAGTCAATATAGAGATTACTTGGAATTATTAGTCGTGGAAGCAGCGTATTTCTATCAGAACAGAAGAAGATATTACACGTTACGAGTTAATATCTAGACTGGTTGTGTTGTAATTTCCAGTTAGGCTAATAATAATTAGGTCACAATATTACGAAGGTAGGCAGATAATTATTTAATTTACGATTGTGTGACGTAAGGTATTAATTACAGTGAGCGCAATATTAAAACAGTACCTACAACACAACGTTAGGTATTGCAAATGTTTTACAAAATTATTAAGTACAAAGCTTATTGAAGCTCAGAAAATAACAACTTTGAACGGCACAAAATAACGCTTAGGTAGGTACCAATAAAAATTGCTACGACTTCTTTAACTTTTTTATAAAATATTCGACTTACGGCCGGTCATAAATTCAGAATGGAAGTAACACTCGGAGCGATTAGGCTCTTTAAAGTTTCTTTGATGTGATAATAAAACATTAAAACGGCTTAGGTATTTACGTTGTAAAAACCCATCTTAAATGGTGACCTTATGTGACGTTTTCGAGGTCATCACAATACATATTACGCAAGTTTGAGTTACGAATGATGTAGGAAAACGAAAAATTTAGAACAGGAAGCGATGCAATAAATTTATGTTTGCGGAACTTCGCCAAAATAGAAAAAGGTTAAAGCGAGGTCATTAAGTTGCTATGACGTTTGAACCGGTACTTAGCTAACTACGACATAGCGGTTGGTAGTATTACTCCGTTCTTTGCACAGTCCTTTGTTTTATTTTGTCCTCTTAAATTTATTGACTAGGTAGGTATATGTAGGTATTAACAATTCTATTCACCAGATTTGAAAGAAAAACTGGTGTAATTTTATACTACGAGTATTTCCCCAGAAATTGTAGTAGGTATTTTCAAGTAAGGTGGTCACTTCAACCGAAACAGATTCTAATATAATAATCCTATGAAAGCGTGACACACATTTCGAAGAAGCCCATTATCTTTTATTTTTTAAGGTATTCACCTAGGTACCTATCTAACGGATTGTATCTCTAGGCGATGGATAACGCTGTAGGGAGTATTACATATTCTTTGGCTTTAAATTAGACATTATTTTTATGCATTTATTTTCTGTTTGCTGGACTGGTCATGTATATTGAGGAATTGACTATGATTTAAATTAATTATTATAGGTAGATACTTGCCTACCTAGGTAGGTAGTAGGTACTTAGTGCGATACCTAGTAATTTTACTTACAGGTTACCAAATTGTTATTGTTTTATTTTTAGGTAGGTTGTCTGGAAGAGATCGCTGCATAGCGATAAGACCACCCATTGTACAATTAATTTAAGTTTTGTTTTTATTGTAATTCCTAGGTTAAGGTGTGCAATAAAGTATTTTCTATCTATCTACCTAGCTACTAATTTGTAGGTTAGGTTTAGTGGAAGTGTTTTTAACACAATTAACATAACTAATACCTACCAATTAACATTTTATTCAGACAATTGAATGGTTAAATTATTAACGACAATTCTTAGCCTGATATGGAGGAATATTACTATATGCACCACAGCCATTAGATAATGACAGCTGAACTTTGCTCGGTAGGGTAGGTACCTACCTAGTTGGTAGGTACATGGATAGTGTGTTGGTGTCGGTACCTACCTACTATGTGATCTAAGTACTACAACACAGACAGAAAGATATAAGAGAAACGTGCTATAGCTATCAGTAGTAATCATGGCTTTGATTTGACCGTGGATTTGACCCTATGACAGGCGTCATGGCTCAGTCGGTAGTAGCTCTGCCTTCCGTGCTGTGGGTCGTGGGTTCGATCCCCACCGAGAAAAAACATTTGTGTGTGGCAAACATAGATGTTTGTTCTGTGTCTGGGTGTTTCTATGTATTATAAGTACCTACCTAGGTATGTATTTACAAAAAAAAAAATATGTAGGTACCTATGTATGTATTCTATCAGCCATCTAGTTTCCATCGTACAAGCTTAGCTTAGTTTGGGACTAGAAGGCGTTGTGTTAAGTGTCCGTGAATATTTATTTTATTTTATGAGCATGCAGGCGCACGCACAAAACGCAATTTTTGTGTTATTGCTATTTTCTAATATTATCATTGTAAAACTATGATGGGAAAATTTGATTTCAATTAGAGGCCTCTCAAATATAAACGACGTTTTCACGTAAAATCTATCAACAATGCTACACGAAGGTCAAGAAGGGTGCGGGCAGGACTGAAATGACCGTAAATCTGCCGCCGCCGTAAACAACCCCGCCCGTGAGGCCCAATTCTTTCTAGGGTAGGAGCGTAAAGATTATTGGGCAATTTCTATGGCTTTAGTAGGTGAACGAACTTCTAATAGATGCTATTCGGATAGCGAAAAAGGTACGTAGGTACCTATCTATGTAGGACGGGTATCTATTTACAGGGGCCCAGCCAGGGTAAGTTCCTAATATCTACGAACGAAGCCATTCGCGATCTTTTTAGGAACAAACTTAAGTAGGTACCTACAATTAGGCCTAGACTCAGGAAAGAGCCTCCCTCTTAGGCCTCATTCTTTTTTCAATGAAGAATACCTATTGCCCGAAAGAGGCCCCAGGGTCTAAATTTTATTATAAATCCCTAAATGCTATTTCAAAGTAAAAAGATGGCTAAGTAATGCCTAATCTAAAAAGTCGATAGGTCCTTAAATACGAACACACATTTCATGGATTTAAACAAGTTTTATTTTAGTTTCAGTTTTTATCTCACCCAATAGAACCATTTAATTATAACAAAAACTCACATAGATACATAACAAAAGCAATTTATATCTAAAAATAGTCGAGGATTATACCTATCGATTATTTCACACAGTACCTAATTAGTGTCGATTCTATTCGCATTTTTGCTAAACTAACCTAATTTGACAGCTCTAAAAATGTCCCTTTCATAAACTGAAACGACAAAGACGGCTATAATTTAAATGCTGTCAAATTTGACAAATTAGATTTTTTGAATTTGACAGGTTAGTTTATAAAAATGCACCACTGTATTTTATTTATTGCCTTCAGATACAGACAGTTTCTAACCATCCAAGTAGGTAGGTAGGTACTAGGTAGGTAGGTAGGTACCGGCTAATATTTTGAACTTTGGAAAACTACTTAATTTTAGAAAGGTGCCAGTCACTATACCTAGATTTTACTAAACATTGACGGTCATCATCATCATCATCGTGATAACGATCGATGGTCGTTTCTGTGTAATTATAAAAGCAGCTACAAAATAAATCTAGACAGAGAGAGATAATATTATTTCGTTCTCTGTTAATATACCTACATAAGAGAATTATCCATGTGTACAAAAACAATAACAAATTAAAAAATTACGCCTCAAATACAAAAATAGTCCTTCAAAGAGTTTGAGTAAAAGCGTGTTTTATACCGTTTAACTTAGTTTAGAGTTAGCTTGAATCTGTAATTGATACTTAGGTAGGCAAGTACTAAGGTAAATAAATTTAGGTAGGTGACCACTAATACATAAGACGCCTCTGACTCTGTTGTTTCATTTTCCTAACCTATTGGACAGCACAAAAATTTTTGCCGTTCCTTTCTCATAAAATGATAAAAATGGCTATAATCACTAATAGTCAAATTAGTGAAAAATGCAACAACAGAATCTGGCAACTATTTTCATTCTGCAGTTTATTATTTTTTCCATTCCACATTTTCATTTAGTCTAATTTTATTGATTACATTTTTTTTCATCACGTTTTTTAATTTTTCTCATAAAATCTTCACATTATGAACACTAACAACAATTTAGAATAATTTTAAATTTATAGGTTGGTACACTAAATATTTATTTTTTTACCAGATTGAATGATGATTAGTTTTAGTTAACAATTTCTGTTGAATAAACAAATTGTATCAACTTAAGTAGAAGAATTTCAGTTAATATCTAAACAAAATTATATTTAACTGATATTTCTACACCTATTTAATATTAGAAGCAACAGACTAAAAGTGTAAACCCAAACAAATTAATAATACCCCAAATAAAATTCACTATAACATTTAGAAAAAAATTAAGTGTTTGAAAGATTTACTAAAATGTCAAACAAATGGAACCATGATGATGATGAATGAATATTTGAAAATGGGAGTACAGTTGACAAGAATCAATTATGATCAATGCCTTTAGTTAGGTAATGAAATCAGTAGTCGAATTTCAGAAATTTAGTGTACATAGTGAGTGGCTAATTTAGGTACAAATAAATGACTAAAATTTCAAGCAGAGAGACCTACAAGGATGGATGGTGTGCAACCTTAAAAATAAATACTTCGAAATTTACTAGATTCTAAGTAAAAATAATCTATCATTAACTTCTAAGATTTTTAGTGTTAATTTAGAATTTAATAAAATGAAACTATATCTAACAAATATGTGGGAATGCTTGCATAGTGTCACAGTTTTGAAATTGTTCAGAAAAAGTAAGAAAATGTAAAATATTTGATTTATTTTCGTATTTTACAAGTAGCTGAAAGGAAATTATTTATCATAGTAGATTTAAATAGAGGAAAATAGCCCTAGTAATCAAATTTAGGTAATGATGCCGATTCTGTTGTTGCATTTTGCTAAACAAACCTAATTTGACAGCATTAAAAATATTGATAAAGACAGCTATAATTTTAGTGCTGTCAAGTTAGGTTAGTTTAAAAAAAAGCTGCAACAGAATCAACACCAATTTCAGTCAAGTCAATGGTGAGTCATAAAACACCATCAGAATATAGTTTTATTTACCTAAATAAAAAGCAAAAACATTGACGAAAATGTGACATTAAAAAAGGTTCCCTAGAAGTTATAGTAGGTAGTTAAATAGCTTCACAGGATCTTGATGGACAGAACTAAATGATAAATTCACATGACTCAGTATTTTTAGTTCCTCAATCAAATCGCTAATAATTTTTCATGTTAAAAACTTACAAAACTCTGTTTTTTACATTATTACAAAATATAGTGAAGCTATTGAATGTATCCTCTACCTATGGTCTACTATCACATTTGGTGAAACGAGGGCTAGAATGCAATTGTCGAGGGGGGCATCGTGCACTCTCCCACTGTGACACGGTATGATGCTAATTCACTGATGCCGTGGTAGTGCACAAAAGCTGCCATGATCACAAGGACATGGAATATCTGGTGGGATTGGAACCAGATGTCACACTTCCCAGGGAACCAACGCTCTGGAACTCTCAGAGCATAGAACATAGCCCCCAAAATATACAACAATCCCATTAAAACTAACCAACCAAGCGATGCCTTGCTGACTTGACTGAACCAGCCCTCCGTGACACCATAATGGATAGCAGGTACAATGCCAGAAAGACCAAAACCCATGAACACTCCTGCACGAAGGGGTCTCAATCTTGGCTCTGAGAACCTATCCCAGAGAGAAACTATAATTGACAGAACTCCTAAAACAATCACTACAGATAGGTATATTATTTTGGGTCTGTAATGACAGTAGAAGCTGTAGTATAGCCAGGGTACAAATGATCCCATGATGAGTAGAGCTATCCCACAATAATCCAACTTCGAGAATAGTTTACCCACCATTTCAGAATGGCAATACAGGGTGTGGTAGGCAAACGAGAATCCTAGGCAGACAATAGCTCCAATGAAAAACACTCCAAAGATCATCTTCTCCTGCATCTGTATTTCAATGGAGGGACGAGTTAGGAAGTAAATAGCTACGCCGATGAAAGCGACGCAACCGAGGAGATGCGTCCAGATGTTGCCAGTTTCCGTGTGGATGCGGAAGATGGAAGCGAAACACGCGCTGAAGGACGGCAGCGGCGGCCTGTGCCCCTTGTGCAGGTAGTCGTTGTCCTGCAGCCAGCGCGGCAGGTGACGGAAGTGGCACACGTTCCACGAAGCCTCCCAAACCTTACGCACGAACTCTTCAGCCTGCTCGGCCGCATTGTGGGCGAGCGCTCCAAGGTCGATCTCGTCCGATAAAACTCCAGCTTTCAACACCTCAGCCATTTCAGCGTCGAGTAGGTGCTGGTCCTCCGGCGTGGACGGCAACGGGCACCCTTCCTCTTCCTCCGCGAGCACTTCGTCTAACTCGTCCATCTGGGAGGCCAGACTCTCTGCATCGGGGTCCCATCCTTGCCGTCGTCGCAGCCCGTCAGAAGACAGACTGCGAGACCCGATATCAGAGTCCAATTCCCACATTTTATTAATTTTACGTCGTCAACTATCACGCGACGACACGAAAACGGCCACCATGGAAGCCACGACCTTTGTTAGCGGACGCGAACAGTTATTTGTGAGAATATAGTTACGTCACGGAATGGAAACACGATTGTTTGGTAACGTGTCGCTTTCGGATTGATCAAGTTTTGTTGCTAGTTGCGCATATAAAAGCGATCACAATAAATTTATAACTTCAGAAGATAAATGGAATGGTAAAAAAATATTTTACAACGCACTCAACCACAATCAGCTGCAAAAACGATCTGAATGGAACTGACTGAATGAAACACGACCGAGCGACGAGTCTCTCCGAGAGTTTCACTGACTGACTTGACGTGTGTGGTGTGGTGTGGTGGACTGTCTGTGGGTGGACTGCTGGACTTGACCAAGACTTGACTGACGAGGTGACGATCATCTGAACGAAGTTGAACGAACGAGCCAATCAAGCATTTCATTCATTTTATTTCATTCGTTAGTTTAGTGGTGATTGGATAAATCAACATCCAACCAACAATCGCCTTGCTCGTTACGTCACGACCAAATAGACCAATGGAAAGGTACATAAGAACTGGAAAATATTTTTCCAAAATAAACCTTATTGAGACCTAACCTATGTTTTTGTAATTATTCAAAAATTTACAGTATTTTGCCGGTAAAAATGTAAAAATCACTTACTTTTTGAACATGACGACAATCGACAAAGAAGTGGTGCTGCACGAAAATCAATATAACACAAAACTTTATCTACATTCGTCCGTATTTATCAATCACAAACCATAACCACAGACAAGACACACAAGACAGAGCACAGAGTCAGACACTCACAACCACAGAACACCTATATCCACAGATTAGTAAGGATGCTAACGCCTTGGAAAACGCATCCTATCTAGCGGAGCACGACTCAAGCAAGAATATAACTCTATCATTCACTCACACTCATGATTCACTCACTCCCTCTTTCACTCCATCGAGCTCCATCAGTCCATCAGGGTCTTTGTCCATCACTTGGAACTAGAACCTAATTCCTTGCTTCTTCTTCTTCTTCTCTTCAATAATGGCCTCTGTCCGTAATTTCTTGCTCCATCATCATGGATGGCTTCTTCTCAGAGCTCCATCTACCGAGTCATTACCATACCACCCTTGCTACCACCCCCTGATGATGATGATGTTTAAGGCTTAAGTCTTATGTGTCTTCTTCTTCTCTTCAATAATGGCCTGTGTCCAATAGCTTTTCTTGTGTTATTGTGAGTATTAATTGTTGTTTAATTTTGGTGGAATTTTAACCAATAATACTTAGGTCGTAACATAAAGTGTGAGCCATTGGAATAAATGTGTGTAAAGTGGTTTTTCTGTATGTGAAAAATCGTTTCAGGTTTTGAAGAGAAAATCCACCATTTTCTCTTCAAAACAAACGACAGCCGACTTGACAAAGACTTGACTTAAGACGTGTTTAGACGTTTCATTTTCGATGTTTCATCGATGAAGCATCGAAAATGAAAGCAAAAATGAACCGTCTAACACAGCTTTAAACAGCGGCGCTCATTTGTATCACAGCAGAGTAGCGGCAGGTCCTTCTAATTATTTTGATAAATTAATAGTATTGTCTTGAAGCATGGTGTTTAAATGGCGGGATGAGCACATGACTATATTTTAGACCATTTTAAGAGCCACAAATGTCTGTGGAACCACAAAATGCCAATTTATAATCAATTCCAACAATTCCAAATTCGACAGACCACGTAGGTTTAATTAAATCTGTAGTAAAAAAAATTCTAATAAAAAACTGCTTTTATTCTCTGCAAGAGTTTTTTGAAGAAAATGAGCCAAATGTTAATAAAACATGATAGTAATTTGTTTTAAGTACAAATTTTATTAATTAAAGATAAGTAGGTAGTAAGTATATTATGTATTAGGTAGGTACAGTATATTAATACTGTTAATTTAAGCCTGATCTCTTAGTATAAGTATAGTATTTAAGTATGATACAGTATAAATAATTAGGTAATACTTCTATTTATCCACCTAGCGATAGATAAAAATATTGTCGTGCTCTGTCAGGGTTCATATTGCAAGCAATTAAGTTTCAACTTTATTTATGATCTGTATCCACAATATGAATGCAATAAAGAACTTGAACTTCAACAATACGGACGACTTCTCTCCGCGACATCGTGAGAAAATGAATGAAAAATGCCTCACTGTACAAACTGCGTGTAAACATAAAAATGCGTTCATTATCGAGGCTTCATCGATGAAACATCGGAAATGAAAGAAACTAGTGAACCGTCTAATACCGCTTTTATATAATTCACCACTTGACACTGGCAAAATTGTCTGTCGAAATGACGGACACAGGCCATATAATATAGGGTAAAGAAGAAGAAGATGGAAGTTGCTCGTATGGCAATGGCATTCTCTTTGGTATTCTGTGAATGTGAAAAGTTGGCTGGCTTTGTTTTACTGTTCTTTCGTGGTTCATAAGCGCTACTATCCTCCTAACTACATTATCAAAAAAGTTGAGTGCCTAATGTGAATAAAATGTCTTCTTTAGAAGTTCTTGTCACATGCGACTCTAAAAATACGTTATGGACGTGTTGCGTGTGGGATCCGCATACCAGCACGAGCCTTATGACTTACAAAGGCGGCGGCACGGCAGAAGCTAGAACACTCTCTTTCATCGGGGAAGACTACTTAGCAGCAGTAGAAAAGCACAAACCAGTATTACACGTATGGCCGCTAAACTCTCATCAAACAGTTCAAGGCATGCGGTTTATTCTGCCAGGTAAATCAAACGCGTTAGCTATCACTCGTGACGGAGCATACATAGCCGCTGGCATCAATGAGAAGATCTACCTCTGGCAGACATCATCAGGCAAATTGCTCACTATCATCAGCCGCCACTATCAGAAAGTTGTGCTGCTGAAATTCACGCCTGATGGCCGCTACTTTGTGTCAGCAGCTGAAGATGGGATGGTGATGGTGTGGATGCTGGCGACAGTTTCTGCCCACTTGGAAGTTGACCTTGTGAAGCAATCATCTGCGGGGCAGCATGATCCAGTTTACATATTTTCTGACCATTCGTTACCTATCACAGATATGTGTATCAGTAAGACAGGGTTGCACGGACGCTTATTTACAGTCTCAAATGATAGAACATGTAAGGTTTACGATCTGGCTAGTGGAGATTTGTTGCTCAGTCTGCTCTTTGATACTCCTCTAACATCCATTGCGCTGGATGTTATGGAATTGAGTATTTTTATTGGAGCATCTGATGGAAAAATACATCAACAACGTCTCACAAACCCTCCACGGGAGAGGGAAGAACTGGAGGCTACAACGGAGCTCCCAACCTTTGTCTTCCATAGTGATGCTGTAACCTGTCTATCAGTGTCACTTGATGGTAAAACATTGATGTCAGGGTCTGATGATGAACTCATGGTACTATGGCATATACCAAGCAAACAGCCCCTAAGGACATTAAGACACAAAGGATCTATAACTAATGCATTCTTCACAAACAACTATCCAGCATTTTTCAAACAAGAATTTACTCCAAGTGTGATACTTCACACCTTAGAAAGAACTCTGGAAAAGGATTCTGATGAAGTGACTGAAATAAAAGTACTCACAAAGAGAAAAATAAAATTCTGGCCAGAATCTAGTGGAGACTCTGAAATGAGCTTGAATTCCAAAAACTTAGAATATGAGTTTAAATTAAAGGAAGCTGCTGTCAAAGAAGAGATGGAAAAACTGAAGACCATAAATGCAAACTTATATGCATATTCTATTAAAAAAGAACTACAATGCATTCCTATTGTTACCAATAACAAAACCAAGAAAAATAATAAACGGAAAAATAGGGAGAGTTCCTAAGTTTCTACTCGGTTTCTAGTCTTTGTGTAGCTTCTTTATTTTGGCTAGTGGTTTTGATTCTGATTCATACACATAAGTTATCCATTACAATGTTTTGTTTTATTTTAGTATGTATGTACCTACTCAAAAAAAAAACCTTGGAAGGGTCAAACAAATCTCTCGCTCGCAAATTTCAACATATTATTTGAAGATATGACGAGAAAGTGGTTTGATGTTACCCTTCGCTACCTACCTAACTTTAACTATTATTTAGTTAGAAGGTACAATATCTGCTAGGTATGTAATGTACCTAACCTACTATAGATGTAGGTAGGTACCCAGTTAGTCCCAGTTCTTCTCTTTTAGGGTCTCACTCAACTTTGTGGTCAATTCAATTCTTGTCTATGGCCTTTCCAGTGTTGCCCGCAATTTAGCCAATGTCACGTTTTATTAGACCTTACAAACTTTGTGGTATGGCCTTTATCATGCCAATTTTATAAAAATGTCAACTTCAACTTGGTGCTGTCAAAACGGCAGTGACATGACATTGACAAATCATACATCGTACGATTCGCCAACGCATATTTTTCTTCATTTTCATTTCAAAATTTCTTCTGCAATAACAACAAAATACACCTGTGGGCTACGAACAGTACGAACGATATTTATTTTCAAAAATGTGCTACAACGCCAAAGCACCACACAAGTAGTAACGTTGTCATAATGTTTTTATGACAAACCAATACATCCGAGGTAAGAGCGATGTAAAAATAAACTTTTCGTGAGCTGTTATTTGCGTCACAAACAAAACATTTTGGAATCTGTAATTGTTTACCGATTGTAGGAGACAGAATGTCGAAGGCTATACTTATACCCGGGGGCGGGAGAGATATAGGACGAATGAAAGAAGAAATAGCTGTATCTCCTGAAAAAAAAGAAGCCAGCATCGGTTTGCTCTCCAGATTCTTGCGTCTCGATCCTCTGGGAAAGAAGACCAGTGTGCCGAGCAGCCCAACGAAAGCAGAGCCGACGACGACGTACTACGGAGTTTACATTCCATGCGAAATAAAGAAAGGTCCAGATGAAGGTAATTCAGCTGTTTACATTCACAAGATGCTATCTTTTTTATCTGATGTTAGATGTAGGTCACTTGTGGTACTTTCTTGTTTTCTTTTAAAATAACGAATTCATAACAGAAATAACGTAAATAAAACGGAAGCTGACAATCTTATTGAATGTTTGACACCCATTGATCTGCCTAGTAAGATTCCTCCCGATTACTATGCACTTGGTGTTACGGTGCTAATGCATGCCCCAGATGCTCCTACTAAGATTCCAATTAACAAGTTTACTTGGTCTACAGTAACTTTATTGTTATTTTTTACAAATCAATGAGTAGACATGCGTCTCTTTTAATGGAGGCAACATTACACCCTATACAATACATACAGTATGTGTCATGTAAAGAGAATGCTGGAAGACAGTGGAGGGGGTGTGTTTGCGCATGGGTAGGTACACTCTCGCACGAAAGTACTAGGCCTGTTGTTTTATTTTTGGACTAGCATATCTAGCTTCATATGTTGGTCAGTTGTAGGTACATTGAAAAATATTTTATATAGAGTTGTTGTTAAATAGAATTAAAGCAGCTTTACCGCCAGCATTCTTTTTACATGATGTGACTTATACCACAGTTTTTATTGGCTCTAACTTTTAAAGTACTTATATTTCACAAAAAGGAGGCACAAAGATCTCTAAACCGACAACTGTTTCCTTGATTCCTTGAGCGCAAGGAAGCAGCAGTAATCTTAAAACCCATTTGATTCATGGTATTTAGGTAAAAATGTTTACAGTTTTATAAACTTTTATATTGAATCGGCAGAAGCAATCCATGTTTACAAAAACAAGTCGGAAGCATTAGAGCTGGTGAAGAGATACAAGTTGTCGAGATTCAAAGTCTTCCACAATCACCAGGATGCGGTGTCCTTTGCACTGCAAGGAGCTGAGCCGACCGATACTACAGATGGAAATGACAATTGTGAGTATATAAGTAAAAAAATTTAATACAACTCCAAGAAAGCTACCTTCCTCCGCCATTCTAATTCTAATTCGTGGTAGGGGAATGAGATCTGCACTGAAGTCCCGCGTTGGGGTGTATTGTGCATTGTGCCCTGGCTCTTTACTTTTTTATTTATTTATTTAAAAATTTCACACAAACAAGTAGTGCTAGGAGGACTTAATGCTAAGAGCATTGTCTACCAGTCTTCCTGGGCGTGCAAAAAGGTGGTGTGGCGTGTTTTTATAGGTACCAAAATAGGTGTATATGTATATACGATAATTTAATATTTATTTTTTAATTTTATTTATCGATCAAATTCCATAGCTCTTAGAATCTGATCTCTTGAGCTGATTTCTTGAGCCATTTAGAATTATCTATACACCACACCTCCACCCTGGATCTGTTCGAGATGAACGTATTATTAGTTTTTGCGGCTATGATATCACTGCAGCCTAGATGGCCTATTGTGATCGCCACTAGTGATGAACATAGAAATTTTTCTGAGTATTTATAATTAAAAGCAATAAAATTAGGCGAAGTTAACGACGTCATTAGCACGCGTTTGTAATTGGAAACCTTAATTTGCTTTCACACGCTCATCGGATTAGTAAATTAACCTAGTCTAGTGGTATATACTTTGAATATTGTATATTGTCCGTGTCCTAGATTAACACATAGGCTACTTTTCATAGCGGGAAATCAACGGGATCCAACGACGCGATTGAAGTCGCGGGCGGAAGTTAGTGATTATATATTGTTAATGTTGATTTTGTTCTTTTCCAGCTCTCATGGGCGAGAAGCCATACCCCTTCAAGGCGCCGTCTCCTCAGGATATGGTGGCTCTCAGGAAAGCGATCGAAAAGGGCCTCGCGGTGACTGTCAGGGATCGTGTATGGGATAACCCGAGGTTTCTCGTCAGCAGCGGTAACACTCCAGCTATTATGCAGGTAAAGCAAGCAAGCTCGTATGAGTTAGTGGCCAACTCTGGTGACGGAGTTTTTAAGCCTAAGCCGCCTCAAGGCATCCGTCATGGCTTTAAGACTACTAGAGCCAGGACCGACAGTTTATCGTGCCCTCCGAGGCACGAAAGCGCTCAGATGTAAATGCCACTAGCGGGCACCCATCCAAATAGTGACCGCGCAGCCTAGCCACGAGCGCTTCATTATGCAGGTAGGCTGTCATCTCACAAGACACATTCTTGATGGATGTGCTCTGTGAAGTAATGCAATTGTGTCTTATTTAGTAAATACCTATCCATCTACCTACTCAACTTCTTTTGAAGATCTAAAGACTGATCATGACAGACTGAAACATTACTGATGAACATTCCAAGCATTCATTTGGTTCAAGATTTTTATTATTATGACGCACCGTTTTCATGCGAGAACCCCCAAAATTGGCGACTTTGAGCTCCATCACGCTCAATTGAGCTCACCTACTAGACGTCAAGGCTTTTAGTATGTGCACTTCCTAAGCAGACTGAACAAGTTCTGAAGGAATGGCTTAGAGCCTGTCCAGATGGGGCGTTTTACGCGCGAGTTCTCAATTTATTGTATAAGTAAAGAAAACGCGCGGCATGTTCTGAACGTGATATACAGGGTGTTACCAGACCACTTCCGAAAACTTGGAGGTTCCAATCAGACCATGATACTGAAAACATTAAGCGAAAAAAATCGCGAAAAAAAAATTGACTTGACTATCTCTTTTTAATTTTTTTTCTAGTTGCATACACACAGTACAACATAATAAGACATATCTACCTAATTATCTCATTTAAAAAAGCAAAAAAACAAATAAAATAAATAAAGCAGCAATGTACACGCAGCACGCAGATTACGTCTACTACAGCATGAACAGCTGAGAGTTCATCGCGGGTCATTCAAGTACGCGACGTGCGAGCGACCTACGTTAGTACCTACCTACGTTAGTAGGCACTTACGACACAGAATAAATAATAGTACTACGCCTCGACCTTAGCTACGTGAATGCGTACATTGCGGGCTGGCGAAATAAATACAAATCTTTAAACATTGTTTTCTCCGGCTATAATTATTTGTCAGGATAACTGATTTTTTTTTGGTTGGGTTTTGGTGTGCTGTAGCTCCCCCTTTCGTTTTCGGAAGTGGTCTGGTAACACCCTGTATGTAGCTCTTGTATCTCGAGAGTCTACTCGCGCGCAAAACGCCGCATATGTACGTACATGCTCTTAGGGCTTACGCACTATTGGCTGGGCTATACATTCTACAGTGGTTGGTACGAGTATTACGTGACAAACCTGTTTTACAACTTTCTTTATTTTCCAGGAGGGTTCAAGATACAACGCCCTCCACATAGCAGCGAAAGCGATGAACGCTGACCTATGTAACCTGATTCTGACGACAGTTGGCAGCCCTGCCTTTGTGCAGCGGCTGTACGGAACTGATGCTGATGCAGACGCTTGCGAGGTATCTAAAACATAATTCACTTTTCAAATAATTCATAGAAACAATTTGTCCTAATGAAAAAAAATCGGATCGCTTGTCATTGCTAATGATTATCATAAAAATTATTTGACTCCAGGAATTCGCAGGTATCCTTGTAGACAGATACTTAAACACACCAGACAAGGCGATGAACGAGACGCCGCTACACTTCGCCGCTAAGTACGGCGGCGCAGACGCAGTGGATGTACTCACTTCCTTCCCGCAGTGCAACAAGAGTGCTGTTAATAAGTACGGGGAGCAGCCTAAAGATGTAAGTTTTCTTAACTGTCTTTCTCTCTCAAAAAGAATACAAATAAGTACTTATTCACTTTAGTGTATGAGAAAACTTATTGTTAGGTTAGATAGGTACTTATTTTATTTTATTTTATTTTAATAATTTTTGGAAAACTAACAGCTAGGTAGATACAGTAGGAAGATAAACATAATACAGTACACTGAAGGCCAATTAAAAGTTTCCACATATAAATAGAGTACAAGAAATTACAAATTAGAATTTAGAGGAGAAATTTAAATTAAAAAGAAAAAAAAAAAGCATACTAAATTAAGAAAAAACTAAATATTATTAAAAAATTTGCCACTGAGTAAACGCTTAAGTGCAGCTAAAGAGGTATTAAATAAGTCAACATCCACATCTGCCTTGATCAAGGTATTAAGCAAGTTGCTAGCCCTAATAATGAAAGCATACTTACGTTAACTATGAATAAATTAATAGTCCTAGAAGCCTAAATAAATCCTAATAATAATTATAAACGAGAAAAAACCTTGTACTATGGGAACTAGAGTGCTTATTGAATCTGCAGCGGATTCAGGTCTTGCGTTTGTCGGGACTGCTAAGCCTCTGTGTATAAAATCGGGAGTAAGGTATGAGTAAGCAGCTATTTTTAATTATTTACTATTTCCAGGTAATCTGCAAAAGAGCCGACAACGCGACCGGTGAAACAGCCAAGAGAATATCAGCCTTACTGCGCGAACGATACTACGTGCCAGTACTGCATTCTGAAGATAACAGCGCAGCGCCCACTATCGGACGACCCTTCACGCCGGCCAAACCTCCTGTAAACATAGCTATTTTTAGATGGAAACTACACATTATACATTATATAGACATAATTTTTTTTGTAAATAGTGAATAGTGATACATGTTCAAATAGCTACAGATAATATTACCGCAAAAAAACAAGAATCTTTCAGCAAACAAAAACTGTTTTAGGAAATAAACAAGGATCCACTAAGTCCTCGCTACGAGATCCGTGCGTTCGCGGGTCCGATGGAGTCACGTGACGCGGAGGACTTCCGGCGGAAGTGGAAGACGCCGCCGCGGCAGCCACGCCCCAACAACTTCCGGCTCACGGAGATGACTAAAGGATTCGAGAGGGTTGGCAGGTTAGTCTAACATCTAATCAACAGTTACTAGGTTTCTAGAACTAACTTACGAAATATTTTCATCCGTGTAGTTTTGACATAAACTGTTTTATGTTTTTGCCACTATCTCTTATTTCGTTGCTCGTCATATAAGCCGAGTTTATACTACTCCAGCAACTATACCATTCACACAGCCTTTGAATTGTTCTCATGTATTACTTTCATGTTCACTTTCAGAAATCTAGCAGAACAGATGCAAGTCGGCTGGAAGGAATACTGGCCATTCCTCGACACATTCACCGATCTACGCTCTCCGGAGGGCTTGAAACTTTTAGAAGATTTCCTCAAAGCTAAATACGAAAGCGCTTGCTCCTTGGCCTACAGCGATAGTTGTGCGCAAACTTGCAACACGCCTGACGAGCTCTCCCTGTCAAGAATAAGCCTAAATATCTCACAGCATAGTCATAACGGAACAATGAGTCCGATGTCAGATCTTTGTGCAGCTCTAAAAACTTGCAAGATAACTGATCGACCCGTCCACTGGTCGAAGACAGATCCGATACGACAACGCATGTGTCGGCAACCCACGAAAATCATAAACGGTGATCCACCGATCACAAATCATACAGTCAGTCAGTTACTATGCATAGAACGTACATGCCAAGTTTTCGCGAAACGAATAGCAGACGCTCTGACGTTTTCCCTCACAGCGGAACCGGAAGTGGCGGGCGATTCACTAAAATCCGAAGCGAAACATCTACAACACACGATATTCACGTACATGGATGATGAACGCTTTCAAAAAATAGATTTTGCACTCACCCATTCAAGACTAGCCCAATTAGTTGTGTATAAGCTGAAACAACAAACCACAGATCTGGATGATATCAATAACCTAATAGAATTCTTACTCAAGCTCCGATGTCCGAACGATGATATCTTCAGCTCTGATGATGAGAGGAAAAGTTTCAGAGATGATGATAGAAGGAGTCACTACAGGGGATCTAGAGTGAAACTGACGCACATTATAGACGGCCATGTGAGATGCTTAGCTAGTTTTATATGCGAGGAGTTGAGTGAAAATGATATGGCGAAAGGGCCAGCGGTTTCTGATAATGAATGTGCGGACATTTGGAATCGAGCGTCGAAATGTAGATGCGATTGGAAGATAGATTCGTTTGATAGGAATAGCAAGAAAAATACGTCGTTTAGGAAGAATAGGTCGATATTATCAACGAGTCCGAATAGTGAGAGCTTTATAAGGAGGCTGACTTTTGATCATGATATTGGTGAGTTTGTTTTGTAATATTTTATTATTGTTACAACATCAACATGCTCTCAACTAAAAAAGTCTTCATGTTCTAAATATAACTCCTTTACATCCATTATTCTAAAATTTATGACCATATTGCTCTGTTGGGTAATCATCAATCATCATCATCAATATATATAAAACTCTCTTGAAGCTGACAGAGAATCAACGCACAGCCTAGACTATAAAACCTAGAGGTATGAAATTTGGAGGGTAGTATCCTTATGTAGTGCAGGGGTGCACTAAGAAAGGAATTCTGAAACGTCACACTCTAAAGGGTACAACGCAAGCAACGCCCCGGGGGACGGCTAGTACATAACATTATTCCATTACAATTTATCATACAATAAAATTAAATTCAGTGCAACGCCGCAAAACACAACTCCGCAAAACACTTTCTCAGTGGGCGTGCTTGTGAGGAAGTACAATTGTTACGAGTAGACCTAAATAAATAGTTTTTAAACTACAAATATAAAATAATACGATTTGTGACAGACGGACGGACGGACAAAGTCGCACCATAAGGGTTTCAAAGCCTACGGGATCGTAACCTAATTAAATTGAAATGAG
Source organism: Eulithis prunata (assembly GCA_918843925.1). Taxonomy (NCBI): domain Eukaryota; kingdom Metazoa; phylum Arthropoda; class Insecta; order Lepidoptera; family Geometridae; genus Eulithis; species Eulithis prunata. The sequence continues at coordinate 5,725,580 of OU974025.1, read as the reverse complement.
GACAAATTGTATGGTTTACAAGTCATGAGTATTAAGCTTATTTTTACAAGCAAGTTCCACCCTTACTGTCACAGTAATAAAGTGGTATTTCAGGTGACGGGAAGCAACACAACGAATGCGAGAAACCTGTTAGCATGAATTCCCCCGCTGGAGACAGTAGCGCCACTGTGTTCACACTCGACATGAAAAAGTGTCAAGTGCTTGAGGCTGAGGTAATCAATAAAGTAAGAAAACACAACATACAACATTATTGCCCCAAGCAGTAGAAAAGTTCATATATTCTGATTAGTTTTCTAGTCTAACAAAATATGTAGAATGTCATGGCTAGATGCGTGTATGTAGTAAGTACTTAGTTTTTGCATACTTAGTACTGTTAAATGTACATACACATTTGAAAATGTTCATTATCTGTTCGTTTGGTTTTTTTTTCATCGATTGTGTTGTTTGTTGTGTAAAATTTAGCATGTAAAAATAATTTTATTTAAATTATACCAACTGTATTTTTTTAACTATGAGTTATTTGTATCTTAGGGCTTTATTTTGTTAAACTCAATAGTTCTATTTTTTCTAAAATTGTAGAGCACAAATTCAAAGAATTATTCTTCTATAGATACCTAATGTTCCTACGTAAAATTTACCGATTTGGCTTAAAAAAGATTTTTTTGGACCTATTTTTCTACAACTAAATGATGGAACATGCATTGTCTGCATTGTCTCACTCAGCACATCCACTGAGGACGTGTCCTGTGGCATGTGTGTGCATTCTGTGTTAGCGTAGCTTTTCGGCAGTCTGTGTAATAATTATGTATTTATTTTTGTCCAGATATCGGAAGATGAGTCGGTGACGTCATGTCAGTCCGACGAGGATGAGTTTAGAACTGCCTCTGAATATTCCGAGACGGACAGCGACGGTGAAATGGAAGAGGCGAGCGATCGCGCTATCGCCGAACCATTTATATACGGGTAAGGATTTTACAGAATATATATGAGCTATTACTAGATTTGTGAGTACACTTCTTGAGGCAGAGTTTAAAAATGTTTTTTTTTTATTAAAAATAATCTTATACCTTTTTGTGCAAGTACTGGATAGTGTACACCCTCATGAATGATTGGTTCAAGTTCCATGAAAGAGATGGCAATAATTTAAGCGTGACTTAAATTGAGTGGGGGTTTGAGTGGCGTTTGAGTATTCGACCATATGACTTATATTTCAGTGAGGAGCCTTCAAAGATGGACAGACTAGTGTTCGATGCGATATCCAGCTGTGAGTTGTGTGCGCAGCAGTACCCTAATATTTACCGATGGAGACACACCGTGGCACTTTACCCTCCCGCTGAGAGAGACAAGTAAGTCATCCTATCCTACTAATATTATAAACGCGAAAGTTTGTACATATTATAATAATAATACGTTTATTTTTTCTTACACAAAGCTTTAAGAGTAAAAGAATACAAGTGGAGTATAATAATATGACATCTTAGGTATGGTGCCTTCTGGTAAGATCGGCGTAGACAAGTCCGGATAAATCACGTAACTAAGCAATTCGGCGATATTTTTAAATGATGATTTTTATACAGGGGCATAGCAAAATGGGGCGTAAGGCGATGTTGCATTAATTTAAAAATATCGCCGAATTGCTTAGTATCCGGACTTACTACTTCGCCGATCTTACCAGAAGGCACTATATAGCTATTTACATAGTTAGGTAGGTACTTAGTGTAGTATGTGTGTATGTTTGTTACTCTTTCACGCAAAAACTACTGATCCGATTTGGATGAAACTTTGAATATATATTGTCCGTGACCTGGATTAACACATAGGTTATTTTCATCCCGGAAAATCAACGGGATCCAACGGGACGCGAACTCTTCAGAAACGCCTGGAAGATTTCGCATAGCAAAATGCACTTCTAATCCTGCGCAGATGAAATCGCGGGCACCAGCTAGTACATGTATAAGTATCAGCAATCTAGTTTACATAGTACAAGCTTTGCTTAGTTTGGGACTAGAAAGCGTTGTATGAAATGTCCATGAATATTGAGTTATTTATTTTGGACACGCTTCCGATTGGTATTGAATTGGACCAGTTGAGCCTTCCTATTCTAACCCATATTGTCAACTCTTCGCTCACTTCCTCTCAGTTTCCTAACCAGTGGCGACAGGCTCACGTTATTCCTCTTCCTAAAGTACCTAACCCTACTCTCCTCAAGCAATATCGCCCTATTTCCATACTGCCGTTCTTTTCTAAAATAATTGAATCTGTCGTTCACAACCAAATAACTGACTTCCTTTCAGATAACCGTCTCTTTAACCCATTCCAATCTGGTTTCCGTAAAGGACACAGCACCACTTCTGCTCTCCTTAACGTCACAGAGGACATCCGGACAAACATGGATAACTCCCGTGTGACGGTGTTAGTTCTCATTGACTTTAGTAATGCCTTTAATGCTGTCGACCACGATCTGTTATTAGCCATTCTCCCCAAACTCAACCTGTCACCTCCCGTCATAGAATGGTTCTCCTCTTACCTGAGTGAACGTCGTCAACAAACTCGGAATGGCCAGGAAAGCTCTGAGTGGAAAAGTATTGAGGCCGGTGTACCACAAGGAGGAATTCTGTCCCCTCTGCTCTTTTCATTATTCATAAATGTGTTGTCTTCACACCTTCTTAGTCAGTATCACATGTACGCCGATGACCTCCAGTTATATTCCTCTGCCTCTGTTAACAATCTCGATAGCGCGATTCAATCTCTTAATGATGATCTTATTCGATTGTCAGCCTGGTCAAATCGTTTTGGTATAAAAGTTAATCCTGATAAGTGTCAAGCCATAATAATAGGCAGCTCACGCCAGCTCACCAAAATTAATTCCCAAGATGTCCCGGTCCTGTACTACAACGGTTCCAACATTCCTTTCTCACCGACTGTTACAAATTTGGGGATAGTATTCGATGCTAGGCTTAGCTGGGCTCCTCATATTAAGGTAGTTTCTCGTAAATTCTATGCTGCTCTTCATTCTATCATCCGTCTTAAACACTTTCTGCCTACGTCTACCAAACTGTCATTAGTAAACTCCCTTCTCCTACCTATAATAGACTACGCCGATGTAGCTTTCTTAGATCTGACTGAGGAACTGCTTAACAAACTTGACCGCCTTTTGAATACCTGTATACGTTTCATTTTCTGTCTTCGTAAATTCGACCATGTTAGCTCTTTCCGCGCTCAACTTAAATGGCTACCCATTCGAGAACGGAGGAAGCTGCGGATCCTCTGTCTTCTTTTTTCTACAATTAAAGATCCTTTCTCCCCAGACTACTTAAAAACCCGCTTCCAGTTCCGATCAGACACACATGATAGAAACTTGAGATCAGATGACAACCTCCTTCTAGAAACCCCTCAACATAATACTTCCTTTCGCGGTAACTCTTTCTCTGTCGAAGGGGTCAGGCTATGGAATGAACTGCCTTACGAGATCAAAAACGTTCAGTCAAGGCAACGCTTTAAAAAATTGACCCGCGAGCTTTTTCTCAAGCAGTTGTATGCATGATGTCACCTCTCACAACATTATCTTTTGATATAGATTACATAATACATAATGTTTTATTGTTTTGTTATGTTATCTATACAGGGTGTTACCAGACCACTTCCGAAAACTTGGAGGTTCCAATCAGACCATGATACTGAAAACATTAAGCGAAAAAAATCGCGAAAAAATAAATTGACTTGACTATCTCCTTTTAATTTTTTTTCTAGTTACATACACACAGTACAACATAATAAGACATATCTACCTAATTATCTCATTTAAAAAAGCAAAAAAACAAATAAAATAAATAAAGCAGCAATATACACGCAGCACGCAGATTACGCCCACTCTACTACAGCATGAACAGCTGAGAGTTCACCGCGGGTCATTCAAGTACGCGACGTGCGAGCGAGACAAGAGACGCCCGTCTTTATCGCGCGGTCGCGTCACGCAAGCATAGAAAATAATAAGCGCGACTACAAACGGTAGGTATTATACCTACCTAGTGCCCGCGTCTGCGTCTACTTAGGTAGCCTACCTAGGCAGCCAGCCTGCTTTATTTCTACAAACTACAGAATCTTAGATACCGCAAAAACACAAAGTTGAAACAAATTGCAAGTACCTACCTAATCTAGGCAGGTACATAATGGAAAGAACTTATGCACCAATAGGTTGTTTAGGCTCTACCTGGATGAAGCGTGCATCTGAGTAAACACATACGCAAACACTTTACTAAGTATTTACAATCGAAGAGAATCGAAATCGTAGCTTTGTAATAATTTCATGATTTCATAATAAAAACAACCCACTTCTTATAAAGGGTACTTACCTACCACCTTTAGTAGTACCTACTACCTTTTTTTCTCTACGTTTATAGGTTGATGTATAAGAATTGGAATTAGAAAACTGATATTGTTACTTTTCGTCTTTGCACATAGAAATACATCGTCGGAACTTTGCTACCTTGCCGGCGCGCGCGCGAGCGACCGTTCCGCTCAGAGACTGTTTTGACACTAGTGGGGCGCCCCGCGAATGGCGTGAGCCAGGCTTTCAGCTACCCGCGCGGAGGGACGGCAGCGTAGAGGGGATGGAGGAGCAGAGGGGCAACACTAGGCGCTATACGTTATTAATTACTTAAGTAGGTACCTATTAAAGTACTTAGGTACTTTGGTTTTGGGAAGGACTTAGATGACAGAGCACTAAATCATTGTGTCATAAACATAAATAATCGTAAACATTACATCAGATACCTAATACCTACTTAGTTTACTTACTTACCTACTTTCATTAAATAATTAGTAGGTAGGTACCTATCTACAAATAGGCAGGTCGGCACTTAGTCAAAAGAAAATGTAGCGAAATAGAAGTCTGAACCTTAAAATTACTCATTTAGAACACAAAACAAATTGATGACCGAGCTTGCGCTGGCGCTTATTTTTTCTCTGTCGGCATCTTTCAAAGGGCTGTTTTGGCGCAATTTACCTACTCTCTATCATTTTGCTTATTTTTGATTTATTTTTACCTAGTTCGTGTTTGATATTCGTACTGGACACTTGTGCGCGGTGCATACAAATTGCATACCTTTCTTGAAAGAGTTGTTTTTTTATGTTTTATTTTATTAATTACCTACTTAAGTTAATTAGGTACTTAGTTCGTTTGAGTGTGTGTTTTTTTATTAATTTATGTGTTAATTTAGAGTTACTTTTAGAGTAGGTGGATACTTTTGTTAAGATTTTAGATAGAACAGTGAGTGTTAGTTACTATGTTTCGTGCGAGGGAATATGGGTGCGATACGGCTGAAGAAATGAGAAGCCGTATTAGATTAGTATTCTCAGACCTTAATGCGAGAAGTGCCGAGGATCCTTTATTCCTGGATCGCGTTCATCAGGCAACAATCAGGCGAGCTCAACTGTGCCATGAACGAGGAGGAGCTCAGTTAGAGCCATTTCTAGTTTGACCGAGGCTACAGCGTAATTAGGTAAGTAGGTACTATTCCAATTAGGTATAAATAAACATAGTAGGTACCTACCTACGTTAGTAGGCACTTACGACACAGAATAAATAATAGTACTACGCCTCGACCTTACCTACGTGAATGCGTACATTGCGGGCTGGCGAAATAAATACAAATCTTTAAACATTGTTTTCTCCGGCTATAATTATTTTTCAGGATAACTGTTTTTTTTTTGGTTGGGTTTTGGTGTGCTGTAGCTCCCCCTTTCGTTTTCGGAAGTGGTCTGGTAACACCCTGTATATATATTTATATATTGAATTGGGCTCTTAATTTTTATTTAAGTTATTTTTAAGATTTTTTATTTAAGAAATTATTCTTTGTAATGTCGCACGCCAACCTCCTCATTACACCACCACGTTTGGGTTGGCTGGCAGACAATGCTTTCAGCATTAAGTCCACCCTTTGTAACAAATTTTTAATTTTGTGCAATAAAGTATTAAATAATATCTATTAATCGTTTGCAACAGTTTGTACATAGCTCAACTATTCCATGTGTATTTTATAAATATTGCGATTATTGTAATAGATATAATTTTATGTGAATACGTTTTTCAATAAAATAAATAAATTTATTTATCTATCGCATAACTGTGATAGAAAATCATTGTAAGAGCGAGCTATGACTTATCTATTTGATGTATTTATTCCAGATGGTTACAAGCACAAACGGAGGCAGACGACTCTGTTACAAGCACATGGAATGTATCCATAGTCCACACTCCGACGTCGCGTGATGTGCGACGAATAGCATCGTCGCCTGTCACGCGATGCTCCACGCCAAATAAGAACGCGGTTGGCGACGATAGGAGTGTACCCTTACAAGTAAGTTATCATAATCCGCCCGTATAATGCTTACGAGGCTTACTGACGGAGGCCTTAAGGCGGCCTAAAGGCAGTCCGTCACCAGAGTTGTCCACTAACACATACGAGCTTGCTTGCTTGTTTACTACTTATTTTAACTTATGAGGAGGTTCAACTGAGATGGTATATAAAACAGATTTTTATATGCTGGCTGAAGGCTGAAATGATGATGATGATTCTGTTCGACACTACCGACTATTAGTGATGTCGATTTGTGGACGGAAAGTAAAGGTTGGACAAAGTTAACGGGACGCAAATAAAATAACTTCAGTAAATAACAATTTTGTTCAGTTGTTTTTTTTTTTTTTATATGATGAAAGTAATGGAACAAGCTGATAGCTCATCTAATGTTAAGTGGTAACTTCTGCCTATAACAATGCATTACCTCACAGAGCAAGTCCAATGAGGACGTGCCCTGTAAGGCAATGCACTGCGTCCATCACTTTGAGACGTAAAGATCTTGAAGTCTCATGTGCCTGTAATTACACCGGCGCCCTTACCCTTCAAACCGGAACACAGCAATGCGAGCATCGCTGCTTGGCGGCAGAAATAGGTACGGTGGTAGTACTTCCCCGGACGAGCTCTCACAAAGAGCTCTACTACTACTGGTTGGTATCTCCTCTTACATACTTTTAACTCTTCTACAGATATCGAACTGGCTTCGAGTAACAGGGTCCAACTCGCCTCGGTCGTCGCTGGCGTCGAAAAGCATAAATCACAACGTAAGCCTAGGATACTGAATCTTAATAATAATACTTATAATACTAGAATATATACCCTTTAAAAGGAGACCACTACGGACTACAACTTTACAAAGTATAACTCCATCTTTTTATAACTATTAATATCACTGACATTACTTTGACTGTTTTTGCGAAACATACGGTTTCAATTGTATGCTTGTTTTAAGCTGTGATCTAACCGACGCGACGTGACTGAAAGCATAAAAAGAATAGACACTCTTGTGTCTAAAAAAATGGCTTTATAATCGCTTGTTAAAGTCGGTTTGAATGTAGCTTATAGCACAGAGTAGAAGCTGAATTAGACTAGACATCCTTGCTCTGAGGATTTAGTACAGTCAACGATAAAAGATGATTAACCATACTACGGTTATTCAAAAATCTTTCAGCTAGAACTTCAAACAGTAACTTAGTTCGCTGTTTTCAATTTAAATTCAAATTCAAATCAAAAGTCTGCTGGTTCCAGAAATATTGAAGTTTTAAAACCTTGAAATGTTCATCGACTTTTATCATTGACTGTACATTTGAAATGTGTTTCTTTTTAATTTTTGACATTGTTGATTTCCGATTGTAATTATAATTTGTGTAATTTTAACTGTTTATATTTTAGATTTTTTTGTGTTTCTATGTTATGGATGTGACTGCAGAAGTGTAAGTAGATGTCACCCATGTTCAAAACTCAAATATCGATATATCAGGAATATGTCGAATATTTACAATTCTCTTTAGATCGTGCGACAATTACAACACTTAACTAGCTAAGCACAGCTCTGATAATCGAAATGCAACACAAAAACTAAGCAAAGCTTAAACATTTGACTTTGAAAAAGCAATAAATCTATGCTAGCTTAGTTTTTACGTTGTTTTTCTTAGGAGCCCATTGTCCGCAGTAAAAACTGATTATGTCGTACGTATGTCATTTTATGGACAAACTTAAATATTAGGTAAGTACTTTATAAATGTTTGTGTCGTTAATAATGGTGCATAATAATCAGATATAATCTGAAGTAGGATGATTAATTATAACAATAATTATTTGACTTGTTTTACCAATTCTGATTATTTTCTAGGCGATTATTTGTATGTAGTGTAAGGCATAGTACACATAAAAACTTTCCCAGTCTCAGTCTGTATATCCCCTTAGAGTACCACTGGTTTTGATTAGAGTTCCACTAGAGAGGTTTGAATCCGGAGTTTAGAAAGGCGGGTTAATAGTTCACTATAAAACGTTAAAAGTAAATCGTGAATCATTATGTACAAGGCTAATAATGTTAAAAATTCCCAGAAATTAATAAGTTTTTGTCGAAATTTGTTTTTTTTTCCTGAATTGAGTCTGGGTAAGTTTAGATATTTTTTCCCAATGAACCCTTCCAGATAGAATGTGCCAGACAAAATATTACTAACTTAAAATTTGTATACTATCTCGCTTTAGTTCATTCCATTTCATTGTTTTAAGATTGGCTAATGACTCTTAACACATTTAGGTCTATTTTAGCACATGTATTGAAGGGTATTTTGCGTATGTAATGCTTCAACACAAAAAAAAATCATTTTGATTCATGTTATTTTTTATGGGTGCATTTGTTTTGATTCCACAATTAAAATAATCCATATAGGATTGACAATAAGGGTGATTATGCACTGCGTTACTTAGCATTTATAGTTCTTATTAGATTTCACATTATTGAATGCCAAAAGCGGTAGGTTTGTACTTTTATATTTGAAAGAGAAATTGTATAAAATATAAATGTTTTAATTCACATAGACATAATATAAATTTATATCTGGTACAAATTGTTTTATTTATTAGTTAAGAGTCCCAAAAATTTTCGTCTTCAGAAGTTTTAGGCAGAGATATAGGTGTTAAGTGTTCATATTCTGACCTGCTATTGTAATTATCAACATCGGCTGAAAAGTCGTCGGGATAATCCGGATCTTCGTTCCTTTCTAATTCTGATAAAGAATTCTCCAAGTCTTTTGATAGATTGAATTCCACTTGGACACTGGACTCGTTATCAGAATGATAAAAAGCTACAACGTCTTTTGTAGTCATATTATCGTTTCCACAATTTCCGGGATTCAAAGCTTTCTTTCTTGGAGATTTTATTTCTTTTGTAGACTTGGCGCTTCCTTTCCGAGATGATTTTATACTACCTTTTCTTGTAGACTTGATACTTTCTGAGAATGATTCATTTCTTGGCGTCCTGTTTCTTTCGGATCTATCAGATAGCATATCTCTGGAAACTGTTTCTGAGAATGCTTGATTGAGGCTGCCTTTAGGACTTATTATTATAGTCATAGGCATTTTTTCTTTATCCATTTCTGGATCAGAAAATTCTGCATCTCTATTATCTATGGAACTTTCAACAATGAGTAACATATCTTGCGCCTGTGATTGTTTGCCTTTCAGATCGTTGATTTCGCTAATCGATTCTATTTCGACTCTAAGTAAATTTCTGTCTTCATTCTTACTTTCGATTGGATCTGCATCGTTTTCGATAGTGTTTTGTTCATTTGCAGAATCATTTTTGATATCTTTCCATTCCACAGGTTCATTACTTTCTTCATTATCAGGTGGTGTTTCGACAATAGCTTGTTCTGGCATGTTGTATATTTTGCTGATATTAAGTTTCAGTAGTTCCAACTCTTTGACTTTGTCGTTTTTCGCTTGTCTTACTATTTCCTTTCTCGTTCCTTTGGTGATGTTATTAACTGCTTCAGGTTTTGGTGATTTGGGTCGAGTTGGTGTGTTAGGTCTTTCGTTATGATAGTATTTCCTGAATTCACTCAAAGGCGTTTCTAGATAATTCTCAGTGTTTTTAGGTGCTTCTGTTGAGAATGCGTTAGGTATGGGATTTATAGAGACAGTTGTAGCGTTGTTGTTCTTGAAATGTTCTCCAATAAGTTTTGTTGGATATTCTTTGAGATATTGATCATACTGTTTAGTGGATTTCTGCAGTTGATATTGCGGTGTAGGTTCTATTGTGTATGTTTTGTCCAGTCTGTATGTCGAGGTGCTTGGTTTTGTGTCTGCAACATAGATTAACATAACACATTTTACGAAGAACGTAAATTTATTAATATTTAATGTCGTAAATTCTATTCTATTCAATGCGACCACACAGGTACTACGTCATACATAATTAAGTGTAAAATCTAGAAATTCAGAGCTTCTTGGCTAGGTGATTAGTTACATTACTGTGAGTAATTATTTTAGAACTCCGGATCTTTAATTAGCATTATTTTTGATCAAATCGTTTACTACTTATTTTAGACTAGCTTTCACACGCGACTTCGTCCGCGTCCCGTTTTCCGGGATAAAAAGTAGCCTATGAGTAAATGCAGGTCCAAATTGGATCAGTAGTTTTTCCGTGAAAGAGTAACACACATCCATACATATACATCCATACATGTCTACAAACTTTCGCGTTTATAATATTAGTATGGTAGGTATTTAAAAAACTTGAATTTCACGTTAGGAAACTTAACTTCCAATCATTGCTGGCTGGTTTATAAACTGGTTAAAACTCCTCACCTAAATCTTCTCTCCGTGTGTTGCTCTCTTCCCTCCTTGTGCCATCTCTCTCTCCCCGGAACGCATCCTGCTTCCTTCTAAAGTCTAAATAAGATTTCTCAACAGCTTCTGCCTCAATTTCCAACTTGCGTAAGCGGAGTTTTGCTTCGCGAAGAACGCAGTTGGGGCTTTTTTCTCTTTTCGTGGCGGTGCAGTCTTTTACGATGTCATTGCTGTAATAAAACATTGTTTTAGTTATAAATAAGGACTGTTTTAGTTACAAAAAACTGACTTCAATTTGGTACGACTTCGTCATCAGATGATGGTGATGATAGCAGTTAATTGGAATTGTTCTATTGATCGTTGTAAACATCACAGAAGTCTCAGGAAAACAAAATACGCGATATGTACGTAAAAGACGCGTTTTTTAAAGTTATTCTTTTTGTAAAGCAAACTATGTAGATATCTGGTAGATAACCTATCATTTTAGATTAAAATGTTTTAAAAACCGGTTTATAAATGACGGAGTTGTGAGGTCACAAACACAAAAAAATATACAACTTAATTGAGAACCTCCTCCTTTTTGGAAGTCGGTTAATTAATCCGAATTCTGTACTCAAGTGTGTACTGTTTGCGTCGTTTTTTAACTTTATTCATACTTATTGATGAGTTGAGATACACAACAAGTCGTAATAATGATGAGATGAATAAGATGATGATAGATAATCAAGTTGAATTATACTACTTCGAACAAACTTAGAGACTCTCAGCTGGCGGCTCTCTATACATATATTGCAGTCTGTACCTATTCAGATGAGTCTGTCCAAGTCAATGTTGCAACAGCTTATTATTAAACTTACTTCCGTAATTTCTCCTTCGCTTCTCTGAGCAGGGATTTAGGGCTTTTATCTCTCTGCTCGGGCGCTGTTTGAGGTCTGTACTCGGGCGTGTACTGTTCAATGTTGCGCTGCGATGGCTTACAGCTGTTTGACTGTTCCAGGTTATTTCTGGCGCTGGGTCCAGGTATTTCTGCAACTACCATTTTGTTGTTAGTTGAAATAGTTTCCGTTTGTTCGTAGTATCTTCTAAATATATAAAAATCTTTTGAAGCTGACTGACAATCAACGCACAGCCTAAACTATAAGTCTTAGAGGTATTTGGAGGGAAGTATCCTTAATGTAATGTAGAGGTCCACTAAGAAAGGAATTTTGAAAAGTCGCACCCTAAAGGGTCTAAAGTTAGGATCAAAGATTTTATCCAAATAATGCGTATGCTGCTACCACGCGAGCGAAGCCGCGGGCGACAGCTAGTAGTATTATAATCTGTGCTAGTGTGCCTCAGGCTCTGTTCTCACTGGACGTGCTCAGTGAGGCAAAACATTGTTACAGGCCATGTACTTGTTTTAAAATAGTTACCTGGTCTTTGTACCAAGTTTCTCTGTATATGTGAACTAGTTCGTTTGGAGACTCCGCCCAGAGGAGACATTCTGCGCCGCAACGTGCGCCATTGGTTTATCAAATATCTGGAAGAAAAAGAAGCTAAGCGACGTTCTGCGCGGTCACAACTTCGATGGGTGACCGTTTGTAGAGTTTATATCTGAGCGCTTTTGCGCTTCGGAAAGTCGACGAAGGCCTTAAGGCGGCCTAAAAAATCCTTCACCAGAGTTTGCCACTAACTCATACGAATTTACCTTATTATTTTGTTATTTATTTAACATAATATGTTCAAAATATAAAAATTTTACTCAAAAGGTGCACTTAATACTGAACCAGTGTCTCTAATAAGCAAGCTCGTATGAGTTAGTGGCCAACTCTGTTGACGCAGTTTTTAGGCCGCCTTAAGGCCTCCGTCACAGCTTAACAACTGCTAGAGCCGGGTCCGACAGTTTAACGTGCCCTCGGAAAGAAAATTTTCTTATAGCACTACTGGTAGTACCAGTCAGTAGTGTCACGGGGGATAAACGGACAAATTGTAACAAATAATGACCTCCTGTTATCAGTATGTTGTGGTACGATGCCTACAAATGGTATGACGTCACCGGGCACTAGTATCCGCGGCTGTGCGTTCGCAAACAGGCTCAGTTCCTCGCCAGCGCCTTTACGCCAACCCAGGCTCAAGTTATTCACACTGGCACTTGTATTCGTTCTGAAATTATAAATTTAGTTAATGGATCACCGAGAAGAAATATTTGTATGTGGCAAACATAGATGTTTGGTCTGTACAGGCGTCATGGCTCAGTCGGTAGTAGCTCTGCCTTCCGTGCTGTGGGTCGTGGGTTCGATCCCCACCGAGAACAAACATTTGTGTGTTGTAAACATAGATGTTTGTTCTGTGTCTGGGTGTTTCTATGTATTATAAGTATGTATTTACAAAAAAAATGTATGTATGTATTCTATCAGCCATCTAGTTTCCATCGTACAAGCTTTGCTTAGTTTGGGACTAGAAGGCGTTGTGTTAAGTGTCCGTGAATATTTATTTTATTTATTTATCAATATATATAAAACTCTTTTGAAGCTGACATAGAATCAACGCACAGCCTAAACTATAAGTCCTAGAGGTATGAAATTTGGAGGGTAGTATCCTTATATAGTGTAGGGGTGCACTAAGAAAGGAATTTTGAAAAGTCACACTCTAACGCGAGCAACGCCGCGGGAGACGGCTAGTGTATTATAAGTATCCTTGGACATATCACACAGCGCCCTCTAGTCCCAAACTAAGCAGAGCTTGTACTATGGAAACCAGATTGCTGGTAGAATACTTATATGTATATTATACATATTTTTTTCGTAAATACATACTTATTGATCTAATACAAGCTTTGCTTAGTTCGGGACTAGAGAGCGTTGAATGATTATGTCCAAGAATATTGATTAATTTATAACTAACTTCCGCCTGCGACTTTGTTCGTGTAACGTTGGATCCCGTTGATTTTCCAGGAGTAGCCTATGTGTTAATCTACATTACGAACAATATATACTCCAAGTTTCATCCAAATCGGATCAGTAGTTTTTGTGTGAAAGAATTACGAACATCCATACAAACTTTCACGTTTATAATATTAGTAAGATTAGGTACCTGTTATGTGTCCCCAGTGTGTCTGCGGCAGTGGGCGCAGTGCTGGGCCGTTGTGACGTCACGTGCGCAGGATTAGGCATGGCAGTGCGCATGCGCATAGCTGTCAGTTCGGCTTGCAGCCGCGCTTGCTCACTGGACAGGCTGTCTATGTGCTCACGTTGCTGGTAAATAACAATAAATACTTATTACTTATATTATTATTCTTTAAAGCTCTCATTTTTAATTTTAACCGAGGTAGGTTAGGTACCTATTTACAAGAAAATTGAATGTTCTTAGATCTCAGAGTTTGAGTGTCGTTGACGGAAAATACGCTTTTAGCCGTCGCAGAAGTTATACTTCACTTTCAAGGGATATACAGTTTTCGATACGGAGTAGCCGAGGCCTTAAGCCCAGTTCATCAATATCTTTCTACCCTTGTCCCACGTTAAGTGAGGTCGGTACAACATGTCTTCGTCTTACACTCTCCTCTATCAGCCGTCATCTCGGTGTTCACTCCTTTCTTACTCATATCTTCTTTCACACAGTCCATCCATCTTTTCTTTAGCCTACCTCTACTTCTACATCCGTCCAAATTCATGTCTAGCACTCTTCTCGTAATATGGCTTATGCCCTTCGGCAGATATTTTACTCTGGGATGAAGTCATAACTCAGCCGAAGCCTCAACGAGCTCTCGACGTCATTTTATCCTACTAACAATAACGTAAAATCATATAGTAATTAAATTTCCTATAAATAAATACGTATCTATAGAAAAGTGAAAAAAAAACGTATATAATAGATAGGTACCTGTGTTGCAAAACAGCGTAACTGTTTGTTCTCATCTCTAAGTCGTTGTATAGAATCAGTGTCCGGTACAAATGCGTCTCCCGCCTCGCTGGAAGCGGACGAACGACTTCTAGAACGACTACGCTCACGGTATATCTCATCTAGGTTCGACTGAAAAATCACACTATTAATCATCATCATCAATATATCATCAATATACAGGGTGTTACCAGACCACTTCCGAAAACGAAAGGGGGAGCTACAGCACACCAAAACCCAACCAAAAAAAAATCAGTTATTCTGAAAAATAATTATAGCCGGAGAAAACAATGTTTAAAGATTTGTATTTATTTCGCCAGCCCGCAATGTACGCATTCACGTAGGTAAGGTCGAGGCGTAGTACTATTATTTATTCTGTGTCGTAAGTGCCTACTAACGTAGGTAGGTACTAACGTAGGTGGCTCGCACGTCGCGTACTTGAATGACCCGCGATGAACTCTCAGCTGTTCATGCTGTAGTGGACGTAATCTGCGTGCTGCGTGTACATTGCTGCTTTATTTATTTTATTTGTTTTTTTGCTTTTTTAAATGAGATAATTAGGTAGATATGTCTTATTATGTTGTACTGTGTGTATGTAACTAGAAAAAAATTTAAAAAGAGATAGTCAAGTCAATTTTTTTTTTCGCGATTTTTTTCGCTTAATGTTTTCAGTATCATGGTCTGATTGGAACCTCCAAGTTTTCGGAAGTGGTCTGGTAACACCCTGTATATAAAACTCTTTTGAAGCTGACAGAGAATCAACGCACAGCCTAAACCATAAGTCCTAGAGGTATGAAGTTTGAAAGGTAGTATCCTTATATAGTGTAGGGGTGCATTAAGAAAGGAATTTTGAAAAGTCACACTCTAAAGGGTCTAGAACGCGAGCAACGCCGCGGGCGACGGCTAGTAATAAATATTCACGGACACTTAACACAACGCCTTCTAGCCCCAAACTAAGCAAAGCTTGTACGATGGAAACTAGATGGCTGATAGAATACATGCATACATTTTTTTAAATACATTCTTATAATACATAGAAACACCCAGACATAGAACAAACATCTATGTTTACAACACACAAATGTTTGTTCTCGGTGGGGATCGAACCCACGACCAACAGCACGGAAGGCAGAGCTAATACCGACTGAGCTATGACGCCTGACTAATATTATAAACCAGCTTCCGCCAGAGACTTTTTTATCTTTTTTTTGTCCAATAGAGGCAACCGTTTGACCACCTGATGTTAAGCGATGATGTGGTCGACGATGTAGCACGCTTACCTAGAAGATATATGTTCACTCTACTCTTGAAAACTTCCAAATTATAGTCATTCGGGAATATAGACTTCCTTCGCGTCCCGTTGGATTCGTGATTTTCCGGGATAAAAAGTAGCCTATGAGTTAATCCAGACCACGGACAATATATTCGAAGTTTCATCCAAATCGGATCAGTAGTGTTTGCGTGAAAGAGTAACATACATACATACATCGTTACAAACTTTTGCGTTTATAATATTATATTACTAATAGAATATCAAAGTTTAGATATTTGTGATCTGGACTCCAGCATAGATTGTATGAAAATCTCTAATTAACACGGGCTTAGTCTAAGACATATAAAAATTCTTACTTGAAGCGTTATATGTGTTAAGAGACATTATACGCGGTCACTATTAGGATGGGTGACCGTTAGTGGCATAATTTACGTCTGAGCGCTTCCGTGTTTCGGAGGGCACGTTAAACTGTCGGTCCCGGTTCTAGCAGTCGTTAAGCCATGACGGAGGCCTTAAGGCGCCCTAAAAACTACGTCAACAGAGTTGTCCACTAACTCATATGAGCTCTTTTAACTTCTTACCTGACTAAAGTTAACATTCTTCGGCTTCTTTAGATCATTGACCACTTGCTTTGGTTTCTTCTTACATTTCTCTTGTCCGTTATTAAGTAACACATCGATTCTAGAAGAAACACCACTCAGCTCGGTGATAGTACTCCGTTCTATGACGCATTTGGGTTGCAATTTAACCGTTTCTAGGTATTTCTTGAGAATTGCCAGTTCGTTTTTGAGAAGGTCGTAGTGAGGTTTCAAATCTTCGTTCTCTGTTGATAAAATATTCTGATATAATCATTTAACATCAACGAACAAACTTGGGATTGATTTTAACATCAAGAAATAAATCTGGTACTGATCTAACCATCAAAAATAAATGTGGTATACATTTTAACATCAATCATCAATATATATAAAACTCTTTTGAAGCTGACAGAGAATCAACGCACAGCCTAAACCATGAGTCCTAGAGGTATGAAATTTGGAGGGTAGTATCCTTATACAGGGTGTTACCAGACCACTTCCGAAAACTTGGAGGTTCCAATCAGACCATGATACTGAAAACATTAAGCGAAAAAAATCGCGAAAAAAAAAATTTACTTGACTATCTCTTTTTAATTTTTTTTCTAGTTACATACACACTGTACAACATAATAAGTCATATCTACCTAATTATCTCATTTAAAAAAGCAAAAAAACAAATAAAATAAATAAAGCAGCAATGTACACGCAGCACGCAGATTACGTCTACTACAGCATGAACAGCTGAGAGTTCATCGCGGGTCATTCAAGTACGCGACGTGCGAGCGACCTACGTTAGTACCTACCTACGTTAGTAGGCACTTACGACACAGAATAAATAATAGTACTACGCCTCGACCTTACCTACGTGAATGCGTACATTGCGGGCTGGCGAAATAAATACAAATCTTTAAACATTGTTTTCTCCGGCTATAATTATTTTTCAGGATAACTGATTTTTTTTGGTTGGGTTTTGGTATGCTGTAGCTCCCCCTTTCGTTTTCGGAAGTGGTCTGGTAACACCGTGTAGAGTGTAGGGGTGCACTAAGAAAGAAATTTTGAAAAGGGAACGCGAGCAACGCCGCGGGCGACGGCTAGTTTACCAATATGTTTGACAGTATGGTCCTTGCACAGCTCCAACTGCGTTCTCTCTCTGTTGATGTTGTCCCGTTCCTTCTTCATGGACTCGAGATGACCTTCTAGAATGGCCAGCTCCTCAGATATCTGGTTCCTCATATCTTCACCTCGTTGTCTGAGGATCTGTTCCGCTTCGGCTAGCTGCATTTTCAGACTGTCCTCCTGAAATTACAGATTTGCGTTACCTTGCTGTTATTTTTTTGCGTTTGTTGACGTTGTTTGCTGTAGTATCCCACTAGGTAATAGCATAATATATTCAAATTCAAATTCAAATATATTTATTTCTCTCATGCTAATAACTATGGTAATATAAAATGGTAACCTTATATCTAAGTTTATACTTACTTATATCTTACTTATAACGCCTTCTCAAGCGTCTCTCAAGAGCTGAGAGACGTATAAGCAAATGATTAAGAAAATTCTTACCTACCACGTACCACGGCGCCTAATGACTTGCGATTGAAAATGAACAAATATTTGTTTCCAAAAAAAATAATTTTATTTACATAACTTGATATTCCGAAAAAAGTATTTGATAGTCCGTACATGCGGACGAAGTCGCGGGTAACAGCTAGTGTGTAATATTTATTCGTAATAAAGATCGGAGTGTGTGGAAGGAATGGGGAGAGGCCTTTGCTCAGCAGTGGGACACAAAGGGATGAATATAATAATAACTAGCCGTCGCCCGCGGCATTGCTCGCGTTCTAGACCCTTTAGGATGCGACTTTTCTAAATTCCTTTCTTAGTGCACCTCTATACTATATAAGGATACTACCCTCCAAATTTCATACCTCTAGGACTTATAGTTTAGGCTGTGCGTTGATTCTCTGTCAGCTTCAAAACAGTTTTATATATCTTGATGATGATTGATGATGATGATGATAACTACAGAAGATAGTAATAATATGAATAGGGACCTATTTTTGTGCAAAAGTGACAGGGCAAGTATGAGCCGCCTTGAATAACTTTAACGATCATTATAAATGAATCTCCTGATTAGTATGTACCTTCGCAGTGAGTCTGTTAGTTTCGTCTTGCACGTCGTGCATAGCGCGCGTCATGTGTTGGTGCTGTTCTCGCAGCGCGCGCGCCAGACCCCATAGGAACTTCTTCTTCTGTTGCACGTTACTTACTAACTCCGCCTCGCGTGCTTTGAACGATTCTTCCATCTGACATCAAATTCCATTTTTTTTAATGAGCTATAGCTAAGC
Source organism: Eulithis prunata (assembly GCA_918843925.1). Taxonomy (NCBI): domain Eukaryota; kingdom Metazoa; phylum Arthropoda; class Insecta; order Lepidoptera; family Geometridae; genus Eulithis; species Eulithis prunata. The sequence continues at coordinate 5,706,853 of OU974025.1, read as the reverse complement.
TTTTGGCTGCCAGCACACCTGATGGTAAGTGTAGCTGCAGCCTAAGATGGAGCAGTCTTAGCTATAATCCACCTATTGACTCTTTTCTTGAAAATTCCTAGGTTATATCTTTCAGGAAATACTGAAGTTGGCAGAGAGTTCCACTCCTTGGCAGTTCGCATACGAGTAGATCCTTACTCGAGTACTTTATGAAAATCTTACTAAATTAATTACCTATCCATATCGTAAGAAACTAGCTGCCGCCCGCGGCTTTGCTCGCGTGGTAGCAGCATACGCATTATTTGGTTAAAATCTTTGATCCTAATTTTAGATCCTTTGGGGTGCGACTTATCAAAATTCCTTTCTTAGTGCACCCCTACACTATATAAGGATACTACCCTCCAAATTGCATATGTACCTCTAGGACTTATAGTTTAGGCTGTGCGTTGATTGTCAGTCGGCTTCAAAAGAGTTTTATATATATTGATGATTGATGATGATTGATAACATCCCTTTTCAAGTAAGCACGATTATGATCCTTATTCTCTACACACAAAGAATAAAAGTACCTCATCTCTCCGCTTCTGCAGTTGTGTAGAATGTGAAGCGAGTGATCTCTGCACCCGTTTACCTTCTTCTTCTTTCAGCAGTTCCATTTCGGCTTCGTACACAGATTTCAGTTGATCGAACATCTGGTGAAAAAAAGAAACTATAGTAAAAAAGGTGATTTACTAAAAGGGAATGGTTCTTAGACATGTTTGGTGAAGATTGGTGGAGCCGTTAAGCAAGCAAGCTCGTATGAGTTAGTGGCCAACTCTGGTGACCGAGTTTTTAGGCCGCCTTAAGGCCTCCGTCGTGACTTAACCACTGCTAGAGCCGAGACGGACAGTTTAAGGTGCCGCTCAGATGTAAATGCTACAAACGGTCACCCATCTAAATAGGACCGCGCAGAACGTCGCTTAACTTAGATAATCAGTGATGATTAACTAAGCAAGCTACGCCACGAACGCTTCGCAGCACTAAAATGTTAGCTGTTTTTGTCGCTTCAGTTCATGAGAAAGATATGGCAACTTAATAACTATTAATTAACTTAGGAAAATGAAACAACAGAATCGGGGCAATACCTACTACAATTATGATAGATGAACAATGAACATATTTATGAAAGCCACTTTCACACAAAATAAAACTCTATAACCTCATCTATAAGACTCCTTTCCATCAAGCTAATATTCTTCATCAGAGATTCCACGTTCAAAGAATTCATGCTTGATTCTTTTAGATTCTGAAATAAATGGGTATCTTAGGACATTAAAAAAGCTATTCATAAGCAATACGTCTAATATGTTTATGTGTCCGGGCCCCTTTTGACCCTTTACTGAAACGCTTTTAGTTAAGAGGCCTAACTCCCCCTATATCTTTTTCATGTTAAGTCCTCTCCATCCAAAGATTGCCTGGTAGAGATCGCTATTAGCGATAAGGCCGCTTATTGTATACTTTATTAATTTTTATCGTGTGAGGATCGAAAGGCGACTGGAGACGGTTTGCGACCACTAAGTAGACCACACAATTGCGGGTACTTACCTTAGCAATATCCCGCTTCTTCTGCTTATATTTCTCCTTAATCCGCACCATCTTACTCTGGCAAGTTCTACAGAACACGTAATGTCGACATTTCTCTTGGAATGAGGGTTTCCTCTGAGGATTCCGGGCTTCATCCTCAGATTCTGTGCTCTTAGTACTTGGTGGGGTGTCTTCTGAAGAGTTCACTGAAAATAAAAGGTTTTACAAAGCCAGTTCAGTAAAATCACAAGGATTAAGTATCTATTCAGAATCGATTAAAACTAGGTGATTCTAAGTGAAAGGTCTTCGCGACCAGAGCCTAGGTTTTAAGTGTTTAGGTCATATAACAGGTACCTAGTTAGATAGTAATTTTGACCTGAATCTCCAGCTAGACTTTTAGGCCCGCGATGTAATCGGTTCATCGGGTGGGGGGGCATTTGCGCCTGCGATTTTAACAATATCATGGGTCCATCAGGTGGGGGGTCAACTTACATTGCTCCATAGCAATTGGTTCCTTGAACAGAGGTGCAGATTTCAATATACACAGCAAAAGTGGAGAGTTTCTTTCCATCCTGTACATCTCTAAGATGCTGGATGCATGCTCCGAGTCACATTTCACTCCTGAAAAGTAACATTTTGAACATTCCTTAAGTATTCCCTAAATTCTTCCACCTACTTCTACTTCCCCTCATTGAATTAAATAAATAAATCCTTCCTTTTTAATATTATAAACGCGAAAGTTTGTGAGGATAGGTATGTATGTATGTTTGTTCCTCTTTCACACAAAAACTACTGATCAGATTTGGATGAAACTTGGAATGTATATTGTCCATGACCTCGTTTAACACATAAGCTACTTTTTATCCTGGAAAATCAACGGGATCCAACAGAACGCGAACTAAGTCGCGGGCGGAAGCTAGTAATAAATAAATATCCTTGGACATTACACACAACGCCCTCTAGTCCCAAACTAAGCTGAGCTTGTAATTTGGGAACTAGATTGGTGATAGATAAATTGCAGGATTCCCCAACCCAACTATTTCTTTTAAATCCCACAGGTGGGCAAAGGTCTATGGATAAAATAAGGAATGAGTATATAAGAGGAAGTTTGAAAGTAGCGCCAATAACGGACAAGTTGAGGAGTAGTAGGTTAGCGTGGTATGGGCATGTCATGCCGAGGGAAGAAAGCCATATTACGAGAAGAGTGCTAGACATGAATGTGGACGGATGTAGAAGTAGAGGTAGGCCAAAGAAAAGATGGATGGACTGTGTGAAAGAAGATATGAGTAAGAAAGGAGTGAACACCGAGATGACGGCTGATAGAGGAGAGTGGAAGGCGAAGACATGTTGTACCGACCCCACTTAGCGTGGGACAAGGGTAGGAAGATGATGATGAGGTGGGCAAAGGTCTCCCCGAAGCCTTCCAGTTGTCTCTCTCCCGGGCCTTGTTTCACCAACTCCAGTCAAATGCGTCTAGTTGTTCGTCAGTGACCCAAGGTGTGATTATGTTTGCCCACCTATCAGAAGACATCTGGCTGCCTATGAACTAAAAATATGCTAACAATAATTGAGTAGTGACTTAATCCACTGGCTCAGTGACCCAGAGCACCCAAAATGGGTCTTTCTTGGCCTCCCTTATGAGAGTGACTATGTATGCTAATAAAACCAAAAAGTAATTTCAATTATCTGATGAAGAAACAAGAGAAATTATGTAACCTCACCCAAATAATTTAATATACACCAAACATCACTATCATTGAATCTGGGTCTGCTATCATCTGTGTCGACTTTCTTCATCAAGGTCTTGGCATAGGAAAATACCATGTTTGCCAATGGTATCTCCGATATAAACACCGATAAGGAGTAGCTGAATTCCTGGTAAGAAATGTAATAAGATGCAGTAGAGAATTCCATACTGTTCATAAAGTAGGTAGGTACCTAGGTACCTACTGTATAAATATTTTTGATTCAATGCAAATATCCTTGTCGAGTAAGTAACAAGTTGATAAACAATTTAATATTGTTTCACTATGTATTGGGAGATTTGACTATTTGTTTTGTAAGTTTTGCAAGAGTTTAGAAATCTTTATACCTACTTATTTTAATGATAAAGTCGCTTGTAAATTAACTTGGCTTATAAAAACTCAGTTTGATAATTAACTTATGTTGCTAACTGTACCTAGTTAAAATATGTAAGAGTTTATTTACAATTAAAAAAATAACAAAAAGTATTCACTGTTTATAAATAGTGTCATGTTGTTAAGAATAATCAATATTCAATATTATATTATTTATATAAAACTCTTTTGAAGCTGACAGAGAATCAACGCACAGCCTAAACGATAAGTCCTAAAGGTATGAAATTTGGAAGGTAGTATCCTTATAGTGTAGGGGTGCACTAAGAAAGGAATTTTGAAACGTCACACTCTAAAGGGTAGAATGCGAGCAACGCCGCGGGCGACGGCTAGTTTATTATAAAACTGTCGAAACCTAGTGACCATTAAGTACAGTAACAACAAATTTTAAGCAGTGCTTAAACAGTGTCTAAGTTGAGAGTCGATTCTATAAGACCACTTTTTTTTTCTATTTTGATCTGCGATCAGTATTCAGACTATGAGCAAATTTTGTGTAAGCAGTCAGGCATGTAGGATGGGAGCTCCAGCGAGCACTTCTATAAAACCGCTAGTTATCAATACTAAGGTTTTCTTACCAAACGCATCAGATACTCAGCAATAAGGATATTTAGAGCCTGGAATGTGAGCTCTAGACGCTGTGTGAAATGCTTCTGACATGATGGAGGGTCTCCTGGAAACAGTAAGTTAGACTATAAAACCTTTAACAGTTGCTGCGTTACTTTGTACCTAGGTATATGAAAATAAATAAACTTAGCAGCGGACAGGATTATAATTTTATAAGACACTCCTAAAAATCGAAATATTAAATAAGTTTATAAACATACAGTGTGAACATTACATTTATAGCTGTAATTTATCCAAGATTGTTAGGTGTACATGAAAATTTCAAAGAAAGCTGGTGGAAAACCTAGTGAGCTTGTTTGAAGTTGATGTTTAATATTTTGTAACATTTCTTTTAAAAATCGATATTATACAAACCAGTTTGTGCACTCCTCAATACGTTAATAATATGCCCACGTAAATACGACCTCAAATCATTCATAACACCATTCTTTTCGAATAATTCATACATAAACTTTTGGAAGTTTTCTGCCGACTGCGGATCCTTCACTTGTTGATTTTCGTCAACATCGATAGGGCAATTTTCCATGACAACGCTTTCCATGTTCGGTTTTGTTTTATTTAGTTGTTCATTTCTGCCGTAGCTAGCTAGTTATTCAATTTTTATGCAAATAATTTTTCAAGTTCACTGAAATTTCAAACTTCCCAAACAGAATTTTGACATTTGATTATTTGTTGACATATCCGGTTGCTTTGGTAATCGATCGAATCAGTAAGCTATTATTTTGAGAAAACAACCTGGATTTTAATGGTGCTGTACAATGTGAGTATCAATAATATAAATAAGTATTTATAAAAATAAAATATTCAAGACTTTTAGTGTTCTAATGAAAAGAAATATAAAAATGATACACTCTGCTTGTAAATAGTAATTTTGATGAACCTTCATCTGTCCCAGTGGCGCAGAGGATAGCGCGTTGGACTTCTAATCCAAAGGTCGTGGGTTCGATCCCCACCTGGGATGTCACGTTTTGGTTTGTTAATATTTTTTCGTAGGTTGACTACACTACACATACATGCAAGTACATACAAGTTATTTATTGTTTTGATTTCTGTAAATAAGTTTTTACTTTTAGTATTAACGATTAGGTTCTCTTCATGTGAATGGAGTAGGTTTCTATTTGGCTTCTAAAGGCGGATTCAGACGAATTATCCTCTGTCTATTCGGGGGTTACTAAGCTACCTGGAAGACTGAAGCTAGGTACCTACCTACCTAACCTACCTCATTGTTCTCCGGTCCAGAGGAGAGGTTATAATAGAGGTCAGTGGTGGAAATTCCAGAGCCCGGAATCGGAATGGAATAGGGGTGGGGTGCGGTGCTGCGTCCTTGTATGTCTGTGGAGTAAATGGGAGCGTGCGCTAAGTGATTGTCTTCTTCTCTTCCATAATGGCCTGTGTCCGTCATTTCGACAGACAATTTGCCAATGTCAAGTGTTAAAATTGTAATAAATAAGTCAAGTCAAGTCATTTGTCAAGTCGGCTGTCGTTTGTTTTGAAAAGAAAATGGTGGATTTTCTCTTCAAAACCTAACACGAATTCTCACATTCAGAAAAACCACTTTACACACATTTATTCCAATGGCTCACACTTTATGTTACGACCTAAGTATTATTGGTTAAAATTCCACCAAAATTAAACAAAAATACTCACAATAACACAAGAAAAACTATTAAAATAAAAGTGCTATGTGTCGTTTCAAAAAATGTCAAAACTCGTGTCTAAGTGATTGTCAAAGTTAGAAATCAGCTGATGACGGTAGCGTGACATGACAGCAAAAGCCTTAAACCAAGAAGTTGAAAAAAAATTTTTGTTTGTTTTCATCTTATTTTGTTGAGCGATCTCTTCGATGGATTTCAATATTTAATTTTAGGTCTAAATTGGGTCTACTGATTTCTAAAATACTCTAAATACATTATTTAGATAGGTAACCAAGCTTCTAGCTTAAAATGAGGCGACGAGCGGGTGTCGGTGCCATCCAGAAGCAGAAATTGGAACAGGTGAAATACAAAGAAAAAGGTACTGAGATCCAGGAAAACCAGTTTCAGCAGATGTCCAAGCAGCTGGAGGTGTTCAGGGAGAATCTGGAAGAGTTCGCGAGTAACCACAAGAGCGAGATAAAGAAGAACGCGCAGTTTCGAAGGCAGTTTCAGGAGATGTGTGCTGCGATTGGCGTGGATCCCCTGGCCTCTGGGAAAGGATTCTGGTCCGTGCTTGGTAAGTATTTGCGAAGGTAAAAGCATAGTGCTACTCGACCACACAATTTTCTATACTCTGACTCAGATTCGTCATATAGGTGTTACCATTATTGTAGGTGTAGGTACCTATTAGGTACAGCTATCTTATTTTGACCATATAACTAATAATTTTATCATTAGACTTTAGGCTGCTTTATTTTTTCACTGAAACACTACAAGCTGTTTTGGAAGCCTACCCTACTGAACTGCTGCACAAATTTTCGTTTTCATGTAATTTCATAGTTGAAATATTTCTTTTATGATTTCAGGCATTGGAGATTTCTACTACGAGCTAGGTGTCCAAATAGTAGAAGTATGCCTAGCAACAAACTACAAAAACGGTGGGCTGATAACTCTGGAAGAATTGAAGACCAGGCTTATAGCGTCCCGAGGCAAGGCTAAGAAATTGCAGGATATCACTAATGATGACCTCCTCGCTGCTGTCAAGAAGCTGAAGATTTTTGGAAATGGGTATAACTATTTGACTTGATATTCCAATAGTTATAAAAAAATTATTTTAGAAATGAGAATTTTTTTATTTTGCAAGAAATAAGGTTGTTTATCTTGACCAGCATTGCACTGTGTATTGAGATGTAGAGGTCATTCATTCATTCATTCATTCGCAGAGGTGCATATATCCTATTTCTATTATCCTTTATCATTAATGTCCATTCAATAGCAGACATATTTGCATTCATCCTTACTTAGATTAATTTTGTGACTTCCAGATTCACAGTAGTGCCAATGGGCAAGGGGAAATGGCTGGTGCAGTCCATACCAGGAGAGTTGAATTTAGATCAAACCCTGGTTCTACAGAAGGCTAGCACTCTGGGCACTGCCTGGGTTTCTACCAGTGTTCTGATTGCAGATTTAGGGTAAGTTGATAATCTTTATTTATCAGTTAAGAAATTACCTTTGTAGTTTGGTGATGTGTGTCACTATATGATTGTGTAGTACTAGATTTTTTTTTAATATGCTTCTTCAACAATCATGTGACTGTTGATATTTTCATCTGAATGTTTGTATGCTTCAATTGAAAAACACTGAGTTTCTGGTGTCAGCTAAGCCAGTCAAGCTATAATAGAGATCTTTATTAGTAACTATAAGCTTTGATTTATTTGTAGGAGTATCCTAGGGATGTTTGTCATCATTGGAGGCAGTGCATTGCCTTACAGGGCACATTCTCAGAGGCAATGCAATATAGCAGAGGTTACCATTAAACATCAGGTGGATAAATCCTGGCTCCATCACGAGTAAAAAACTACTGCCTCCCTTTACTACTGCACTCCACTACGTGAAATCATTTTCATCTCTTAATTCACATTTGTAACGCGGGCTTAATATTATCGGGTTGTGCTCGGAACGCGGCCTTTATGCGCGCGCATGCGCGCGACACCTACGCCCTCCGCCGGGGAACTTTTCGGTTATGTCAGTCATGTTCTGTCAGGAATGGAGTTGAAGGTTAATTTTAGAATAACTAGAAGAGTTTTGTTACCATAGTTGTTAAAAAGTGGAATAAATGATGTAACAAGCATTACACATTTCTAATTTTTAGATGGAATGACACTCGAGCCCAGAATGCGTTGAACCACATGGTTAGAGAAGGCCTAGCCTGGGTCGACACACAGGACCCCAAAGAAACCCTATACTGGTTCCCTAGTATGTTCTCCGAGTGTGTGGCTGCATCATGATGACCTGTGATCGAATAGGCCTTTACATCTATCGAAGATGATTTATACAGCGTCAGGAGGCAACCTATGTCTACACTTAACGGGACACTGTAATGCCTGAGACAATGTTTAGATGGAGTAGGCTTGCCCAGCACCTAAACCATCCTCCCAGCCTAGTCAGCCATATCCACAGGAAAGTGTATGATTAAGGTATTGTAAATTTAAAATAACTATTGATTGTAAATAAAATGACAGTTGTTATTTCTTAGTTTTAATATTGCACTGTGACTTAAATTAAACAAGCATGCCGATATACCTACGGCTGTTTAGAATTTCGGTATGTTTCTAACTAGTTCCTACATCAAAATTGGTTCTGCATTTCAAAATTACTTGTAGTACCCAAATTCTATACGAATTTAAAAGAACATTTAAGTATTTAGTATGATGTAAGAGAATTTACTTAGTAAAACTACTATTTAGTATGACATTGTGCTAACTACTAGTGCTATTAAGACTGGAATCTACATTTGGTATCTTCAATCTGGCTCTCAGATCATGGTTTTCTTTGTGAAGATCTTGCAATTTCTTTTTCAGCTTTTCCGTCATTTCTAAGTACGATTCTTTCCATCTGAAAAACATTGCATTTTAATTACTTGGGTACTCGCAATTTCACTGTTGAGAATATGTCAAAGAAGAATAACTTCGACTCACTTTTTACTAAGTTCTATTTGATTTTCCAAATGCTTATTTAATTCAGTGAGCTCCTCTTCTTTTGTGGACACCATTCTGAAAGTTTTAATCAAATATTAGTTTTCTCAAACATGCTTGGAAATTTGAGCATTATTTTGACCACCTATTACTATAAAAGCCTTGACCACAACTAGGCATCGATGGACTTACGTACGCACGGCTTCGCCTCGGCCCACATTTACATGAACGTCCATCAATGTCTCTTATGCTGGCCGCTGCAGTAATGTACTATTATTTCATATTTTTACAGAAATCTAATCTTATAAACCATTTTAATATGTTGGGAGTAAGTTACTAACTTCTGATTTAACTCTGTTCTTGAAGACAACATATTTTGTAGTTTGTTGACCATTTCGTGAGTTTCGTCCAGTGATTTCTGCAGATGCTCTACTTGTATCCTGGAAAAGAATATTGTAAGAAGAATGATCCTAGTTATATTTTTTTGGGCCTTACCTCCGACAGCTTAGAGCTTAGAGCACACTTGGCACGATCCGGTTCTGTTGGTAATACATTTTAAGATACTTCTAACTTATTCTGTTTAATAGGTACACAAAACTATCCACATTCCCATGGGTTATGGCCATTTCGTACTTGCTATTGTTATGCAAATCATAATCTGTGATAGTGCTTTGGGTAGGAGCAATATGAGGCACATGAGACTACACCTTTACGTGTCAGAGTGATAGACGCAGTGAATTAACTCACAGAGCACGTCCTTGCTCTGCGAGGTAATGCATTTTAGAGGAAACCGTATTATAACCGTTATTTGCTTGTTCCGGCAAAGTTTAAGCAAACTCGTATGAGTTAGTGGCCAACTCTGGTGACGGAGTTTTTAGTCTGCCTTAAGGCCTCCGTCATGACTAAACGACTGCTAGAGCCGGGACCGACAGTTAAACGTTTAGTTTTTATAAAAAGGTACTAACCTACTTTGTCTTATTTGAAAAATGTGAACTTACTTCAACTCTTCCAGTTGATTTTTCAATAGAGATTCCTCCCAGTCCCGTCGTTTCATCTCCCTCGCGTGGATATCCTGGACCCTCTGTATATCGATCGCGAGACATTGCTTCTCGCACACCAGTTGGATGTTCCGACGTTCTGATGCAACCTACAAGGAAATCGTCTGCGTAAACAAAATTCTACATAATTAATAAGTTTAAAAAAATTAAAAATTTTACTTCAATTTGATACAGCTTCATCATCAGATGATGATGATGATGGTAGTCGGACTTATCTATTATTACTACTGCTACTTCTACAAGTAAAATATGTTCTAACCAACTCCTGAAACATAGCTTCCATTCTTTGTTCCGCTAACGCTAGTTTTGGGTCTACCGTTTCTAGTTTTTCTATTTGTTGCTTTTCATAATTCTCATTCACGGTTCGTAGTATTTTATTTTCCCTGCAATCAAATACACTCAGGTTAAATCTCTTATAACTGTAACTACGAATTAGGAAACTAGGTTTTACAGTACCTTAGTGATTTGTTCAACAGTAGACCCTTTTCAGATAGCTCTGCGTCTAAATTCCGTATGTGTTGGAGCATATCAGTTAACTTTTCATTATATTTCTCTTTTAGATCTTCCACTTCTTTTTTACAAACTGTCTCCACATCCTGTCTTACATTAGATAGGGTATGTTTCAGCTGTGTTATTTCTCCTACAATAATTTAACTTGTAAGTTCATTACTTTGGACTTTATCCAATTTCACCTATAGCATTTAACTCATTAGCTAGACCTTTGCATTTTTCTTTGTCGTGTCATGCTTTATCGTATTTAAAAGATTATTATCCTTTTTTTACCAATGATTTTCAATTTCTTTCTTACCTCTCATTTGCTGTATAGTCTTGATGGCATCATTCTTTTGGGCACATACCAAATCGTAAAGTTGCAATGCTTCTGCCACCTGGAAAGAGTTGGTAGAATTAGAATTTTCACTGATAAATGATTTCAAAGTAGGTACCTGCTATATTTCGGTAGGTACCTACTCACTTTGGATTTAGCTTCATTTTCTTTCTTAGCTCTTTCGATGACATCCTTTTGTAGTACTGTATGTTGAGTCTTCAAATCTCTATTGCTCTTTTTCTCTACTGCCAAGTTTATTTTATACTCCTCTAGTTCCTTTTCTATTTCATGTATTTTCTTTTCAATCTCTTTTCCTCTTTCTTTATACGATACTATTTCTTTTTCTTTTAATTTATGTTCGTTTTCTAGAGCGATCTGTTTTGTGTAGAGTTCCTTATACTTTACTTCTAGTTCTATGTAGTCTGCTAGTGCCGTTTGTAGTTTAAGATCTAAATCCCTTCTCTCTTCGTGGATATTCTGGGAAATAATTACGTTGATAAAGCTCTGCCGATATATTATGGTAGGTTTAAGAGATTAGGTATAGCGGAAAGGTCACCAATGGACAAAAACAGTGACGGAATAGTGGCCAAGAGATATGCGGCGGCCTCGAGGCAGACCACCAGCTCGATGGTCAGACGACATTGTGAGGGCGGTGGGGGAACAGTGGATCTGATTAGCCCAAGACCGCGCGTGGCGCGATAGAGAAGAGACCTTTACTCAACAGTATGTTACCGGCTGATGAGATAGATATGAGATTATTTCAAGCACTAACCTGGACACCCCTGTGATCGTAATTCGTATAAGTTTTCAGCTCAGTTTCTAAAGCATCTATGGTCTTCTGTGATGTTTGCCATAAAACATGTAGAGAATCCCTTTCCTACAAAATATAAATACAGCCAAATCCATAGATGTTTACTTGACTCGTACATCATACTAATATTATAAATGTGAATGTAAGTTTGTTTGTTACGCTTTCACGCGAAAACTCCTTAACCGATCATCATGAAACTTTGTACACATATTCCTGGAGGTATTAGAAGTAACATAGGATAATTTTTATTCCGGAAAATCAACAGGATCCAAGTCGAAGTCGCGGGTGAAAGCTAGTATAACAATAAAAATAAGTAGGACCTTATAGGTATAATCCAATCAGTGAATATATACCTGAATGGATACTAATGGTGATTCAAAAAACGTTTATATCTTTAGCAAGTGGATGCTTGTTTCAAATATCACATAAGGTAAGAAAAGCAATAACCTTAGCTATAACAGAAACCTGCTTCTTCAATTCCTCAATATCTTTACACTGCTCGTCGTTCTGAGAGTGTGTGTGTCTCGCATTGTCCAGTTTCTCCTTTAGCAGAGAACCCACTTGCTGGGATAGAGTGTGATTATCGGTTATAAGCGCTCGGATCTCTTCTTCCACTACTGTTTGGTTTTGCTGAAAGAATAGTTACCACTGCAGACCACTACGGATGCTAGGCTGGTGGATATGGCTACAAGGAGTTGAGGATGAAAAGGATCTTATGTGATAGTGTAAGTAAAATGGATGTTAGGAAAAAAGTTATCGCAAGACCGATCTAAGCATGGTAGAGATTCCGGAAGATATCTTGGTTTGGCTACCATAAGTGCTACTTAAGATATTTTGATGATTTTCTGTGGAGGGTGATCAGCGGCACGTCCATATTTTATATCTGGCAGGTGGCGTGTACTAAGGTTAATGTCTGTTACAGGCTACGACACGGCTTAAAAGCTCTAGGCGCAAGTTGAGGGCAATATCCATATATTTTCTATCCTATGTGTCTTTCGCTGATTAAAGCACCCTCCCACCTTCCCTCCGTTCAAGGTCAGAGCTATTAAACCGTGTCGGGATGAATAGTAACTTCGTAGAGACCTAGTGTAAGTATATCTTTGTTATGTGGTAGAGACAAGTTCGTATAGGTAGTATTAAAATAGAAAAGTTTTAAGACTTACCCTATAAAACTCTACTTCGGTTTGCAGAGTATCAACTGCTGTGACATCCATTACTTATTTATCTATCAAACATCTATTTAGATATGATTTAGATGTTACTATCGTAAGCTGATATTACTGAGTTGCTTTTAACTTGTAAATATACATCAAAGTCTTTTAAAATATGAAATGAACACTACGAGTCCTTGCTATAGGTAGGTACTAATTCATACTAGAGGATAGAAAAGAAATAGTAACTTTATCTAATAAAAGTTAACTTAAATAAATGGCATTGAACACGCTACAAAACCACCAAAAAACCACTTGTAAAGTTTTGTTTACATTTCGCGCCGCATAACGTCATTTTCGTTGCCTAGCAACTATCACTGCTATCGCTTTGAGTCACAGATCTATGTCAAATGAGTCTAGCACGAGGCCCTCTTGTTATAGTATTTTTTTTCTATGACGAGGCCCAAACCAGCAGCGCAGTGCGAGCTTTAAAGTAGAGACGATACATACCAAGAGCTTTTAAAATGTTTTTGGTTAAGACTCAAGATTACTACGTACCAGAATATTCGTGCTAAAAACGTAAAAAAATAAAGATGTACAAGAAAAGCTAAAAACGTAAAAAAACGTCTAGTACTTATGAGTAGCTATCAGAGAGTAACTAGTGATTTCCGAACGACAATATCACTGTCAAAAGTTGCGCGAAAAAGCTGCGCGCGAAGGTGGCACTTCAATTTTCCGCCCACTTTTCCCAAATCCGATTGACAAATCGACAAGAAAAATTAATTTGTATTCAATTTTCGCTGTAAGAAAAAATTTTGGTTGCAAAAATGAATTCTCGTGATACCAGGTAAGACAATGTATAGGTACGCTTTTTACTATAGCAGTAGAGAAATAAATGAAGGTGCTCTTCACCTGTTCCAATCACTTGGTTATTGTTTTGTAGGTAATACCTACCTATTTATTTATACAGTAATATTTATTTACAACACATGAAACAGCTGACCTGTAATTGCTATTTGTAGATTATTAGTATTTGATATTCTATAGTAATCCTCCTCTCTCCTATTGTGACCTCCAGTATCAATCTGTTTCAAGGTAAATATTAATAAAATTAAAGTTATTGTTTCGAAAAAAAAAAAGTTACCTATTTAAGGAATTTTTATGAGGTACATTCATTTATTAATATTTTCAGTCTCTATGTCGATATCAAGGCTAATCAATACCCTATCGTGTATCACGAAAAATACAACGTGAAAATGGGAGGGCTAGAACGACTCCATGTGTTTGATGCCAGGAAATGGCACAATGTTGTAGAGGTTTGTTCATTTTTACAATAAATTTATCATTATTTGAATCTAAGACTCTGTCCTTATGAGGCGTTTCTCGCGCTCCATCTGGACAGGCTCTTAGGAAGGGAGTTATACCACATACGTTTAGAGGTTAGCTAAAAGTATAGATGATTAAAATTTTTTAATTTTGATGGGGTCTACGAAACTGCTACGAAGTGCTACGATGCTACGAACCCGTTTACACTAGCTTGAAATAAAAAAGTTGCAGCGTCATACATTTCTGGCATATTTTATCTCGTTCTAATTAATACTCAGGAAGTAAGAAAAAGAAGTACCTAATAGCTTTTTACAAAAATGTACAACATATAAATTCAAATAAATCACACTTTTAGGGTTTAAAAGGGCACGGGTTCCACGATCAAGACTTCGTGAAACCCCTCGAGGCTACAAAAGAGGACTTACTCGTTGTACATACGCGAAAATACCTCAGGTCTTTGAAAGTAAGTGACTTTATCATGTACCTAAGGTAATTAAAGGCAAGTCCAAACATTATCACGTGTTATGTATTTTTCAGTGGAGTTACAAAGTAGCAATGATTGCCGAAGTGCCGCTGGTTGCGTGCGTGCCTAATTTGCTGGTGCAGCATTTGTATTTGAAGCCTATGCGGTAAGATTAGTGTGTAAAAATTGTTAGGCTCTCGTGCGTGACTGACAATTAAACCATCGCCTAGGAGACTACGCATAGATTAAAGATAAGATAAAGATAAATGTACTTTATTACAAAACAAAGTCGGATTTATAACATCAAGGTAAACTTTCCTGGATTACGAGAGCGACTGTTCTTGTGCGGCATCCAATGAAACTCAGCTTCCTTGGTTTTAACCTATGAGGATATCCAGGGTACAGAAGCTTTAAAGCCTATAGCTGTATATTTTATATCAAAGTCATCAACATCCATCCATATACAGCCTGACTTCGCTGCTGGGTGCGGTAAGATACATCGCCTAGGTTGAGACTACGGATAGATTAAAGATAAGATAAAGATAAATGTACTTTATTACAAAACAAAGTCGGATTTATAACATCAAGCTAAACTTTCCTGGATTACGAGAGCGACTGTTCTTGTGCGGCATCCAATGAAACTCAGCTTCCTTGGTTTTAACCTATGAGGATATCCAGGGTACAGAAGCTTTAAAGCCTATAGGTGTATATTTTATATCAAAGTCATCAACATCCATCCATATACAGCCTGACTTCGCTGCTGGGATTCCTTTGGATTGTGCCATCCATCACGATCCTGTGTTATTATTATTCATTTAAGACAAGCGACTCAAGACTATTTTACCTACATATTTTTCAAATAAAGTATTGGTTTACGAATGCAGGCTCCAAGTAGGAGGTTCCATTCTGGCCGGTAAGCTGGCTTTAGACCGCGGCTGGGCCATCAACATCGGCGGTGGTTTCCACCACTGCAGCGCAGACAGGGGCGGTGGGTTCTGTCCATACGCAGATATTACCCTACTTCTGCAGTTTCTGATCGATAGGAAGATGATCTCGCAGCCTATGATTGTGGACTTAGATGCTCACCAGGTGAGGCACTATGACTTTGTGAGGTTTTTTATTTTGTTGAGTTGTAACTATAGCTAGATAAATAGAGTTCTTATAGTGTTTCCCCGGGAAAGTATATAGAACCACCGTGGTTATTTCTGCTGCCAAGCAGTGATGCTCGCACTGTCGTGTAGCGTAAGTTAGGTACGACTTGCAAAAAAAAATATCTCTATTTTTTAATGATTTTTTTCATAGTAGGTAGGTACCTAATCATGTTTTTCTTTAGGGTAACGGCTATGAGCGAGACTTCTTGGGCAACAAACAAGTGTACATAATGGACATGTACAATAGTAACATCTATCCCAGGGACAGAAAGGCTAAGAAGGCCATTTCAAGGAAGATCGAGGTCGGCGACGGGATTACAGATATTGAGTATTTGTCTATACTGAGGACGTACGTATTTTTTCTAACCTCTTGTCTCCTATACGAAAAAGTCTTTATTGTATCTCTATAGAGTTACTTTGCAGAAGAAATAGTATAGAATCATTCTCGGCTACACCGACGTTCTTGTAGCCCAGAATTAGGAAGCTGAAGTAGCAATATAGCAATCATATAGCTTGCAAAGCAGATGACCGCTGGTTTTCAACAAAGGTTTTCCAATGGCGACCTTGAACCGGAATGTAGTCGATTGAATTATAGTCCCTCAGAAGATTGAAGATATTTACACAAGAATATCCTTGATTTTCGAACATGAAATTTAATGGAATTCAGACTGCAATGGTTGTTACTAGTTTTCTGTTTACAGGCATTTGAAGTTGGCTTTCAAAGAGTTCAGGCCAGATTTCCTGGTGTACAACGCTGGCACTGACATCCTGTGGTCTGATCCTCTAGGAGGCATGGCGATCAGTATCGACGTAAGTGGTTTTTTGCCAACTCGGGTCTTTTTTGCAGTTTCACAACTATTTTGAACTTTTATGTGCTATTTTTGGGTACAATGCAATTTTTGCTATAATATGCTTGTACTGCAAGCTTATTTGTTTTAGAGCTTCTAACGTTTTTTACTTTTGACAGTTTCATTTGGTTGATTTTACCCTGATATGCTGTTTAGTAAGACAACCTCAGATGTGTTGGTATCAAGAAGAAAAAAGTTTCTAAGTTGGCACTTCTAAATACTAGTAGTTCGCCCCGAACTGAGATCTCGTAATGGTCGGAGGTTAATAAAACCCAAACCATTTTTATTGACCAATGGTTGTAATAAACTTTGCAAATCGCTTCGAAATCACCGTCTAGCTATGTACCAGTCTTACTTGAACTACAAAATCATTGAAACTCCAAGAAATTGTAGCTCACGTTATACTGGGTTTGCCAATTTTATAATTTTTACAACTCAAAAACTATTAGACCTAGAATCAAAATAAAAACGGTTTTAGAATGTCTAAACAAAACCCTATCATATGACATATTGTACGACTTTTTTTTTACTCCCTTTGAACCCTCATAACTTCACGACCCCTTGACCGCTCACGCAAAAAGGGCCCGTCGTTGGCCTAGTTGCGGAAACAAGTCCGTCGAACAAGTAACAAGTAAGACCCCTTGACCGATTCACTTCATTTAACAAACCAGTAAAACTTAAGAGTACTATCCGTATACCTACCAAATTCTGTGAAGATCGGATAAGCGGTTCAAAAGATCTCGTCGAACAAACATACAAAGCATTTTTGTCCAAGTTGTCACTAAGATCTTCGTTCGCTTCGCTCACTCGATCAATTACATCTGGCATTTTTATCAGTATTTTAGTTCTATATCCTAACAGTTTAAAGTTTCAGTAATGATAATTTTCTCTTATAACACGTCTTCTTTATCCTATGATTTTTCCTCAGGGCATAATAAAGAGAGATCAAATAGTATTCGAGATGTGCAAATCTCGTAGCGTCCCAATCGTGATGCTCACAAGTGGTGGATATCTGCGTGAGACAGCTGCAATCATTGCTGATTCCATCAGCAACCTTTATATGGCAAAGCTGATTGGACTTCCAGATTGAATTGCAAAAACGTCTTTTAGAGAGACTGACAAAACAATTTGAGACTTATGTGAAGGAAATTCTTTTCATTGCTGAATTTATTGGCATAGTTACTAGGAAGCTTATAAAAAAGAACATTTGCTGCAGTGACTTTAAACAGCTTCAAATATGACATTTTACGTCTTATAGTTTGGTATTATATGGTAAAACTTGAAAATACCTTCGTAAAAACTGTAAGGAACTTTGTCAGTTGCTTGCAATTCTGAGACGTGAGGTTGTGAGATTACTAATAACGAAAAACATTTGATGTTGATTGAAAGTAAAGAGACTGGGACTAAATCGGACTGAAAGCGCACCGAGCGCATGGTGAATGATATTTACTACTAATAATAATAATTAATGTCTATTTTGTGGATGTGAAGCATTTAAATGCTACAAAAAATATGATATACTCAGTAATACTCACCTTGATATTATGTATGTAGATCATAAAAAATATATTTCTGTGGATTGCAAAATAATGTATCGACGTAGTGTTGTTCTTCTACTGAAAGGGGTAGATCTTTTAAAGCCTATTTATTGATTAAGAAAACATACGTCATTTTGCTCACAATGTACCTGTTACGTATGTACCTAAATAACTAGTATTTTTTGTAAATAATTTTATTCTTTATTTAAGTATGTACTTACCTATTACGTCCGTATGCATGACAATGTGCCAAATTATATTTAAAAAATAAATCTTATCATAATCTTTGAATATGTGTTTATTTTAATAAATTAATGTGAGACGAGTAATAATACCATTTAGTGGGTGCTACCACAGTGCTACTGAAATGTTGTAAAATAATTTATCAAAAATGTATAAAAAGACACGTATTATCTATGTTCAACACGTATGAGTTGACAAATGCATAGAGCCATGCATTGGTATTTTATGTCTGTGATTTGTTATCTGTTACAGAATCCTGCCGTGAGAGCATGTTTCGAATTTTCTTTTGCATTTCTTGCAGTTTATGGCTCTCATTGGCATCTACGCAAAATGCAGTCCCGTACATCCTTTTGCAGTCACATGCGGCAGTTGCAGTCCTGTCTAGTGGATATGCAGTCTGGGCCAGAATTTGCAGTTTCGTGTAGATTTTGCAATCCAGTGGTATGTTTGCAGTTACGTAGATTGTGCAGCCTCGTGCAGATTTTGCAGTCTCGTGCAGATTTTGCAGTCTCGTGTAGATTTTGCATACCCGTGCAAATTGTGCATTCACGCAGTATTTTTTTTCAAAATTGTGCAGTTTTAGCCATTTTCGTTTGAAGTACACAGCTCATTTAGATATAGCAGGCCGAATTGAACCGTCCATAAGCAAATCTACGATACGTTTATCTCGTAGTTGTATTGAACTGCGAGTAATAATCATCAGTCGGTGTGTTGTTGTTGACCACATCTTTGTAGTATTTCTCTTTCTCCTTCTGCTGGAGAGCCAAGAGTTGGTTCTCTTCCATCAATTGGCGGGCAATATCACTGGAAGAATATAGCATGGTGAAACCAAACTTTAAAAAAAGTCTTCATTGAATAACTACAAAAATGCTTCTTCTACCTGTACTTACAGATTTTTATGTAGATAGGTTAAACGACTTTCAATGGTCCTGAAAACTAGACGATTATGGCAAGGTTTAAAAAAAAATCCTGAGAAACCTAATGGACTCTACCTACTCCCTGTATTTTCTATGAAAGTAACGGCCAATATGTACCTACATAATTATTTAACCTAATTTGACTTATTGGAAAACTACCAGGAATGCATAAATAATGGATGTGCATGAAGATGGATGGTAAGTTATTGAACTATCCAAAGAGTAAAATGAGTTCATACCGTCTCTTTCTCTTATCAGCAATGTCCTGTCTTGCTACCTCGCTCTGTATCGACTTAGCGAGAGCTTGCCATTCTGCTTCCATCTTCTCAAGAGCCTCGCGTTTCGCCTGAACAATTATTTTAAAAAGAATATTAAAGCAAATGGGCCTCTTGATGTTAAGTGGTTAGCGGCCAATCGCAATAGACAGGTCACATCAAAATAATTCCACAAATATAATTAGTACTAGGTGCCGCCCGCGACTTGGTTCGCGTCCCGTTGGATCCCGTTGATTTTCCGAGATGAAAAGTAGCCTGTGTTAATCCAGCGGGTGCATGCGAGATATTTGTCATGTCGTTCTGTCAAAATGTAAGCATTTTGTACCAGTTTCTGAACTGTTGCATTATCTGTGGTAATGCATCTGTGGTCTCAAACTAAGCAGAATCCCTTTAGGTACCTGTATTGTCAAGAGTTATTTCAAAGCGATAATTACAATACCTTAGCAGCAGCCATTTGTTCCTTCTGCGCTGCGTAGAACTTTTTCAATTCCTCTTGGTTCATACCTTTGTACATGAAACCGATTGCTCTGGAACATAACAGGTTATTATAAACATTGATAGGTTCTGATGGAGCATCAGTGACGTTGTAAAATGTTTTGAAAACGAGCTCGAACTACGTAATTATGAAAACAAAGCACCTTAGCCATGTTATTAATAAACTCGATGCAAGCTTGGAGTAATTACACCGTGCTTTGTTTTGCATTGACAAGATTCAAATTCAATCGAAAGATACAAAACACGGTGTAACTACTCGTGCTTACATCGAATTTATTTATAGCAAGACAAGGGCTTAAGCTAAACACCTACCCCATCATGGAATTAAGATATCATTATTAGGTAGTTATATTATTTTTAGGTGCGCGAAAATGTATGTCCTCTTTAAATACCTGGTTATTTAATTCTTAAAAAATAATAAAACCAATTGGGTTCTTAGAAAACCCTAGCTGAAGTGAAGTTTAGGGATTTTTAGTGCTTGTAGGGTTGATGGAACTTTAGAGTTTGTTAAGATTAGTAAGCGCTTGTAGGAATTTTGGAGTGAGTAGGTGGTGCTTTAGTGAAATGACAATGTAAAACGAAGATTTGTTATTCTCACCCATTCTTCTTCAGAGCGCTCTTGGCTACGTCCGGATTCTCTGTGAGCATGTCCGACGTGAGGTTGTTGTACATCTCAGCTGTGTTATCAGCCTCCTCTTGTTCCTTCATTATCTGGTCCAGCTGTTTCTTTTCCGCAGCCTACAATTAAAAAAAAATGCTCAAGACTATCAACTCCACGGTAACCTTACAACTTTTGAGACACCAATTGATTTTAATTTTGGTTTTCCGGGATAAAAAGTAGCCTATGTGTAGCTAGGTCACGGACAATACATAATGAATACATAAGGAATGGGTAGGCTGTTGAAACTATTATATGTTAAGATCTCCTGTACACAGTTCTACAATAAATGTTTCTTATTTCTTATTTCTATTTCTTATATTCCAAGTTTCAACCAGTAGTTTTTGCGGGAAAGAGTACCTACCTAACAAACATCCATCCATAAATCCTTACAAACTCTCGCGTTTATAATATTAGTAGGATTGAACCTTCCGACCAATAGTTTAGGACAATAGAAATGATCTAACCAAAGCCTCGTTGTACCGCAGATTGGCTTGTCCCAGTCGGTATCGGCAGTCGCGCTCCAACTGGTCCAGTTCACTGGCTCGCGCGTCCCGAGACTTTATCGCCATCTGTGGATGATAATGTTACACGAGAGAAAATTACATAGAGAGTACTATTTTTTATTCTATAGCAGAGTGAGTCTAATGCCCTTATGCCGATATGGAAATCTTTAGTCAAGCAAAGATTTAAGGACAGATTTTTATACAAAAATCTATGCTCGAGTCCGGATCAGTGCTTGAGCAGTGAATAGCATACGGGCCTAAAATAACAATATATCTAGGTAGCAACTAATTACCATATTATTGCTACCACTAGAAAAAAGACAGTGTGAATGATTGCAATTGGCCTCACAGTTCAGTTTAGTTTCGCTGCAAAAATTAGTATAAAAACAGGAACAATACAATACACAGTTGGGGAGGGAATAAGTCCAGGTGTTACCATGTAAGCTGCTTCTGCTTTCTTCCGTTCCTCCTGAGCTGACTTCCGCTCTTGGACCTGCTGCTCCAGCCACGCGTTCTTCTGGGCCGCCATTATCTTCTTCCGCTCTTCGTAATCCAGATCTTCACCTTCAAACCTGAGAATGGGTTTGCAAACGTTTCATGGCTTAGTCGTTTTTTAAAACAGATCACAGATTTGTTACTTTATAAATTTTAAGACAGTTTGTTCTCAATAAAACGTAAGGCGTACTTAATAAAGAATAGGAATGTACATACATGTAAGCAAAGAATAAATTAATATCAATAAATAGGACTACAGTGAATAAAAACTAATACTACGGCGTAGATGTGTAGAACGTGGCCTCTACGCCGTAGGCCTACGGATGTTAACTTAAAAAAGATTTCCGACAAATGTTTATATAACTAATGTCAAAAATAAACCATCTAAAAGGTATAGAGACCTGAATATGTGATTTCGTGATTTAATATCACCACGAGTTCATTCATCACAAAATTGAATAAGCTCAGTGACATCAAACGAACCAGTAGTGACTGCCACTTACTTCTGAGCACTGGACATGCCGACCGGCTCCCCGTCAGTGGCTCGCGGAGGAAGCTGCTTCTTCAGGACTTCAGGGTCATTCAGATCGTACTCTCTAGTGTCCTCCTTGCGTTGGTATTTCTGACGGAAGGCGTCGATTTCCGCGTTGATACGACGACGCTCCTGTTTATAGACAACATCATCATTATTAGCTAGAAATAACTGCAATCTTTCCAAATACGTAATAAATAATAATCAGCAAGTTTTCAACAGTCATTTTAAAACTAGGTAAAAATTCTTTGCATTTTTTTATTGCTGGAAGTTAGGTACATTAAAAAAATACAAAGAAAATCCATCAAGACGGTGGTAGATGGATGAAATCTAGATAGGTAATATAGAAATAGTCACGATCCCAGCAATGAGAAAACGATTAAGGAAACGTCCAGCAGTGGAATTGGGAATAATTACAGGCTAACGATGTATACAATAATTATTTGGAAATCATACCTCCATCTCTCTCTCCTCCAGCACAACAGCCAAATTGCTGTCCTTAATCATCTGCTGTGCGAAGGCGAGATCCTTACGCTCCTGTTCATCTCTCTCAGCATGCTTCTCCGCGATCTGACGCTCCAGGAATGGAACATCCACCTGTCATGACAGAATAAAGGCTTAGAATAGGGGTAAAACAAGTAGAGGAAGACCGAAGAAGAAGTGGTTGGATTGTGTGAAAGAGGATATGAATGTGAGAAGAGTGCATTCAGAGTTGACGAATGATAGAAGTGAGTGGAAGAAGAGAACATGTGCCGACCCCACCTAGCGTGGGATAAGGGGCTCATTCCAGTTTTCCCCTGCGTTAGTTCTCTGCGTAGGGCAGGGAAATGATGAATAGGGGTGAAACTGTGATCTCAGTTAGACATGCTTTATGAACCAGCAGGGCAATTCTGATTAATTCGATGCTTCATAGCAAATCTTACCCGCTTACCCGGACAATTCTAATTCATTTCTATTTTCTATACGATTCTAGTTTCCATCGTACAAGCTTTGCTTAGTTTAGGACTAGAAGGCGTTGTGTTAAGTGTCCGTGAATATTTATTTATTATTTTATTTGTAGCTTCGTATCACATCATACCCGCCTAGCTTAGCTATAGTGGAAACGGTCACATTGTTTTTTAGCTTAGCTTCTACCTCGCTTACCGCTTAGCAATGTAGCGCATCTCTGGTGGAAAAGGCGCTTAAACACTGGGTTTGGCTATTAGGAAATCTACATGCAGATGTATCAGCGTGCTAGGGACATTATATTATTATTAGTCAATAAGTGAGGTTGGTAATACTGTAGTAATAGGTAGGTAAGGTACCTAGAATTCGTAACAGCTTAACATTTATAGAGAAAGAGCTAAGACACTCTTTAGTCAGTACTTAGGATCTAGAAGAGGCTTTAAATAGAAAAAAACTTGATAATTTGACGAAAAGCTTACCCCAATCTTCCTGTTTCGTGCATTGAAGATCCTGGAGCGTCTTTCAAGCTCACACTGTCGCCGCCTCTCCCTGTTCTGAGCCTCCTTCCGATCCTGCTCATTCGATATCTGAAGTTTCATCATTTTCAATTCAGTAAATTACCAAAAGGGATAAAAAAATACTCGCGCCCTGTGACGTTGAACGATCAAACACAAACAAAATGCGTTGCCATGGCAACAAGCCGGAGGCAAGCATTGAACCTTTTTGGTATCAAAGGAAGTTTCATGTTGAAGTCTTAAAGAGGTTTCAGACAAATGTAACGTCCGCTTTAAAATACTAAAGGCCCGTTTATTTTCTTAGGCACTACCGCTTAGTTCTACTAGTAGAGTGAAGGGAAATTTTACTTTCCCGTGACACTACTGGTAGTACTAGGCCTGTTTTATCGTCTCGAGGGGTTATGCCAAATCTAGTTTTTGTTTCAGGTTTTTTGGAAGGTGAATCACTTTTCCAAACATTTTGTGTTTTTATCGGTTCACGTACTATATTTTAAACTGAAAGAGCATCAAGAATTAAAAATAGCTGGCTACATCAAACGAACGTTATCAAAGCAAATCTACGTTCCATTTCCTGAAAGCTACGAGTCTGCGCTTTAGCGACCCCTTTCTACTCAATATAATAGGAACAATTTTCCGAGCAGTGACGTATATAATGTGGAGCACAGTGTGATACCTACCTACTGTGGCATAGCATGGCTTTATCCACAATCTACGCAAGAAATACAGTGCGCGCTCTCAACACTCGCTCAACACAAGGTTAAAATCGTTCTCTCTTGTTCATTTCTTCGTCACTTGTCATTCGTTCGGCAACCATCGAGCGAGCCGGTCGTGTCTCGCTACCGCACTTTGCTTTATTTCGCAATCTAAAAGTAAACAAAGTGTTCAGTGACATTGTGATAAAAACTCAAAAATCTATTTTGTTTCAAGTGTTATGTGATTATGACAAGTGTTCTGAAGAAATCTAGAGGTAGTAAAGGCAAATCGGAATCGATGCAAGAGGACTTACCCGTGAAATGGGGGGCAGAGTCCCGGACGGAAGACGTTTCTAAGCTGATCAAGTACATTGATGACAGTGTTATTGGTAAAGGGAATGTCTTCTGCGGCCCTTTCGGACGGAGAAAAGGTAAGTTTTTTTAAATAATTTCATCCTTACAATTTGGCATCACGTCAATTGTAGATGTGTGTATCTGAAAATTTTGAATCCACGTGGAATTAATAAAAAAAGATTCGTGCTAACGTGACGAGATTTGATAATATTTACATAATCTGATTTGCATATCGCCCGGCGGAGTCATAGTAGAGTCGCCAAATACCGGTTTTATACTAAATAAACACCCACGTATACTTTAAAATATCTGTCGTTATATAAATAACGAGCAGCACATGTGTTTTGGTTACGACAGCCGCAGCTGAGCGAATCGTGCTCGTAAAACTGTTGTTATTCTATCGAACATTCAAGGTTAATTGATTGTTGAAATTTGCATAGTTTTTATGCATTTAGATAGATTGGTATAGTACCTAGTTCTCATAATTCGATTCCCATTTGGTTTTCATTGTTTTGTTTTACTGTCGTTCTTTCTTTAGATTTCCAATCGATTCGATTTATTTCATAGGGGCTCTATTTTTACAGGTAGCGCACAGAATAAATAAAATAATCTATAAAAAAAAAGAAAATCTGTGCTTATTATTCTTCAAATCAAAGATGTGCTCTATGTGAGAAAATGTGCTATATCTTTTTTTTCCATTAATGTAAAATAAATGTGCATAATTTTTATACAATAATGTAAAATAAATATTTTTTCATCCCACCATCTCGGAAAGAGTATTTTTAATCTTCAATATCTGAGTGGAAAAGCCGTTTTTATTCTCTAGAGGATAAAGTAAATTGAATTTAGAACATCGTGTGCACTAAGTTTGTGAATTAAAAAAAACATTAAACCTATTTACTGCTACCTCTATGGTGCCGAATATATCATACAACTTTTTTTTAATTTGTTAAAAACTCAGACTCGGAACCTTCTTGGTGTTCTTTTTTCAATTTGCTTTTTTTGCATTTAGTCATTTCCTCGCTGAGGTGGAATGAAAAGTTACGTGTTGCACTCGAGTGCAAAGATTTTTCACTACGTGCTCTTTTGATTCCCTCGCTAACGCTCAGGATTCTATTTTGAATCACTCGCTGCGCTCGTGATTCAATTTTAGAATCCTTCGGTTGCTCGGTCATCAAAATTGAACACGCGGTTAAAAAGCAACTTTGCACTCTTGTATAACAAATAACTATTAGCAAACGTAAAATCAGTCAAGGTTCGGAGGATTTCTCTAGAATACTATTGCTACAACTTCACTCGTGATATACCTAGTTTGCTAATGTTCGCTAACTTATATGCAAATATCACAATGGAAAATCACTCACTTATGATTGTATAATGGTATTGAAAAAGGTATTCAAATTAATTAGTTGAGTTACACGCAACGGCCCGAATGTTCAACATGAAAGAGTGTTTATCTTTAAATAATATAATTGTGTTCATCGTTTTTCAAATTATATCAGTCTCGAAAATGTCAACTAAACGGAAATACTTGTCAAAATAAAAATATTTTGATTTGATTTTAACAATCTAGGTATATAGGTAAGAAGTAAATAATAATTAGTATGTAAGATCTCCTACCACGTGGTTAGATAGTTCTCTCATAGTTCTATCCATGGCGCTATGTTTGCTTTACGGAGCGCTGGGCGCCAAATACTTTGGCGTGTTTCATTCATACTTTTGGCTCAACGTCGAAAAGGTAAGTATTTTTATCAGAAACACATGAGTCTAATTTCAACAGTTCTAATTTCACAATTTTCCACTGTTGATAATGGTACAAATTAGATAGATAATCCTATTTTATGACTTGCCCTATCTATAAATTAATTCAATCGTTCTATTCTAGCTGACTAACAAACATCCCGTCCAGCGCGTCTCTTTAATAGTAGTTATTTTTAAGTTTAGGTTTTTTAAGTTTTTTTTTTCGTTTTTTTTTTACCTTTTAATTAAGTTTTTGTTAAAAAATAATAGGATTCTTTAATTTAGTAGCCTCCTAACTTTTTTATAGCCCCGTTCTATAACAAAAACGACTAAACCAGTTTTAAGGGTCTGACAACAAGTTTTTCGACCAGAAAATGAATTTTTAGTATTTTGAGCTTTTTTTTCATTTGTAAAACTTATTATGATCAAACTGATATTTATGCTGAACCTTGTGCAATGTTATTGCACACAACACTGTTGTTTGTGAGTTTGTCGTATTCAATTTCAGTGATTTTATGTTTTCAAGAATGTTGAAATGTCCATTGCAGCGTCCATAGGCTACTGTAACCGCTTTTCATCAGACGGGCCGTACGCTTGTTTGTCTACTTAGTTGTATAAAAAAAAATGTGCGAGCAAAAAGTTGTTGACGCTGAGCACACGTTTTCCTTATAAAGTTTGGAGAAATTACCATCCTTACATCACTAGGGCCTCTAATACAAACTTGGTATTATTCTGTGGTGGGACAGGTTTTGGAGGTCGCCGGGAGAGAGCAAAAACCTGGATGCCTGACGGGTAACGAACTTTCGAAATCACGCGACCGTAGCCTTTTTTGCCCTTTCTTGAAATTATTTAAAAAAGTTTTCGTCTTCGATATTGAGGAAACCAATCAGCTGTTTTTGTATGTTTTCGACCTGAAGTAAGCGGTAGTTCTTTACATATTAGGTTTCTTTCGCCTACTTTTTTTCCACAAGCTTCTCGTAAAAACATTGATTTATGATCTTTATTGTTTCTCTACAAGAAAAAAGTATCGGACGCTAAAGATGCGGGTTTTTTCTCTGTGATGCTTAGAACCGGAACAAGACAAATATATTAGTGGTCTACCTACTAATATTCCGTATCAATAATAAGCGTACTATGGAACCTATGGTTATTGTTTTTTGTATAACCACGTGGCAGGTTATTATATGAACCACTGCAAAGGCATTTTGAAATAAACAACTTACTTGACAATAAACAATTCGGTTTTACAAAGGGTCGCTCAACCACCGACGCGGGTGTTGAGTTAATATCACATATTTTTGAAAATTGGGAGCAGTCACATGACGCCTTGGGCATTTTTTGTGACCTATCTAAGGCGTTTGATTGCGTGCACCATGAAACGTTAGTCAGGAAACTAAACCACTATGGTGTGAAAGGGGTTGCTCTTGAACTTCTTAATTCTTACTTAAGTAACAGAATTCAAAGAGTTGATGTTAATGGAAAACGTTCTCCGGGGTCAGTGGTAAAAATGGGTGTACCACAAGGATCAATACTAGGACCGTTCTTGTTTTTAATTTACATTAACGAGTAGTTAGAAACGATCATGAGATTGTACTGTTTGCAGATGACACTTCACTTGTATTTAAAGTGAAACGACTACAAACTAATTATGACGATGTAAATAATGCAATCTCTAAGGTTGTAAACTGGTTTAATGTAAACAATTTATTACTAAACGAAAAGAAAACGAAATGTATTCGGTTTATTCTACCAAACGTCAAACAAACAAATGCTAATGTAAAAATCAAGGAAAATAATATAGATCTCGTGGACACCACAGTATTTTTAGGCATAACTCTAGATAATAAACTTCAATGGGGCCCACACATAGATAAATTGTCGAAGAGACTTAGTTCTGCGGCATACGCAGTCAAAAAGATCCGCTTCCTTACAGATGTGGAAACCGCAAGACTAGTCTACTTCAGCTACTTTCATAGCATTATGTCGTACGGCATTTTGTTGTGGGGGAGTGCTGCAGATATAAACACCATATTTGTGTTGCAGAAGAGGGCTATTCGTGCAATTTATAACATGGGTCCCAGAGAATCACTAAGAAATAAGTTTAAAGAAATAAATATAATGACAGTACCTTGCCAGTACATCTATGAAAACTTATTGTATGTTAAAAAAAATATAAATCTATTCAACAAAAAAAGTGATAATCATAATGTTAACACTAGAAACAAAGACAAACTCGCTGTTCCCACCACTAGGCTCTCAAAAATTAGTAAATCTTTCAAAGGGCAATGTGTACGCTTCATCCCAAGTGATGTGTCTCAATTGTCGATTGGCAAGTTCAAAAACGTAATAAAACAAAGACTTATTTCAAAAGCATACTATAAAATATCAGATTATTTAGAAGACAAACAAGCTTGGGACGAACTAGCTCCAACTCATCCAATAAAAAAAAAATTGTAATCATACCTAATCATACAAAACGTAATGACGATTCAAAGTGATCAGTGAGATTTTATTGAATAAAAGCTTTTTGACTTTGACTTTGACTTTGACTGAACCTGCTAAACAATAAAAATAAACTAAGCACTATAAATGTCATATTTACCAGCTAAATTGCAATGTCTCTACTCTATAGGATGTCGGTGTCGGGTTACTAATAATGGAAGCATTTTGCATTTACCAACGTTTGTCTATTCGTCACGTGTGGACTCGCGTGTAGGAAAATTAGTCATTCATATGTACCTACCTAATTACGCTTTGTTTCTATTGATATCTCAAAACCGCAGTGAAGTGTACCTACCTACTGAAGAACATTCTGAAACATGAGTTTCTTATACATAGCATGATGATTATCATAAACGGTATTGAACCAAAAAATATCTATCAAACCGAATCTAACCTTGTTCTATGCATCAAGTCAATTTATAGGCAGATAGATATACCTACGACGTCTCAATCAAGTTTATGAGCTATTCAAGAGCCTCAAGCTTATGGAAAAGTATACTGATCATTTAGTTGAAGTACTAATGATAAATCTGTCTTAACACGTGGTGATCATGCCTAGACAATATAGTCATAGACTTTTCTTCTTCTTCTTTACCTCTGTCCGTCATTTCGACAGACAATTTTGCCAGTGTCAAGTGATGAATTTGAAATAATGATAAGTCAAGTCTTCGTCAAGTCGGCTGTCGTTTGTTTTGAAGCTCAAATCTATAGTATCTATTCCAATTACTCTTCTAACAAGAGTCCTATGTAAAATAAACTCTAATCAGACTATTACTGCTATTACGTAAGCTGATAAGTGTCCACGGGGTAGAGATTAGATAAAAACTTCGCAAAACAGATCAGTGACATTGATCGCGGCTCAGCTTGTTGGCCTTGTTCGGCAAATCTTATCCCTAGCTTGCAATTTATATATTTATATATATTTACTACTGTCTATATACCTATTTCAATGCCCTTGAACTTCTAAATGATCCTTGTCATTTAAGTTCTAGTAGTGTATAAGTTTCATTGAAATTGGTCCAGTAGTTTAGGCGTGATCCGCGAACAAACAAACAGATAAACAGACAAACTCGATTTTCGGAATCATAATCGTTTATTTAGTAGATCTGCATAGTGCATATTTAGTTAATCCATATCTTTAAATTTAGTTTTTGGCTTTTTTACAGTTTATAATAGTATAGATACATTATTGTGATCGTGTTGTCTGACTGACTGCACGTAATTAATATGGGTGACACGCTCACCGATTTGTCAGTCAGTCTGTCTGTTCGTACAAGGATAAAGTAGTTGCATCTTAAATTGAGGTCAGTAATATTATAACTATACAGTACGAGTAGATGCTATGTATATTTTTTTATAATTTTTATGACATGTAATTTTATGTGACCGAGTATTTTAACTCAATAATTAAATTAATTTCGTAAATTAATTTAATAAATAACCCCAGTGCTAACCAAAAATCTAAACGTCAACATTTACATTACTAGTAGGATAGGATTTTATTATTTAAAAAGGATTTATACTAGTAATTGATCAAACTCACAAATTATGATAAATACCCCGTTTTTTGTAAAAAAATATGAATGAATGAATTAACACTCTTTACCACCTACAACACACCTACAACCCTACAAACAGTATTATATGATCTGTGCTACAAACTAATAAACAAAGAAAAAAATTACAAAAGTCATACATGTACAGTACAATAGACGCTCTTACCGCCCAAAGAGCTATTTCTTCCAGACGTTTATGTTCATAGTGATTGTATAGATTCTGTAATATTTGGGAGCATCCGTGTTCTCTGACGCAAAAACACCATGCTAAAATTAACCCCATCATCTCGCTCGCTTACGCAACATCCTCTATAATAAAAATCCTATCAATACCATCTCCATGACATAATTTATCTATGATTCAATATAGCACACACGCTTCCGTGTAGTGCAAATGCTGGCAACACTTTCGCTTGCACCAATTTTAGACACTGATAAACTTTGATTTAGGTGTTACTTTGACGTGAACGAAGAAATCATGAAAGCCTCTGTAAGCTTGTAGGTTTCTTGTATACCCACGTAATTAAATGAATGATTTTTGAAATCTTTTGTTTAATAAATAAGTAAATATTCTTGGACATTTAACACAACGGCTTCTAGTCCCAAACTAAGCAAAGCTTGTACCTCTTATGGGAACTAGATGGCTGTTAAAATACATAATATACCTACATTTTTTTTGTAAATACATAATTACATAGTACCTAACACCCAGACACAGAACAAACATCTATGTTTGCTACACACAAATGTTTGTTCTTGGTGGGGATCGAACCCACGACCCAGAGCAGGAAGGCAGATTTACTACCGACTGAGCCATAACGCTTGTAATGTGCTGAAAAAATAGGGTTTTTGTGTATGTCACTTTTATTTTCAAAGTGCGATATGTATAGGACCTATAATTTTGGACCTTACGATTGCCCACTAAAGGTTTACAAAATATCGATTTCATGAACTGACACCCCTTCAAAAGTGGCACTTTTTATTCATTTACTTACCTAGTAAATAAATAATATCTGTAGGGTCTGTAGGTGTATTAATTGCATTGGAACGTATAATTAACGGGCAACCCCATTGTTAATGCAAAAGATATGAACAATAAGTTTCATGACACATTTCATGATCCTTCTATCCCACCCATCCCATCCCCTA
Source organism: Eulithis prunata (assembly GCA_918843925.1). Taxonomy (NCBI): domain Eukaryota; kingdom Metazoa; phylum Arthropoda; class Insecta; order Lepidoptera; family Geometridae; genus Eulithis; species Eulithis prunata. Next base: position 5,675,197 of record OU974025.1, on the reverse strand, counting down.
ATATCATAAATGTCAAATAGAGAATAATATTTTTGGATATTTGGATGTTTAGATGTTTGTGTTTCAATCACGCTGCATCTACTGATCGGATTTGGGTGAAACTTGGAATATATAGTTCGTAACCTGGATTACCACAGACAACTTTTTATGCCGTAAAATCAACAGGATCTAACGGGACGGACGGAAGCTAGTTCCAAATATAAGCTCTGCAGACTTAGCGTGATCAGACTCTAGCTGTTTTATTTACGGTGCCTGCTTCTATAGTAGTGTTACCTTGTGGAAATAATTATGTGTTTTCCTCATGTATAAATGCATTGGCAGTTACATTAGGTACACGTGTACCAAAGATAAGATAGTACCTTACCTAACCTCTATTGATACTTGATACTAAAGTCACCCTATGTCAGTCAGAACAGAAAACTTGATAAAAGTCTCATGTCGTTCCGGCTTTGGAACTGTGTATTGATGTGACTAGGTAATTTGAACAATAGTTAATCCACAGCCTAACTTCACCCACTGCTTGATATAGGCCTCTCTTTTTTGGTACCACTCCTAACGACCCCGTGCCAGTTTCGTCCAATTAACATAAATTTAAAAACAATAAAAAATAATGTTTCTCAAATTTGGAAAATTTTTAAGTCTCATCATTAACTATTAGTTTCAATAGTAGAACTGCATATTTTGTGTCTGCTTCATGGATTTTAAAAACACAATCTGTTAATCGACTTATTCTGCAGACTGTAGCTAGTAACTCATTAGGACAAGAAGGATCACTTAGAATCATCTTAAAGATAATACTAGGTGTTTCTAGCCTCTGGAGTTAGTTCTTTGTGACTTTTGGCGGACAAAAAGTAGCTTATGTGGTAATCCAGGTCACGGACAATAATATATATTCCAAGTTTCATCCAAATCGGATCAATAGTTTATGAGTGAAAGAGTAACATCCATACATCCATACATCTATGATCTTTGGAAGTGAAGTGGCCATGAACATATTTTTCGCGGAAAGCGCCCGGATCTTACGAGTATATCAAACCGAACCATATTATGTTGATAAGAATACTCTATTAATTATAATATTGTTTATTTTTCGTTATTTATCAACATAAGAGTTATGTAGTAACATGTTTTCTGATAAAGGCGACAGGCAGACAAAATGGGTTTGAACTACGTCTGAGTGATAGGTTTTGATGATCCGAGGTCGAACGAGGTCAAAGATATAGTTATCTTTTCGTAATGAGACCACCACATTGGTTATTGATAACTGTGTAAACTGTGTTGATAGTTTAGCAATAATTTACATATCTTAGGATTTAATTTACATTTTTTTTAATTATCTAGGTACTTTATACTCTATTCCATTCTTTGTCATTGTTATTATCATTATCATCAGCTTAGAAGTCCACTGCTGGAGGCCTCTCTCATTATATCGACCTCTCTTTTCTTTTAATTCTTGTAGGTATGAGCACATGCAAAGAAATGTAATCAATCACTATCAAAGAATCCCTGTATCAAATAAAGATTTGCAATGATAAAAATTGTGTTGTCAATTATTTATATCTTTAAACGTATATACCGTAACATGATAAAATCATTCAGTGTATTTGTTCTACGGAGATAAATGCGGAACAAGTTATACGTGCACATTTATAATCGATTGATTTAAATTGTTGTATGTATGCGAGAAACCAACAGGAAAACTGGCATAAAAGATCGTGTTGAAACATAATTCTGAAGTAAAATAATTGTAGCTACGTTTAACATAGTATAAGACGCGACTTTTATATAGAAGCACAGTAGAAAAATCTCATACATACAGTTAATGAAGATATAATATAGCGTAATGCAAAGTGCATCCGAGAAATTAAAGAGTTGGAGTTCTTATCCCAGAAAGAGGTAAAGAGTTTCAAGAGGTAAAGAGGAAGTTTTTTATTTTGACGTAAACATCTGTAAATACGGTAGGCAATATTGAAAAAGACGCATTTTTCGAATTACAATGTCTAAATACTTAATGATTCCAGCTGCTTTATAATGACATTGTTATATTTTTTTAAACTGCATTGTAACAATAAAAGTTCCATAATTGCAAGTTTAAAAAAATGTGGGACCTAATTTTCCCTAGACTCTTTTGATGTACACTTTTAGGTCGCTTTTGGTCGCGACTACCGATGGTCGCGGCTCGGGCCGTCGGTCAGCCAAACCACAGATTAAAGCTTACTGTCAATGCCGAGTTTTGTCACGGTTAAGTAATAAACGATGCAGTTTGCGTGTGGGATTTAAGTGAGGTCAAACGGTGTTGGTTGCTACAAATCTGATAATCTCAATTTCATTTTAAATTATTCATTTGTTAGATAGGGACAGCTGGAAGTCCTTCAAGGAGACATTGGTTGTTATGCGTCAGAACAAGAGTTTGGTGACTTCTGTCGCAAAAAAAATAGGTCTTATTTTTGATTGAGATATTAGTTATTAGTTTGTCATATTTCGCCCTAAGCGGTCCATGTTTAGGTATAGGTACACAATAAATATATACAAATATACAATGGTCACACAAAATAAATTCCATCCACCTTCTTTGGTCTAAGTACTTATTTCTTCTTGAATCATTGCATAATACACATTTAACTAACTAATATTCATTATGCACTCTTATTCAATCAAAAACTCTTCTGCTGCTCCGGCTTAGTTTATACGTTTAGTTACCCTTTTGACACTGAGTATCCTTTTATAGACTCGTCAAAACTGTAGATTTTATCTACTTCCTCAGTTCGGTAATCTGAGCTCATTTCCTTAGAATACCAAATATAGTGCGACGAAGAACATTCGCACTAATATTATTATCTTGAGCCAATGACACATCAAAATGTTCTGCCATTTATGGAGGCAGCAGAAAAACCACATAAAGTCACGATCACACTGAACGATAATATTCATGCTTTGATCATAAAAATGGTATTTATTGTACGAACTATATTGCTATTGGCGACGATGTAGGTCGCCCGCAAATAACCAAAAATTATGGAAATATGAGTAGTAATTGGCTCACAAGGACCGCCTGAATCTAAGTTTAGTTTATCTGTGGAAACAATTCAGTCAAATTCAAATAAAAGAAAATTCGCCTGTTGTAGGACTAAGATTTGTGATTAATTATTGTGAATGCAACCTATTTATCTATCACTAGGCTGTCTTGTATGTTAAGGTTGAGACTTCAAGTTCATTTCCTATACATTATGCAACTGTCCGCTGACTCTCAAGGTATTCTGCACTTGTGTAACTAAAAAAACTAGTTTAATTGTACATAGTAATTCAATGATTATTATGATTTATAGGTATTCCAAATATTTAATATAAATGATTTTGCCTTACACTAATGCTCCGCGTCCACTGCATCGGAATCGGAGCGTACGGAGCTAAAGGATTTAATTTTGTTGCTTTGTATTGATTTCTATGGTACAGCGTTTACTGGATCGGCCTACCAGCGCATGTATTGTAAACTAGCCGTCGCCCGAGGCGTTGCTCGCGTTCTACCCTTTAGAGTTTGACGTTTCAAAATTCCTTTCTTTGTGCACCCCTACACTATATAAGGATACTACCCTCCAAATTTCATACCTCTAGAACTTATAGTTTAGGCTGTGCGTTGATTCTCTGTCAGCTTCAAAAGAGTTGTATATATATTGATGATGATGATGATGATGATACCGACTTCGATGACGCTTCGTATACGCTCCGTACGCTCCGATTGCAACCTAGTGGACTATACTACCAAAGTAACATAACTTATTTCATCAAATTTATGGCTGTTGTGTTATGACGCATATCGTTGCGATCAAAGTTTTACCGAGGATTTAATGTTGAGTTTGGTCGTTAGCCTGTACTATTAGGTAGGTTACCATCGAGTGTAGGTTACATTTTTTTTTTTTTTTTAAACAATATAGGCAACCCTTTGATCACAATCTCACCTGATGTTAAGCAATGACGTGGTCGACATTTATTGTTTTTTAAACCAATAAAATCTCTGAAAGTAGATTGTAGGTAACTATTAAACGTTGACCCATGGTAGGTAAGCTCAGGTGAGTCAAACGGTTACCCATATTGTATAAAAAAAGCTGGTAAATTGTTTGACTGAGTATATAAACACGTTGCTATGCAAAAACGGAAGTACCAAACAGGAAAACCATAGGGGAAACACGTTGCTAATAAGATCATAGAGCGAGATAAATAAAACTGCAATCACTCAAATTATATTCTCAGAAACATCTTTCCTCATCTAATTAGTTCGTTTTTAAAAGTCGACATTCTACAATTTTGTCTTTTTAAAATTACGCTCGAGTGTGACAAAGTAGAGTAGATCAGAGGTTGACGGACTGTCAGTCAGTACAGTACCTACCGGGACTGGTGACAAAGTATTTTGTACATTCGAGCTAGTTTAGAAAATCTGTTGGCGAATTATTCTACAGGCACATGAGACGTCAAGATTTTTACGTCTCAGAGTGATGGATGCAGTGCATTGCCTTACAGGGCACGTCCTCATTGGACTTGCTCTGTGAGGTAATGCATTGTTATAGGCAGAAGTTACTTCTTAACATCAGATGAGCTATCAGCTTGTTCCATTACTTTTATCATAAAAAAAAACCTTATTTGCCACAATCATCATCATTATCCACAACCTGACTTTATCCACTGCTGGATGTAGGCCTCTTTTTGTTAGTACCCTTACGATCCCGTGCCCGTCTCATCATATTTATGCCCGTAGAGGTAACATTTATTAGCTAGTATTCATGGTTTCCAAGACATCCAAGTTTTTATAAGTGACCCGGAATTCTGCTCTCGAGTGTAGTTTGATCTCAATTAATAGAGTTGCAGCCGCTTTTTGGGACTAGAGAGCGTTGTGTGACGTATCAATGAATATTGTTTTTTTTGTATTGGGAATTTTGAGATCCGCATTGATTGTTCCATTGAATCTGTTGAATGTTTATGGCTGAGTTGGTTTAAGTGAAATTTTGAAAAATATAACGTTTTTCAGTTTTATGATTAGTTATAATTTTAGTTATTATTTAGCGGAAGCTAATAATGATAATGTGGATCGATTACACACTCACGACATGCCTTAAGTATAGCTAATACTTATATTCTGTGCTAATACACATCTTGTTAAACTATTATAACGGCATACCTACAGTAAATGAAATAAATAAATCCATTATCTACTACAAGGCATATGATTACATACCTACAGTTACGGTAAAAATATGCTGTAAAAATGTACGAATATAATTTGTGTGAAATTAGATCTTCTTAATTATATGGAAGGTAGGTACTCACCTTGTGATGGAAGCCAACATTTTGATAATAAAAAATATTGTAGCGTAAAATTTCAGATAATCATTTTTATTTAAGACACAAAGAGCTTTTCATCACTTAAATAGAAGCACCAACAATAGCCCAATACTTTCATTAGCTTGCAATCACTCTTAGATAAATCCTTTCCCATACACTATAATATTCTGTAGGCGGAAAGATGGGTAATAGTTTTTCTTACATGGTAAATTGAGGGGTTTGAACCTAAAATTTACTATGTTAGACCCTCAAATTTACCATGACTTCTCTATAAATTTCTATAAATTGTATACCAGGATATACCCCAGGGTCATCCACCTAGTAATTGGATCGAATTTAAGTAGCAGTGGTCGTCAACCTTTTGATGAGAACCGACAGTGACATTCTATACCTCCCATACTCATGTCAGTTTTAATTACACATTTTTTGTTGGCAAAAAAACTAGCATTTATTAATAGTGATGACGTTGACGAATGGACAGACAAACTGACGCCCGTGGGTCGATGAACTGGAAGATAGGAGTTTTTTTAAGTATGATGAATGATTTTGCAATTTGCTTCATTATGACATGTGTTGGACATGAGTCTACGCTTTTTGCTGTTCGTGAAGCTGAAGCAAAAAAAAGTACTTATCACCAGCAATCAACATTTTTTTACTAAGTTTTTTGAGCATATTCAATGAGTCCAGATCCAATTGTAGCATTTTTAGCGCTTGCCAAACTGTTCTTCAATAGGATGATGAAGCTGTTTTTATTTTCTGCTATCTCACTTTGATAACACGTAAACTAAGCACCATACATCATCATCCTCATCTTCCGATGGGGGATCATTTTTGGGTTAATTTTATTAATGTATTTTTAACTTTTTTGTGTTCTCAGAAAGACATTGATTCTATGAGAGCTTTTATGAGCTAAGCTATTTGATTTAACTCTTAGCTATAAAAAAGAATTGAATGAAATGAAATGTTGATGAGATCTGGCTCAGTGCATTTTATTCTTCTGCCAGGACTAGATTTGAAGTTTAGTTACCTAGGAGCTGAGTAAAGTCCATATCTAGGATTGTATCATTAAAGATAATGATAACAGCTTTAAGAAATGCTCTAAATACGAGTTTAATTGGTCATATTATCTTCTAGTAAATTTAAAAAAAAACTTATAGTATAGGACATAACTAGCCGTTCTGTCACACAACGGCTGATTGCGGCTTTTGGTAAAAAAAATATTTTCTCCGTTTAGATAAGACACTTATTGCGACAGCCATAAGCTGCATTCTCGAAACGGAAACCCAGCCTTCAGATTTTACAGACAAACTAGTAGGTACCTTCAACATAGAGACCAATCAATAACTTGAACACGTTAACCCCAATATAGCGTATAAAATCCGACCAGACAGCCTGCCGCCAATACACAGATTATAAATAGTCTCCACACCAACCATAGGTCGTTGACCCGGTATTAACGGTCTTATGAATACATAGGTACTTACAGTAAATTAGATATTTTAGGCTGATAACACATATCGATAAGGTAATGGGCTAAAAGCGTTTAAACTATTAGGAAGTAGCACGTCTTTTGACGAGTGGTGATGTGATGCCAACTGGGACACTTCCTTTTATGTTTGGCTCATTCTTTTATCTGTGGACTCTATAGATAAAACTATAGTGAAATGAATATTAAGAACCTAAGAAGTAGTCAGAATGTTTGATTTATGAATTTGTCATTTGGTTGTTGAGAGAGTTTGGTTATAGTGAATTATAAATGTTATTAACAAAGTTACGTACTATTTTGGAGTTGTGTGTACCTCGTAATTTTTTCATTGTCCAGCTAAAAATATGTAGCAAAGCTGTCTTCATTATCCTAGGTAAACTTCACTATATTTTTGGAAGTTTTGGTAGAGGATAGGTAGAGATTTTCGTACTCTACCGAAAGCTTCAAATTAAATGTGGTACTACTATACCTACCCATATATATTATATATATATATATATATATATAATTATCGACAGCAAAACGCTGCTAAACTTTTAATATGGAATTCACAAATTGAAAACTACCTAACACTACAATAAAAGCTACTTTTTATCTAGCAACACGCAAGCAAAGCTACAAGAGAAAGCTAGTGTTTGAGAGCAATAACTGTAAACAAGCGACCCAAGAGCGACCCGATTCCAAAGTAGAGCAGTTTCCAGGAATTCTGAAACTTAAGTAGGTTAGTGATGAGGTAACTTGCCAAGTTACTTGGATGTTATTGCTGTGGTCTTGTTGTTTACCTTTGTTGTTTAAATACTCGTACTGGGAGCACTGGGAGTAAAATAATTCATGTACAACAAAATAAATATTCATACATATTTTAAAAACACCCTCTAGTAATACTGAATGTATTTTACAAGTTTGCTTACAGCTTGTAAAATACATTACTATATTACACATATAGTGACACTCAGATGCACTCTCATGCTTCTTCTTGGTGGAGATCGAACCCACGACCCACATCACGGAAAGCAGAGCTACTACCGACTGAGCTGTCACGCCTGTATGGATGCTTGGACTTATAAGTCTAGAATCGTCACTAAGTCTAAACTTTACCTTCAAATTAAACTTATTTTATTTTATTATTATTTAATGTAATTCTATCAGCCGCTGCTATGCCGCTTAGATGAATTATTTACATTTCTGTCAAAGGTTTACCTACCGTATCGATTGCGTTTATTATTCCTTCAATTAGAATGAATATCCACACAATGTTTCATACATAATTCAGCAAAGCAACTATCAGACAGGAAATTGTTGGAATCTAGATAGATTTTTTATTGAATTAAGATAGATGTTTTGAGTTAATCGTTTACAGATAACATGACTTTTCAATGAGTATGGTTTTTCTTTATCCATTATAAGTACCTAATAGGTATATGTAACGTCTAGGAACCTCTAGGCTCTGGTACCGAGGAACTAGAAGGAACTAAAGACTAATAAACTGATTCGACCTGTTGGTTTAGTAATGACCACAATAATATCCTATCCTCTAGTTCACATTCACATATTTTACACGTATTTACTTAATTTATCTTCGTGTCGACAAAAAGCCGGCATCAAAATACGTATCGAATCGCCACCCACTAGCTAATTCAAACTAGGCTCAATTAGCAAAATGCTTTTTTGTTTACTAGCCCCGAGGCAGGTAGTTAAAGTTCTAAACTATCTTAAATATACAAGGCACAGATTTATATGCCTATAATCCTCGTGGCAATATAAATCTGTGCCTTGTATTTAACGTCAGCGATAAGGGCTCTCGATCACTGCACTGCTACCGTTCAACAACCGGTCTCACCAGTTCGACCACTATTGTGCAATGAATGGGTATTTGATCAAAAGGTAAAATGATTCTCTCTATCTAACCGAAACTGTTTTAAGGTGCCAGGTGTTGTAATTTACGAGCTACGACATTTTTTGAAGGACTAGCTTCCGCCCGCGACTTTGTTCGCGTCTCGTTTGATCCTGTTGAGTTTTCGAAATTAAAACTATAATCTTTTGTACTGAAAAATGGTTCCTGTCAAACTCTGGATTCAGATTGGAACGGTTATCGGGTGTAGCCCTACTGCTTGGTATTTCTTCAAGACATTCCAATTAAAATGTAGATTTTCATGGAAACTGCTGATTTACTCTGATGTTTGCCTATCTATAGGATCTATGATAGAAAAGAAACGGTATGCAGCTATAGATGGCTATCTCGTATAGATTTGATATAAATTGCTGAAGAGTGGCTAGTTCTTGGAAGGCGTTCTATTGATTGCACGCGGAACTTTGCCGACATTCTAGATTCTAGGTTGTTGTGACATTACCTAGACAGAAATATGTAGGAACCTTGTAATATACGGACGCGAATGGCCGACTGATGTTAATGTGAGCATTTAGAACGGCGGTAACCACAATATCATCATCAATAGGTATATATAAAACTCTTTTGAATCTGACTTAGAATCAACGCACAGCCTAAACTATAAGTCCTAGAGGTATGAAATTTGGAGGGTAGTATCCTTGTATAGTGTAGGGGTGCACTAAGAAAGGAATTTTGAAAAGTCACACTCTAAAGGGTCTAAAACGCGAGCAACGCCGCGGGCGACGGCTAGTTTATCTATAAAAATGGTTATTCGCAAAAGAGTCTCATCTAAGATAGTAGAAGGTTTTCTTCTGAAGAATGCAGGGTAGGTACTGGCTACGATAGGTACAGTTAGTGCGAGTACCTAAGTAAGTATACAGCTTAAGATGATATCGAGTCAACGGGTTTCTGTTACTTTGTTTGGAGGTGTGTCTTTAAAATTGACACAGTTTTAAATAGTTTAACATATTATTATAATATAAATAAATATAAATATTCACGGACACTTAACACAACGCCTTCTAGTCCCAAACTAAGCAAAGCTTGTACGATGGAAACTAGATGGCTGATAGAATACATACATACTTTTTTTTTTTGTAAATACATACTTATAATACATAGAAACACCCAGACACAGAACAAACATCTATGTTTACAACACACAAATGTTTGTTCTCAGTGGGGATCGAACCCACGACCTACAGCACGGAAGGCAGAGCTACTACCGACTGAGCCATGACGCCTGTCAAAATTTAAACGAAAGAGGTTTGGTGCTTAGGTACCTACAGCTGTTATATAATATACCTAGAATGTGCCACACTTTAAAGATTCAAAGATACATGATGTCAAATGGAATGCATAGCCTGATATACTAATAGGCATGAGTCAAAGGAATCTCAAGGTCTCTCAGAGACAGGAGACGAAGACGATATCGTTGATTGATTGGGCTTGAACTTGATGCACGTATGTAAAAATACCAGGGTCTACTGCACTGCATTCTAAGAGGTGGAACTTCCATTCTATCCAATGATCTTTTAGTCAAAGATCATTTATTTTCTTAATATATTCTTCTAGGTATAACTTATCTCGACTTCGCATTGCGATGCGACTTTAATCGCCCGTTTTATAGATATTGTAGTTTTTCGAGAGTTTGACTTCAGTTTAAGAGTTTTATCGGGCTGATGATGTTAGGTGTTGCATGATCTGAAGAATAAAAATAAATATTGTCATTATCGCCATATCAGTTACGCACAGACGATGAGTTACCACCTCCATGTAAATATTTGTGGATCTGTGACGTGAATCGCTAATTTTGGACATGTAGGTATCATTAGCACAGTTTCAGAGGTTTTATCGTCAGTTTTCACTCGGTTTGCAAGTTTGAGGACATGAACAACATCCCACGCTTTATATTTCCGTTTGTAATTCTTCTGAGATGTTTGATTTGAGTTCTGAGTTGATTAATAGAAATTTGGCAAGGTAAACTAGGCTTCATCTTACTTTCCAAATATTTTCTAGACTCCCAAGGGCCGTAGTAGTTACTCATGTGCTGGTAGCCTAAACTGGTAGTACCCTAGACTTCAAGGGTCATAGTAGACTGACGTGCTAGGGCAAAAACGATGGCATGAGCTTTAAATGCATTCTCATTCGTATTTTTAATGTGCCCTCATCCCAATTCAAGTTGTGTCAGAGGAACAAGTTACAGTTCCCTCTTCTCTATCAGTCATTGTTCCTCTTCTATCATCATCACCTTCATTAATATTATCACTGACACGCCAAGTTTTATTAAAAAACCCGTTATATATTCTGTACCTACCTCGTCTTTCAAAAAATCTTCATAAGTTGCTAGTCATGTCCAGAAACTTATCAGTATTTTATTTGTTACAGGTACGTCATCTTTGAACTCCATTTATCAGTAATTTGGTATGGGTACTAAATAGTATTATGATCTTTGATATGGGGTATATAATTACCTCTGTATACGGATTATTTGAAAGTGGGTAAGTGGAGCCAATGGATCATAAAAGGGGATGATTAAATGCTAACAAGGCCAGCATGAAAATAAGCCAGCCAAATAATATTATTACCAAAACAGAGGTTTTTAATTGCTTCTCGTTCCTTTGTTCTGGTGATAAAATCGTTTTATACTGAGGATATTTTAGCTCATGTAGAGAGGTTTTCTATTGGAGTATTCATACTCAATGAGTCACTTTATAAACTCGTAAAATTGTAACATTCCTATAATAATTGTAACTTGAAACTGCAGTCGTGTTCTAGAACGTGCTTATAATATACGACTTTTTTTACGATGTTGCTGAAAGGGTTATGTACATCTAGCGGATAAACTATGGCACATACGTTAGTCCGCTTAGGGAGACAGGTACGTATTCGCATTTACTGATCAAGCAGAGAAAACAGTAGAGAAAAAATCGAAAACTGTAGAGAGAATTTCTCGGTATAGAAAACGCAGCAAATCTTTATTCAATAAAAGTAAAAAAAATAATCTTGGACGTTTCACACAACGTCAAATGTTAGCAAAAGTGCCGCTGTCTTCACAGTAGTTTCCGCTTATAAACCACATCCGCTGAGTGTACATAATCGCAAATAGATAGTTTTGTTTACTAAAACAAGGGAGTATTCAGGAGTCGTGTTACGAGTTACGCCCATTGAGGAACTACTAAGCTACTTGTCACGTGCTGGCTTATTGCGTGTTTAGAATTTTGTTGTTGCGAATTTTTAAATACCCTTCAAACATATGTATTATAAGTATGTATTTACAAAAAAAAAAAAAGAAATATCTAAGTATTCTATCAGCAATCTAGTTCCCATAGTACAAGCTTTGCTTAGTTTGGGACTAGAAAGCGTTGTGTTAAATGTCTATGAATATTTATTTATTTATATAAAGCTTTTATGGTTTTAGTTAGAGGGTAAACTTAAAATATATTGTCTTTTGGACATAAATATATAAGTGAACTAAGGCCTGCATTCATATTTACTTCTCAAGCACTGATCCAGACTCTAGCATACATTTTTGTATGAGAATTTCAGCTCAAATCTATACATTTCTTTATCACGATTTGAGCTTAAGATCGGGATTTATAAAATTCAAGCAGATAAAAAAATTGTGCTCGGCTGCAAAATTTTTTCATAACATTTGTTATTGATTTAGTGTGAATAAAGTATACCTAGTATGTTTTGTTTATGCATTCGCAACAGAATTCAAACCTGGAAACTAGCAAGAAAATATCTGTTTAACATATCATTCGTCATATGAACGTTTACACTTATCTACACGTCATGTATATCTTCAAAGCTGGTGTTGATCGCTTTGTTCTGTAACAAACGTGCGTTGTCTAGCTCAAGAAGTAAAATACAGCTATCTGTAAATTATGTCACGTTTGTACTTCATTGTCACAATAATTTTAATACTGACCTACCCACACAAGTATTGCCTATACACAAGTATACCTTAAGTACGCGTGGACAAAACTTTTCCACGCTTCCTCTGACTCATATTTCGACGAAGCATTAAAAACGTAGGTAATCAGTTAGTGTCGTTTGTTTTTGTTGCTTGAATTTCTTCGAAACTGCAGCTTTAGTTATCACAGAGTCTTGGCACATGTACATGGTTGTTGTATGTACATGATATTATAATGAAGGCAATTTATACGAATCAAAAATCAAATCATTTTATTGTTTGTGTACCTAGGTACATAATTAATTATAGAGCACTAGGTTCTACCACTTGGCGTACAAACAAAAGGTTTAAGAAAAGTAAGTTACGGGTAGGTACATAATCATAAGGTACATAATCTTAAATCATCTTCACACAGCGCGGCAGCGGGAACGGCACATGACTATAAAAAGTATTTATGATCTAGCAAACAATACTTATTAGAATCATTATGATAATGTTGTAAAGATCATTCATGTTGATTTTGGCAGTAATTAACCACTTGTATCGCAACTGGCTTAGTGGTTCGTTGCGACCTTGCGACAAAGAAGTCTCGACGTATAAATTTCTTAGTGATGTAGTATAGTATTATATGATCTGTGGTGATGTCTAATGTATGTATAGTAACCGTGTACACATGAAGAGGCACTCAGTCTTTGTCGAAGAATATAGGTCACCGGGTGACATAGAAATAACCCAAGGTTCAACTCAATAAGAACAGTTGGTATGTACAATACCTACTTGTAATCATTTGTAGTGTACTCAGTACAAATATTTAGAAAATATCAAATAACCTAACTGGATGGACACGTAATGAGGAGGGATGAAAGTCATTAACGAAGAGAGTTATGAATATGAGTGTGGCTGGGTATGCAAGTAGAGGAAGACCGAAGAAGAAGTGGTTGGATTGTTATATGAATGTGAGAGAGAGTATATTCAGAGTTGGCGAATTATAGGAGTGAGTGGAAGAAGAAAACATGTTGTGCCGACCTCACCTAGCGTGGGATAACGGCAGGGAAATGATGATTAAATAACCTAGCTAATGTACCTATTGGAAATCCAACATTGGTTTTGCGATCGCCAGAATGAAAGAAGCTTGATATAACCCAAGTCACAGAAAAGATAGAGTTAGTACTCCATTTCATGGTACAAAATCAAAAGAATAAACGTGTTACTAGATTTAGAAACTGTCTTCAAACATATTCTATGAAGCTTCACTTATCTTTGACGCAAACGACAACGTAACGGTTCTAAACGCCAGGGGAGTACCGCCAGGAATTCGCATGGGACCATATTTGTTTATCCAAGTTATCGGATAGGCCAGGATAATGCGATGTGTGAAATATGATGCTGTTGTTTGTGTTGCTACTACCTATACCTACATAAGTGAAATGTACTCGTACACGTGGAACACGTGAAACGACGGATATGCTACCGATTATAGATACAATACAGGAACCTTGTGTCTTTGACCCAGTCATCCTTAGATCTAGAGTGAAAGAATTATCAGTTTCTAGAGCTAAATAATACAGCCAGTTTGAAGCTTCGTTCTATTTTGAACCATGTCCAAGAAAGGAGAAGGTTCTTTGTACATTTTTATTATTTAAAGTCGGTTAAACATAAAAATTATGACGTTCAAGGACTCCTCAAAAAATAATCTGAACATTAATATTGATGTGGAAGCCATAAAATCTAAGTACTTTAGTTCCGTTTGCAAAAACAAAACACTAAATAATGATAGTTGCAAAACCACAAAGCAGTGACCCTGGTAGTCAGTGAGGAGTTTTATTGTGTTCTTTTATAATGTTTTAGCAAATTGCTACGTATCTTCTTTATTCCTAGTTTACCTAGTGTTATAGATTTTTTTTGTTTTAGTAAATTGCTACGTATTTTTTTTATTTCTATTTTCTCTGATAAAGTCTGATTAGATTTGCGCGGTTGCCAATATTCATGTAGTAAAACTAGAAAACACGGTTTAATTTATTGTTTTGCAAATAGCGTTTAGTTTAGAGTTTTGTTATTATTGGTATTGAATTGCTCTTTGGCTAAGCAGTCGGTATTTTTTTAAATGATATTTGAAACACTAAAATGACCTGCCCCAATATTTTATGTGTGTTTTCTCGTTTCCTACACTTTTTTTTAATCAATAAAGTTATTTTTCAGTACCTAGTTTTAGAACACACAAAGTATGGAAAGTATCGTCTATTCCCAGTAGTTCGGTTCTTAGTTCAGTTGACCGAACTCCTGCAGTTTTTTATCCTAGTAATCCGGCAAAGTAATCAACCGGACTAATTAAAAAAAAATATCTAGTCTCTCAAATCTTCTGTTTACCTGGTAGGTACATACATTTTTAGGTTTCATTCAAAACAGTGTTAGATCAATAAGTAAAAACAATATCGTAAATTGTAGTATGATATTAGCGTAAACTAAATGATTAATGGGCTTGAATTTGTATAGTGTTCTTATTGAAGTGTATTCGCTATCATATTTCAACTAGATGGCTGATAGAATACATACATACATTTTTTTTTTTGTAAATACATACTTATTATAATACATAGAAACACCCAGACACAGAACAAACATCTATGTTTTACAACACACAAATGTTTGTTCTCGGTGGGGATCGAACCCACGACCCACAGCACGGAAGGCAGAGCTACTACCGACTGAGCCATGACGCCTGTCAAAAAGAAAGGTATCTTCTCTACACGTGCACCTAACTACTTAGTAAAACGTATATTATTATATGATCTGTGGTAAAACATAGGTAGAGAATCTGATACGTACCTATTTTGTTGACAAAGTTACCTGTAACAACCTATACGGTCATCTACGTTGTTTTTTTGCCGCAGTGTACAAAGTTGGGGTCCAGCTCTGTAGTCAACAGAGAATATCCTCATAACTTGGAAACGGAACCACAAGTTTCACGAAACATTGCTAAGAACCACTCCAGATAAATCACTTTAACTACAAAAAAACCGTATTCAAATCAGAGCCTTATTTTCAGAGCAACAAAGGCACAGACAAACAAACAAAAAGACAAACACACAACGCCGTATATCTTATAACATCCCTTCTGTTTTTCAGGGTTAAAAATAAGCTCAAAAGTGACCCAATTTACTTGTTCTGGGCAGAATATACATGACTGTATAAACGTAATCATGCTTCTTCTTCCCACTAGGTGGTATAAACGTAATCATGCGAAGAGTTTTATTGTTTTGTTAAGTGGGAGTGTATTTCCACTACGCAACACTACAGCCCGTACTATAGCGTTACGCAAATATAATTACTAAATTAATTCTATCAGCTGTCAAGGTTGCGCGTTTGCACAATGCCCGATACCGACATCTACACGATAACGACATGTTAGCCTCAAACGTGAATACCAATAAACAACAGAAACAAACCAACATTTCATTATGTACGATAAACGCGGAAATTAAGACACTTTCGAAATGTCACTTTTTACGCTTGTCAGAAGTGTCATGTATTGCCGATTGCCGCTCTAACCCTTCAAAGTGATTAATGATAAAACTGAGAAGTATGTTCACGCATTATCTGTGCACAATAATATTACTGTTAAATTTTCAGAGCACTAAGTAATGGTCCATTGTATAAAATGTCGTTGGCGAATAGTATTATCGGCGCCATCACGGCGTGAAAGCGTCTCCTACGAAACTAAAGTGTGAAGTTCTGCACCGATGTCGTATAGGTGTCGTGTCGGTAGCACTGTGAAAACAGCCGTAATTGGCTTGTTTTCAGGAAGCTATTGTTTGGCTGCCTTTCTGTTGACAACTATCATCATCATGAATTAACTGTGTTGTTTTCGATTCGCGCAAAGTTGTTTTTTACTCAGAATCCTCATCGCGAATTCCAAAGTTGTTGGCGGATTGTTTATGGCCTAAAATAGGTGTTTAACAGCTCATTTTGATTGTTCTTGGTTGATCTATAGCACAATGTCTATGTTTCAATTAATCGGCGAGTGCGTAGCTGATTTAGAAAGTGGAATTTTACAGTCAGGGTCGCCAAATGGAGCGATGCCAGGCTACAGGAAGGATTTACTACGCGATGTATGGATCACTTCATCACGATTACAAGATATACAAGAACAATTGAATTGTGTCATTCATAAGAAGGTAAATACCGCATTCGCCAAAAGAAAATACGTACGCAGAGGGTTCATAATCATCATGGTTCAGCTCGACACTTTTGGATATGCTCTTTCACTTTTCTCAGTCGTTACTATCACATTATTTACTTCTATCTTGGCTTATCTATTCATATTTTCTCTATCGTATCTCTACTTAGATATCTATGGTAATAGATCTCCAATCTTCAGCGGCGAAACGAGTTTTTCTTATTGAATCATCTTCTTATCGTGTCATTTCTTAACCATACCAATCAAATTGGTTTTGACTAGGTCGCTACTACTACACCCCTCTCGTGTAGAATGAGGTTTGGATATTGTATCAAGCGTATAACTACTTATTGCCTGTTATTGAGTTTTTTGGTTAGTTTTTGGCTTTGACGAGGTAAAATCATTATTCTCTCCTAAACTGTAAACTGTTTGCATTCTCTTTGTTGTTAGACGCCGTGTTTGTTCTCGGCGTTGCGTTTTGTAGTTGTTCAAGCTTTGTTTGTATTAGCTTAGCTATTATTTTCACTGTCTCTTCAAATTTGCCATCATGATTATCCGGGCATTAGGTTACCTTAAAACTTCACTTTCGCATTAGCAAACACGTGCCTTTGTTGTATTAAGTTTCCACTTTCTGTGGTTATATGAGACCGGTTCTATGTGACCTTGTTTTGTTAGGAGCTGTAAAATGTAATATGAAATGACTCGCTAAGTATTATCTACAGCATGTATGCATTTTGGAGACATGATCTACCTGGTATAGGTAGATTTTTATGAGCATTAGGACCTGTTTTACCATCTCTGAGTGAAAATATTTTTAGCTTAGTTTTTGACAAGTCTAAAGCAGAGACGGAATAGATGGTGTCAGATATAGGCTCATTTTCGATTGCCAATTATCGTTTTGGTGGTGGAATTGGATTGAATTTGCAGAATAAGGTCCCGTAGCATAGACGAGTACTAATATCAAACCACACAAACAAAATTAATTATTATTATAGAATGGTTTATGAAATTCAATTTAATGATAAACCCGATAGTTTCTCAATAAACGGACTACCTAGTCTCCGAGATATCAAGATTATCAAAGCCCAAGGTTTACTCCACTGACCCGTATTCGCTGTCGATACCAAACACAACACGAGCGAACAGTTCAGTGTAGGGTGGTAGTGAGTATGAAAATACCGCGGTTTCAGCAATTATTTGGAAGCTTGCCAAATCAATACAAACATACGGAAGCGGTCTCCAGTCTGCATCTGTGAAACTATTGTATTAGAGTTTGTGGAGAGGTATATCTATTGTTTCAACTTTGTAAGTCGTTAATGGTCTTAGTTGATGGTCTACCTACATTTTAGGTTTGTCCCAATAATAGTCCATTGAAAAAAATCATAAATGCTTGAGGCTCCATTCTGGCTAGCATTGTTTATAAGTAATGTATTTTTTTTCTCTCAGAAAGCAAATAAAATACGAACAAGTACAAGATAAACGAAGAATTAAAAGCAACTGCAAAAAGTTCATAGCCCATCAAGCTATAAAGTCCTAGTATAAGATCATACCAAATGATCCTTGAGATTTAACCGAATAAAACAAATTGACTTTGACTTTGTACTGCGTAGTATCCTTGAGCTCCCGAAAGATCAGAATTTGTTGCCAAGGCCTAGACAGAGACAGCGTTAGATGTTAGAGGGAGTGAGGTAGAAAACATTGGCGACCCTGAACATCAGTGACCCACTCCTGGCGATCAATACCGAGCGTAGGAAAAGGAATCAAGGGACCTCTATGAATGCTCGGGATGTTCGTGAAGCAATGTTCTTTGAGAACGGGGAAAGAGGAGGGGGTACTCCCACGCGTAGGGTACGATTCTAAAAGGTCAAAGGGGGTCTAAGTGATGTAACCGGTGGGAGAAATGTGTACCTAACTTGAGCAATTTAGTAAGGTTATGTCCTTGAGGATTCTGGATTTGTACTGAGATTGACTGAACCAACCCTCATATTTCAGGCAAATGAAATGAAATTGAAAAAGGCTCGCGACTGTAATCCTTAGGCAGAGAAGCGTAGATGTGTGTTATATGATGTGATGATGGCATACCGACACCGACACCTAGGTACCTACATGGTACCGACATGTCAGCTTGAACAAGACGTATCATGGTCAATGCCAACGAAATATTTTTTAAACCATATTATGTAATGGTAAAAGCGTCCAAAATATATGACTATGTTATCTCTCCGACGATATCGTTTCGTTGGCAGTGGCTCTTTTCACCTTAAGAAACTCTTCACATAATAAGAACCAAGTGGTTTTTACTACAATTAATTCGCCATGAGAGTTGATCATTTTAGTTTTATAAAGAAGTACTTTAATTAACACCACTAGGAAAAGAGGTTCATTCGCTTCGCTCACTCGATCAATAATGGCTGAGGTAGAAGGTAAATGCGAATGCAACAATTTTAGTTCATAGTTTTTAACACAATCCGTGAAATTCATACTTTAGAAACTCGACGTAAAGACGCATTTCTGATTCGTTACGCTGATACGCCTGATTTTTGTATCAAGTACCTAGCGTAGAGTAAAATATTAATACCTAACTGGTTTGTACTAGAAAGAGCTGCTAAGATGAAGTTTGAATAATATTGTTTTTATGATGCGGCGCAATCGTCGTCTCATAAAAACGTGCCTGCCAGGTTTTCTGAACTGTTTTCATACTAAAACATAAGAGTTCTGTAACTAAATAGTGACATTAACGCGTTTCAGTGCGTTTTTTGCCATCAAGAGCTTCTTGTTATCGTAGCCACGTCACTTGACATTATGCTGGGCAGTGAAAGCAGTTCAGAGCTTACGATCGGGAGGCTGATAGTACTTAAAACTCTGTGCCAAAACTGACTAAGCGAGTTTAGTCTTCAAACTAACTTACTAAATTATAAATAACACACTGAAACCTAACTACCTATCTCTTACTGATGATGAATGAAAAATACCATGCAAAAGGTGCTGCGAAATGCATGAGATGAACGTCTTCAAGGCTAATCTCTATATAGCCTGTTAGAATTCCATAAAGTACCTCCAAGATGCTGTCTGGTAGAATATTTTATTATCTGTGGTACTGGTAGGTAATGTGTATAGGTATCTGTGGTCGCAAGCTAGAAGCGTTATAAAATGAAGCAGTTTGTTCACTGACCACGTGCCACCTCTCAATAACACCCAGAATGTTATTCAAATCATCAGGTGGGATGCCGAACAAAACACATTCTTGAAATTATAGCGTTTCAGGAATAAAATAATGTTGTCACGGTAAATATGTTTGTTAAAAACAAAACGCGATCGAATATTGTTCAAACCACCTTGGTCCGATTTGGATACAACTTGGAATATACATGGATCCATTCCATAGATCCTGTAGTAAAATGTAGCTGGCAAACACTGTATATGAAGAGCCAAAGACCGGACTCATTGATGTGTCTTTAAAGAGACCCACGTCCACCAGTGGACTGATATAGGTTGATTCGTAAGTATAGTTCGTAACATGGAGTAACATATGCTACTTTTTATCCCAGAAAATCAACAGGATCAAACGGGACGTGGACGATGTCGCGGGTATCAGCTAGTAGGTAATGATGAGTATAACATGAGTAAACTTATCAACCTACACAAAAGCCTATGCAGATTACAGAATCAACACAACATGGTAGATAACTCGGTGTCGCATCGTGTATAAGCACGTGTTTGGCATAAATTCCATATACCAAGGCCACACAAGCCGCTCTTGTGTTTCGATGGTCGAAATTCAATTTCTGATTCTATGTTCAAAGGTTTAGACAGTTTGAGTTCGAATGCTGTTCGAATGTTTGTTGTTTTAAAAAGATCAAAAAGGTTTTAATTCTAGGACAGTCTACTTATCTATATCACTGATTTAGATTTTTGGTTAAAACGAATAAAGAGCGTCCTAATAAATCATCGGATCATACTAAATAGATTGAGACCAGTCAATCAGATAACCTTATTTTATTGCGTTGACCAAATAAAACTATGGTTCTGGCAAAGTAGAAAAAGACACAAATGTCAATATTATAGGACAGTTAGATCTGAAAAAATTACGTAAGCACATAGACAAGACTAGCTACCTAATGAGGGCAAAAGTACCTACCTACCTACCTTCTGATAAAATTATGAGAGTATATGATTTATAGACCTTTTGTGCCTTAACATTAATAATGAATACCATGGAGTAATAAAACCAAATAGGATGAATCATTATTTTGAAAACAACAGCTAAATTAAAACCATAACATTTAACCTTTTGTCGAAAACAATGGCTCGATTTGCGCCGCAGATATTCAGCACTTTATTGAATTTCAAGGCGCGAGTTTTGCGATAACATATAAGTACGTACCTACCTACCAGTACGTACTAGTTTGGTACTAAAGTTGGTACCACGTTTCCACGGTATACGTTTCTTGTGTCTTTCATGTATTTTGTAGTGTTTTTTTAATATTTTTTATACAATATAGGCAACCGTTTGACCACAATCTCACCTGATGTTAAGCAATGACGTGGTCGACGATGTAGCACAGTGTGTTTCTATAAATTGTAACTGTATAGTGGTACTGAACCTGTTTGAGATATAGGTAATGCGATTATATTACCATAGATTATGTAATTAAATAATTCGCCTATTTAGTGTGTTAGTAATATTTATCAGTGACACGATAAAACTCGCCCCCCCGACCTATGAATACTGTTGGCTAAAATATACGAGTGCCTACATAGAAATACCCCTTCGATCGAGCGTTCTGCACAACCTAATAATATAATATAAAAATTACATAAGCTATTCGCACTACCCAAGAATTACTTTCTCTCAAACCAATTTCCGAAAAACCGAATGACTACAAGGGATCTTCAAAAGGAATTATAGGGATTTGAAGTGATGTCACCCATGAAACCTAATTTATTGGAATGTGTAAACATAAAAACAGCCCAACCACAGAGTTTTTAATCTATTTTCCGCGACGTTTTTGCGAGCCAAGGTCTACCGGCTATGATCGGCTAGAATGCGATTTAGTTTTATTTATTTTGAACCAACACTGACTAAATAATGTGATTCTATAACGTACCTTACCTACTATGTTTTTTGAGTAGGCGTAAAATTTCCATTCTATTGAAACTTCGTGGTTTGTTTGATATTATGTAACTGCTTCTTTTTTGAAATATTTATAAAGGAAAATCATTTTATTATAGTAAAATGCTAACTACTTATACCTAACGTTGTTTTCCATAGAGAATATAATGCATGCCAATTTCTTTTGTTCTTTCTTGTCTAGCATGTATAAACTTTTAAAAAGCAAGATAAAAAGCATCACAAAACAAAAAATAAACCATAGCATTGCCAACAAGAAAAAAAATCCTACTAGCAAAGCAATGATTGTTATCTAACGAGTTGTAACAGTTCAAATGCCGGTTCCCGACTCGCGATCAAGGCCAAGACTATTAATACGATATTTCGGTGAGTATCTCGGTTATATTCGCCGTTCGCACTCATAACAGCGATAGGGTTACCAGTCGACAAAAACTTAGTAAAAATTTGCGGTTAAAAAGCAGCAGTTGTAATGCAGTAAAGACTTATAACTTCGTAGTTTGTGGAAATTTTCATATAATTTCAAAAATTTACCATCACTACAACTTTTTCAGTGCTGAAACTGCGACTAAAGATTATACGTGCGTCTTAAAATTACAATTTTAAATAAGAACTTAAAGCAGAGAAGGAAGTCTACAGGTAAAGTTCAGGTAGGTGTTTATGTGTATTGTCCGGAAGAGATTATTTACAGCGATAAGACTGGCCTGTGTATTTGTTAAATCAATAAATAGTACATTATGGTACTAGTGTGGTACATTGGTGATTACCGCCGAGGTGCCATTGAGACCCGAGCCGTAGGCGAGGGTCTTAAGAAAGCCGAGAACGGTAATCACCAATACACACGTGTATCATACGACGTTTTTCAACACACTTGTGAATAAAATAACAATAAAATAACTATAATTTCAACAGTGAAAACGCGTTGTGAAAAATGTTTCGCTATGGCGGGAAAAATTAATCAGTTTTCCTATGCGCGCGCATTGCGATCGGCCACAGACTAAAGGGATGAGGTTTTTTTTTTATTTATTTTCCGCGCTTAGGGCTTGCGCCTATTCTGCCACGTAATAATGGGGAATTTAAAGTTTTCTTTTATTACAGAGAAAACAAAAGTTATATTTGAGTGAAAGTTTTATTTATTAAACACGTACGAGTTAAAATTATCTATTTAAATAAGAAGTTGCATGAAATGAGCAAGCAATAGGAACATTCATTTATTTGTTCTATTGAACACGATCTTTTTTTTGAATAAAAACTTTTTTAGTAACAGAGCTACTCAACCAATAAAATTTAAAAAAAAAATCTATAACTCACTAGTGAGTTATAGCAATGAAAAAGTCACAGTTTGATTATGGGTATCATTATGTGCCTAATTGCGGTGACCATAGAGCCACTTTATGAGCAAGTGTGTTGAAAAAGTTTTTTATCTAATTAGGTAGGTACCTTGTAAAGTATGATAATGTCAAAGTGTGTGAAATTATTTTTATGATTGTTCTGGCAACCCTACAGCACTACAACCACAAACTTGCGAATTAAATCTTCACGATACCGCCACGTGGTACGAGTCGCTTCTATTTACATTGCGAAAAAAATGTACAGTCGTATGGATTTTGACTGAGAAAAATGATGCTTGTTTGAGATATACTCAGCGTGTGGTGTTTCGTTTTCATAGTTTATTTTTTTTAAACGACGGACGTTGGAAAAGAAATTGATTCGAAACGTCCTCGCGTTTCATCATAGTGAAGGTATTTTTCTGTTTTCCTACAATGTATCAGTTTATGTTCTGATTTTTTTATATATCAAAAGATATTGTAGAGATATTAGTAAAAAAAAAAAAAGGTACTAAATATGGCATTAACTAAGCAACTAACGGCTGAATACTTAAAAGCTACTTATATTAAGTTCATGCTTAAATTATTGCCATCTCTTACAAATGAGTATATACAAACAACTAACTCTTCAAAGAGAGGCAAAGAAATTTTAAGTGGTGTTTAAATTTGAGTGACGTTTCAGTATTCGGCCCTAACATGTCTAACATATAAGTATCTCCTTATGAGCACCCACACAAATGCACATAAACAACTTCATACTTTGTATTTGCATAAATCGTTAGGATTATGTATTTTGCACAAGGTTTAGCTTTACTCAAATTGTTATCATCAAAAGTAAACAGAATGAGTAAATCTGTTGGCGTTAGTTATTAAATAACCGCATAATAATGATAAAATACTTACAGTATATTTTTTTATTAACAAACATAATGACTTTGATTTACGATGATTTTTAATTATTTCTCAAATTCGAAAAAAGAAAGAAATAAATAAAGATTGGTGAGTTTGGTAAGGTATCCCAGAGTCAATTTAAAACTTCCTGTATAAACATTGAGTCAATGTAAAAACAAGTTTTTTTTTTAATGTTATTAGTAGGTACCTATTCTTTCGTGAAAACAAAGAGGTTAGTCTCAAATTTGAAACTTTTTGTGAAGTGAATCGTGGTACATTGGTCCAGTCAAAGTTAGGAACCACTACTCTAGTACTAAATACTTAGTTTAGTTTATCTATTTTGTGTTTAGTCTGGCGAAAGTACCTACCTAACAAATAATACTATCTTTATCGTATCCGACTTGTTTGCTATAAGTGCTTTCCTATTTACAGACCAGTTATGATAAGATATAAGTAGGTAGGTACGTACATTACATGCGTGAACGCGTGGCTTAAAGTTACCTAGTTTTTACGACTATTCATGATAATCCTTGTAAATTTAGTAGTAGTAGAGCTATTTGTGAGAGCTCGTCCGGGGAAGTACTACCACCGTACCTATTTCTACCGCCAAGCAGCGATGCTCGCATTGCTGTGTTCCGGTTTGAAGGGTAAGGGCGCCGGTGTAATTACAGGCACATGAGACTTCAAGATCTTTACTTCTCAGAGTGATGGACGCAGTGCATTACCTCACAGAGCAAGTCCAATGATGCCCTGTAAGGCAATGCATTGTTATAGGCAGAAATTACTACTTAACATCAGGTGAGCTATAAGTTGGTTCCATTACTTTTATCATTGTGGCGACTAGCCACAAGTAAGTAAATCGGGCTGACGCGATAGTTTTGTGTCCCGCGTCGCCAGTCGTCTCTCCCCGCTCGCACAGTATAAACATGTAACTTCGTTGGTGAAATAAATAAGTAATTATGTGGAACACTGAACTTTATCATTACCTACCTCCCGAAGAATTAGTATGAAGAAGAGAAGACACCTCTACAACATATCTAATTACCCTACATCATCAAAAAAAAAAAAAATTAGTTTATGAATAAAAATATTGTTTGTATCAGTATATAGCCATAGCAAAAAAACAATAGTTTATTGCACTAAAGAGAATATAATTGAGATCCAATATTTTTTCAATTTTTTAAAATGGCACTACTCTTTTGTACACAGTTATACGTTCGTTAACTCGTTAATACTCGAGTGGAGACCGCGTTTAGGCAAGCGTAGTGTAGGACGCCCTCCGGCTAGGTGGGGTGACGATCTGAGACATGTAGCTGGCAAACACTGGATGAGAAGAGCCGAAGACCGGGCTCAGTGGCGCGTCTTGGGAGAGACCTACGTCCAGCAGTGGACCGATATAGGTTGATGATGATGATACGTTCGTTGTGAAGGTATGAAGATTATAAACAATACTCACAACAATTAAGCTATTATAAAACTACAATCTAAATATATAAAACTCTTTTGAAGCTGACAGAGAATCAACGCACAGCCTAAACTATAAGTCCTAGAGGTATGAAATTTGGAGGGTAGTATCCTTATATAGTGCAGGGGTGTACTAAGAAAGGAATTTTGAAAAGTCGCACTCAAAAGGGACTAGAACGAGAGCAACGCCGCGGGCGACGGCTAGTAATAGATAACCATGACGGTTTTTACATAATTAATAGTAGCGTTGTTTAATCGATTTGGTACTTATACTTACTAAACTGTGTGTAGACCATGACAAATTAAGTCAGAAGTCACGTGTCTAAGCAAGTGTTAGTCTAAGACTTCTGTTTCACCCCTACTAGATTAAATAAACATATTTTTTTTTTCATTACTATCGCATATTGAAAGATTAGGTAAGTTAGGCCTGCGCCAATATATTAAGTCCAGGGAGTGTGCCTATATACGTTATTTTTTATGTATTATCTATGAAAAAAAACTTGCAAGAATTTTACACTACCTACCACAGAGAATATAATAACTCTACGACATTTTCTTCACGTAGCGTTTCGCTACGCCCGCGTAGCAGCGTAGCCGAAATGCTTTTCGATATATCAAACTGCATAAAGCTCACCATTATTTTAGTCCATATATAATGATTATCTTTTATTTTTTTCTTTTTCTATCTATTTATCAGTCTTGAAGGACATCTACCGTGCCTGAGGATTACAGCTTATTTTATATATTTTCCATCGGTTTCTTGGTTCTATTTTATGCGAGCAGGGCCTCTAGCAAGCCTCTAGGCCTAAAATTGACATATCTCAATATTCAACTGCGTTCTTGTAGGCACAGAATTAATATTAATATGATCTAGCTACTTATTAATGTAAAATCTGAGTGCTATAAATATAAACAGGATAAAGTGTGATCGCGTGAGACTGCACGTGATGCCACTGCGTTTCATAAATACATTCGTGTATATCTTTAACATGAACAGAATCATTGATTAGATAATGATTTATCAAATATACAGTAGCACAATGTTAGGTTTCATTCAAGTGGCCAAAGGGTACATAGATTACCTAAGATGTTTTGATTTTCCATTTGTCAAACTCCAACCTTGTAACTCGATGTAAGCTTGAAATAGTTACAACAAAACAGGGTTGTTTTGTTTCTTTCAATCGAATTTGGATCTGCTTGTTGAAAAAAACAAAACACAGTGTAACTATTCCAAACTCGTATCGAGTAGGTATTATGATTAATGTCGTCGTGTTAGCTCACATTTTTCAGTGATAATTTTATTACAAAATTAATAGATAAACACTATATAGTAGCGACAGGGCGTCGTATACTGGACGCAATCTCGTCAATGTAGGTCGGAAAAACACCCTTCAACTGACTCTTTCTCATCTGAGCATGCCCAATTTAGATAAAACTTAAACAAAATATAGACTCTTGCGGATTAACCGTGCAATCTCGCAGTCTAATACCTAACACAAAACGAAAAGCGTTTTAGTATCTTATGAACACCACAGCAAAGAAACCCGGAAGTATTTGAATTAGGAATGGATTTTTTTTAAGACCAGCAAATCTTGAATTAGTTGACTTTCGCTATCAATATTCATTGCGTTATTTGTTTTGATGCAAATCCGCCGATGACCCACAGATCGGTCACGTGTCCTTTATCCCGTTCATAGCAATATAGTTGTTATAACTTATAATTACCGTTAGTGGTAAACAATGACTATTGTTATCATTAAACTTTGTTGAATTAATTTGTAGGGTAAATTGTTTTGTAATACTAATATTTACATGTAAAATGACATGGGTTAGAAAACTCATAATAAATTTGTTTGATTGAACCGGTAAGGGTGTGTGTGTGTAGTCCAGGGTAGGTTATGTTAATGAAACACACCTCATTTGCAAGGTCAGTTTACAAACTCGTCGCCTAATACCGATAAGGGCGCCCATTGTCTGTTTTATGATATTTCCTGTACTTATGTAATTTCTCTTTGTGTACAATAAAGTGATTATCTATTATATATCTATCTAAACCTCTTTCAAGCAACCCTTGTGATAAAAGTTTTTCCATTATAATGTCTTTCACTGGGTTAAGGAAAAAAAAATTACAAACTAGGTATTTGTTAAAATTGGAAACGATAAAATTAAAATTGAATTGAAATCAAATTATACAAGGTTACTTTAGATAGCAATTTTTTTGTAAAAATAAACGATTTCCTGTTTTGCGAATCGACAATCTTATCAAAAGTAGATAATTCAATGAATTCTGCAAAAAATCTATAATATCAGGCATTAGATACACGTAGTTACTCGCACAATTTGCATCTACTGGTTACTATCTAGAACTTATACCAAGTAGTAAGCTGATAGCATCAGTATCCTAGTTATATACAGAACAACAATAGACTGTTTGTCTGTAAGCGATGAATTACTATTCCATTCCAGCCGCTTTTACGATAACATCTACAAAGATACCATTGTCAAGTGCAAGTACAGTCAGCGCTAAAAGTAAATGAGGATTATTCGACCAACAGTCAAGTGTAAACATTTGTTCAGTGTCTCACAAGAAATCATCCTAAGCTTACTTGCGCTCTAGGCGGCTAAAATAGGCAACCTAGTGGCTAAAAGTCTCAAAGAAAGGGTTAGTCTCAAAATCCCTTTTGTTTTCCCCTCTAGGGCACTTCAAATGTTATAGTGCGATTCAAATGTTCAACAACTTTTATGTTGTGGTCTATACTTATTGTACATTTTATATTTTTTTGGTTTACTTACCTGCTTAGTATTTATTGAATTACTAAATAAGAGGGGTAGTCAAGTCACAGTCACCTTGTGCATGAATCTATGAATTATGGTTTATAGGCATGCTAATTTCTTGAAAAATATTGTGTAGCTTTGTGTATCGTTAACTGCTGAAGCTGACTGTACCCCGTCACAATGTCTGACATTTTGACCGGCCATCAGCCTCATCATTGTCACAAGTTAATTGACTTACCGCATATTGTAAGGGTCACTGCCATATTCCCGAATTTCAATAAAAAATATTGACAATTGGAAACAATATAATTGTAGGTACCGAAAAGGCTGAAATATACAATGAGTTTTGACAACGGAAGGTCAAACGAACGGGTTTGTTTATTTTTAACAAATTGTAAATGCAACCTGCATTTTGAAATGCGAAACCGCTGAAGGCGTGCTTGATTTCACACTAGGACAAATAGTTAAAAACTGCATAAGTACATAAGCGAAGTCAATCGTAAACATTGCCATGATATTCAATGTTTCTCCTTATTACAGTGGTGTACTGCGACTACAGCGGTTCAGGAAGAGCTCTTCAATGGATCGAGGAGTATATGATGCGGGATGTGCTGCCCATCCACGCCACGCAATGCACAGCATTATCACACACGTCAGGGCAGAGCAACATATTCAGGTAACTAGTTTATTATCATCCAGTACTCAGTGAGTGTGAGCTCATTCAGTGATGCCCAATGACGTAATGGAATCTGTTCAATACCCATGCATGTATGAGGATATTGATGTACGATTGATCACTTCAATATCTTAGTTCAAGATCTTCCTGATCCCTGAGTGGCTCATCGCTAAACTACAATTAAAATCCGTAAAGGCATGCGCAGACTGAGAACGCTAAAAATCGGGAGAAAAATTACAAGGGTAGCCTAAGGATTACGCTAAGAGTTTTTTGTATATAATATGTATTTGAAGAGTAGACAATGGAAATCCTACAGGATACTGGAATACAGATCATTGACCTGATATTATTTTGTAATCCCTATAAACTAATCAGAGAACATTTTCTACAGATCAGAGTCTCGCAGCATAATCCGAAGCACAGTGGGCGCGGGGCCAGATGACGTAATAGTGGTAGGAGCCACTCTGCCCAGGCTCCTGCGCGCGCTTATGCCCCAAAAAGTCGCGCTGTTCGTCTCTTCGAGGGAGACGGAGCGGCAGCTTACACCCTGGAGAGAATGCGGGGCTGAGGTAAGGAAATCTTGCCTATATAAGAGGCAATTTACACTTTCTTAGGTACAAAAAGCTGCACTGCTAGTACTGTTGTAAATGCTGGCTTTTGAGTGTGTAAATGAATGAATGAAATTGGTCACCGTAAGCTATGTGTTGTTGCGTGTGCGTGCGGATACAGCAGCGTCCCTGATAATGAACTACTACAATGACCTTAGAGCTACGGGATCGGGTGTGGGAGCGTTGCGTGGAGCATAGAGGGCCATTCTGAAACGTATGTTATGTAGATAGTTTTTAAGAAATATGATAGTCTCTGTCTCGTCTCCAGTTGCTACTGCAAAAAGAACTTCATACAATCTTTAGTACACCGATGTTTTAAGACAAATACCCGCGTCCAAGTAACCAGTCCTGTCCTGATATTAGTACTTAGATATTTTCTTGAGTGCTAACTAAACACTGAGATCATTATTATTGTAAGACTAATTCTTGAACTCATAAATTACGTAGAGGTTCCTCAAGAAGCGGATTCTGGTGGAAACAGTTTGGCAATCAGTTTAGCCTCTTTATAAATGCAGGAGTAAACGAATGAAGAGTGAAGTTCACCCGAGAGTGAAGTAAAATTGAATGATTGCTAATGTTATCATTCATAACAATGTTGTGGTACGCCGTATCAGCGTGAGGCCGAGGTTACGTCCTTCGACAGTGACCGTGAGTGTGGTGATGTCATGACATCATACTGAGGGTCTGTGGGTACTTGGTCTAAGTACCCAACTACTCAACAAAACTAAAACTCCTGCTATATCTTCTGAGATTTCTGGAACCAAAGCCAATTAGAAACTAAAACCTCATTAGAAGCAGAACTACTTACTTTTTAATTGACTTTGATTCCAAAAACATTTTGAAGATCTAAAACTTAGGTACCTAAAGCGGGACTCGTGCATAGCGCACCTAACCCATATTTTTTTCTTCAGTTTGACAGCAACTTCAATGTTTTTTTTGTTTTAATTTTTTGTATCCATTAAAGAGGTCTTGGTACCCACGCCTCTTTGTCCTACGAAAACCCGTCGTCACATCATCCCAAAGAACCTCAAATGTTTGTTGACGCTTACCAACCAGGGCACGTGCGAATAGGAACCCTGTTGTTCATTGAATAATGCATAGTACTTAGATTTATGACCGGCAAATTCCTACGTTTATCGATACTGCACGGCTATCATGCAGTACCTAGGTAGTACACGCTAGTGAACACGTGAACACTAGGACACTTCACTTGCGAGTGTGTAACCAGTCTGAGTTTACATGGTTCGATTTTCGAACATCGCTGATTTAATTCTAGGGTTTATGAATGAAGTCGTGTGATAACATGTAGATTTTTCTCCATACAATTGTGCTCAACTCCAAGCCGGTCATGGTTTAATAGCGCTCGGCGAAAGTAGAAGGGAAGTGGAGGAATGCTTTGCGCAGACAAGCAGATGGAAAATTTGGCTTCTGCGCATTCAAGGTCACCGATATTAAACCGTGCCGGTACAGGTACTATTGATTGTCTTCCCCTTCCATGGATATTCTCAATCATAGAGGTTTTGCTTAGGGCCTTCGATTGCATGTTTGAACCAAACCTGATTAATTGCAGGGCCCCCTATGCAAAGGTTTTGAAGCGTAGTATCTTGAAATATATTTGAGAACCGAGAAGGCCGCTGAATTCGGGCTTTATTCAATTACATAAGTACTTTGCAGTGTAGTAAAAATGCCGTGACACGGGCCATTTCAAGCCTCATGCTGGCGTGTCCTTGCTTTTATGACCCAAAGGGCCTCAATGGGTCACACAAGTCGCAAGTGACGTAAACTCTATTTTTGTGCAAATAATTTTACCATTTCAGGCACGAATTATGCGTAGTTTTGGTCAAAACAACGGGTCCATTTGTTAGGCTATGTACATATAAGGTTATACTGTTTTGAAGATGTTTTTGTAATAAATATAAAAATTTATGTAATGGAAGTTTTGCACACTGGAACTTCGACAGCGATACGATACCATATCAGTGGAGTGGCTATAGTAAAAATACTAGTGTCGGCTTGATGGATGAGAAAGCTTTTCACCGATATCGTAGGTGTCGTGTCACCGGCATTGTGGAAATGCCGAATGCTGTAAAAATATTTATACCTTTATACCTACATGTTCAATACAATGTCGAAAAATTTGTATATCAAATCAAAGCATCCAAGAAACCCAAGGTTTATCTACCAAGGAGTCTGACACCCACTTCAAAACTGACCTTTAGCTTTTACGATTCAATACTCTTGAGTAATAAATGAGGGAAGGTTGCTTCCCTCATTACAAAAGGTTAAAATGGAGGAAATACCATTCAGATCAAATAATTTAGAGTGCATACCTAACCTACGTAAAGTATTCTCTACCTAACTAACATGGTATTTTCTGATTCATTATTATATTTACAGGTATATTTTTCATTTATCCATAAATTTTAAAATGAACGTAAACTACCATGACTTTATTATTATTTTCTTTCTTTCAAAATTTAGTTTTGAACGATATTTAATCCAAAACGTGGCTTCACGTAAATATCTTAGCTCACAACCATAGGAAGTACTTTTAAATACCTACCTACTCAGTTACAAATTATGAACGAATGTGTACCAACTAGCTGACAGCACACGCAATCATAATGTTAGGTACTTGACCCCAGCAATTTGTGTTAGCACAGCGAAAATTTTTGGTAAACAAATATTTTCACAAACATGCCAGCCGACAGTTTTTTTGTTTGCGTGACCTAAAACTGTGTTTTTTGGGAGGAAAGAAACCAGCGTAATTAAATAGAGACAGATTGGTACCTACATAACTCGTATTTATGTAGTAGATGCAAGATAAAATAATTAGTAAATAATTATGAAGTTAGATATTTTGTGTTTTGACTTCGACTTCGTAGCTATATCACCGTCTGTGCCGTCGCAATAATTTATTATGAAACTACCAATATTTTTAGTTGCTACTTGAATGTATTTAATACATAATTATATGCATAATATCCTGTTTTTGAATTATAATTTAGGTCAAGTAATACGTAATTATGAAACGACTGATAAACCTTAGAAATGATTTTCTGTTTGAATACCATGCACAAAGTTTTAAAAACAACTGAGAAAATATCTTGGGCACGCTTCCGATTGGTACTGATTTGGACCAGTTGAGCTATCTATAAATCGTTTGCAACGGTTTGTAGATAGCTCAACTGTTTCATGTGTATTTTGTAAATATTTTGAATATTGTAAAATACTGTATTAGTTGTAATTTTGTCTTTGAGAATGAATATTTTTACCATTTTATAAACTGTGAAAACTAATAACATACCCCTCTTCCAGATAATAAAAATCCCCGAAACCAAGGAAGGGTTCATCGACCTCAACAACCTAGAACTCAGATTACAACAAAATACCGGCACCGGCAAACGCATGATTGGCTTCTTTCCATCCGCGTCAAAACTAACAGGAGTTCTAACTGATGATGTGGCAACCACACTTCTCCTCCACCAATACGGAGCCTGGGCTTTCTGGGATTACACCTTAGTGGCACCTTATGCAGCAGTGGACATGAACCCGACCTTCCCAGGAGTTGAAGAAGAGATGGTGAAGAAAGATGCACTGTTCTTTAACTGTGAGAAGTTTGTGGGCGGCGTCCAGGGGCCGTGCATAGCGGTGCTTAAGAAGGATGTGTTTAGGAACACGCTGGTTTATTGTGAAGATGTAGAGGTTGGTACATTATACTTATTTCTTGCTCTCTAGTTGGAAGAGTTTGGTTTCTTTTGGTAAGAGGCACGGACCACAGAGTGTTTTTTTTTAATTGCCGAGATTTTGAATTTAGAACTCTTTGTTTCTTATTTTCATGGTGTTTTTATTCAAAATCATAAAACAATTGAAATAAGTACACATTTTACTAAACTAAGAAATAGATACGTAAGTAGTAAAAAAGAAATGTTGGAGCACTACCTTAGCTACTTACCTAGGTACCACCATTTTTTAAAAATTTTATTTCATTTAGCCTATATCTGACAAATGACCCACATTGACAGTTATTCATTAAGTCATGAAAATTTTACAAGTTGTTATCGTGAAGGAAGTAAACAAAGTAATAATGTAGGTCAAATTATGGCAGATATCGATGTGCAGTGCCAATAAATAATAACACAGGAAATAAATAATCTTAGCATGAATAAAACATATTGTTTGACCCTGTCTGTACTTACTTATGACTAATTCTATGCACTAGTTCTAAGGTACTAGTCTCTAAGTTAGTGAAAATACTACATAACTAATATATTACTAGTTTACTAGACGCTTTTACACCGTGTCGTCTCCGACAACGATATTTTTGTTGGAGCAAGTGACATGTCGTTTAGGTGTCGTTCCAGTGGGTAAAACTAGCACAGCTTGCATCTAATCTAGATGAGAGATAAAGATTTTTCCCCTAAAGAGATTTCTGGAATGTTATTCCAATTTTTCCCCTGCCGGTAGTCGAAGGAGTCTCTAAGGGGCTTATTGGAAAAAAGTTCCAAAAATCCCCCACGCAGGGGACTCACGCAGGGAAAAACAGGAATGAGCTATTTATACAGCGTGAAGGCCACTTTTTACCCATGTAACGGGACGCTGCAGTGCCTGGGATATAGTTTTAGATGCCTTATAAAAAAGCACCTTCTCCCCAGGTATTGAGTGAGAGAATCGAAGAGATGAAGACCACAGAAGCGGTCCGAGCGGCTCTAGTCATGCAGCTGCGAGATGCTGTGGGGCTTCAGAATATTGCTGATAGACAAGACAGCATTGCCAGGTAAGCTTTTTTTCTAATAGTTATAATTGACAAGATAGATGTCAATAATATTCAACTCTACTGTTACTAGTAGGCCCTCTACGCCAGAGTCTACGGCGTAGACCTTCTACAAACCTAATTTATTTTCATAATTTTTTTTGATAGTGCAAATTGATTCGCATGAAAACTACTTTTCTCCATACATGCCCATTACTTTCCGCCAATCTACAAACCCAAAACTCAGACTATGGGCACTGCACGCAGTCCTATAAAATGTTAGACCTTGTATTAAGTAACCTAGTTTTACCGCTATTATTTTACGCCTATTGGAGAATTTGTCCCCATTATTCCCTGACCTAACCTATAATCGATATTTTTTATGTCTTGTGCTAACGATAAACTACCTAGAGAGTGTTTATTGTTGCCAAATGGCATTTCTGCAGGCCCATAAGCGGCGGTTGCTTCCAAATTGCATTGAAGTCTAAAATTATGTTTCGATTTTGACTCTTACCGACTCCCTGCTCTGCACGATTCTCACGATAAAGATACTAGAATTCATAGATTTCTCCATTTGTGACTAAGTAAATCGCGAACAGGAAAAAGAGATAATTTTTTTGCCTTGTAGTGAGATTATAACAACGGCTAAATAAACATAAAAAAATCGAAAAAAAATTCTAAAGATCTTTGGATGAAAAGCATTATCATTGGGTCCAAAGCATTAGCCCGTTTCCATTGGTGTTTTTCTCTGAAAATCCTGAAATTATGTTCTGGCCCTGGCACGAAACGCCTCGGAAGCGAGGCAAAGGAAAATCACCAACTACGTAGGTATTAACAATACATAGGTATGTAGGTAGGTACCTATATGCACGTTGTTTACATTCCGCGCAAATAGAGGGCGCTTTGACAGCGATTTAACGATTTTGCAATGTAAACATTGATTCGATGCGTCAAATATTTAACTTGCTGAACGTTTGAGGTTTGATAGAAATAGATAAAATATACGAGTAAATTCACAAAGAAAATTACAACTAATACAGTATTTACAATATTAAATTAAGTAACAATGTAAAGTTATTTCTACAAAAACCTCTATGCTTATCGATGGTTGTCATAAGTGCCGGAGATACCTAGGTACAACTTACCTACTTACCTATCTAATGAACAAAGGAACAATGCTTATCAGCTATCCTAGGCTTTGCATTGTTCAGTAGAGATAGTTGTTTCGCTAGGTAGCCTAAGGGCAGACGCGCACTTGGCAGCGACCACTGGCTAATAATGAAGTTTAGATTTTCCGCTCCGAACAAATCGCAAATAATTATAAATGAAATGGTTTCTATGCAATCGTCTTAAAGTATAATTTAAATACTAGTCTATGAGGTTTTAGAATGCCGGGCCGATCGCCGCGTTCAAGCCACAAGTGCGGCTGCATCCTAAGTTGAATGATATTTAGCTTATTTTATTATGTTGGCGTTGCCTTGACACGGGATATTCTATTTCATGGTTGCATGCCATAGATAGAATCAGATAACCGTTTTCAATACCTACTTTACGAAAATTCTACATCGAAATTTTAAGAAAAAAGTTTGTTAATATTTTTGTACATACACAAAACAAACTATTGTATAGCTCTGTACTACGTTCAGACAAAAGTCGACATTCAAATATAAATTTATTTTCAAATAGCTACTGTGGTCTGTGATTTAATTTACGACATCTCAAATAATATAAATTCAAAGCCGGCGCTTGTCTTGTTAACATAATAAGAAATACTAAATCAAAACGCCTCCAGCAATAAAGCTACACGCGCACTTAGCGGCCAGCAGCCAATTCTGTGTTCGATTTATGAAGTTTACATTTTCCGTTTGATCAATTAAAAAGCCTTACATCTTGAACAGGCATTTTTCGTTCTACAAATATAATGACTTTTATGACACCGTATTAGAGTCTATATTTTGATTTCACTATGACAGCCTGCTGCTGTCATAATATTAGGCCCGAGCCAGTTGCCGCGGCCGTGGCTATAAGCACGAAATATCACGTGTTATAAGGCAGCAAGTGCGCCATAAGCCTAACTTCGAAAATCACAGAAAGTCAGCTACATTAATTCGAAGGTCTCCATTGAATAAATACGTTGTGTCAATGTTTGCATGAGCTTGCAGTTTGCTCGTTAATGTTGGCGCCATTGATCACGCAGTGCCAACATGTAAATGCTACACTGAGAAAAAATTACGTAGCCCGGCTACGTAATCTAAGTAGCAAAACGACCCAGCATGACGTCAGTAGGCAGCACCATGTCGCGTAAGGAGTATGCTGTAAGTAGGCCGCACCAGGAATTTGTCATGGACCGGGCTACGTAATTTCCTGCTGGGTTCTTTTGCTAC
This sequence comes from Eulithis prunata, assembly GCA_918843925.1. Lineage (NCBI taxonomy): Eukaryota > Metazoa > Arthropoda > Insecta > Lepidoptera > Geometridae > Eulithis > Eulithis prunata. The sequence continues at coordinate 5,638,386 of OU974025.1, read as the reverse complement.
TTATATACGTAGCATGCAATCTTCACCTGCCCTTCATTTTATACGTACTGTACTTGTTCAGACTACATAGAGCATGGTGAGTCCTACTTACGTAAAGATGTGGACTACTTACATCACGGTGTTTCCTACTTACGTACGTGTTCAGCCTACGTACAGTAATGGCTCCGACTACTTACAACACGGTGTTTCCTACTTACGTACGCATGCAGCATACGTACAGTAATGGCTTCGACTACTTACAACACGGTGTTTCCTACTTACGTACGCATGCAGCATACGTACAGTAATGGCTTCGACTACTTACAACACGGTGTTTCCTACTTACGTACGCATGCAGCATACGTACAGTAATGGCTCCGACTTTTAAATCACGGTGTTTTCTACTTACGTACGGGTTCAGCCTACGTACAGTAATGACTCCGACTACTTACAGCACGGTGTTTCCTACTTACGTACGCATGCAGCATACGTACAGTAATAGCTCCGACTACTTACAGCACGGTGTTTCCTACTTACGTACGCATGCAGCATACGTACAGTAATAGCTCCGACTACTTACAGCACGGTGTTTCCTACTTACGTACGGGTTCAGCCTACGTACAGTAATGACTCCGACTACTTACAACACGGTGTTTCCTACTTACGTACGCATGCAGCACACGTACAGTAATGGCTCCGACTACTTACAGCACGGTGTTTCCTACTTACGTACGGGTTCAGCCTACGTACAGTAATGGCTCCGACTACTTACAGCACGGTGTTTCCTACTTACGTACGGGTTCAGCCTACGTACAGTAATGACTCCGACTACTTACAACACGGTGTTTCCTACTTACGTACGCATGCAGCACACGTACAGTAATGGCTCCGACTACTTACAGCACGGTGTTTCCTACTTACGTACGGGTTCAGCCTACGTACAGTAATGGCTCCGACTACTTACAGCACGGTGTTTCCTACTTACGTACGGGATCAGCCTACGTACAGTAATGTCTCCGACTACTTACAACACGGTGTTTCCTACTTACGTACGCATGCAGCATACGTACAGTAATGGCTCCGACTACTTACAGCACGGTGTTTCCTACTTACGTACGGGTTCAGCCTACGTACAGTAATGTCTCCAACTACTTACAACACGGTGTTTCCTACTTACGTACGGGTTCAGCATACGTACAGTATGGGCTCCGACTACTTAGAGCACGGTGTTTCCTACTTACGTACGCATGCAGCATACGTACAGTAATGGCTCCGACTACTTACAACACGGTGTTTCCTACTTACGTACGGGTTCAGCATACGTATAGTTATGGTTCCGACTACTTACATCACGGTGTTTCTTACTTACGTACGCATGCAGCATACGTACAGTAATGGCTCAGACTACTTACATCACGGTGTTTCCTACTTACGTACGGGTTCAGCATACGGACAGTACTGTAAGTACGTATGCTGAACCCGTACGTAAGTAGGAAACACCGTGATGTAAGCAGTCGGAGCCCTATATTACGTACACTACACTCTATACGTTAACAGTAAACACCGTGCTGTAAGCAGTCAGAACCCGTAAATTACGTATACTAAAACCTGTACGTAAACAATATACACAGTAATATAAGCAGTCGGAGCCCTACATTACGTACACTACACTCTATACGTTAACAGTAAACACCGTACTGTACGCGGTCAGAGCCAGTACAGTAAGTACATATGTAATAAAAATAATAACTAATATAATTTTAATGAAATTATACATTTTATTCTTTAACGTTGTATTCAAAACATAAAATTACAATTTTCCGATGGAATATCTACTATTTTATACCTCTATAGCATTATACTAACAACCTATAGGCTTACCTACTTTATTAAAAAAAACTAATATACTCATGTATTCAAACGTTACATTGTTTTAAACAATTACATTATTTAAACAATGTTAAACAACTTATGACCATGACTGGGAATAGGCTCAAAACTACATAAGCAGGAACATTTACATAACATATGTAACGTTACATTATTCTAAGCAATATCAAACAACTTATTCCCAAGATCAGAAATATAACAATTAATTAATATGATAGCATTATTCTAAAAAATGTCAAGCAACTTATTCCCATGACAGGAAATAGAAGTTACATAAGCAGGTTACCTACGTTACATTATTCTAAACAATATAAAACAACTTTCCCAAGATCAGAAATATAACACTTATTTAAAATGACAAAATTATTATTAGTTTATTATGTGAGTGACTAACAAAGATGGTTTTAACGCAACTTTTTTTTACAGTAGTAGCAAGTAAACATTTTAATTCTCAGAATTGTTAAGTCCTAGGTGAGTCAACCAGTGAATTGACTGTCTGTGAGTTTTTGACAAACTTTGTCTTTATGTCGAAGAATCCCAATTGGAGAAAGACCCATACCTCTGCACATTCTTCAGGGTAACATGCCCCAGTAGATTGGAACCAACAAAATTTTCAAACACACATTTTTTTGTGTCTCTGGGTCATTCTCTGAAAGCACAAAAATAAATTGTTATCAAAAAGAATAGTAATATTTTTATTTCACTATTTCCATAACTGGATCAAAGTACTAAAAACAAACACATTTTAAATATCACAATCAGCCAAATGTTCAAATACAAAAACTACATCCGCTTGGAATATTGCCTTTGGGTAGCATTTTTAATTATTTAGGTGTACCTAATGACTCTGTAAATGTTATATCAAAATAGCTCTAATATTTTGTCTCTTGTCGCAAACTCATAAAACATTCACATAAACCTTACATATTTTCACACAAACTTTCATCCCTTATTCCCTATTGTTATTTTACACCCTTGAGGGTAAAAATAAGTTTCAAGCTTCTAACTATAAAAATGACGATACTTCCATACAACTTTTCACCCCCATACAACCTATATTTCACATTAAAAAGTAGCTTACTTCCTTTCTCAGGCTATAGACTAACTGTGTATCAAATTACATTTAAATCGGTTCAGTAGTTTTGGCGTGAAAGCGCGACAAACAGACAGACAGACAGAGTTACTTTCACATTTATATAGATATTAAGGTTAGAATAGGTAAGAAGCAGCTAATAATGTAGTTATAAAAATAACTTACACTAGATCCAATGGTTGACGAGCTTGGTTGCGATAATATATCCAGATCTGTATGGAATGAAATTTTATCTGGGTCAACAATCTGAAATATTTAAAGAGTAGTTTTAGCAAAAATCCAAGTAAGTGCTGATGTGAAGGTATAAATCCGTTATTTTTTTCTTTCATGTCTGTTTCTAAAACCCTGATATGTTTTGTTAAGGTAGGGTAAAGTAAAAGGCAGACAACCCGCTCGCTCGCACATTTCAACAATTTTGAAGATATAATATACCTAACTAAATGTAATTATGTGAAATTGCAGAGCTTCAGGGTCGAGAGAATAACAATGCAAAGGTTCAATAAAAATATCACATTGATCCAAACAAGTTTTCTAACCAAAAAATGTGCACTTTAATTTATCGCATTGGTATAAGTTTTTTGGTTGGAAAACTTGTTTGGATCAATGTGATATTTTTTTATTAAATAAAGTTATAAAGCATAAAAATTATTAGGTAGGTACTTACTGCAAACATAAGCTTTTCAGTAGATTTCTTTTCAATAAAATTTCTAACTTTTATTCGATCCCCTATTTTGGGGATAAGTTCTTTCAGTTCTTCAGCACTCAGAAGAGTTAATATTTCCCAATTGATGTTATTTTCTGAAAGTTTTAATTTAAATTAGGTAAATGCAGTTTACTATTATTGAGGCCAGGAACTGGTAGGTAGTTACCCAAACAGATTCCACCTAGACTAGGTTCAGCATCATAAAGCTCACACTTTTCGGCACCCACAAACCACAAATGTAGGATGGCCCATCACCCGAAGGATCGAATACATTCATACAACTGTGTGTTAAGTTGATAGATGTAGAAGGCTTAAAATAGCTCTTTCTAGAAATCTATGGAGTGACCTATGTCCAACAGTGAATTTCAACAGGCTGATATGATGATCTCACTACTGACTCTTCTAGAGAAGCCACCAGGTTCTTTTCATGGAAGTAGATAGGAAGGTATATAATTTTACTACAGAGCAGTAAGACAAGCTCTTTTCACAGTCACAGCACAGTAGGTATAAAATAACGTAGCTTACCAGTGAAACATGCGTGAGGCGCCTACCTACAACCTACAACCCTACTACGACGACGCGATACGACGACGATAATTACCTAGGTACCTACGTAGGAACGTACGACTTGTATGTAAGGGAACCGAGGGAACAATAGATTCATTACACTTACCACGAAAAACATCTTCCAAGTACTGTCATTTTAGATCTGATAGAAACTCAAGATCTGTTTTGTCTTCCATTTTCCTATGTAGGTATAGGTACCTGTTGTTTTTGTAGTCAAAACTTGCGTCTGTTTGTTACACTGACTCAAGAAAAAGTAGGTACTCCGTGGACTCAAGTTACAAAATATTGAAAGATGTGCATCAAAATGTGCATGTGCAACAACGGCTAGGTACGAAAATGGCGTCACGGCGTCCGCCGAGTCCGGACCGAGCGACGCTTAGTGTTGCCAAATCTAACAGTCTAACCGGATTAAAGTCGCAAAATTGACGATAGGTACCTACAGCTCATGGATTAAATCTATGCCACAGCTGCAATCTACATAGCCTTAAGTCGCCAAATATTTTTTTTTAAAGTAACATAGCCAAATTTGCCATCCAGGTAGTCTGGTTTGGCTACCTTTTTCGACTCTCTTACTTAGGTAGGTAGGTACCTAAGTAAACTTAAGGAGATAAAAGGAGAAAATGAAGAAACACGAGTAGATATAACATGAGCAAAAAATATACACAAATTTAGTTTGGTAGTTTGTTTTAATTAGTTGTAGTCTGTTGATCTTTAGTATTGTAATGTTTTTCAAATTATTTTTTTTATTCAATAATAATTATATTAAAAGAGGTAAGTTTTACTGAAAATAGAAGAAGGAAGCGAGTTTCGTTTATTCGACTGAATGGAGTCTTCTTTATTTGATAATCATAAATTAATCTGGGACTGCCGCCGTAGCATTGGCAACACTGACTCTTTTGTCGTCCGCGGCTTGCTACCTACAATAGTAAGCGTATACATTAAAATACGTACCTAGCTTGTTTCAGCCAATCAGAGATCAGGTATTGTGATTGGGAAGCAATGACGCTAAGTGACGCAATAACAGACAAAATCCGGAATACTGAAACGTCACTCAAATTTAAGCACCACTTAAAATTGCTCTGCCTCTGTTTGACATTAGTCATTTGTAAGAGATGGCAATAATTTAAGCGTGAACTTAATTTAAGTGGCGTTTGAGTATTCGGTCGAAAGAGATTTCAACTTTCGCCTGCGAATCGATCATCTGCGTATACCTAAGTACTTTGGTAGATTATCCACAGTTAGCACCTACTTAGTACCTAGGTATCTAGGTATGGGTACTAAATAAATACTTAGAAAGAAAAGAAGAAAGAAAAACTTTTTATTGGCCACACTTAAAAATAGGAAGGTACAGGTACCCACATTTAGGTAGGTAGGTACTTAGGTATAGCCTAAAAATTATGAGTACCTAGATAGGTACATACGTAAACAATAAAAATAAATTACTTCACCTATATTAAGTAGCTAATAGCTGATACCCGCGACTTCGTACGCGTTCGAATCTTTCCATCAAAATATCTGTCAACCAGCATACGATGAACCTCGTAGCAAATGGCAGCTTTTGGTTTAGAGAGTTCAATCAAGCTGTATCTAAGAACCCACGTCTTTAATTTCAATAAAATATAGTCTATGTTTCAATCCGCAAAAAGGGCTTCTGAATGGTATAAGTTTCATTGAGATTGGTCCAGTAGTTTAGGCGTGATCCGCGAACAGACAAACAGACAAACTCGTTTTCGGAATCAGAATCGTTTATTTAGTAGATCTGCATAATATTTAGTTTATCTACCTATATCTTTAATTTTAGTTTTTGGCTTTTTTTACAGTTTTATGTATATAGATAGATAAAATATTCTGGTGGGGGTACACACGTAGGTGGTACGTACATGTTCGATGATTTTGGTCGATCTCGAGCAAGTACAAACGTGTGTACCTACCATGCAAGTGCATGTCCGATGTCTAGACGCAGGGTCGAGCTGTATTTGTAGGTAGGTAACCTACATAAATACTTCCAAAGTTTTCTGCGTAATATCTCTCTTTCGTTGTCGTGATACACGATGTTGGTAGTATATATAGGCACCTATGTGTTTACTTGTAGGTAGGTTAACCAATTTTTGTTAACATCATGCTAAAGGTATCTTCCGTGTTAATAACATGGTTGTAATTACTGGATGCGTAAAAAACGCATCTAGGCACCTACCTTCCCTACCTACCTACCTACGACCTACCTACCTACGACCTACCTATAGATAGGTCACGTATCTATCATCGATGTAATAAAAATGGTACCTGGTAATAGGTACCTTACCTACCTAAGTCATCGGACTGATACCCAATCATCATGGTATGACCTGATACCTAGTAGGTTAGGTACCTACCTAGTACCTAAGAGAACCTAGGACAGGACCTAGGACAGAGAAAAGGTAAGCAAAGGTAGGTAGGTATACTAGGTATACTTGGTAGGTGAGATACTTACTACGAATATACTACTTAGCTTTTTGTGACATTATTTGACGTTTTCTGAGATAGGTTCCATCGGAACTGTTATTTTGCCTAGGTACTTAGGTAGTAAGTATAAAACAATTTTATTACGACAACTGAGGGGGGGGTCATCACATTTATTCGTGATCTTTGTAGTATAACTACGTAACGTAGGTAGTTAGGTATTCCATATCTATACCAACTACCTACCTACACTGAAAATGGACCTTGTTTATCATTTGTAAGTAGTCGAAGCCATTATTGTACGTATGCTGCATGCGTACGTAAGTAGGAAACACCGTGTTGTAAGTAGCCGGAGACATTACTGTACGTAGGCTGAACCCGTACGTAAGTAGGAAACACCGTGCTGTAAGTAGTCGGAGCCATTACTGTACGTATGCTGCATGCGTACGTAAGTAGGAAACACCGTGTTGTAAGTAGTCGGAGACATTACTCGCTGAACCCGTACGTAAGTAGGAAACACCGTGCTGTAAGTAGTCGGAGCCATTACTGTACGTAGGCTGAACCCGTACGTAAGTAGAAAACACCGTGCTGTAAGTAGTCGGAGCCATTACTGTACGTAGGCTGAACCCGTACGTAAGTAGGAAACACCGTGCTGTAAGTAGTCGGAGCCATTACTGTACGTATGCTGCATGCGTACGTAAGTAGGAAACACCGTGTTGTAAGTAGTCGGAGACATTACTCGCTGAACCCGTACGTAAGTAGGAAACACCGTGCTGTAAGTAGTCGGAGCCATTACTGTACGTAGGCTGAACCCGTACGTAAGTAGGAAACACCGTGCTGTAAGTAGTCGGAGCCATTACTGTACGTAGGCTGAACCCGTACGTAAGTAGGAAACACCGTGCTTTAAGTAGTCGGAGCCATTACTGTACGTAGGCTGAACCCGTTCGTAAGTAGGAAACACCGTGCTGTAAGTAGTCGGAGCCATTACTGTACATAGGCTGAACCCGTACGTAAGTAGGAAACACCGTGCTGTAAGTAGTCGGAGCCATTACTGTACGTGTGCTGCATGCGTACGTAAGTAGGCGGATTACTTACATCGGTAATTATAATGTAGCAAGCTACTTACAATACGTAGCTGTCAACCTTACTGTACGAAGGCACTAAGATCATTCATGTACCTAAGTATCTGTATACCATGTAATAGTATGTTTTTAGTAGCTTAGGATGGTTAGTTACTGTTTCCATATTGTACGCAGGTAATGGCTGTTGTAGGTACTTATTATACTGTTAATGTACCTTACCTACTCTGCTATTTACGACACGTAGCTTTCAACCTTATTCTTATTGTACTTAGGCAGCTATATAGGTTTTAAAGTTATTTAGATACCATGTCATCGGCTACTTAGACAATTTATCCATCAACCTTATGTAAGTAAGCGCAATACGTAAGGTAAAGACTGAGTGTAGCCAAATGCCGAATGAGTGCGGCATACTGATATAATGCAGTCGGTTACTTATAATACGTAGCTTTCAACATTATGCAACAAGTAGGCAGACTATGTTTCATGTTGTATAAATACCTCGTACTTAACTTAATGAGTCGGCTACTTAAAATACGTAGCTATCAGCTAATCCTTTTGTTTAAGTATGAAACCCCGTTACATACGTAGGCGACACCATTATAAGTACTTTTCTGTAATACCATTATGCGTAATGGCCCTGCCTATAAACGTGTACGTAGGATTCAACATTAAGAAGTAGCCGGAACCATTGTTAAGTAGGTAACACCGTTATTAAGTAGTAAGTTGCACACACATTACAAAATCGGGTCATGTAAGTAGCTTTTTTCTCTCCGTGTATATTTTATTTCTTGTTTGTGATTTTATGACTATGTTAGACAGGCTAATACTATTCTCGGTTTACATGAAACGTGATTCAAATTTTGACCCCCGTTTCATACATTGTTCGCTTTTCGAAAGCACGAATCTAGTTCAGCTTGTCAAAAATAGCTTGACGTGGAACTAAATATTTCGTTCATTCATGTCATACAATAGAATGAACGAATTGATTTGCACAGAAAGTCGCGACTTCAATTTTTTTTAAACATTTTTTTTACTATAAAAAAGTTACATTGCGTTATGATAAAACACATTACCAACCATGCGCAGTATTTATAAAGAAATCCTTTTGAGTGCATTTATTATGCTTGTAGAATCTACTACTTGAATATTATGCGTAACTATATTTTGTTAAATGAGTCGGTTTTAAAGATGTAAAAACAAATAAGCACCTAGTATGTTTTTTTTCTGAAGACAGTCAAGAAAAATTACGGCATCAGCTAAAAGGAAATGACAAAGTCCATTCAATTGGACAACATCGTTTTCCTGAAACATTCAGGACGGACAAAGGTTCGGGAATAACTGGCTGATGCCATTACCTTCTCCGGGAAATAGGGTAATTTACTTTATTAGGTAAGGTACTGTTTAGAACTTCAACTATTGACAGGAAGAATCGTGCTCGTTTTCAGTCTATGCTAGACTGTCCGTTAATAGGTACAATAATGGGATAGGCACAAGCCAGAAAAAATCTGCACTAAGCAGACCTTGCTAGATTACTCAATAATTTCTTTATTTATTTCCCTATACCTATAACAAAGAAGGAACAGACAAAGTATAATTTCTAAAAGTTATTCTTTATATTTCGTCCTTACAGCCACATCTAGCCATAAAATATTTGACCCAATTCACAATCTAAAGTCAAGTTCAGATAGACAATTCTGTTTAATTTTTGGCAAAACGATGTAAATAAAAAAACATCTGTGTTCGCTGACTAACGGTTGCGTAATCAATAAAAATAGATCATGCGTAATTTTGTTTGCGAATAAATCGCGCGACGAATTTTCTGGTCTAAATAAATTTAAAAAAAAAAACTTGCGGAGCGCCGAAATCACTGACAGATCAATGCGCATCTACACTTGTTTATTTTAGAATTGGGTGTGAACTATCTGTGGCCAGTCAAATAATACAGATTTATAGTGATCTGAAATATTTTATTACTTGGAGAACTAACCTAACGTTACACCACGGTACAATTTTTTTATGTGTGTTGCTTTGCGATTTATTATCGAGTCATACGTCATACCATCGTTGTCCTTAGTTTTTGCGTTGGCAATACAAATAAACGCGCACTTGGCGGCCAAACAAGCAGCCATCAACCAGAGGTCGATTATTGAAGCTTCTGTTGTCTCTTTAACAAGTTTAATTACTATATTTTATGTTGAGTGCCTAACTATTGCGACTTTAACCTTTCTTTACCCATGCATTGGTCTGACGAAAGATATTTCTATGTGAAATAAACAATTTGAATTTGAATTTCCACCTCTTTATTGTTTCTCGTAAATAGAAACAGTTCTCGGTTACGAAATAATCTACAAATTTGAATCTGTTCCATACAGTATCCATTATCCCTCTTAGAACCCGGAACTCCAGCCCGATATAAAAAGTCGATAGTCAAGCGCTTTGCGTGCCAGAGACTTACGCACATTCTATGACGCAAATGAATTAGTTTGTGTTCGAATATACTGATAATTGATGATTGAACTTCGGAACCTGAGATATTTTCTTCTTAGCTGGATACTATTCTAAAATCCAGTCTGAAACAGAAACTCTCTGCAATGCGTATTCCTCACGCTGTCGCACAACAAGATATGTATTTCAAAATGATCCTTCTAGGTAAGTATAAGAATAGTTAGTTACCTACAAGAATCATACACATTTTACATTACCTACACTCTTAACAGCTGTAAGTTTAAAAAAAACTTTGATAAACCTTAGTAAGAGGGCATGTGGACTCATAATAACTATAAGTTTATAAAAAATACTTTGAAAATCCTTAGTAAAAGAGTAGGTGGTTTTAGAAGTCTAAATCGAATCGTCACAAAGTTGTGTACGATTATCACTAGGTAGGTACTATTTTTATTGAGACTCGAGTCGCACTTATTAGTGTCTGATAAATGATGTTCCATGTTCTTTAACACATAATAGTGATCATCTACTAGTTTATCACCCACAGTCCAAAGCGTAAATAATTATATTCTGTCTCGAGCGAGACGGTACCAGGCAGCAAAAATCTGCAGCTAACAATTCGCCGGCCCAGGGTGGTGGCCACGGAAACCCTTCCAATTGAACACCTACATAGTTAAAGGAATGTATGTCGATGTTGTTGTATAAAGTGGTCAAATTATTTAACAGCAGTGGTGTGACACGGAACTGAATCCGGGTCACTGCAGTGTCCACGGAAATGGGTCACACACGCCACTTCACGAGTAATGGGACTTTTGTACTTGACGCTTTTATGCTGTAATTGAGAGGCTAATTAGCTGGGTGTTATTTCAAGTATGTTTTTCCAACCACTACTGAATTAAGTTTGTATTTGTATGAAAAAACCTGCCTTTATAATATAGGTAGAAGTCTCATCCTGGTTCTCAAAAGTGGTAGTGGTAGAGCAAACTTCCAATGACATAACTTTGATCATAAATCTCTCCTACTGTAATCATGTCGTCTCAGTCTGACATTAAAAAAATATGTCTTAAATTATGTTGCGATATAAAAAAAATTAAAAAGGTAGGTCAGCAAAGCACTTAACACTCAATTAGTCTTGTAACGTAAAAAGAAAGTGACATAAAGTTTACGGCATTTTTTTTCAAAAGAAAATGGTAGATGAATGTCGTGTCATTTTAAATTAACTGCCCATAATATTGCTTTCACTATTAGCTCCGATAGTTATACTAAATGGAACGTTGACACAGATTTGGGATATCTATTACGACAAAACTGGTGCGGTCATAAAACATTAATCTCAGTGACACAACCAATAAACCCATTTAACCGAAAAATACAAAAGTTTCATGAAAACAAAATACGCAGAAATCAATTCAGATCACTTCGGTACTTGGTTATAAAATTTAAAATACTTCTGTCAGTTGCATTGGTGACAGCCCTGAAGAGTGAATGTAATGAATGCCATTTGGGTTCGTTCGTTGACAAAAGCTTTTTTGGAACTTTTCGTTTGAACTTCTGACGCTGACCGATGTTTTTATTATCTTCGTTATGACCAGAAAATTACTTCATTATTTTTTAAACGACTTGGTATTTTTGGAACGTAAAGTATTTAAGTAAATGACTTTTGAGTAAAATGTCTTGATGCAGTTCTTCAGAGAAAATGCCATCATATTTTATTAATTAGTAGACTGTGGTCGTGATATTGAAAGGTTTTTTTAATTTTCGCAACAATTTGTCTGGCACATCGTGTCACCAAAACTCACACAAGTAACATTTTTCTGTTTACTTTGAAAAGAAAACTTTTATTGACGTTCTCATTCTAAACATATTGATTGTACTTACGAGTAAGTAAGTACATTGTAAGTATAATGTATTAGAAAAAGTATTTTTAAATCTGTAATTTTCATGCAAAACTGGCGCTAAAAGTTGCAACTAAGAATCAAACACAAAACGTTTCACCATAAACATCGCGTCTAAAAATATTTAGGAGCGTAAACATACGAGCTCAGCGGAACAAACATTCGTACATCTGCAGTGTTAAATATGTAAATAAACAACAAAAATTAGCTGAAGCTGTAACCAATCTGCTTGGACGAATTAAGCCAATCTGTCAAAAACTAATCTATTATAAATTATGAACCATTGTCAAACGGAAAAAAATTTTACAATCGTCCCGTGACCGCTGGGCGCCTGGCCGCTTATGTGAACTCCAATTGCGCGTGTACCCTTATTTTAAGCAGTGTTTTTGTGTTACTGATTTTATCCAAAAGGTGGTACACAGGATTAAAAAAAAACTACATGTAGACTACTACTATTTATTACTAAAATATTATGGGTATTACTAAAATATTATGGAATTTATATCCGTTTCGAGATTTCAATATTTGGGATAATTTATGTCCTATTTCAGGATTTGAAATTACTCAGACTCTAACCCAAAAAGAACTGTAGGTCTAGACTCTACTTAATGAATATAAATTGGCTTATTTAGGTATACTTTATATGTCTCTGACCTATTTCGAAATTGAGCTAAATGACCTTTATTGCTATTTCAAGCACAATACAAGTCACACGACCGGGATCATTTTAGAGGTCATTATTTAGAGTTATTAGAGTAGTCAGAACCAAGTCCAAAAAAGCTTTAATTTAAAGAATTTTTATTTCTGTTCTTCGACTCTCAAGCTTGTTTGTTGTCATGGATATTATCAGGTCTATGTGGATATGGATGATGAGTTATTCATTCAATCAATATATATATATAATATATATATAATATATAAAACTCTTTTGAAGCTGACAGAGAATCAACGCACAGCCTAAACTATAAGTCCTAGAGGTATGAAATTTGGAGGGTAGGTTCCTTATATAGTGTAGGGGCGCACTAAAAAAGGAATTTTGAAAAGTCGCACTCTAAAGGGTCTAGAACGCGAGCAACGCCGCGGGCGACGGCTAGTATAATAATATATATAAAACTCTTTTGAAGCTGACAGAGAATCAACGCACAGCCTAAACCATAAGTCCTAGAGGTATGAAATTTGTAGGGTAGTATCCTTATATAGTGTAGGGGTGCACTAAGAAGGAATTTTGAAAAGTCACACTAGAACGCGAGCAACGCCGCGGGAGACGGCTAGTATAATATAAAACTCTTTTGAAGCTGACTTGGAATCAACGCACAGCCTAAACTATAAGTCCTAAAAGTATGAAATTTGGAGGGTAGTATCCTTATATAGTGTAGGGGTGCACTAAGAAAGGAATTTTGAAACGTCACACTCTAAAGTGTAGAACGCGAGCAACGCCGCGGTCGACGGCCTGTCTACATATAAATCGTTTTCAACGGCTTTCAGATAGCTCAACTGTTACATGTGTAATTTATAAATATTGTGAATACTTCTTCTGTTGTGAATAAACCTTAGTCGTTCGTAAAAAATATTTATTTACGTACCCATGGAAAGGTTATTTTATTTCTAACCGTAGGCTACGTACGTAGGTAGGTAAACTATATATTAGGTTAGTACAATGTGCCAACAAGTATTTTATCTTCAAGACAGCTGTCGAAAGGTACCACAAACTATCGATAGCTGGCGAGATCCGAAGTAGCGAACATTTGGGTCTTCATTTCATATCTTGGAAGTCTGCCAAAATATAATGCTGTAAGTTGGCCAAACAGTAAGCCATAATGCAGTCGGCTACCCATGTACGTAATTATTAGTGACACAGATATGGTATACAGGGGGTTCCAGATCTAGTATGTTATCCTGAGGGGGTGATTCTCGACACTCACGTGAACAAAAATGTTCTACTTTTAGGAACTCAATAATTTTTATTGAAAAAATGAGCAACAAAGTTTGTTCCACATTTCTTTTGTTTGAAATGGCGTGGTGTATGTATTATTGTGATATCGAAATATGGAAGATTTATGATGGTAGAAAACGTACATTAGGTGTGTCACTTTTACGTATAAAACGCAAAATAATAAATTCCTAGAAATGTTACCCCTCTAGCTGTTCTTCTAGCTGTATTCTCTTAGTCTAAGTCACCCACCAGGCTTAACACATTAGTTCGCGGTCACCCTGTACACAAATATTTAGTAAACTAAGTAAGTAGTATGTAAGGCTCTTTGGAAAGATTCGTCCGGGGAAGTGCCACCGTACCTATTACTCCTGCCAAGCAGTGATGCTCGCATTGCTGTGTGTCAGCAAGCCGATGCGCACAGGCACGTGAAACTAACACTTACGTCTCAGAGTGACGGACGTAGTGCATTGCGTCACAGGGCACGTCCTCAATGAACTTGATCTGTTAGGTAATGCGTTGTTATATGCAATTACCGCTTAACATAAGGTATACCATTTGCTTGTTCCCATTCTCTCATAAGAACAAAATATCTAACTACCTCATCATTCATCATCATCATTTCCCACGCTAGGTGGGGTCGGCACAACATATTTTCTTCTTCCACTCACTCCTATCACTCTCTCCTAGGTACTTAACTACCTACCTATACCTATTCGAAGCCTGAAAAAGTTATAGTAAACAGTCTTTCACTGAATATCATTCCTTTCAATCAAGCCTGAAGCCACATTTGGTCTCCAATTCATCAGAAACCTAACAATGATCGATCACCATTCAAAGTGAGGTTATTGAGTTCAAGGAGCGCTAAATATAGACTCCTGGTTTGACTTGTAGTTCCTAATTCATGTCACGTTTGTGTTAGTTCCGTAGTACAGTCTGGCCACGCTAAGACTGCAATTGATTGATCTTTGCATAGTAACGTAAAGTATTTAAAATCTAGGTTAATCACATAGAATAGGACAAGTAGATGACAAGTTCGATAAGCGGTCCACCTGATATTAAGCGACTACCTCTGCCTACAACAATGTCACAGCACACGTCAAATTGACGAGATTTTGAGCTCCTTTTCTTAAAAGATTAGTGAACAAGTAAACACAAATAAACACTGACATTGGCAAATTCGTGGCAGCTCTAGCCACCGAACAACCGCAAGAAAAAGAAGAAGAAGAAGGGCTTTTACCTACCTAATTATTTTGACCTATATTTATTAGTGAAAATAGTAAGCGCGTTATGCACATGCACAAACACGCGTTCAAAACAAATGTTACCTATATGCAAATATCTAACAAACAAAGAAGAGTACCTACCTGCCCACATAAGTATCTAACACGTAGGTATCTGAACGATGATAATAAAAGCAACAGAGTACACAAAACAATAAAGTAGGTAACAGTTTGTTTACGCGCATAGAATTGCATAATTTATGCTAAAACGTCTTTTATGTTTTTAGCAGACAATCATAATCTCTATGCACTTCAAATCTGAAGAGTTTTGATAACAAGGTGGACGGTGGAAACTAAATATTTCCCAAGGATCACCCAGGTGAACAAAGGTGAGCCGTTGTAAAAAAACTTTCAACGGTTCACCCAGGTGGTCTCATGCGGTAGACGGTGCGTAAGAACTCAATAATTGCAAGACCATAGTCTTGGTCTAACATCAACAACAGAGAAAACGGAATAGCATAAAAACCTTAAATACTCACTCACTCTTAGACATCTTTTCTCCTCCTAAAAGCCCATAAGTGGTAATAGTGAAGCATTTAATAACTTTGCCAAAATCTTGGATATTCGAAGTCTTCATAAGTATTGATCAAGCTTATAAACATTAGCAGAAAACAAAACGAAGAACGTCTTAGTTTCCCCGATGAACTGACCAAAGGAATTGTTGAAGATGTCAAGAATTTCGTGGATAGGGAAGGAATTTTCAAATCTTCTGGAGTGAGGGAGGCTATGTTTTCCCGTAATGAACGCATCGGGAAAACATATATGATGTTAGGTTATTGTGATGGTGACTTCCCTAGTATAGTATCAGCATTTAATTTTGTAAACATATGACCCATCTATCTACTTACGTACATCGGTACTCTTAGGTGTAACATTCAAAATATTTATTTTCAGACAAGTGATCTCCCACATAAAGAACATCCCCGAGCTAATCCTTCTTGGCAACGTGTCCCCCACCGTCAGAAGACTGCCCATCTTCAGCCTCATAGTCAAACACCCTCGTGGAACCTTCCTTCACCATAACTTCGTGTGCGCCATCTTGAATGACGTCTTCGGCATCCAGGCGAGGGGAGGTCTGAACAGCAATCTGAACTACGGGTCGGATATCCTGGGGATCGATGACCAGCTACTGAAGGAGTATGAAAAAGTTTTGAATGTTGAAGTGTGAGTATTTACTAGTATCAAAAATAGAATAATAATTAACTGTATATTTGATGCTGTTACGAAAGAAGAAAACCTATAAGTAGGTACATAGGTTAGGTACTTCATTATCTATTCTGTGCCTTGCTAAGCCTTTGATGAAAATAATGTTTATCAAAAAAAAAAAAAAAGTACACCACTACTTTTCTCTTTAGCACGAAATAAAGGTTAAAGTAAAATATTCATTAGTTACCTACGTACTGTTCAGGAGGTAGGTACATAATGCAAGAACTAAGCGCCATTGAATTAATTTCACATCACATGCCATTCTGTCGGATCGTTGGGCTAATCTAAATATTCAAAGCGTACATTTTATAGCCTAAGCTGTTGTTGGCACTTCATGGTAATCATCTGGATGTGTGCCAGTCAACTGTATCTACAAATATCCCAATTTGTTCATCTATTACAGGGGTAAAACAACAACACATACCTTTTGAGAATTGACCTAGTAGGTAGCTGCTAAAAAGGAGACCATAACATTTCAGTTATTTAATAATCTGATGAATGTTTGTGATATAAACAAGCTCTGATTCTCAATAGAGTTATCAAGTAATTTGAGCACATCGAACAGTGATAGAGCGTTGTTATTCGAAATCGCAGTTTCCAATGTGCTAATTGTATCAAGGCCAAATAGTTTAGCAATAAATGTGTGCCGTTCTTATTGGTTACAGACAAAAGGAGATCGCCCGAGTTCGGAAAATGAGTGACGTAAAAGCACCTGATATACCCATCCACAACGAACACCTTAGACCTGGCTTCTGTAGAATATCTTTGCCCTACTTTATGTCGGAAAGCGAACTGGCATTCGTTTTGGAAGCCTTGAAGATGGTTGCTACAGAAGGTTGGAAAATTCTACCACAATACATCGTGAGTCCAGAGACAGGGCACTGGAGACACCATACCTGTTCAGTTCTTAGAGACAGGAAGTCATTGAACTCTCTTAGATTCAGTGATGGGAAGATAACGGCGCATGAAAGGAGAGTTTCTGGTAAGAAATACGAAACCCTACAAAAACTTGTTTCATATCCAAGAAAGTTGTTAATTAATCATATTTTTCAGGTCCAGGAATATTTCCACAAACGTATAACGAGTGCCTACAAACAGCAAGGAATCTATTCAATAAGGCACGGAAGCTGGCAATGAAATGCTCGACAGCAGAACCGACAGTTACTTTCAACCCTCGGATCGACTACCTGAGGTGGTTCATGCTGCCAAAGGAAGCTCACGATCTATTGCTCGGCAAATCAGCAAACGTGAAACACATCGTGCCATTTGACCCATCAGGGTACACGGGGGCAAGAAAGAGTCTCCACTTCAACAGATCTTCCATAATATCCTCGCCAACGCTAGGGTCGTCCGCGAGGCATTTTAGTCTCTCCGCTATAGATGATTGTCAAATACTCAGACTGAAACAGAAGCAGAAGTTTGCAAGAGAATCTAGTCTTAGAGAAACGCACAAGGAAGACGCTGTCACGACACACCCAGTGCATTTCGCAGTCGGTGAATCTGTGTCACCGTTGCGACTGACGCCGCACAATTTGAAGCCGCTACTCGTCAGATCAAGGTGCTACAGTCTCGGCTCCGATAGTCCTCCAGTAGCATTAAGCGCACAAACTAAAATGAACCTCGGATTAAAAGAAACGAGCCCAGGTATTCCTAACGAAAAGGTCAGCAGCTTCTGTAACTGCGGAAGTCAAACGGACTTACCATCGCTACTCGACCATGAACCTGGAAAGTCATACAGCACACAAAGCAGCACGTCGATATCAGACTGCAGCCAAGTAGGGCGGTCATCCCCAACACTCTCACTCAATTCTCAAACTTCCGAAGACATTCAGGCATACGTGAAGGAGATGACAAAGGAAATAGCCACAGAAATCAAATCAGAAATCCGTGAGGTAATATCTAAAGTAGACGACATTTTGGAGAACTCCGAATCGGTCGAACAGTCAAATGCAAGCATAACTTCAATTTCTAGTCAGAGCGATAGAAACTCCGTATCAGTGGTAGATGTAGCCGAATATTTGATGGGGATGTCAAGAGCGATGGCTTCTGAAGTCAAGGATGAAATCCGAGAGATGGTCAACCAAGTTGATGAAATGATTTCTCCCGACTATAACTCGTGCATGAGGAAGAGTTCCCCTCCACAAACCGGACGAACAAGACTGGGGTCTGGTCCTGAACTTGGTTTAGAGTTAAAGCAAACTCAAGTCCTCCGAAAGTGTCCTACAAGTCCGGTTCTCCCTGTTCAGTTCGATGACGACGATAGAATATACACGAGATCTCCATCGACAAACTCCCCCAAGTCAGCTCAATGCACTCCATTGCACGAAGCTTCTGGACCCAACAGTATTTCTTTCAACTCTAGTGAGACTTCGACTCCTGACACAATAATCCAAGTTGTGACGAATTCAAACTCTCCAAATATGCCTACGTCACTGAGCTCTAACAAACTGTCTGATGATGAAACGAGCTGTTCTGATGCAAGCTGTAGGCAGTGCATCAAAAATACATGGTGTCAGAACCCTTCCATTAGCTCTCAAGATAGCGGAATCAACATGACGTTTACGGAAACGGACTCTTATATTGACTTTGGTGAGTAGATTGATAGAATGAGAATTAATTTAAAAGGCACGCCATAAGCCTTCTATTCCTGCTAGCTCGAACCCATTCGTTTCAATGAATATTTTACGACTATCATTCATTTTATGAAATGATTTCTTCATTAATTTGGTTCGGCTGACTTTGTCCAGTTTTTGCAGTTGATGGTGACAGCACTTGACTTGAGTGTCACTAATTGGTGAATCATTAAAGTCTATTTATGGAGCTGAAAATGGAATACAGCAAATGCAACCCATAGGCAATTTGAAGTGATGTGCTAAGTTATTATTATTATAATACGACGTTCGTGACCAAATTGTTTAACTTGCCCTGAATTTGCTATGATAAGATCTCACAAAGGTCAACAATAGCTCTTTATTTGAAGATGCGATTGGTGAGATCATTTTGATTCGCAATAAAGTTTTGACCGATAATATGATATATCGCTCGGCTGTCTTCATACTGTCACCGACACGACACTAACATAACGACACCGCGTAACTCTAACTCTAAAATCAGCAGTTATAAAACTCTTTCCAAAAATTTACAGTAAAATGGCGTACTTCCTCAGATCCTATCAAGGGACGGAAGCTACAGACGCGCCTTCGGATGTGCCAGAAGTATGAGACGCCAGACATCATCGAAGGTGTTCCTGTGTGCTCTGAAGACCTGGTCCGGACCAAGCGGTATGAGAAGACTGAAGAGACGAGGGTCGTGTTCCAGATACCAGATGACAGTGAGAGGCAGAATAGGTGAGGAATTTTATCAAATTTACCTTGCACCCAAACAAAACATATTTTCGTTCCAGCGTAGTTATATTTCTTCCAGTAGAATCCTATCTCGTTCCCACTTGTCAGGTTTCGAGTCCGACAAAACGGGCGTCTAGCGTTAGTTAGAATTTAGAACATACCTATTGGGTCACTTCTCAAAGCATACTGTCGTCCAAAAACGCGATCAATACATTCTGTTCATACACCTTCCCCACGCTCAGCAAAAGCAGACACACATTACACACTGGCATTATTGCTAAATAGATCACCCCTCCACAGAGGCACAATGCTAAGCTCGATACGCTCAAGCAGATCTTCTAACGCATCCTCCAGCTGTTCTGATAGATCTTCTCGGTCCAGTGGATACGGAACTGAGAGGTCTCACGACGAATCCTTTGATAGGAGGTTAGTGTCTACTGACTACTAACACTGACTTCCGTAGATTTATAACATTACTAAGAGCTTCTTTAATTCATTTGCTGTTGCTCGCCGTAAATTCACTGGTGCTGGTGCTCTTAGAAATAGTATAATTTAGTAGTGAAACCTGTGAATTAATCCTAACAACGCCTTCCTTAATATCTTTGCAATCCTCGGGATGACTTACGGACGTAAAAATAGGTCATCATCATCTTTGTTCATATTCCCATCATCATTTCTTAAACCAAATGGCAGAATGCAAAAGGTCTGGCGTTTTTATTTTCCAGTGTTTCTTTTAATTATAATGATGATGATTCGACGAGATTGTTAAGATCTCTGAAAGTTAGAGGATGGAGGCCGACTGGTTCGTAATTGCTATTCGAGAATTTTGTTCTCCATCGGCTTTTTAAAACCTTCTTAGATCATTTTATATGGTTGTCCACAGCGAGTCAGAATGCCGAGTGTTCAAGCCCTACTGCTGGGAAGAACAGGACGACAGCAGTGCTTGTAGTGACGCCTCTCTCACTGACTTCACTTTTGATGATGAGGGCAAGTGGCATTGCCCTCCTAAGACTATCTGGAAGGCTACTGTTGAGGTAAGAAGACATAGGAGTATATTGTCAAATTAACAGTTGTATTTTAACGTGGTTATTAGAAAATACGAAGAGACCGAACTCAAACCAAAAGGCCAGGCATTGGACAACCTACTCAATAGACCAGAATAGTCGTGTCGCTGTAATATTTCTGTTTTCCCGTATTTTGCTGAAAATCCCTGTATTTTCATTATTACAGGCAGTTCAGGAATTCAACATGGTCAGACCGGGCGATAAGGTACTGGTCTGCTTATCTGGTGGTCCGGACTCCATAGCTCTGCTTCACACGATGCACCAATATCAGTTCTACGCCAGGTCTAAGGGCATGCACTTTAGCATTGGTAAGAGTTTTAATAATCATAGTGTTTTTGTTCTGGCTCTACGTGTGTTCTGTTACAAAACTGATCATATTTACAAAAAACTCTTGTGACCCAGTACCACTACGAGTTCCCTTTTATCTGTAGTCTTCATTTTTGTCTCCAATTTGCAGGTCTAAGCCGTGCGTTGCACACTACAAACGATACAGAACGAATTGTTTCTCTTTAAATTCATCATCTTCATGAAATCTTTTGGTTTTCAGGAGCACTGTACATCCACGAGCCTAAATCTCAAGTGGATCCGTTGCACCTGATGGCTTACTGCAGGAACCTCGGTGTCAAGTTTATTTACCAAGATAAATTGGAGAATGATGAGACAGACAGTATGTACTACCTTTAATTTTAGGGTTTGCCTAGTAAATGTATAGAAGATTTGTATAATAGGAGTGTAGTGAATCAGCACCGCATGTATTGACAATGTCTTACCTGTGGATATGGCTGACTAGGCTGAGAGGATGATATATGTGCTGAGCAAGCGTACTCCATCTAAACATTGTACCAAGCACTACAGTGTCCCGTTAAGTGTAGGCATAGGTTGCCTCCTGACGCTTTATAAATCATCTTCAATAGATGTAAAGGCCTAAGTAGTTAGCATTTACAGCAGACTGGTCTTGGAAAACTGAATGTATTTCTATGTTTTCAGGACGTGGCAGCGTTTCAAAGCTGTCATCCCTACACCGCTGGTCATGTCACGGCATCAGACGTGTAGCGTACACAGCGATGTGTGCCCATGGGTATGGGGTCGCGTGTATTGCACAGAACTTGGACGACGCTGCAAGAGCTTTCATAGCGGCGGCATTCCACGCTGCTTCCATTGGGAGTTTGAAAGCGCATTACAAAGTTAGGTTAGTATTTTGGAAGGTACCTATCTTAAATTCTTAAATTCTTTATTGCACCCAGAAAATATGAACAAACAAGTTAAAACTAAAGATATGTACAAAGGCGAGCTTAACCCTAATAAGAGTTTTTAAGTATAAGTTAAGTGTTAAGAGTGTTTAAGGTATTTTGTGATTTAAGGACTTTTTTTTTAATTGGCGTCATATTCCACTGTCATAACTTGGATGGCGTTGTATGTGGTTTTTAGGTGATTCAAACCACGAAGGATGCCTTAAGGTGACCTTAAAACTCCGTCACCAGTGTTGGCAACTAACTCACACGAACTAATAATTGTTATGGATAGGCAAATGCTTGTTGAAACGGCTTAGTACGACTGGTTCAGGCAGGCTGTTATGAATTCAAAGGTGAATTGTTGACTTCTATCAACAGAGAACACAACGTCCGCATCGTGCGTCCGTTCATCTACGTTCGCGAGCGAGCATTACAGGCGTTCGCGTGCTCGCGAGCATTACCTGACTTCAGAGCACCGCATTCTGAACCGTCTCCACCAACCAGTCCAGAGCATAGCGATGATAGTGGAGACAATGTGTAAGTTTTCATCACAAGACTCATAATCATCACATCCTGAAATTCAACTACTGAATCTCCTATTTATATTTTCAGGTAATATAATATTGAACCTTCTTGGTTATTTTTATGGTCCACTAAAGTTGCTGGTTTACCGTCTCTCGGGTCATGGTCACTATTTGAGAATTCTCATTTTCTTCTTTGACCCATTCCTCATACTTTCCCATTTTACTTCAGTCTCAGTTAATCGATAAAAAAAATTAATACACCTTCCTACTTTCTTATTTATTCATATTTGTCTATAATTACCTAATTTGTTATTATCTTTCTACAGGAAACAACCTATCCTAGATCGGTCAGTATCTGAACCCTGTGGACAAGCAGAAAAAACCCCCATCCCTCGAAGGTCGTTAGATGACTTCTCAGAGGAGACCTTAGCAGATCCCATAGAGGCTGCAAGAGAACTGCTAATGAGCCAGGAACAGGTGTTTCCGTACTTGTTTGCAAGCCTGAAGAATGCTCTGCATCCACTTTTTAATGCCAGGTAAAGCTCGGTCTGTTTGAATACTCTAGTCACAGTAAGTTCTGAACTCACACATGCATTTACTAGATCGAAAATTTAAAACTACTAGTATTAGTAGTAGTACTTTACTAATGCACATCACAATATCTTATACCATAACGGAGATTCCAGTAACGGAAAATATTTCTGTAAGGCACGGAAGCTATGCGGAATGTTTGCAAATAAGTTGTTTAGTTTGGTGTTTCTCAGGGCTCAGTTTTAGGACCCATTTTGTTTCTAATTCACATTTCTCTTAGAATTAAGTTTCTGATATTGAAAGGTGGATTATTTTTTTCTTATGATGAAGTAATAAGCTATACTTAAATACTTCACCTTCCACAGAATGCTTGAAAAAGAGCAAAAGGAGCAGAGACACCGAAAGAAGTCAGTGATTCAGATGAAAAACGGAGCCCCAGTGTATGATTCTGAAGAGGGAACCGACGAGGAGCCAGTGCCATAAACTACTATCAAAATGATAACTGTTAAACCTCCTGCCAAAACGCAGACATAAAACTGCTATGAATGGCTTTCTTATTATACTTATGTATTAATGTTCAGAGACCGATATGTGATTAAAATAAGTGATTGTTCTACTTGTGATTGATAAAATGTTCAAGTGTTAGTTGTAAGGTGACGATGTAGTAGTGAACAATTAATTTTTTGACGTTATTCAGAGTTGCCATGTTGATAATTATTTTTACTACCTATGTTAATAATGTGTCTGTGGAATTGATATGTGCATTTGTTATAAAGAGTTGAATATTATTGAGTGTTAAAAGTTAAAGTATATCTCGATGTGGCGTATTTACGGTGTCGTGTTGTTCAAGCAAAATATATTCTACACTACAAATTATACCTATACCTAAGTAAAAGTTAGCTAGTAGATACTTTATAAAGTGTTAACTATTTTTTGGTATACTTAATGAG
This sequence comes from Eulithis prunata, assembly GCA_918843925.1. NCBI lineage: Eukaryota > Metazoa > Arthropoda > Insecta > Lepidoptera > Geometridae > Eulithis > Eulithis prunata. The sequence continues at coordinate 5,614,232 of OU974025.1, read as the reverse complement.
TAAACTCACCAAGACATGCATGTATTTATATTACGTAAGAGTGAATAAACTTTTATATTAATAAGCTTACACGTTTACTGCGTTTGGAGATCTAAAGTATAACTTACAAGACTTTCAGCCAGTGCGGTAGCTAAAATCCTGTTCTCTCTCTCTGTGCTGCAGTCAATGACGTCTATATTACTTTGTGAGCGATAAAGACAAATATATAAATACTTTATTACCCCATAAAGTTGATAATATGCACAATTTTCACAACTGATTTTAAGGAGTCTGGATGTTTAGATCTCGTAAGAACTATTAATAGTAAAGATCAGTTACGAGTTTTAATAGATTTCTAACGCACTGGTTGACAGATTTTGATAATGGATCGGCAGCAAACGTGTTTATTATTCTTGATGTTCGCTTAGGTTAGAAGCTTTTTATACTTCCGTTTCTGTAACGTTTATTTGAAATTTATAATTATTATTTTTGTTACATTTGAATGCAATTATTTTACAACGATGTTGATTTTAGTTAGCGTTATTTTATAAATGGCAACATCAGTGACCATCTTTTATTTTATAATCAAATTCTAAAATCCAATATGGCTGCTGGTGTTAGACTGAATTTTCATTTATTAAGTTTTGTGTCTAGTTTCTGAGATAAAATCTTAATCAGTCGTTAGTAATATCTTCATTCATTTTCGGGCAACAAAATAATGCACAAGGGATTTTTTTTCTTTCGTTCTTTTTACCTACTAGTTAGTTTTCTTCAACTTTGTTTTGCTGCTAACGTTTTATAATGCTATGACCATAAAGTTTTTTTTAACCTACTTAATTATTTAGGGAATAAGCAAAATTCCTATGCTAATTTAAGATTTTGTCGATGAATGAATGAAGCATAAATAATTATGATAAGAATCTAATATAAAGAAGTCCGTTCGTTGCTTCCATGTATTTATAATACATTTTGTCGAATATAATAAAAATATTGTTTTACTTATAAATTGTGTTTCCATTTTATAGATTTCTTTCTTCAGGAAGAGTGCTTACTACCTAATTTTGGTAAAACAATTGATAGCATTTTTTGACTTATATAATTGGTTCTTCGAGCCTGGTTTTTGGATACTAGAGGTTTATAAAACAAACAACCAATTAAGTAGCTTACATCATTTTCATATTACCATTCTACGTAGAGAAAATTATGCATGTGTGCGTGCGTGCCCACATAGGTTTCCTTAATTTAATGAGTATTACAAGTACATTATCATCTGACGACAAAAGCTTAATAATTCAAACACGATTTAAAGTACCTTATACATTAGACATAAGCAAGGAGCAAAATTATTCTATAAGATAAGCTAAAATACACCGAGTAAACTAAACTAATTTATAATTCCAAATATTCATTTCATGACACACAATATTACCTTTTTATTAGAAGTACTACATAATACCTACGATACACGGATTAAACTACAGTTATAGATACTTAGAAAAGACAGTGAGGAGATGAAAAAGGCAAGGAGACGGACCCTGCTCCATCATGACAGGCGTTGCTGACCGGAGACACTGTGGATATAAACAAAAGTTAATTTCAGACGCTGATAACCATCAAAGAACTTCTCGCTCGTACATTGAAATTGAATATTCAATCGCAATCATGATTTGTCTACTTTTCATTTGAAAAACTAGTTTGCATCAAAATATAATCTGTGTTTAGGAATGAATGAATGAAGTTGAAATGAATGAATTAATGCAGTTGAAATGAACGAATGAATGAAGTTAAAATGTTGAATGAATAAGGTTGAAATGAATGAATGAATGAATGATTACTTACGGGCAGCGGCTTAGATTCTATTTAGCTGGCTTGGGTTTACCGCAAGCGCAGCTCGGGCCGCAGGAGCATTTGTCACCACAAGCGGCTGCTCCTCCCGGCCCGGTGCATGTCTCTGTAACAAGTTTACGTATTTTTTAGAGAGTAAAAAAAAAGATTGAAGATCTTGTTCTAAAAGAAGTTCTCTATGAATTCGAGGACCTCTTTTTCAGTTTGCGTCTTGCATAGTTTTGTCTCTCAATGTGCCTCTTTTACCTACTAGTACTTTAAAGTCATAGCACACCTCCGCGAAATTACTAAAGCAAAACCGCTACACTATTTTTACTGCGCAATATCGGATGCGATATCGAATATGCGATATCGGAAACTTAGACGACAGGCATCACTTATAGCGTAGAGTAGCTACAACCTGGAGTTGTACGTATAAAACCCCACAACCCCGCAACCCAGTGCAGACCGCGTTTATGTAAGCGTAGTGTAGGACGCCCTCCGGCTAGGTCGGGTGACGATCTGCGACATGTAGCTGGCACACACTGGATGAGAAGGGCCGAAGACCGGGCTCAGTGGCGCGTCTTGGGAGAGATCTACGTCCAGCAGTGGACCGATATAGGTTAATGATAATCATGATGATGATGATAAAACCAGCAGCAGTTGTTCGCAAATAAATAATTTTTAATTTTACTTTGGCTTTCCGTTGCTGCAGCGTCTAGATCACTTAGTTCAGCCGCCATCATAATTTTGGAGATATCAAATTTAACTTCTATTTGTTTTCGCTTTGAAAGTTTCTTCAACGTATCCGCGTATCCCAAAAATAATAAATCTATTCCGTCACATGTTATTCCGTCTCTTGTTTTATTTTGTATGTACTGGATCTTTCCATCTCTTGGTTTCGTATTACTTATTTTTCTATTTTTGTATATCTGTTGAGATTTTTTAGTTTCTTGCAGATAACTTTCTTCGAGATCACCCTCTTGCATATCACATTCTTGCAGATCACCCTCTTGTACATCACATTCTTGCAGATCACCCTCTTGCATATCACATTCTTGCAGATCATCCTCTAGAATATCACATTCTTGCAGATCACCCTCTTGAATATCACCTTGCATATCAGACTCTTGCTTAATATCAGTGTCTAGCATAATTTCTTCGCTGTTAAAAGTAGAGTTAGTAGAATTGTTATCACATTCTACATACGGAAATGGTATTCTGCCTCGAGGTAATGATGGCTCAATAAAATCCATATAGTCTGCCCACGCCCAATTATGAAGTTTTTTCGAAGCTCGACAACTAATTCTCTCTTTGGCTTGTTTATGTTTTTTGTAGGTATCTTTTAAGTTCTTCCATTTCGCTTTCAAAGTTGCGACTGAAAAAATAACGACAAATAAGACAGTGTACAGTATCTTTACCTAGGTATATTATTTTCATTATTGATTCCTTGGTACTGTGTAGTAAATGACCTTTTGAAACAGTAATAGATAGCTGAACTTTATAAGATTTGACAAACTCAACAAAAGGTTGTGAATTTTGTGAAAGCAGCTTTTTGTTTGCACAATTCTGCACAAGTAACTTTGTGTATCTATACCTATATACACGCTAGTTGATCAGAAATGCTGCTACTATAGCTTAGGAAAAAAAATTAAAAAAAATTGAGTTCGACACTATCTTTGCAAAAAATTTATTCGTTCGTTGTTTTATATGAAAATGAACGAACAAAATATTTCGTTCCGTTTCAACATGTATTTTGCCAAACTGTAGGTACTTTTAAAATAGACTTGCTGGCAACCCACTGATAGCGTCTGCGCCCAGCGCCGACATTTAATTTTGAAGTTAGAAAAAAACTTGTTGAATACCTACGACTGAGCTTGCGACTTACACAAACAAAAACACTGCGTGTTATCTTAAAAGAAATTACAAATATCAAAATATTTTTTTATTTACAATACCAACATACCGTCTTCATTTAATTCTTTCTGGATATTTTGCCAAGCTTGTAACTTTTTCACGTTATTTTTATAGTCTGGATGATTTATTGAATACAGTATAGGTCTACTTTTGACCTCTCGGATAAGTTTTTCCGTAAAAGCAACATTCATTTTCCAATAAAATCTAAATTTCCATCTATCTTGCAGACTCATTTTGTTATCACAACCACACCGCAACGAGAGATACACAGAGCGGTTCCGCAACAAAATGGCGGACGGCGGACGAGCGCGGAGGTGTACTGTAATCGGCGTTTAGAGTAGATCGGCGACAACACGCGAGAAAGAGATAGATCATAATCAAACCTGTACGTAAGAGCAGGGTGGTTTCGCTTGTCGTACAAAGGACAAGTCATGCATGAGCATGACGGAACTACTGCATGAGTTTCAAACTGGTTTCGCGGTAGCGGCGGTCGCGGAGCGGAGATGTGCTATAGGGAGGTTCAATATTTTACAAATTTCAAAATGATGTATTCAATAATAAAATAACATTACAGATTGCTCCGATGCATTATTCTACTTAGGACTATAAAGTATGTACATAATTACCATCTATTTACATTACCTATAAAGTATTACAAAAAGATATACTAAATAAAAATCTATACTTAGTAGATATGTAACATAGTCTAGGTACGAACACGAAGGTATAATAGGTACAGGATACAGGCCATAAGCGTAAATAAATTGACTGCAGAGCCCATAGTCTGAGTTTTATTCTGTTGTCTTTCCAATAGCGTGAATCAAAAACTCGCAGTATTTGTATCGAGAAAAATCTTTTGAAAATCTCCCGCTAGAGGCGCTTACCGGTTTTCATTTATAGCTAGCAAGTCGCGTTTCGTTTCGATCAACAAAAAAAACTCGGACCAAGCTTGGAATTCCTACGTTTTTGGCTGTTCAATAGTTCTTGCACTTTATAGATATACCTAGTTCACAAAAATTGCGATTGACCCCTACAACAACCCTAGTAAATGATATATTAGATGATAGGTTCAACTATTGCGTAATGCGTAAGTTCTAAAAATAAACCTAGGTGGATAACTGGCTATTGATCGAACATTTGGCTGACCCAGCCGGGCATGCGCAGTTCTCGAAAATACCGTTGTTTGATTAGTTACTAAACACAAACAAAAGTTAATACATAACCTAAGTTTGTATGTTCTATAGTTTACTAGGGTAGGTTTGGGTGCCGGCCGGTGCAATTACAGGCATATTGTACTTAGTATTTTTACGTCTCAGAGTAATGGACGCAGTGCCTCACAGAGCACGTCCTGTGCACGTGTTCAGTGCTGCAATGTATTGTTACAGGCAGGTAAACCTCTGTCAGGTGGGCCATCTGTTTGTTCCATCACTTATTGATATAAAACAATTCTAAGTAGGTACCTAAAGCCCCTAATGGAGCTTTGAATATTGTATACCTACAGCACAAAAAACATTTTTTCATCAAGCATGGTCATTAGTCACGGAAGAAACCGAGAAAACTACTGAAAGCCACAAAAACCCAATTAAGTGTCGGTTTTCTTTGGTTAAGCTTGAAAACATGATTTAAATATTGCTAATCTAAGGGGTTTTCTAAAAAGTTTAAGTAAATAATCCAGGTAAATACCAATTTTTAAATAATTATTGCATGAAATAAGTAATCCGTTAGTAAATTCAGTTATTTAGATGCAAAAAAACCCTAAAAATATTTAAAAAAAGTAGGTATTACAATATTGTCATTTGTTTACCATAGGTACATAAAGTAGGTACATACTTATGTACCATGTTGCTAATAATTTTTAGGCAACTGAAATACTAAAACTAAATAGTAGGTACAAATTAAATACTAAAACTAAATACTTCAATGTTATTGTGAAAATGTTTTGTTTATTTCGGAACTAGCTAAGTACACAGAAATATAACTTTATATAAAAATATCCTATTGGTAAGTACATAAGAATTTTCAGAGAGTACCATACCTATTTTTCTAATAAAGCAACAAGAAAAAGAACGAGACTACTTACTTATAACACTTGTAATAAAACTAAGATGAACTGTCGATATTCCACACATGTTTTTTTTGATAAAGCAGACGGAGAGAATTAAAAATGCTACAAACCAATACAGAATCTAAGCTAATATACTTACTGATTTGGACCAGTTGAGCTATCTCTAATCGTTTGCAAGGATTTGTAGACAGCTCAACTGTTTCATGTGTATTTTTTAAATATTGTAAATACTGTAGGTACGAGTATTAGCCGTAATTGTCTATATTAAATAATTTTTGAGATACTTACCCTTGCAAGCGTCACACGGCGCAGGCATGGCTGGTATGTCCAGGGTCTGAGACTAGACTAGGAAAAGGTGGCGAGAAATGGTTGTTGTGAGATTATTGAGCGAGGGATCGCGCGTGCGCTGTCGACGGGGCTACCTCGGCTTCTAGCGGGTCAATAACTGAGTCGCGAGGGGGATTCAAACGATCGGGTGCTTTAGGCTGAGAGATCGCGGTGGGATTTAGAACGAAAGAAAATTAAGCAAGCAAGCTCGTATGAGTTAGTGGCAAACTCTGTTTACGGAGATTTTAGGCCTCCGTCATGGCTTAACGACTGCTACAGCCGGGACCGACAAACGTGCCCTCCGAAGCACGGAAGCGCTCATATGTAAATGCCAATAACGGTCACCCATCCAAATAGTGACCGCGCAGAACGGTGCTTAACTCAGATAATCGGTAAAGATTGACTAAGCAAGCTGCGCCACGAGCGCTTCGAAACAAAAGAAAATTGATTGAAACGTACAGAAATGATAAAATTTGGTACCAAAAATTAAAGTATGTAGGAGTTAAAAAGTTTTATTTTATTTTTAGGAACGATGAAATTAACCTAATTTGTTAATCATGTAAAAAGTTAATTACAGTCGAGCAATAAAATAATTTTTCAGTATAAAAGACATTAACGCGCTTGCGTCTACGAAGTGCTACGAAGTATGAAGTGCTATTTTCAAGTTTTGGCACTTTTTACAATGCGAATGTTCCCTCCAGCTCCTGCACTACAATAAGATAGTTGGGTAACTTATATCCGCGCCGCTAGGTACTTATAAAATGATCGGAGAGGGACGTAAACAAAAACAGGGCCCGCGGTAACCGGTCTTGCTCAACCTACCTATAGTATAGATAGAATAGTATCTAGTGCAACCAACTATACACCGCTTATAGGAATTTAATTTGACCTCGATTCAAAATGGTCTTTTTTGTTTCTTTTGATAAAATACGAAGCTCGAGGCGACATTCTATCATAGATAAAAAATATTCTTCACGCTGTTCCTCATACCAAAGAATGTTTTTTTCTATTCTTTACGTCTTTTCGTAAAATAGTTGAAACGTATGGCTAAATATTCTTGGGCATATCATACAACGCTCTCCAGACCCAAAAACCCAAAGCTTGTACTATGGGAACTAGATTGCTGAATAAATTCATACCTATAGGCAGAAGTTACTACTTAACATCAGGTGAGCTATCAGGTTGTTCCATTACTTTTATCATAAAAAAAAAGATAGATAGAAAATACTTTATTGCACACCTTAACCTAGGGATTACAATAAAATAAAAACAAAACTTAAATTAATTGTACAATGGGCGGTTTTATCGCTATACAGCGATCTCTTCCAGACAACCTTGGACGGAATGGACATCAAGGTATAATAATACAAGGGGTGCTGCATAAAAATAAAGAGTTTGGAAGAGAAAAAAAAATTTACAGATATAGTTTTAGGGCAGAAATATTAATAGGAACTAACAATAAATACTTATACTTATACATTTTTTTTTTGTAAATACATACTTATGATACATGGTAACACCCAGATACAGAACAAACATCTATATTTGCCACACACAAATGTTTTTTCTCGGTGGGGATCAAACCCACGACCCACGGAAGGCAGGGCTACTACCAACTGAGCCATGACGCCTGTCAAATTCATTCATATCCATGAATGGATTAGTTTCTCGGAACAATAATTCTATTTTGATGATTAATTTATATTCTCTAGCGTCAACTTGGCTAGGGCCCTACCGATCTGCTATGTTATAGGCACTTTCATACAAATTCATAAACTTGTGAGATACAAATTAGTTGCGGAGATAAAAGTTGCTCGATGCCGTCCCTTAAAAGGTAAAACCCATTACTGTTCACCAACCACCAGCTATTTAGGTTCCTCTAGTTATGTAGGTAGATAATTATTATTTTTCCAAGCAACATAGCAATGTAATCGCAAGAAATAACTACTTTTCACCGCTGCCTTCATTAAATGAATCACGTCTCGGTTGGAACATAGATTTTTTAAAAGATACGTGCTTTAGCTAATTAAAATAAATAGATATGGTCAAAGTATTTCGTTGTCAGTTGTCAAGTCAACATTATCGTTGCTTTTTTACGTCGCATTATCCGTTTATTAGGTACATTAAGTCCAAGTGCCACTTTACTCTACATCTATTATTACAAGATGATCTTAGATTGAAACATACTGGGCTTCGATCATGCAATTTAAAGTTACAAAAACAATATCAACATTGGTCGCTTAAAGATTCCTCGGTCGCCCAACTATGAGGGGGATATTTTACCGACCCAATGCTGAATATCATAGAACGACAGAGTGAATGTAACTTTACTTATACGACAGAGTGCCTGTAACTTTAGATTAGTGCTACACAGGATAAAGAATTTATCCTCTCATATTTACCAGTGTCTCTCTCGTCTATTACAAAATACGTCTACGACCATCCTACGACACCTTGGCACAGCTATTTTTGCTAATTTAATTTACTTCCCCAAGCAAGCGAACCAATGGAGACATTTTTTCCCCATCGGGCCTACTCATTTGCATAGTGGATTTTTTTTCCCATCGGCCCCACCAGTGGGCCAACCCTAGCCGGTGGGCTCGATGGAAATAACCTTTTTATAACTGTCATGGCGTCCAGTTTATAAGTTTTTGTTTTTTTTAAGGCGCTCGGAGACTTGTTTGCGCTAAGTAGCTTAGTTGCCATTGTACGAGTAATTGATACCTAGTCCGTACATTATTTAATCATAGGTTAGACAACGCTACAATGTCATTGACCTTCCGCCATCGCTCTATGACGATTAATAGCGAGAAATTATGTAGTTATAAAAAGTTTTTAGTGTTATTGAATAAAATTGGACTTCTATGACCGCTCGTCTTTGTAAAAGGTCTAGGCTTAGAAACAATGACATTTCGTTGGCTATTTTTGTGTCTGACTCTATACTGAGAGTTGTTTGCCTACCTAATAAGTACACTACCTACCTAACTAAATATGACCACAGATCATATAATACTATACTAGTATGACTATACTAATACTTAGTAACACAGAATATTAGTACATGGGTACAAAATATTACTTGGTACAGTCAGCATCAGTAGTAGATCACGTTTTTAGGATTTTAAAATTATTAATTGTAGGCTCTAATAATTTTTTTTTCTCTAAGTATAATTCGAAAAACAAAAGGAAATGTGTTTCTGAGACTTTGACTCGTCCTCATTTACCAACAAATAATGTTTACTCACTGTAGGTACTTATACAATAACATTAAAAGCGATGTCATCCATATCATGCAGTACCAACTCCCTCTGTTCCCAACTGCTAATGATGAACGTGTCCAAAGACAGGTTGACCAGCCAAGCGGACTGAACGAACAAACACATACATAACTTACCTATCCATTGAAGCGCTCCTCATTCCGACCCCGACTAGGAGGGGAATGAGGCCGCCGTCTGGGCAAAATCGGTTCTACCACCCTTTCCACCCGTCGCTCTCTGAAAGACGCCACCAACATCATAGCCAAACCGAATATCATTATAGCGAGGGCATTGAAGATGGAGTAGCTCTTTGGTGGGTCCCATTCCTCGCCATCCATGCTGCACGAGTGCAAAGGGTGTACTGGGGGGACGGAAGGTACGCATGCGCTCTGATGCAGCATACATACTGCGTTGGGGGGAGACTATACTAGACTCGAAAAGGTAGTGATTAAGCCCACGTTGGACGCTCGGCGCTTGTCATACTCTAAGATCTTATGTCTTTGGTTACGTCACATCCACATCACACCAGGGTTTTTAACGAACAATCCTATATTAAGTTTCTTCATTATGCGTAGATAATTACGATCGGTTTTGGGCTCGAAAACATTGAGTTTTTCTGTTTTTGTGCCGTATGCTCATAAAGAAATAATTACTCTAGCATAGAAATTTTCATACAAAAATCTATGCTTGAGTCCGGATCAGGGTTTGAACAGTAAATCAGCATACGGGCCTTAGTCTCTCCTATAGATTTTATGTCCACATGATTCACTCTCTTTTCATTAGTTTTACCATGGTTCTTGTAAAGATTTTCTAGTAAAAATTTAAAACGAGTTCTCGAATTTGAAGACACGGGGCCGTGCATCACACGGCCCCGTGTCTTCAAATTCGAGAACTCTTATAAAAATTTCAACCAATTCTTTATGCCATATTTAGTTGCCTACACAAGTTTTTATGGCAATTAGTCTCGCCAGGAGGTCAGTGGTCGGTAATCTTCGCGGTTTCTGATCTGAAGAAGTACTGCGTGATGGTAGAGAGTTGATTAGCTTCCTCGCGTCGGGTTTTTACCGAGTTATTACTTTTTTGCGCAATGAGTCAACATTTTCGTCGGCACCATGCTAGGCACCTACCTACTTTTAAAGATAGGTAGGTATATCTGCACGTCAAACTACATGGAACATAGAAATCTAAACGAGAACCTACTTAGTAGAAATTATTCAAATAAAAAGAGAAAAATAATAACAGCAAAACATTTGATCGTATTTGTTATTTGGCATACAACAACGTAAGTAATAGATACTATCGAATACGAGTAGGTATATACATCCATTGATCTCAGACCCTGAGCCAATGGTCGCTCGGTGCGGAAGAACTTCCCTTTTCCTAGGAAATCACACATCCTATCGGCTCATTCTAGTTTTCCCCTGCGCAGGGAATTTCTGGAACTTTTGTCTAATAATCCCCTTAGCGACCCCTGCGACTGCTGGCAGGGGAAAGCAGGGGAAAGTGTTCTCAGTTTCAATAAATATTAGAATAAGTTAGGTAATTAATAGCTAAAGAAATGTTAATAAATAGGAATGATAAGTGCATATTTAAAGTTTAGCCCAAGCTATACACACTTGGATACTTTTGGATTAGACTTCAGTCAATCAGTCTTCGCTTTCAAACTAATCTTCTTAGACCTCAGCATCATTCTCCTCAAGACAGAGTAGACCACCCAGAAGACCAGATACAGCTTAGAATCAGTGCTGATGATGAGGTAAGTCGTCAGAATTGCCACAATAACTCCTGCTGCATAGAAGACCATCTGCCTAGTTTTGGAAGACCTGGTTTTACAGGGGCAACCAGGGGGGCAGATGGTTCTGCAAGGGCAGTCGGGGGGACATTCTGGTTTAATGACCTTGCAGGAGCAATCCGGTGGACACGGTGGTGATGAGAAAGACACCGATTTTGGCTCTTTCTTCGTCGGTGCTTTCGCGGTGAATGTCAGTGTCTCTGTAAGAAAAAATATAACTGTAAATTCACTTAATTTGTGAATTACACCAATTCCGTCATGACTTGGATGTTATAACAAGGACTTTAACATATTATTATGCTGCGTAAAAAAACAAGCCTTTGCATCATAACTACATAGATGATTTTATAACTACAGCGTCAGGGGCTACTTTCACCCAAAGGTAGTTTTCTAAGTAGGCTTAGACATTTTTGCTGCGAAAAATAAGCAATGTAAGTGAGCGTGAGCGCCTGTTACTCTCAAATCTATTGGTTACTAGGCATTCATAAAATCTCAGTAACTTCAGTAAGGCGCTTCAATGCTTTGAGGTGCAAGTTTTAACACATCACATTCTTTAATAATATCATAATTAATTAAGTTTAGGCGAATACTTAACTTAGTATCGTTTTATATCGATACTTTATTTTGTCTACTCTTTACTAGAACTTTTATTTTTAGGAAATAAAGGAACAAAATAAACTTATTAACTTACCCAAAGTTTTTGTAATTGTAGCCATGATTGCAACTCCAATGACCGGATGAGAATGCAGTCAGTAAAATTAATTTTAATCTTAAATATCGAGTCTAATAAAGGCTCAAGGTTGGAACAAACAAACCGGAAGTTGGTTCGTTCAGGAAGTAACGGAACAGCGATGTCTTTTGAAAGGTAACCAATCGTGTTGAACGTACCTAAACAAACTAATTCTGAAAAAATGCAGAAATTTTAACTTCTCGCAAAGTATCCACAAACTATCAAATAACTTTTATATTTGCAATCTTCTATTTCTTTCTGTTAGTAGATTTAAAACCACAAAAAAATATTAATAAAAATGAAGTAGGTTAGTAGGTAAGCAAAAAGTATTGTTTTAAGCATTCCCTTTGTGGAATTGCTACGAAATTAATAATAGGTAGGTAAGTACCTAAATATAATTAATTTCTTCCGTATTTTTTTTCCCATCTGGCCCACCAGTAGGCGCGCAGCCAGTGGGCTCGATGGGAATAACCCAAATACAAATTCACAATCACTCATCATTATTATGGTGACCTTTTTCTTTTAAACGTTAGTAAGTATAATATTTCTGAATAATAGACTAAATTCTTAAACAACCTCGCTCTACTTACGCTTTTTTAAAACTATTTGTTGTATAAAATGCCCTCGAAGTCCGATTGAAGCGCAGTCAGATAAATCCTCCGACCAGCGACCATGCCTTCTCCTTGTGAACCTTGCAAAGGTAAGTTTATTTTATCAGCCCATTGAAATAAGGTAGCCGTAGCCAGCGACAGTTTTGGCCGGACTCATCAGCATTCCATCGCAGTTAGAAGCACGGTAGTGCTCAGCCAAGTTCGGAAAAGAAACAAATAATTTTATGGATTAATTTGTTTTCCAAATGTGATATGCACGATAGAGGGCTAAAAAGAAGATATCAAAAAGCATTTGAATTACTTTATAATTCAAATACTTTTTGACATCTGCTAAAAGCATTTGAATTAGGTAGTAGATTTTTTTGTGGGGAATTCTGACAACTAAAATATTAGTAAAATGTGTAAATTAAACTAACTTTGGGATCTTACTTACAAAATATTTATTTATTTTATAGATTCCTGCCAAGACGGATCGTGCACTGACCAGTGCTCGTGCAAGGATAAGGGCTGCAACGACTGCTCCTCAAAAGGTAATATTACAGCTAAGTCTAATTTACTAATTATTTGGCTACCTACTACCAAGAAGTTCGGAAAAGCATAACCGGCAAATCCGACAAATGAAATTTATATTCGTCCTCTTTTGATGTTTTCTCACTCGTATCATTTTGGTTGCATTTCCTCTTTACATAACAGAGATACTACATGTGGTAACGCCATCTATTTTTCATGATATTGAAAGTTTAGTTTTCTAAACCGTTCTGGCAGTCTGTAATAAGTAGGTACTAGGTACAGTTAACTGTAAAATTACCCTTACGCATTTTAAGTAGTCGTACTTTTATTTAGACCACATATTTCTTTGTCCACAGGAGGCTGCTGTTAAATTCTAGAGCACCATGGACCATCATCGCCAACAGCCTCGTCAGAGCCGCTGCTCCTCTCTCACCAGGATCATGGAGAACTGCTTTCCTGTCGCCTTCTGCACTGTCTTCGTCATAATTATTGTACTCTTTTACTGTATTATATGAACGGTTCTTGAATTACTGATTATTTATTCTTTCACCCCAGAACCTATTGAATACAATTATTTGAATTCAACAACTATACCTACCAATACACAAACATAGGGGCTTACTTACCCACTCAACTTTCTGTAAAAAATTAATCACCATTCAGGACAGTGCCATCACGTTTTCTTTAGTTAGATAGTGACATGACATAGTGACAGAGGCAGTGTTTAAACAGTAGATAATAATGTAAGTTGAGATGTGATCCTAAGTAAGAACTTTTGATTCTGAAAGCACCGTGGACCATTGATATTCTACTATAGTTCCATATATTCTACAGTTGCTAGATAGAATAGAAAATATCAAAAATATTGTTTATAATACATTTTAATTTGTTTTTCATAATAGTTTTGCCTATTCAGAGAAGACCCAATAGGTATAATTCTTCCTCCGATTTGCAGCCAGAGGCTTATGTTCAGTAGATTTCTACTTGATAATGATGATGATGAATGGGTGTAATTCCAAATCACGATCTTTAAATTTGAGTAGGTATTCCATGTTTCTGTAGATAAATTGGTCAAGCCGCTGCCGAAGCGTTATAAAATCAAAAAACATAATTCCTTTCCTATACCTTTCTTTGTCGTGGCTATAACAGACACTTCTATGTTTATCACACCAATAACGATACAGGAAGGACCTGTATAATTTTGTGCCCATTGTGCTACCGACACATCCAACTGATTGCGCAAATGAGCAAACGCATCCAATTGGTGAAACTTTAGTTTTCACACTTTTTCTTTTGTAAGTAAAACGGTATACGCCTAATGCACCCTTGGTGCTACATATTACAAAGTCTCTTAGACTTGATTCAAGACACTGACTTACTGATCAAAATTATAGAATCTAGAAAAAATATAGAAATTTTGTGTTTTTCGGAACTTGGCTGACACACTTCTATGCCGTGTGTTTAGATTTCTGCTAAGTAGAGTCACAAGTGGAGTACGTCTAAGGAATACAAAATCAGCGCTGAATAAAGAACGGGAGTTCTCATGGCTTTTAATCTAACCGGTTTTGCGGAACATCATCAATCATCATCAATCTCTTTTGAAGCTGACTTAGAATCAACGCACAGCCTAAACCATAAGTCCTAGAGGTATGAAATTTGGAGGGTAGTATCCTTATATAGTGTAAAGGTGCACTAAGAAAGGAATTTTGAAAAGTTGCATCCTAAAGGGTAGAACGCGAGCAACGCCGTGGGCGACGGTTAGTTGTTAAAAAAAGCTTCGTTTTCGATCCCAAGTCCCAAACCAAAAATGAAAAATATTTTAAATTGGTGTTTGGGATAAGTAGCTATTGTGTCTCATTGCTTGGTTTGTCTGTTAGATTACCTACTTATAATTTGTTGATTCTTCTACCTATTTTACTATTAAAAAAATGTTTTTGTCACACCTTGAAAATGTGTCGTAAAATATTACTTATTTTGCCTTAAAGTTTAGTTTTTCCATGGTAAAACTAAAATCCGGTAAGTATTTAGTTCACTTAGTAAGTAAAGAACACTCCAAATGCTAAATTATAAAACACCTAAAATGCTAAATTATGTTGTCCCGAAAATGCCAGGATTTGATTTTCATTTCCCAGTTCTTATATCGTCTTTCAGAACCGAAATTTCCCGGGATTTTCAGTTGCGGGATTTCCCGGGACCGTATTCCAGTACCTAACCATGTTTACAACACATAGAATATTTACCTAACAGCATTACATAAGGTTTATTTACCTGCCCTTTGTTTTACTGTGATTTAACAATGCTATATTGTATCAATTTCCAATAATAAATAATTTCTATGCTTCTTTGTTGCCACTGACAAACATTATTTGCAAAACTATGACTTGTTAGTTATTCATTTTATGGCCTGCCTGGGTTTATAATAAAAAATATATTTAAAACCAAATATATTTATTACACGGTTTTAACGAGATCCTAAGAACTGGTTTAATTGTTTTATTGCGGTCTCCTCTCCGAAGGCTCTTAGCAACATCCGCCTGTAATAAAAAATATTTTTTATTTCTAAACCCTAAAATGCACAAACAAAAATATAAACGAACACGGCTCTACTTCTTTTGTAAAAAAAAACAAATAGTGGTTAATTCACTACACCAGTTGGTTTTACAAATAAGTACCTGGACAAATCAAATAAATGAAGGATTCGAATAAATTTTACCTTCGCTTGAGCAACATTCGGTGGTGCACTTTTCTTCACAATTGGTGTTGCAGTCGTCTTTGCAAGCGGAGTCCTTGCAGGAGTCTGGGGAGAGAATTTTTTTCACAATACATGTTTCTTACATTCCTATCCTATACATTTTTATACACTACAATATTCTAAGGAATTTGTATTGGTTTGTTTTCTGGTTTTCTGAGATGCTTTTGAGTTCGGTATAGATATACCAGGTTTCGTCTTTACTTTTTGAAATTTAGATTGAAAAAATCGAGCTGTTTGTTAATGTTTTTCATTTACCATCACATACAAGCAAATACAAAAATGTTTCACTCTTACCTTTAGTAGATTCAGCTGGGGCGGGCATTTTGAATTTATTTTTTCTTAGCACCGAAAGACTAGGTATAGATCAGAGGGCAGGCTTTACTATGACCTAACAGTGAAGTAACAGGCTTTTATACTGAATACTGAAAAGATTAATCACTAAAAAATGTTAGAAGAAGTACTGCAAGAACAAGAAGAGGTCAACATAGCACCTTGCATTTGTTTTTGTGTTTGTGTACGGAGCCTTGAATTTTTCGGGCGCGCCGCACTGCAAGTTTATCTTCATGTCCGCTTTGACATTACTACGATATTACTTAGGTACTTAGTATTATACATAATAATTACTTAGTTTACTAGTTTATATGGTGTGTGCTATGGGATATGGTAATTTCATACCTTCTTTGAATGTTAAAATTGGTGTAGATTTCAGTATAATCAGCATATTTGGGCAATTATTTTGGTAGAGTCGACATTTTGTATTGAAAGTAATGAAACGTACACTTTTTTTACTAAACCAGCTAGAAAGCGTATTAAGAACTTTCATTCCTAATAGCTATTATCAGTTTTTCTGCTATATGTACCTAGCTACGCATGTTCTGTGGCCAGTTGATCAGCACCTATGTACCTATTTGTATACTGTGTTGGGTACTTTGGTTATGTAGTGAGTGTGTATTTCTCCTTTACCAGGAGATTATAATCATAGATCAGAACACTATCACCACCACGACCAATCATCTAAGCTACAACAATAATGTGCATGTTAGTAATAAATAAATCTTAATCTGACTGTTCATGTGGCTGACTTCGGGTGACTAGGTAATTTAGTTCCTAGTCTGTCTTGAAGTCACTCTACAAAAGCACTTGAGAGATGAGAGCACTTTGAAAATACCTACGCAGTCTAGCATTTGTTTATTATTATATACCTCATAATTTGCACAATTGGCTCTGTTGCGGCTCGTTCCACTTCAATTACCTATCAGTTCGATTACAACGAGCCAGTCTGTTACCAATTCAATAATGTTTTTATCTTCATCATTTCCAATGTCAAGTTCAATTGATCTTGAAGAGTTCTGGTTACAAATACCTTGCCGTCAATGTTTAGGACATCGCTGAGTTTTAAGGCACCGTGAGCAGTTCACAGTCCAGAATTTTGTTTGAAAATTATTTCATAAAATAGATTATGAAGATTTTAGATAAAAGCAGTAAGTCGGCTTGTACATTATTGCCATTGAGGTATTTAAAAAAAAAACTTTAAAATATTGAATGAATCATCATTATATTAGACCGACGTGGTACTATCATCAAGGACAATAAAATTACATGGAGCACTTTGAAAAATATAGCAAAATGTTTTATTCGGAGGTGCCTCTGACTACTACCTCCTTAGATATTTATTTTATTTTGTATGCGAATGTCTTTTAGGCGTGAAGCCTATCTGTAGTTTTTATCAAACGTGAATTTACGTAACATACAGTTGATAATGCTTTTCTTTTTGTCAGTGAGTACAATTATTTCTCCATCGTACTTACCTACCTACTTAATATCTAATCAATTGGTTTCCAGCCTCTCAGTTCGATGTTCCTTTGAATGCTGTCTGTTCTCCTGGCTGTGACTGTCATACAATAAAAATTAACAGTAAGTACTTATGTACTGGGTACATGTTTAATTTATTTTGTGTCCATACCTTCGTGACCAAAATGATTCTACATCTGTTCAAATAAAACATTTATTAATGTGTTACCTTAACTTGACAATGGTGTCGATTGGTGTTTCATTTTTCTATAAACTAACCTAATTTGTTTAAAATGTTGCCGTCCATTTCTCATAAACTGAAAAGACAAAGACGGCGTTAGAGAAATGCAATGTTGCATTGTCTGTGTCGTGGAAGATGTGAACCATCCATGCCGTGTTTTTTTCAGGTTCGTGCATGAAATAACTGAAAACCGCAACTGAACTATGCAATATGAAGCTGAGTAGTCCGTCAACCAGCGTTCACCTGAGGCAGCGCCTGAATCCGCCTCTGAAGGAACCTCTAAATCGCTTATGAATTCGAAAGTTAGCTTATTATTCTAACCGATCAGTATAGTACATGAAAAATAAAACCAAAACACTATATTAACTCATTTTAATATTACGAAAATCACACTTGGAATTCGTATAAAAATTGAGTAAAATAACATGAATTCTTCAGATAAAAACTGTAAGTACTTACTTAGACACTTACTAGCTTAATTAAATAACAATTTTAGTGGTCTTATAATAAAATTGCATTGTTAATGTACCTTTGAAAAGATATGTGATAAAACTGATTACATTTCGCTGCATTATGTGGTAGGTAAAATATGTGGCCATACTTTTAGACTCATTTATCAAAACATAAGCAAAGATTTTTTGACACATTTTCATAAAAAAATCCTATGCTTGAGTCTAAGTTTTTTTAAATGTGTATACGTAGGCACTGGTTACTTCTTGGTCTTGGTCTTGTCGCTGGTGTCTGGTGTGGCATTCTTGCATGAACACGAGCATGACGCATCGCATTTGCACGTCGTGCAGCACTGGCTGGTACTGCATTTGCAACCTGCAAAACAAATTAGTAGGTATACTTACTCGTACATAAAGAAAAACAATATAACCTAGGTACAAAGAGAAAAATTACAGGTTTTGAGTAGGAATTGTACCGTCAATATTTTTTTTTGTAAACAGATAGGTACCTAAGTATCAAAGATTTACGATAAAACTAATTGCTTTATATCTCATGCATGAGCTGTAAAACTAAAGGTTACCTAACTGATTAAGTAATTCAAATTGGGTGCGAGTAAAATCTACTTTTGTTCGTTACGCACGCTTTGTGAACCAAAACAATTGAAACTGTTTGAAATTGGAATAATCGCTTTGGCTAATTGTTGAAACAATATGCGTTGATAACTAGGTAGTCACCATGAAAAATTGATGGGTTTTTAGGGAAAAATATTGAAAAGTATACAAACTACGTACATACTAGTAAAGGTACCTATAAGAAATCGATATGGGACCGACATAGTCGTAAGTCGACTCAACGTCCCTAAAATAAATAAAAAAGATATAAAAAAAAACATTTACCTACATATTAGTACGTATAGTACTTATCAATCTTTTGTCCTAACAAGTCAATTTGTTTTCCTAAACATTCATAAATTTTAGCTTCATTTTATAAAAAAAAGTAAATAATAAAATTGTTTTACGTTTAAAAAGAAATCGGTAGGTACGTGCTTACCTAAAGTAACATAATGGAGTCATCATTGTATTTTGGATGCTGACTGTACTAATACTTTACGAATTATATTCAACTTTTGTTGAATAAAATAAATTAAAATTCTAAATGATCCGTATGATTTTAGTTAGTAAAAATATATTTTCTGATTCTAATTACGTAGTTTCATCTTTCTCAAAGATCCATCCAAAATTGATAATCCCATCATCCTAACATTATGTTTGCCTTAGTTACAAAACTATTTTTTTAAATACAAATAAAATAAAAAGAGGTTGAATATGTACTCACTATCACCGCAACCTCCGCAAGGCATGATTCTATTTTCGAAAATAGAAAAGAAAACTGAATGAAACAAGAAAGCGCGCGTTCACAACCAGAGCTGCAACTCGTATGCAATTTATAACACCGAGTGCGTTGTTATCGATAATTCTAGCCGCGGTCCGTTCGGAAAGCTGATGCAGGATTAAATAATTCAAATATTATGAATTCGAAGATAATGTTTTATCAATAAAGTTTTAGTAATTAGATAGCTGAAGATGATACTGGCCACATAGAAACAACTGTAACCAACTACTCTTTTCGAGTTCTAATCAAAATTGTTTGTAAGGATGTATGTATAATGGATGTAAGTATGTATGTTTGTTCCTCTTTCACGCAAATACTACTGATCGGATTTGGATGAAACTTGGAATATATTGTCAGTGACCAGGGTTAACACATAGGCTACTTTTTATCCCGAACAAAGTCGAGGGCGGAAGCTAGTCATGTACCTACTATACATATTAAGTATTTTATAGTTCCTTACTTACGCTACGCAGTCATATTCTTTGGTAAAGCATTGAAAATTATTAGTCTCCGAAGGTTCATGAATGGTAAACATTAACCGGAAGGCGTATGTCGCTCGGTATAATGGGATTTAGGACTCTATAGCTTCATTATGATGGTTTCGTCTCGTTTTTTCTTCCCTTCTATTTTCTAGGCCTTGACCAATTTTAATGACTTGTAAATATACTACCTACCTATTGACCTCACATAATTTTCTACATTATTTATTGAATTCATTTGAGCATAGATTCTGAACGCACGCGCATCTCCAAGTACCTACTTCATGCAATCTCGCATGTTTGATTGTCCTAAGCGGTACCTCCTCTATTCCTAACAAGACGAGAGTCTTTTTTTGTTTACGTTCCATTGACTGCTTCAGTTTGATTCATGGAATTTGAAGAATTTACGATGTAATAGTGACTCTTTTCAAATTTTTATCCTGACTATAAGTACATGTGCGGTCTTATAGCTTGTAATATCTTTCAGACAACCTAAAATATATAAGTTATGAATGCAGAGTAGTCTAGCTAGAGTAAGTGCTAAAAGTATTTAATTCTTACCGAAAATTCATTCCATCAGTCACAATTTGCATAAAAACACATTGTAGTAATTAGCTCGTATTGCTATTTGTAATTCCTGTAATTTTTGACCTACAATTTTCTATAATTATGAATTAAAGGTTCTGATTCTCTTGCAATGTATGTTCACTCACATCCTTAGACTTTTTTTTTATGATAAAAGTACCTAATGGAACAAGCTGATAGCTCACCTGATGTTAAGTGGTAACTTCTGCATATAACAATGCATTACCACACAGAGCAAGTCCAATGAGGACGTGCCCTGTAAGGCAATACAGACATAAAGATCTTGAAGTCTCATGTGCCTGTAATTACACCGGCGCCCTTACCCTTCAAACCGGAACACAGCAATGCGAGCATCGCTGCTTGGCGGCAGAAATAGGTACGGTGGTAGTACTTCCCCGGACGAGTTCTCACAAAGAGCTCTTATACTACTACTGTTAGACTGTAATATAACCAGCAATGTACAACGTTCCAAACAATATACGCTTACAAAGATTTCTAGAAACGTCGATTAGGGCCGTGTGCTTTTTGTTTTGCACACAGTCCACCATTTAGGGCACTTTAAGTTGTTTATTTGTTGCTGTGTCGCCAACTGCGTTCTATCTTTATTGGCCACTTTTAAACATATCTGGGTATCTCAGTATTACAGATTAGTACCTACCACGTAATACAATTATTTAATCATCATTATAATCAGCCTGGGGAAGTCAACAGCTGGATCGTCTCACCCGAAGTCAACCATAGATTTCCAAAAAACTATTTTCGGCATACCTACTATACAGGGTGTTACCAGACCACTTCCGAAAACTTGGAGGTTCCAATCAGACCATGATACTGAAAACATTAAGCGAAAAAAATCGCGAAAAAATAAATTGACTTGACTATCTCCTTTTAATTTTTTTTCTAGTTACATACACACAGTACAACATAATAAGACATATCTACCTAATTATCTCATTTAAAAAAGCAAAAAAAACAAATAAAATAAATAAAGCAGCAATATACACGCAGCACGCAGATTACGCCCACTCTACTACAGCATGAACAGCTGAGAGTTCACCGCGGGTCATTCAAGTACGCGACGTGCGAGCGAGACAAGAGACGCCCGTCTTTATCGCGCGGTCGCGTCACGCAAGCATAGAAAATAATAAGCGCGACTACAAACGGTAGGTATTATACCTACCTAGTGCCCGCGTCTGCGTCTACTTAGGTAGCCTACCTAGGCAGCCAGCCTGCTTTATTTCTACAAACTACAGAATCTTAGATATCGCAAAAACACAAAGTTGAAACAAATTGCAAGTACCTACCTAATCTAGGCAGGTACATAATGGAAAGAACTTATGCACCAATAGGTTGTTTAGGCTCTACCTGGATGAAGCGTGCATCTGAGTAAACACATACGCAAACACTTTACTAAGTATTTACAATCGAAGAGAATCGAAATCGTAGCTTTGTAATAATTTCATGATTTCATAATAAAAACAACCCACTTCTTATAAAGGGTACTTACCTACCACCTTTAGTAGTACCTACTACCTTTTTTTCTCTACGTTTATAGGTTGATGTATAAGAATTGGAATAGAAAACTGATATTGTTACTTTTCGTCTTTGCACATAGAAATACATCGTCGGAACTTTGCTACCTTGCCGGCGCGCGCGCGAGCGACCGTTCCGCTCAGAGACTGTTTTGACACTAGTGGGGCGCCCCGCGAATGGCGTGAGCCAGGCTTTCAGCTACCCGCGCGGAGGGACGGCAGCGTAGAGGGGATGGAGGAGCAGAGGGGCAACACTAGGCGCTATACGTTATTAATTACTTAAGTAGGTACCTATTAAAGTACTTAGGTACTTTGGTTTTGGGAAGGACTTAGATGACAGAGCACTAAATCATTGTGTCATAAACATAAATAATCGTAAACATTACATCAGATACCTAATACCTACTTAGTTTACTTACTTACCTACTTTCATTAAATAATTAGTAGGTAGGTACCTATCTACAAATAGGCAGGTCGGCACTTAGTCAAAAGAAAATGTAGCGAAATAGAAGTCTGAACCTTAAAATTACTCATTTAGAACACAAAACAGATTGATGACCGAGCTTGCGCTGGCGCTTATTTTTTCTCTGTCGGCATCTTTCAAAGGGCTGTTTTGGCGCAATTTACCTACTCTCTATCATTTTGCTTATTTTTGATTTATTTTTACCTAGTTCGTGTTTGATAT
Source organism: Eulithis prunata (assembly GCA_918843925.1). Classification (NCBI taxonomy): domain Eukaryota; kingdom Metazoa; phylum Arthropoda; class Insecta; order Lepidoptera; family Geometridae; genus Eulithis; species Eulithis prunata. Next base: position 5,591,313 of record OU974025.1, on the reverse strand, counting down.
TCGTACTGGACACTTGTGCGCGGTGCATACAAATTGCATACCTTTCGTGAAAGAGTTGTTTTTTTATGTTTTATTTTATTAATTACCTACTTAAGTTAATAAGGTACTTAGTTCGTTTGAGTGTGTGTTTTTTTATTAATTTATGTGTTAATTTAGAGTTACTTTTAGAGTAGGTGGATACTTTTGTTAAGATTTTAGATAGAACAGTGAGTGTTAGTTACTATGTTTCGTGCGAGGGAATATGGGTGCGATACGGCTGAAGAAATGAGAAGCCGTATTAGATTAGTATTCTCAGACCTTAATGCGAGAAGTGCCGAGGATCCTTTATTCCTGGATCGCGTTCATCAGGCAACAATCAGGCGAGCTCAACTGTGCCATGAACGAGGAGGAGCTCAGTTAGAGCCATTTCTAGTTTGACCGAGGCTACAGCGTAATTAGGTAAGTAGGTACTATTCCAATTAGGTATAAATAAACATAGTAGGTACCTACCTACGTTAGTAGGCACTTACGACACAGAATAAATAATAGTACTACGCCTCGACCTTACCTACGTGAATGCGTACATTGCGGGCTGGCGAAATAAATACAAATCTTTAAACATTGTTTTCTCCGGCTATAATTATTTTTCAGGATAACTGTTTTTTTTTTGGTTGGGTTTTGGTGTGCTGTAGCTCCCCCTTTCGTTTTCGGAAGTGGTCTGGTAACACCCTGTATATATAATTTCACCTGATGTTAAGCGATGATGCAGTCGACAGTGTAGCAAATTCTCCATCCACGGACAATGTTGTTTTGTAACTCGTAAGAGCATACTTTAGGATTTTGGCATACCTAGGTACTTAAGTTTTTTTTTCTTATTTCAGATTATGATCAGCTGGCATCCCTACTGAGTATGCACTTGCCTTGTTGTTGGATAGGGTTGTTGCTCCCAATTGCAAGTATCTTCAATGAAGGTACAGTTTTCGGCTGTTTACGTGGCACTTTTGGTTTTAAAGATAAAATCGAGAATTTTTTATGTCATCTACGTTTTTGTTCTTCATTAAAATTTGTGCTAAAACATTATGGAAGTAATTCAAAATTCGATATCATGTAGGTATTGAAAAACACTCAATACTTTCAGTGTTTTTTAAATTACTCAGAAATGATCTCAGAAATCGAATTGCATCATCAAGCTTTTGCATAGAAATAAAATGGTAAAAATATGGTTCAAAATCTGTGCCACATATACAGCCGCAAAGTGGAAACTAGAATCGAGGACTCGATCAATAAGATAGACAATTAAAATACTAAATATAGCCCCAAGATAGAAAAACTTTGGAAAAACTAGAGCACAACCTGTCTGATAGTAAAAACCGTTACAATTTCAGCGTGGGAATATTCTACGCAGCCTCTCGTACAATTAGCTGGAGAAATAGAAAAATAATCTTATTAGGTTAGGTTCGCTTCGTCGCGAGCAAAATTATTGGGTTGAAAAATGTAGGTATATGACGTAATTATATAGTTTGAAAATTCCACTACTTAGTCAAACGATGATGACACGTAATTAAAGGTACTTACTTACCAACACTTTTTAAAACTAACCCTCGAATTCATAACCTGTGTAGAGGCTCATCTAGAGGCTGATTCAGGGGCTTGCGCTAGACAAACGGATAGGCAGACGACCTCTAGGTATGTGTTCGAGAAGGAACGAGACATCACCACAACAAGTGGGATAAGTAGATTTTGGGGAAACAATTTGTCCAGAAGTTAGAAAAGAAAAGAATTCACGTTGTATATTACAGTTACTGTTGCTTGTGATTAAATCATGCTGTAACGGCTAGACCGATTTGGATTTTTGATAAATCCAATAGTAATGTAAGAAGAGATAGGATATTACGTACAATTTGTCAAGCGCCTTATGAAAATGTCAGAATTGCAGCTCTTACTTGCTTTTATCTGTGAGTGTAGGCTGTAGGCCTACACATAAATACACGTAAATAATTCTTTGATCGATTAGATGAAAGCTAACAACGATAAATAATGCAAATGAATTTTTATCCTAGACGTGGTTTTGGAGTGCTTCTTTTTTTTGACTACAGTACCATACCCATACAAGTTGTATAACATTTGGGCCTATAACCTATTGAAACACGTTAGCTTTTCGTAATCGACTGAAATCTTTATTCAATACCAAGTTTTAAACATAGATGGCTCTGCTTGTACCTAACCATACATATTTCCAATTTTGTTACCTACATTCTAACAATTTTTATAGTCAATGTGGTCTCATATTCTGTACATAGGTATCGTATGAAAATTCATGATAAGTCGACTGGGCCCATTTTAAAACTGGCAATTCTCCAGGATGAAACCATTTTACTTCACTAATAATAATATTTAGACTCCATAACGTGCAAGCCTACCTACTGTGTGGTATAAATATAATACAATCATACATTATACAGGGTGTTACCAGACCACTTCCGAAAACGAAAGGGGGAGCTACAGCACACCAAAACCCAACCAAAAAAAAATCAGTTATCCTGAAAAATAATTATAGCCGGAGAAAACAATGTTTAAAGATTTGTATTTATTTCGCCAGCCCGCAATGTACGCATTCACGTAGGTAAGGTCGAGGCGTAGTACTATTGTTTATTCTGTGTCGTAAGTGCCTACTAACGTAGGTAGGTACTAACGTAGGTCGCTCGCACGTCGCGTACTTGAATGACCCGCGATGAACTCTCAGCTGTTCATGCTGTAGTAGACGTAATCTGCGTGCTGCGTGTACATTTCTCCTTTTTTTATTTTATTTGTTTTTTTGCTTTTTTAAATGAGATAATTAGGTAGATATGTCTTATTATGTTGTACTGTGTGTATGTCACTAGAAAAAAAATTAAAAAGTGATAGTCAAGTAAATTTTTTATTTCGCGATTTTTTTCGCTTAATGTTTTCAGTATCATGGTCTGATTGGAACCTCCAAGTTTTCGGAAGTGGTCTGGTAACACCCTGTATAATATCATTATGCAATATCTGCGAAGCACATTTTCTCAATATTTTCTGTCATTTCCCGCTAAGTGCACGTCATAGTTCCGCATCGGAACGGAAGTGCCTACCTACCTAGATTTGATGAAAAACATGATTCATGAATTTCAGCTTTTCACAGTAAACGCTCAAGTAGTTAGCGTGAATCAAGCAGATATGATATACGCTGAAAACAAGGTGATAATGATGATAATCTAAATAGATAGGTAATTACAAGCATTACCTACCTACCTGAGGAGATTAAAATAGGGTACGAGTTATCTATGCATCATTAAATGCCTACGTACCTAACTTAAAACCCTTGGGGTTCTTCACATGGCTAGGAAAAAAGGTTACCTCAAAACACTGGTAGGTAGATGTATCTACCTATTCTATTCTGGCTCGGATGAAAGGAAGAGTCCGCGAAGACATAACATAGCATTAAAGCGATTAGGTTATCCGTGACCATGAGTAGCAAGGAGTTGGTACAAGCCTTCTTTTGATGCATGCAAAAATAATGAAAGGTAAATCATTTTAGATTTTGTACATGACAAACAATCAGGTCATCTTCGAGTCAAAGATCATAGCCTTGTTATCTCTAGGTAGCTATACCTAGGTATATGGAATAAGCAGAAAAACGAGCCACAAATCTAGAATTGTTTTGTATAAGTAGTGTACTGGATGATAAACTTAAAAAAGGCCAGTAGGTTAAATCTTCGCATATAAAGTCGACAGATACTGGTTTCGTAGCAGAAGTTAAAATTATCCAAAGTAGCCTTACCCATTGTACACCCGCGGGTTTTGTTTAAGCAGGGCTACGATTAGGGCAAAGAATTTGGCACACCTAACGTTCCTATTTTATTATCTTATCATATCTCGTAGATAAAGCATATCGCAGAGCACACAATCCACACTTCAGTCCACTCGTACAAAAGAAACGCACCTGTCGGTTCAAAAAAACCTGTAACCAAAGATATGATGTGGATAAAAAAGTGATCGATTTGAATATGGGGGTCAAAAATCTAGCTTTACTTTTACTTTTAGCTCTAAGTGTTTGTGCGCAGGACACGATAGTGGACGACAAAGTGATAAGTGAAAATGTGATCGAAAATGAACCTCAAGCTGAAGTTATAGATGTGAATAAAGTAGAAGCGGAGGCAACGGATAATGGACCTGTAGAGGTATTAACAGACGCGGAAGATTTAGAAGTGAGGAGTGGAAAGTATCAGCTCAACGATGGACTGGTGGGAGAGGAACCAGTCAATCTGGAGGCAGTGGAAACTGATATCACCTCGAATAATAATATGGAGAGTGAGAGACAGCTAATGTTAGTGCCTACCACTTCGACAACAAATAGTGAATTTGGTAAGCATTCACTTATTCAAGAAAAACATACATATTTTATAACCTTAAAACCACGCCACTAACCAACTTATTATTAAAACTATACCGGGCTGATCCTGGCTTGAACATTTTTTGTAAATTCGATAACGTTATCGGGTGCCACGTCATTATCGATTTCATTTGTAGAGGTTATTCGCAGCACTTGACCTGGTTGGTAGTGTTGGTACCTTTTAAGTTTGCAAACAGCAGCAAGGTACCTACCTGCTTTTACCTAGGCTCTAGACATCCCATTAGAATCTAATCATTCGATAGTACACTTCGTTTTGTTGATGTTAAAGCATAAGCAAGGGACAACTTTATACATTACATTTCACCCCACCTCCACGTTTCTTTGTTAGTTTATTCGTTCATCCGCACATTGTACCTACTTCTTATGATATAACAAACATGGTCTGCACTCCCTGGTTGATTATTAGCACCTAATTCTACCCTAACTCTTGACCGACCTTTAACTTCATTAAGTATGTGTTTTTGTTTAGTATCTTAGTATTCCTATTTCATACTGCTTTGTCAATTTCTCTTATAACTCTAAGTCCTCTAACGAATAATCATAATGTTTCATGCAGCACTGGATTATACATTTTAGAAAAATCTATGGTTTATGCAATGATTTATCTATCATATATATTAACCTATCATATAATCCAAAAGTATACAAAGATCACTTTAAATCAGCATAATATGGGTTTCAACCTCTGAACACTGTAATTAGTAATCTCATGTTGGATGTATGACGTTTAATTTAGCTATGCTATGTGTCACAACATCTATGAGTCAGTGGCCTTAAATCATTATGTACATAAACTGGGAGGTACGTTCAATTATCATTATTGTCTCATCTTTATTATTTACTTTCATTTCTATCATGATCATTATTAACGACATCTTAGAACGTCTTTATTAAATCAACATTCGTATTTTTATACAGTTTTGAAACGAATAGGTAGTCTATCGTCTTTCTTTTCCATTCCAAAAAATATGCCTTCTTAGGATATTCCAAGTATTTTTAGTTATTTGAACATATCATTATTTATACGTACACACACTCGTGTCGTAATAATACTAATCACAATACAAGAAGTAGGTCTGATAAGGGCCGCACCTTTCGTACTTAATTTTAAAAGTTTTTTCAATAACCTTCCAAACGCTTGTAAGTTGTAACATCTTATAAATTAAAGAAGATAACAATGGTTATCTTGTGGTGCGGTATAGTGGTATCTCAAAATTTAACCATAACCGTAGAGTGATTTCATCTCTGTTTGCTGGAGGATGTATGTTTTCGGGTCATTCAAGAGACGTACCTACTTAATCTAGCATTACAAAATTTAGTGCGTTGCTTTGTTAAGTATGCATTTGGAGTGAGTTGTATGGTATTCATGTTTTATACATAGGTGAGGTGAGACTGCTGAGCTTCCCAATCATTTAGGTTTTCTAGTAGCAAGATATTAAGATGTAGATGATTGTGATGAATAAAAAATCGCTCCATTTCAGAGCGCCAAATCTATCAATCTAGGAAGTAGGGTATACAACTTACAATCTAGATAGTAAGGTTCTAGAAACTATTAACAAGAAAGTGTAGTCTCGAAAGGTTAAGCTTTGAAACATTACAACAGCCAGTGGTATTGAAACCGAAACATTTTTGTCCAATGAGACCATTTCATCAATAAACTCCTCGTTATAGTAGGTACATAGTATCGGCACTCGATATTGATAAGCCATCGTATCGGATAGGTGATGTCATGCCACCTTGTATCGCCTCTTTGTTTCTTGTTTGTGTGCTGTTTCATCGTCATTTCTCCGAATGAACTCTCCCTTCACCACTATGTTATTGCATAGGGTTTTGCTTTGCACTACCTAGGTGATGTGTTTCAATTAGTTTTTGTGTTGATCCCTATGTATTAATATTAACATCCATCTATGTATCTCATCCAGGTTTTCAAGGGTTTTCCTACTTCAAGATCAACTCAACCTCATTAATCTACATTTTATTACGATTCTCGATGGCCAGCGACGTAACAAAGCATCTAAGTAACTGATGATAAAATTGGTCTACTGCACTTTATTCCACCTTTAATCTTTATTTTACACCTTCCACAGCACACATAGATGGTCGCGTACTCCCGTCCACAACATATCAAAACAATGGGCAGGCATACGTCATCACAACCACGCGGCTGCAGCAGATCCGATCTAACTTCATGTACTGGTTCTACGACCAGGGCGGAAATGAGAACCTGGGGGACTACCAGCGAGATATTCACACCTCCACCCCACAGATCCACAAGAACTTCAACTTTCAACTGCCGTTCTTTGGGTTCAGATTCAACTACACTCGAGTGAGTATCCTATCCACCCAACTAAGGTCTAGTTTACTGATTGTATACTACAATGCAATAGGTATTTTATTATTCTGAGATATTGCCCTTTGCATTAGTTTCTCTTTAATATAATTGCCTACTAGTTCATCAAACTTACTTTAATTTACAAAAAAATTATCTTTCAGCTTTCGATGAACGGCTACATCTACTTCAGTGACCCGCCAGACCACTACACCTACCCTCTCTCCTTCCCCGTGAGAGACTGGCCAAATATCAACGATCCCTCGTTCATCGGCATCTTCTTCAGCAAGTGCAGGATTGGCAGCCAGCGACCTGAGGACCCAGATCAGAGGAGACCTGGAGTATACTTCAGGATGGACAGGGATTTGCAGGTTAGTCTATAATTATAAATAAACTTCTTTCCTTCAGTTCGCAGTATCGGTTCAATTAACGAAGTAACTTTCATATTAGGTACCTGTTAAGCTTACTTTTGGATACAAGAGAAGAACTATTTAACCATCAATTCACGTAAATTGTATTTACCTCAATTGGTGGATTATGTATTTTTCAGACTCGTACTGACCAACTAGGTGTCGAGATGCGTGAGAGGATCACGTGGGACATTCGAGAGGGTGTCATTGGCTCAGAGACCTTCTTCCCCAAGCACGCCATCACTATCACATGGAAGAACATGTCCTTCGCTGGTGGTATTGACAACTCCTTGTTTATGGTGAGTGGATGTATTATTTACTCTTTCTGTTAACTCTTCAATTACATTTCTTTTATTTTCTTTATAAGATATATATTTTTATCTCTTATAAAACTCTTTTTTCATAATAATAATTATGTATCTTTTCAAACTAGTTCTTACGGAATAGCTTCTATTCATTGATTCTATTTCATTTTAATTATATAAAATCTGTATTTTAGACCAACACCTTCCAAATGGTCTTGGCTACCGATGAAGTGTTCACATACGCCATCTTCAACTACCTCGAGATCAATTGGAGCTCCCACACTGAGGCTGGTGGTGATACCACTACTGGAGAAGGAGGTGTGCCGGCTTACGTAAGCATATCTCTTTATACTCTTTAAACATTTCAAAATATCTACATTCATGACGATGACCAGAAGCACAAACCATGAATGACATAAAATTATAATCTGTCTGTAGATTGGTTTCAACGCTGGCAATGGCACGCAATCCTACGAATACAAACCCTACTCCCAAGCATCTGTGCTACGTGACTTGACAGGCAGAGGATGGGCTAATGGCTTCCCAGGTCGGCACATCTTCAGAATAGATGAGAAAATACTGATGGGCACTTGTAACAAGGACATTGGTATGTATACTTCTATTTTGAAACAGATTACACATAAATATTGGCCTTTTGGTTTATTTTTAACCGAGAGTTCATGATGATCATTTCTAAATGAGCTATTATTTGCAGATGGAGCTAACCTGCCGTTGATGTTCGCCCCAGAAAGTGGTAACATGTTGGGCGGTACTATCGTCAACATCACTGGTCCTTGCTTCAACCCCAACGACAGAATCACCTGTCGGTTTGACACGGAATCCGTCGTAGGAGCTGTTGTGGATGTCAACAGAGCCATCTGTGTCCAGCCCAGGTTCTGGCACAATGGATACGCTAGATTTGAGATTGCGATCAATAATGAACCGTATAAGTGGAAGGGGAAGTTCTTTGTTGGTATGTACCTAATCTTATCTAGACTGGACAGCCACAATAGTTTTACCTTTTATATTCCAACATAAAACGTACCTACATTGATTACTATCAAAGTTATCTCAAATGAATGCTGCGAATGTTCAACCAAAATTATTAAGTAGGATTTTTATCAGATTGTCTAAATTCGAGGTTCCACATCTATTATTTCATTTTTATAGAAACCCCAGCCACAGCAACAGAAAAGATATTTTTCCCTGAAAACTCAGTCCACGAGCGGTACCCTCCAGAGGTCCGCATAACCTGGGACCGTTTCAACCTCACCACCAACCTAAACGTCCAACTACAGATAAGTCTTTGGGGATACAAAGAAGTTACCATCAGACCTCAGCTGGAGTACATTGATATGATAGAAGTGGGCGTAGCCAATACTGGAGAGTACGTGATCAATCCGCAGAACTTCAGAAATAGAGAGAACATCATGCATAATGATATGCAGTTCGGTTTTATCCAGATTAACTTGACTACGCCAGAGGTGTTCAAGGGTGTTACAATTTCGCCGTAAGTATGTTCCGTTAATAATATTATCTGTAGGTAGGCCTTTACAAGCAAAAGTACTTAGAAGGTCCTTATTGTTTCAAAATAAGCCCCAGTTTCCGTGGCTCGTCTTTTACTTCAGTCAGTTACTCAATATTATAAATCACTACTTCTTCGAAATTGCAATCTCAATAAAGCCCATAACACTTTCACAGGATTCTCTGGTCCCGACCAATCCCTCTCGGATGGTACTTCGCCCCACAATGGGAGCGTCTTCACGGCCAGCGCTGGCCCATGACCATGTGCAACAATTGGCTTCGAACGGACCGGTTCCTCAAGAACTTTGCTTCTCAAGTCTGGGTCTGTCCCTGCACTCTTGAACATGCGTTGTTGGACAAGGGGAGGTTCATGCCCGACTTGGCTTGTGATAAGGATACGAACCCGACTTGTAGATACCATTGGGGAGGTGTGCACTGTGTCAGAAGTGGAGCTCCAAGGTTAGTATTAAGCGTAGGCGATGTTTTACCCTGAAGAGCGCATTCCTAGTTCACTTCCTTATTTCAGAATGGTCTTGATCAATCTAAGCGCTTACCTGACTTGTTGAAATTTGGTTTTAGTTCGGAAGGATCTGGCCAGCAGTGTTGCTACGATAAGAATGGTTTCCTTATGATGTCCTATGACCAGATGTGGGGTTCAAGACCTTCGAGGTCACACGATTTTGGATTCACACCTTATAACGAAGCCAACAAGGTAATCTGAAGATCAAATATCTTATTTTGTACTTCTTTACTAAATATAGAGCCTTCCTTATGTTTACCTAAATACTAATGCAATGTTCTTTCTAACAGGTGCCATCTCTGTCCCACTGGTTCCATGACATGATTCCCTTCTACCAGTGCTGCATGTGGCAAGAAGAACAGGCTGTTGGATGTGAAACCTTCAGGTACAGTACAAACCCTTGTTACTAATGACACCAATATACATTATGACTAACTTTATCATGTCTTTATAATCACTGAATTGTCTTTCTTTTCAACAGGTTTGAACGTCGGCCTTCCCAAGATTGCGTGGCATACCAGTCTCCAGGAGTCGCTGGTATATTCGGAGACCCTCACATCGTCACTTTCGATGACCTTCAGTACACTTTTAACGGCAAAGGTGTGTTGTCTTTCTTCATTTTCATTGATTTCAAAACTGATGATGAACTGTTTTTCAAACTGCTGCTACTAAGCAATTAAACTACTTTTTGTTACAGGTGAATACGTTCTAGTCCGAGTAGACCATTCGCAACTGAAACTCGACGTGCAAGGCAGGTTTGAGCAAGTGCCTCGCAACGTCTACGGACCGGTCAACGCTACACATCTCACATCCATCGTCGCTGCTTCGAATAACTCTGTTCCCATTGAGGTAAGATCGATTTGGGGAAGACTGGCCAGACATCCTAAAAGAAATACTGTACTATATTAAGTCTGAATTGAGGAAATAATATATAGTTCCCGTGACATTTTTTGAAGCATTATTACCATATGAGCATTATGAGCCTATATTTCAGGTTCGTCTTCGACCCTCACATTCACAATGGAGATACAGACTGGACGTATTTGCTGATAACAAGAGAGTATACTTCGATAGAACTGCTCTTCGAGTTCAGTACTTCCCAGGTAAGTCGTGTTTTTCTGAGTTTCATCAGCTATCTGCGCTGTCACGACCAGAGTTCCTTTAACTTATGTATTTCTTATCAGGTCTTTTCAGTAAAGGCTTAAGTTATCCAATATTCTCTATTTTACAGGTGTAACCGTTTACCAACCCATGTATATCCTCAACCAGTCAGAGATCGTCATCATGTTTGCATCCGGTGCCGGAGTAGAGGTTGTTGAAAACAAAGGATACATGTCAGCGAGAGTTTATCTGCCTTGGAATCATATGGTAAGTTCAAAACTTTTGGACATTACAATAAACGAAGAACCTTCTTTGGTCTGAAGGCATGGGCACAGTACAGCTCTTGTCAGGGACTCTCTCACCACCGAATTCCTCTTCTACTATCCTCATACCATCTGCCATCTGACCAGACCAGCATTCTTGATCAAGTAAGTTTCCTTTCAGAACCAAACACGAGGTCTATTTGGAAACTGGTCTCTGGACGTAAATGATGACTTCACCCGGCCTGACGGAACGAAAGCGACTGTAGACTTGAATAACTTCCAAACAGCACATCGAGAATTTGCACAGTATTGTAAGCCAACACCTGCTTTTTAGACTCCTAAGATCTCAATTTTTCAAACTCTGACTTTTTAGACAATGCAGTCTTGATGCAAGAAGATCTTGTGATGCCTGTGTGCAGAATAAGACAACAATCACGTTTTCCAACCAATCTCTAGTGGTAAAGATTCAGTATATTTTAATCGTGTCTTTTTCTTCCAGGGCAACTTACAGATCGAGAGCAGAAAGACATAGGAGTGGCGTTATTCACGCGAGAGTACGGCCGAACCGCCTCCTACTACAACGACAATCAATTCATACCGAACTTCATACGAGAACCCGTTGACTTCCTACCAGTGAACCGATCGTTTGATGTAGCGCGAGCTATAGAGATATGCCAGGACTCGTACCAATGTCGATACGATTACGGGATGACACTAAATCGGGATATGGCTGAGTTTACGAAGAACTATCTGGCTTCTATTGTAAGTATTCGAAATGTATCCTAAACTTGGAAACCTTAAATCTGGAAATTTTGAGATAAATGATGAGTCAGCGTCACGTCAGACATTACTAATGATGATCTATGAGTAGGTAGGTAACTGTTTTGTAACTGCATTGCTATGTCTATATTTACACTAACTTACGACTTTTTCCCACGGTTTGAATAGACCTAAAGTAACTAAGGTACCTGTACATTTTAGTTCAACCTAGCTAGGTTTACGTATTTTTATTTTTAACTCCAGAACTTCATATACTTTAGCTACTTAGCAAGAAGTGTCATGTCAACGCATGGTACTAAGCTGCCTAGTCGCACATAATCAAAACCCTTGGCTCTTTTTGCAGCATTATTTTCTTAGAAGCCATTGTTTCATTGTCTCGACCCCCTAAAATTATTCATTTTCCCACAATTACTTTGCCTCGTCCGTATCCTCATCATTGCTTCCTCACTTCCAGCAAATCCGATGGATGTAGGGACCTCTATTTTATGTTGGTTTGAGAGGAACTAGAGATGAGTATTCATTGAAGATACGGCGTTAAGTCGCGTGCCTTTAGATGCATTTCGCCAATTGCATTGTATTTTAATTGCTGCATATACCAAGGTCGTTTATAGGTCTAGGAATCATCAAACCGTCGTAAGATGAGTCAGTATTTGTTTAGACGTCGTATGGGTAATTTCTACATTTAATTCAGCTGTGCTGTTCCATCTCTGATTTATTTCTTCATTTTATTAGGTGTTTGTACCACCTTTTGATCCCCGTTCAAATTATAGGTACCTATCGTATTTTATCAATTGTAGGTATATTGTCATCAATGTGGTAGGTACCTGTCTTTTTATTGTTTACATAGATAGTTTAATATATTAAATCAACTGTTTTATGACTTTAGACGAATATCAAAGAAGAGAACGCTAGAAGAGTTATCAGTTGCGGTATATTGGAAACCCCTCGTTTTGGAAGAAAGAGTAATTTCTTCTTCACACCTGGCACTAGGGTGAGTACCTACTAGTTAGCTTTTATTTCTCTTGTTTTACGACGCTAGGTAAGCACTAAGCACTTTTGCAGTTTAGATAATAAAAATGCTCTCAATTCGTATAGTGAGTTAAACTTAACAGTCATTGTTAGCTGTTACTAACATACCTAATTAACCTATTTTTTCCAGTCATCTGTTTTTATTTGACTTTATAATTAATAGGATACCTACATCAACATGTAACTACTCATTAAGTTTGTAATTATTACGAGAGTTTTCCTTATAAATCATAAATTATTTTATTTTCAATCTGGTTCAACTCATGTTTCACTATTAGGTCAACTTCGAGTGCAACCAGGACTTCATTCTGATCGGTGACAAGCGGAGGGTTTGTGAGGATAACGGCAGATGGAACTTGCCTGATTATGGATATACCGAGTGCCTACGTGAGTACTTAGATTTAATTCTTTAACAATAAAGTTCATGTTCACAACCCCATTCGCCTGTCGTCACCATATGAATTTTCTTTCCTTTTAGTGGAGTCTACTGTTTCTCGGTATTTACTTGGTACCGTATCTTGATCTGTTCTACCATTATTTATTGTGACTGTTATGATGTAACCTGCTATGCTAGTTTCTTCAGTAAAAAGTTAAATTGCACTAGTATGGTATATGGTATGGTAGTCCCCATTAAGATATTCTGCTACTAAAACCTCATATTTGCATTTTTATTTGTACAATATTTACTAACTTTGATACCCTTTGGTATCCAGGTAACCAAGAATACTCGCAACGTGCACTGTTCTTGACTTGGGGCATCATATTGGCAGTTATTATACCCCTCGGCCTCCTCATCTGCCTCTGCTGGTTCTGGTGCTGGCATAAACCCAGATCGGAAGGCAAAGACGGCTTCCGATTCGCAGATATACCGCGATCCAAATCCGCGTCTAGACTTAACCTTAGATCACAATCGATGGGAAATATCACGGATACGTTAAAATCATCATCAATGCGTAGCGATTCTGAAATAAAACCCAAGTTACCCGATACACCTACAGAAGAAACTCCTATGGCTAGGTCAGCTATGATAGGTAGGGCAGCCCCACTAATCCCAACCGAACCGCAAGACGACAGTTCAGGTGTGGACTACCCAGATTCGAGTAAAAGCGATTCCGGAAAGTCTGACAAATCAAGTCTGAAAAAACGTCGCGCATACGATAAGACATACAGAACAAACGAGCCATTGCCTAATGCCCCTGACGTAGAGTTCGCTGAAAAGCTATGGGATCTATCTGAAGAAGATCTCCTATCCATAACTTCACCGTCAGATTCTGAGTCCAATCGAGATTCAACTCTCACCCGACCGGCAAAGGACATAGAGTACGTTAGCAGGCCACGCCAAACCGGCCGTCATGCTTTAACCAGTGACTCTGGTCTGGAATCAAAAGACGGTTCTGAAGATCCTTACAGCAGTAGATACGAAACCCAATACAGTCCCATACCTTCTGCGTATTCTCCAACTTACTCTGAAATCTATTCACCTCCTCTTAGCCCGACTTCTGACATTAGCCCTAGAAGCACTTACAATAACCCTGGTCTACCAGAAGCTCCAAAAAGCGCTCCTGCTGATCAAATAAAGACCTTTACTATGCCTCCTATTAGAGGAAAGTCTAGGGAGACACTAATAGATCCTCCTGATGCAGAGGTCCCCACCTTTAGTAGTAAGTCTACTATGGTCTAGGTTTTAGGTCTTACTTGTACAACCCCACCTTTGAGAACAGATGACCGGAATAGATAGGGTATAAGTTTCACTGCCTATTTGTATGACAGTAGGTTTTATTTAGCTACCTAGACTTGACTTGAGTGAGTAGGTATTGAACAAACTAGCTTTGTCTTAGATTTTTAAGAAATTAGTATTAGATAGGTAGGTAGTACAATTTAAGTACATTTTATTGAAGATAATGATAAGTGCACAAATTAGGCTAGCTTTTGCACTTTTTATCTGTATTATAAAATTTAACAGTATTGTCCAGTGATTTTTCCCATTGTTAAATGTCTATATTGAAATTGTTATTGATTTAAAGTTTATCAAAATAAACTATTATATACAAACTTCTCGTCACACGAAGAGGAAATTTCTGTTCCGTGGGTAAAATAACTTTCAATATGAATGTTGGGTTTTAGTATAAGAAAGCAAGCAATAATTACCTACCTACGAGTATTTCGGTTTTGCTTCTACGCTTATGTGGATTTTTATTTTTCGAACCACTTTTTGTGGAATAGAAATTTTCTCTGATTTGTGATGTGTTTTATTTTAAATGTATGAGGTTATTACTTGCTTTCTTATCAGAGTGTACACAAAATAATGGGGTCACTACAGGTAAGTGTATCAATTTTTTATTTGTTGTAGAGATAAGGTTACTCTATGTGGACTGATAACGTGGTAGGTACTTTATGTTGATAAATTGCAATATAACGTGGCAAGCAGCAGGTAAGTGAAACGTGACGAAAAATACTTGCAATTGGGAATAGAAAAGGATTCAAGGCCAAAATATCTAGGTAGGTAGAGACGAACAATAATATGACTCTACTAACTCTGAAAGAAATTGGTAGAGATCACATCCCAACTACGAGGTGTACCTACCTACGTCAAAATCTAAGTTAAGATAAGAGATTGGTTCAGTTTTCTACTCAAATGAGAATTGTTATCGTTAGGTACCTACCTACTTCTTTAGTTTGGCCGTATTTCGCTTTAAATGTAAATTCCTTGGTAGGTGTACTTAGCTATTACATTTACAATGTACTTAGCAGCTAAGTACATTTACAATGTAGTATATACTTAGCTATTGTTTCCTAGTATGGAAGTTTACCGCCTAGTCCGCTGGGTAGTACATACCTACTTTTTTGGGTAGTTTAGTTACGCGGGAAGATAGCTGTAGTAGTTTAAAAAAGTTCTTACCTTCTCAGTTTTCATCCACATTTCCATCAACAGGCAAGCAGGAGTACTCCTCGCGAACACTCGGTGCGACCTGGGGCATCATCAGCGCTATTATAGTGCCGATTGTTATAGTGCTGATTTGCATCGGATGGAGACTCCTACTGCGAAGAAAGCAGGAGGAGAAGGATGAGAATGACTTCACTGCCATCAGGTGAGTTTTATAGACGACTATATTCCGTCCGGGACTTCGTTCGCGTCTCGTTGGATCCCGAAAATATTGCGGGATGAAAAGTAGCATAGGTATGTATTAATCCAGGTCACGAACAAATTTATTCCAAGTTTCATCTAAATCGGATCAGTAGTTTTGGCGTGAAAGAGTAACAAACATTGTCACAAACTTTCGCGTTTATAATATTAGTAGGATAGGATAGTAGGATATATGTATACCTAGTTGATGGTAAATATTTGAACGAGTTGACAAAAATCGACCCAGCAAAAAACGTTAGGTAGATAAACCTAGCAAAAAAAGAATTTCTAGAAAAACGGCTATAGGCACAAATATGAAACTTGGGGCACATTTACAGGAGACTTAACACTCTAAATATCTGCATTTGAGAATTTTCAGATTCAACACTTTTGCTAGAGTAACGCACACGAAAATCTCTGCCCAAGTGAGCATAAAGGCTCATCGATCACACACTCGATCGAATGCTCTCACAATGCCATTGAGACCAATGGAGACGCATCGCTTTTTATCGCTGAGCAAGACGTATTTGTACTTATATATATAAGCTTTGACTCTCCGGCAAGGTGGGGCGACGATCTGTCTGTCTGTGTGTAGAAATGTAGCTGGGAAACACTGGATGAGAAGAGCCGCAGACCGGGCTCAGTGGCGCATCTTGGGAGACCTACATCCAGCAGTGGACCGATATAGGTTGATGATGATGATGAAGCTTTGGTTTAGCGTGGTTATGCTCTGATTGAGCTTTATAAACCTACGCCCTCTTGATTACTTACATCTTACGTTTGCAGGACACGCGCAGTCGACCCTGACGAGTCAATGAAGATAAACTCAGATGATGATAGCATTCCTTACAAGAAGGACATGGAAGACAGCCCTGAGCCTTCTGAACCAATCAGAGTCGTGGACAATGAGAACCAAGGATACGAACAAGGTTATCAATACGGTGACCCTGAAATACCTATTCCACCAGCCCAGCCTTTGACGCAGCCGTCTCAGGCAAGGAATTGGGGAGGGGAGACCGAAATAAACTAAGAATTATTTAGATAGGTTAGGCAGATTTTGTAAGTCTAAAATAAACTAGTGTTATTGCATATTATTTAAACTTTAATAGCCCGCTGCCCTGAACAATTAAAATAATGTTTTATGCTAACCCTAAGTAAGCAAGGCATCTAGCTATAAAGTACCTATATATACCTACTTCTTAGACCCTTCTGATCCCCAGCTGCCAGGAAAAGGAGTTTTTAATTTTATTGTATTTTTAAATTAGTCTTTTTATTTGTATATTTAGTTTATGAAAAGAATCCCACCATTTTTAGTAAAAAATATAAAAGTTTTGTTACATGGGTTGTTAAAAAAAAGTCCTTTGAATTAACTCATTGTTTGCTTGTTTCTAAATAGTACAACGTAGAATATGTAGGTACCTACTTAAGTATTCTATGTAAATAAAAGTAGGTAGGTACCTAGGTACTATTACCTATTTTGTGGCTACCTACTAAGGAACCTAGGTACCTACCTACTAAAATTACTGTACCTACCATTTCCATCACAACTAACCATAGGTATCCACCTAGGTAGTAGGTAACTAGGTAGTCCCTACCTTCCTATGGTTTGGTGTTTTGTGACCCGTAGGTACTTGGTACAGAGCTTTTACTAGCTAGAATAAAACCGAAGTGTTTTAACTATAACTTATTAAATTACCTATTCAAGTAGGTAGTATTTTTAAGCCTTTGTTTTATTTTATCCCGACATTCATTTTTATACGTCATTCATTTTTATCAACTCATCAAGTTAGAATATTCTAACTCGATGACTTGAACCTTCTTATTTTATTTATGCCCTTTCTCTGTCCGTCATTTCGACAGACGGCTTAAACTTGGTCTGTCGAAATGATGGACAGAGGTCATAAATAAAAGAAGACGAAGATTCACGCACACAAATGTACGTGTACGTATACAATGAAACAATAAAACGCACACGCAACATAGGTAGGTCTCCGCCATTTTGTACGTAGAAATAAATAAAGCTGGCTGTTGTTTATTATTTATTTCTCAAAACATGCTACCTAAAAATTTATTTTATAATTTACTAAATCTAAATTAACGTAAATTCACTTGATGTGGTACATAACTACATACATAAAAACTATAAAAAATTACCAAAATATTGGTTATGTATGGATGTATCTAATGATTGATAGCAAAGTTGTTCTTGATTGTTATAAATCCAAATGAAATAAGTGCACGATTTTTAGAGAGGCGTAGGCCTAGTTTCGATCATTATGAGGGTTAGAAATGTACTTTCATGCATTTTCCTACGACCATGGCTCGGGGTGCCGCTGGGTATATGGGTGGCGGTGTCCGTGGTGTACTACTGGTGGCTAATATCTAGGATAGCTGTGCTGGAGACTCAAAACAAAGCTTATAGAACTCAGCTGAGGATCTCACAAACTGCCATGAGACAGATGTCTGTTGATTCTGCTACTACTTACAGAGTGCCGGTTGTAAGTACTTTACCTCATGTACCTAATAGACCTTATTGTTTACTAATGACCCTTGGCCTAATCAGCTTCGCACGTATGAACTGTCTTTCCTGTGGATATGACTGACTAGTCTGAGAGGATGGTTTAGGTGCTGGGCAAGCCTACTCCATCTAAACATTAAACTACAGTGTCCCATTAAGTGTAGGCATAGGTTGCCTCCTCACGCTGTATAAATCATCTTCAATAGATGTAAAGGTGTAAGTAGTAATGCTAAATAGTAATGCTACAGTTTTGTAACAACTGCAATAAAGAATTATCTAATCTAATCCAGATTCCTGATGCAATTGGCACTTTATGTGAGACCATTCACATAGCTGTAGTCTGCATGGGCAAATGCACTCGGCAGATCACTCCCATGCTGAAATCTCTGCTGCGGCATCGACAGAACCAGATACATTTCCATATTATAGTGGATGCAGCATCACAGCATACCACTAGCAAGTTGTTTGACACCTGGGACCTGCCTGATGGTAATAATAAATAAATAAATAAATATTCACGGACACTTAACACAACCATAAAACCATAATTAATTATAATTTCTTTATTTTACAAGTGCTAAAGTGATGCTAATCAGTTACTTGAGAACACTCCTACCAAGAACCCTCTGTGGTTACTGTGTCAGTCAGTTTATAGTTGCAAGGAACCAAGTATTTTTAAATGAGAAAAATTTACGGTATGGATCTCTGCTTAGTTTGAGACTAGAGAGTGTTGTGTGATATGTCCAGGAATATTTATTTATTTATTATTGCATCCATTCCGAAAGATGAAAGATATAAATTATGTATTATCTATTTCAGTAAAATACACATGTTACAATGCACAGAGCTGGCTGCCCCATGTCCGATGGATACCAAACGGCCATTACTCTGGCATCTACGGATTAGCTAAGTTGCTCCTCCCAGATATACTGCCGACTAGTCTGACGCAAGTGATCTCATTGGACTCGGATTTAACGTTTTTGTGCGATATCGCTGAGCTGTGGATGCTGTTTAGAAACATGACCGGTCATCAGGTTAGTACGCTAGTAGCGTAGCTTGCTTAGTCAACCTTTACTGATTATCTAAATTAAGCGACGTTGTGCGCGGTCACTATTTGAGTGACTGCTAGTGGCAATTACATCTGAGCGCTTCTGGGCATGTTAAACTGTCGGTCCCGGCTCTAGCAGTCGTTAAGCTGCGACGGAGGCCTTAAGGCGGCCTAAATACTCCTTCACCAGAGTTGGCCACTAACTCATATTTAGCTTGCTTGCTATCAGGTTAGTATGATTCCTGAAGCCAGAAGTGTAATTCCGGTAATGAACTTGTCAGCTGAAACGCAGCTAAACCATAGTTTTTTAATCTGTTTTTAGGTCATTTCGATCCAGTGACATTTCAGCGAAGCTGCAAATCGGTCAAACCATTGTTAGTACATGTCAACATTATGCATTGTAAATTAGTAGGCCTAAGTCTTATGCAGCATTCTGTTATGAACTTTTTACTGATGCAATATTTAATTGTCAGCCTAAACAAGCACAAGTCATCAATTTAGATTCGGTTGTTGTATTGTAAACTGACAGCGCTAAAATATAGCCTTCTTTTTTCAGTGATGAAGGGACGGTAACATTTTAGTGCTGTCAAATTAGGTTAATCTAGAAAAACTCAATAGAATTAACTCCATTCATTTCCAGGAAGAATGATTTAGACTATTTAGAGCCTTCTCAAGGCACTTGCTTTTTTTATAACGGTAATGGTAGAGGGGCGATCTTTAAACTCTGAACTACCTAATACTATCCTCTTATGATACTTCTAGGTTTAGGCATTTGGATGCTTAGATAATCTATGACTCGCGACTAACTGTTGAACCGATTTATTCGAAACATTAGAATATAGTTAGTTTGCCATAGATAATGAACATCCACCCGGATACTGCGAGCAATACCGCGGGCGGAAACTGTTAAATGTTCATTTTTTCCAGCTAATCGGCCTTGTCGAAAACGAAAGCAATTGGTACTATGACGAACAAGCGAAACGCTGGCCGGCTTTAGGCCGTGGCTACAACACAGGAGTCATGCTTCTAGACCTGGAAAAAATACGCAAAACCATAGACTGGTCTGCACTATGGCATGACGCAATCATAAACAACTTAGTCAACTTAAAACAAGTTACGTTAGCCGATCAGGACGTTATAAACGCTGTGATCAAAACAAGCCCACAATTAATTTATAATATCAGTTGTCAATATAATGTGCAAATGTCGACAAAGTCACTGGCCAAGAATTGTTATGGTGAAGACACGGGAAATGTGAAAGTAAGTTCGATACGCAATAGGCAAGACGGATAGGATAAACTCAGCAATCCATGGAAATACGAACGCACAGTCGTGATGTAATCTAGAGCTGTTACAACATATTAGTTAGGTAATAACACAGAATTAATATTAGTAGGTACAAGTAGAAGTCCGATTCCGTGGACATGTTCAATTAAACTACGTGGTACTATAAATAAGGTACTAACAACTCTGTAGAATTAGGTAGAATAATATTATGCACTATTTCTACATCATCAATCAACATCATCAATCAATATATATAAAACTCTTTTGAAGCTGACAGAGAATCAACGCACAGCCTAAACCATAAGTCCTAGAGGTATGAAATTTGGAGAGTAGTATCCTTATATAGTGTAGAGGTGCACTAAGAAAGGAATTTTGAAAAGTCGCACCATAAAGGGTCTAGAACGCGAGCAACGCCGCGGGCGACGTCTAGTTTAAGATTCCTGCAAATAAACATAATATCTTATCTTATCACTTGGTATAAGTATTTGAACTGCATATGCTTTCAAAGCTAACTTTGACTGGTCTTTTTTACAGATAATCCATTGGAATTCTCCAACTAAGTACAATATAAGGATTCGCGATGCGGAGTTCTTCAAAAACATCCACCAATCGTATGTAAACTTTGACGGCAATCTGCTGAGAGAGAAAATGCACAGATGCGATCAAACTGAACCCGTTACGTATAAGGTAAATAATTTTTTCTTTTAATTCTATGTTAATTTTCTCTTCATTAATAAAATTCTCTTGCAAACTAAAAGAGGACTGCTCAGGAATTTCATAAGGATTGAAATAAAACCAATTGGACTCTAATTCTAATTCAAAGTGGGGGTATAAGATTTGCACTGACGACGTCCCGCGTTGGGGTGTATGGTGCATTGTCAATTTGGACTCTATTTTAATGCAGTTTAATTACAAAATAGCGCGTAACACAGTTTACGCAGTCGAGATACCTTGCGCAGACATGTAATAGATGTACTTAGTAGTAATAGTACAGAAGTGTAGTAGTAGGGTTCTTTGAGAAAAAAAATATCTGGGGAGGTACAGATCACGGACACTGCAATGGCTCAACGGGCACGTACTTAGTGGACGTGCTCTGTGACATTGCTAGGTGGACGTGTCTGTCACTTACTTTCAACTAGCTGGTACCCGCGACTTTGTCAACGCAGGATTAGAAGTGCAATTTGCTATGCGAAATCTTCTAGGCGTTTCTGAAGTGTTTGCGTCCCGTTCATTTCCCGGGATAAAAAGTAGCCTATGTTAATTCAGGTCACGGACAATATAATATTCAAGTTTCGAGTTGATTTCAAGTTGTACTGGGACTATTACTACCTATATTATTATCACCGCCATTGTAACACCTTCATTCTGGCGAATAAATGATTATGATTATGATTTCATCCAAATCGGATCAGTAGTTTTTGCGTGAAAGAGGAATAAACATACATACATATGTATTATGTATGTATACATCCATACATCCTTACAAACTCGCGTTTATAATATTAATCGGTGTTGCGTCATTCTTTAATTTTTAAAATGATGGTAGGTAGGTACGTTAACCAGTCGCAAATAAAAGCTACAATAGAGCGCACGTATCGTGGTTTTTCTAAACATCATATCCCTCAAGCTAAACTACACCTTAAGTACACCAACATATGGTCGCAATCGAACCGGATCACTATCGAGCTACGGAGCTTCGGCTGGCCTGTGAGAACAATAAGCGTCGCATTCCTGAGCGATAAGCAAGCACTTGAACATTATAACTTCGTACAAAAATGACTTCTTCAGCGGAATTAATCAATCTTTTGGAGGATACAGCTGCTTTACTGCAAAAAACACAGATAAACCTCAAGAAATGTCCGAAAACAAGATTGACAAAAGGTTACATAGAAACAAGAATCAAAGTTATCGAGGAATATTGGTCAACTTTTTCGTCAGCACATCAAAGTTTGGCAAAAGTAACACCTAGAGAAAAACGAGCAGTACTACCATATTTCGTGAACGAAGATTTTTATACATTTGAGGACTTGTATCTATGTGTATTGGGAGAACTACGCGACATGCTGGCGTCTTTCAGTACACCGTCGTCTGTATATACCGCCGCTGTGTCACAGGATAGTAACAACGTGAATACAAGTACGAACATCAACCAAAACCAACTCGTAAGGCTGCCGAGGATAGAACTACCAAAGTTTAGTGGGATTTATGAAGAATGGTCTACATTCCAGGACTTGTTTATATCATTAGTGCATGAAAACAAAACAATAAGTGACGTGCAAAAGTTACATTATTTAAAGACTAGTGTTACTGGCGAAGCGCAAACATTGTTGAAACACGTCCAGGTAACTCAACAAAATTACGAACGAGCATGGGGCATTCTCAAAACAAGGTATGGAAATAAAAGATTGATTATCAACTCAGTTCTAAAGAAATTGTTCAACCAAAAGAAGATTTCCTTCCAATCACCTACTCAGATCAAAAATCTTCTTGACGTCACCATGGATTGTCTAAATAACCTGCAAAACTTGAAAATAAATATCGAGTCATGGGATCCTATCATCATATTTCTGGTTGTTCAAAAATTAGATTCTGAGTCGCATAAGGACTGGGAAGAGAGTGCTTATAAGGATGAATCTGAATCACTACCTACCTGGACAGATTTGAAGGCGTTTCTACAATCAAAATACCGAACACTGGAACTCGTTTCATCAGCAAACCCCCGTGACAAACCTGTGAAGGAACGCTCATACCACGTCGCTACAGCCACTACGTCTACCACCACGTCAAATACATCATCATCATTAAACAAAACATGTTTTCTATGCAAGGAGAACCACACTTTATGTCATTGTAAGGATTTTACCAAACTGCAACCTAACGAACGAGAGGAATATGTAAAGAAGAACAACTTGTGCTACAACTGTTTAGTACCAGGACACGCCGGTTATCAGTGCCGGTTGCAAGTATCCTGTCGTATATGTAGACGGCGCCATCATACTCTTCTACACCGGAATCAGGACCAGGATGCTTCGGAATCATCAGGAACTACTACGCAACCGAAGTCATCACATCACAGTGTAGAAGAACAAGAGGAACAAATACAAGTAAATACATTGATCGCGTCAAACCACAGTACTAAATGGAGCACAGGCATAGCACTACTAGCGACGGCAATGGTGACCGCAAGAAACGAGCAGAACCACACCATTGTTCTCCGCGCGCTAGTAGACCAAGGTTCGCAGGCATCATTTATAAGCGTAAAGGCGACTCAAATGCTCAATCTTACCAAACAGTCAGCAAGAGGAAGTATCATTGGAGTGGGCTCCACAAGAACGAACGTCGATCACGTGGTACAGCTACAGGTTGGCTCCCGATGGGATCCAACCTTATGTGATGAACAAACAACTTACCACGCAGCTCCCCTCCAAAGCTGTCACTGTCAACCATTGGACACACCTAGAAGCACTCAATCTGGCAGATCCAAGCTACCATACACCAGGGCCGATTGATTTGCTTTTAGGCGTCAAGGAGTACGCACAAATTGTGCAGCAACAACTTATCAAGGGTCCTCCAGGTTCTCCGTGTGCGCAAAAAACAAACCTTGGATGGATTCTGTTCGGAGAAATCAATTCGACGAACTTGGAAGAAAATTCATTTCTGGTCCTTCACCAACAAGTAGATATCGATGATATGCTAAAATCACTATGGGAGATAGACACAGACTACAAAAGAACACTAACAAAAGAAGAAAAACTATGCGAAAAGATCTATGAAGAAACACATACAAGAACAGAAGAAGGAAAATACATAGTCAAGTTACCTTTCAAAACTGAAAATCCAAAGTCACTTGAAGGAAACACCAAAGATATAGCAAGAAAACGACTACTACAGTTAGAAAGAAGATTTAAAAGATCACCACAGCTAAAGGAAGATTACAAAAGGGTTATGAAAGAATATTTAACACTAGGGCATATGGAAGAAATACCTGAAAATGAAACAAAGAAAGAAAAAGCAGTATACTTACCTCACCATGCCGTAGTCCGTGATGACAAGGAAACCTCGAAGACACGCGTCGTGTTTGATGCTTCGGCGAAAGGCACGAACAACACTTCCCTGAATGATGAACTACTAGTCGGCCCTCAGCTTCAAGATGATCTAAGGAACCTAATTATGAGATGGAGATTAAAACGCGTCTGTTATGCAAGTGATATCCAAATGATGTACAGACAGGTTCTAGTAGAAAAGGGGGACGCAGACAACTACCAGCGCATCTTATGGAGGGAAGATGAAGAAGACACCATCAAAGAGTATCGTATGCTCCGAGTCACCTTCGGCACAGCGTCTGCACCATACTTGGCTGTAAGAACTCTTCATCAAGTCGCTGATGACGAAGGAAAGAATCATCCGATGGCTGCAAAGATAATAAAAGAAGATTACTACATGGACGATTTACTATCTGGGGAAGACACTGCAGAAAAAGCTATAACCATAGCCCAAGAAGTAGTTGACATTTTGAAGAAAGGAGGCTTCACGCTTTCGAAATGGTCATCAAACAACCCTGAATTTTTAAGATCAATTGAACCAAGCGAAAGAACTACTCATGCACACTTGACTTTCAAACTAGATGGAACTATAAAAGCATTGGGAGTAATATGGAATCTAGGAACGGATCAATTTCAATACAAACTAAGTCTACCGACAACATCAACGAGCACAACGAAGAGAACAATCCTATCAGAGGTTCAAAAACTGTTCGACCCTTTAGGTTGGATTTCCCCCAGTCTGATCACAGCGAAGATCCTAATACAAAAGCTGTGGTTAGAGAAGATCGGTTGGGATGACCCGATGAGCACCAAAATAGAAGATGAATGGAAGAAAATACGAACAGATTTTGAAAACGTAGACCAAATTCATATCGATCGATGGCTTGGCACAAGAAGCACTGAAATGAAAATAGTACAAATCCATGGATTCAGTGACGCCTCAATGCAAGCGTACGCAGCAGTGGCTTACCTTAGAACAGAGACTGAGAAAGGAGAGGTCATAACAAGAATAATAGCTTCAAGAACCAGAGTAGCGCCTTTACGTACCGTCTCTCTACCACGACTGGAACTGTCAGGAGCGCTGTTGCTATCAAAACTGTTAAAACAAATAGAACAAGCCATGAAGATACCTACAAGTCAGATGTATGCGTGGACCGACTCTTCGATTGTGATTGCATGGCTGTCTGGTGAGCCACACAGATGGAAACCGTTCGTAGCAAACCGGGTCGTAGAAATCATTGAAAACATCCACAACAACCGGTGGTATCATGTCTCATCAGAAGAGAACCCAGCAGATATCGCATCCAGGGGCATGTTACTTGCTGATCTGAAAGACTCGAAGTTGTGGTGGAAGGGCCCAGCGTGGCTATCTGAAAAAGAAATAACATTAAAACATAATGAAGTAGAACCTACAGACCTAGAAAGGAAGAAAGAAAAGATACACTCAAATCTAAAAATACAAAATGAAAAAGAAGTAATGGAAAACTTACCGTCACAATTTGATCAATTTGAAAACCTGAAAGAATTGATAAAGGTAAACTTAAAAAATACTTACTGTAAAAGGTTTTTGAATTTTAAGAGAAGATCTGAAGACATAGAACAAAACTTTACTACAGAAGAATTAGAAAAAACAATGATGGCATGCGTAAAGCTAGTACAAGAAGAAGAATACAGTGAAGAAATAGAGAGAATAAGAAGGAACAAACCAATGAAAGGAGATAGTAATATCAAAACACTAAACCCTTACCTTGACAACGATGGTATCCTCAGGGTGGGCGGTCGTCTGCGGCACGCGAATCTCGATGAACATACCAAACATCCTATAATTATGGGAAATAAGAACCAATTAACCACCATGATTGTCGCAGATGCTCACATTCAAACACTACATGGAGGAATTCAGATGATGCTGTGCTACTTACGTACGAAGTACTGGATCATAAAGGCAAAAGAATTAGTGAAATCGTGCATACACAAATGTTTGATATGTGCAAGACAGAGAGCAAATACTAGAACGCAGATAATGGGTGATCTGCCCAAAGAAAGAGTGACTCCTACACGAGCCTTTCTACATAGCGGAGTAGACTTTGCAGGTCCCTTTCATATCACCATGTCAAAAGGGAGAGGTGTAAGAACTCAGAAAGCTTACATTTCAGTATTTGTATGCATGTCAACCAAAGCAATACACTTAGAACTGGTTGGAGATCTGACGTCAGAAGCGTTCATTGCTGCATTCAAACGTTTCGTTTCAAGAAGAGGACAGTGTAGCAATATATGGAGTGACCAAGGAAGAAACTTTGTTGGTGCAGATAAGGAACTAAAAGCGGCATGGACAGAAGCTAACTTGGTCTTTGAAAATGAAATTTTCAACAAATTGGCGTTGGAAGGCACGCAATGGCATTTCATTCCAGCTTATTCACCCAACTTCGGTGGACTATGGGAAGCTGGTGTGAAGTCTGTCAAACACCATTTGAAACGAATACTAACCACCAATCTCACATACGAAGAAATGACAACTGTACTATGCCAAATCGAAGCTTGTCTCAACTCTAGGCCGTTGAGCCCCATAGATGACTCAGATCCAGATTCAATAGAACCACTCACACCAGGCCACTTTTTGATAGGAGAAGCACCTATAGTCGTCCCATCACCTGACTTCAAAGATGTGAAGGTCAATAACTTATCCCGTTGGCAATATACGCAAAAATTGCTCGGTGACTTCTGGCGGCGTTGGCAACAAGAATATCTTTCCAGGCTACAACAACGTCCAATTTGGCTGAAAAAAATCGAAGAATTCAAAATTGGAGACATAGTATTGATAAAGACTGATGGTTTACCCCCCGGAAAATGGTCACTGGGTCGAATTATAGATAAACACCCCGGAGATGATTCACACACAAGAGTATACAGCGTGAAGAGTGGCACCAATGTAGTCAAGCGATCAATTTCAAAGCTATGCCCTCTTCCAATTGACACAGAATAAGTGTAATAGGTACATAAGTTAGTTTATTAAGTTTTTCTTGTTTTTGTTATAAGTATGTACCTAGTTCTTAATCGAATAAGTAACGTAGAAATATACCTAATGTTAAGTTGATGCCTACCTAGGATCTTTTAGGGATAAGAATCGTACCTACTTAAGTACAAGCCGTCACAATCTTTTGTTCCTCAATTTGTAAGAAGTTTCTAGTATTTCATTTATGTTTGCCATAAGCACTTTATTCATGTTTCAAAAACTATAAAATTGATGATTATGTTTGTTAGAAATCTGTTTACTTACCTACAAAGTTTTAGAATCTGTTTATACTATGTTGTGCTTACCTTCCTAGACTATTATGTTCATGTTAAGAAATGTAATCTAGGTTAGGTACTTATGATTGTTATGTTTAAGTAGAAAAGGACTTAGTTGTCCTTTTGGTGGGCGGAATGTTGCGTCATTCTTTAATTTTTAAAATGATGGTAGGTAGGTACGTTAACCAGTCGCAAATAAAAGCTACAATAGAGCGCACGTATCGTGGTTTTTCTAAACATCATATCCCTCAAGCTAAACTACACCTTAAGTACACCAACAATCGGATTAAATCTTTTCCCCCAGATGAATTACTCGGACCTCTGCGTAAGTTTTCGCGCGGCGCAACGTATAAAGCTTCGTACACATTTGTACTACATGGACTATAGTTACGACAGCACGGACAACTTCGACGTGACTCTAGTTCTACAGTTGTCTATGGACAGACTGCAGTTTCTAGAGCGAATCGTCAAGTACTGGGAAGGTGAGGTAATAAATTATAAAATAAAACTCTTTTGAAGCTGACTGGTAATCAACGCACAGCCTAAACCATAAGTCCTAGAGGTATGAAATTTGGAAGGTAGTATCCTTTTATATAGTGTAGGGGTGCACTAAGAAAGGAATTTTGAAAAGTCACACCCTAAAGGGTGCGACGGTTAGTAAATTATATACATAAATATTCATGGATATTTCACACATCGCCATTTAGTCTCAAACTAAGCAAAAGTAGTCAACAGAGGCTTACCCAGCACGTATACCATCATTTCAGCATAGTCGGCATTATTCAGACTAAACCGCTAGTTTTCTTACGATGTTTTCCTTCATCGTTTTATAGCACTGGCATTGCGGACATACTTCTGAATAGAAAAATTCATAGGTGCAGAACTGGGTTCGAACCCACGACCTGAACCCTGAGTCTGTGCATTTGTTTTGACTTTCGACTCGAGTATAGCACACGCAAAAGCATTCTCAAAGCGAGAAATTTTGTTGGGAATTGCACAATTCCCAAACTCAAAACAAATGCACAGACTCGGGGTTCAGAAGAATGGAAGCCTAGACCAATATTAATAGCATAGTGCTTAAAAAATATTGTTCTAACAAAATATTAATGTCCGTAGGCCCTCTAAGCGCAGCTATCTACCTATCGGACTGTGAAGTGACAAAGTTGGAAAACTTCATACAAGATTGGTCTGACACGCTCAGCACAAGGCGAAATATTGGATACCATCTTGTATTTAAGCACGATTCGGTATGATTTTCTTAAATTCTTTATTGCACACAGAAAAATATGAACAAACAAGTTAAAACTAAGGATATGTACAAAGGCGAGCTTAACCCTAATAAGAGTTTTCTTCCAGCAAACCTTTGAGGCATAGGAGAGGATTAAAATAAAGAGGTAGTATTGTGCACTAAGAAACTATTAGGAGTACCTATTAACAATTTAATTTAGAGTGAAGTACTTGCTTCAAGTACTGCTGTTCTGAAATCTTGCCTTTCTAAACTGTTCTGAATATGTTTGCAACTGTTTTCACTATCAAAAGTGCTTGCTGACTTCAAACTATGCAAGTCTTCTTGTTTGACCTAATCTCTTCCCGTTGTCATTCCTTCTGAGTTGTTTTTTATGGCGAAAGTAATGAAACAAGCTGATGAATGATACAGTAAGTCCATTGAAGACATGCCCTGCGAGTTAATGCGCTGCGTCCATCACTCTGAGACGTATGTGTTCAGTCTTATATGCCTGTATTAGCATCGGCACCCATACACTTCAAACCAAAACACAGCAGAGCGAGCATCACTGCTTGACGGCAGAAATACGTACGGTGGTAGTACTTGCCCGGGACTAAGCATTTCAAGAGGCCTTCTACTCTACAAACTCACTAGTGATATCTTCTTTTCTTTCTAAATATATAAAACTCTTTTGAAGCTGACTGACAACCAACGCACAGCCTAAACTATAAGTCCTATGGGTATGAAATTTGGAGGGTAGTATCCTTTTATAGTGTAGGGGTGCACTTAGAAAGGAGTTTTGAAAAGTCGCACCCTAAAAGGTCTAAAATTAGGATCAAAGATTTTAACTAAATAATGCGTATGCTACTACCACGCGTGCAAAGCCGCGGGTGACAAGTAGTCTAGCATAGATCTGTTACAACAATCTGCCGATAAAGATTTGAAAACATCAATTACAATAGTAATGTATTTTTTTATTTGCAGGTGCACTACCCCGTGAACTATCTACGTAACGTAGCGTTGGAGAACGTAAACACGCCTTACGTGTTCTTAATGGACGTAGATTTCGTACCGATGTCGGGGTTATATGAACATCTGAGGAATTCCATTAAGTTGATCAACCCTTATCCGCAGAAAAAGGTAATAGACTTGTTCGTAATTTCCGATATTTCTATTCTTACTAACAACCGTACAGGCGTTACGGATCAGTCGGTATTAGCTCTGCCTTCTGTACTGTGGGTCATGGGTTCGATCCCCACTAGAACAAATATTTGTGTGTGGCAAACGTGTTTGATCATGTCTGGGTGTTACCTATGTATTTACAAAAAAGTTTATAATTATTCTATCAGCAATCTAGGTCCCCATAGTAACAGCTTTGCTTAGTTTATGGGCTAGAGGGCGCTGTGTGAAATGTCCAAGGATATTTATCGTACTAATATTACAAACGCGAAAGTTTGTATGGATGTATGTATGCTTGTTCCTCTTTCACGCAAAATTAATGATCCGATTTGGATGAAACTTGGAATATATATTGTCCGTGACACATAGGCTACTTTTTATCTCGGAAAATCAACGGAACCCGAACTCTACAGACACGCCTAGAAGATTTCGCATAGCAAATTGCACTTCTAATCCTGCTCAGACGAAGTCGCGGGCACCAACTAGTTATTTGTATTTCCAGTGCCTTGTGGTAGCCGCGTTTGAAACGCAGCGTTACCGCGCGTCTCCGCCGCGCAGTAAAGCCGCGTTACTATCGCGTTTGGCCTCCACACATACAGCCGGGGATGTGGCCCCTTTCAGAGTCAGGGAGTGGCCTAGGGGTCATCGACCTACTAATTACACAAGATGGCGGACCGCACAGGAACCATACGAGGTAAATGCACTTATGGGAACAAGTGGTCAAAATTATTGCTGATTCATCATCAATATATCAATATATATATATATATATCAATATATATAAAACTCTTTTGAAGCTGACAGAGAATCAACGCACAGCCTAAACTATAAGTCCTAGAGATATGAAATTTGGAGGGTAGGTTCCTTATATAGTGTAGGGGCGCACTAAGAAAGGAATTTTGAAAAGTCACACTCTAACGCGTGCAACGCCGCGGGAGACGGCTAGTCAATATATATAAAACTCTTTTGAAGCTGACAGAGAATCAACGCACAGCGTAAACTATAAGTCCTAGAGGTATCAAATTTGGAGGGTAGTATCCTTATATAGTGTAGGGGTGCACTAAGAAAGAAATTTTGAAAAGTCGCACCCTAAAGGGTCTAGAACGCGAGCAACGCCGTGGGCGACGGCTAGTTCACGAATAAAATTACAACTAATACAGTATTTACAATATTCAGAATATTTACAAAATACACATGAAACAGTTGAGCTATCTACAAACCGCTGCAAACGATTTATAGATAGCTCAATTGGTTCAAATAATTGTTATTCCTACTACCCAAAGGTTAGCTGGTAGATAATGCTGTTTTAGCATTATGTTCGCCACTACTTTTTAAGTTATATTACACAACTTATTAGTTTATAGACTAGCAGCTTTCGCTAACTTGTCTACGTCACGCAGTCTTGATTTTTTTTTTTGGAAGACCATATCTGTCTGATGATATTTATATTATTATTTTAAAGTCATTGTCTTTTCTTTTAGTCACATGTTTTTAAACACAGTTCTTAGCTATGCTTATGATGATGATAAGTTATAACTACTAGCGAACGCTCGTAGAATACAGGAATGGGCATTAGTCATTCCCCTTTCCATCACCGGACCACTAGGCGTACGGAAACGAGACACCCGTTCATGGTGGATATGCCACCTATCCGCACTAAACGATTTGCGTCTACATTTATTATGCGGACAGCCAAAGAGTGGAACTCGTTGCCGGCGTCTGTGTTCCCGAATGACTATAATTTGGAAGTTTTCAAGATTAGAGTGAATAGGTATCTTCTAGGTAACCGTGCTTCATCGTCGACCACGTCATTCCTTAACATCAGGTGAGATTGTGGTCAAACGGTTGCCTATATTGTATAAAAAAAAAAAAAGTTTCAGTTTGCGTTATGATTAGTATTTATTTTCAGGTGGATTGGGAGGCGGATTACGAGCCTTACTTAGTCGTGCATCGAACTGTGCCTAAATACGACACCAGGTTCTCAGGATTCGGGTGGAATAAGGTACTGTCTAATGCAGGAGGAAGAAAAACTCCAGACTGTGGAACAAAGCGTGTATTAAATTAGGTAGGTAGGTAGGTACAGCTGGTCAGTATGGCCGCCGGGAAAAGAGCGAGCTGCGGACATGAGACGCCCTTTATAGGCTGGAACAGCGCCCTACAGTGGCAACTGTCTAAACTAACCAGTTAGGTAGTCTAATGTTATTGTAGCCCTCGAAGTGAAAGATTATTAGGTATTAACTTACTTATTTAGTTCAGCCGTTAAAGCACAGATGGTGCTGTGTTCAACAGGTACCAATTATTATTTACTTACTACAGATTATAAAGTACAGTCAGCGTCAGAAGTTGATTACTTAAGGGGTTATTAAACGACACGATATTAATTAATCAAGCTAACTGATAGTGGTGTGACGTGACGAGTTGAGTTTTTTCAAAGGTCTGCTTGTTCTCCCAAACATTCGGCCATAACAAATAAACATAAGTACCAAAAAATATGTACTCTAACTGCAATCTACTTCCTATAGTACAAGATCTGCTTAGTTTGGAACTAGATGGCGTTGTGTGTAATGTCCAAGGATATTTATTTATTCTTCAATAATATAAGTTTAACTCCAGGTGTCTCACAGCGTGGAGTTAAGGGCACAAGGTTACCGCGCCGTGGTGTTGCCCGCTGCGTTTGTTGTTCACACGCCGCACGCTCCGTCGCGCGATATTTCTGCGTTTCGCGCCGATCCACATTATCGCATGTAAGTTTGGATCAGAATTATATATTTTATGCTATGCTTTTTGCATTTTTTATGCTTTTTTTGGTATGTTACTACTTCCAAGAACCCTGTATTTATGTCCTTAATTCTTCCACAGATGCCTAGCCCTCCTAAAACAGGAGTTTATGGACGATTTGAAACGTAAGTACAACGTGACGTTCGAAGACGCTGCCAAATCCGACGCGTTCCTCGGACAGCCTCAGGTTCGACCAGAACCAAACTCAAACTAGATCAATTTTAATTTACATTGCTCGCATTGTAAGTATAACTAAAAGCACCAGGGTTGTGATGCATGTGGCCAAAAGTCACTAAAACGTATACAAAATGTACAAAATTCATTGCTGCTTTTGTTCCTTAAACTAACACATGACGAAGTCAAGTGCATTAACAAAAACAACTGTAAGCTTAAAAGTAAAAATTAGTGCAATTTTCTCTTTCGGTGATCTGAAATTGCCACTTTCAAATTGGCCGAGTCTGAGTTTTATAGTTTTTGTATTAGTCACTATAAGCGCCCCTGGCGGGCATGTTTAGAACCATTTCTCTTCACGTAACTTCCCTACCATTCAAGGTCGGGATATATATTTTTTTTTTATGAGCTGTAGCTAAGCAAAAGGCTGCCAGCACACCTGGTGGTAAGTGTAGCTGCAGCCTAGGGTGGAGCACGCTTAGCTATAAT
This sequence comes from Eulithis prunata, assembly GCA_918843925.1. Classification (NCBI taxonomy): domain Eukaryota; kingdom Metazoa; phylum Arthropoda; class Insecta; order Lepidoptera; family Geometridae; genus Eulithis; species Eulithis prunata. The sequence goes on along the minus strand of OU974025.1, from coordinate 5,557,491 downwards.
CCACCTATTCACTCTTTTCATATGTACGTAGACTGTCACTAAGCACTACTAAGTTTTAAGTGGATTCTATAGAAACCACCTAAAGGTGAACGCACATTTGTCTTTAATCGATCGTAAGGCAAACGAATTGTCAGAGAAAATTAAATCGTTTTTAATACACTAAGGTCAGCTTTCACCACGATCGCTAAACGTGTTAAGATAACATAAGAAAACATTATTTCGTATCAAGAATACTATGTTTACATATTTTAGCTGACTTAATAGTAAATTAGCAGCTAATTTGTATTTAGCGAGTTGTCAAGTCAATATGTCAGAACTAAATAAAATTAGCTCTTTAACACATTTAGTAATTGTGGTCCAAGTCGACCTAAATGTATTCCATATGTATATGTGCGGGAAACGATTTCATCAAACATCGAACGGTTATGTTGTGATAGGATTTATATACAAAAGTCATTTCGTTTTAATATTAATAATATAAGGCCTACTTACGCACACATACCTATTCAATGTGTATGCTTTTTTAGTTTTCCAATAGTATTTTTACACCCAGTAGGTAGTCATTTACGGCTGAACCTTATATTCTTTAAGTCTTAGCTAACGGTTAGGTTATCTACGTCAAAGTCATACAAAGTAAGCTTTGTTGCCACTAGTCCCTAGGAGTCCTCAGGATCCGCTAGTGCCAACATTATTGGGATAACTTTCTTTGGATCAAAATATTTTGCTGAACCTTGTATACGTACAATGTCCAAGCACACAAAATTGTCTAAGATTTTTCATAAATACGTTCAGTGATCTCCAGAAAGGTTAAAATGTGCGAGCGAAAATTTGTTTCAAGCATGTCAACCAAAAATGTAAATCAAAGCCCGTAGTCTGAGTTTTGTTATGTTGATTTGCGACAAGCGGTAATCTAGAAACTCGCAGTTTTTGTATGGAGAAAAATCAGCAATATATATAAAACTCTTTTGAAGCTGACTTAGAATCAAGGCACAGCCTAAACTATAAGTCCTAGAGGTATGAAATTTGGAGGGTAGTATCCTTATATAGTGTAGGGGTGCACTAAGAAAGGAATTTTGAAACATCACACTCTTAAGGGTAGAACGCGAGCAACGCCGCGGGCGACGGCTAGTAGTTCATAAATCTCCCGCTAGAGGCGCTTATCGGATTTTCATATAAAATATCTCGCAAGTCGCTAGGTACTCGATATGGGTTTCGATCAACAAAACAAAACTCAGACTAGGAGCTCTGCTATCTGCCACTGTATGTCGGCATAGGTATACTATGGTAGTAGGTAATGTTGCGTTCACACTATGCCGCAGTCGGCAGGGACTTGTGCAGGGAAGTGGGCACGAGCATAGTGTGAACACGATCATGCCTCTGTCCCGGCTCCCGGCCCAAGTTCACGCCCTTGCTCACTAATGAGAATAAAGGCGATGTTGCTGTGGCAATAATGCCGGCAGCGGCATGGACATAGTGTGAACGCGGTATAAAGGTAGTTAGTAAAGCAAACCCAGTAATCAATTGAAAATAGCAAAGGCCATTAGTATTATTTTAGTACAGTGTATTATGCCCCAATTTTATTAGATAAGTACATTGTATAATAAAAATCGGCTGTGATTTGTGACGTTATTGTTTGAAGCCTCAAGTATTTTTGTCTAATTTATACAATGTTGAAAGTGTACATAAATGGATATTTTAAGTACATATTATTTGTAATTTTGTATTCAAACAGCTAAAATAGCTCTTAATAACTGGTGTTGTGGCTATGGCAATAATGCTATCCATGAATATGTAATGTATTTCCTGTAAAACCAAAGATCTAAATAATTTTTTGTGAATTCCCGTTTTTTATAATTTTTTGTTTGTACTAGTTTACCAAAAACAATCAATCGCGTTTATAACATCAAGTTGTAGATATAAGATAGGGGGTATCCCCCTATCTTATAAAAAGTTAGAGTAGACATAATGTCCTGATTACGTATGGTAAACAAGACATAATGTCTACTCTAACTTTTTATAAGATAGGCCAATAATATATTTTTTTATATTTTTTAGTGGCAAATCAGGTGAAATGTAAAGAAATTATATAGATAACTATTTAATTATAAGTACTTTATTATTCCAGTCGTTTCAAAACAGCCGAATCATTAACGTATAAGGAAAACAAACCCACCTAATATTGTTTAAATATTATAGGTATTATTGTATTATTATCTTAATTTTATAGTTACAATAATAAATTTACTCAGTTACTTTAGTTTTTTATTTAAAGACCTTATTAAATTATCATCATCATCACCCACAATTGTAGAGTACGGTACCAGATAAACCTACTATTTCGACTATCACAGTGCGTATAAAGATAGCTAGTCATCTACGTAATATGGCTAACGTGTAAGTATAATATTTTCAGTTATAATGCCTTCCTGTGTTTGGTCTAACTCTTGTTTCGTTATTTAGCTTAGCACTAATTAGTAAGCTTCAGTACTAATCGTCCTAGCCTCAGTATTTGTTAAGAAGTTATTACTATTAGGATTCTCCTTTGTAGTTATCAGCCACATAAGCACTATAATCTGGAAATCTAAGTCTTGAATATCCTTTTTTAGAGTTGATACTGCTTTTTTTGCCGTCACGAGTGGAGAGTTGTCATTCATAGAGGAGCCTTTCGATTCGGTTCTCTGCTTAATGTTATCTAGTTTTGTCGTCAGTTCATTGAGAGTTTCTTGTCGTTCAGTGACCCCAACGCTTACATCTTTGTATTCATTTGTCACCTTGTTCAATTCATCCAGTAACGCTCCATATTCTTGGACTACAGGACCGAATTGCTCGTTCAATATGTTCTCTCTCGCCGCTACTTTGTCTAGCACGGAACTTATGCTACTGTGAAGTTTGTTTAGCTGCGAACCTGTAGTTTTATATCTGTCAAACAACTCGTCTCTGTATGTCCTCATTTGGGAGTGTCTAGCCCTCCAGTCTCTACCATCAGCTGATATTTTCAGTCTCAGCGCCGGTGCTACCCGTTCTAACTCTAACTTCCATGCTTCCCAATCATGGACCTTACTTGTTAAAGGACTAGGTTCGTTTTCCTCTGCATACTCTCCTTCAGACTCTTCGGAGTATATCCCCATTTCTTCCTCAACTTTGTCCAGGATGATCTCTGTCTCGTCTTCGACCTGGTCGACGTCTTCGGCAGTTTCTTCCGTTTCTGGGATGTCTACGATGGGTTTTTGCCATTCGAAGTTTTCGTTCCTCATCGCCTCGTCAGCGAGGACATTAAGAATGTAGCAGACTTGGTCTCCGAAGCCTTGTTTGAGCTTGTGTGAGGAGAAATCTACCGCTACGCCTTTTTCCCTTAGAACGTCTATGATTGAAGCTATGATAGTGTTAGGATCGTCTTCTTCGTTCGGTTGGTCGAAATCTTTGCCAGTTTTTCTGATGAGCCATGCTGCTGTGGATGCAAAGACGAAGAACTGTTCGCCAGGATTCGTGGAAGTCACGAAGTAGTAGCGGCTCATAGGTTTCATTTTGATTTGAGGACGCAGTTCCGTGTCGATTTTCAACAGTCGCAGTTTATCCATTATTTTCAAGTCCATTGTGATTTTTTACACAAAAAGCTTTACAGCTGTACTTTTTAACACAAATGCGCATAAGTTTGATAAAACAAAGACATTTAAATGTTTGTTTTGATAACGTTACCATAGTTACGTGGATCACGTCACGCTTGCGCACACGATGTTAAGTTTTTAATGAGCCTAGAAAATAGTTCAAATGAGGTTTTAATTACATACCTAATCATAGCTACTAAGGTATGCTACACAGGTACCTCCTACATAGTTTGGTACATAGGTAATGCTATCATATCACTAATGACTATTATCTCAATGGCTACCACAATAATAGATACCTACTTGCTTTTCGTGAGTGTAGATATCTACCAACATATAGGTAAGTATCTAGTCTTATCTAGTATCACTTATTAGTAACAGTACCTAGTAAGTGATTGTTGATGGAGAAAAAAAATTGACCTTACTAAAATATTTCCGTTACTTATGAGAAAAACAATAAGTCATTCTTAATTTAGAAACATTTTGCGATTAAAATAAAACCAATATTATTTCAATAGTGAATTCGTAATTATTTAGGTACTCTAGCCGCCTTATCGCTTAGGTATATGTATATTATGTACCTAGAAGGCCGAGTGACTAACGCACTGACACACGGCGCAGTATTTCGTCAAGGAAGATTTTTAACGTTGTTGTTCTTCTTATTTGGGATTCTAAGTAATTCATGAAAAACATCTAAAGAGAAGAAGGGAATAACCATGTTGAGCTAAATAAATGATCAAGGTATTCTATGACTGTTACGTTTAGAGAGGTCAAGAACGGCTGGTCCAAAAAGTACCTATCTCTTCATAATGTAACAAGAGACAGGTTCTTAAATTATTTAGAACGAGCCAGGCACCCTACCCTCATCACAAAATCTCATTAATTTTATTCATAACTAGCCGTCGCCCGCGGCGTTGCTCGCGTTCTGGACCCTTTAGGGTGCGACTTTTCAAAATTCCTTTCTTAGTGCACCTCTACATTATATAAGGATACTACCCTCCAAATTTCATACTTCTATGGCTTATGGTTTAGGCTGTACGTTGATTCTCTGTCAGCTTCAAAAGATTTTTATATATATTGATGATTGATGATGATTGATATCGATAAAAAAAATTATACCTAGTATCGAAAACTTAAATTGCTAGCTTGAGAACTATTGAGCTGCTGAGAAACCACTTTTCCTCTGAAGATTTACAAAGTAGAAACCTACCTAACTTGCATACTTACAGCTACTTGTGGAAAAAACGTGTCGCTTTTATTTCCACAGTGTAAAAAAGAAACAAATCTAAAGGTTTTCCGAAAGGCCAACCGCTCAAGATTTCGCATCTCCGTGAGTATTTTCATGAAGTCGCGGACACACCCGCGTACCTCACAACTACACCTACAGCTGTAAACACAAGTTTGCCTTGTAACGGTACACCTCTACTGGCTTTTTAATCTAATAGATTTATACATCAAAGAACTGATAAGAAATATAAAACAGATTGATAAAGATGGTTCATATTTTTTACCAAAGTGGACGCGCGCGTTGAGATCTTTTGTATCGGGAAAGAATGTAGAATGTCCTCGTAGAGTCCGTAGGTAAGTAGAGTAAATGTGATTGCAACAAAGTTTAAAGGTAAAATTCTTATTTTGCAAAACAAAATAAAAGAAACTCAAAGACCGGCTTTATCTCGTGTTACTGGCACGATAAAATTAGAAACGTAGTCGTCTGCGCGCGCGCTGGCTCAGTCGCGACTCAGCACTCGCGGCGGGCAATCCTGACGCATCGAAATCCAAATTTAGAACCAACAAATTGTTTTCTTTTGTTTTGCATTTTTGCGTTCAGTGCGTTACGAAACTATTTTGTGCCAGTGAGTTGTTAAGTGCCACAGTGATTTTTTCAGTCAGAAATTCCTTTGGATGGTGTATCTTGTGATGTAAAGGTGTTACAACACAATAGTGAGTACCTTTTCACGTTGTTTTTGTTGCGATACGACATGTTTTTGTAGGATAAGTGGTTTTTAGTTCACGTTGTGTCCGCGAACGCATCCGTGTGCTAGTGGGTTAAACTTTCGCAACGCGCGGACGAAATATCGAAGATTACTGACGACGCGACAACGTGTCTTGCATTTTTGCTCGTAAGCTGGAAAAAAAGCTACGACTTATGCTTTCAACGTGTAATTCACAGCTTTATACACTTCAATATGTCGCTATGAGTATTACTTCTTCACATCCATGCACTCAAAATAATACATAAGGTGCCTTCTGGTAAGATCGGCGTAATATTAAGTCCGGATAAATCACGTAACTAAGCAATTATCATTTAAAAATATCGCCGAATTGCTTAGCATCCGGACTTACTATTACGCCGATCTTACCAGAAGGCACTATATGTATAATGAAAGTACCTACTTACTTCATTTAATATTGAAACGGTGAAATAAATTGGCTAAGCACGTGTCCGACCACTCACAATGAAATTTTCTGATCTCAGACAAAGCTTATGCTCGTGAAACTTGATTATTACCACTGGAGACACTGGAGTTCCAATAAAAGGACTCTAAAGTCCGTATACTGATACAGAAAACATTACTCAAGCATAGATTTGAGTAGAGATTTTCATACAAAAATCTATGCTCGAGTCTGGATTAGTGCTTAAGCAGTAAATCAGCATCCGGGGCCCATATTTCGACAGGCGTCATGGCTCAGTCGGTAGTAGCTCTGACTTCCGTGCTGTGGGTCGTGGGTTCGATCCCCACCGAGAACAAACATTTGTGTGTGGCATTTGTTTGTTCTATGTCTGGGTGTTACTATGTAGGTATTGTAAGTATGTATTTACAAAAAAAGAGTATACATATAAGTATTATATCAGCAATCTAGTTTCCATAGTACAAGCTCTGCTTAGTTTGGGACTAGAGGGCGTTGTGTGTAATGTCCAAGAATATTTATTATTATTATATTATTATTATGGCCAAGGGATGCCCGATGGTCAAATGACATCGTAGAACTGGCTGGGAATCACTGGACAAGACTCGCAAGGGACCGAAAAGAATGGCGTAATAAAGAGGAGGCCTATACTCAGCAGTGGGTGCAAACGGGCTGAAATGATGATGATGATGATGATGATGATGATGATTATATTATTTATTATATTACGGGCCTAAAAGTCAAGCCGTTCGGCCCACCTTTGCTTAACTACATAACAATTGGATTTATCTCCCAAAGCACGTCCATCATGGACACAGCACTTCTTGGCATTTGAAATACGGCACCTAAAAAAAAATCTTGGACATATCACACAAAGCTCTCTAGTCCCAAACTAAGCAAAGCTTAATAAATTTTTATTTTTTTGTAAATACATACTTATAGTACATAGTAACACCCAGACATAGACACACAACCTTCTACTAAGTACCTAATAGCTAATTGAAAAGATAAGCTTATTATACCTAGTGGTTTGATCTTGCCGATATCATTTTCCACATGACCCTACACGATAACTTTAACTATCAGAACCTCTGCTAATTAGCAGACCACAATAGACTAATGGTACGCCCCGACTTCGCTCACTTTCTTACTTATCCTACCTTCATCACTCAATTTTGTATGAATATAGGATTCAACTTCCAACCCTTTTTTTTCAGATTTCAATTCTTAGACAAGTAGTTTTCAACACAAATATAGGTGCCTGAAACTCAAGTACTACTTAGTAAGTAGTTACTAAGTAGGTATGTCTTATACACTTGTGTTTACAAATGAATAAATTCTGTATCGCATGTCCAAAGCATTGCGACCCTGAGGAGCTGATTGTAACTGGCAAAATAACCGTCTTATTTTACCGCACTATCGTTTTTGCTAGATATAATCAAATTGATATCAATTTATTCTTCAATCATTTAGAAATTCATTGGAAATAAGTAGTGCATTCAATCGATTAGATTATGAGTATTTTTTAGGTACAAAAGTCGAAAAGGCGAAATGCAAACGTGTGTTGGTATTTATTTGTCTTAGCGGACAAATATCTTACCACCAAATTCATAAACAGTGGCTGAATCACAGAATAGATATCGTACTTCTTAGCAGAACAGAACGCCTCTAGAAGAGCCTCTACTTTATGAATATCTACCACGTGAACGTAGTCGCGGGTAACAGCTAGTATTTTAGCACGATAGGCACAGATGGTCATCATGCGACATCCTACCCAAGCTTCACTGACGTCATTGTAGCTGCATAATAACAGACTGATCAAACGAATTTTATTGCGAAAGTATGGCTCGACTTCTGATGACGAAAAAATGCATGACTCGAGGTTTTTATGCTAAAGCACGTTGTTGACAGAGAATAATATCAAAATTCTATCGAATATGCGGAGTTTTTTGAACATGGGCCGGTTAAGGGCTGTATTCTGACTAAAGAATTCGTTTAGTTCTGGAGAAAGCGAATTATTTAGATAGACTTGAGTAAAGATTCTCATACAAAATTAACAAAAACTCCTTAGCCTGGATTAGTGCTTGTATGAGCAGTAAACATGTGCCTATTGTTACGTTCACACTATGCCGCACTCGGCAGGGAAGTGGGCATGAGCATAGTGTGAACACGAACATGCCTCTGTCCCGGCTCCCGGCCCAAGTTCATACGGTATAAAAATGCTTCATAAATCTGGGGAACAGCTACCTACCTAGCGAAAGTAAATACATGTAGGTGGATAAGTAAACATTTTATAGTCTTATTTACAATTTCCCTCCGATTGATAACATCTCGTGATTGTATTTACAAATAACCCAAACATAAACAATAGGATAAAGCAATGTTGATATATCAATACAATGCCCTTTTACAAACACTCACGGCGACTCATCCAAACACTCATCCATCACGATCCACTCATGATTGTTATGAACTCTACATTCTTAACAAATCTTGCCGGTATTTACCTATTCGATAAAATACTTACCCACCAAATCTGACTGGTTTATTCGATATAATACAGACGTTTGTGTTGTACAAAACGCGTCAAGACAATCGCAAATCGGCAATCATTCCTTTGTGATAGCCAGGGATATCCCTAATATCGATGAGTCTTGGACTTGACTATTTTGACTTTAACAGCAGTAAAACGCCAGCCAAGCCGCGAACGAAAGCTAGTTAATCAAAATAGTACCAAAAGTCATCAGTTCAGATAAGGTCGCTAACTGAAGTGATCTAAAAATAGAACTTAATAAACAAGCCAAGCATTTTGGCTGAACATCTGCGTGGAATCGACCGCAACCGGTGTCCATTTCCCACTGATATCCGATAGGATCAGTTAAAAATAAATCAGCCGTATAGAAACCCTAGAAACCCCTACAATCAGACAGATCTAGACATTTTTCCTTGTTTATTTTTGTAATAACTAATCTACCTCATGCATGTCACTTCTCAAAAAAATCAGTTTCAGATTACCGAAACTTGAGGCTTGCAGACACAGTGCTCAAGTCAAAGTATTTACCAGCATACCTTTTTCAAGATTTTCAGATCTCTATTGAGAAGTATGCTTGAGTCAGAGAAATTCTGGAACATACAAGCGTGAATTTTGATGCAGCCTTATAATATGTACCTACCACCTGTGCCTAGGCACAGATCATATAATACTATACGCCTAGTTAAATCTAGACGCACGGGATTGCGTATCTGAATAGAGGTAATCAAATATCAAAAGGGATTTCTTAAACGATCGGGATCAAATCAGCAAACAAGCTTTGGTTGAACTTTTATTCTATGGCATCGTTTTATATCTTCTAGGGCCCGTAGACTCGAATAAATAAAATACTAATAAATTCTAATGAAACTGAGAAATGCGTGGGAAAGAAAGTTATCTGACGCGCTGTTTCCGTATTTTCATTCGTTTGATGCAAACCATTGAATTTATTTCTCCTGATTTTTTGCGACCACACTTCATATGCAAATAGATCGTGGCTGACCTCGAGAGTAAATCTCCTGACCTCCATCAGCTCCGGCTTAAATGACAGCTTTAGTATGAAAACATCTGCCTCAAAGCGTGGATTGAAATGGCTGCTAAAGACCTAGTTAGAACTATCATGTTTTATCATAAAAAATAATAGGCCTTTACATCTATTGAAGATGATTTATACAGCGTCAGGAGGCAACCTATGCCTGGGACAATGTTTAGATGGAGTAGGCTTGCCCAGCACCTATCTATACCATCCTCTCAGCCTAGTCAGCCAATCAAGTCACATTTTTCTTTATATAAGTTTTTTATGTTTGTTACACATAAAAATGTAAACAAATAAATTTTTCTTCTTATAATTTTTTTATGATAGTGTTAATTACGTGTATTTTAGGGCTGGGAAAAGCTTTGGAATGAAGAAATGTGCATCATTGTTAATGGGGCAACATTTAAACGCGAAATATTATAAATTCAGATGAGCCATGACATCACAGATTGGGAAAGCTGTGTGAAAATTTTATTGGTAGTTAGATAATCTCGAAATATGGTGATATTGGTTGTAAAGACCTAAGAATACCAATAAAAAAGTAAGATAAACATGTAACTTTAGTAGTAAAACTTACAACTTTTGAATATATCTTTATTTAGGAAACTTTGGTTGATGAAGAAAACATAACACACAGTGTCACTATAATACTATACTAGGTAGTATAGTACCTACATAGAAACCTCATCTCATACAACGAAACGCGATTATAACTCGGGCTCCTCTGCGGGCTACTCAGCTTGGCACAGGGAAAACGCTAGATAGCGCTAGTGACGGTTCTTTTATAGTTTAACTAGCCGTCTCCCGCGGCGTTGCTCGCGTTAGAGTGTGACTTTTCAAAATTCCTTTCTTAGTGCACCCCTACACTATATAAGGAACCTATCTTCCAAATTTCATACCTCTAGGACTTATAGTTTAGGCTGTGCGTTGATTCTCTGTCAGCTTCAAAAGAGTTTTATATATATTGATGATATGATATTTACATTCTAACAGTGTCAAATTGTTACGTATTATAACTGCATAGAATACCTACCCAACGTAATTAAAAGTAGAGCCACGTAGAGCTCCTAAACTTTTTCGAGAAGCAACTTATTTCTTTAGTTACGTTCAATACAATACGTTTACCAGCGGATCTAGGCAATCGTGAAGTTATAACTGTTAGCTTTTTCAAACTAAATTTCCTTCGCACATCACAAACTTCACGATGGGCTAATTCCGCCGCTCGCAACGCAACTCTATTTGTCTTACAATTCAAACAAGCAGGTTAGTAAAGGTTAGTGTGTATGTGGAACCAAAACGTAATCCCGTATCCCGTAAGCAATCACATCACTCGGCGGCTACAGTTCAATACTCCATGACTCATGCTCCCGGCATCCCGAGCATTCGATTCGAGTACTTCACTCACTGCCATATTGACCAGGATATTTGGCGCCAAACGGTTCTACAGTTCTGCGTGGCCTGGAACGTTTTTTACGACGTCGGTTGGATTTCGAATTTTGAACATTGACTGGAAAAGATATTTCGGATATTTTTATTCCAAATTTGAAAAAAATGTAGAGCTCAAAAGCTACTCTGAAACTGTGAATGTCGACGAAACCGACCGACGATCGCGACGAAGCCCGTGGCTTTAGGCAGATAGGCTTCTGACTGACCATGCCCTTCCTTGGAAGGCTGACTCGACTGTAAAGATTGTTATATTGCTGGCATATATTTTCAATTACTTACGCTCTTTCACCAATGCAGTAGATCCACAACTAGATGTAGGTATGTACTTTCTAATGACAAGCCGTCCATTAAGAACAGCTCCACCTTCGAGGACATCCTATACCTATCTAGTAACGATCGCTAGTCGTGTAACTTTTATAGGTTTCTGGTCTTGTTTACTTCCGATCTTCAGGTAAACATGCCAGGAGTAACCAGTTAATGTGGCTGAGTGCGGACGGAATTTAGTTAACTGTTTCGACATCTTTCTTTTCTTTCCAGTAAATTATTAGTGACACTAACTAGGTCCATCGTCGTCGCTTAGTATATAAAATGCTCTTAAGTTTATAAGAAAGTTTTCATGTAAAACTCCACATCACATAATGCACTAGGTAAATGTGAAAAAGAGGTCCACATAGTCTCACGTGTCATTATACAGAGTAGCTTGTTTTCGAAGAACTAACAAATCTGCGTTTGTCTCACTAGCTCCAACCTCTTATTATTCCACTCGTGCGCCTTAAATGGAACAGGCCATGACTGGCCAGCCATTGTCAAAGTATCAACAATAAAACCTATCTCTTACAAAGTGTAACACCATGTGACTTTATCGAAAGAACGAGTTTGGAAAGCGTATTCCGGTCGTTGAACTTACATAAACATTCTCCTATCACGTCTTGGAGTTTTGTGACAAACATTTTGGCTTTAAAAAAATATTAAAAAGAGAGGCAACCTGTTTGGTGGGTGATTCATGAATGCCAACCTCTTTTGTAGTGGAATAAAACCTTTTTGATTCGTTCCAGCAAAATCCAGCGACTCTTCGTTGTTTGAATTTTGCAGTTCACTACTGTTTAATGGCGCCTAACCAATCCTGGGTCTTCAATTCAATCTAAATTAACGTTGGTAGTACGCATCTCAGAAGCTCAATGAATATTCATCTTCGTCTTTTACGTCATGGAATGCACGTACACCGGATGACCACATACAAACAATAGTAAACTAAACTATTTGCATAGATACCCATCACCAGCAAGTACCTAGGTAGGTATATAAGGCTATGACGTAGAGCTCCCGAATGATTGACGTCGCGTGGCTCATCAGCCGTGCCAAGTTTGTCTTGTCGAATCTTCGATTGAAACAATCGAACCAATTCAGTCACACTCACTTCCTTGATCTGAGTTGATCATACAAATCCCAGTACTAAACTATTGGACTTACATAAGTACCTATACTACTTGCCTAATAAATTTAACAAAAATCAAAGTCATGTTGTGAAAAAAAAAAAAACATTTCGAGCTAGTACAGTGCAGTACAGTACCAAACCAACGGAGCCATCACTATGAAAATAAGATTGCTACGTTCCAATTTACGCATAAACTCGTGGAAAATAATTGTTGCTTGGAATTCATAAGTGCATTGGACTGAATTTACTGATTGCTTTCAATAGTGCCAAATAGAACGACGGCTGAGATGTGATTATGAAAATGGCCCCTTTACCAGTGTTTACGAAGATGAAGCGTCAAATGTAAGTGCACTATAAAACCCAAAACGTATAAAAATATGGCCAGAAAAAAAACACTGTCTGAGTTGTATCATGCAAATGGGTTGGAATTGATTGACCCCATGCTGGCTTGTCCCCGATGTAGATTGCCAAGTAGTATGTATGCGCTAAATAAATGCCGATACTGCTACGAAAAAAAGTGAAAAGGACGTTATTGTACCTAAAAACAAGGGTCGATTTGGTTGGTCACTGAAAAGAGAAAAAAAAAACTAGCTACTTTATCCATTTCTTTCGTTGAATATGTGATGCATCTATAAAGTCATGTGTGAGTGTGTGTGACCGAGTTGCGAATTTGTAAGCACCGCCTACAGCCAAATATCCATTTAGTATAAACAAGTATTTCGCCATATTAGTATCAATACGAAAGAATTTCACCTTGAATCTCGAAAGCCACATGGCAAATAAATTTAATTCAAATGAAATTAATTCTTATTGTAGTGGCAATAGAGAATATTTTACAAGGACATACAAATCGTGATAGATCAGACACTTTAAACTAATATTAGTAAATCAATAATATTAGCAGTTAGAATAGAATGCAAGGCGATCTTATTTAAACTATCTAGACTCAAGCCACGTTTGCTTGACGTGACCTAGAGTCAGAAAACGGTACATACCTTTCATCCAACTGGAGTCAAGGTTCATACCAGTGGCATTCAAAGGCTCAGTCAAAGTGCATTTTTATTTAATAAATCTCACTTTGAACTTTCATAAGGCTTCTTAGTAGGTACTATGATTGAATAGGTTTTTTTTGAGTTAGAGATAATTCGTCCCAAGCGTCTGTGTATTTCGTAAATATTGAGAATATTGTAAATTAAAAAAAAAATGCTGTAATACTGTATTGTAAGTAAATACTTTTCTTTATAAATAAACTATTTATTCTTCTAAAAAATCAGATATTTTGTAATATAGGTAGAATAAGTCTATATTAAAAGAAGTTTTCGGAGATAGTCGGAATAATTTACTGTTAATAAACTTATGTTACTGACTGTACAAGGGCTAATTCAAAGCAATGGAAGAACATAGATCAGAGGCAAATAAACATAGCCTGGTAAACACGATATAAAACGTTTTCGTAACACAGACATGCCTAATGGCTTCGTGATTGATGAGAATCAGGACAAGGTCAAAGATTTCAGGAGCTAACCTAAAAAACATTGTGAAGGGCATGTTGCATTAGTAGTAGGCGTAGTAGCAAAGAATAGATCCTATCCTATTAATATTATAAACCCGAAAGTTTGTAAGGATGTAGATGTAGGTATGTTTGTTCCCTCCCATGCTAGCTTGTCCCCGATGTAGAAGATTACCAATTAGTTATATGGCCGCGGGGCGCGTAATTTTCAGATACTTTATTCATCTGAAAAAAAAACAAAAATAATAATCATACAACTGTAAGAAGAGCTACCAACTCTAACTTGCTTATTTATCTAACCTAGCTTTCGGAGTTTTTTTTTTACATTTCTTTTTTTTTTGCAGATCGCCAGACATGATCCACGTTGACGAAACGGATCCTGTTGGAGGTAAAATTATACTTACTATATAATTTGATTAAAAAAAACAAAATAGTTATCTAATAAAAGTCTGAAACTCAGGAGTGTAATAAGGACGAAATTCAGGGGCAAAATTTACAAGGAACGAACCTCTTTTGGATGGATGTTGCACTCTTTATTATTTTGCATTCCAAAATGACCTTAAAGGTCGTTGACTCACAACACGAGGCCTCGATAATCCTTTCTCGTAGGCCTCTCCAGTCAACTAACAAAATAAACAAATACGTTTTGGCAGACGCGCGGAATTCGTCTTTATTTTCGACTCGCTTTAATGTCGAGACATGTCTACGATGACAGTTTAAAGAGAAAATCATAACGTATCTACTTACGATAGTTATTGTGATGACTAAAACAGTCCGAACTCATTTGAACGTCGAAAACCGTAATATTATTGTAAAATTATGAGTTATGACTTAGGTATCTGAATTAAACGTCCAGTCTAAAGTAGGCTAGGTTTTGTGAGAGCCAAATTATTCACGTCAACGGTAGTTTTTGATAAAAACTAGATTGGGTAGGTACCTCTACCTACCTAGTTTATTCCGTGCAAAACAGTGTCATTGAACTCTGCTTAGATTAAAATAATGTCAGACTAATAACCTAGATACAACATAATGACAGTGTGTAGGTATCGAATAAATTATGTTTAATTATACCAATTTGCCTAGAACTTTAAGTAGGTAGATACAACAATAATTTTATCAAACACTTTATTTCAACGGTTACAGTCTTACAACGTCAAACAAAACAATAAGAAAATGTAGCAAAAGGTTTAAAACTACATATTACTTACATATTTCTAACAAAGAGGTCCACTTTGGCGGAAATTAGGTAATATATATCGAGATATTATTTTCCCAAAAAAACTAAACACCAAAAAGCAAGTAAAATAATTCCTATGACATAAGATTGAATCAGAAACAGATCTGAGACCTTGCTTACTGTGAATCATAGAACTATCAAATTAGTCACTAGTAAATTGTCAGTTGCACAAACCGCTTCCCGGCTGAAATAAATTTCTAAAACAATACACTAAGCACGTGTCGTGTCGTGTCGTGTCGCTCGTGGCCAAGAATCCGACGGGGTTGTAATAGAACGTGTCTACTGCGTGGACTGACGACTGTTTCGTATTCACAGCTATTATTAAGTCACCTTGTTTTTTGGTATTATAAATATTGTAAATACTGTGTTTTAGTCCTTATTTTATTGGTAAATAAACATGTCCCGAAAATAAGGTCCGTAATGCTAAAACGACTTATTCACAAAGAAAATTACAACTAATACAGTATTTACAATATTCATAATGCTTATTAATATTAGTCGCTCGAAATCGTGCTTTGGGTAGTTTTAGTTGTCAAAATTACTACTTCGAGTTCGAGTTCGAGTCGAAATCGTAGTAGTAATGAAAATCTTTATTATTGCGTTTTGTCGCTTTTTAACCATTTATTGTCCTATCATTAGAGTCCTATTGAATTCAAAGAATGATCTACTGATACGTAAATGCTTGTTTGCGAGTAGGTTTAGGCATCTACCTACTCTTATCAAGAGCATTGATCTCTAGATCAACGATCGAGAGTTATTTAGGTACAGAATTAAAAACGTTGACACCAAAATTACCGAGTAACTAAATTGCCTACTGTATCTACTACTAATAGTACTTTTAAAAGGTATGAGTATCTACCTATGAGCCTACTCCATCTAAACATTGTCTCAGGCACTACAGTGTCCCGTTAAGTGTAGGCATAGGTTGCCTCCTGACGCTGTATAAATCATCTTCAATAGACGTAAAGGCCTATTAGAGTACCTAAAAACGTTCTTGTATTTCACACTGGGTTTAAAATCCGATTAGGTACCTATACTTACTTATAAGTAATTTTTATTAAGATATAAATACATAATTATAAGATATTAAGTCTCTTTTTTACTTGGCACCAAACCATTATGTATTTAGGTATATTGGCCGGATGTTTCCGCGAAATATTTCTTTTTAGATTCAGTTTGTCCAGTACACGCGACTGTCCCCAGTCAGTAAACTCTATTAGATCACATTATGAAGGTCGCAAGTCGCAAGTCTTTGGCCGACTGTTCGTCCGGCCATTCATAGCTACTTCTATTTATACATCTAAGATTTGCGAACACAATGGAAACGTCTTGTTTTATTTAAATATGTACAATTGTATATAAATGCTTCACTGACCGTCTGCTAATCAACACAGCAAATCGTAAGATTCAAATTGATACATGATATTTGTATGGAGCACAGACAATATGGGGTTTTCGCTGTCTATGGAAAAAATATATCTTAGGTATCCTTCATGAAAATGTAATAAATAGATAAATCGTTTGCAACGGTTTGTATACAGTTCAACTGTTTCATGTGTATTTTGTAAATAGGTACTGTACTTATTAGTCTTAATTATTTTTTCTTTGTGAATAAAACATAGGCCCATACTATAAAAAAATCAGATGTTCAATTTAGAAGTAAAAAATCTTGCAGGCGAAGTCGGGGACGTTTCTTTATACATAAATTATAATGCATAGCTTAGAGAAAATAAATGTTTCCTTCGTCGTGCCACGAAGGAAATATTGTGATTTATTATGTATATTTCTGTATTTATTACACTTCTCCTCTATTTATTTGTTGGAAGGGAAGTGTCACGTCTGGTCTTGGCGTCACCACTGTCACTTACATAAAGCTAGGTACTAAATTACAGAGACGAACTCAGGACTGACAGGGGTAAAAATGGCATTGCCAAAAAATTTGTACAATTTGCCACTAGAATTTGTACAATTCGTAATTTTCAATGTAGGGCCGCAGCATTGTTATGGACTTTGACGGTCCCACTACTAAATAAATAAGTAAAATTATCAACTGTGTTCATAATTTTTGAGTTTTTATCCTTTCAATGTCTATTGCAATACGGTGACACTAGTTTGAAAGTTACGAATCGTACACATTTTAGTGCAGCTGACTGTACTTTAATAATTTTTTTATGAATACTAATAAATAGCTCTACCCGTGTGTCAATTTTTTGTCGCCGTTGTAGATACATGCTGTAGAAAAGTCATAAAAATCTTACGCAATATATAAAATACGCAACTAGGTACCTATGTATTGCTATGATAAAACCTTAGAGCCGGAGCACAATGGGCTTAATTTAGATTAACCTTACAAAACTAGTGACGAGTGTCATGTCACCTCACGAGGGTTGAATGCACCTCACGAGGCGCCGCGTTCGTCCACCTCGATGCCTCATCATCGATCTTATTGAATCGATCTTTGTCTGAACTATTTATCAAACTCTTTATGTGTAGTAGGTTCCTACGTAAATCTTTTCAAAGTATCAATAATGAAGAACAACCTATCCAACCTTACGTTATATAAGGAATAATTCGTGGGTTCGATCCCCACCGAGAACAAACATTTATGTGTGTGACAAATATAGATGTTTGTTCTGTGTCTGGGTGTTACTATGTATTATATTATAAGTATGTATTTACAAAAAAAAAAAATATATAAGTATTGTATCAGCAATCTGGTTTCCATAGTACAAGCTCTGCTTAGTTTGGGACTAGAGGGCGTTGTATGTAATGTCCAAGAATATTTATTATTTAATTATTCTAAATGAGGAAGAATCCAGTTTAACAAATTATTGCGGTTGCCACCAAAATATAATATTGGTCAAACTATTATTATTAGAAGAAAAATTATATAAGTCTAGCTTAGAATACTGAATCCTAGCTATCTAGGTGGTACATAATTATCAATACGAGTTATAACATTTTTGGTAATTAAATAATTATTACTCAAAATTATATTATAATTATTTGAACATGTGGCAGAGCTCGGTTTAAATATGCAGACTAAACAATAGACGGGCCAAAATAACAAGTCGATGTGCACTTATACCTAACGTTGAACCGATGCCAATATGCAACGCAATGACGTTCGTCAGTGATGCTTAAAACTGTCCTACGTCGTTTCAGTTAATAAATTTAAACGTATTCTATTCCTGAAAAGAGTTTAATTAAGATTGCTTCCCTGCTTATTGATTTTCTATTTTTGTTGCCATGAATTCTTTCCAGAACTAAAGCGCCGCGTCGAAAAAAAAATACTGATCACATTTTTTACATGACACTTTTGTTAATATTTGGCAACCTTGGTAAAACCCTGAACGAAGATCATCAGTTAGCTTCCTCTTCTTTGTTACATTTGACAGGCGTCTTGGTTCAGTCGGTAGTAGCTCTGCCTTCCGTGCTGTGGATCGATCTCCACCGAGAACAAACATTTGTGTGTTGTAAACACAGATGTTTGTTCTGTGTCTGGGTGTTTCTATGTATTATAAATGTGTATTTACAAAAAAAAATGTATGTATGTATTCTATCAGCCATCTACCTAGTTTCCATTGTACAAGCTTTACTTAGTTTGGGACTAGATAAGGCATTGTGTTAAGTGTCCGTGAATATTTATTTATTTTATTATTTATTTACTTATACATATGTAGTTGATATATATTTTCGTAATATGTTTAAAGATCAGTTAGCTATATCATATCTACAATATGAGTGATAACGTTATCTGATACGCTAAAATTATCGATTATTGATTCATAGTTATATTTTCCATCATTAATATTTACTCATAAGGTAAAATGTTATGTGTCTTTTGTATGTAGGTAGATATTATGTAAATGTATATCCTTTAGAAATAAAATGTCAACTGACATTAGGACAGGAAATAAACTGTTTTAACTGCTCTGAATCGTAATTTGAATCAAACATAAGTAATAAAATCCAATGATATATGTTTACGATTTTCCAGAAATCGAGCCTCCGTTTCCCTGTCGAGATGTCACCATCAAAAGGAACATAGATGTCAACGATAACTATGAAATGCTATCAGAAATCGGCAGGTGAGTCAGATCCTAATTGCTTAAACAAATGAAATAAGACATGGCGTCATAGATAGTTAAGCGAGCATTGCAGCAGCGATAAATTGGTATTAATACCAACACCTACCAATTCAATTTAATGATTTTGCAGGGGAAAATTCGGCACGGTCTATCTATGCAGAGAGAAGAGCACAGGCCTTGAATTAGCCGCTAAGCTGGTCTCCGTGAGCCGAAGAGATGAGAGACGGAACGTGGAGAGAGAAGTGGACGTGATGCGGAGACTGCGCCATCCTAGACTGATCCAACTTTACGACGCTTACGAATGGGGGAAATACATGTGCGTCGTGCTTGAATTGTAAGTATCACTGTATTACATCTACGGTAATAGAAAATAGAAAAGAAAATTAGGTAAAATAATGTGACTCAAAAAATAAACCTAACTAGGTAAACATCAAAATAAAAATATGAACTAGGTAAGCTTCGACTCGTTGCGAGCTTACAAGAAAATAATAAGATCTGTTTTTTGACAGAACTGACCAGACTAACTTGTCTCTCAGATAAGTAGGTAGGCCATTTTTTGTCCAGGGGACGCGTTATTGCTTTACTCGAACCATCCAACGATGCAAAAATTGGGTCAATAGACCCAAACCTAAAGAAATAAAGTCTGATGGAATGAATGCTACCAAATTGGAAGATGACTCATTTTTAACAAAACGATCTCTAAAATACCTGATATTGTATTGTTTTCAAGTTGGTATAGTTCAGACAGTACAGTTACCTCTTAAATTTTAATTAAAAACAAACAGTGCATTAACTTCAGAATGTGTTTTTTTAATTAATAAACAAACCATAATATACTGACAGCGCCTTTATTTCTCATGAAAAAGGAACATTTCCTTTTACGAAACGAAATCAACAATGCCCACACTGCATACAAAATGCAAAAATGATTCACACAACGCAATGTCCATATGGCGTGACATACAAAATGCGCATGCGCGTAGTTCTATCAAACCAAGAATCCTAGTGCTCCAGTCTCTAGGTATATTTATCTACCTTGACCTTTCTTTCAATCTCAAAGATAAATTGTATTCGAGAAAACACGCGAATACCACACGGCACTCAACCATTCCGACGTACAGTTGAGATTTTAAAACAACATTTCCGTCATTTAAGTTTATTTCTAAACATTTTAGCAATGCACGTATTTTCGTAATCATTTTATTTAAATCGTAGGTGTTGTAATGATTCACTTGGTCTGTAATAGGACTTCTAAATTTGGCTTCATTCAAATCCTCTGTGATTGTGAATCACTGAAATCTGGAATATCTCTTATGATCTGGGTTAAGGACGTGTCTGAACTCTCTTGAACGTCCATCATTTTAATTAAACCTTGTTTTAGCATGTTTAATTAACATTCACTTTCATTTAGCAGTACTTTCTCTGGTTTATTGCTTTTGGATGATGTGGGTAGATCTCTGGGTACTGTACTGATATGACGTCCTACTTTTAAATGATGAATCAAGACCGTTACTGTCAAATCACACATAACTGTCAATTCCGTAGCTGTCGTTCCTTCTTATAAACTTTTCTTTTCTAAAATATTCATTCCAAGCCCTAACAACTAAGGTACCAACACGTAGATCATTACACGAGATTATAATTAGACAGAATCCAGGTGTTATAATTGGGTCGTTGACAGCACGGAGACATTACACATATACCTGCTTAGGTACATTACATTATAGATATGGTTGTTGACAGGCCGAGCGTAGTGTTAGTGGACAGGTGGGTCCACGCCTTTGGGACATTCATTATAGTTTTCACTTTTGCAACGGGTTACTCTATCTGATGACATGTGTAGGTACTAGTCTACTTGTCTCATTGAAATTTTATTAATACATTCATCTTATTTTCATTGATATCTTTTAGGTACAGTACACTCACCTACTAAGTCGTTTTAGACTAAACAACATAAAATATACCCAATACTTAAGCTGTTTTTGAAATAAATGTTTCAAAAGTCCCAATATGGTATAGTGAACCGTTAAGTGTCTGGTAGCTAACTTTTCTAAATTAGTTTAGCGACATGTCAAAAGAGTGAAAGTAAAGTAAAAAACAGATGAGTCACATTCGCAACTTCACAAGTTACTTTCCTATCATTTGGAAAGTAATACCTACAGAAATGTACAGTTAATCAAACATAACTCGGTTTTCTTATCGCGCTGGGTTGCGGTTTACCGCAAACTTTACTGCAAGCAATTGTGTTCATTTTGTTTTAATTCCTGTGATTCATATACCTTGGGACTACATTTTCTCAAACTTTAATCTTTTTTCTGTCACCCTTGAACTGAGACTTGCACCTTGTTCCAATTCTGAATACGGCCCTTTTTGGGTAAATGTTTGTAACGGGTATTCAAAATTCTATAAACATTTACTACATTTCAACTCATTGAAACCGGATGTAAAACAAGAATTATACGCCATATTACTATGAATAATCTCTTTGTTTCGTCTCACTCATCCCACTTATGACGCTTTTATAGCACCTAATATTGAGGCGACTCAAAGTCAAGTGCCCCCGTAAATGGCGACGGATAAGCGTCTGCTAAATAAAATCAGTGGCGTCAAGCTGCGTCAGATATTACCGCGCATAGTTGGCGCGGCGCCACTGCGCGTCGCCATCTTGACTCTGCGACGAATGCACAGATTATGATCGAATCTTGCCATTGCGTTACCCCTTTTAAACTAAACAAAACTATCGGGATAAGAGGAAAGGAAAACATGGGACAACCCGATCAAGTTATTATGTAGATACATTCAATTTGAAGCCTTAAAAACAAACTAAAAGGTGTATGGAAGGAAGTGGGACAATGTGAAAGTTTAGGCAATAGGTAAAAGAATGTTTTGACCTCACATTGGGATTCCCCGTGACATGACACTCGTGGTTTCAAGGATCACAATATTTTAAACAAATGATTAAACCTTTTACGCCTAAAATTTCATAGCGAAATGTTATTTAGAGATTTAAATTCATTGAGAAATTGCTCTTTGCAAAAATAAAACAGTATGTAAGATGACGTCAGCTATGATTGATCGTCGTCTGGGCTCACACTGCGAGCGAACACATTTACTCAATGTGTTGTTAAAATGCCATCAGACATGTTGAAGTAAGTATCTCATCGTTTCAGATCACGAAGACAGTAGATACCTACACAAACATGGTTTGGTGATTTTGAAAGGTTTTAAAAATAAGTCTATATTATCTATGGCATTATGTATTATCTATGTTAACATCGCTATTATCGGGGTCAAACAACGATCAGAAAATATTAGAACGGTCCAGGTTTCGCAAACAAAGAAAACACCTGTTCCCACTATTTACACATCTGCCCTCGTCACTCATTGGAATGTCTGCGTCGAAAATATTTTTTAGCGCATAAAATTTTATCAGGCCTTTGGGCAATGACGTCACTAGAGCTTTGAAGAACGGTTGACGCGCCGGGAGCTTCATTCAAACATTCTAATTTTAACGAAAACATGACGTCTCTTTCCCGTATGATAAAGTTTAGTAAACAAACACAAAAATCGTCAGTATACAATCAGGGCAATCAGGTCATGCAAGGTTTTCTAAACTACACCTTATTGAGTCTGTCAGTCATTGTGCCGTATTTACTTACCTACAGAGTTCAGAGTTTCGCTGAAGCAATGCGTTTTATTCTCGTGCTCGTATGGTATCTAGAATAATAGGTCAAGGCGGGCATTTCTTTGTCGTTAAATACGTCGGTATTTACTATCAGGAATTCTGGATGTCTAATTAGTTAAATGAAGTTGTTTTTGAGACGACGTGTAAATTAATGCTGTTTACATTTTTAGAAGATAAACTAGATATTATTAGTTACAATATTTTGGTTTTGTGACATAACTAAAACAACTTGATCCTTATTCCGTCCATCTTAATTTTGTATTCGTCTTTTTACTAAATAAAAGTGGGATATCTAAGTACTTGCCCCTGCAGTCATCCTGAGTACAACTCTGCTGCTAATTGGCAACTGTCATGACAATAATGTAGGCATGCAAAAGTTAATACAACCTCATTTGTTAAAATTCCTCTTTGGTCAACTGAATTGGCTGAACTTTAGGCTGATCGGAAGTTGATGGCTCATTGCACACCGAATAACGATTCAAATTTGGAATGGCGCACGTTGCATTTATCATGTCCGTTATTTTATACCCGGTTGCAAAATAATACCAATATTGCAAGTTAAAAGTAAAACAAAGCTTGTAAAAACGTCTGACATCGACCTTGCCTTTTCGTCGCCCCTAGTTAGTTTATTTTGGCGCCAACAGCCGCCTCCATATGTCGAAGCTCATTATTTTGATCGGCAACAAACATTTTGGCAGCGTTTCCTTATTGCGTGTTTTTCGCGCACTTTTATATGATATTATTTTGTTTTAAACTTGGTGATTTTATAATGAGGTTTGTTTGATTTGAGTTTGGCCTCACTTTAGATTTAGTCAAAAATTGCACATATTTAAAAAAAAATTAAATGTTTTCCATTTTGAGTTTACTTCAGTGGTAGTTGATTTTTTTTTTCTTACTTTTCAGGATAACAGGCGGTGAGCTATTCGAGCGTGTCATAGACGAAGACTTCGTGCTAACAGAGAGGGCATGCACGGTGTTCATGCGTCAGATATGTGAAGGAATCGAGTTCGTTCACCGACAGAACATACTGCATCTGGACATGAAGGTAAGTTGGAATAGACATACATTTATAGCGCCATCTAGCTCGCTACATGAGAACTATCCCAGATCGCGCAAACGAAGTTATCACGGAGTTTGATACATAAGTAATACTACCGAATACCATCCATTGGTCCTCGGAGCCTGAGCCAAAGGTCGCTCGGCAAGGAAGATCTTTCCTTTTCGTAGGACACACATCCTACCGTGTTCTCTTCACATTTATCCATTTATTTACCACACACACATTATACGGAACGATATAACATAGGAATTTTGTAGAAAAGAGTGAAGAGGTGGATTATGGCTAAGCGTGCTCCACCTTAGGATGCAGCTACACTTACCATCAGGTGTGCTGGCAGCCAAATGATTAGCACATAAAAAAAATTTACATATAGGTACCAAAAAATTCCCCACATTCACACAATTACAAATACATCTACCAAGCCAAAATATTATAGGCACTATCAGCATAATATTAGCAACTTTCACGCATATAAACTATGCAAGTCTTCTCTTGGTCCACATCCAACTCGTAAATCATTATGGCGGAAAGGCATGCGCGGGAGTTTTATGATTGTCTGACATCGCTGATTGTTGCTGGTTTATTTCTGACAAGTTTTATGGTTTTTTTACAATATCCAAACGATGTTTACGAGTTTGCGTGGATCTCATTTTACATCAAAACGAGTAATCTTCCTCTAGTTATCTAAGATTTGTGAAAATCTAATCTGCGCAGTACCATAATAATATGACTTTCATGACATTTTGATATTTGGAATAATAAATCCCATCTCTGTTATATCTATCAAGCTACCTAGCTATTGTATATGCGCTACGAATAATACAAAATATATGTAACTTATGTGAAAAGCATGGAATATCAAATCGTTTAACAAAATTCCTCGTATTTGCAGCCAGAAAACATTCTCTGCCTCACAAAAGCCGGCAACCGGATAAAAATCATCGACTTCGGCCTCGCCCGGTTCTACGATCCGGAGAAGAAACTTCAAGTGCTCTTCGGCACGCCAGAGTTCGTCGCGCCAGAGGTGGTCAACTTCGACCAGATAGGCTACGGGACTGACATGTGGTCCGTCGGAGTTATATGCTATGTGCTGTAAGTATATACACGAACTATAAGAGAATAGGATAGGAAAAGTGACGTAACCAAAACATATAGGCATAATATGAAGTGTTGTGGGCATTAGTGTTTTAGCTCACACGATATTTTTATATATTTTTCAGGTTGTCAGGCTTATCACCGTTTATGGGCGAGACAGACATAGAGACGATGGCAAACGTCACAGTCGCTAAATACGACTTTGACGACGAAGCCTTCAACGAAATCTCCGAAGACGCAAAGGACTTCATCCAAAAACTTCTCGTGAAGGACAAAGAGTAAGTTTTATTATCAATGCATTTTCCGTTTTGGTGTAAGATGGAACTAAGTCTTTTCCGTTCGATTTAATCTATGAATGTTTCGTTTATCGTGTTGAATCAAGCATGTCGATGTTTAGTTTCTTATTTTAAAACACCTGACGATAAAGACCCTACGTTATCGTTGTCCAACACTGATAGAATCTAGTGACTAACATTTGCACGAATTAGATTGAATTTAATTTCTTACCATTATCCATTAATACAAAAACCTAAGTAGCATCTATGTAACACTAATTCAGTAGTTTAGTAAAAGTCGTAAGCTATTCAGTAGAAATATAGATTAGAAACCAATTACTACACTCCCAGCTTCATCCATTAAGTCCAATATTCCCATCCTGAAAGGTGTTGGGGGTGAAAATAACGAGGGTCTTTGTCGCAGGTCACGGCCGAGCGCTACAGAGTGCCTTCGACACCGCTGGCTACAGCGAAGATCTCCGCCCAAGAAAGAGCCAGCCCCACAACCCTTGCCGTCGCCAAAACACGAGCTAGACGTCGCCAAAGACAACCTTCGACTGTTCGTTGAACGGTGGAGCGAACATCCCAACTCTCCCTACGTCTTCGACAATGAAGCACACGAAATCACCTGCTTAGCGATTGGAAATTGCGAAAGATCTTCTATCGGTGGTTGCTCGCCGTCTCCAAGAAGCTCTCTGTGCAGCTCACCAGATAGAGTTTTCGATGAGGATGATTTGGATCCCCCACCACCTCAAAGAGACACTATACTACCACAAAGATCGCATCCCGTTGAGAGAAGGGCATCAGACAGTAGCTGTTTCTTGCATAAGAGGCATGATGTATACGTTAGGAAAAACTTGGCAGAGGAAATCAAAAAACTATCGGATCACCTCTTCATGTTGTCAACGATGAACACGGATTTAACGAACAACAACAGCACAAAGGAATTGGATAAAAACGTAACAGAAACGAAACAATCGACAGAAGAGAAGCTGACTAACGGATACAAGAAGGAAACCAAAATAACGAGATCAGTAACGAATGGGGATGCTTCTAGTAATGGGAAGAGGTTATTCACATCAAAATCGACTCACAAAATAACTTCATCATTCTTATCAGACAGAGAACCCGATAGACCCATGACCAGCAAAATGCCGTGGGCCAAATCAGCCTCTTTCAGATCAAAAAGGGTAACAAATCTAAGCAGAGACGTGCCAGACCAACCTGTAGAGAAACGCAACACCTTCTTCAGCGAATTTGATAAGCGACGAGAGAAGATAGATAAATTAGTGAACGGCTCAGAAAATGGCCGACAAATGCCATATAGAAGAAGTGATGATAACGCTCATAGAACTAAAGACCTTCTTTTACATCTTCTAGAAGAATGGGGAGGAAATGACCAAGGAGAGAGAACTGCAGGAGGGACTTCTAATGGAGGACGCCACCAATCGATATCCTTAGAGTTTTCTCCAGCAAGCCAATTGGCACAGAACTCCATGTCGAGTCTACATGCGTTCTTCAAAAGGCAAAGTTCAGACGAAAAGATGCAGCGGAAGAAAATGGAGGAAGCGCATAAATGACTTAGGTATAATTTTCCAGATATAACCGACTTCAGTTTACATGGGGTTGCTAGTTTTCATTGCAAAAATGGAGAAGGATGAAAGATAAACGTTAAAAGACGCACGTGATGCATTAGTTTTTAATGAAGTCGGTTGAAACAGGGACTTTGTGCCATGACAATGTTACCAAAGTAACAGTTTTGAGATTACATTTTTGGTTTTAGATTTTATCGTTCTAGTCTTCAAAATTTGGGTTTTCCGTTCGGTAATAAAGACTGAAGTTGCTAATACACTTCAAGCATAATGACAATAATTTAGCTAATATTATTATAGGTATTTTGTACATGTGAATTGATTAGGTACTAATTTCTTTATAACTTCATTCTTACTTTAAAAATCGATTAATTTGGATGTTTTTCTAAGTAGGTCTAGATAGGTACTTAAAGATTTCATAGTTATGATTTTAGTTCCTTACTTTCATGTGTAATTTAAAATGTACTTAGGTAGCTAAGTAAACCATAAGTAATGTAATTTATTGTTATAATACAAAATGTTGTTAAAATATAAGAATGCTTCATTAAATTTGTAGTTTAATTCAACGAACCACATTACCATTTACTTATGTATCTACATCAGATTTGTAGGTAGCTATTTAAATGAGAAGTGATATGCCCCCATGCCAGCCTAAATACGCATCTGTAGAAAACAGAAGATACATATACCGGCCCGGTTTCATAACCTTGAATGCGCAGTCAAATTTTATATCTGTTTGGATGCGCAAAGTATGTAGGGGCACAAAAATAAAAATGCTTGTACCTAACCACTAACATAAAAAAACAATTAATATCGTCGAAAAAGATACAGATTATTTTTGTAAGTGATATACTGATGATTATTTTACTTATGTTCCTAGTTATAAAAAGGTATTTGAACTTTTTCTTACCATATCCCGTCGTTTATCCAGAGAGCGCCTCGCAGCAGCCGACACGTTGACGCACCCATGGCTGTTCCAATCGGCTCTATGCACAGAGCTCGTGGTCACAAAGGCTAAGCTGAAGCGATACGTCATCAAGAAGCGATGGGCGAAGGCGGTGGCCGCCGTCATTGCACTCAAGCGGATGGGAGCAAAGTTCGAAGATGTCCGCGAAACGCCGGAGAAAGAAGGGAATGGCGAGAAATCGTAATCTCTAAAAAAGGAATGAGTATTATAATAACATCACGTGTAGGGAAATAAAATAAAAATAACCACGATCTGAATGACTTGATATTAGATATGTAGTCAGTACAGTAGGTAAAGTAGGCTTAAAATTATGTATAGGTAATACATGCATGCCATAATCACTAGGCTAGGATACAAGAAAAAAAACATGAAAGTTCACTTACGACTGTAATCTTCAGGCACGATATACATCCCAGTAGATATGCACTATAAAGTCAATTCTCCTAGTTTATTTTCTGATGAATACAATAACTTTTAACTTAACTACGTACGTAGTTTGCGAGAACATCACGTAAAAATATTAAAATTAGGAGTTTGCTAGTTTTAAGAATTATTACCGCTAGATGGCTTAAACCTTGTGAACTAAAACCAGGTGATCATCATGGTGCCAAAATAGACTAGAAAAATCTAACTTCGTAATCTCATGTAAGGATCTATTTTTAAACTGTTTGTATACCTAATTAACTAAAAGACATTATGCACTAACTTTATTAACTTGTGTGACCAATTACGTTTAAGTTTAATAATTAAATATCTAAAAATCTCATAAAAGTAGGTTAGCACATGTTCCTTTTTACAGAGGCTATCTTCAATCACTAAAAATAATCTCATTACCTTTACAAATATCTTATTGCATTTAAGTTACGAAATAAAGTTTAATAAAGATCTTAACGGTTTCATTTAAAAACTACCCCCACAACATATCCTGAATATGACCCTGCCCTTTTTTTATTTAAAATCAAAAGTAACCCCCCCATATGGACCCTAAATACAGCTCTAACTTGGGGTAAGGACTCTACTAGACCGATTTGAAAAATTCTTTCACCGTTGGGAAGCTACACTATCCCCGGGTGACTTAATGCTAGGTATGTCTTCAAAAAATTAGGGATCCTTACCAAAACTTCAATAATGTAACCCAAGGTGTAAAAACTTGACCTAAAAAGTTTCCTATACTATTTAAATGCGCGCACGAAGTCGTGGGCATACAGCTAGTAAAATATACATACATATTACCAAAACAAGGTCTAGGTGGGTTAGGAATCCATTCTTAGAAACTTAGGCACCTTCAGATACCTACTTAAAATCATTTGTGGCGACTTGCTTGGAAAATAAGACAACAGAAATTTTTTCCTTATTTTATTCACCCAATGCTATCGCACTCTTGCAAGCCAACAATACGATAGCAAAGCGCGCAGTATGCATAGAGCTTATCGGTAAGATTTCTGGTATCTGGCACGGGCGCCCGGACCACCAAACTTCTTGGGCTCGCAGCGACGGGGGTCAGCGACCAGTAAACTCCTGTCGTATTGGACTAGGATGTCCTTGATTTCCTTTTTCGAGGCCTCGTCAACATCTGAGGAGAAAATGATAGTGATAAGTAATTTTAAACAGATTTTTAAAGTCAATTTAATATGAATTAGACATCCCCAGTAAGAGGAGACTTCAATACCACGCTTCATTGCCTGGTTCAAGTTTTCTTTTGTACAAGTGGTTGGACAGAAAGAACAGATAAAACCAACGTACACCTCATTCATACGTTTGTGTTTTCACATAATTAATGACAGTCAGATTGAGGCCTGTAATCGGATTTACTGCTCCGGCATAGATTTTTGTATGAAAATCTTTATTCAAATCTATGCTTGAGTATTGGCATATATACCTTAGTTTCCTTTTGTTTAGATTAGTATACATAAATAAGCAATATTATTGCACAACATGCAGTTGTGATGAAGATCGTCTTCCTGCCAGAAAACACTTACTAAGTGAAATGGACTATAAAAACTGGAATGATAATGTTGTGTACATTTCAAACTAGCAAGGCATAGGCACTTGTCGCTTGGTAAATGTCACCATTTTTCTCCCTTCCCTGAAATGACTGACTCACAATTTGGCGAGACAGCTTTGGAAGAAAGGGATTAGAAAATATTTAACGCGAAAATTGGGGCTTGCAGAGAATTGAACCTGCATCCTAAACCATAGAACTTATGAAACCGCTTTCTGTAACCACTTGACCACAAAGCAGGTTGCATTGTAAAGCGAAATAATAGTCTAGAATAAAATGTCTTACATTTCTGGTAGAAAGCAATGAGGGCCTTTGAAATAGCTTGTCTAATGGCGTATACTTGAGCGACGTGACCACCACCCTTGACTGTCACTCTGATGTCAACACCAGCAAACTTTTCCTGAAATCACATACAAAATTGTATCAGCAAAGGTGATTTTGGCACAGCAAGTTAGTGATGAGTGTATGGAATCAGATGGAATTTGGACATCACAATTACATCCAATGATGCTCAGGTTCGGAATAAGTGTTGATCATCATTTAGATGAAAATCTAATATATTATAACACTATAATTAGTTACTACAATAGTTTGCACTGTGTAAAAAACACAGTAAATAAGATTTATTATTATTATTATTTTATACACAGGCAGCTTAAAGCTGCTGCGTGTATATCACTTAGTATTGTCTGTGCACTTGGTTTGTCCAGTCTGTTTTTGAATGTGTTAACCGTCGGAGCACTAATTACTGTCTCTGGTAGCCTATTACAGGCTTCGACCACACGGTTTGGCAAGGTATGTCTTTTAGGGTTGCTTGTACCTGGTAGGCATTTGTAATGAAATTTTTAAAAACTTCTGTAAGCACTTAATATTACAGGTTGTAAACGTTGAAAAATAAGTACACAGGTAATGCACATGAAAAGGAAATGAAGTAAAAAGCTGTGTTCAAGGCCCAATTGACACACGTTAAGTCAAAATGCATACCATATTACAATGCTCCATCACATTAGCCATCAGATTTGATAACCATTAGATACCATACCATAGCTATTGAGATTGAGATATTGGTATATCAGTCTTTTAACCCTGTTAACTTACCTTGCCAAGCAGTAGAATGGGTTCCTGAAGTTTGTACTGCAGAAGACGGGGCTCCACAAGGTCCAGAGGGCGGCCGTTCACACGGAGCACTCCATGACCACGCTTGCAGTATGCAACAGCGGTGGCTGTTTTCTGAATTAAAAATAAATATAAGTTTATTTACATTCTATGATATGTACACAGATTGTCCATGTAGATTTTGACTATGTCTTGTAACTGTTGCAAGAATTTAGGACTAATTTCAACAATGACTTAATTCCATGACTGAATTTGCTTGCACTTTCAAAACTTGTTACTCAAGTATATTGCGGACGGTACCTAGAATATACACAACAGGTGGAGTGCAAAAGTAGTGGAAATAATAGATCCACATGTAATGAATGAAAATGTATAATAAAACCGGTGGACTTATTGACAGGTAGGTGAGAACTGGTATAATTGAGGTTATGTTTTGAGGTGCATTGATATAACGTTCAACGAAACCCACTGTCCTCAGTAGTCATAGCAAAATAAGGCGGATTCCTGCGCTGAAGCAACACGAACTATGTTATTTCTACTCCCAATTTTTCTTTTCAACTTTTTAGAACCAATAGACTTCTCAATACATGCAAATAACAGCAGATAATCGGTGCAAACACGTGGACACGAGAAACACTAACCTTGCGCCCGAAAACTTGGACGGCCTGGATTGGATCAGTTCTCGCCTGAAATAAACGATTCGCACATTATTTCTAAACTGATTTGACACAAAGAAATTGAATAGAAACACTTGATTTCTTGAAATTTTCACATGTAAATTCGGCACTCACCTCTTGCACGGCAGCCATTTTGACAGAAAGACTGATTGAGTGAGTGAGTGAAGAAAAACAAAAAATATACAGATAAAAAAATTATCGGTAGTGAGAAGCTCGCTTGCAGTGGCAACACCAAAGCCGTCAATCGGAAGACATGGTGCGCCATCTAGCAGGGAGTAGAACTCATAAAAACGCATGTTGTGCAAATTTCTCGATAGATGGCGCTATATACAAACCTAAAAGTTACTGTTATAAGTACTAGATGGCGCTGAAACGTTTCATATAGAATGATGACTAGGTATTTGGTGAGTCAAGCAAGTCAACCCAACATCGTAGTGCAGTATGCGTAGTTTTGTATTCAATGAACGTAATCGGTAGTGTCGAGTCGTGCGGAATGCGCCACTGTAGCACACGATCATACAATGCCCCGCGAAAAAGTTAGCGTTCTCGCGTTTGTTTAGAACTTAGGTAAAACTATGTGAATACATACAATATAGTTTAGGAATACGTGAAATACTGTTGAATAGTTAACTTGAGTTTTGTGATTATTTTGACTGGATTTTTCGTCTTCTGTGATTTGCGGGTTTAAAATTCGGAGGTAAGTGAACATTTTTTTGTAGATTTATATAGGTAGGTAGGTACGTAGTTAGTTCAGTTTCCTAATAAAATTAAAATACTTAGGTAGGTAGGTATTTACCAAATCCATTAAATAACTAGGTTTACCCACCGGTTTACCTAGACATTTTTCGCATGCCGCTTTACTAATGTGCTAGTGTGATTTCTACAGAGCACGTCCTCAGTGAACGTGCCTAGTTGTTCCATCACTGATTTACATTTAAAAATTTGACATGCCATGACGAACCTCAAACTCAAAACTTCACTGCTTTCTCGTTAGTCAAAAAATGTTAATGTACCTACCTACCTACCTACTATGCACACGTAAAAAACTTTTAAAGAACATTGGTGATTTTACCGACAATATTTTTGAATTGAAGTGCGTCGAAGCATGAGTCACGAAGGAATGTTGACATCAAAACAAATTCTTTATGTTCCCACTGAGGTAAAGCCCTTAGGTAGGTAAGTGCCCGACCCAGGTACATTAGTAAGAGGAAAACTAAGGATTGGCTCTAGGATAATCCCCATACCAAGTACCTATCTCCTTATGACGTCAAAGTAACATAGGTCAGATAGGTACCTAGGTAAATATTTTGTTCTTGTTTAGCTGGGTGGGTACCTATGACTATTTATTTTGTTGGTTCTCCAATAGCGACCGCTATCTGGAAGGTGAAGAGTAGGCACCCCATCCGACGAACCGACATCTTTAGAACTCGTTGGAAAAGATGCAGCACATTACCAAATTCGATCTTTTCATCCAAGAGTTGGTCACTAACTCATACGAGCTTGCTTGCTTTTCATCCAAATTTTTAATTTTAATTTACAAATTCTCCATTCGGTTGTATGTTTTTATAATGTTTCTTACCTCAGAACTCCATGATTTTGTAATCCGTTGATGATTTGTAACATATTTAATTTATTTCAAAGGTTACATTAAATAAATAAACATCGAGATTAATCCCATAAAAAGTCAGTAGGACTAGTTACCTATCTAGGTTCTACTAATAGTATACCTACTATCTAATTATTTCTCGTGTCAGCTGCTTATATCCGCTCGTATTGGCCGGTTAACTTTTTAATCTGGTATAAGGCGTACCTTACCTTTCTACCGTTTAGTGACCGACTACCCTCGTATGGTTTCCTGTGAGCTCACGCGTATTGGGGTCGCGATCATCCATTTGTGGACTAAATGGAAGCAGATTTACCTGTACTGTAATACCTACTAGTACCAACTAATATTCTGTGCTAGTACGTGACAACTTGCTGACTGGTTGGTGGTAGTCAGAGTCAAGACTGCAATTAGGTACACAGTTTACATTTCTTCAGTCTATAACTGATACTCATAGTCGGAGATAGATAATTCTTTTATTAAAATATCATTGGGATTTGGTTGTAATGTCATATATCACTTTGGCTGCCATTTTGTTATTTTTATGACATCGCAACAAAGTCCTATCGATTAGTCAGTCTAACAATTCGGAATATTTTTGTCCAAACAGTCAGATAATCGAACTACTAGTAGGATTGGATGGAATAAAACCCTAATATATGGTCCTAATAATAATAATTTTCCACCGAACAACCACAAGGGAAAGAAGAAAAATAATAGGTAATTTTACTGACGATTACAAACTCCTGATAATGGTGGTCTCTGTAGTGTTTTACATCTAACAACATGTTGCATGATTTATGCGTCGTTCCGGTTTGAAAGCTAGGATGAGAGCTGGTGAAATGCAGCTCACGCGACATGCCAACGTGATCCTGAGACGAACTCGCATGCAAAACTATCTTTGACTAAAACTATGTGAGATTGTCCAGAAGGAAGTTGAGTAAATTGGAATATGGGCCTTATACAGTTCTAAAGTTGTAAAAGGTATATATAAGTGTTCTAATACGTGTAATTTCTTTGAATATTATTGACGCAAACCAATAACTAGGTACCGGAGTTTTCCTCGTGGTGTACAGTTGCCTTTTGATACACTAATTCTATTCTAACAAGTACCTACGCATAACTTAAGCTACCTACATAATATTTCGGAATAATAAATGTGGTTGTCACTTAACATCAGGTGCGCCATCGGTTTGTTTCATCATTTAGTTGTATAAAAAAGGTGAAAATAAAAGAGTTCCTAGATTTTACTTTTTTTCATACTAAAGATTTAAACGCGCTTCTTTCCACAAAGCACAAAACTCTTCATAAAAAATTACTTGATATTTCAGAACAAATGAAGAACTAAATGTTTAACTTTTATGTTCTGTTCCCACATACAAACCTCCAATATCCATGTATACGACTTTCTGTGTTCTGTGGTGCAGGAGTCCATAAATATCTTGGAATATTAGTACCCTTTCATTTCATAAACTTTAAAGTTCTTACCAAAATACGCGCTATTGAGCCCGGTCTGATATAAATAACTATCAATATTGTTAATAAACGAAATAACAATGAAATCTGATAGTGTTTCTGCACCTTCACATAATGCAACGCCATGGCCGATGCAAATCAACACACATGGGATAACATTGCATGGTTTCTTTAATATCATTAGAAATGCACACAGAAGCTATACAAATGTAGAAACAACGCAAGTGGAGTTTTATACTACGGACTAAAGTATGTTATATAAGTAGGCTTTTTCTCTATGTCGATGGTAAAATGTTGCCTTCCCAATACATAGTCCATCTTCCTTTTTACAGCTAAGTAGTGATCCACTCAAGCATAGGTTTTTGACAGTTTTGAAACAGAACCTCTATGTACTCAACTCTATGATTGAATTTATTTATTTATATTCAAGCCATAGAGTAGAACCATTGTTTTTAAGTTGTGGGCGTGATCGTAAAGTGTAGGCAAGGCGTGGTACCTCTGCAACCTATTTTGAAACATATGCAATAGGTAAATGTGATAAAATAACGTTAGGATATTTAGCTAGACATGAGTACAGTTTTTGATCGGATAAGATAAATATTGAAACATTCTTCAACCCAGTTCGAGCTGATAACACTCGTAGGTACCCTATCGATATAATCAATCGTGTAAAAAGTATGTTTGTGTAACCCATTTCATTTTACACCCATAAATTTGTGAATAATACAAACAGCTTACTTTAATATATAGGTTTGTAGTAGAGTTCATAGAATTCCTTGGAATTAAAAAACCTCAAGTTTAGGATTGTCGTCTCACCATTACTACTACATTACTAGGACCAAAAGAACTCGCATAGAAAAATATTTAATATCCTATTTCATCTTCTTATAGTCCGAAATTCAACTCCTTGGAAAGTTCACTTTGGTTAGAAACCTTGTTTTAAATCTTTAATTTCTCTACCCATTACTTATACCCTTGAAATGTTACAAGTATTTCCGTTAAAAACGTTTAGTCAAAACCGGATTATTTTATAACCAAAAACATCCCAACGGCAAAGTTGAAGATAATTTTGAAAATATTCTTATTCAAATTCAAACCTGTATCTGTAATAATCTGTATGTATAACCCCTTTTTGAATTATAGCTAAATAAAATCCACAGCTGCAGTGAAAACAGGAATTCTGGTAAGTAAGCAAGACTCTGCAATCAGCAATAGAAAAATAGGTATAACCCCAAAACTATGTGCATATTGTTCCTTAGGTACTTCCGTAACATTCGTAGCATATCAGTGCTACGACAAAGGCTCTATCTACATTACGCAATAGCAATTAAATTATCCTGTTCATCTTTATTTAAATACCTTTAAGTAAAACCGGTAAAACCAGAAACGGGTTTCACTGATCACTCTCACACTCGATTTTAAGTACCTACAAAATACTTACATAATCTTATTATGAATAGCTAAATAAGATGACATTAGGAGTATTTTTTACGAGTTTTGGAGGAGTTTTCACTTCCGCTGTAAGTAACTCATCATCAACATCATTTTTAGATACCTACCTATTTTTTATTAAAACTTACTGCTAAGTGTCTTGACTACCAAGAAATCTAAGATGTCTTTAGTACACTAGACCTCAAATACTTGTTATTGTTTCATCGTAGACTGGTTTGTTCTAGGAAGCCCTGAGGTGGTCTTTTCCCGTCTCCTATTACAAGATTACAAAGACATTTGACCGAAGCATCGTAGGACCTTATCGGGGCTAAGGCGGTGTCTTTCAAAACTCTAAGCCAAAGCTGCTTTTCAAAACAAAACCATTTTATAATGTCAGTACTTTTCGTAGGTCATTTGTGGAATGCTAGCAAAAAATATCCTACTCATCATGGTTTATAAGATGAAGTTGAAATAAAAAAGGCTTTATTTATTAATCTTTTAAAGCTGTGCTAGCTAAAATGGCTGCTAAATCAGTTGTCATCTCTTTTCGCTAAAACAGCAGATTATAAATAAAAGGGTGAGAAATTATGATTTTACCGGTAAGTAAGGTATAAAACCAAATGTGACAAGGTTTTTTATATAAAGTAAGTGACGACAGTCTATAAGACACCTATTCACGCTTGCCTTGAAAAGACCCGGATTAGAGGTTTTTTTTAAATAGTACCTCTAATGCCTTGCCGGGCCTGGCAAGCACTGGATGAAAAGGAGTCCAAGAACAGGGTCAGCGGTCTCTATTTTCCACTATTAGGGTCTGTCTGTTATCTATGTTTTTTATTTCTATGAAGGTTGATGGCAACCACTCACCTATTTGATAAAACATCAGCTATAGTACTCTAGGTAGGTGAGAGTATAATTTATCGTGTGAAATGATATGAGATTCATTGAAGAATGACCACCCATTATAAGATAATATTCTGCCAACTCCGTAACCTGAACGTGGTAACTTTATACCGTTCATCCGTCTCTTAGATAAAGATTATACCTCTCACATTCTTTATTATGGACCTAGGTACGTATTATTAATCCTTTTTAAAAAATTTTTAGTTTAATTCACCATCTAATTCATTTTTATTGCCCATGATAACTGATAAGTAGAGGGTTTTAGTTTGGGCGAACGAATTCAACTGAATTCGTTGCAAAAGAATTTTGTGCCTATTTCATGATTCTACTTGTACTACCTACCTACTTATTATTAGTATTAGGATTCTCGGAAACAGAATCATTGTCTTTCACTTTTTATTCAATATTTGATTCTTTGTTAACTCTAACATATTATCCAGTGAAAAATGTAAGTTATAATGAAAAAGAGCAAAATATAAAAGCTTATATTATGACATTTTGAAAGGTGTAGAATTGTAGATGTTTCGAACTTCAAAATAAAGTCGCACGATCTGCCAATGAATGATAGATATTTATTATCTTCATCCTCAGTGGATACCTCATGCATCACTAACATCCTCGAGGTTCTTGTGTTGAATTATGATTGACAAGACAACCGGAGGTTTTTGTCAGATTGGTACCTAATACCTATTTATGTGATCTAAAAATGTATGGGAGCGAAGAGAACTATAAATAATAAATAAATAAATATTCACGGACACTTAACACATAATTGTTTTTTTCTTTATTATATAATAATTTTATCTTTTATTTATATAAGAAAATTACGACCAATACAGTATTTACAATATGTATTAAAAAAAATATGCATGAAACAATTGATAACAGTTATGTAATGATATTGATTAAAAAAACATTTCGTGAGAATTTGAATGCCCATAACGTTTAAATGTGCGTAGTAAGTGCGACGAATTTAAAAGACAAACTAAGTAGAAGTGCCTCGACTCGTAATAAAATCGATATTTTACGGACATTAACATGTGACCGGGTGAAAGTTACATCGCTAAGCTTCTTATTTTAAATAAATCCTTTTTTAAATCGGTACAATGGTTATGTAAGTTTGAATATTATGAAAAAAAAACTAACAGTGAGTGAGTGAGTGATCAATGGACATGACATTGCGATTTGCAACAATTTTTTTTATATAAAAATGGTAAAATAATAAAAAAAACCTTCTTCGTCTATTGACTTTCACGATCTTTACGATGGTCCTTTGGATGGGAACTGTCTTTTTGTTAGTAGCTTAGCCATTCGTAGCCAATAGCATTTTAATTAGGCTACAAACACTTTATATTATAATAACTTTATGTTTTTTTTTCTCTAAGATATATAGAATTGATGTAGGTAGGTAGGTACCTATGATGGATTAAAGTAATTTCTGAGCCGTGTTGCCGTAATGAGTATTATAACGAGGTGATTGTATGGAAATGTATGGGTGCGCTCCTGAGCCGATGTGACTCACTCGACTATGTCACTTATTGTTAGAACTCGTTCTGGAGAAAGCACTTCACTGACAATTAATAATTTAGTGGAAAAACTAGTAGAGTCGACACACCGGATAATTTTAAAAAACTATTAGGGCGTAATAACTTCGTAAGATTGTTTTAGGACATAGGTAAGTGATGGTGTGCGCGAAGCATTCAGTTTTAAAATAATACGCACACGATTATTTATTTATTTAATAACTAGTACGATAGTTTATAATAAGTAAAATAATTTAGGAGTTTAACAAATATTTTTTATTATTTTCACTTTCTTTATTCAAATGACATTTAAAAATCGTTGATCCGTGATAATATAATTTTGCTATCACATATCGATAGGTACTGAAATCAATCACAAGGTAAGATCTTTACAATTTTTGTAAGATAGTATATTTCCTTAGAAAATCTAATCTTGGTTCTTCGTTTGCAGGTCCAGCGTCACTTCCACTCACAGCTCTCCAGTAAATACCCATAATCAGGTTAGTTTTTTGAGAAAACTGTGTAGGTACCTAACTAATATAGTATTTACAAAATACATACGAAACAGTTGAGCCATCTACGAACCGTTGCAAACGATTTATAGATAGCTCAACCGGTCCAAATCAGTAGCAATCGGAAGCGTGCCCAAGACACTGGCTGCATTGCCGCGCTGAATAGCAATGCTGATACGCTGGCCTAGATAATCACAAAAAAACTGTGTTATTTTCATCTATTTGAGTGTTACTATACAATCTTACTCAGAGCCCGTAGTCGCCCGTAGTAGATATCGAGACTTGCGAGGTATTTTGTATGAAAAGTTATCAAATCTCCCGCTAGAGGCGCTAATCGGATATAAGCGCCTCTAGCGGGAGATTAGCAAACTATTTTTCCGCATACAAAAACGTTGAGTTTCTCGATTCTCGCTTGTCGCAAGTCAACATAACAAAACTCAGAGTACGGGCTCAGAGCCCCAAGTCTGTGCATTTGTTTTACTTTCGACTTGAGTATAGCACACGCCAATGCATTCGAGAAGCGAGAATTTTTGTATGAAACCAGGATGGATAAGCGCCATTAGCGAGAGATTTTGGAATTGTGCAATTCCCAACCAAATTTTTCGCTTTGCGAATGCGTTTGCGTGTGCTATAATCGAGTCGAAAGTAAAACAAATGCACAGAGCCCTGAGTCTATCTCGGTGTTGTGTTTTCTTGCTATTTTTGGCATTCGGAAACGGATTCGCAAAGTGAAAATTTTTGTATGAAAACCGGATAAGCGCCTCTAGCAGGAGATTTGGGAACTGTTTCTGCGAGTCTATAGACGTCAGATAGACTCGCAGAAACAGTTCCCAAATCTCCTGCTGAAAACCGGATAAGCGCC
Source organism: Eulithis prunata (assembly GCA_918843925.1). Taxonomy (NCBI): domain Eukaryota; kingdom Metazoa; phylum Arthropoda; class Insecta; order Lepidoptera; family Geometridae; genus Eulithis; species Eulithis prunata. Next base: position 5,517,416 of record OU974025.1, on the reverse strand, counting down.
TCTAGCAGGAGATTTGGGAACTGTTTCTGCGAGTCTATCTGACGTCTATAGACTCGCAGAAACAGTTCCCAAATCTCCTGCTAGAGGCGCTTATCCGGTTTTCATACAAAAATTTTCACTTTGCGAATCCGTTTCCGAATGCCAAAAATAGCAAGAAAACACAACACCGGGATAGACTCAGGGCTCAGACATGGGGCTCGAACGTCAAGCGAGCACAATATACCAACCAAACACGTTGCACGTGTATAAAGATATGAGTAGAGTAAGATGAATTGAAATTAAAAGCGTAGGTACTCTTCGTTTTGTATTGTTCGTGGGAATGAACGTTAGAAAGTAATAAATATAAGTTCAAGTGCCTCGCAAGTGCTCGTTATGCAATATTGGTACAAGATCTCAGACATTACTTCATCATTGTATTATCTTGATACGTACGTATCGTGGTTTTAATGTGGATATTATGAAAGTCTGTATTGGTGGTTTACCTAAGTACTTACACACTCGAGCAACTAAATACTTTGAACCTATATAATTAACTTTCTTTAATACCATTTTATATAAATTTCAGTATCTATAAAAAAAATTGGTAATACTACTTTGGGTCGGCCAAGAAAGCGTTGCCGCGACGAACTAGACACCTTCGAAAGAGGATGGTGGGAGGAAGCTCGGGACATTTGCCCAGCAGTGGGACGATTTAGGTTAAATAAAAAAAAGATACTCCTTTGATATCAAAGTTAGGTTGTTTTTAACTTGTTTTTTTTATCTTCGGAAGTATTTTCTTGTTTTTGAGTGACTACCATGAGCTAATATTAGCAGCTATTATATGTAGGTGGGTACATACTTTAATAACCTACCGATTAGAGTGGTCCTCTATTCTTTATGTTAAATTAGAATGATACTTCTAAAATATTGCGGTTTACCTTTAGTAGATATGTGAGTGTGAGTCAGAGATCTCACCAACTTGCAGTTCCGTAAGATAATTCGTGTTCTCGGAACAAACCCAACATTCTGAAGACTCACCTCACCTCAGTTTTATGAATGAAATACGTCACTATGACTCACCACTCACCACACCAATGAGTGTACGATCTCAATTATATTTTATTTGGATATAATCTGTGTTTGGTGAACCTTGGATCATTTAGTTATGCATCATTTTTATTTCAAAATTTTAAAAGTGCATCATTTAACCTTTTCGCAACAATATTATATGCATCAATAGTGCAGTACAAGGTAAAATATTGAAAGCTTAAAGGCAACAGATATGTATAGATTTTTTTTGGTAGTAAATGTAGCGCTTTCTGTTATTCAAATAATATATGTATATTTTGTAAGCAATTTAGATGTTATAGCATTTTATGTTTCGATCAGATTATTTAGCATGTTATAATCGCGTGTGTTCTATCTAATCAATATTTTAGAAATCATAATTTTGTTGAAAAAAAGTCACAAATACTTAGAAAATGTTTCTCTCACTCATGCTATTGTCATATTTTCTATTTTTGTTGAGTAAATATTTTGATTGGATTCTTTGATTAACATTTTTTGATAAAATGGCTTATTCCCATCGAGCCCACTCACTTGCATAGTGGGCTCGATAATTTTTACTAATATGATACTTACTCCAAAAAAATTCAGCAGTTTTATTTGTTTGTATGTAGTGACTTGGTTGAAAACGGTAGATGTTGCTACCCACATGTGTAAACCGGAAGAGATAACATCGTCAACAATACCTACGGGCTACTAAACTACCTCTGCCATACCATCCCATTGATATTTAAAACTGTGTCATTGTGTCACTAATATAACTAGGTATAAAAAAGTTAATTTAATATACGTATACTTAGTTACAGAGACAACATTTTTATATTGAAAAAAAAAGTATATTGTGTACTATGAATAAATTATGCTTACCAGATATCGATTACATTTACCTACGTACTTTTTAATTTAATTTAAGAGATTTAATTATTCATGAAGTGTACATTCATTCATTAGAAGTTATGGATGATACTATGTTTTTCAAATAATTATTTATTATAATATAAAAAATCAGAAGCCCGTGATTGACCAATGACATTATGAAAGTCTGTAAATGCCAGCAGTGGACCTCTTCTGGCTGATAATAATGATGATGACGGAAAGTATCAGTTTGATTCTTTTTCACTTTGCACACTCACTCAAGCTCATCGTCCATGGGAATGGTACGTACTCGTAGGTACGTCAAGTGTTTATTTTGTCTTTAATATGTAAATAATGATGTCTGATGGCCGGATGGTGTGAAGAATCGATCAAGTTGCCAACTTAGAAAAGTCAGTTAGACGTTTTTGGTGGGAAAGTATTAAAGGTAAGCGCCCACTGACCTGCAACGGTAGAAAGGGATTACAGATTAAAATTAAAATGAAAGATTTCAGTTCTAAGTTTATTCAAATAAATGAGTAAACCTAAGTAACGCGTTTATGTCTTTTGTATGAAAAAGTCTTACAAAATAATCATAAAAATGTGATTCTTCGGACTATTTCGGACATAGGCAAATCCAGATATCCAGACGAAATAGTAACTGTTGCATTCATTTTTCAAATTCAAAGTAAATGTCTATATTTCTCTTGACCAAGGTCACTCAATCACACGATTTGAGAAAAAAAAACTGCTCTAAAATCAAAATGCAGTATTGAAATTCAAATTATTTCTCAACCTCCTTGGTACCTTCAGCCAGTTACAGTACAATCACGAAAAACACTGTTCTAAAATAAAACGCAGTTCCAAACTCAAATAGTTTTTTTTTTATTCCTCCATTGCTCAACTTCCTTGGTACATTCACAGCCAGTTACATACAGTAGCTAAACAAACGGTCAATCGTGCCACAGAGTATCGTGATTCGCATACTAACTCATTAGGATTCTAAAATGGTTATCCGTGACTTGATGCGCTGTGAAATATACCTTTGAATACGAACTACTTTAGAGAATTGTGTGAGGTTAATAAAACGAGCAATCTAATAACATTTGAGAAGGTCTCTAAGCCCTGTTGGTGAATAGTTCAATTATTCGTGGATTGTTGTGATTTTATTGAGTAGACCTCGTTTAATACACTTTGATAAGCTACAAAAAATTCAAACTTTTATTTATTTATTTCTCTCGTGGTAATAACTAAAACAAAAAACAAAAAGAAAAAAGAACAATCTACAAAAAATTGTAATAGTAAACATTTTTGAAAACAATATGTGCAGTGCAACACTATCATACGCGGGACATCACTATTTATGAAGAGTACTTTTTTTTCTTTTTTTTTTATTGGCGTCGCACTAAGGGTTTACTTTGTCTATGGTGAAGAAACTTTATTATGGCGTACCTACTCGATGGAAATTAACAATACAATATTAATACTAAGATGAAAACGGAAATATATAAGACGAAAATTCTGAATAAAATTATATTTCAGAAGTAAACACATAAACAAGTACTTTGACTTTGCTCTAGGTACGTATATCTAATGAGGATAAAATCTGTGGTCACAGAACCTACCAATCACCCTTTATGTAAAACGCTTTACGACTTACGACTCTCACACGTAAAACCTAAGAAATAAAATACAAAAGCCAGATAAAGCTGTACCTAAATGGTCACAATGACTGTTAGAATTGACCAATCGAGAGTAAATTGTGCATGACCAACAATATTCAATATCCTTATGTTGTGATTGTAAGCTAAAATCAGAAAGTATGATAATAGGTATTTTTGTACACCCAAAGGAAAATAAAAAAAATTCGCCCTCCTTCCTGCTTGCTACGCCAAACAGAATATTACTACAAGTCATAAATCATAAGTATTCATTGGTAAAAATGGTAAAATTTGTAAAAATCGTATTCATTGGTCAAATTTACAAGTCGTTTACAAGGCGTATTCCACTAATCCCCGTTGACAATCCAAATGATTAAATTTGATACTTATGCATAATATTACTTATTGAAATTCCTTATATCGCTAGGATACAACTTTATCTAAGCCAATAGGTACCTACCTACATATAACTAAGACATAGCTCTAAAATAAAAATAGAATAGCCATATACTTATATCCAGAAATGTCATTAAGCTATTTTTACTAGGATGTAAATAAGTAATTCTATGTTGGGTCAAGTATTGGTATAAAACTCTGTTTGAAATATGTACTTATACATACTTAGTTATTCACGATGAATCACAGTTGACACACTAGCATTGTGTCAGGGATAATCGGCGCATTACACTATTATTAGTCCTTACTATAAGTACATATAATACATAACCTACCTAAAATAACAATATCCCTACTTTATGTACCAACTCACTATTCACGAGTAGAATACAGCGACAAAAGAGATTAGCAATTCAGTGACAAAAACCGATTAACAATTTCAATTAGAAGAAGGAATATTTTTTCTTAAAAAAAACCAAAGCTATGTAGTAATCTAATTTTATCATCTGTGCTGTCACAAGCACAAACCTCTTTTGCTTAGACCTCAAACTCACCTGGACGTACAGATAAACTACAGATGCTGTTCAAAATAAAAAAGTAGAAACAAGTATATCCTAAATAGGTGATACACCTTGTGAAGCTGCAAATACCATAACATGAGAATCAACAAACAATAATCAATAATGTATTAAGTATGCCAGGTGATCACACTCCACTTGCCGCATTCCTCGGTACAAGTAGGTGCAATTGAATGAAATGATTCAACGTAATAAACCTTAAGTAGTTGTAATAGGTGCTATAATTATATTGTATGGATCAATAACTGTATTTTTTTCTTGTGGTATTGCTATAGTTTGCTTGTTTCAAGATGGATGGTTTGACCAAACAAATAAATTTTACCAAGAAAATTAGGCAAGGCGCAAGTGACTTGCGCATGTAGTGTTTTAAGTTCTAAGTGAAAAAAGCTTTTTGGTTAAAAAGGAATCAAATATTTCTCTAATAAATACCTTAATAACTTAAATTATGCTATAGAAGTCATTTTGAAGTGTTTCATATAGGAAGGTTTCATTGACTGATAACAATATTATTGAAGCATCTCATGATCAAACGGGCTATCTTTATCTCAAACGTGGGACGATAAGATAATTTGACTATCTCCCAAGACTTTCGAAAGAAGAGACGCAGTTTAAACATTAATATACAGGACAAGGGTTCCTGCATATTTTAAGGGATCATCGTAACAATTGGAAATCTGACTACGGACGGAACCCCAACTATTTTAACCCCTTTACTGTCATTTTAGAGCAGCTTTAAAAATACTCCGTCATTAGTCACTTGTATGACAACGAAGAAAGATGACAACAGATTTAGCAGCCATTTTAGCTAGCGCAGCTTTAGTAGACCAATATAAAAGTAGGTAGTTATATAAAATGTGCTTTTACAATGACTTTTGTACACACAGATGTTCACCAAGTTACGAATGTAAGGAGTTGACAAAAGTTTTCTCGGAAATCAACTGTTTACTGTATGTATATTTGTGAGGAAATTCTGTTCTTATTCATAGTCACAGCTAACCTCTAAATTCATATACGACGTAGATGCTTCTATGAGTAATGGTTCAGCCACTTATGAATTCTGGGTAAAAATTGTAAACTTACTTCTGCACAAGAAATAGCAACAATCATAACTCATGAGACTACTCTGGTTCAATTACAACTAGAGCATGGGAAAACTCTTCATAAGAAATGATAATTTATTCGTAGAACACTACTACAAGACTGACATCTATGGATTGATGTAAAAAAATTAGAACTAATTGTACATTGATAGAAAATCGGTTTTTATTGAAAGAGGTCATTGCTCTTGAACTCGGAGCTTAATTAAGATGGTTGATTGCTTTTTTCGAATGGTAAAAAATGCTTAAACGTTCTACCTACCTGTACATACATACTTAGTTTAGTCTAGTATAGTATTATATGATCTGTTCGTTATGTAGTTATTCTTTGATAGCAACACAGATAATTTTTTTTCGTCACAGTAATATCATCAAAATATATAAAACTCTTTTGAAGCTGACTTAGAATCAACGCACAGCCTAAACTATAGGTCCTATAGGTATGAAATTTGGAGGGTAGTATCCTTATATAGTGCAGGGTTGCACTAAGAAAGGAATTTTGAAACGTCACACTCTAAAGGGTAGAACGCGAGCAACGCCGCGGGCGACGGCTAGTGGGCATATATTTTGACATAATTAGATGACTGTTCTATCTTTATTTTTCTTTAGATAAATATTTTAGATGGCAATGTTTGCACGTGTGAATACCAGAGCCATGATTAACACTGCCAAGTATGGAGAGGACTGGACAAAGAGAATTGCAATACGGCAAGTAGATGTATGGAAGCTTGGAATTCGATAGCGTCATAAATACTGTCATAATTATACAATCAATTCTTGAAAATATTTGAATAATTCGATGAGAAAAAATATTAAATATTCGTAGATTCGAACGAGATATTCCAAATAGTGGCTAACAATTTATCCTCTTTTCATATTAGTATTTATTTCCGAAAGCTCCACATTTTTTTTCTATTTTTGTATGTTGACTAGCCGTTGCCCGCGGCGTTGCTCGCGTTCTAGACCCTTTAGAGTGCGACTTTTCATCATTCCTTTCTTAGTGCACCCCTACACTACATAAGGATACTACCCTCCAAATTTCATCCCTTTAGGATTTATGGTTTAGGCTGTGCGTTGATTCTAAGTCAGCTTCAAAAGAGTTTTATATATATTGATGATGCATGCGTTATGCAGACAAAGACAGAATATTTTATACAAGCGCAAAAAAAATTAAATGATAGATTTATTTATCTTTAATTGCTTTTTAATTTAGGAAAATATTTTGGCCGAATTTCAAACGGTTAGCATTAAAAATTAAGCGCGCCATACACGGTCATACATCTGCCTGCGCACGCGAAGAAATTGCAAACTGCTCACCTGCCCACCGTTACTAAATGTCAAACGCTAGAAAAAATATCAATTTATCTACTTAGTACAAACAAACGTTGCAGAAACGGCCATACAGGTATCTACTTGTGACCAACATACTGAAAAAAAAAGAATGTAGCAGTTTGTTTTCAAAACAATCTCACTAGTCTCACTACCGGTAATTGTTTTTTCTTTAAAAAAGAAATGTCGTGATGTAAGAAACGTATGGATGAGACATACTTTTTACCAATTCATTGCCACCGACCAAGGTCGTTCCAATAGATGATCAAAGTGATCAACTAGCCACTATTACGTGATCAACCATGTAATTGCACGGATATGACTAAGTAAAGGTATGTGCTTGCTATCAATTAGAAAAGGCGATTTATTGGTCACGACCGAACGCTGATTCGCTTGATTGAATAATAGACTAGATAAAATACCTATTTCAATTTAAAAAGAGGACATAGACCTTCATTGATCGTTATAAAAAAGGTCATGTTAATTGTCTTATCTCAGACTCTGTCGACTTTTCTTTAAATCTTGAGTGACGTCAGATAACTGCACAAAAGTATGCAAAAACCACTGGCAATATCCATGATAAACTTGTAGTAATTTGTTTAGTGATGACACTGGCATAAAAAAAGAAAAAGCATCAAGCTTGTAATGAGGTTAGAACACACCTCGATTAAAACGTAACTGCTGGCACGTGGCACGTTCTTTTTTCAAAGGCGTGGTGCGTTGCATATGCCACGCGTGCCCTATGCGAGGGCGGTGGATTCGGCCAAGCGTGCCGGACAAAGACAAGGAGTTTCGTAACCAGCTGGTAGTGTAAATACGGGGTTACGTAGCTAATTCGTAAGAGCATGAGGCCGTTCGCCATTTTTCAAAGGCCGTTAATCAAGACTGGTGCTTTAGATCCAATTTGGCATATCGTACTAGGTACCTACTGTATGTGTTTTATCTATTCTGCCTAGGTCAACGTTCACAGAACTAGGTGTTCATACGAAACAGCCGAAACAGGGGATTTTGAGTCTTGTACTCTTAACTTCAGAATGCTCTATGATATTCTCCGCTTCGAAATTCGAGAAGTGCCTCCAACTTCTTGGTTTGTGGCATTTGTGGCTTGTTGTCATAATTTCGCCAGTGAGAGGAACCGCTTATGATTTCTATGTCACCAAATTAAAATTCTGACAGCTGTCAGTGTCAAAGTGTCAGTCATAGACAAATAACAATGGAACTATAATGTACACGAATAATGCAGTAGACAAAACTTTGTGCACTTGGGGTGTTTTATACAATAAAGCATTTTAGTTGCATGCGGCATTGTTAATTTATTTATGTAAATAAGTTACATAACTTACTATGATTTTTACTATGTTATTCACAGAAAACCATCTGAGTGTAGTCATAAATTAGAATTCTAATTAAAACTGTATTTATTTTATTAAGTTTGCAGTCAGGGTAATGTATTGCAGGACAACAAACATTGATCGCATTGTATTTCATTTAAAACGGAAGAAAGGGACGCGCAGTCTATTGTGTTTGAAGATCCAAGGGAGATACACGCTTTCATCACCTTCTATCCCATTTTCATCGCACCTCACATCCTGCACTGACAGTGACACTGACATTGAATTGTCAAAGTTTTTATTCAAATTAAGGGCGCGAAAATGGCAAATGCACAAACAGTGCGACGCCAATAACAAAAAAAAAAAAAAAAAGGGCGCAAAAGCTGACATTGAATTTAAAACATACGCGAAGGTGGATTTTTTTATGAGAAAAGTATAGTTCTTACATAAAACAGTTGTATATCTAATTTTTCTGCATAAAATACCGTCGCAACTTCTTAGAAACCAATGTCCAAGTATCTACAAGAATTTTAAACAAAAGATGCGTATCGAATTTGAATGAGACAAAATTAAATTGTGAAACCAGAGATAAATAACAAAACACACAGATGCTAGTGTCGAAATAATTTGACCATCCTAAGACCTTATGGAATTCTAAACGGATGTAGTTTTGCAATCATTTTAAATCCAGGCGTATTAATAATCTGTGCCATACATTTCTAGGCACGTAGATACTTGATCGCCTAGATTTTATGTATTTACTAACTGGATCTAAAACATTGAGCTAGAAAATCAGTGTCTTGTAAATCTCTGCCATTTTTTTTCGTAGACCGTAGCGCGCTGATGTCTTTTGTACTGCGCACGCACATTTGTTATAACCTAATTTGACTGTAGTCAATTTGGCATATTTTTGACCAAACAGTTAGACAGTCGAACTACTAGTAGGACTGAATGGAATAAACCTTCTATTTTTAGTATGTTGTTGTCGCGTTTACCTATAAAATGTCATTGGTCTCATCCCATCAAAAACATTCTCTTATAAATATTTTTAGAAATTATCTAATATTTATACGTATCTATTTTTTATTTTATAGCAATGGATGGGTAACTATTGATCATTACATAATACCTATTACGACTTTCACTGTTGTTTGCATTCCGTGCGGAAGTCCCGTCTCCATCGAGAATCGATATTTATAATCGATTCCGATACATATCGATACTTTCAACTGCATAATCGCATTGTCCGGGCAGATGTTAAGGAACCGGTATTGCATTTGGGGAATGCGATTATATAAGGGGCGATACGGTAACTTATCTACAGGATGTGTTCAATTTTTTGTACACTTTCTACGATTTTATTTTATTTTAATTACTTACAGTTTTTAAAAATATATAACTTTTTGTAATTTTATAGGTATTTCAAACAAATCAATTAGTTTATTGCAGTTAATTACGGCTTGCTTAATTTCCTTAATCGGTTACGCTGAACTAACAATACATGTTAGGTACTGTAGAACACCATGGAAAATTCCATGCTCAAAATAACATCAACAGTATGAAGACCCTGTGTCTTCTGTCTGACACCAATCAAATAATAATTATAAAAAAGTACATAAGAAAGTTGCCATGACTTATGGGTTTGATTAGATCCCGATAAATATCCCGTTCTTCGTAAAGTTATGTTGATAACCATGTTAGTTTCAAAAATTATAAGTACTACATATTCAAATAATAAATATAATACCTAGGGTCTAGGTTAAACTAGGTGAAGGTAATTTATTTCATAATCTAAGCTAGATAAATATACGGAAGAAATTTAGCCCTCCACAGATAAAGTCCAAAAAAATTAAACTACACAAACATGTACTTAGTTATTCTACCAGTCTAATAAAAAGGAACCGGAAAATCACCTACAAGGTAATTATTCCCTTTAGTGATATTCTTGGACGACATAACTTTAAATATGATTTACCTGCATGACTCACGCAAACGACAATTAAATTACCGAATATTAGTATTAAATGTTGACGCAGCTGTTAATATAATAAATGATTAGTTTTACATCATCTTTCATTAATCGACAGTTAGCAACACCTTTACTAATCCAAGAAAACGAAGTATATTGTACCAATAAAGTATAACATGTATTTACTCAATTTAGTTAGCAGAATATAAATTTTGTTTCTAAAATTTTAAGTAAATATTTTTGTTTTTTAATATTTTAATTTAAATCGTATTTTTTTAATGATACAGCCTGTATACAAGTCGGCGCTCATCAAAATAAGGCCAAGTGCACACCCGGAGTAGGGCGCTAACACCCCTTGCGTACACGCAGAAAAACCTAACACCTGGCCGTAACCATAGAGATGAAATCACTACACTAATAAAACCCAATACTCTGTGATCAAAAGCTTTTGTTTTAAAAGGAATAAGAGCTATTATTGAATCATAATTTTGTAATGATGACACGATTATCGATTTCTCGTGTGAATTATAACGGCTTTCTTTTGTTAATGTTTTGACAGCTACCGGTGTAAACTAGTTTGTTAGGTCAGTCGTGCGCTTACATATGATGTACCTAATGAACGATCATATATATTATGCAAAATGCCTACCTAAACTATGTTTTTGCGTTTTATATCATATATTTAAACACACGCTCAATAAACATAGACTATACTTATGTATCTTAAGCTATACTTAAGTAAAAAATGTGGGTACCCCCCCCCCCCCCCCCCACCCCGAAAGTATTTATAAGTGTGGGTAATAAAAAGTTTTTCTTTCATTCTTTCTTTACTTATGCACTGAATAACCTGAAGTAAAAATAATTTTATGATGTTGACTGTGATTGTGTTGAAACAAAACGTTCTTGTCAAGTAAAGTACTATTTAAATAAGTATCCATAATACTATTTATGTGTCAGAGAAAATAGCAGATTTCTTCCGAAACTACCATTTTTAACGGCAAAAAACCCTTTGGACCCGAATTTTGTAAATCGTAGATGTACTCGGATGGGAAATTGGGAATGTTACATAATAAAACTATCACAAACTTTTTCTAACGTTAAAATAGAACTGGCAGCCGATATCCGGCAGAGACAAAAAAAACAGTGTTCGATTTCCAAAATAGGACAGAACTTTTTTTTAATAAGGCACGAGGCACAGAGCGCGTGCCGCACAGTCATGCGTGGCGTATGGCATGGAAGAAGGCAGATGACAAGCGACCGTTACGCCAGGTGCACTTCGCCTACTTCATTCGAAGCGATAGGAATAATAGCGTGTGCAAATGATAACGATGAGACGTTATTGAAAAGGTTAACTGGTTTGTTACCTTCGATGCCTGAAATTTACACTTTTAGAGTCACAATAACTTGTAGGTACATGGTAGAGGTGTCAAAATCGGTTAATTTTTTTTATTAGTTAATGTTATAACGATAAAAAAATATATCGTTATTTTTAATGATTAATTTTATTTGAATAAATATTCGATAAACTCGCTTAGATAAATTTATTTATACGCATGAGTGAATGATTGATATTAGCAGAGAGCGAGCACAGACAATTTTTCATAGACAAAAACATTCACCGTTCACACGAACGGTCCACAGATAAGAAATATAAGGGCATCCTACACAGGTTTACTTTTCATATTTCAATAAAATAAAAACTTTTTCTTGCAGTATTTGCAGGTAGCCAACTTTGCGACGCCACCGCCGCCGCGCCTGTACATTAGAATAGAATAATTTTTATTGCCAAAAATTATTCTATTCTATTCTATTCTAATGTACCGGCGCATCAGTGCGCACATTGATCGAAATGGTCCCATAAAGTACTCTGTGGGTTCCATATATCCGAACTTATTCTCGGCATTTTTCACATAATACGACTTCGAAACAAACACTTTCTTCCATCTAACGATGGCGCAAAAATGCAAATCGCAAGTCTAAATAAATTTTCGTCTCTTAGGTCTCATTCATTCAATCATTTTCATTCATTCAATTTGCCAAAAATAACAATTGTATTCATGATCCTTGGATAAAAATTATATTGTGTTTTATTTTAACCAACTTAAAGCATACAATTGAATGCAGGTCAATGTTGTTAAATATACACTAAACGACTTAATTATCGTAAGTAGTGGTTCATTCTATATTGAGCTTTATCTCATAGATAATAGAGTACACAGTCAAAAATGCAGATGAAGCCGGAAATGAAATTAAACGGCCGCTTCCCGGCACATAGCACTACCTTCAGGCCGGTCACTCTAATGAAAATATGAAAATTACTCATTATATCTAGTAAGCGTAGGTTCAAATTTCAATGCATTAAAATGAAAGAATACCTTCAGGCCGGTCACTCTAATGAAAATATGAAAATTACTCATTATATCTAGGAAGCGTAGGTTCAAATTTCAATGCATTAAAATGAAAGAATAATTTTCGTGGTGAGTTATAAAATTATTCATTATATCTAGCAAGCGTAGGTTCAAATTTCAATGCAGTAAAGAAAGTGAATAATAAAAATATTACCTACATACGTTCACCTTGTGTTGAAGTGAAATAACATGTGTTATTAAAAATATTCGAACACCGCCATTTTTTTTAACGAATGTTATTGTTATTTTTTTTATTCGTTTTTTTCATTAGTTGAAAGAAATATTAAACACCTATAGTACATGGACCTACCTCTATAGTCACCTAAAAGGTTTGCTGTAAGAAAACTCTTTTTAGGGTTAAGTTCGCCTTTGTACATGCTATCTATTTCTGTCTTCTGTTTATGTGTTATTTTTGTGTACAATCAACAATAAAGAAAGAAATATAATGAAGACTTTGGAAATACCTGGTAATATTTCATGCTGGTTTTAGAGAGACATACTTTCTTAATTACACAGGACGTATGATTTTGATTTGATTATAATAATTGACTATTATCACAACCACTATAATTTTATTATGTCACCTACTTTCTATCTTCCATATAAAATTATGATAATAAAATCAAAAATAATTAATAGAATTATAGCTAAGTGTGAAATAATGATTTGTATCCGCGGCATTGCTAATGGGGCACGTCAGATGGAATTATCTGAATAACTTGGTCATGCTTTCGTCGCTGCGTGTCATGCTTTATAATATACTTGAAATGAAATGAAATGTGTTTTTTTTATTTGCCTAGTTTGTCAACAGCAAATCGTAATTTGTTTTCAACTGTACATAAGTATTCATCTTGCTTGACCTACGTGAGTAATTCCATGTAACAATACATTCAATAATGCTGATTCGTATTTAATTTAACTCACAAATTATATTATCAAAACCTACTAAGATAATGACAAAATTGTATGCATCACGAACATTCAAAGTCAATGTCTTGTGATGGCATTGTTTCCATTCAACCATATCGTTGTACCAGGCGCGCAGAAAGCGGAGGAAGTATACGAGAGCTTGTCACTTGAAGGTTTCGAGATTACGTCAAGGTTCATTCGTTCAGGAGTTCTAAATTTGAATGTTAACTGATATTGGTAACAAAATGGAAAGGAATGCAAATTTTTCTTCCGGTGTGTCTGAAACTTGATAAAGAAATAGTATGGTGTAGGATTCAAATTATCAAAGTATGAGATCTATGAAAAATGGCAAATGCACACAACATGCGACGTCAACACAAAAAAAAACGAGATCCGCTATATCATATAATTTTATTCTTATTTCAAAATATTCATCTTATTTTTCGACATGGCATGTTCAAAACAAATTCGCAATGTTTGTAAATGAGGTTTAATCATAATCAGGCTAAAATTCAAAATGGCTGATATGATAACCTACTAAAACATAACTTGAAATAGGTAATTAAGCTTCAACCGTCGTTTTCTCGTAATAGGTTAGACGTTAGCCCGCATACGGGTATAAAAAAAAAACAAAAGATCTACCTAGGAGTTTTTTATTTTATTTTTTTTATTTACAGGATTCGATCGCTGAGCAATTATATTACCCTACTATACAACCTAATTTATCAAGTGAAAACAACTTATATACACAAAAAAAAAACTTAATCCCTAAACCTCCTTCTGCTAACCTATAATGGCATCTCATTGTTTCAAAGTTGTAAACTACATAGTTTTTATAAATGATAGATTTTTGAACGCAATTTTTACCCAGAGTAACTAAAATCATCATCATCAGCCACAGGTCAACCGGACAGGCTTTTCCCATAGATCGAGCTTTCTCTATCCGTCGACTTAGAACTCTGTAACTAATAATAGCAGAGTTTCCAGATTTCTCATATGCAAGCTCGTATGAGTCAGTGGCCAACTCTGGTGACGAAGTTTTTAGGCCGCCTTAAGGCCTCCGTCATGGCTTAACAACTCCTAGAGCCTGAACCTACAGTTTAACGTGCCCTCCGGAGCACGGAAGCACTCAGATGTAAATGCCACTAACGGTCACCCATCCAAATAGTGACCGCGCAAAACGTCGCTTAACTTAGATAACTGGTGAAGATTGACTAAGCAAGACTAGCCACGACCGCTTCAGACTTCTCATTGTGAATGGGACATGTAATCGTGTCCCGTTTGGAAATTAATAAGTAGGTTGTTTAGGTATTGTAAGTAGGTAATTAACACTACTTATTAACGACTCCAGACAGTTATTAGTGTAAAACTGTTAACATTTCGACATACATAGAGTTGTTTTACAGCACAACATTACTCTGTACAGCTAACTGTACTGTAGAAGAATTATTAAATACTAGCTTTCGCCTGCGACTTCGTTCGCGTCCCGTTTGATCCTGTTGATTTTCCGGGATAAAAATTACTGTGTTCCGATTACGAAGTATATACACCAAGTTTCATCCATATCGGATATTTTTGAAGTTATACTTCTAATGCGACTTCCAACACGTTAAACGTTAAATATAAATAGAAGGAGGAATAGAAAGAGGCAGCGTTTAACGCGTTAAACGTTTAACGCTCCTGGGGAGGGGAAATAGAAAGAGACAGAGCGAGAGTTATCAGTATACGGAGACCCCCACAAAACGCAAAACACTTCGATAGCGCGTTCTAGTATAACTTCTTCCGCGCGGAGGGACTGGTTTTTTTTTATAAAACAAAGTTTCCACGCCTTATCACACTTATTATGACTAACTTAGAACTGAGCTGACTGATAGTTCAATTTGCCTAAAGAGAATCCTTGAACTTTAATAGTATAGCAATAAGAACTAGAATAAAAAAAATTGCATATGACAAACCAGCGTGTTGTTTGTTTAGTTGTTATTACAAAGTGATTCAACTTGAGTCAGACCGCAGTGACCGGGTTCGGAAGTACCTACCTAACACTTTATGGAAATTTATGATTAAATTGTCTAATGAAATAACGGCCTGAGTTGGGAAGAAATAGAACATAGGTAGGTAATGTAGGTACCTACATAGACATATGACCATTTTGAACTTAGATAAAAATATGGTACGTAATCGTAGTCAAACGATGCTATACTACCTATTATATCACTCGCGTATTATCGTATAGTACCAATAGGTATGACAGATAAATATAGGTAGGTACTATACCAACTCATATGAATTTTCGAAAAAAAATTGTTCGATTTTTAAGTTCGTAATTCCCGTTCGTCTCACGGGGGGTGGGACGAATGGGAATGCTCGCTCTCTTCCTTACACAGTCTCCAAGTTTCCTAACAAAAGGTCGACTCTCCGTTATGTCTAAGCTTCAAAGTTTAATCGAAGGGGACGAAATCACAGCGAACACCCTTGCCGACTGCACAATAGACCACACAACGGTTTTTAACATCTGCCGGCTGCCTCGGACCTCCAGACAATATTGCAACTCATTATTATTACAGACGGTACAGCGTCCACATCTTACGATACTTTTTGCCCATTTTCAATTTCAATAGGTGAGCAATCAACGCACAAAAGCAAATTCCCATGACAGTAAAAAACAAACAAACATAGGTAATTTCGACCTCGAAGACGTCACGCGCCGAAGCACACGCACCTCCTTAAGCACCACAAAATATGCTCATAATGGACGAAATTACGTCACTAGCGATCATTACACTGAACACTTCCCACGAATAGATGCAAGGTCAGGTACTAATCTATTGATTTTGTTTCAGGATGTCCAATTTCCAACGAACACGTAGCAAGGTCTGGTGGGGTGATGAACCAGCGGCGGCGGGCAGCCCGGTCGCACAACCCAACTGGAACAACCCAGCGAGGGAAGCGGATTGGGAGCCACAACTACCTCACTGGATCGCGAACCAGCCGGAGGAACAGAAAAGCAATAGCGACGATAATGTTGCACCACCTGTTGTACAGGTACAGATAAACCAGTGGCCTCTGAGGCTAGGCAGCCCCGGCAGCCACAAGAGCCAAGACTCCGGCTTCTCAGATTCTGATAGCTCTCCACCACCTTCTCAATACTTCGCTACACCCGATAGCAATGACTCGAAAAATAACACTAGCAGCAGTGATTCCAATAACAATGAAAATATAACAGTAAAGCAGGCTATAGGTTTTCAAGATACACCACACAAAGATGTCGTTGATAGCCCGAAGGACCCTGATACTATCAGCGTGGGAGCACCGACTCCAAAGCCACGGAATCGAAGCAGTAGTCTCATACAGACTCCGTATGATTTACAAAAATATTATGAGATCCATAACGACGAAGAGCATATGGAACTCCTTAAAGATAAGGACGCAGAAGATGTAAATAAGACAGAACCAAAGTATCCTGCTACTCCTAGTAGAAATATAAATAACAAAAATATTAATAAGTCTAAATCAACGAATGTAACCAATACTAATCCTACTAAAAATAACGTTGAGGTGGCAAATAATTTGACACCGCCCAAAGTTGTAAAGAGGCAGACAACTCCAAACAAAAGTGCAATACAAAAAGAAACCAAAGATGTACCTGATAAAAACCTTAATATTATTAGTCCGAGTAAAAAATATCCTGTGAAAGCTTTTGTATCCAGCCCTAAAGATACCACAAATGCCATCAAAGTAGCGACCGTCAAAGATCTGGAGACTAGTAAGAATAAATCTGATGAGAGTGTAGAGATTATCAAGCTATCAGACAATAATGAAATAGCAGTAAACAATCAACCCAGAATGCGCACTCCGATATCAAACGTATCGTATGTACCAACTGAGAGATCCGCTATAGCTAAAAAAGAATTTAAGCGTAGCTTTTCTAATGAAGAAGAACAACCCATCACGACTACTCCAGTTTTCCAGAGGACTAGGCTTAACAAATCACTCAACTTTGAAGGTCAAAGATTAGATCAACAAATATTGGACATTCAAGATGGTTACCACTCACTAGGATTTATCGATGAAGATACCGACGAAGCAGCTTTCCCTGAAATAGAACCCATTCACAAACCTAAGAAAGCTTTATTAGGAAAAAATATTATGGATAGCCTTAATCTAAAGCCACAGAAGAAAGTGGGTCCTAAAGCTAAACATCGAACCAACAAAGCTGACAAAACTAAAGATCTGTTTAGGATATTCCCGAAAAAAGAAAAACCAACCCCCGTAGGCAGCCATGCAGGTGGAACCCTTAGTGGTAGTAGAGTACCGTCTCTAGGACTACCTAGAACCGACGACCATAATTCTTGGGTTTTCGTTGGTTATCCAGCAGAGCAGGAGATGCTAATCCCTCACTACAACGAAAGACTAGTAGGAGAAGATGTAAAGAGCGTGAAAGAAAATGACGTCAAAGAAAGATTAACACCAGTCACACCACCTCCTCAGTTCCAAGATGAAAAGACACCTAACGAAGCTGACTTCAAAACTGGTAAAGATCTTTCACACGACTCTAAGAGAGAAAAGTTAAAAGATCGGAGAGATGATGGGAACTTTGCTGAAGTTCGAATGAATCTGGCTTCTACATCAACACCAAAAATGCTGGCGCCGCATGAATACATGAACGGTCTGCAAACTAGTGATAGGAAGACACAGCCTCGAAGAGTTAATTTATTGGACAACTTTAACGGGTGAGTACGCATATTGATAAATATCATAATAACCAGTTTTCTTGTGTAATATTTGTATAAATTGATATAATCTGCAATATTTCATTGCTAACAGGCCTTTCATTATAGCACTTCAAAGATCAAAGCAGTATTTCATGAATTTTATGATTTGCATAGAGTTTTGTGTCACTCCATCCAAGGCTTTCATTCCTTAGATTGTTCAATATTCTGAGTTTCATTCATAAAGTCGTACCTACTAGATAATGCAGCGATACTAACTAGATGTTCCACTATTACTTATTAGTCTGAAGTAATTCAGACGGCCCTTCTGCCTCTTTTCTACGATCATTCAATAACTGGCCTATCTTACAGAGTAATCCTCAACAACCAGAACGAGATCCTTTACCGTGAGCGAAGCATAGACCGGACGAACTTAGAGCGTCTCTGCGAGAGGAGACCAGAGCCAGTTCAATACTGGTTGTGCGACCTCGTGAGCTCCTCTGAGAATGAATGTATGACGACGCTGCAGAGCAAGCCGCTCGGTGCTGAGATGAAGGCGCAAGTGAACGCCAGCTCAGCGACGATCACGGGGAATATAAAGAAGGTTCAAACGCATGGCCAGATTATTGTGTATCAGTACAGCGATGTTTTGAGGTGAGTATTTATTTTATCATATATTTTTATTGCTTGTTAACTCAAGTCGTTGGTCGGCAAGGTATTATGCGAACTGCCAAGGAATTTGAAAAGAGTGAATAGGTGGATTATAGCTAAGCGTGCTCCACCCTAGGCTGCAGCTACACTTACCACCAGGTGTGCTGGCAGCCAAATGCTCAGCTAAACTACAATCCGGGTCTTTTCAAGGTCTTCTAGACTGTCCTACTTCATCGTCACTTACCATCAGGTGACTATGTGGCCAAAGGACATTCTATCTCAGATAAAAAATATTAATATTCAGGATGCCTATGTGTAGCTGTGGAAGTACTATGGTTAAAAATGTGATCATGATGATGATGCAGATGTAGATAGTTGCAGTTGTGTTAAAGGAAATAGGAACAAGTTTTCATCAAATTGGGCATTAATCACGCGTGACGATTACTTATATAAAAATGCAAATAACAATATGCAAATGAAAACATTCACTTTTACACTGTTTATGAAATAACTCACAATCTAGTTTCGGCTCCCGATACATACTTACATCAGAGGGGTAATTCGATAAAATGTAGTAAAAATATTTTTACTAAATAAACAGTAGGTACTAATTAAATTGGCATTTTTTTATGTCATACCAACAAAAACGGCAATGATATTTTAAAAAGAACTTATTAGAGAATTAACCTCAGATCATTAGTTCGTTGGATTAATTAATTATTATGCATTGGTTTAGTTTGAAACTAGACGACTGACTAGTTGACTACCTAGGTAGATAAAAGCTATAAGCAATCATGAAATCGGCTCGTTGTATGCCAATGAATTTGCATCTTACCTACATCTGTATTTACAAATATACGGAAAAAAATACAATAGGTACTCAACTGATTTACTATCTTTTGATAGAATCAACATTGGGTGGTTTGGTCGTACCTAAAGGTTAGCAACTAAAATTTAGATAATTTTATTACCGATCTCATCACTCTAATATTATTGTTTTATTTATATATGGTATTGTTATTCTGTTTCTATTAGGTAAACTTCCAATAAGAGCCTTCTATGTGTCACAAAAAGCCTTCCATTTTGAATCTAGTTCCCTTAAATCTTTGCTTACTTTGGGGCTAGAGGTCGTTGTGTGAAATGTCCATCAAAATCTTATTTCATTGTCTCCAGGCAGATGGAATGCAACCAATCCAGTGAAGATCAGATCTGCCTTCTAGTAGCCAACATCAACGAATTCGTCCTAGCCCACAGCATCACACTCAACACTAAACCCCCTGGGGAAACCCCTGAACGATGGGACAAGATCAAGAGATCCCTACAGCAGTACCTTCAGAAGCTGATAGAAATCGGGGAAGATGTGAAAGTGGAGCTGAATGAGACGAGTCCCGAGTGGAAGGTGGTGACGAAACATTTGGACACTCTGATTGGGATTTTTATGGAGACGACCAAGGCTGTGTTGGTTCAGCAAATGAAGGTACGTAATACGACAGGTTTTGAAGCTTGGTTTCTTTCGGGCTGTCCTCCTAAATCTGTTGTTTCTACAACACCATGATGGCTTAGGATACCTAACTTAATATGCATACCAATTTGAAAAGAACTATGAAATCAGCCTCCAGCCCGATGGACTGATAATATTGTTGAAATCGCGTGAAGTCTTGGATGGTAAAGAGAAGGCATTCATAGGAAAATCGATCTTTCTGTAAATCTGTGGAAGCATATGTGACCTTCTATTCTACAGGTTGATAGTGATGATATTACCTATGCTTGAATGCCGGAGCATATATTTCGACGAGGTATAGGTACCTATAGGCTACGAAGTAAATAGGTCTAAATTTTGATTTGCGTTTCTCACAGCCTAACCGACCATTTTTCCAGACCCTGGTCTCAATAATCGAAGAACCGCCTTCGGACCTGATCCTCAAAAGCACGCTTACATCAATCGGCCACCTAGCGATGCTCAGCGAGGGCCCCGAAAGCGTTATCCACGAGAAATGCTCTAAAATGATGAAGGAAATCACCGAGCCTCCGTTTGTGGACTGCGGGGTCCCCAGGGCTCTTCTGACAGCTATTATTGAGAGCAATAAGAGCTCTATAAAAGCTCTTTCGTTGAGGGCGCTAGCGACGGTCTGTGTTACCGCTGATGCTGTGAAGCAATTTGAGGAGGTGAGTTTTTGGGGTTGGTTTCTTCTAGGTGCTAGGTACTTTCTTGATAACCCTTCTGTGTGGACTCTAAAGTACATACCTACCTACCTCTATATATTTTTTTACCTGTTTATACAATGCCTAAATGTTCAATGTGCCTATGCCCAGCAGTGGGTAAAGTCGGGCTGTGAATGATGAGAGGAAATAATCAAGAGGAGAATCATCTCCTCTTGATTATGGCTCAGAGAGAACAGGGCCTAGTAAGAGGAGACAACTAAGGTAATTAGGTTCTTGCAACCAGAGGGCCTAGTACGAGTTTTCAGTGTATAGTGAGGGTGTGAAACGTGTGACGCCCAGCACACCAGTGGGCGCTGATTTGTATGGAGACACTGAGCGGATTCTTTGAGAAGCTCGACATGCGAGTACGGGCTTAGTGTAGACCAAGCTTCTCAAAGAATCCGCACAGTGTTTTCATACAAATGAGCGCCCACTGGTGTGCTGGGCGTCAGACGTTTTACACCAGATTTACACACCAAAACTCGTACTAGGCCCTCTGCAAACAACTGACAACTTTTGACAGGCTCTGGACTGCAAATCCTGATTTCTTTTTTCTGCATTTCAGTGTTTATAGCGCGCCTTTCATAATTTTTTTTTTTGTGATCGACATTTGCAATTTCTCTATAATTATCGTGTGATTAGGTAATTGCTGCTAATGCGATAAGTGCATTACTCGATTTACTCATGTCAAAATGGCGTGAGAAAATGCGATACGATTGTCGATTAGTGGTTAATTAGTAATATAAACAGCACTCATACCTGTGAAATATGTTTGTCTACCTATCTCAGATGTTGCCACTAACGGTCACCCATCCAAATAGTGACCGTTGAGATAATTTGTGAAGATTGACTAGGCAAGCACGCTTTTTTTAGTGGGTCGACTACGTTTTTTTTTTCAGTCGAATCACTACCGAATATCCCCCCCAGATACCATCCTTTAACTTATGTATAATACCTAATAGCCTAGATAGGTAATATTGCACAAGATGAGGGTACCTACATCTACCTACTTGTTTATACTGCATTCAAGTTAGTAAGTAGGTGTTTGCATAAATTTGCAACTTCGCATTATCTAGTTATTTATTCTCGCCTATTTTTTACTGAAACTGTATGAAACAAAATTGTATACATATGCCCATATTTATAAACGTTACTTAGGAAATTACACTGAGTAACCTACTAAACACCTTTTTTTATACTACTGAGTAAATATAAACAGATAAGCATATATCGTCCCACCTGATGGTAAGCGGTTACCGTAGCTTACGCCAGCAACACCTAATCATCATTGTAATTGTTAAAACAAGCCAAAGAAACACCCGCAAAAAGATTTTTATAGCTAATCAAAAACTCTTCCTCAGGGTGGCGGCATAGAAATTCTATCGGACATCCTCTCAGACCAATCAAACCCAGAACCACAGATGAGAGAGGCCATCACAGTCCTTACTCAGATCACGGCGCCTTGGCTAAGGGGCCATTACGATCTGATGCAGCTTCACATGTATTTGGACACCATTGTGGAGAATATCACCGGTAAGTTTTCTAAAGATACTGCTAACGTCATCTAGTGGTAAGTAGCAGAACTAATCGTGAAAGAAGTTACTTTGTTTGTACCACAGATAAGAAAATTACATCGATGACCGAACAAAATAAATGAACGTTTCATGAGATCCACAGACAATAATTTTAAAGAGATCTTTGTGCTCTTGCTAAGAAAACTTAAGACATTTTAAATGTAGATGGCCGAATGGAAAGCCTTTAAAAAGGGTACCCACCTGTAAATATTCAAATTCAACTTACCAACTATAAAATTGGACCTGGCTTTTGCCGCCACCCATTTCACTTTGCTTTTCGTCATCTCCGACCTAACTGAAAATAAATTTTAAATAAATAATTATTGTCCTCATAGGCATTCTGTCCCGCACTGAATGCTGTCAACTCCTACTGCTCTGCACGGCTTGCCTCGTCAACTTGGTCAGAGAATTGGAACTCGAACGGAATGAGGATACCCAACCCACTTCTGACATAGTGGAGGTCATGACCAGACATCGCACGATGGAGAGGTTGTTGGATGCTGTGAAACGCCGGGGGGTCAATATATCCGTGTTTTTGCAAGTAAGTTAACTTCTATGTCTTAGATGATATTTGTTCCTCTTTCACGCAAAAAATACAGATCCGATCAGATTTGGATGAAACTTGAAAATACTTGAAATATACAATTATCCGTGACCTGGATTAACACATAGGCTACTTTTTATCCCGGAAAATCAACAGGATCCAACGGGACGCAAACGAAGTCTCGGGCGGAAGCTAGTATACTTATAAAGATAGGTAGATACTCCATTCTAAACTTAATAAATTTTACAGGAACAAACAGCATCTCTCCTAGTGTCCCTGTCCCGTATTCCGCGCTGCATGGCGATGCTGTCCCGCGTGCGTGCCGCGAGTGTGGCGCTCGTGTGCTTCGCCCGCGCCGCACCCGCACCCGCGCCGCGCCCTCACGAGCTGCGCGCGCAGGCCAGACTGCACTGCCACGTCACTGAGGCTATATCTAGGTAAACTATACTATTAAAGTAATAATCACAAACGATCACACTTGAAGATCTAACCCTGCCCATACTTACAGTGCGACAAATCGTTCTCTGAGAGGAATACTTTGAAGAAGCATGTACAGAAGTTACACAATGCTTTGAAACCGTATGCCTGTAAGATTTGTTGAAGTAACAGTGGCTAGGCCATGGGTAACCAACCGAACGAATGAAGAACAAAGGCTTTCGACTGTTTTCTGTGGGTACTAGTTTGTATGATCTGTGGGAGAGGTGATGAGATGCTGCCACCTGTATTCAGAAGAAGTTTACAGAACAACCACCGTTAATAAATGGCGCATGTGTTTTTATACATAACTTTCTAGTAGGATCTTTATGAGTATTTCACATTAAACTCTGTTTTTTCTTCCACAGACTATCAGTAATGCCAGACGTGGCCCACCAAATCGTCCAGTTAGAGGGGGTTCCGCATCTAACCCGACTAGTTAGAGCACAGAGAACCCGGCCGAGTCTCGACGACAACCCAGATCAAACCCTCATCCATTGCCTCAAGGCATTGAGGGTTCTTTACAAGCATTGCCCCATGGCTTTCAACGATTATGAGAAAGATGTGGAGGAAATGATCAGACCACATTTAATGGAATCGCTTATGCTATTCTCTGCAAAGAAGGAGAGCTATGTTTAGCTTAAGTTACTATTTGGAACAGATATCTACTTTGTAGGTATTATTTAAGACGAATATATTATGCGTAACCTATATGTACTTATAGTGGGCATAAAGGTATAGGTCTTATTTTAAACTAGACTGATTCGAATATTACCTAGTTGTTTATTACCTAAATGAAATGTATTTGATAAATCAAAATTATATACTTATTGTAAGTAAGTACCTAATAACAGAAACGGAGATCAACTGGCAAAGTAAAGTAGTATAAAACAACATCTTTGAAAAAAAAAACATTTGGCTATCGTCTACCTACGTTCATTCATTCTTTATGTTGGTGCTGCCATCTACTAGCAAGTAGCTATAAACATAACACGGATTTTTATGTAAAGCCAGGACTACATTGATCCGGATTCCGGATCATATTATACCCCTAGGCTACTAACTTCCCGCTTCAGTAAAAATGCCATACACGTAAGTATCCCACTTTTAAAGCTAAAAGTGTTCTGTACTATAAAAGTTTATCTAATCTATCATTGCTTTGTATAAAACGCTTTAGTTTGGTATAAAGTACTCTATTTATAATTTAGTTCTCACTTTGAGGCCATGATTATTTACCTAGTCTTTTTAGTTTGGTTACACGTGTATCCTCGAACTATTGCGTAAGATTTGAACCACCAATGTATTTTTAAGCTGTGGACGCTCTTTTGAATATGTACTCACTCCTTTTTTTTTTAAACTGAACACTACTAAACCCCTTGAAAAACAAATAACTTTTAATATTCTGTATTTTAGTATGTTATTTTAATAAAATTATTTTGTACACTTTTTGAATCACCACCATTAGTTTTAAGACAAAATTAAGACATTTGTATAGAAATTCTTAATTATGAAATTGGAAAATTCTGCAATAGATACCTACTGTTGGTTTATAAAATAAAATATATTATTCATTAAATTTGTGTTTATTTTTACCTAACATTCTCTACCTTTTTAGCATAATAATAGTCTTGTATAATAAACTTTGGACCAACCTAATACATAAAATTGTCAATTAATAAAATCTTTTCAAGACACTATCGTTTATTTTATTTTGAGCCATTTGAAAGCCAATATTGAAGCAATTTAAAATAATTTAGCAGCACTATGTTTTCAAATCAAATACCTACCTACCCATTGATAGATGGCGCTGTCTGTAATGCCCACCATTATTATTGTACCTACATAATTATCTATTGAGTTATAAATTCATTTACATTCCTAAAATCTAATTTGATTCCATAATACTTATATAATAAAATTAAACATACAACCTAATCATCCATTACTCTGTTTCACATTTTTTGAATGCACAATGTCAACGGTGGTCTCGTGGCAAGATCGGAGGTCCATGTCGTACATTCCTAGACAGAATTTGTTTTCAGGGGCTTTGTAGAAGTCTAGACCTCGGCCTATTTTGATTATCCAACCGGAACTTAGCCTGGAATTCAGAAATCCTCTTGTACAGTTAGCTGTACAATTATGTACCTAAGTAGCGTCTAATTATCTATCAATTAATTGGTCAAATTAGCTTGAATAGGTTAAGATATCATAGTAATGTATACAATACATTACCTAACAAAGTTAATTTAGGATGTGGACTATGAAGCATCACTCTCGAGACACAATGGTGTTAGGTTTAATGAAAGGTAAATAAAAAAATAAAAAAATATCTAAAAATACTTACGTAATCTGTCTATCATGCAGTGTATCTGAATATTCTATCCTCAAATTAACATTATACTTCTTCAAGTCATCAGCCAGGTTATTGAACCCGTCTCTTTGGTCCCGTTCTGTTTTGTTATCTTTAGATGTGAGTAGTTCCACGAGCCGTAAGTTTGGGCAGGAACGGACTAATAACTCACAGAGGCGCAGGAAGTTTTGACACTGAAAAGATAGTTGAAAAATTAGTTCATAATCCACTGAATCAGATTTTTTTCTGAACCTGTTGGGAGTGAGTTTGTCCCACTGCGGGAGGAATGCTACAGAAATACTTTAACAGACAGACCTAGTAAAGACATCATTCAAACTGATGAGTGACTTTGAGTCGTTTTGAGTGACTTTGAGTCGTTTTGAGTGACTTTAAGTCGTTTTGAGTGACTTCGAGTCGTTTTGATTGACTTTGAATCATGTTGTTTTGAGTGACTTTGAGTCATTTTGAGTGACATCGAATAGGTTGAAGTATAAAGAGGCCAAGTAGAGTATTAAAATAATAAATAAGCTTTAGGTAAATATAAGTACCTGATGAAAGCTCCTGATATAAGGGTCCTCCACCAACACAAACTCCACCTCTTCATCCAGAAACCTTCCGAAAAGAGTTTTGTAACTGTGTCCTGTTGATCCGTTCTCTATGTGGACTTGTTCATGGAATAAACCAGCTTCTTTTTGCTGTAATACCAACTTCTTAATTTTTTCAGCCCTGTTCATGTATTCCTCCACTTTCTTGCGAAGGTAAGCCCTAGTATTTTCACTAGGTTCATCTGGAATGTAAGATTAAGATAACAGGAACAAGGTCAGGTATTTACCTACATAGTTATGTTTGTTTTGCAAAGTTACCTTTCATTTTGTCCACTAGTATTTGAAGACCTTCTTGGTAGCATATTAGAGCTTCTGTGTAACGCTTCTTTGTGTCCAACTCAACACCCCGTTTAAGTATATTTATTGCAGTACTGTCGATGTTCATTGTTGCAGTGTGTCTACGCTTAAAATAGGTACCTATTTTTTTATTATTTGATCGAATCAATTTCGTTTCGGTTATTCCCCGAGTTTTCCCAAGAACTAGTAAACTTTGCGAGTACCTACCTAAAATAAAAACCCAAGTAAACAAAACAAAAACGGAAAGCGGACCTAACAGAGTCTATACATTACCCAGCATGATAATTTACACCACAATACAGTCAACCACGATAATACGCGACAAATAACCTAAAACATGTTTTGAATTATGGTGCTCTACATTATTTGCGATCAATATCATCTTTACTTTACATACTTACGGGTCGATAACTCATGACAACGCATCGTATTTATTCTGTAGCACCAGTCAGTAGCGGGATGCCTCGTTTAGGGTGCGTTGGCGCTGAGCATGTACATGAGTTTTATACTTCGTTTGATGCATGCATACAACTACCTAAATGGTTTTTGAAAACGCCGAGTGAAGGAGGTGCATGTTGGTTCTGGCACGTTTTTTATGTTATCCTAATGTTCATCCCTTCGTTCCTTGCAACATAATATGCTGTTGGTCTGCCATGCACCATCTTTCTAAAAGTCTAGCAATGTGTAGCACAATAATACAAAATATCTTTTGGGCTATTTGTCGCGTATTATCGTGGTGGACTTTATTGTGGTTCGCGAATTATCATGCGGCGTAATCACAGAGTACTTGGGCGTAATATATGGACGGGCTCAAAAAATGTAAACAAACGATTTGTTCGTGAAATGTGGTGTAAAATAGTAATAGAAAGATGAAAGATAAAATGTCCTGAAGATCCTGAAAGAGATGCTAAACTGAATTTTCAGGTTACACTAGCCAGCATAAAGCAGAGTTCATAACCCTTGAAACTCGTAAAAGACCGAAATACACACAAAAATGTCCAATCAGATGGGACGTGTAGTTTCTGTGATTTTACACCGGTATTTTGGTGAAATTGTGCAGAAAGTGGGTCTTGATTTATTTACTTACGGTACTAAACCTATCGCTTTGATAGTAAAATCTTCAGGATTACCACGATCTCAGGTATGATTGTATTATTTTTGTTATGATAGGTATATCAATCTAATAGGTTATGTTTTTTACATGTTCTAATGTAGATTGTAGACCTTGTCTTACCACCATCATCATCATCTTCCTACCCTTACCTCCTTATCACATGCTAGGTGGGCTTGATACAACGAGTTTTTCTCTTCCGCAGCCTTCTACTCTATCAGCAGTCATCTATCACTCCTTTCTTACATCTTCTTTCATACAGTCCGTCTTTTCTAAACCAGACACCATAAAATTCGAAATTATTTATTCTTCAAACAAGAGTTTTCCATCAATTAAACATATTTTCAGGTTATAGAGAGTCTTCGCACCTTACTAAAGTTTGAATTGGCTGCATTTGAACCCTCAGCAAATGAAATCATAGCCGACTATAAGCTTCTGCCTGATAATGTGCTACTACTTATAAGATACCCAAGGTGAGACTTACTCTAATATAAATTTTGTTAGATAATAGACAATTATACATTTTCTGGGCAGTAAATATAATTTCAATTGAGTGTGCAAAGCCAGTAGAAATGACTTGAGCAACAAATCTACTTTAATTTGAGTTTGTCAAGCCCCAATCTGTTTGTACATTTCATCACTACCTACCTCTCAAGCAGGATAGTGACTACCCCACTCCTGCAGTACCTACATAATACCATCATAATAGAGGTGCTGGCTCCACTATAACTATACCTAAGCCTATGTATTTGATCTTATGCAATTTCTAAGGATATTATTACCACAAACATACCAGAAAATGGGTTAGTCTCATAATCCCTTTTGAGCTGTCCCTTTTAAGGGGATTATGAGACTTTTTGTCTCATTATCTCCTTAAATATCTACTTATCTTATTTTCCACCATTTTTTTCCAGATACCTCCTCCAAATGAAGAGTAAATATGGCACGGAAGCTGAGATCCTCATTGAGGAGTTGCTGCAACAAGCTGCCTGCTCAGCCACAGTGCTGCTGGTTACAGTAGCTAATAAATATAAGGATGATAAGGTAAATATCCTGTTTACACTTGCCTTTTGACTATAACTCCAGCCCCTTAAACATAGTTTTTGTATTAGACAAGTATTATCTGGTTAAAAAAATTGTCTACAATAAAAAACGTTTGCAACGCTATACTACGCGACACTGCACCATCTAGTAGTACTGGCTAATGAGGTGTCTATGAGTGCAGGCTGACAGGGCTAATATGCTCTATCAGCTCATTTATGATTTACTTATAGCCTTGAGATAGCATAAGAAGATACAATGGAACTGACATAGTCATAAAAGAGGCAAAGTTTCATAAAAAGCAGAAAAAAGGGTGCAAGCTCTAAGAAACTACATTCAACAAACGCAAACATTAACCATTCTGGTTTTGCCCTCTAGATAAGTTCAACACCACCTCTCTTATTATTTTATGTTACGTTCTTTTTCGTTTCGTCCGTGAAATATCCACTATTGTCCATAAATACTTTTTTTTTCAGGACAAAGACATTAACATAGTAAAACTGAAAGACACATTCATAAGTCTAGCAACTGCAGCTTACATCCAACAATCTCCTGTAGCGGAGTTGGCTGAAGGCAGCGAGATCCCGACCCTAGTGCCAGTGGCTACCATAGTACCAGAGTTGGATGCACGAGCGCTCATCCAAGCTAGTGCTGGGAATATTAGTGAGATTGATGACGGTAAGACAAATTAATTTATGAAGTGAAATATTCCTTTTCCTTTTTAGTAGTAGTAGAGCTCTTTGTGAGAGCTCGTCCGGGGAAGTACTACCACTGTACCTATTTCTGCCGCCAAGCAGCGATGCTCGCATTGCTGTGTTCCGGTTTGAAGGGTAAGGGCGCCGGTGTAATTACAGGCACATGAGACTTCAAGATCTTTACGTCTCAGAGTGATGGATGCAGTGCATTGCCTTACAGGGCGCGTCCTCATTGGACTTGCTCTGTGAGGTAATGCATTGTTATAGGCAGAAGTTACTACTTAACATCAGGTGAGCTATCAGCTTGTTCCATTACTTTTATCATAAATAAAAAATAAATAAAAAAATTCCACTTATCTGTTTATGAAGTGTTCTAAAAGCGCCAAATTGCTGCAGTGCTAAGTATGAATGTGGATTGATATAGAGGATGAGGTAGGCCTAAGAAAAGATGGATGGATTGTGAATGGAATGCATAAGAGGAGTGAACACTGAGATGATAAGAGATAATGGAAGAAAAGAGCATGTTGTCCCGACCCCACCTAGTGGGGTAAGGGCAGGAAGAAGAAGTGTTTTTCTATATCAATGTCTTTGATAGGTACTGGACGAATTATTCTTGTTTTTTTTTACAGAAATTTACTGGCGAGTGAACAATGATAGATTCCACCAGGACTTCAGAGATGAGATCATGGTGAAAGCTGTCACGCGGCGGATAGATGAAAATGGTAACAAAACCTTTTTTATGAGCACTACTCATAACACACTACCATGTTATAGTAGTAGACAGGCGTCATGGCTCAGTCGGTAGTAGCTTTGCCTTCCATCCTGTGGGTCGTGGGTTCGATCCCCACCGAGAACAAACATTTGTGTGTTGTAAACATAGGTGTTTGTTCTGTGTCTGGGTGTTTCTATGTATTATAAGTATGTAAGTATTTACAAAAAGAAAAAAATGTATGTATGTATTCTATCAGCCATCTAGTTTCCATAGTACAAGCTTTGCTTAGTTTGGGACTAGAAGGCGTGGTGATAAGTGTCCGTGAATATTTATTTATTAGTGACTTCGGTTCTGTGCTTATCTACTCATCTTTTTGGTTTGCAAAAAAAATTCCACTCTTTTCCAACACAACAATAACTTGGTACCTACTTTTGATTTCTCAATAAGATCTTATTTATTATATAAGTTAATGTTTAAGTGGACATCCAGGCACATCCAAAGATTACATTTGCAAATGCCCGTTCTTTGAACCAATACAAAACTTTTTGTATACTTTCAGCGGGTGAATTACTACGTGTAATGCTACAGCATATGTACGCTGCGTCCCCTGCGTGGGCGCCCGACTCAAACGCAGTCGCAGCACTCGACCTGCAAGAGTCATGTCGCAGGCTGGCAGACCGTCCATTGCTGGCACAGTACCTGAACCAGTACCTTAAAGTATTAGGTAAGTAGCAATGGGTGATATGTAAAACAGTCAACACGGTGGAGAGAGATAAAATTGTACACGTTTATTGCTAACATCACGGGCCCCATCTTTTTGAATATTTTAAAAGAAGATAGGTATTTAAAATCTGTAAAGTCCTTTAGGCTTTAGCTGGACTCATAAGAACCTTAATTTTTTTATTATAAAACCACATGGGGAAAATTATAACATTCTTTGTTCATTCACCAATGCAACTTATTGTGTTTAATTAAATTTATTTATACTTCAGACGAAAGCGGCAGCGGGTTCATAAAGCAGATAGGCGACGCAGCGGGCGGACAGTACATAGTGAGAACTAAACTCGCATCAGAAACATTACTAGTGGCCGTGTTAGAACATATTGTAACCGAGCGATTAGGCTCGAAGGCAGCTAGGATATTCAGGTAAAACCTCATGCAGTTACATTTATAGCAGTGGGTTCATAAACTAGCGGGTTCATTAAGTTTGTTTAACTCTTCCGAGAGAAGGGACATAGATTTATATTTTTTCTGTACTAATAGAGAAATAAATAATTTGAATAATTTAATTTGAAGTAGATAAGTGAAGCTGAGTAAAATAACTGCTTGTATGTACTTGTATGACGACGAGTTAACATGAAACTTGCAGAGTATTTTTTAGTATTGTCTCCATATTTATCTAACACTTGGATTTTACCATTTTCAGATTAATAAGATCAAAAAAATATATAGAAGAAGATGACATACAGAAAAATGCCATGTTGCCCAATAAGTTATGCAAAGAACTTACATACAAGCTATTAGAAGAGAATTTTATAAGTTTACAGGTAAATTATTTGGGATTCTGGTCTAGCCACAAAGATTTTTGATTTTATAAAACTAGTAATGAAAATACTTGACTAGGGTTATTTTTTATGATTTTTTAGCCGATGCGGAAGGCAGCGTCCTCTGGCGGGATGGCGAAAGCAATCTACTTGTATCACATAAAATTACACGATGTATGTATTCCTTGTATAATTGTTTTTGGCGCTGTTTGATGTCTTAGTATTGTTACAGCGGCTACACACTCATCAGATCCGAATTCTTTCCGAATCCGTGAAAATACGGTTCGAAGTAGCCGTAGAACTATTTGTACTGTAGCTTCCACTTCGAAACAGAATATTGCGATCCGAGATCAGGTGAGTGCGTAAACAATATCCGAATTAGGTCCTAGTTTTTTTAGATTGTAGATTCCTATTTTCACACATTCGTATCGGCTAAGTGCGTAACCGCTGTTAGTCTAACCACGGCCTACGGGATTTTACAATTTTTTTTAAGTCTCGTGTCGTTAGGAATTTCATCTCACTGACCGTTATTTCATGTGAGATGTCAAATACCCTGTACTATTTGTTTTTTTTCATCTGTGGTTGATGGCAGGTAGCACACACAGTACAAGAGATGTGCTACCGTTCTCTCCACAATATAATGCAACGCGCGTGTCACACCCGCGAGACGCACGGCCGCCTGCTCGACAAGCAACGCCGCGTGCGCAGCATAGTGCACGGCATGCGGGCACGAGCTGAACCACAACAACACATCACCGATGTAAGTGATCAATACATTATTGGCGACAGGCGTCATGACTGAGTGGGTAGTAGCTCTTGCCTGCCGTGCTGTGGGTTGTGGGTTCAATCCCCACCAAAGAACTAAGATTTGTGTGTGGCTAATATAGAGGTTGGTTTTGTGTTTGGGTGTTACTATGTATTACAAGCATGTAATTATGTATTTACAAAAAAAAAAAGTATTCTATCAGCTATCTAGTTTTCATTGTACTAGCTTTGCTTAGTTTGGGACTAGAGGGCACAGAATGCAGAGCTATTACCGACTGAGCTGTGATGTCTGTCAAATATGACTATGAATACACGTATAAAAAAAAAAATCTATCAGCAATCTAGTTCCTGTAGATTTTTAATAGAAGTTATTCATGAATAGTTATAGAAATGGAAATAGAAAATTTATAAAAGACAATATTATAAAATTTAAAATTAAATTAAAATAACAAAAAGTTAGTTAATTAAAGTTAGTTAGTTAATTAATTAATAAAGTTAGTTAATTTAAAGTATGTATTTATTTATTCCCAGGTAGAGGAAACTCTGACGCCTCCAGAAAAAGCACTTTTACAAGGCGTGGAGAAACAACTGAAGCAACTCAGCGCCGCTGAATTGGAGCTCGATCGGAACCTGTTCCTACTCAAATGGTACTTTATTATGTATCCACAATAGTTTATCTTTTACCACAAAACTAATTGAAAAGTGTTGTGTGATACTAGATCATTGTACCGACCACAGTGACCACGTTAGAAGTGAAATGAAACTTTGTTGCATTTTGTTGTATTCAACGGCCTTCTACAGAAGTCAGACGCAACGCGAGAAGACACTAAAATACAGTTGGTATTTATGTACCTATGTATAATTTCTAAGTAAAATCGTTTCAAAAAGCGGAATTTATAAAAGTTTATTAAATAACGTTATTTTTCAAAAACCTTGTATAGTTTCTTCATATACCCAACTTAATACATTTAGAGCTGACTTCAGTCAATTTAAATGAATCATTAGAATTTCTATTTATATTAAAACAAGGAATAAGAAAATGAAATACCAAATTACATTCTTAAAATTTTATTTGACCCCATTGAAACTCAAGTCGTTCAAACAATTTACAACCTATAGTGTAGATTAATTTGTAATTATAAAATACTCTCAGACTATCTACAAAAACTGCCGCGACACAGAAACAATTTTATGCGATCCTAAGCAAACTTACACTACCCAATAATGGAACTTAACTACTAAGGTGGCCTTCGAAACAAATATGGGGATCAAATCTTGCTTCATTAGTTTTTTGTTAAATCATTCCCGATCTGGGTCAATTGATTCGCCTAACTTTCGGCTAGACAACAATTAACTTTAGATACTAGAAACTGATATTTTCCTATAAAATCATGCTAGCCGTATTTTTTTGCAAGATGAACTTTAAACGCACCTCGTTCCAAACAGAATAATAAAATGGGCAATGAATTAACATCATTATAATCATTAATTAATATTAACAAGTATATAGATTATGTACGTAGTTAAACATCTGTTATACAGTGACATCTAATATTTTTATATTTATTTATTTAATAGAAAATTATTGTTAGTGCGTTGACAAAGACTGAAACAACTTTAAAGGGATCTTGGATCTACGTGAACTACATTTATTAGTACATTTACAACAATTTTATTGCGGAAAAGATCTAAAAGTCACAATAGTTGAGCCCTCTAACTACTAAGGGTCCTTATAGCTAATATAAGTTACGTCGCTAAGGATGTGTTTGACATCCACCAATAGGAATCGTTCATCGTTCCTTTTGGTGGATTTCAAACACATTCTTAGCAACATAGCTTAGCTTAGTTCTGCTGGAGAAGCACCCTTACACAAGCTATAAAATCAAGTAAGGTATACGTGTACTGAATTATGTCATGGGGGCATATTTATTTAGTCAGCATAGGTGACTACTAAAAATGATTCAATCTACTATTAATATTGAAAAGTCCAATTTACAACAGTAGGTATTATGAGGCCCGTATTAAACAACAATGTTTATATCTAAATCAAAACTGAAGATATAGAATTTTAGAATCTTTTCAATGAAAAGCTTTGAAAAATCTGTGCTTGAGTTTTGATTCACGCTGAGTCTTTGAATACGGGCCTAAAGTATTTTTCTTGAGTCAATGTCAACAACACAGAAAGATATTCACTTGAAGCTAATTAATACTAATTTGTCTAAATTAGAATATGAATATTTACACATCGAATCGACCACAGCTTGATGTCACAAACACTCATAATATTTCTAAAAGATTCATTCTACACGCAATTAAGATAAAACAAAAATTTTATTAGTCAACAACAAAAGAAAATAAACTTGAACTTTAAGCCGGCATAGATAGTTAATATTAATACACAGTTCAATTCTATTTTCATCGAAATATAGTTTTTAAATTGAATCTCTATTGTTCGTCCAACTTCTTTGCCATCACGGAGCTAAAAACGTAAAGCTGGTTAGGACACAAGAAAAATGTAACAAAATGAATTAAACAATTTTAAATACCAGACAACTTTCACACAAGATTGATCCTTAATTTGTGCGTAGGTGATTATAGTAATAAATGTGCTATTCACCTAGATTACTGAAGTAAAGACATCAGAGCATGTGGCGCTTAGTCAGATTAAAACTATTCTATTATATATTAAAATACAGTGAAGACATCAATCTATCTGGCCTAAATATCACCTTATGCGAATTCACCTACATATTTTCTATACATATCGAATTGTTTACAAAAGCATTATAATTTAAACGTATGGCGAGTTTTGAAATTCAATTCGAGCTACACATACCACTTCAGAATTTACTCGCAATTTTATACCGACATCGACTTACCGCATGCAATAGGTACACAACTTTTTATGTCACCAAAAACTACCTATAGAGCAATGAAAACGGCCTTTTCAATGCTAGATCGTTCTTTCGAACGATTAAACCATACCAAAAGAATACAATATCACTTCGCTTCGTTATTCTGCTAATGTAGTAAATGTATTTTTTAATAGAATAACTTAAAAAAAAAAATTAAATAAAAAGGAAATTAAAATGCAAAAAATAAAACATGCTATAGAGGTTGTATCATTAAATTTATTTATAAACTAGAATATTTTACACAACTTAACAAAATACATACATCAAATAAACAGAGCAACCAAAATGTTCATACTAAAACTGTGGGCGTTCAAATTTACACAAACTAACCGAAAATTTTGTTCAACATTTGCATCCAATTTTACCTTGTTCAAGCTGTGTTCAAACGACGAGCTATAACAATTTATTATAGAGCTATAGCGTTGATATGGCGCATATTTTGCATATGGCATATGGCCCGTTATAAAGACGACAGATAGTTTATATAATATTAATGAAAATATTGCTCGAATCACTACTTTCTTTTACCTGTGTAAAACAAGCAATATCATCGTAAATATTGCGGAGATAATAGGAGAATAAATCTAGAAAAGAATAAGCTTATAGCGCGTCGTTTGAAGGCTGCTTCAAGGGTGAACTTCTAGTGCTTTAAATGGCAAGATTCGTCAATTTCTGTACAAAATTAACGTGAAATAATTTATCGTTTTGGACGCCACAGCCTTTTAATTTTTATATGATGCATGCAAGAATACGAGTGGTTATCTTCTGTAGTATATACATTATGGCGTCCAAAAAGTATGAAATAAAAACGGTTTTATAATACTGGTGAGTCTAACTGACCCTAATTTCAATCGAGAAAATAAATTTGTACTATCACAAATAACATCTCTCAAGTTGGTAATGCTGGGAACAAGTCTCATGTTGTTAAGCTTATAACAAAAATAGGGCTAAGCCGAAATGTGGATGAAAAACCTTAAAAGCCAATTTAAAACTAATAAATTTTACTACGTAATTGCCACATAAAATAGAACTAAATACGTGTCAAAATAAAAATAATGTAAAAAGTTGTACAAATATTTACAAAACATCAGGAACTGGTAACACATAAAACCAGCAGATTTAAAAATGATCAAGTAAAAAGCGTAGAAATGAATGAGGGTTTATTTTTTTCACAATTCATCTAAACATCACTAAGTACCATAGAATATCGACGGTTGTTCAATAATATTCGTTGCTATGATTTTATTCCAAAAATATAATTCTGTGGTTACACAACTTTAATAGTATTTGCTGGGTTTTTCGGTTTTTTATATCTTTTTAGTTTTACTTAGGTAGTTAAAAAAAGAAAATATCCAAAGTTCACGAACATAAAACGGGCGGTTAAAATACCCATCCTAATTATTTGACAGTTGAATTTTCCAGGCATTATCTGTATTAATATGATAGCAGTTACCAGCGGAAACACAGTTTAGTAAATAATCCAATATTGCATGAACTTATCACAAAAGTCCTCCCTAAAGAATTAAATCGAATATCCTATTTACACAGCAAATGAAAGTTCACTTACATTTCGTTACTATATTTAATTTGTCATTTATCTTTTTCATATAAATATACTTTAAATTCATTTAAGATGGCCTAAATAATACTAAACATTTGTAAGTTTCTGAATATAGAAATGAAAGCCGATCCCAGGAACTGTACACACGATAGGCGATTTCCCTTACATTTAATTTCGACGAATCTTATTCCGAATTCTAAATTTTAATAAAGTACCGGCAGCATATTTCTAGTCGAGCTACAATTTACGCGGTGAGATTAGGTACACTCACAAAGCTATTCAGAAATAACGGAAACTAATGAAGTCCGTACAACACCACTTGTGACATTTTCTTCAAATGTGCGTTCTGAAACCGATTTGTGCTTTTAAAATGAATGTTCAAATTGACAATTGAATTCCGAATCCCTATTTCTGCATTTAAAAACATCCCAAGTAAGGTGTAAGTGGGGGCGACGTGGTATCCTGTCTACACTGAACACATTAGAGTCCATGGTCGAACGCCGTCTCACTCGCCCGTATCGCCGCTTGTATCGCTCTGTGCCCCTCTAGCAGGGGGCATTACAATATGCTGCACGCTGCTGTGCAACAACTGCTGGAACCGCCTTTACTCTTTTGTCTCTGATCTGAAACGTAAAAAAAAAAAAAATTAAAACCAAAACATCAAATGCCAACAATCAAACTACAGGTGGAGGTATTATCACAGAGCTGGTAGAGGTATAAACATGGAGTTGAATGTGTGAGTTTCTAGATACAAGACGGAATGGATACAACTTACGCAGAAAGGAGAAAGGAAGGATGGGACGGGTGGGTTAAGGATTTGTTAGCTCCATCGTACTTCTGAAAATGGAATAGAAACAGTTTATTGTTGGTTTCGAAAATAATGGAGTTGAGACGGAGTATATCTCTAGGCGAAACTAGCATCCCAACCTCCCTAGCTCCTTCGTGTTCAAATCAAGATAAACATTGACGTCTAGTCCTAATAATCAACTGGTTGGACGAGCTTTTTACAATTTTATTGTAGGTAACTCTATCACAGTACTATTTGGGCTAAGCTTTTTGAAGAGCCCGAACACCTCAGTTGCTAATGCGGTCAAATACATACCAAGCGAGTTGGGTTACAAGGTGCATGACATTGGTACATCACAGCGAAGTAACCACCCTGATAGAATCAGCCTCAGAATGCACGATGTTATAACGTAACTAGTAGTCAAATACGTACCATGCAAGTTAGGCACGAAGTCCCCCGTATATCCCCAAGATCTCTGCCCGATGTTCTAACGTGTAACCCTAAAGTGCTTAAGTGGTCAAATGTACCATATAGCTAAATAGATCAGTCGTAAGATCTCCGCGCGTCTATATGGCCGATGTGCTAACTTCTAACCCTTCGGTAGTCAGTGGTCAAATACATACCATGCGAGTTAGGTTCGGGCAAGTGCTCGCGCGGCACGAGATGCATGACGGTAGTGCGTCCTAGTGGCAGGCCCAGCGCGCCGAGCGTCACGGAGCTGTGCAGGAAACGGCCCTGGTAGATCAGCCGTAAGATCTCGGCGCGGGAAACTAGCTCCGCCGCCCAGTCCGCTGGAATTCATATAATAATACTTGTAAAGATTGCATTAATTAGCTACGTACCTATAGGAAATTATTGCATGTATACATGATGTTGTGGTCTGCCTGACAGCAGTAATTATAGAAAAGACGAAGAAGCATTAGCGGGTTGTTGACGAGGGGATTTTTGTAAAAGGCATGGTGGTAGAGAAATGTATTTGTTATTCCGAATACAGATTGTTCACAAATGAAGACTAAAGTTTTATTTACCGAGCAGAACGTAAGAATGTGACGTGCCAGAAGACTGGTCGTTACATACTGCTATGTTTGGTCGTAAATTCATTGGATTATTAAAATGCATTCAGCAAGATTTTTTGCGAATAAACTTCGAATATGCTCAAAACAAAACATGAGTTTAAGTGTGGTTCATTAACTTACTACCTATTTAAATTCTGTGACGTAGATATTACTACCTGTTTTAATTATGTAGATTTGTATTCACAGACGCGACTTTATGCCAAAAACAAGTCTTCTTAAAATATCTTAGGTAGGTACACCTAAAAAACTTTAGTTAATACAGTTAGAAATAAAGCACACACTAGTATCCTATGCTACGTAATGTCGTCACTGTTTGCCGTTAAAAATAACGCTGTAACTTCATAAATTTTAGATAATAACGTTTTGACGGCCAAACCAGCTAAAAGCGTAACGATCAGTGATCGATCGAATAGCAAAAACTAAAAAGTATCGATGCCTCCAGAGAGATTTGAACTCTCGACCCCTGGTTTACAAGACCAGTGCTCTAACCCCTGAGCTATGGAGGCTAGCGACGGATGCGTTGTAAGTGGCAAACGCCATATCGGAGCGCGCTAACTCTCGCATACTATCGTAAAATAGCACACATGCGCCTTGTTTACAGCTAGACACTGGATTGCAACTGGAATCACCAGATGGCGTTGTACGTAATATGTTTCACTTTTCCCTTGGTCAAGCTTTATTTTTTTATGGAAAAGAAGTAGTTTTTCTCACTAAAATATAATTAAACCTTTGGGATTACACCTAATGTTTTCGAATTTTATCCAAACCATGAATTTAATATGATTGTTTCATTGTGCTTATCAATATTAAGGAATCGATAAGATAATGGTATTAGAAAACTGTTATTTAAGTTAGTGTAATGAATAGGAACAAAATAAATATTTATCCAACCAAACCTACCGAGCAGATAACATTAAAGTCTGCATAAA
Organism: Eulithis prunata; assembly: GCA_918843925.1. NCBI lineage: Eukaryota > Metazoa > Arthropoda > Insecta > Lepidoptera > Geometridae > Eulithis > Eulithis prunata. The sequence continues at coordinate 5,477,300 of OU974025.1, read as the reverse complement.
TCGACAACATATCTATACCTAGTTCATTTGTTTACTATCTACCATCTAATCTCCAAAAACAATGTCGTAATTCTCCCGAATCCAGCTCATAAAACTAAGTGTGAAAATGAATTCCGTTATCAGCGCGTCGGGACCGGCAGCAGTGCCGAATAAAGGATTTCAGGGGGGCTATTTAGGGATCCAGCTATTTAGAGTTTTCCCAGACAAAATCCTGATCCACCCTTGCGGGTAGAGTCGGTGTTTTTGAGGGAGGTTTGAACCCCTAGCCCCCCTAGATCCGCAAGTGACCGGCAGTATTTCAGCTGGCAGCGAGCATCCGGGCCACAATGGCCGATGGACTAACAGTCGCGTGAGCCATCGCACTTTGAATCAGATTACTGATGCGCAGGTTTTTTGATAAAAACAAATTACCAAAAAGAACTACAGCTTCTGAAAAGGCCCTTTGGAAGGCACAAGGCAGTCACGCAATAAGACTGTTTATGCGAAAATTATTCTTTTGATAGATACAACTATCTAAATGTCAACTAAGAGCTGAGTCTGATTTCCAGATCCACTAGGTAATTCACTTGGGTTTGATTGCTAGCTCCAGTTTGAGATACGAATAAATATAACTTATTACACGGAGTTGGTTTTTTGAACCAAAGTAGGTACAGTGATTTGACACCATAGGTTTTTTGCACACAAGAGGGGCTGATTGACACCCGTCCCTATTGTCCGGACAAGTTGTAAATCAGGCCACTACGCGGCGCCACTGCCGCAGTAACTTCCCGCCAACATACGCTGACGGTAATGGCCGACGTGTTCGAAGCCGAACTAAATGCATTTGAGCTGATGGATCGTCACTGATGCTGCGGGGTTATTAACGGGTAAACGTTATGAATGGGCACATTGGACAGTTTGTGCACTAAAGGCCATCATAGTGGTCAATACTACCGCAACAGTGAGAATGTACTAAGCTAAAACTAGGTTTGCTTATTTGATGAGGGTTAATAACCTTTTTGGTAATAAAATAGTCATAACTAAAGCTAAAACTGGTCAATTTGACCATTTTGTATGGTGTGGGGTTTGAAAGGTTATAATTGTTATACTGGAGTCTGGGGTCTGGACAATAGTGGACAACACAATGCAACAGTCAGATGGTGTGAAAGCCAAAACGAGACAGTTTTCTGGATTGATAATAATCCATAACCATTTTTTTTTATTCTATGAATATTGCTATATATGATAGTATTAGTTTTTTTTTAGATTTGTTATCGCATTCATTATTGTTTAACCAATCCTAAAGTGTTAATAAAAACTACGCCGTATCGTATGCCTATTTTCTTATGCACTACGGAGTATACGGACCAATTTAATCCATAGAATAATACACTAAAAGTGGTTCACAACATAACAGGCGGATAACCAGTGCTAACTGACCTCGCATCGCATCGCTTTAACACGTTGAACGAGGTCGTATAGTACGCACCACTTTTTTTATTTTTAACCCTTTGCTGACGCAAAAGCTGGTACCCAAATGATTGGTTGTCTTATTTTACCTACTTGAGGAAAAACGGTGTGAAGTTTTTTATAGCATAAATTATTTAGGTAAGTAATACCTACAAGCGCTTACAAAGTTCACTTTTTTTGTTTATCTTAATTGCTAGTAAGTATGTAGTCTATACTTAACTAAATAACAGTATTATGAAGGTTGTGTTGTAGGTGTTACCTACGGTTCACAAAATATTTATTCAAGCTATGCAAATAATATTGTTTACCGTCTGATCAACGTACGAGTCATAAATAACTTATCATAAATGATTCGCATCGTTTTTGACGTTTTCCATTAATTAAAATTAATTAGAACTTATGTTTTGTACTACACGCCAGTACACGCACGAAAGTGCGTAATGATGGATAACACCAGCTCGATGACAAAGCATTCCTTTACATAACTCATGAAACAGGGAAGAAACTAATGTAATACCTAAGTAGAATAAAATGTATAATACTCATTTAATTCCATTTGAAAATTCGTAAACAAGAATTAGAAAAACAATTGCTATGAGCGTTTATAGAAAAAAACTAATTTTTTGGCACAGGCATATTCATAGCCCAAAGTCATGGTAGACAAAATAATGTAGATGCCATCTTGGATCATTTTGCCTACATAACATAATGTTGGTATGATATAACAATTTGAATTACTAACAAGCCTAGACCCGTAAACAAGTAGGTACATAGATATTTATTGCTTCTAATCGAAATTGTATAAGTAACCGCCTCTTATCCTACTTCCTACTAATATTATAAACGCGAAAGTTTGTAGGGATGTATGGATGTATGTATGTTTGTTCCTCTTTTACGCTAAAACTACAGATCCGAGAATATATATTGTCCGTGACCTGGATTAACACATAGGGTACTTTTTATCCCGGAAAATCAACGGGATCCATCGGGACGCGAACGAAGTCGCGGGTGGAAGCTAGTTCAAATATAAACTAAGAATTTTATAACGAGACAAGCTTTTCCTTTGGGGTTACATGGCACGCACCGCTTGTTACACGTCGGTCTCCGTGCCTGCCATACCTCGACTCGCTCATTTCATTTTACTGCTGAACACGAATTCATCCTTTTTAAAATTAAATACGGAGAATTTACATTGGAATTGGAATCTAACTATTGATATGCGTCTCACCTCAGTATAGCTCTGCCTTCTGTGCTGCGGAGGAATTCTAATTTCCGCACCAAAATTTTGCGCATCAAGATTTTCGGCACTTACGCTGTGCCGCTTTTGCGCACCAATCGACTTTAAGCTTGGTGCTCAAAAGTGGAATAGTTTTAATATTGGGTTGCGGATGCGATTCCCGTCGAGAACAAAAATTTGTGTGATGGCGAATATAGATGTTTCTACTGTGATGGATGTAATGTATTCTAATATCGATAATATTACCATAAGAACATGCTTCTTCGAAACTCCCAAACTAAGTAAAGAAGTTCATGAATTTATTTATCTACACTTCTACAGGAAGAACGTTGTACGTCCAACTTAATATCAGTTCGAAACTTTTTGTTCTCATCGACCTGATTTTAATTTAGCTAGAATGTTTCAAGATCGCTATCGCTATTTCCCCCACTTTTTATTTGTGGAATAAAATCACGGAGTCCCTTCTCGTGTCCGTCACGTCCGCGTTACGGATTCCAAAGGCGCCTGAGGACGAGGTAGTATTTCTCTTGAGACTGTGTAAGTGTGTATTATTCCGGACTATATTATAAGAGGCTACCCAAAGAAACTTGGAAGCTTTTTTTGTAAAGATGATCCGCAGAAGTTTGTATTTGCATAGATAGTAGCAAGTATAATTAGGTGCACGCTGGGTAAAGTGGATAACAACTAGTTGAACAGTGCGACGCCAATATTTAAAAAAAAAAAAAAAAGTTGTGTCAAGCAGTTATGTTACTCAAGGGGGATAAAAAAACAAATACTGAGATACAATCACTTCTAGATATTTTATAGAATATCAACATGGTATCAAATTCAAATAATGATATTAAAAATGAACACACCAATTCCCTCATAACTGAAAATACGACGAAATTGATATTACCGAACGTTTGCTCCAATTCATAAATATCATGTAGTGGAAGATATACGAGCGATACTAAGTGGAAAGTGTTTCCAAGTATTAGTTGTACATGTACCTACATAGTTTGTTTCCATCTTATAAGCACTTTAAGAACAAGCCCGTATAATTGCAGAACTCTCCGGGCGCGCCAATGGGACCGCTATTCTTCCTCGCGTGTCTCTGACTCCGTAGGCAATTAGTACGTTCACGGCTAATTTGTATGAACGATGCACGTAACCGAAAACTTATGCAGTAACTTTGTTTTATAGTTTAGTTTTGCCGCTGGGTAAGCTAAGGAGTGAATTTGGAATATAATGTACGAACTAAAACTACATACAATGCAATGTTCAAGTTTCAAATCATAAGCCATTTGGAAGATCACAGACAATTATTTATACCACATCACAATTATACTTATAACAATTTAGTGAACGATTAAGTTATGAACGAAATCATCTGCTGCCTACGATTAGTAGGTATCTATTGTTTAGAATACGTATGACGATACAAAGGTAGTGTTTCCAACATAAACCCTGTTAGGTTTGAACAGGACTATTATTGAAATACAAACCTTAAGCTGCAATAAAGTTTTTCAAATGTATTCAGAACTAATAATGTTCTTACTATGTCTATGAAGAAAGTCCTCAATTTTGTGATGTCACATGACAGAGTTTAAAATCTGGATCCATAAAGGAATATTCACCCAAAAGTCCCAAAACGCATAACGAAGTTTAACGGGAAAACCCATTACATCTTAACGGCGTAAACTGATTTTCATAGCATCACAGCATCCCCCATTGAACACCCCAACACGGCGCACCCTCATTTCATATTCGATATTTATCGACCGTTATGTATCGCATAAATAAAAGTTATGTTATTAAGTTCGTTATTATTTCAAAAAGTCTATTCATTCGGGGATCCTTTTTTGAAAGCGTATATTTTTTTTCTATATTAAATGTACATGATGGCTACGAAAATATAGCATTTACACATTTTCATAATAATGAAGAAGGTAAAATGAAAGAGATACATCATACTAATACCACAGAGTATTAGTACAAGTAGATAGATTTAAACAACACAACTGCCGACCTAAACAATTAGTTAGAATCCACAGCAGGCGTGTTTATTTAAATTTTAGCTATGCAATTAATCCAATTGCATGCCAATTTCACTCGACAGGCTTTAAAGAAGACCGAAGATCCAATTAAAGCAATTGAATTTCGACAGTTAACTGCAAAACAATATTGAGCGCTTTCACACTGACCGATAGCGACACCTACACGATACCGAAATGTCAGTAACTCGAATAAAAATATCGTTGTGCCCGCTGTAACTGCACAATTTAGCCAGTGTCAAGTGAAATATTTTGAAATATTATCAGTCATGTCAAGTCATTTGTCATGTCATGCATCAAGTCGGCTGTCGTTTGTTTTGAACGGGATTTTAGCTTCAAAACTTGAAAAAGAAATCATCTTATACACCTTTATTCCAATGGCTCACATATGCCACGACCACAAATATTATTGGTTAAAATTCCACAAAAATTAAAGAACAATACTCACTATAACACAAGAAAAACCATTTAAATAAAAGAGTCGATGTTTTCCCTAAAAATTACAGAACTAAAATCTAATATTAATTACTTCTATGCTAGTACCAAAATAAGTGACATTAGCTCCGATATCGTGCAGATGTCGTGTCGATGGAAGTTTGAAAACAGTCATTCGGCCTCAACCTTGTTTTTATTAAGCCAAAAACTACCGGTTAGCAGGAAACAAGGGCGTTCGGTGCGATACTTTTGGCATTATCACTACCACGTGAGTCATTATCGACTATCGCGGTGTTTCCTGAATTGCATGGAAGTCTGTCTAGCGCCCACACTCAGTTCTGTTGAGTAGGTACCTAACCTATTTGTTTGTATAGTTCATCACGTCATGATTTCGTCTAGGCTTCACAGTCTAGCTGAGAATATTCTCTACGAGTATCTATACTTTGTCGTCAAATATTCTCTAGAAGCCTTTTAGCAAGGAAGGTCAACATAAAGTTGATGAACTTCTCTGGCGTTTAGTTCCAGCACATTTCTTTCAAGAACTCTCTTTCTACAATTAGTGTAGAATGCGACAACACCAATTTCAGTTAACTTCTAAGTAACATACAAGATAGATAGAAATGTTAATACCTTCGGGCCAATTATCGTAGACATGTAACGCGATATCACCCGCCGAGTCCGTGGGACTGAAGACGAATTCCTTCGATTTGTTCGACACCAGGATGAGACGGAGGTTGATCTGCAACAAAATTAAAAATGAATAACCTCGTAATTGTAAAAAAAATATCCTCAAAATGGTAAATTCATATCTTCAACATGGTAAATTATATCCTCAGAATGGTAAATTAAGTCGTGCCTCGCTTGGCATACAAAAGGGTCGATCGATAAGAATATCAAGACTGTACGAGCCAAAACAGCGAATAAACGGTATAACCAACAGTAGCAGCATTTGTTTATTCTAACTTGGTTTCTGATTTCATTGGCCAACACGCAATCTAAATGTAGTAACGCACAGTACACTTAATTAAACACGAAGAAGATAAGGTTTTGACCTGAAAACAAGACGAAAACATATTTCAATATACGGCAAAGCTCCACAAAGAGCAACAGGTGCGAATCAGGTCAAGGAAACCGACCTACATACATATTGGAAGACTCAGGAAGACTTTTCGGGAACTAGACCGTGCCGTGTTTATTAATTTTTAAGTTTTCTCACTCCGCTTTACACTTCTTGGCCTGAATAACTTGTTTCTTTTTTTTTGAGATGTTTTAAAGGAAGTAAAGATGGACATGATGTAAGTTCTCTTCAGTTTCAAGCTGGAGTAGTCACAGCTTCCGTGATCCGTATAAATCTTTACGATTCATTGGTTAAGTTGAGTGGGTAACTATACTACCGACTATACCTAATATCAACAAAATACTAGCTCCTACCACCTCCTCTATAATTGGATCCTCGTAGTTGAGGATCGTGACTATTTGTGACTACCTTCAGCTTTTAAATGAAATTGATGATAATAAATAACACAAATGATAGACAGTAAACATTCTAATGCAAAGTTATTTTTTTTCTGAAAACATTAAAGATACACACTACCTACATAATTTTACAGCCTATTGAAATCCAAAAAACAAAAGAATCACGAAATCCCCAGTTTACTAAAATCTGTTCGTGATAAATAAAGTTGACAAAGAAACAAAGCAGTATGTGACGTCAAAGAAAGTAAGTGAAACTGACGAATGAACTAGTCCATTCGATAGCATTGACCTTAACCACTGTAAATCAATGTTCACTTTGACCTAGAAAGTAACAAAGCATTCTGATACTGAGTCATCAACAACGAATAGCAGTAGTTGGTCCAATCAATTATGTATGACGACGGAACAAGTCTGGTGAATGTGGTGATTAATATGTTATCAACTACGTGAACAAAAACACTGACAAGGAATGATGATAAATTTAAAGATAACGGTCATTGCTCCCTCGCTAAAATAAAAAAATACTCTTGGGCATTTCACAGAACGCCCTCTAGTCGCAAACTAAAGAAAACTTGTACTATGGAAACTAGAACTAATATGGAAAATAAACTGCACAAGGCTATTGGGTACGTTCTAATAAACGAATAACTATTAGATCAGCCTATCATATAAAAGAAAACTCTAGTGCAAATCTGTATTTTATATCACCAAAGAAGATGCTACACGACATTGACGATACGACTTTCGTGTTTAGTTACATTGTAAGATATCTAGTTCAAACTGTGACCTTTAACATTTACCATTTACGTTCCCCGATTGGCACGACAAAGCCACGAAACAAGGTTAATTAGTTGAAACATCTCATCCTCGCCGCATTCATATGTACATGTAAAATATAAATAGGTACGCGCAACATTAGTGACAAAATGTAAGTGAGGTTGATGCTGTTTTGAATAATAAACAGTATAGAATAGCTAAACACTAATAGACAAACGGAAAATAATCAGTTTAAAAAAAATGTAATAGCAAAAATACATTCGACCTTGCCAGGATTCGAACCTGGAATCTTCTGATCCGTAGTCAGACGCGTTATCCGTTGCGCCACAAGGCCCATGTGTGCAAGCTTGAAATAAAGCTTCGACTCGAGAGGGAGACAAAGTTTACAATTTGGTCTTCGTGTACTTATTCTGGTGAATACTAAACACGTTTAGATTTTTTTATGCTACACAATGCTGGGTCAGTTTGGTAATAATAAGGAAGTTTTGCTATAAAGTTATGAATCTAACCAAAATAGGTACAAACCCTAAAAAAAATCCCTACGACACTTTCACACTTCATTTTAAAACAATTTCTTTTCTAACAATAGCTTTTTTCTTGTTCCAAACATAAAGGCCTTCGAGGTCGTATTTTACACCTACGCGATAAAACTAAAATAAAATTAATGGTGCGAGCGAGACCCTTCCATAGAAAATATTAAATGTAAACGTACTACATTCTGGGTATAAGTATATTAAGTATACATTTATTTCGTGATAGTCGCAGCTCCCAAGGGGTGTAAGATCAGAGAAATGATAAGCAAGCCATGGATAAAGAGCATTGTCGATGAACCCAATGATGATGACGATGAGATCAACGATACAACAGAACTGAGTGTATACATAAATAAGCTCGTGGTTTCAGCAAAGTTTTCTCTGGTTAATGCAGATTTGGTTTAAAAATAAGATAAACACAGTAAATAACTTTCACTTCATGTTTGTATTGAAACAAATTTGGGACGAAACCGATAATTAAACATTAATAAAATTGAAGTTATTGTTTCGCCCCAGTGGGACGAGACACCGGTAGTCCGAAACTGGAATAACTCCATGGTACTCTATGATATGCAGATTCTTTTCATTGTCATAAACAACACACATACAGCCTTATTTCAGACAAAACAAACGCTTTATTATTGAATCACCTTCTCCAGCGAAAGTTTCACAAGGAATACAGCTTCTTGTTTTTTGTTGCTCTGGCGTGCGTCTTGCGGCGGCCATATTTCATTTTTTTCCGCCAACCGGGGAGCCATCCCGCTATTCTTGCATCCACATCGTGACGGGAAAATGTTTGTGCTCCCGGCTTTTTTAGTTGTTTTTCGATATTGTGATCCGAGATTAGGTAAGTTACGGCAGCCCCTCAAAAGGTTCTATCATCACTTTCATAGAGTGCTTTGGGATATTTATTTAGGTCAGGTAGGTTACCTATACCTACTACTTGCAAGTATAAGCAAAAGGTTTCATCAATATTATTGTCTGGTTACTTTATCTATTCATTATGGCAAAGTTATGTTATCACTGTCAGTATCACATGTATCACCACGTATATTTAGTGCGTCCAACTTTTCGACTGGTCTCATGTTTCCTTTATTTTCATTATCAATCAGTCATCACTATCTTTGTTTATTTAGGAATGGTACAGTACCTATCCAATTAATCTCACTAGTTTCCTCGACACTAACTAAACTTCTATCTGTGTTTGTAGATACAATACATGTGCAAATATGTGCTTTGTTGCACGAGGGTGCATCGCTGTAGGTACTCCTCAGGGGTCGACCCCGAGGCCGGTGTTATTTATAGTATACGTTGTCCAAACAGACGTCTGGGGTGAACCGGGTGCTTCTAATATTTTCCTGAGGTTCCACTCCAGTTATTGAATAAAGTGAGGAATTTATCGCAGTCGCTCCTAGTTGAGGTGGTAATCTGTTATTGTTGTTCAAGATTGGAGCTGCGATGAATAATACAGTACCTGCTGCTCCTGTAGTATATTACCTTCTTTATGAATTAGAAACAGTGGTTTTTAATATTTTAGTTTTATCATATGCTTTACCATTTTCACTAGATTTTAAGAATAGTTTTTAGTATCTAAGAAAGAGCTTGGTTTGTGCAGAACGCGAAGCAATCATCCAAGAAAACTAATTGCTTCGAAATAACATACTGGCAGGTTTCGCGCGAAATTATAGCAATTACGTAAAGTCACTAATTTATTTTATCCGCGAACCGTGTTTTATGAATTTCACGCGGTTCACTCAAAGCCCAGTTATACTAGCTACTGCCCACTGTTAGGTCCCAAAGGCACCCAGCCTCCGGGTTAGCAGCCCGCAATGCAGAGACCCGAAAAACTAATGTTACATCACAGCGCACTCGTAAATTATAATCTTACCCGATGCAAAGAGCTAAACACTGGGAATTGTAAAAAGCTGCTTGAGGAAAAGAACTTCGATACATATACAAAAAATGTATGTATGTATTCTATCAGCCATCTAGTTTCCATCGTACAAGCTTTGCTTAGTTTAGGACTAGAAGGCGTTGTGTTAAGTGTCCGTGAATATTTATTTATATTTGATCATAGTTGCTATAACAGTTTTTTATGTAATAAGTATGGATGGTTGGATGTATGTCTGTTACTCTTTCACGTAAAAACTACTGATCCAATTTAGATGAAACTTGGAATATATATTGTCCGTGACCTGGATTAACACATAGGCAGCTTTTTATCCCGAAAAATTAACGGGATCCAACGGGACTCGAACCGGGGCGGCACCTAGTTGTTTGAATAAAATAACCCGCAACATTTTGAATAGGACCAGCATTTTAGCATTATTATTATAAAAAGCTGGAAATGTATTCAAACACTGACCGCGTTTGGCAACCGAAATGCTGCATAGTGCGACCTTGGAGGTGAACCCTAAGAATCGATAATGCAAATGCAGACCAGTTTGGCAGAGTGGACGATAGTTTTCTTGAAGATAACCAAACCGCAACTCAAGATATTGAACCACCATATATTTAATTTTAATATTGATGGAAAAGCTTTTTAAATATGTGTCATAGAATGACTCTAGTTAATGGCCCTCGTGAAATTATTACAATATCCTTTATCTTTTGCATATATGTTTTTGCTCAGTGTGCTTGTTAATACACAAGGTATTTATAAACACCTGACTCTATTTCAACCTATGCTTCTCGATGTTCTTAATCCCTTAAATATTTATCAGTACCTGCTTGGGGTTCCCACTTTCAGGAACCTAGAGTCAGTTTATGCATGCTTTATGTAATTACAAAATGCCAAAATTGAAAACAGAAACAAAGCAATTTAGTTCCACGCAAAACACGTCGCTCAGTGTAAAAGACGCACAGTAATATTTCAGCGTGTTTTGAGCATATAAATGCTCTGGCGGTTTTCGAAATTAAACTTGGCCCAACTAGTTCCTGAAACCTGTTCCGAAACTGAGAATTACTAATTTTACAAACTGGGATAGAAGCTGTGTAATAAAACAGGTTTTGCAGCTCGTACCGCATTCTGGGAAACTTTAGCATGTGAGTACACAGGAGCGGAATTATGATAAATTATTTAGCACCCTAATATCACCAGCTTTGGATGTTTTCATTTATAACAGCGGTATTATTCTGGTAGAATATACACCGGTTGGGTATGATAATTAAACTTTAGGGATACCTAACGTTTTGGAAGACATGGTGTAGAACGATGGACGAATAACAACAGTTGCAAGAAATGGGTACCTAAACAGAGGTAGTTTTACTGTGTGTGACATTTTATAATGTAAGACAGAGCATAGATCTTTAAGAGTACCGGGAGTGTGGAACTGTCAACACATTGACAAACCAGAATACAATATGAATACTAAAAGCAAGCAGTAAAGTCCCTGAAGCCACCTTGAAACTTGGCACTGACTCTGTTCTTGAAAGGTCAAGGCCTTTTGACCTCATATTATGATCTTGAATGTCATAAGATTAGTCAGCCGTTTTAATAAGTTCACATCATCTTTTGTGTTATAAAATTCAGCTTCTCTCCATACCCATATCAGACTTACCAGTGCTTTCAAACGGTGAAAGAAAACCACTTAGTATTCTAGCACCGGCGGCGGTGGGTTTGCGACCTGCCATTAACTAGCATTAAAAAGCGGGCTATTTTCAATGTGTCTCTGCTTCAACCTTTTTAGACAGTCAGTTGACCTTTGAAGCATTTCGGGAACACGAACTGACAATATGACGAAGCAGTTTCTTATGGAACTGTTCTCCCGATCCAGTTTTTGCTACGTTTTTATATGCTTGTTTCCGCGACCTTGTTAAAACATGATAAACCTGCAATCATGCGATGTTTTCGCAAATATGTTTGTTTATGAGTTTGCCTCTAATAATTGTGGACATGCAATGCTTCAACCCAACCCAGTTTGAAATAAAACAAATGAACATGAGTTTATACGAAGGCCACTTCGAAGTTTTGGCCGAATACTTCTTTTAGTTTATGCGGAACGTTCAGTGCGATCAAACATACTAAATTCTGTTCTGAACTGGCCCTGTCTGACATTTAATCTTATGTCTCGCACTTTGAGAAAAAATAAAAAATGGCTCCATGTTTTTATTTCGCTGTGATCAATCTTGAATGTCTTTGTTAGTTACAAAAGAAATAGAAGCCTTTTAACTATTTTCTAATGTGTTTAAAGGTGAACGCAATCCAATAAGACGTGGGCGTACACATATGAGCTAGATAACTAAGTTACCGTTTGTATAGGACTGTAGGTACTTAGTACTATTACTCAAAGAGGTCAGACCAAATCTAATACCCAACGAAACCAAACAGAATTAAAACATAGTAATTGAATTTAGTTATATTAGTCAAGTCATTGCCATCACCAGCCCAAGGTAGTTCCAAAGCCAGATAGTCATAGAGCTCATGGTAAAAGAATAACCGAGTGTTTATTTGCAAAGCGTACTGCCTACAAGAGTAAAACTATTTGTTGGCCGACAGCCAGGGCGCGGTGTGGACAATATGGACGTACAGAGACGATTCAGTAAATACGAATTTGAAGTGACACTAACCGCATTATTTATGACCTGATAAATATTTTTCAGCGCTTCGCTATTTTATTTATCAAAATAGAAGAAGTACGATAGAAAGATCACATCAAAATAAAAAACAATTTCAAGGCAAACTACGTATTAAAATACTCCTAAACCATATTGGATCTAAAAAACTCACCATTATAGCTTTTTTTGCAATGAAATATATTAAGTGTTGAAATTGCTTATGTTGTTGAGCTTTTCACCACACCACATTATAGTTATTAGAATTTTGACTTGTTGTAATTTTGGAAGCACAAACTTTTAATTCATTGTTTTGAGAGTATTATTTAAATAAATATGAAGCTTTCTGCATGAGATAATATCGGAGTATGATGTGATACCTCGGTTATTTATTATTGTCGTAATACATACTTACAGGATTTTAGAACGCAGAGGTCATGTCATTTTAAAACGTAACGTACGTACGGCATAATTGGATGCTTGGAATAAAATATGTTAATTCTGAACTTTGTTTGAACCTGTTATACAACTTTACACCTTTTGATTGACACGATTCGTCCGAGGGGGAGAAGAAAAAGAAAAGGTTCATTAGGTTCATATTTGAACAGGTGTGCAACGAGATCTTGGATTCAAAGGTCTTTCTTTAGATTCAGATTGCTTCATTATTTGAACATTAGGTACGCTTTAGAGATTTTTCGATGGTAGGTATAACATAAAGTTTCTGCCTACCTGAGTCTCTTCTTCTTTATATTTAAAAAAAATCTTAAACTTCACAATATTACGTACGTTTGCAGTCAAATTTTCTTAAAAGTACATAATATAGAAAATGTTTGCATAAAAACAAGAAAAAATAGATGATTTTAGCATGAAACTTGTAAAGAGACAAACATTACGTCGTCTAAGTGAAAGGCTAGAAGTTTTTTGTTCTTGTTTGTGATGTAACAGCTCTAGATTGAGTCAACTAACAGTCAACTGTTTTTAAACCATTTACTCTATGATTTGTACAAGTAGGTAAAGTGTTTGATCTTTGAAGAATACATCAGAAGTGGGATGGAAACATGGCTCAATGTAATAATTGACTGATTTACGATCACAAACGCCGTAGAATCGGAGAGCCCTCGACCCAAATATGGGTATTACTCCAGAATATTATAGAATACATCTATTTTGAATTGATTTGTCGTGGGTGTCGAGTTTACCTTGAGCGAGATTGTCGTTTGCGTGGGTGATGGAAATAAAATTACGTTTTCAATATTATTTTCTCGGTTTTCTTCTCGCCTTGATGGTGTTTAAAGACCCGACGACGCCCACATCTATGAATAGGTATAAATGTAGTTACCGCGTAAAAATCTTCTTGGTATAAAAGCTTTATTATTCCTGGGTGTTCATTCAACTTAGCATAATTATAGTAATGTACACAATACAGCTATAGTATACACAGACTCACAGGTTCAAAGCCAACTTTTTCTTTCAAGAACGTGTTGGTTTTCTCGCAAAGCTTATGGAGCCTTTCTTTTGTCATTGGCTATATAAGTTCAAAGGAATATCATGAAGTGCGAAGTGGGAACATGGTTCTGGTAATAATTGCTTGATTTATGGGCATGAATGCCTCGGGATCGGGTCGACAGGCACTCGAGCGAGCCTTAATTTATAGACGAAAGTATTCCGCAGGGTCTAAGCTAGGGGTTTAGGCAGTCTAAGCACAGAATAGTAATAAGAACATCGCCTTAGGGCTAGATTGCTACTCAAGAGTATTTTAAAAATACTGTTCTTTCCTTTGATAGTTAGTCATATCCTTGGTTCTGTCTTGTTCATCTTATATTTTATCAGTGAAGACAGATTCTGTATTTTGTAGGTGTTTTGTTTCTAAAGGGATGATATTTCATGAAGGGCCTCGATAGGAGACTGATAAACTGTTAAGTATGACAAAAAAATAAATTTGCGAAAATAAAATATTACATACGATTACGACGAACAGTAGGAGGGCTTTGTTTTGACTAGTTTTTATACCAGCTCTGTTTCGCGGTCCTCGATACTTCAGCACCAGATCACTGATGTCATTACAGCCGGAATCTACGGCCTCCTTCATTGTGAGTCGTCAGGAATTCAGAGTTATTTGGCTTTGTTAGATTTTACAACGAATTGTGAAGCGCTCGTTTTGGCGACTTCATTTGTTTGTAGTATTTGTTGTTAAATTTCTTTGTTAAATTAATCGGAACGCTACACGACCACAACATGCCGTTTGTAAATGAAACGAGTATTTTAACATGAAAAACCCGATAATCAATCGAGTAATGCCGGGCATTGCTGGGTAAGGATGAGGTGTACAAATATACGCTGACGAATTTAATACAAATGTTTGAATATTACTGCGGATGCTAAATATATTTTAGGTCGAGGCAGATTATTTTGGAGACCGAATAAAATAAAAATAAGCTTCTACCTTACTGGCTCCTCTTTATTTTCCCTGTCTGAAGTGCTCTTACTATAACTATCTATCTATAGATAAACCTTTTACGGTACAAATGAACAGCCCACACTGTTCTCCACTGACCCCCTAGCAGCCATCATGGAGCTCGATGCTAAGCTGGAGAAATGTGCAGCATCATTTGAGGGAAGGCTTTCCAGCGTGACAGCATCACCCTCCACAAGTTCTACGCTAGAGCAGCTATCAGCTGATTTTATACAGTTCAAGGTCTCCATGACTCTTTCCATTGAGTTGATCCGTACTCAAGTTGCTCATATGACTGCGGCAATAGATGAGATGGAAAACAGAAGCCGGCGCAAATTCCTTCTCTTTAGAGGGATTAACGAATGCCAAGCAGAAGACCTGAAGATGGTTCTGTCTGATGTTATAGTCAATAAGATGGGGATCAAGGAGTTTAACCCAAGCTGCATTCGTTTCTGCTATCGCCTTGGTAAGGACATCTCAAAGACTTTGAAGAGACCTATACTTGTTCGGTTCCAGAGCTTTGATATTCGTAGTCGCATTTGGCAAAGCAAGAAGTCGCTCAAGGGCGCTGACATCTCAATAGCCGAACATCTCACAGTACCTAGGAGAGCCATATTCAACGAGGCACGCAAAGTCTACGGTGTGCATAAATGCTGGTCGCAGGATGGCAGTGTATATCTCCTGACTGCGGACGGGATTAAACACCGCCTCGTTTCACAAGTTCAGCTTCAGGAAATCATGCGGAAGTTCCCCCCCAGCATAGCAGGACCAGCTCCAGGCAAATCAGCCCCTGCGCCAGCGGCCACGGCCGCGACCAAGCAAGCGGCGGCGGCGGTAGCCGCTCCATCGACTCGAGTACGGGTACCGCGTGCCAAGTAGTGTTGAGTTGGACTTTGGACTTCTCTTGTATGCCAGATTATCAAGTGCCGGTAGTACAATAACTTTTCATGTACAACTTTTTCGCTTCACATAACCTATTTACTAGTTTTACTACGTCAACTTCAATTGACATTCGAGTGATTTGTCTTTGACAATAGGTCTTGTGACATTTAGTACTCATCTTCTTTTTATTTTTATTTTTGTTTTCTGTGTTTTACTTGCTAGGGTGTCTATGGTAAAATTGTTCCGAGTCGTGAATTTTTCATATTGCTACGCTGGTTATCTTTCGTTCGCTCACTTGATAGGTAGGTACTACATATATTTTTTGTTTCACTTTAAATTCTCTTCACATGTTTTAGAACATCTGTTCAACCTACACTACTTTTTTTTGCATTCTCTTTGCTACACTACAACTAAAACAAGAAGCAGAAGTCTAGCAAAATTGATTGGTCCAACTTTTTGTTTACTTTTCTCACACTTTTTGTTTGTTGATGACTCGAGACTTGAAAATCCCTTTGCAATGTATTTAGAAGTCACCTATAAATGTTTCTTTCCTGTGATTACCTAGGTAGGTGCATTGAATGGTCTGGCAACCAAAGACGTGGCGCTGCCGCCGCGCCGTGTAGGCGCAGTGTTCCTAATTTATTTCTGAGTTGTATTTTTATAGTTCCATTCCTGCTCAGCCTAAGTGTGTACCTACCTACCTTAGACATAGGTACCTATCTAATAAGTAGATCTTAATATTTTGATATGAACTAAGATGGTTTGCTACATGCACTATTTTCACCTAACTGGCAGTGTATTGTGGTAGATAATAGTGTAAGTTTGAATACTTGCTAGTAGATAGATAAGTAGATAATTATTTATATTTTATTTATTAGTTTTGTTTAGTTTTTATATATATTAGGTATATTTATTTATTTAGTAGAATGAATAGCTCAATTTGTTCCGACACTTTTATTTCATTAGATTCTGATGGTTTCTCTGATGCCCTAGATGATAGTGTAACTGATAAACCACTGGGTGACTTACTTGGTGAGTCTTTTCTAAGTCCGCAGAAGAACTTAAATGTATGCCATATTAATGCCCAAAGCATACCTGGACACTATAGTGACTTCCTCAACTCTTTTAATATTAGGTCTCTTCATGTTTGCCTGGTGTCCGAATCCTTTCTTAAGCCCACCCTACCCTCTTCATCCTTTTCACTTCCTGGTTTCTCCCTTATTCGTAATGACCGCATTGGCAAGGGTGGTGGTGGGGTTGCAATCTATATTAGATCTGAGTTCAAGTTCAAGATCCTTAATGTCTCTCCGCAGCCATACAGTGGATCTATGGAACATATTTTTATCGAGATATCTGTTAATCGCTCGGTCAAGATTTTTCTTGGAGTAGTGTATGCTCCTCCAACAGTAGACTACTTTAACTCACTTGAACTACTACTTGAAACTTACATCCCGCAGTATGACAATATCTTGATCATGGGTGACTTCAACACTTGTCCCCTGAGAGATGCTAGATCAAAAAAACTACTGAATATCACAGCTTCACTTAACCTTTCACTACTTGATCTAAATGCAACTTATCATGTAAATGATAGTCACTCTTGGCTTGACCATATAATCACTGGAAATGTAGACAAGATTTCCTGTCATGGACAGATTCCAGCCCCTGGTTTCTCTCACCACGATCTCATCTTTGCTTCTTACAAAATCAGGGTTCCGAAAACTAAACCAAAGGTGGTTATTACGCGTAATCTGGCTGGTATATGCAATGAAAATCTGTGTACTGATGTCTCCAACGTTGATTGGTCCTGTTTGTATAACCTCGATAACATTGATGACAAAGTGGATTTTTTTAATAACGCTATCACTGAAATTTACGACATTCATGCACCACTTCGTCCGGTCCGACTGAAACGTGACCCTGCACCTTGGCTGTCGGATGAAATCCGCCAGTACATGGCAAAAAGAGATTCCTTGTATCGTAAGAATAGGAAGAATCCATGCGCTGAAAATCTTTCTCTCTATAAGAAAGCTCGCAACAAATGCAATCAAATGATTCGCAATGCTAAAAAGCGTTACATTTTTGGCAGAATATCTACTGGTACTCCAAACAACATGTGGAAGCTGTTGCATAGTCTTGGTTTTGGCCGTAGCAAGTCTTCACCAGTTTCTTCGGTGGATGTTAATGCACTCAATAAGCATTTTGCAGCAGTGTCACATCTTGTTGATGGTGTTGTGAGGGAGAATACAGTTGCAGAATTGGGTAGGTTACCACAACACACTTTTACGTCCTTCTCGTTCTGTTCTGTTGGTGAGGACGAAATTCTTAAAATAGTTACCAGCATAACTAGTAAAGCGGTAGGTCAAGATGGCCTAGGTCGTGACTTATTTATCCCCATTCTTAACCTACTACTTCCCCATATCTCACACATCATTAATTTCTCTCTCTTGTCTGGTTGCTTTCCTTCCCTATGGAAGAAAGCTAACGTAGTTCCTGTTCCTAAAAAATCCGTAACGTCTGAACTTAAAGATTTTCGTCCTATCTCTATTCTCCCATTTCTTTCTAAGGTTCTAGAACGAGTTGTGCATCGTCAGCTCTCTCAATTTCTTCAGTCACATTCCCTTCTTAACTCCTTCCAATCAGGTTTCCGTTCGGCTCATAGTACTAGTACAGCACTCATTAAAATCACAGATGACATCAGATTCGCGATGGATGATAAACAGCTCACTCTCCTTACTCTTCTCGACTTTAGCAATGCTTTTAACTGTGTTGATCATTCAATTATTTTAGCTATCCTTCGTTCCTTAAACATCTCACTGTCTGTATGCGACTGGTTCCGATCTTATCTCTGTGGACGCCAGCAACGTGTTCAAATTGACGGCACCCACTCCGATTGGTGTGACGTCGTCGCCGGCGTTCCACAAGGTGGGGTCCTCTCTCCGCTTCTTTTCTCAATTTTTATTAATACCTTGGTCTCGGGACTTCGCTTTTCTTCATTTCATTTATATGCTGATGATGTGCAACTTTATCTTTCCTTTTCTCCCTACAACATCGCAAATGCTGTTGAACTTCTTACCGAGGATCTCCGAGCTGTCTATACTTGGTCACAAAATTTTGGTCTCCAAATTAACACCAGCAAAACCCAGGTGATGATCGCAGGAAACAGGGCTTTTCTTTCGAGGATAGACCATAACTCTCTCCCTTCCGTTAAATATAACGATATTCCCTTGGTCTATTGCTCGGAGGTTAAAGACCTGGGCCTCATCATTTCAGAAAACTTGAGCTGGGATAACCATATCACGGAAGTCAGTAGGAAAATCTTTGCGTCCATGCATGCCTTGAAACGTATGCAGAACTTTCTTCCTTTTACAGCCAAAATAACTCTCGTCAACTCACTGCTGCTTCCAATCATAGACTACGCCGATGTCTGTTATTCCGACGCCACGGAAGATCAGCTTAATAAGCTGGAGCGCTTACTGAATGTCTGTATTAGGTATGTCTTCGGACTGCGTAAGTATGACCATATCTCCTTCTATCGCTCCCAGCTGAAGTGGCTCAAAATCCGTTTTCGCCGTGATACTCATATTCTCTATCTTCTTTACAATACTCTTCACAACCCTATGTCCCCAAACTATCTCAAAGAACATTTTTTGCCTCTCTCTTGCTCTGACCGTCCCTCACGGTCCTCTCAACATCTACACCTCAAAACTCCTGTTCATAAAACTTCCTTCTACACCGACTCCTTTACTGTCAGTGCGATACGACTGTGGAATTCCCTTCCAGTGGACATCCGTGAATCTGCATCTTTGGGTATTTTTAAATCCAAATTATATCACCACTTTCTATCAATACAGATCTCTCAAAAAAATTGAGCAATATATGTATATAATTTTAAGTATAATATAGTAGGTATATATGTATTCTAGTCTATTATGTATTGTTTTTTAGGTTAGGTATGTATGTATGTGTATTAGGTAGTATATTTTATCCAGCTTATATAGTATGTTTTGTAGGTTAATGTAGTTTTGAAGGCGTTGTTTTTTCTTTTTAAAGTTTCCCATTAGAAGCACTACCATCATCTCCACACTACACCCAGGTTAGTTGGTAGATAATGCTAAATAGCATTAAACTCGCCTCTGTACGATTTTTGAAGTGCAATAAAGAATTTTCTAATCTAATCTAATCTAATCTAACAGTCCGCATTATAAGCAGAGGATTCAATTATTCGAGCAAATTGTGTCGAGCACCGCATCGGTAAGTGGTACTCCGGAGTGGAGCAGAAGTGCACCGCAGAATTATATTATCAACAGCTTTTGCCCGCGACTTAGTCTCCGTGAATTTTCTATTTCTGCGGGCCAATCTTACCGCGCGGTGTAAAGTAGTCTTGAATTGAACAATAAGTTTTTTATGGTTTGTAAGTGAATGCCACAGCAAAGGGGGTTTGAATAGGAAAAAGGCAACTGCATATTGAAACGTATTATATTGAAACGTTCACAAAATTATCTTGCAATGCTATAAAACGTCTTTGTCACGTTTTCAATACGCTTCAGTACGCTTCATGGGTTGGACACTGGTTGTCATTCTAAATTTTTAAGGCTTGTTTCCTTTTTTATCGGCTTTTACAATGTATTTGCCCTTGTCTACCGTAACAATCGTTTCAATCACCAAGGGCACAGGCCTTTCCTGCTACCAAGTCTGGTGTGACGGTGACGACGACGATCAAAAAGGTCTTAAAAGTAGAACAACGATCTGCGCAGTTGTCTGTTGAGAATAGAGACATGTACGATTCATTCACTAATCGCATCTGTTCTATGGTCATTGAAGGGCATGTGCAATGGTATGTATGAATTTTGACGTATGAGCTTCGGAGTCCAAGAAGCTCCGTCACTAAAGTAACAAAGTGAGGACGTGTGCGTGTGTGTGACCTTATAGAGAAAGTAGTATCGACATGAAAGGGGTGTTTACTATAGTGCTATTGTATTCTGTGCACAAGGCCGCATATCTGGGAGCCAACACGTGTGCAACCTTGGTTTATATTATAATAACTTTTACTTTACGTCAATTATTATAACAAAGGGTTTCAGTTTTACTGGGTAATAATGGTCATAAGCTGTCTTTACTATTTTTATTATACTAGCGAGTATTTGTATTTTATGGTGAGATGGGACTGTGTGACAATACTATATTATGGGTAGAATAAGCAAAGCATCAGTTGGCAGTTTAATATTTTTACTTTGATTAACTTTACCCCGGAATCGATCCTTTGTTGATCGAATTCCTCCTCAACTTCTTTTAATTCTTTTAATTTTCTTTTGTGATGTACGTTTACCTACTTCTACTTTTTCCAGACTTACCATTGCACTTTTGTTTTAAAACCTGCGTGCATTACAAATACCCACATAGAAAGTGACATGCGAGCATGCGACCTAGGTTATCTAACTGCTGGCTAATCTGCGGCCAGGTCTGATCGATCGCGAGTTACGTCAAGTCACCATACGGTCACTTTCACTGAATCGTTTCGGGGAAAGTCGTTGGGTAATGAGTGATTGGATTCTCGCGGCTTCTGGTTCTGATAGTGCTAATGAGTTGTACCGACGACAGTTGGCGACTAACCGGCTGAGACGCAAAGACGGCGACAATCATGCACGTCTGCATAACTAGATAGCTTACCTATATCTATATGTGAAACTGTATGGGATGCATGACCCAAGCGAACTGTAGGAGGCATTTAGGTATACCTCTTACCGTTGGCTTTGCAAAAGAACGGAAACTCGCCGAGGTAAACGAGTTGTTGGCAACGTGTAACTAGTTATCATAGGATGTCTATTAGCTAATCTCTAACCGCGTAGACTGCCTGGCAGCAGCTGGATTCCAGAGATAGACCACTTGGGAGTAAAAGAGGATAGTGAACTTATTGATATTTGCCCGGACTATCATTAGCTTCGCTAAACAACGGCTAAATATTGCGGTTCTTAAAATCATCTCTCAATTTCTGTCAAAAAGAATCACCGTTTGAAATAGTGCCACCTCGTCTTGTTTATTAGATACTGACGAATCGCTTGTGCCAGGTAGGTACGTGAATGAGAGGGTTCGCCAGCAGCAATCTTGACCTCTTTCTTCGTAACACACGTTGGATGTTGTTAGTACCCATTTTAAAAAAATATTTCTACAGGATTTGATACAGAAAGAGGATGAGAATGTGCACATTTCATACACAAATGCATCAGCCGCACCTTCTAACTAGCGATAACGCCAATTCAATCCAACTGTATTCAAATAGAACTACTAGGCCAAGGGTACCGGTATCTAAATTAATCCTTCGTTCACTCACACTACTACTCTTGTAGACATGCAGCGAATACACTGCTGCTTTCGTACTACTGACCGTAACCCTTCCAAATGACGAGTCAGCAGTGTGCTCGATAACTCAGTTTAAAATGTCTGAATTAAAATCGATAGGTATTAACTTAATTCCACGCTAGTAACCCAGTTTCAGCAAACCGTTTAATTACAATGTTATTTCTGTCTGTTACTGTCCTGATTCCATTTCATACGCGGATTGGGGAAACGTCATGTCAGTTTTACTGACAGTGTACCTAATTTACTAAATTGATCTATAGTTGCTGCATTATATTTCTAGAAATTATCAGAAACCTTTGAAATCGAACCAACCTGGTGGAGACAGGAATAAATATCATGATTTTAAAAGTTCTAGTATTCGCATAAAGCTATTGACCGGACGAAACTGGAACTGCCTCAAGCCCATGACCTGTGAGCATGAAGACTAGATAAGGAAGAGTAGGATTTTTAATAGCAAAAAACATGGCACTATTAATAATCCTCACACCATGTTTGTTTTAGTACTTGTTAGTAATCCCCAGGCAAAGAAGAGCTCTCAAAACTCAGTACCTTACCTACTCAAGGTCTTAATATGATATTCCAAGGGATTTAACCTTAATATACCCAAACCACGATGCCTATGTTCATTACCTGTAACAATAACAATCAAGGATTATTAACATGTACATTACCTTACGTGAATAGGAAATTAGGTTTAGTTCAAGTTGGAGAAAATTACCTTTGAAACACGAACATCAGATGTTTTGTTTTATCGTAAGAAGATTATATTTCATCCAATTATGTTTTCAAAGAGGATTTGATCATATTTTTAGTTTTAGCAAATCCAAGCGGCACATTTGTTGAAATCTAATTTACTTTCTTTGATCGAAAATTTTGGCTCTTGGTTCATAAGTACTTTAGATACCCCTTTACTGTAAAGTATACCGTACCTAGACCTACCTAACAATTGCTAAATGTAAGCATGTGTTAAATGTACATGATTCGACGTGCTTCTGAATACCTGCCCTAGTTATCCTCAAAAATTTGAAGGTCCAACAGATCTGGTGTGTCCACATTGTCCACTGCGGTTAAAGCTCCATTATTTTACGTTCAGCTTCAAAAATAGACGTTAGAAAAAATATTTTAACATGTTTAAAGTTATTTGAGTAGATACACAACAGAATATTTTAGGCCAAACAAAACAAAACTGACATTTAAACGATTTATAACCCATAACAATAGAGTTTCCGTGAGTCTATCATAGCTGGCTCCGTGCCAGAGCTACCTACTTTAATTAGGAGTATGTCAGGGAATAGTGCGTGTGTCCACCAAGAGTCTGACCACGCTAAGTCTGCGTGGAATCGAATAAATAAGCAACCCTAAAAAGATTTATACATTTATCTTACAGTATTATTCACTTTCGTGGTAATGGTAAGTAGCAGGACATAGCAGGTACCTTCCTAACCTATCTACTGATACTTTAAATGGTTGTGCCAACTATAGGTTTCAAATTCTACCACATTTTCATTGCTACAGACTTGCGTTAGACTTTGTCTATCGAATCAGCTGGTAACACTCATTAGACCCCAAGAAGAGACCCAAAGGCCTCGTCTGTACGAAGCCTTGTGCCAACATGATAATAAGATAATTAGTTGAAATAAGGCTCACGAGGTTCACGACGCAACGTTACATTTACTGGCTTTAATAAAATGAAAATACTTACTAGATTAAATAATTTAAAAGCACTTTCATCAGTTAGATTAGATTAAACTTCAACCTAGTGATAGATGGTTCATTATGAAATGCGTTAGAGTTAGACGATTACAAGTAAAGGTAGTTGTATTGTAATTGTCTATTTCATAATGAATATGCCACACGAGTAGACAGGCTACCTTATAGGATGGAACGGAAGGTGAGCAATGTGGATGCATTTTAAGTGACGCTATTTCTAAGCTCTAAGAGAAAACTGCAAGAGATAGTTATTCCTTCTACAACCTACACGTATTCGGCACCTTCTAGTCTACATATCAGCCTCTACATCTGTTGCTGAAAGCGTCCATATTGTCTATTCCGGATACCAATTCGGTGACACTTCGTGTGGTTTTCTTTGAGCTATTAGCCAACTCAAGTGAAGTGACTTCCCCACAGAGCCAGTCTTACCAACGCAGCCAATGTCAATAATTACAATATCACTTCAAAGAAGGAAGGGATTTGGGCAGTTGCTACCACCTTTGGAGTGCACTTTAAGTTGTTGATCCTCTACCTACACCAGCTGCTGCGTCGGCCTACGAACACCATCGTCATTTTAAAGATACCACTAACTAACCAATCCAAATTACGTCATTCATATTACTACGTATCTTATGTATGTATTAACAAAAAAAAATGTATAAGTAATCTAGTTCCCATAGTAGGTACAAGTTCTGCTTAGTTTGGGACTAGGGGGCTTTGTGAGTAATGTCCAAGGATATTTATTTATATTGACCTAGCAGAGATAAATAATCGAAAATGCCTTTTATAAGACGCAGCGATAAGAATGTTCAAGACATCACACGCCTGCCCATTCTGTGTTCTTCAAGCTGAACGAACACAAAGAAAGGAGCCACGACCATTAATTCCACGGAACCATTTAGCCCGCGATTTCTTTCTCTATGATCGTGGCATAACTTATGTTCCGACATCCACCCCCTGTTACATAAGCTACCTAGTCTAAAGTATAGAATCGCAACTCCTTTCTAAATTCTGCACTACCCAATGAGTAAAATGTGCTAAACCCGAACGATAGAAAGAAGAGCCTGTAAGATTAGATGTCTATATTTTACAAAGAGATGAGAAGATTACCAGAGATATTGCTTAGCCTGGTTGTTAATCCTCCAGGTCACACAAAGTTCACCCAACACCATTGAAAATCACGCTGTATATTACGTATGGAAGTTCACTTCTATACCAACCAACCAGGTATTAGCTAAAGTTATGTTCTGCCCCCCTGTGCTCCGCCCCATCAGTGGGGTGCGGAAGTGACGTCATGGCACACTGCCCGACAGACGGCAGCCAATGGGGCCAAGGATACCCTAATTATTTAGTATCGTAAGTAGTAAAAGGGAAATTGCGCACAGTGAGAAACGTAAAACAATTACGTAATTTATTAGGTAGTTGTGTGAGCACAGTATAAGCACAGGTAATGAGGATAACATTGGTATTGCTTTTAATTATGTAATTGGTATACATATTAGTACATTTTTATGTATATCCTACGATCTAAAAGGTAGATACAATACAGTAAAAGGCGGGTTTATCTCCTCTTAAAAGGCCGGCAGCGCACTAGCATCACCTCTGGTGTTGCAGGTGTCCATGGGCGGCGGTGACTACTTTCTTACTCGTATGCCTAATTATACACCTAATTGATGTCATTATATTTTAAAATCTATATACCTACCTACTTTCCCGCATAGGATCAACATACCACTTGCCAGAGTTACGTTAAGTTTCAGTTTGGCACTGTAAAATTGATATTCCTCCACGTACAGCGTCAAATCAAGTGCCCGAACACGTGTCGAACTGCCTGCAGTGAACACCAAGAAATCAGAAAACCATGGAGGTGGTATGAGATTTATTAACACCCCGACTGGTTTTTCTGATCTTTACAATATGAATTTATTCAAGTCGAATAAGTATCTTGTTTTGTAGAGTTCTAAACCATCCCCTTGCATCCATCGCCAGTTCCCAAATCGATATCTGGGCGAATTTCTTCACAAAACAGAGAAAGACGAGTTAAAAAGCGACATTCGACTCTAATTGATAATTTTTGGAAGCTCTAGCTTTAATGATTAGAACTGAAGAAAGATCTAGATGCCACATCGTCCCATTTCCATACTCGCAGACTGCAGATCTTAATGCTCAGTGAACTGAGAAGGCGAACTCCAAGTGTCGCGGAGCGTACCTTCTGCGTCTTTACTTTACTACCACTCTTAGTGGTCGGGTACGTTCAACCAGTCGAGTGTAGGATGCACTAAGCCAAGGTGGGGCGACGATCGGCGAAATGTAGTGGAAATAATGAAAGAGCCGAAGACCAGGGTCAGTGGCGCGAAGTGGAAGAAACCTACGGCGGACTGACTGTTACTCGTAGGTTTATGATGAATACATGAGTTCACGGAGTTCGTGATTTATTCATCCGAGCTATTTATTCATAAGCGTCGTGTGCTTAGCCTACACTTACGTCAAGTGAACGAGCAAATATATTTTGTCGAACAGCCATGTGACAAACCTGCACTTTTTGCGTCTCAGCGAATTGGCCACAATTTATGCTATAGAGGTCGAAGGGTCTCACGGCCGATAATGAAAGAGCCAATGTAGTGAAAGAAAGGCACCATGTATACTTTTGATTTTGTAATAAGCTAAAATGCTTTTATCTAGCCTTTTAGTCCATAACACGATCAGAAGGTAGTCACTTAGAAATAATAGAGGTAATAGAGGCACCCTACTGTAAAATACTGAAAGCACTCTATACTTATGTAGCACGCATACGCCATTATTCTGTACGACCATTGTAAAACCATGGTTTTCATTACTTCAGTTTGTTACAAATAAAATATTGTTATTAAACACGTAACGTGTTTTTTTTTTCAAATCCTCATCTGTTAGAGGAAACATTTCTTAGAAACGTGCACGTTTTCAAAGCCCTCAGTAATGGTTATTTACGCGAAGCACGAACGATTATAAGTTTCAATTTAAACCTTAATTCGCTCGTATCTCATACTTTCCTCTGGCAGAAACAACAGAGCCTTTACAAACTATACATTAACCTGTGACACTGTTCTTACAAACTACTTATTAATCTCTGGTGTTTGTAGTTACACAAACACCGTGGGTAGAATGGCAAGCAACGGGGTAGCAGCAACGTGATCAGCATTTAGTAATGCAGTTGAAGAAAACTTCTGTTTTATGGCGACAGAACTAATGCAGGTTATGAAACTTCTATGGAATATTTATGTTTTAAATCTGATTAATGCTTAAACTGCTTTAGCAATGCAGTCGCAGTTTTATTTGGACCATATTTTGCGTAAAAGCAGAGACAAAAAATACTCTTGAAGTTACAACAGAAACTTCGCCCGTAAGTATTCAAATAGTTCGTCAAAAACTTCGACCAAAAAGAACTACTTCCGGTTCGAAGGGATCCCTTCCGGAAGCAGGATGTCCGAAGGCTTTGAACGAGGGAAATAGCCGATCGGAGCCTAATGAGGGCCGCGGGATGGATGCCTTCGATCCTGCTTAATGGCTCGATGGCTGGACCTTTGGAAAGTTCCTGACTGCGGTTCCGTTATTGGTGCTTAGGTCTTTCTAACTAAAGAACAGCTATATCAACGTCGAGTAAGCTTTACTGCAAAAATATATCTTAGAATCTCAACCATATTCTCACAAACGTTTTATACGAACCAAAGGCCCTAATTCCTCCTATCGAAGAGAACCCAAGCAAAATACCATACCAACAGTGATGATTGATGACCACGCGAATTTGTGCAATTTGTAACCCCGCCACGGTGTCTTCCGGCATTCCGCAAGTGATTTGACATGTCAAGCATTGATTTATTGATAGAAACACCCACGTTCTATAAAATAATTTCCGGTAATAGAAACTTCATCCCCTCGTTGAATGAGCATCCCTCAAAGGTTTCAATTCTGGAGATATAATTCATCATTTTCTTAATAGAAACTACGGCTTGGACAGATGGAATTTGACTGTTGTCAGCTTGTTGTTTTGGACAGAACTCCCTAAGATGGATCAACTATAAAATTTTAGACAATAGTGACGTCATAAAATGCTGTCGCAAAATACACAATCTTTAAGCATCCGTCGATAGTGCAGCATCAGCAGACGCTAGTCGCGGCCCTGCTAGTGGTTTGAGGGTCAGAGGCATTGCTTTATAATAAAGAGTTCCAGTGGCCTAGTTGGCGCGCGTCCCGGGTCCTCGAGCACGACCGTGACGTCACTGTGCACTTGCACTAATGGCCGACCCGGGCACGGCACAGTATGGAGGCAACAGTGACGCAACTAAACAGTTGGAGACATAAACCGCCACTTTAAGAACTGTTGAAGCTGAAGCCTTGATTATAAGAGCTTTTGATTTCAATTTTGCAGAATACCATACAAGGTACAGAACAAAATGCTTGATGTGGAGAACCTTGTGTACTATGTTTGGATATATAAATATAAATCTCCAAGAGCTCTTTTAGTTTGATGCCAACGCAGTAAGATATTTCAGTTAAATTTTTCAATCCGGCGGCATCGGTACAACATTTGTCGCATGTCGAGTTGGGACTTCGGACTGGGACCGATCGCTTGGCAACGTAAGAACGAAGCGTTCTCGATTCAAGATCGACGCAAATTGGATTTCAATGCGGCGACGGAAGTGATGATGGAGTGGCCTTTCAGGAAATTGCATTTTACCGGGATCTGAAGTTAAGAAATTGAAGAAGAATTGTGCAATTTTACTGTGGATATATTTTAATAGCATAAAATTGTTGGAACTTCCAACTGAGCAAAGCGTGTACGGAATTACATTGTCTTGTCGTCTTTAACAAGTTTAGAAATAAGCACCTGTTTTCTGCTTCATTATCATTCTGAATGAAACCCTCGAAACTGTGGTTATTCGAACAAGTTTATAATTCAGTGAACATGAAAGCAGATAAGTTTGGCTGTACTTTAGAGGGCGCCAAGATAGCTCAGAGTTTCGGAGATCTTATCGTCGGTATTGATCTTTTCATGAGAAGGCAAAAATTATCCGATGGATGATTTTTGCGTTAGGAGCCACAGCGCTGAGCAATCTTAGCATCACTATCCGTTTGGCATCGGCAGCCAGAGAAGCCAGATTCTATGCTCGTACCAATTAATGATTAGATTTTCTCGATGGTGACAGATGAAGAGTGTCCACTCTCCAGACTTCAAGAAACCCAGCAGTCAAGGCGGTTGACCGGTTATTGCACGTTTACTGTGAGAAATCTATGCATTAGATGCCCGGATGACCGGACCTCTTTCCGCAAGGGAGAATAGAAAATAGATTTTGTCTAGTTCTTCTGTACTGGTCATAGCCATTCCGCTTTCCTGTGGAAAGTAGCCTTAAACTTTGTTCAAAGCTGAGATGATTTATTACGGTGGAACGTTATTAATATTCCCTTTCGTTATTATTAAGGCTGACGGCTATTAAGTTCCAAGATAAACAAGCCTATCTGCCCAAGTGAGCGATTGAGCAGCTTCGTGGAATACTTCTTTGTTGGTTTTACAATGTTCCGATCGTTCACACTTAGGAACATTTTCAGAACTATGTCAATAGGATCTAAATGAGATGAGGAGCTAGGTAAGGTACGCTTTGATATGAGTAAATGTTCTAAGAAGTAATTTATGTGTCGTGCATGCTAACTACCGAACAGAACAAAAGCATGGATCATATGAACCATTTAACTCCGACTACAACTGTAAGAAACTCATATGTGAGACAATATTCCTATGTAAATGAGTACGTTACGCTACATGGCCAATTTCATAACCGTATTTCTTTGATAAAATACCTTTAGACGTACTTTGTAAAGTATTCTCATTTATATCATGCGCAAGGCCTTGAAATAAATCAAA